>JAKSZU010000017.1:24219090-25569923 GCA_026018925.1 Tupaia tana
AAGCCAAGATTCAATAGCAAAAGGCTTGGGGGAATACAAGTCAAGAAAGCCTTTCCATCTATTTTGAGTGTCTTTGGTCACTTACAAAAATACCAAGAACAGGCAAAAAGACATTTTCTATGTATTTCAGCTCAGCTCAACCATGGGTCTACTTTAGGTATTAAGACAAAAGCTTCATTTCAAAAGAAGATACTTTCGTATCTAGCTTATTGTTTTACAGTCCTGTTGGAGAAGGTTGTTGTCACACAGGTTCTGGTTATCTGAGAATCCTATCTTTGAATCAAATATAATCCCAATAACACTTTAGAGGTAACTTGCTTTACTCATAGTGATTTTGTCATTATTTATTTGGTTTCTAAAAATGTTATTAAAGGACCTTGTTGCAATAGAAATAGTTGGGCCTAAATGGATTTAACTGTTCAACTGTTCATAAGGAGTGCAGAACAATACAGTTTGGAGATTGTGTTGGCATAGGAGATTAAACCATTGTAAAATGATATGTGTACCAGGGACCTTTGTGTGGTCACTTTGAACACTAGGATTTTTCTTTAGGTTTATTCATTTCTTTCTTTCGTGTGTGTGTGTGTGTGTGTGTGTGTGTGTATGAGAGAGAGAGAGAGACATCCCCAACAGGGTCCCCATGCCACAATCCAACCCTGGTGTTTTTTGAGAGGCCTCCAGATGAGAACTTGGAACCCTCCCATGTAGATCAACCTAGCAGAGAACTACATAATGGGTGTGCTACTGTCTGGCCCATGAACTTTAGGATTTTTAAGACCAGTTATCTAGAGATTATTATTTCCTCTTGGATGAGAAAGTTTGTGGCTTTATTGCCAGAGTCAAAGGTCTAAGTTAAGTGAATAACCAGGCCTTCAGTTAAGATGCTTACCTCAGTAAAAGGTGATGCAATGATTCTTTATGCCATGTGATACAGTGACATGAGTGCTGGTCAGCATTTCAGTTAATCAACATATATTTATAAAATGTTTATTGTTACTGTGTGTGAGGTACATGGGTGAAACACCATTCCTACCTTCAATATTCTTATATTCTAGTGTATAATAACATACTTACTCCTCTTGGAAACATTCAGTTGTCATGAATGACCATTTGTGAGTGAAAGAGTGTGGGTTGGGTGCAAGTAAAAACTTCAAGGTCTACTCCTAAGCTCTGCCAATAGACAGCTATGTGATCGGAGAGAAATAACAAGCTCTTTGTGACTCAACTTCTTCATTTGTAAAAAGATGACTGGGTTGATGAAACACTTGAATGGACTGCTTAAAAACCAAAGAAAGAAAACAGATTGTTCTTAGGCTATTCTAGTTTTGTGTTTCCAAAAATCCTGAAATAACTTGTGTGCTTAATAAATATTAAATAAAAATAAGATCATCTTAATCCTCTCCTTCCTTTACTCATAAGTCCAGAAGACTCTTTAAACAACTCAAAACTCTTATGTATCATGGTATAAAAAATAATCAAAACAAACCCTGAGAATAAGTATCAGATAAAACGAACTGCCCTTAATCCTAAAGTCTCTGAAATCCAAAACATACAGGATGTGGTTTAAGAACAATGTACAAATACAAAATTGTGATCTCAAGATAAAAAAATAATAATGAGTGTGTGTTTATCTTTGTTATCTGTTCATGTAAAATACTTTAGTTCTTAACCATGATAATTAAACCAAAATAATCTGGTAGCATATACTTTTCAGACAAAACACTAACTTGTACATTTTCATTGACATCAGTGTAAAACATCAAATCTTCCAAGTTCTTTCTGGCTACATGATTTGTTTAATCATTTTAGTCATGTCCATCGATATGGTAAGCATTTTTGATAAATGAATTTATAGAAGTAGTGAATGCTATACTTACTAATTAATGAGGATAAGAACACAATATACACCATCTAGTTCAAATTACATACATTATTTTGACTATGGTAAAAATTATTTGAATATGGATTACTCAAATCTAAAATGTCAATTCATATTTTTTTTCATAAAAAGATACTACTTATTAATATTAACAAATCGAAAAACTAACAAGTTAATATTTCCAATTTTCCTGGCTAAGCTGCTAAAAACAATGACAGGTTTTCACAAGAATTACTGCATTCACAATTCACAACAATCCTGCAAGACAATTTCATCTGGAGAATGGGAAAAATTACAGTTTGGATATATCAGGCTTCAAAATGGGCCTGGCTTTTCCTGGTTGAGATTTTGATCATTTGTCAGATATTTCTTTTTTTTCTTTTTTCTTTTTTCTTTTTTTTTTTTTTTTTATAGGACATGTGCACTTGTCATTGAGACAGAGAGAGACAGAGGGACAGAAAGTAAGAAATCACCCCCAGGAGGATGGCCATGCCTCAATCCCTTCTCCTCCATTCTCTTATCGGGATTCTGGGCTCGCACATTCATGCATCCGGCATGAGTTTTAAGCTGCTGGGCCCGGGACTCGAACCGAGGTCCACTATGTGGGAGTCTAGTGACATAACAACTATGCCATTTGCTGGTCTCATTGGATATTTATTAAGGACTTGAAGGCTTCCTAAGCAATGAAGACAAAGGGACTATTCTAGTATCACTCTGCAAAGATGAGCAAGGGATTTTTATGAGCTTGCAATACATTCAGGAAGATTTTTTAAAATGGGAATTTCACAAGAACGTCTTAAAAAAAATCATTCATCACCTTGGGAATTCTTATCAAAAAATGTAATTTTAAGATGACCATAAATAATAATATAGTTTCTGTTAGAAATTTACTTTTCCAAAGAAAATTATCTTCTGTTTTCTCATTTTAGCCACAGTATGGCTCAGTGGGGTCTGAAAAAAAATTGATATCATGGCCACTTTACAGGTGAGAAAACAGATTAATGGCCAAAATGGTATGGCATGCTAGTGAAGTTAGGCTGCCTGTGAAGGCTTTGAGGGAGTGACGGACAAATCTCCAGACTTTCTCAGTCCTTTCAAATTTCCATTAGATCACAACAGCCTTCTTGTGCTCACAACTGATTCTTCCTCAGGTATGATATGAGGAAAATAGATTTTGAGGACATTCTCTATTGTTCTAGACAATGATTTGTCCTTCTCTCAATAAATGCTTCCTGATGATGCTGATAATGAGGAGGAGGATGAAGATGTGATACTGATGGGTTATCAACAAATACAGCCTGGTTACCTACTCTTGGCAAAACTGTAAGCACAAAAGGAATATAGTGTATATCACTTGCTGACAGCAATGTATATCATTCAAAATTCACAATTCATTTGGAATAAAATGCTTACTAATATAAAAAGCAATGAATAATTCAAGGTGGCTCATGTACACCAAATGAACAATATACCAAATAAGGAGTGTGGATCTGGCAAAAGAACCATACCACTGGGGGCTGGGATGATCAAAGTATGTTCATTGGAAAAGGGGCATAAAAATAGATTTTAATGAATGAAAGAATTTGAGACATGTAGAAGTATCCACATACATGAACCATCTGGAGATGAGAGTCATTAACTTTCTCTAATGTTTAGGAAAGATATCCAGTCAATATGTTAAACAAATACAAGGAATCAATAACTCAGTGACAAGGGAATTTAAAGAACTATAAAAAGAATTACAAGTAAAATATTCGTGATATCTAATTTTAGCTTTCGTATGTACTAGGGAAACCAACTTTTCCATATTAGCTTGCTAATTTATAAATATAAGGTCAATTTTTATCATTCACATTAAAAGAAACCATCTAACAAGTTGTAAGCAATATATCTTAAAATATTGGATTGCCAGAAAAGTCATTACATATTTTTTCTATACTTTTCTATGCAAAAATACATTATTACTATTCTCACTACCCAATAGTATTACTAAAAATTATTATGCATCCCTAAATAAGGAAAAAAATAACAATTTCGGTATTAAAACTACCCTAACAATTACAGCTCTTGTAATGGTTGGAAGTCTAGGATTGTTTTTAAAAAGGATTCTACAAAGGTAAAATATTTGGAAGATGGGATGAGACAGTGGGACAGAGGTAAAATATAACACTTCATGAGGCAGATTCACATGGGAAGGCCCCAGGCGCCTGACACTGGAGGTGAATTGCAATACAAGCTCTTTCAGGGGTACTGTCTTTCTCTCTCTTTATCTCTTGCTTATGAAAAAAAAAAAAAAGAATAAACTTTTACAAAATCGCAATAGTCATACTTTAAATGAGAACTTTATTTTTGGGCGTGGTGGTGCCCGCCCTATGGTAAATAACTTTATTTTGAAGTGAGTGACTTTAGAAAATAAAGATTGCTAATGTAAAAATAAAAATCAAAAAGCTGTTTAGTTTTTTAAAAATGATATGAAACATTAAAATCTCCTACATTATCAAAACTAGGTTGCAAATGTGATAAACTATCCCTAAAAGATGATCATGTCCTAATCTCTAGAACCTGTGAAATTTACTTGGCAGAAGGGAATTGGAAGACATGCTTAAAGTTAAGGACCTTGAGGTGGGGAGATTATCCTGGATTATCCAGTTCAGTCCATTGTAATTACAAAGGTCCACTAAAAAACAAAAACAAAAAAAAACCCTTTCCCTGTTGTGATCAGTAAGGTAGATGTGATTACAGGAGAGGGTCACATGGATGCAACATTGCTGGCTTTGCATATAAAGGGGGTGATGAACCTTCAGAAGTTAGAAAAGGTAATGAAATGGATTCACGCCATGAGCCTGCAGGAAGGTACTCAGCTGTGCATACATTTAGACTTTAGCCTGGTAAAACCCAGGCCAGATTTTTGAGCTACAAAACTGGAAGAGAATAAATAGTATTGTTTTAAGCTGTTGACTTGGTGGGAAGCAAGACAATAAGTAATTTAGATTACTTAATTCCTTGTAATTAGAAAGAGTTAATCAAATACTAGTTACAACCAGGGATTATTTAGAAGAATCAAATGCTATAATTATGCATAGGATTAGTGCAAAAGTGCTAAACCAATTTAAAAATTGTGATAGTTAATGAACTAAATAAATAGGACCAGTAATTGGAATTCAGAAAATTTTCAATGCTAAATATGTAAAAGTACCTAAAATTGAAAAGTCAAAGGAGGAAAATGAGCAAGTTAGATCATACAGTAATACAGATGTATGGAGGACTTTGCCTTTATTTCCTTTGGTTTCCTAAAAAGTCTCGTAAAAGGACGTAAGTCATAATTATAATGAAGGATGAAGTGCATTCTATTTAGAAAGAAATTAGGGCAGGTGTACTTATTTCCTAATACTGCCATAGACCAGGTAGTGTAAAACAACAAAAACTTATTCTCTTCACTTAGGAAGCTGAAAGTCCCAAATCAAGCTGTCGGCAAGTCTGCACATGTATCTTCTTCTTCATCGTCACCCTCCTCCTCCTCCCTTCCCTCTCCTCCTTAGCCTCTTCTCTCTCTTTTATTCGTCTGAGTTTCTTCATAAGTGAAGGAAACAAAAAGGCTGCTCCCTATCAGGGCCCCACCATGCTGCAATCCATGACCGCCCATGCCAGCCAGCCAGGACAGTGGGCACACTCTTAACCACACTCACCCAGGTTCAGATCAAACCAGGTTCCAAACCCAGGGCCTCCAACATTGCTTGGAGGGGCACTCTTCTCTTGAGCCACCATGGCTGGGCCTTGCGCTGCCTCCCTTATCAAGATATTTGCCATGGTATTTAGGGCCAACCTAGATAACCAGAATAATCTCTTCATTTCTAGACCTGTAATGTAGTTACAGCTACAAAAACTTCACAATATAACATTAACAGGTTCCAGGGATTAAAACCTGTAATCTAGGGGGCCATCATTCAGCTCACCACAGCTGATATCTGGAGTGCTGGTAAAAATGTGTGTTTTTTGTTTGTTTGCTTTTGGTGTTATTGGGGGGGGAGGTACAACACTAAGCCATGTTTAGTTGATAAAATGTATTTGACCTCAGAGCTACTGAGCAGAATCTTCATTTTAACATGATCTTCAAGTGATTTATGTGCACTTTAAAATTTGAGAAGTTCTGTTCAAGGTATATTTGAAGGTGACAATGTCAGAACTTGGCAAACTGGATGGGGCGACTGGCAGTGAGAGAAAGTAGAGTAAGTGGGAAGACAGAATATTAGACTTTACCAAAACTTTTCTATTTTAAATGAAGTTTTCTAAGTGAAAAGAACAGAGATGTTCAGTTCTAATGAACACACTGCCAGAATAACAATGGCAGAGATTTTTGGAGTCAATACGTCACTGAAGACTGAAATTACCCTGAACAGGTGGCTGTCCATTGTTCCGAGCTGGTGCAAGCCTCTCCATGGAAGAACTGAGGACGAGCACCAGGCTCATCTGAAACATGCCACAAGTTTCAGTTCCGGCTACCTATGAAATGCGGTAAGGACCAATCTGACAATCAATACCAAGATCAGTAATACTTTGTTAGTCCTTAATCCAATAAAACAGGCACAAAATTGTTACACCTGAGTTCTGAGGTTGTGTTTCTCTGTAACAGAAATTCTAACTAGAAACTAGGCCACAGGAGCCACTGAAATGGTTGGTAGGAAAGTGACAAAATCGATTGGCCGCATTTTGTGTAAGTTTTTTTAGTTATAAATTTCAGAGCTTCAAAACACTATGTCCTCACAGCAATAGAGGTTGTAGCATTGATAATAATGTAATGATACGAGGAACCATCAAGGGTTTCTTCTTTGTCAGCGGTTCCCTGAAGTTATAGTTTTACAGTGTAAGTAAGCCTCACAAAGACCCAAGAGGTGGGGAGACACTTAGAGATGAGAGACTATGGTTTTCCTTGGACACCTGGTCTATGCTCGCGGCTTCCTCAGGACTCCTCAAGCTCACCTGAAATGTACCATTCCGTATCGGTACCTTCAATCACAAGCAAGTTTTGCAAATATCCGTTTGTCCACTCAGTATATATCTATTAAGTGAACTCGGAATATACTTCCACTTTGAGGAAAACATAAAGACCAAAACAAAACAAAAACCAAAAGAACAAAAAACAAAACAAAAAAGCAATTGAGCATTCTGCTGCATTTTATGCACACACAGTTAGCAAATTGTAACTGTTTCTTGTCTGAAATGACTAAAGACACTTTCTCTTTTTCTTCCTCTCTATGACTGTACCACTTCTATGTACCCTGCAAGATGCCACTGATTTGGAATGGTCGCTGTCATCTTCCATTCTTTACTCAACTCTGGGTCAAAAATGTATTCCTAGATTTCACTGAGAAAGTGGACAAAGAATTCTCTTGTGTATCACTGGAGGAGTAAGCTACAGGGTCTTCAAAAGTTCATGGAAAATGCACACTGGGAAGAAACTACGCATGAATTCCAGAATTTTGCACCAAAATAAACTCTAGTTCCATGTTTCCATGAACTTTCAAAGTACTCTTGCATAAATGCTAAAAAGTTCAATGCTAGTTCATACGTATAAAAGATTTTTCCTTTGTTCTATAGAATAGTCATACTCTGATAGAGAATTCTCCATGTAGGGGAGCGTCCACTGTTCATTTGCATTTACATTCAAAATTCTTTTTTTTTTTTTTTTGAGAGGTTTTTGCTATAGGGTGCATGCGCTCGCCAGACAGACAGAGAGAGACAGAGAGACAGAAAGTGAGAAATCACCCCCCAGGGGGGATGTTCACGCCGCAATCCCTTCTCCTCCATTCTCCTCTCGGGAACTTGGGCATGCACGCACACGCGCCCGGTGTGTTTTAAGCCACCGGGTCCGGGACGCGAACCGCGGTCGACTATGTGGGAGTCCAGCGACATAGCCATTATGCTAACTGTTGGTTCCCTGCATTCAAAATTCTATGTCCTTTATAAAATGTCCAATAATCAAGCATACCTATATGGGTTAGAATTAGCCCAGATGTAGGAATCAAAGGAAAAAAAAATCCTTAACATAAGTTTAATCAATAATGTTATATATTTCCTTACTAGAGCTGCCAAGTGGTAACAAAACTAGACTCATGGACTCCTAGTTCTCAATTAAACAACTGTTAGACTATCAATATTTAATATATCATTGGGTTGAAAAGCATTAATTGTCTTCACTACAAGATTCTGAAATTAAAATGACAGTATTACACAAAATAAGTTTATAGGTTTATAAATTATACCTTTAAATATTTGAAGTATTTGACCCAATTTTTGTTACTATGTTCAGTAAATACTGCAAAATGTGTTCTGCATCATCACATGCAGAGTAAAATATTGTTAAAATGTAAAATTATTATAAACTCATAAAAGTTAAAATATAATGTTCTCTTCTACAATAGCTATTAATATGTTACATTTAGACTCTTTTCTTAAAATTCAAGAACAAAACAAATATTCATATAATTAAATAAATAATTCTAAAAAAGTAAAAAATAAAAGAGAAACATCAATTTTTTAAAGAACTAGAAATTATTTAATGTCTCTAAATGGTAACAATTATTACAAATGTTTTAAATATTTGAGAAATAGTAGTAAGTTCCAGTATAAATATAAATTTGTAATTTTTATACCAAGATATCTATAAAAATATTTACTTAACCAATGATTTTTTCATCATGACATATATCTCTTTTATTTCCTGTAGATGTTTTTGCCTTAGGGTATGTGTGCTCTCCAAAGAGAGACACAGAGACCGTGAAAGGGAAAGTGAGAAAACACTCCCTAGAGGCGATTGCCATGTCATATCCTTTTTCCTCCATTCTCTTGCCATGATCTTGGGCATGCATGCACATGCACCAGGCATGATTTTCAAGCCACGGTCCAGGACTCAAACCATGGTCGGCCATGTGGGAGTTCAATAACATAAAGGCTGTGCCGTCTACTGACAACCATATATTTCTATAATAGAAAACACATTCTTTACACGAGACCTCAGCTTTTGTGATAACAAATGCTACGATTCTGGAAATGAATTAAACATAACCTACTTAGCATCTTCTTTAAGTCAAGATTAAAATAAACAACTAGGTGTGTGTATTTTAAATTAAAACCAAGTTAAGAGAAAAACAGAATTTTTATATTGATATTGATATTTAACAGTTTTGAAAAGTATATAAACTTTTGTGACCAGTTGCTGCAGTCTTTATCACAATTTTCTTTCTGAAGCAAATCATCAACGATGTTTTCTTTGACTAGTATATATCTTGCTTTTTTTTTCCTTTACTAATGTGTTAAGTCAATTTAGTCAACAGATTTACATGTAGCATTTCAAGTAGTGGAAATATTTTCCACTGGAATATAAAAGAAAGTATAATAGTTAAAAATGACAGTTTAGAATTAAAAAACTCTTGTGGAGTATAATTACTGCTTCTGAGCAATGACCCCATGTTACACATCATAGACAACAGAGTTGTTGTGCAGTGTATGTTCTGTGCCACCAATCGCTACAACCCTAACTAACAGATACCTGGGAGGAGGTAGGCTCCAGGGAGATTTAATTTTGTTGGGAGTTAAACAATGAATATTTTGGAATAGCAAATGTGTAAAAATTCATTCATATGGTTCTCAGTAAAACAATTCTGACACATGTTTTCTATGGAAGCCTTATTTGGAAAAAGCTCCTGTAAACATGCCACGGCCAAGATTTACTATGAATGGCATAGTTTAGTTCTGACATGCAAAATTGTTTGCAACATCATTAACGAGTACCAGTTCCTGATGATTCATAGATTCATGTTTTCCTTTC
The DNA here is from genome assembly GCA_026018925.1 of Tupaia tana. Classification (NCBI taxonomy): domain Eukaryota; kingdom Metazoa; phylum Chordata; class Mammalia; order Scandentia; family Tupaiidae; genus Tupaia; species Tupaia tana. The sequence continues at coordinate 24,228,795 of JAKSZU010000017.1, forward strand.
AACATAATAGTGACTAATTTGGGAATTATGAGAAATACAATCTTACGTTTTTAAACTGTTAATAAGAAAAAAAAAACAGTAAATTATTAGATGCTAAAATGGTATATCTTCAATGGTATATCAGTGTTTCACATTTGAAAGACTAATGGTGTAGCTTTCATTAAAATAGTCTTACAATGTAAGTGCAGATGAATATCAAATGCTCATAGTTATCAAAAAGTGTATTGCATGCAACTCACTAGGTAGTTAAAAATGCATGTCTGGGTCCTACTTCAGAGATTCTGATTTAGATTCATGGGAATGGGTCTGGAATCTACATTTTAATAAGCACTTCTGGGTTTTCAATGCTTGTACTCCTGTCCTCCAATTTTGAGAAACACTGTCATAAACCGTATATAAAGGTGGCTTACAGCACTGGTGACTCTGAGACATTTAATGCACAGATCTACTACATGGGGTGAAGTCCAGACATGCTCAGGTTTTAAAAATTCTACAGGTGATTCAGATTTGAAGCTAGACTGAGAAACACTGCTAAACACATAAAGTTTTTATGTAAAATGGAATAAAGTTAGTTTATTTCAATACAAAATTAGAAATATATGTAATTTTTTAATAATACACATTTTTCATGAACTTCTTTAAGAGTCTCTACTTAACTTCTATTTGCTATTTATCATTAGAAGTTTTAATTCATTGATCTAAAAAATATAGTATAATTTTTATATTTGGCTCATGAAATAGCTAAATTATGTAAAATATCCATTTATACTAAGATGTTTAAAAAATGTTTTCATTATCACGTCAGCAGGTGGCATGGAGGTTAAGGAGGCTAGATTCCATAAGGCAGACCACATGGTTTGAATCCTGGGCCCAGCAGCTTGGAAAACATACTGCATGTGTATGGATGCGTACCCAAAATCTTGAGAGGGGAATGGAGAAGAAAGGATTGTGCGGTGACCATCCTCCCTGGGGGCTGATTTCTCACTTTTCTCTCTCTCTTTATCTATTTCCTGTGAGTGTACATGCCCTATAGCAAAACTACAAAAAGAAAAAAATAAAACTATTGTCATTATCTTTACCCTTTTTCCATTTTTCTTCAGTACACAGCTATACCATTTGCCCAATTTGGGAAGAGACTGGCTAGGGAATGGTTATGGGCATGGTTTGGGGAGTGTTTCAGCCCTGTTTCAGCCCTACTTTTGTCATTTCCTATACATCTGACAATGAAAATGTTAGCCAGCATTTCTAAAATAGTAAATGCCTTCTATAGTATTGTGAGAATGAAGTGAAATGACATATGTAAAGTGCTTAATGTGATCCCTGGACCATCATGAGATTTTTTTTATAAGCCTGCTATTATTATAATTCTTAATTCTCCAGTTTTCCCTAATGTTCTTTATCTGGTCAACATCTGCTCATTCTGTATGTCTTCTGGAAGAGTATCCTTCCCTTCTCCTGGTTTACATACTTTTTACTCATTTGCAAAGCATCCTATTATCTACCATAATAATATAAACCTTATTTTACTGTGGTTATTTATTTTAGTGCTTTTCAAGCTGGTAAATAGGAATGTAGATGATTTTTACATGCATTATTTGACAACTGGATATTCTATACATTTTTTTTTTTAATTTCTGAGAGGGTTTTGCTATAGGGCATGTGTGCTCACTGGGAAGAGATAGACAGAAAGTGAGAAATCATCCCTGGGGGAATGGCCATACCTCAATCCCTTCTCCATTTTCCTCTTGGGATCTTGGGCATGCACTCACACATGCCCAGCCTGAGTTAAAGCTGCTGGGTCCAGGACTTGAACTATTGTTGACTATGTGGGAGTCCAGTGACATAACCATTACGCCATCTGCTGGTCCTGTTTAGGGACATTCTTTAAAAATAAAATACACATATACCAGAATCACTGGATGAATATGTGCTTTAGTGCCTGCATATTTTTCAAGTTTTTTTTTAAAGTCATAATCCCCATAGCACAAAATATATTCTTGCAACCATTCTTAAGAACATAGTTCAGAGGTATTGGACACATTCATATTGATGTGCAACCATCACCAATATCCACATTCAAATCTCTCTTAATCTTGCAAAACCAAAACTCTCTACACATTCAACAATAACCTTACCTTACCCCAACCTCTAGACTCCTGAGATCACTATTCTACCTTCTGTTTTTGTGACTACTCTAGGTATCTCATGTAAGTATTAGGTCATCGGGAAAGTCAGGACGTGTTTTCTATATACAAATGCATCATGACTTTCCCAATGACCCAACAGAATCATATAGTAAATTTGTCTTTTTTGTTACTGGTTTATTTCACTTAGCACAATGTCTTCAAGGGCCATCCATTTTGTGAAGTATTTCTTTCTTATTAAGGTTGAAAATATTCCATTGTATGTACAAAACACATTTTGCTTATTTGTTCATCTGTCTATGGATACTCAGTTGCTTACATGTTTTGCCTAATGTAAATAATACTGCTATAAACATGGGTGTATAAATATCCCTTCAAGGTCTTGATTTCAATTCTTTTGCTTATATACCCACAAATGGAATTGATGAATCATACAGTAATTCCATTTTTATTTCTGCTTTTAGAAACTACCATACCATTTTATACAGTTGCTTCACCAAGAATGCACAAGGGTTCCTATTTCTCCAACCAGCCAACACTTGTTCTTTTTGCTTTCTTTGATAGAAGTCATCCTAATGGGTAGGAATTGGGAACTGTGGTTTTTCTTTGCATTTCTTGAATAATTAGTGATGCAGAGGGTCTTTTCCTATGGTTACGATCCATTCATATATCTTCTTTGGAGAAATATTTATTCAAGTCCTTTGGCCATTTTTGAATCAGGTTGTTTTTCTTGTTGAGTTTTAAGAATTCACTATATATTCTGGATATTAATTCCTTATCAGATATGTAATTTACAAATATATGTCCCATTCTGTGGATTGCCTTTTCATTCTTTTTTTTTTTTTTTTTTGGAGAGGGTTTTGCTATAGGGCACATGCGCTCGCCAGACAGAGAGAGCGAGACATAGAGACAGAAAGCGAGAAATCACCCCCCAGGGGGGATGGTCACACCGCAATCCCTTCTCCTCCATTCTCCTCTTGGGATCTTGGGCACGCACGCACACGCGCCCGGTGTGAGTTTTAAGCCACCGGGTCCAGGACGCGAACCGCGGTCGACTACGTGGGAGTCCAGCGACATAGCCATTACGCTAACTGCTGGTTCCTGCCTTTTCATTCTTGATAGAATCCTTTGATATACAAATGTTTTTAATTTTCATGACATCCAATTTGCCTACTTTTTTCTTTTGTTACCTTTGCCTTTGTTGCCACATTTCATCTATTGACAAAGCAAATGTGAATTGTCTACCCTATGTTTTTCTCTAAGAGTTTTAAGTTGTAGCTCTTACATTTAGGTCTTTGGTCCATTTACATGGTGTTAGCTAAGGATTCAACTTCATTCTTTTAAATGTGGATATTCCATAACCATCTGTTGGCAATATGTTCTTTCTCCATTAAATAGGTTTGACACTCTTGTTAAGAGTAACTTGACCATATAAGTGAGGGTTTTATTTCTGAACTCTGTATTCTTTAAGTTTATTTATCCCATGAATTAGAGATAAAGTCAGCAAGCCAGCACTTCCAATAGGGTCTCAATGCCATGATCCATAACTATCTTCAGCCAGCCTGGATTATGGCTTAGAGAAGTCTCCAGACCTGAACTGGCAATCTTCCCATGTAGGTCTGTCTCACAGGGCATCATGTTCTACACCTGTGCCACTGTGTAGTCCTTTCGGGCTCTCTTTTTTATTTGCCTGTATATCTGTCTCCATGCCAATATCACACTGTTTTGTTTTTTGTAGATTTGTATTGGGTCACTGAGAGAGCCATGATGCATTTTTTACATAGAGAAAAACAGAAAAATATGTCATGACTTTCCCGATGACTTAATAGCATGTTTTAAAATCAAAGAGTCATCCAATTTTGTTCTTTTTAAAAATTGTTTTGACTGTTCATGGTACCTTGAATTCCATATGAATTTTAGGATCATTTTTTCTCTTTTACCTATTTGGTTATGTTAATTGCCAAGTATTGGGTCATTGGAAATGTTATGACGCAGTTTTGCATTGAAAAACAGAAAATATGTCATGATTTCCCCAACAACCTAATATTTTATTGTATTTATTGCTATTGTAAGTGAAATTTTAAAAATTTTCTTTTAAGATTGATTATTGTTAGTGCATTGGAATGTAACTGATTTTTAGCACTGATTTTTTGTCTTTTCTTTTTTCTTTTTAGGTTTTTATCATAGGGAACATGTGCTCACCGGACAGGAGAGAGACAGAGCAAGGTAAAGTGAGAAATCACCCACTCGGGGAATAACCATACCACAATCTCTTCTTTTCCATTCTTCTCTTGGGATTTTGGGCAAGCACACACATGCATCCAGCATGATTTTCAAGTCTCCAGGTCCAGAACTCGAACTGTGGTCAGCCCTGTAGGAGTCCAGCACCTTAACTACTATGCCACTGTTGGCCCCAATTTTGTATCTTGATACTTTGCTGAACTTACTTATTATTTCTAATTTTTTTTGGTGTAAGCTTTAGAGTTTCTATATATAACATCATATTACTTGCAAATAGAGATAATTTTACTTCTTCCTTTCCAACTTAGATGACTTTCATCTCTTTGTTCTGCCTAACTGCTTGGGCTAATAATTCTATATCAAATTTCATGCCATTCCTTTTATTATTTGTTACAAAATTATATCTTTATGTGTCGTATGCTTGAAAACATTAACTAATAATTTTTATAATGCATTGTTCTTTTAAATTATGTAAAAATCAAAATATGGGGTCAGCAGATGGCATGGTAGTTGAGGCACTGGACTCCCAAATGGCTGACTGCAGCTCGAGTCTTCGATCTGGTGGCTTGCTTTCTCTCTCTCTCTCGTGAGTGTGTAGGTCCCATGATTAATTAAGGAGAAATAATAATAAAATTTGTATAAAAATGAATTTACAAACCGAAATTACAATAGTGCTAGCTTTTAGACTAATAATTTAAAAAAATATGTCTTTTTAAAATAGAAAACAAAAATTAAGCTATAAACTATGTTTACAATAATACCTTTTATAATTGCCCATTCATTTATATTTACTGAGATCTTTATTTCTTTATATGGCTTCAAGTTACTCTCTAGCATCATTTTATTTCACCCTATAGGACTTCCTTGAGCATTTCTGGCAGGTAGGCCCAGTGATGATGAACTCCCTGTGTTTTTGTTTGGTTTGGAATATCTTAATTTCTCTCTTACTTTTGAAGGACAGTAATATAGGGTTTTGGTTGACAGATTTTCTTCTTTTAGAACTTTTTAAAGAATTATTTTATTATTATTGTTGTTGTTATTATTATTATTTTCCAGTTTGATCAGAGAGAGAGAGAGAGAGAAAGTGATAAAGCAAGCCACCTGGTCCAGGACTTGAACCTCAGTCATCATGTGGGAGTCCAGCAAAGTTAACCACTACACCACCTGCCAGCCCCCTTTTTAGAATCTTTAATATCCATTCACTACCTTCTGGCTTCAAAAGTTTCTGTTGAAAAATTTACTGAAAGTCTTATTAAGGAGACCTGCGTGGGAAGAGTTGCTTCTTTCTTGCTGCTTTCAAGATTCTCTTGTTTGTCTTCGGCCAGCAACAGTTTATCATAATGTGTCTCAGTGTTGGTCTCTTTATGTTCATTCTACTTAGTTTTTCAAGCATCTTGGATGTTTACATTCATATCTTTCAACAAACTTAGGAAGTTTTTGGCCTTATGCCTTTAAATTATCTGATTTATTTTAAATTATCTGATTTATTTATTTATTTATTTATTTTTTATTTATTTATTTATTTTTGAGGGGTTTTTGTTATAGGGCACATGCACTTGCTAGAAAGACAGAAAGAAACAGAGAGACAGAAAGTGAGAAATCACCCCCAACGGGGATGGCAATCCCTTCTCCTCCATTCTCTTCTCGGGATCTAGGGCATGTATGCACACGCGCCCAGCGTGAGTTTAAGCCACCAGGTTCAGGACTCCAACCATGGTTGACTACATGGGAGTCCAGTGACATAGCTATTATGCCAACTGCTGGTCCTTAATTTTTCTTTCTTTTCTCCTCTAATCCTCTCATTCTGCATATAATCATTTACTTGACAGTGTGCTACAGGCCTCTCAGGCTCTGTTCACTTTTCTAATTTTTTTTTTCTTTCTTTTCCTCAGACTTGATCATTTCCATGGTCCTATATTCAACTTCATTGATTCTTTCTTCTGACTATTCAAATTAATCATAAAATTCCACTAATATACTTTCATTTCAGATACTGTATTTTCAACTCTAGAATTTCATTTTGACTTCTTTTTAGATTTTTAGGTTTTCTATCTCTTTTTAATATACTTTGTTCATATACCATTTTCTTTGCATCCCGTGTCTTCCTTTAGTTTTCTGAGCATTGGGTCATTTTAAATTCTTTGTCTAGTAGTTCTGCCATCTAGATATTCTGTAGAGAAGTTTCTTTTATTTCTTTTCATTTAAATAGGCTGTACTTTTCTTTTTAAATATATTTATATATATGTGTGTGTGTGTGTATACATATATAGTGTGTGTGTGTGTGTGTGTGTGTGTGTGTGTGTGTATGCCTTATAATATGGTTGCAATTGTTGAAAACTAAACATTTGATTCTAATAATACAAATTTGGAGATAGAATTCTCCTTCTTCTGCAGGACTTTTTTCTGTTTTATTATTATGTTATTATTATCATGTATTATCGTGACCTGTCTCCATGTCAAGATTCAACCTGTAATGGAAACTTACAGTCTTTTCATGTCTTTCTGAGCTTGCACTTTTCCCTGGTCACGTATAGTGAGTTTGTAATTTCCCTTATATATGCAGCAGGTTTTGAATATTCTAGCCTAGTCTTTTTTTGTTTGTTTGTTTGGTTTTTTTAGGTTTTTACCTTAGGGCACATAAGCTCATCTGAGAGAGAGACAGAGACAGTGAGAGGGAAAGTGAGAAATTACCCCCTGGGATGGGATGGCCATGCTATAATCTTTTCTCCTCCATTTTCCTCCTGGGATCTTGAGCATGCATGCACATTCACCTGACATGAGTTTCAAGTCACTGGATCTGGGACTGAAACAGCAGTCAGCCATCTGGGAGTCCAGTGACATAACTGCTGTTCCATCTGCTGCCCACCCCACCAGCCTAGTCTTTAATATCTGGCTCCAAAAAGTGGAAAGATGAAAATGAAAAGGAAGAGAAAGACACTGGCCATTAAATCCCTGAAAATCACTTCAACCAGAGAGGGAAGAGATTGCAACAAGGCAAGGAAAAGTTATGCATGTCTGCCTACCGTTGTGTCTGTACTTCTTTGATCAGTGACTATCAGTGATCAAAGCACAGTTCATCAATTCTTGTAGGACAGGGTCCTTTGTGCCACTCCAGTTCCTGCTCCAGCTTAGCTGTTCCATGAACACATGCATGACTGCCTTTATGTGGCTGAAAAGTAGGGACTGTGTAACCACTACTGAACCAAGAGCTGAAATTTACTGAAATTAACTGCAGTTTACTGGTAAGACAACCCCTGAAAGTTGCAAACCTTCAATATATCCCAGTTTCACAGTAGTTATATTGGACATATCATGCTAGTGTGATTGTTTTCTAGGTGAAAAGACAAATTCCTGGTGCTACCTCCTCCACCAACCTCCTTCAGTACCTGAATTTGCATTAGTGTTTATAATGTTGTCCCAAATAATATCAAATGAGTCAGAATGTGCTGTTTTCAAAATAAGACTTTGTGAAAATAAAAGTGGTTTTCCTCCTGAAATTTTATGACAATTTACAAACATGCATAAAAGTTTAAAGAATTATAGTGAATCCTCATATAGCTAGTACCTAGATCCTATCATCAACATTTTTGCAAGAAGTCCAACTCACATAGTAACTTGGAATATGTAACCTTGAGCATGCTGTTTTACTTCTCTGAACCTTAGTTTACTTATCTAGAAGAGGGAGATAATGTACATGAGCAAGACCTGAGGCTGAATAAAGGTCAGTTTAACTTAAAGAATCCCACCTGGACCTACTTAGCACCTCCTCCCTTGCCCTAACCTAAACACATGCCTTTGGCCTCCTCAGGGACAGAAATGGAACCTGGAGAAAGCAAGAGGCTTAGAAATTCTTTAAGGCAAACTGGCTTTTCTCCAACTTCAGGTCTCACTCACATATTTTCTACAGCTGCATTGCTGTTTAAACCACAGCTGGTGTGTTCTCTCTTGTCCAAGAATGGTTTGGACTATTCCTAAAATTTGATATAAGTGATTTTAAAGACCTCAGGAAGATACATTTTGCTAATGAGAAAAAAAGAGACAAAAATAAAAAATTTCAATATGCCTGAATCTCTAAACCATAATTTCAGAGATATTACCCACTGTGGATCATTTCTCCATTTTTCATTTTGTTTTTGTTTACTTATTTTTTCCCTGAGAGAGAGTTGGGGGGGGGGACACCTACTCAACATGGTCTTCATCTCATGATCTATCCCCGAATTCAGTCAGCTAGAATCTTGGGCATGAGTACACACACTCACCACGTACAGGGAGACCTTGGGATGCAAACCCAGGAACTTCCCATATGGTTTCAAGCATCGCAGAGTATAGCATTACCACTGCTCCACCTTAACTGGTCAGTTGCTCATTTCTCTTACAGAAGAGAAATTGGACCATTGACAAATTGGGCTCCCTGATAGTTTAATACAGGTTTGGAATCTAGTTTCCATGTAAGTCTACCTGTATCCTTTGTGGCCCTTGGTTATGTCGTGTTACAACTTTGGTTTCAGTAATTTCCAATGCTTAAGCTCTCTTACAGATCTTTTCCAGTTCAAAAGTATTATGACAATGAACTGAACCTTAAGTTTTGAACCTACACAGTTTAAAAATCAGCTTTTCTTTATTTCCCCAGTCATGAATAAACATTTATCAAAAACCCTGAATGTATGAGTATTTTAAATTATGAGAAGGCTCCTTATAAATAATTAGTTATTATATTTGAAATGTTACTTTCATAATAAGGTGAATGTTATATATGGTCCCACTGATCTGTTGCTAAATTAAGTTAATTTTTTTTGAGTTATTTAGAAAAATATTTCAAACTTGAATTCAAACTAGAATAATAAAAGACCTTTGTCATCAATTCCAAGAAACCAAGTTCTGCAAAATTTTCAAATGTTAGTGAAGGCTTTCAGGTTACTTGAATGCACCTGCTTGATCGGATCTTCAACAAAGTATTTTCATTGGCAAATATGTAATTTATGCATAAATAAGAAGTTGGATCCTGAGAAACTGGAATAATAAGCCCCATGCCTTAAAGTCTTTGTGCAAAGGCTTGCATGCAATTTCTACCAGGCTTCTTTGCAAAATTAATTTCAGCAAGTCCAAGTGCTTGGGATACAAGGGGATGACTACATACAGAGGCCTTTTCACACATTGCTTCCACAGTCAGCAGTTCTTTCTATTAGCTCTTTTGGCAGTCCAGCAGGCCCTCAGGAGGGTCCTTGGTAAACTTCTCTCAGGGGTGTGTGTGTGTGTGTGTGTGTGTGTGTGTGTGTGTGTACTGAGCCAGTGGATGGTTACCCATCCACCCCCAGGCAGAACGTTTCCCCTTGGATGAACAATCCTGCACTGTGAGTGTTCTGCAGGTGTCTCAGGGTGTCAGCTGGCCTCTGTTTATTATTCGTGTGCTGTGTACAGGGAGACTGAGCTGGCCATCAGTAACAACTCTCTGCAAATGGGTCAAGGAAATGAAAATACAGCCTGTGCAGCAGGAACTTTTAGGGTCTGGGGTTTTGTTGGCAAACGCTGCCCAAGTTCTTCTTAAGGTGCTACTTTAAAATTGCTACTTGTTTGACTTGGAAGAGACTTCACATGGTAGGGCCTTGTGAGATTTGTGAAGGGGGGCCCCCGCTGGAAGCAGGTGTGCTGCTATTTCATTTACACTTTCACCAGAAGAACACATCTTCTGCTTGCTTCTGAAGCATTTTTCTTCTTCAGAAGCTTGTTTATGTAAGTTGTTTTCCAAAAAGAAGGGAGATGGTAGAAGGGGGGTTACTATTAAAGTAGTTAGGAATCATTTGCATGATTTTGAACTATTTTGTTTTCCAAATTTATTACTCATAGTTGAACAAAAATAAACAAACACCCATTAAAATTTGAAAGCTTTCTTTTTCAGCAATATTACCAGTGACCCAAGGAAAGAAATCGAGTTTTCCTATCAGGATTGCTCTGTGATAAATTTTCAAACATCACTTCATAATATACAGGAAGGACACCGATTTACTTGGTGGGCTCATTCATAGTAAAGTACATATCAAGTTTAATCTTACAATATTCAAGAACAATTTATGCTAAAGCGATTGCTAAATGTTACAAGTTACCTAGCAAACTGTTTTATGATAAGTCAGTTCTGTCATTATCTTTACCATCTTGCCCAGTGAACTTTAATAATCTGCGGGTAACTTCATTACACTTAAAAGGACCTGATAAAGCTAAGAGTGGCTCAGGATTATTGGTTGGGAATCTTCTAACTGGTTCTTGTGCTTAAAGAATTTCTCTCTATATCATATTACCTAAAATGACAGCTTATACCATTTGGGAAGTTGTCCTTTGTTACATTCTTAACACCTGTAGTCATCATAAAATCTTCATCCATTTGTTTGTTCACACACTCAAGAAACATTCATTGAACCACTGTTAATCACTTTCAGCCTTCCCTTGCCATATATTAAAATAATTTCATATACAATTATGTGTGCTGGGCAATGAGCCAGGCAAGGCAATGGGGACTCAAAGAGAATGATTTGAGCCCTGTATCTGCCCACCCACCATATTGACCTACAACAACCAAAGGGATCCTTTTAAAACATGAATCAGATTACATCATTCCTCTGCTTCAAACTGCTACAATCACCTCTGAGGTCTTACATGATCCATCTGGCCCCTTCTGTCCCCCTTTGTGCCCTCCCCTCCCCACTACTTCAGCAACTCCAGACCTTTTGCTGTTCTCAAACACACTATGCACGTGACCCCCACTGCCTGTGCTATAAATCATGGTTACATATTTCTCAGTTCTCTCTCTCTCTTTACTCATGATCTGATTCTATATTCCGTAATCTTAAGCTTTTGTCTAATTTCTTAAGTATCCTAAGGACAGAGTTTTTTGTTGTTTCATTTTTCTCTTTTTATCCTGTGTCTGGAACAGTCCTTCCTACAGTAGAAATTCAATAAATATTTGTTGAATGAATGAATGCACAGAAATGGTTCTTAGTCTAGAGAGATGTGAATAAATAATCATAATATACCACAACAAATCATAAACTGTTATGGTGCAAGATGTTATAGTAATCCTACACCTGTCTTTAATTCTCTAAATGTAAGTTTATTAATATATAAATCCACATGATATTAAAGGCATGTTTAGAACTCAGGGAACATTTGTTTTTAACCTTTCCTATATTGTTAATATACCTTTTGACTGTTGTGATATAGCTACTTTTATCTTTAATTCTCTTATCACTTCTCAGACTTTTTGGAGTCCAACCAAAAAAAAAACAAAAAAGAATTCAGTTTTCTAAGAATATTCAGCTGGTTCACAAGAACTTTCACTAGATACATGGAGTTAACCTTATAAAAACTGCTCCTGAGGCTTTGACTCTTCATGAGAATGAAGACTTAAAAGTTCTCTAAAAGGATAGGAATATGATGGAAACAACATTGTTATTATGTTGTTGTTAATTTTATATGAAGACTCTCACAATACTTACTGAAGCTAAAAGCACATTTGAATTTTATGAACTGGGATGTTTCTCCATAGATCCTTCAATTTAGGGAAACAAAGTCAATGATATAAAGATCATTACTGTAGCTCAGCAATTAGTAATTCTATTATTGTTTCACTTACTCTTTTCATAAATTATGCAATTTCTTCCTCCACAGCAGTTAGCTAAATTTTCCCCCTTTTACTTGTCTAGAAATCAAGTTAACTTTGACTAGTCATCTGCCTTTTATTTGATCTAAAAAATTATTGATTTCTGTGGACATGATTAGCTCATTAGTATCACTTTGTCTGAGTCCATTCTCCCAATGATCTCCCAAATTGATTAGTTGATTTGCTTTCTTCTTAAGCATTCTTAACCCTCCCCTAAGCAGAAGTCCTAGGTGACCTGCACTCATGTGACCACACCTGGCCTTTAAGTGAGCCTTTAGAGCATGGCTGCTCTAAGGGCTTCTGTAATTCTTTCAAAGCCTGCACATATATGGCGTTGTCAGAAAAGTCATGAAGTGTTTTTTCTATGTTTTTCTATACAAAAATGCATCATGACTTTTCCAACAATCCAATAGATTGTTTTTACTCTCTAAATTCACTGTTGCTTCTGACAGAGTAAATCATGCTTGTTTGAAACTCTCATAAATCCTACAAAGCTTCCCCTAGCTGACTACTCAAATGCTATCATTTTCAGCCTTCTCTTGCCATACATTAAATCAATACTATATATAATGACTTCCTAATATACCTAAATCAAGGAAAAATTCCTTTCCTCTGGTACTCCTTATGTCATAAATGTTCATCAATCTTTCTAAGTAAGCACTTGTCTCACTCTGAGTGACATGTACACACTTTTCAAACCCAGCTTATAAAGCTGAGAAGTTAAAGTATTTCTTTCCCTTCACAGGCCATCCCTGTGAGAGAGATAACCTCAGCTTACCTCCCTTCAATATGCTCAGGAATTTAGGAGTTTCAGATTTTATTCATGCTTAAGGATTCTGTTTAGAGGGTTCTAAAATCACTTTGAGGGTAAATAATATGTTTCCATGGCCCTAGGTGACATTTTAATATGACAACTCTTTTTAGTGCCTTACATCAAACTGTTATCAAGGTGTTTCAAACCTCTGTTTTGATAGCTCTCTCTGATCTACTTTGTACAATTTCAGCAACTTATACATCTTGATTTCTTATTTTAGTTTCTTTTTGGTGAGTGAAGAAGGTTTGATTTTAAAAAGTTCCTTATAGTCCTTTGAAAGAATATAAGACTGTTTAATGTATTAAAAAGGAAGAATAATACAGCCTAGCCACTGTGGCACAGAGGCAACACAAGTGTCCTGCAAGGCTGGAAGCTATATGGCTGATGATAGGTTCACATCCCCAAATTGCCCTGACAGCTTGCCATGTGATCTTAAGGGCATCTATAGTTCTGGGAAGCTGGAGAGTTGGGGAAGAGGAATCATGGCTCAATAAGACACTATCAGGAGCACTTCCCCTCTCTCCTTCCTACATATGCATGCATGCATACACTACCATCATTACAAAAACAAAAAAAAAAAAACACAAAACCTGAGTGTTTAAGTATAAATAATGTCACATACCTACTATAATTTATTATTCTCATAATAGCAAAGATGTCAGAGTAACAGAACCAAGTATATTATAGTAGATCCAAGTACAAGTAAAATCACTTATACAAAAATGTAGTGTTTCGAAGGAGAGATTTAAGGACAGTCCATTCAATAAAAGCTCTTGGGAAAAAAATGGCAAACTATCTGAAACCAAGCATAAGAAAATAAAGAAAACAAAAGAATTACCTTCTAAATTTGAAATACATTATATATAGACTAAACATGACTAAAATACTAAAAAGAAACTATGAATATACTAGAAGAAAATAATACCATCAGATGAAACTTGCAATGATGGTGAACATTTTGGGCAGCACTACTAAAGCTATAAGAGAAAATTGTTCCATCATAAATAACTATTTTAAGCACTTTTTAAAAATGTAGACAAAATTAGGAGGCAAAGAAAAATTTGCAAAACAAATTTTTAATATAATATACATATAATTTTGAACAAGAAGTATTTCTAATAGCATATTATGTGATATATTTGTCCTAAATGCAAATCATTGATAGTCCTTGCTCTTATTAAGCTTCCAATATAATGGAATGAAACAAATCTGTATTTATGAGGCAGATATCCACATAAATAGAGAGTTAGAATCTGTGACAAGACCTATAAAAAAATTGCATGATGATATAACACTCTAATGCACATTTTGGAATCTAAAAGACCATTTTAGGTAGTTACATTTTTAATATAATTAATGTATTAAAATTACTATCATATTATCAAATAATTTTAAATATTTCAATATTTATAAATTTATAGAATATAGACTTTATATCAAATGTATTAAAATTCAGTTTGTAACTTTTTTTTATCAATATACTACACATTAGGGGGCCAGCAGATGGTGTAATGGTTACATTGCTGGACTCTCATATGGCTGACCACAGTTTGAGTTCCAGACCTGAAGACTTGAAACACACCAGGTGAGCATTCATGTGCCCAAAATCCCGAGAGAAGAATGGAGAAAAAGGTACTGCAGTGTGACCATCCACCTGGGGGAGGGGTGGTGGTGGTGGTGATTTCTCGCTTTCTATCTCTGTCTCTCAAGTGAGCACAAGTACCCTATAGCAAGAAAGCTCTAAAAAATAATAAATATAAAACTATGTATTATATTCTTAATAGAGAATTCCAATATAATAAGAAAACTGCATTTAGCCCAATAGAAAAATGAAGCAACAAATGAATATGCACCTCATTAAGGAAAACTCACAAATATTTAAGAATGTGAAAAATATTAAATTTTGCTATTAAAATATGCAACTTAAGATACAGTTTACAATTTAAATTGATATAACAGAAGATACCTTTCAAGCACTCTCAAGTATGATTTGTTGGCAAATTAGTGCTATGTTTCTGGAGTGAAATTGAACAATAAGAATCTTTTATGGAAACATTAAGCAGAAGTTCAAAATGATATAAAGATATATAATAGAATTGCAAACATTCATATTTATTATGGTAAGGTATAGATTATGAAGAATTATTTTATCTGTATAACAATATATAGTGAAATATGTTGATAGTAGCCCTGTTCATGTGTCTATTCATATACATTTAAAAAAATCTCTTTGCTTTTCTATTGATTTTCTTTGCATTTTATTATAAACATATACTAGTTTGTTTAAAGTTGCTTTTATCTTTTTTTCCTTTTCTTTTTTAGAGATTTTGCAATAGGGTACATGTGCTCCCCTGAGATACAGACAGAGAGACAGAAAGTGAGAAATTACCCCCCGGGGGGATGGCCATTCCCCAATCCCTTTTCCTCCAGTCTCCTCTTGGGATTTTGGGCACATGTACACACATGCCCAGAGTGAGTTTAGTCCACAAGACCCAGGACTACAACAGCAGTTGACTACATGGGAATCCAATGACAAAACCATTATGCCATCTACTGCTCCCACTTTTATCTTTGTTCATATTGCCAGTAGATTGGTACATTTTGCCAGAGACAGAGAGTGAAAGCATTCCTCCCATTGGACACAGTCATGCTGCAATCCTTTACCTCCATTTCCTCCTGTCAGGATTTTGAGAAAGCACATACGTAAGCCTGATATGTTTTTCAAACCATCATGTCCAGGATTTGAACTGCAGTTGGTCATGTAGGACCCAGTTCCCAAGGCAAATGGCTTAGCCACTCTGTTGTTAGACCAGCCCAAAAAGTTACTTTTAAATGAACAGAACATTTATATAAAGGAAGAACACTGAAAAAAGGCAATCTGGACATGGCTGAATGTGGGGTGGATTAGAAATATTGTCTTGCATAGGATTCTCCAGTAAGCAGATTCCAGATGAATAATCGCATAGAGAACCTTGCTGGTGTGCTCTAGGAATCAAAACTTGTGAAGGTAAGAGAAGCAGGACTAGGCAAAGGAGGAAGTTGAACAGATGCAACTGACAGAGTTGCAGCAGATACTTCAACTAATTTTCTGAGGTGCTCTGGGGATGGCCCTCAGCAATGTCCCATTTGGACATAAAGGAGATAGGCATTTTTATCTCTTTGCTCTCAGCATGGACCAGTCATTGGATACAGGCTGTTCCAAGAGACAGTTCAGCCTGATCTAATAAAGCTGCTTTTTGTGGCTGACAGTAATTCCTGGAGAGGGATTCAGTGGCTGATCTGAGGGGAACTGGGTGGAGCATCACGGCATCCACGATACTGGTTTCCAGTTGAAAATTACACAGAACGTGGGCAGAGTCACTGAGGGTACAGAGTTTTCTTGATTTTGTATCAATTTCTCCCTTAATGATGAGTACAAAGGGAATAGATTCACATTAACACTATTCATGAGTGATATGCATGCCAAAACTGTAATTTATTAAATTTTACTGAGAAATATAGCCATGTGATAACCAAAAAATCTATCTTGGCTGGTACATTCTCTATTTAGAGTTCGGAAAATCTTGTGAAACAAAATTGATACCAGAAGTTTTCTTGGATTTTATCGCATCAGGACAAGAGTGATGGTGTTATAGGATACTGCTTTCAATTTGACATAGTCATATTATATCCTTTTTTATATTAGAAAAATTCCTTTTCCTTTACTGCTAAAGAAGCGCTGATAAATTCTATTTCCTAATTATTTTCCCAGAGCAATTATAGATTCTACATTTTATCTTTGTCATAATTTAAATGTTGATCTTAGACTTACAATATAAGAATCTCATCCACAACTATTGATAAATTATCTATCAGAGTATACTACTTCAGGAAAATTTTACATATTTTTTACATGAATTTTTATTCCAAAGAGGGTGTCTTCTTTTTTAACCTTACTCTCAAAAGTTGAAGAATTCATTGACTCTACAAGTTTCTTTGTAGAAACTGTTTCTCAAATATGGGTTTTATAATTACATATGTAATCCTTTTTTAGGTTAAAATATTTTTTATTGATAGAATTATTTTTGGAAATTAGCAGAATCTTTCCTGTTTTTCTTTATTTTTAAGTTATTTATTTACTTTATTCATGAGAGTGTGTATTCATACATGTGTTCACATACATGAGAGAGACAAGCACCTTTATTAAGGGGTTATCATTTCATGATCTCCTTCCCACAGCCCTCTAGCTTGTCAGAATCTCAGGCATGCACATACCTGGCTGTTTTCAGGCTAACTAAGGATCTGAACCCTTCATCAGCCATGTAGCTCTCAGCACAACAGTTCAGAATGCTACTGACTATGTCAGTGTGGCTGGGAATTCTTTATTTTTAATGCTATACAAGAATTGTAAAAAATAGGGAACGAGCAGTTAGCGTAATGGCTATGTCGCTGGACTCCCACGTAGTCGACCGCAGTTCGCGTCCCGGGCCTGGTGGCTTAAAACTCACTCCAGGCGCGTGTGCGAGCGTGCCCAAGATCCCGAGAGGAGAATGGAGGAGAAGGGATTGTGGTGTGACCATCCCCCCTGGGGGGTGATTTCTCGCTTTCTATCTCTCTGTCTCTCTCTGTCTGTCTGGCAAGAGCACACGCCCTATAGCGAAAACCTCTCTTAAAAAAAAAAAAAAAAGAATTGTAAAAAATATACTAGTAAGGGGCCAGCAGGTGGTATGGAGGTTAAAGTACTGGATCCCACATGGCCAACAGTATGATTTGAGCCCCAGACCCAGCAGCTGGAAAATCGTACTATGCATGTCCAAAATCCCAAGAGGGTCTTGGAGGAGAAGAGATTGCATTGTGGCCTCCCCCACCCCATCCCCCAGGTGGTGACTTCTTACTTTCCCTCTCTCTCTCTCTCTCTCTCTTCTTTCTCTCTGGTGAGCTCACTCACGTCTTAGTGCAAAAAATATATATACATAAAATAAAAACTACTTATTGCTATTATCCATCCCTATTCTCAATGCTAGTTCAAGTCCTAAACTAGAGGGAACCATTGCTAAATATGGATTATACATTCCTAGACTTTTATCCACATGTTCACATTTATACATTATCTAAGGTTGAAACGTAACTGTGACCATAATTTATATATTGCTCTTGCTTTGACAGTTTTACCTTTATGTTTGACTTGGAGAACATTTTAAGGCTCCATAATATTCTCATAACAAATTGTGTGTGTGTGTGTGTGTGTGTGTGTGTGTGTATATATATATATATATATATATATATATATATGTATGTGTGTATATATATATATATATATATAAAGTTGTATTAATATTATTTAGATGATAACACATATCAATCAGGTTTTCATTGTACTGTCACTAGATACCCAAAAAAATCAATAAATAGAATGAGATGTTTCCAGATCATTTGAAGGTCAGTAGAACAGAAAGTCTAGGAAAAAACTCCTAGAACGAGATGATAGAACTGGCCAGGCAGAGGTCTGCTGCTTCTGCCACAGTGAGGAATCTGCCACCATGCCTGCTGGCTCCAGGTCCAAATGCCTCAGCCGCAAGCCAAGGATAAGATGCTATTACAGGACCAGCAGTTAGCATAATGGCTATGTTGCTGGACTCCCATGTAGTCGACCGTGGTTCGCGTCCCGGACCCGGAGGCTTAAAACTCACGCTGGGCGCGTGTGCATGCATGCCCAAGATCCCGAGAGGAGAATGGAGGAGAAAGGATTGTGGCGTGGCCATCCCCCCGGGGGGTGATTTCTCGCTTTCTGTCTCTCTGTCTCTCTCTGTCTGGCGAGCGCACGCACCCTATAGAACAAAACCTCTCAAAAAAAAAAAAAAAAAAAAAAAAAAGATGCTATTACATTCTCTGCTTGCTCCAAGACCATACAGCCTCAGCCCTGACATGTACCAGTAAACAGATGTCACATGCTGCTTCCGAATGCCCTTGAAATTAGAAAACAGACACCTGGACCTCTGCTAGAACTGCCACAGAAAAGCCAAGTGCCTCCTTGATTGTTCTTGCCAGTAGATACACAACGAAAGAAGCTAAACTAGCTCAATATGTTTGCTTCTGTCTTCCAAATCTCACGCCATATCTCCTTCAAATAAACTAGGTAAGTTCCACACAGAATCTAAGCAGTAGAGGAATTCGAAAAATACAGACTTTCTATTCTCCAGCATGTAATCGCATATGCTACAAAAGAGTTGGAATAGAGTTGAGTGAGAGAATAAACCTACAGCAATTGTCATATCATATTTTTAATTTTGCAAATTTCTGTTTCTCTTTCAGAGTAGCCTGGCTTTGTTTTATAGCTGCAATTTCTTCTTCATGCTAAGTACATTAAATTCTAATTTAAAGTTTTGCTGTTTTTGCTACCAACTCTTTTAAGTTGCTCTTCAGTTTGTTGAGTGTGGTAATGGTAATTCTCCTTGACTATTGGTTTTTATCAAAATTTTGCCAAATGTTTTGATTTATACTTGATAACTCCAGTTTGTCTTTGGTGAACATAGAGGATGATGGCATTGGTCAACTTGACTTCTGTGTGTCAATGTGTTTGTGTGTGTGTAGAATACGAACCCATTGGAAATGTGTAGGTGGTCTGTATTCTATATTTCTTCAGGCACTGCCCTGATATCTGAGGCCATATTTTCAATGCAAACTAGGAGCAAATTTTGTTTCTTAATTATTTTTCTCCCTTGAATATCCTTATGTGCTTATTTTTCTAGTGTCAATATTCACTTGGGAATTCCTCTCAGCCAAACCATTTAATTTGTTGAGAAAGGAAACCATGAGTTTTTAACCTTTATTTTAAATTAATAGCTGAAAGCAAGTAAAAATAACTAGTTTTGCTAAATACTCCAAGGAAGTATTTTAAATCACATATTCAGAGCACAAATTAGTCAGAGACATTAAAATTATTCCCAAGTTACAAAGAATCTTCGGGGGGAAAAACAAGAATTATGTGAACACAAAACTCACTGGGGAGTTGATTTTTTGCATTTAAAAACATTTTTTTAATGGAATGTGTGTTCTGGCTCAAATATTTCCCCTTTCATTGAAACTGTCTAAAGGGCTTCAAAATCCACTATAAATATGGAAAAATGCCTCTCTTAAAGATTTACTAATGACGTGATGATACTCATGCCCACCTGTGTTTGATACCAAGTGCCAACATTGAGTACTCTTTCGGAGCATGAAGATTATAAGCATGTATTTTAACAAGTGTAGGGAGTGGCTAAGTAACATGTGTGAATGTTTCAACAAACATTTTAAAAGGAAGAATCATAATTAGATGATTTATTTAAGAGAAGTGATGAAATATAATGAAGTTCAACCTGCTTAAGCATACTTTCCAAATCTTTTAAGAAGCAGTGCTCTGCTTAGAGTTTTGGGGAAGAACAATGACATAAGATGTAAAAAGGAAAATTACTGTGCTAAATAAAACTTTCCTGGCCAGCTGGTGGCATAGTGGTTAAGACAGCTGGATGCCATGTGACTGTGCATTTGGATTCCTGGACCTGGTATGAAAAACATGCTGGGTACATGTGCATGTGTGTCCAAAATCCTGAGGGGAGAATGGAGGAGAAGAGATGTGGCCATTCCCCCCACACACTTCCCACCCCACAGCAGGTTGCTTTCTCACTTTATCTCTTTCTATTTCTCTCCAGTAAATGCATGTGTCTATAGCAAACTTATGCAAAAAAAAAAAAAAAAAAAAAAAAAAAGAGTCAGTATGTATGTATGTATGTATTTATTTATTTATTTACTTATTTTTAGAGAGAGACTTTTGCTATCGGGCATGTATGCTTGCTGGAGAGACAGAGAGACAGAAAGTGAGAAATCGCCCCTGGGAAGAGATGGCCACACATTGCACACATTCTTCTCCATTCTTCTCTTGGGATTTTGGGCATACCTGCACATGCACCCAACATGAGTTTCAAGCCACCAGGTCCAGGACTCAAACTGTGGTTGACCACGTGGGAGTCCAGTAATGTAACCATTATGCCATCTGCTGGTTCCCAAAATTCAGTACTTTTGAGAGAGAGCTAACATATATGCAATCACAACAGGTTGGGATATGTAGAATAAGGTGCACTGACTTTTTATGATGTAATTTTTAAATTAGAAAAGAGAAAGAAAAAGATCAAATACAGTCTATATTTTGCTTAATAACAAATGTATGCAACCAGATCAATCATATTTCACAATAAGTTAAGGACTTTTCAAATAATCCTTCAAAACTTGCTGAGTTTTCTTATTTTTTTCTTCCTTTTTTTGTCAAAGGACTCATGCTCTTTCCAAAATGAGAGCGAAAGCATCCCCCACCCCCCACCATGGACTGTGGTCACACCACACTCCTTTTTCATCCTTTTCTCCATCTTCTTAGAATTCTGGGCATGTACATACACACGGCCCATTTTTTCAAGCTCCTGAGGCTGTCTCAAACTATGGTTGGCCATGTGGGATCTGGCTTTCTATCCAGTCTGAATCAGAGATTTTTTTCCTGGGCAAGAAATTATACCAAATTTTGTACTGCATTGAAATCTGGCAATGCTTCTGGCAATGACTGAACAGTAGATTTTTTTTTCTTTTTCTTTCTTTCTTATTTTTTTTTTTTTTGTCTTATGATACCTGTTATGGCTACTCACACATAAACAAGGAACTTCAGAAAGTTTGTTGGAATGGAATTAAAATGAAGTCCAGTTTCCAAAACTACTGAATTATATGTTAAATTTTCAGTCATGCAAGCTCTGTCTCATTTGGTACTAATATATTCAATAAGCCATCATTTTTATTCACAATCCAGAAGTCTTACTTGTTTGGACAAGATACCTACGTCCAAAAATTTTATTAGGATCAACAGAAAAAAGTATTCATTCTGTAATCCACATAGAGAATTATTTCACCCCATTGTTTAATAGCCTTTATACAACTCTAATTGATTTTTACAAAAATTCTTTGAAGCATTTAATATAGTTTTAAGAGTAAACATCCAAACTCCAGAAAAATTCTTTTGTTATTACATTGACCTTCCATAAATCTAGTTGTTGAATGATAGATTATTGCTTCAAAATTTACTATGCCAAAGACCTAAGATAAAATTTTTTTCTCATATATTTAGTGGTATTCTGAACTTTGATAATATAAGCTCTTTTTCCTCTGTATAATAAGTGTTTTCATTAAGCACATAGATTTTTATATGTGCATCAATATTTGTATATACAAGCAGAAAAAAGGATTTTATGTCTGCTGGACACTTTCATATTCAAGGATAGGGTCAGCCATTGCTATGGTGGTTAAGGCAGCCGGATCCCACATGGCTGACCATGAAGGTCAAGTGCCTGACCAGTGGACTGAAAAACACATCAGGAGCATGTGCGTGTATGTCCAAAATCTCGAGAGGAAAATGGAGGAGAAGAGATTGTGGCAATGCTATCCCCCTGGGATATGTTCCTCATTCTCTCACTTTTTGTCTCTTTCCAGTGATAACATGTGCTTTAGAGCAAAAATCTATACACACACACAATTTTTAAATTATTCTTATGAAGTTTTTCATTAAAATATTTCCAAGTTTTAAAGGAATGCATTTTTTCCTTCTAATTTTACATTTTCTAAAAGCTGATTACTAGAACATTATCATGGAAAATAACATTTCATATGAAAGTTCAATAATCTCTCACAAAAATGCCCATAGACTTTAGTTTATATGCCTATATTAGTAATATCATTAGACTGAAACAAAACCAACATGCATTGTCATAAATAATATAAAATCTCTACCATATTTTAGCCAGTCTTGGGGAAATTATTTATTAAATCATGATCAACTAAAGTATTTTTTCTGTAACCATCCTATTTTTAATATGAATTTCTAACTGTTTTAAGTAAAAATCTTATCAGTTTGAAAGAAATGTAACCACTGATGCTAATTTGACCATATTGGCTGTCTGCACCAGATTACAAAGTCCAGATTAGATTATACAGTTTGACAGGTTTCAAAGCCCTCCCTAGTACATTGAGTACATACCTTGCCTACATATGACTTTTCTAAGGCCAACAACAAATGACCACATCTTGGGTGGTTCAATACATACTTACTAAGTAGATAAATTGAATAAATGAAAGCTACTTTTCACGATAGATTTCATTGCTTCTACCATTTTTCAGAGCCTTTCTTCTGGGAAACTTATCATACAAATCCAGTATAAGGAAAGGGACTCTCTTATGTGTAACATTAATTCTCTGCATATTAAAACACTTGTCACCTTGAACTTGAATAGTGCTTGTGGGTCCACTCACACCCACAGACTTCATGGGAGGCTCTTTACATTTCTCCCTTTGTGTGTTTCACTGTGCTTTCCCATTTGCTCCCCTTTCGTCCATTTCTTGTTCTGGGCCTTTCGTTTCTACCAAGATTAATGTCTCAAGTCTCAAATGGCAGATGCCCTAGTGGTCTTTGAAATCCTTTATGACCAATTCTCTAGCAATGCAGCTTCTCAACTCACTGCTTTCTCAATACAAAGCAGACATAACTGACCTAGTGTTGGTAGGTCATGTCTCTGAATGACCACTGATTTGTGAGTTAGCCAGCTGTGATAAAAGGGACAGCTTGAAGCTGCAAAACAGAGTAAAACTAACCAGACCATAACAAGATCAAAACCACGGTCTTGCCTGTAACTCTTAAAACACCAATCATTAACAACTCAGTGAAACAGTCACCAATATATGCCATATTAACTAGACAGCAAAATCATTTTGTTACCTGTTTTCAAGCATGTAAACATTTTCATCTAATGAATAACATTAATCTGAGAAGCAAATTATTACCACAGCTTATTATTAGTTTATACAACTAATTCATGTTTTAAAGAATAGCTACACTGCGATATCAACATATTATATATAATACATGTACATTTTTTTGGAATTTATTTTTTCAATAGCTATTGGCTATATAGGCTGCTGGGTATCAATGTAACATGCTAACACTAAAAAAGTTATTATTTAAAATATACATTTACGTATTAGAACTATCTTGGTAAAAGATTGTTGTAATTTAAGTAAATTGGTTTTATGGGAGTTTTTTTCTATAAATGTAGAGAACCACGTTATTCATAAAGTTCAGGAGTGATTTAGGGAATCAATTAGCATTTATCATAATCTACAGTTTGAAATTACTGTAAGGTGTATAAGAATGTGGGGGATTTGGTTTTGATTTTTACAAAGTTCATATTCTTGGTGTAGAGGCAAGATACTTACATGTGCAAAGACAATAGGACAAGAAGATCAGAACCAAGCAAGTGGGGAAGCCAGCATGTTTTGGTGAAAGTTCATGACAGGGAGTGTTTTTATTATGCTGCCGTGATTTAATCAGTGAATATTTCATCACATAGGTGAGAAATGAACTGAGTTTTGGAAGATGGATAGGATGATGCTCACGTATTAATTTTCTAAGGCTAACATAACAAATTACCTCATATGAGTAGTTCAAAACAATAGAAATTTATTCACTGACAATTCTGAAGGCCAGTAATTCGAAATGAAGGTGTGGGTGGGGTTGGTTTCTTCTGGAAGATCTAAGTAAGTAATTAATTGATTTGTTTCTCTCCTAGCTTCTGGTGATTAATGGCAACCTGTGGTATTCTTTGGCTTGTAAATGAACTCTTCTAATCTCTGCCTCCATCTTCAAGTTGTTACCTTCTATGTGCTTCCCTGTGTCCTCTTCTTAAAAGACTAACAACAATTGGTGGATTTAGGGTCCATTGTGAATTTAGGATAATTTCATCTCAAGATAATTAAGTAATTACATGTACAAAGACCCTATTTCCAAATAAGGTTATATCCTGAAGGACAGCATAAACATGAAATTTTGGAGTGGATCAAAACAACTCACTGTTTAACCCATAGGAATATGCTCACCTAGGCAGAAACGGATTAAATTTTTTCAAGGACTGGGTAGGTTATATTAACAAATATGAAAAGTAAGTTCCTAGACATTAGGATCAGTCTAAAAAATGTGAAAATTTAAAAGATAATTAAAGCATGGCTTACCAGACAATATACTTGTATGGGAAAGATTTAACCAGAGGATTCCTGTTGTGCATCCCCCAGTAAAGAATAACAAGAACAACAGCAGCAATACAAAGGCTCTACGTTGTTTAGTGTACTCGTGGGCCAGGCACGTTATAAGTATCTTCATGTTAAATATCCTAATAGGTTAAAATTTCACTGAAAAAAATTACCGAAACCCTACAATTGGGCACTATTATTAGGCCCACATTTTAGGTGAAGATATTGAGTCTCAGAGTTGTTAAACCACTTATCCCCATTCATAGATCTGGCGAGGAATATGGCAGGATTTCAAACCTGAGCAATCTGAATTCAGAAGGACTGGGCAATTTTAAACACTATGAAGATGTAGAACTAAGGATACAGCTAGACGAGATGGGGAAGCAGCCTTGGAGGTTTGTGAAAGTTAGAGCAGGGAATTTGTCATTGTTTTGTAAGAGATTGGAGTCACTGAAGTTTTTGAGAGGAAGTGTTTGGAACACCACAGAAACACATGGGAAGAGCCTGCTAAAGATTAGTGTTCAGGATACATTGAAGAATGAGGATCTTTATGCAATCTGTTAGGAGGCTTTTGTGCTAAGAATTTTTTTGCTACAAATAGTCAAAAGGTGATAAGGGCCTGTACTAGGGCGGTGGCATTTATGACTAATTTCAAACATGTGCTGGAGGGAATAATCCTGGCTATGTAGGGATCTTTTCCTTCCTCTCTTTGTTTCTCTTTCATAGCAGTTAAAGGATCTCTCCAAACAGCTAAGGAAAAGTATAAAACATTATCATAGAATACTTGCATGATATTTTCTGTGGATAATATTACTTCTTTGAAAGTCTCACTTTTTGTCCTCTAGGTTGAAACAATGCAATCCTCTTTCCACTTGCAGGATTTAGCTATAAAACACTATCAACAAAATCATGAGTGATCCCTTCCCGTATAATTATAGGGTGTGCCACAGTGCAGATGTCTCCATGCAAAGCAGGAGTAGCCTGCAATTAGCCAGAAGAATTCTGTAGCAAATGTGGTTAGAGGCAAAAGGTTTACTCTAAATTTGACAGCTTCAGCTATAAATAGTTTGCTGGATTTTTTTTTCCTTGTCTTCGTGAAGGACATCTTTGCTTCATTTGAGCACTTTCTGAAAAATAACATTGCAGCTATGGATGCCATATGTAAAAGCTGTTTTTGCTTTAGATTGGTTTCTCCCTACTCAAATTGGTCTGAATAATCCATTATGGAAATGTCTCTGCATTCTCTCTGCATCTGGAAGGTATGCATACGAATTTATAATGCTTATGTGAGGCATAAGTCAGTGGTTAATCCATCTGATTGTAAATCATGTGACTATGTACTGTGACCACATTAAAACTGAACCACAAATAAGAAGGGAGAATGGGCTCTAACCTATAATTGTGGCTCTCAGAATCAAGACCCTCATATGCATTTAGTCCTGAATGTGTCACATGTGAGAGATGCTTAAAAAAATCACATTAGTTAATGTCTACCATGTGCAGCATATGGAATGGCAGGTTAGCAGATTTCAAAATGCTTATGTTATGGAAAGACAGAAAGGATTACTATATATTCAATGCAAAAGTATTATGACTGGCCATATAACAAATACTGAAATCAAAGACATCTCTGTTTCACAACATTCAATAAATTCTCTGCACATCAGAATTAAGAATATATTTTAGGATATTCTGGAGTACATATTTGCATTCAAAACTAAGTTCAACATTTCCTTTTAAAATTATGGTGCTGTTCTATAGGAAAATAACTTAAAATACAGATCAACATCATGTCACCAAGTTTGGTATTTCAGGTTGAACTAATGTTTCTACCCTTTTGCATGCAAATATTCTGACAAAGTTCATCCAGGGTAGTAGTGTGTTATGATCTATGAAAGCCAAATTCCTTCTTGAATAGAATGCTGATTAGTGACCAAAATGAATATGGTTTCATTATAATGGCCAACATATGCATCTTGGAAATTTTTAACAGTCATATTAATGGGTTTAACTCAGTATTTTGGTATTTCAAAATAGAAAAATGAAAATGTAAATTTTATAAATTTTTGAATATCTACAGACAAAATCATTTAATTTCTAAAAAAAAGTTCCTTATTATCAAATAAAATGTGCATTTTCTCTTATATTTTCTTTATTCCTCACTAGTAGTGTTTAGATAGCTCACAGCTTATGGGTAGTTTCTCTTCATGGTTTTTACTGTTTCTAACATCTATGTGCAGAGTTACTTTAAGATTTTGAAATAAAGCTATGCAACAAGTAGTGTTCCCATAATCCCTCTTCTCTCCATCTTCTGGTTATGACACAACTTGAAACAGGTTGTGCTGTATTTTAACTATAAGATACATTACTAATGAACTTGGGTTTCCTGGCATGAAAGTTTGCATGTCTTTAGGGAAATATTGTCAACCAGTATCATAATTGTTATTTATTTAATTAATCTTTTTTATTTGCTGGAGGATATGTGCACTCACCAGAGAGAGACAAGGGAGAGAGGGAGAAAGCACCCCTCTCCCATAGGGGAATGGTTACACAGCAATCTCTTCTCCTGTTGCAAGTTTGGGTGTGTGTATACACATGCATGCATACACACATGCCTAGCATGTTTTTCAAGCCACAGAAGCCAGGATTTGTAGTGTGGTTGGCCACGTGGGATCCAGCTCCCTTAACCACTAGGGAGCTAGTGGCAACTATGAGGGAGCTATGAAGTAGCTAGTGGGAGCTATAAAGCAGCCCAAGATTTTTATTTTTATTTTTTAATAAATGCTCTTTATCACATTAACTCAACACAAAAATCCTTCTTTAAACCAGTTTCAGCAAAACAACAGCATCTTTTCAGTACATTGTGTCATAACCTAGTTGTAAAGGGTGTATTTATTAAAGCTCAATTTTTAAGTATCATCTTACTAAAATTTAGTTATTAGAAACTGACACATTTTATGTATTGTGTTTGAGATATTAGATTTTTTAAAAAAAACTTTAAGTAATTATCCCTGGATAGTTTCTGGCTTTTCTCTGGTGTTTCTTTGTGATAAAGGAGTATAATCTAAAATATGTATGGTATGCCACAGTACGGCAGAGTACAATATCTTTTAAGAACTTTACAGTTGGCAGAGGTATGGATTACTTTTGAATTACCAAACTCAAAATGTATGCCTACTTTATAATTCACAAAATGGCTGCATACTTACAACAGACATCTATTTCATTTTTAAAATAATAATTTAAAATAGTTGACTTTTTTGTAGGCAAAACAGTATGTCAAAGTATATTTATCACCTTCATTATAATTGCTTTTCTTTCTTATATAAGGTTATGTATCTAAAGAAAAAAAATCTTCATTTAAAGTGCAGAACCCTCTTGGTTTCGGGTAGATAACTTGATTCTACAAGAACTACTTGTTTTGACTTTCTTTCTATAAGCTACCATTCTTCAGTTGACATTCTTAACACCTCATGAATGAGTCCAAAGGTAATTCTTTCTCATTTTCAAAGCATACTTGATATACTTTTTTCAATTATTAACAGAAAAAAATAACATCTTCAGATGGTTAAATATTAATAAGACACATCCTAAAGATGTCCTCAAATTTTATACCATCTAACAGGATTTAGATTTCCTCAATTTCTTATCACCTAAGAGAAAAGAGATATTGTCTCTAAACACGTATCTGTGGCACCCCTATCCATTTCAATGCCTTTGGAAATGCTGCCATTTTCATCAGCAATGTCTAGCACTGTCACGTTGACCCAGCAAATTCCAGTTTATCCCTCAAGGCCTACCCTAAATGTTCTACCCTCTGTAGTCTCTGTTGACTGTAATAATGGAATGAATTTTTTACCATAGGTTAAGTGGCATTGAAAAGCGAACTACATAGAGTAAGGATTTCTGCTGGTTTTGTTTGTAATGTATCTCTGGTAATGTGTCTTTAGAATAGTGACTAGCTCATAATAGCAGTTCAAAAAATACCTGCTGAATGAATCTCTCTTTACAAATTCCTGAATTGCAGTGTTGTTTCACATTATATTTTGAATCTGTATTTGACTAACACGTTCCTCAAGGACACCTTTACAACTCCACATCCTACCATGTGCAGGTCTGTCATGAAGTAGGTGTTCATTAAACATGGTTGATTTTTAGTAACACAAATTTAGAAAGTAAGCAAAGGATATTTTTACAAAATTGTAAACAGGTAGAATATGGGGATTATGGATTAACCTATTTAATTCAATTTTATATAACATATTCTGTATGATCATTAATAAGGGGCATGTAGAATTAATTCAATAAATCTCCCATTTTTAACCATGAAATCAATCACCATGAGCATTTATTTACTTCCTTTTAAAACTTTTCTAGAGAGTGCATGTGCTCACCAGAGGGTAGGAGAAGTGAGAAGGTACCCTACCCCCATGGGAGATGGTTACTCCACAATTCCTTCCCTTCCAATTCTCCTTTAAGGATATTGGGCATGCATGCACACATGCCTGACATGTTTCCAACCTGCTAGGTCTAGGATTCAAACCATGAAGATGGCCTTGTGGGGTCCAGCTGCTTTAACCATCATGCTACCATTTGGCCCTATTCATCTTATTTTTAAGAATGTGTAGAAAAAAGTGAGTCCACAACCTCTCTTAGGTGTTATTAAGGATTTTGTTGTTCTTACTTTTAAGACATCTGTCTTACATCTAATTATTTTATTTTTCAATATTTATTTATTCTCATTATTTTATGTTATTAATATAATCCTGACACAGTATATTATAGGATTCTTGAGTGCAGAAATTAAATTTCTTTGTATTCCCAGAGCTTTAGCATACTGCTGTGCTCTGAGCAGATATTCAAAACTAATTGCTACTTTATTTGCTAAATAAATTACTGCTTTAACTTAAAATACTTTATTTTATGAATGAAAGAAATGTAGTACATGCTTTGATGAAGCATCTAATTTACTGGAAATATTTCATCCATTTAATTTTCCTCAGGATGTTTGTGGGTCTTTTCTTTTAAAATATGTGGTAAAAGATAAAATTTTACTTTGATTAAAAATATACAAAGACTATAGGACAAGTTTTTAAATGCAATTTGTGTGTGTGTGTGTGTGTGTGTGTGTGTGTGCAATAGAGTATGTGCACTTGCTGGAGAGAGAGAGATAGAGAGGAAGGGAGAGAAGGAGAGAAGGGAGAGAAGGGAGAGAGGAGAAAGCAACCATCCATAAGGAATAGTCATGTTGTGATCCCTTCTCTTCCATTTCTCCCACTTTTCAGGATTTTGGGCTTATCTGGCATATATGCACATGCACCCAGAATGTCTCTCAAGCTACTGGATTGGGATTTGAACCATGCAGTCAGCCATGTGGGATCTAGCCACCTCAGCTACCATGCCACCAGCAAACTCAATAATCAATTTTCAAATGATTAAAGTTATAACTGTTATCTTTTTGCATGTCAAGAGCGATTCTAAGTGTTTTCACATTTATTAACTCATTTAACAGCTCTATGAGGAAGGTAAGTTATTATGATCTTCATTTCACAGAACCAAAGACAGTGAACTTACATAATTTGCTAAGGACTTACTACTAGTAAGTGGTCGAGATAGTACTCAAACCCAAGAAGTCTAATTCCAGACCCTGTGCTCTTAACTGCTATGCTATGTTACACAGAGTCATGAATAAAATACACTTAAGTTTAAGATAATGTCAGTTACCTTATAGAAAAAAAGCCTACACATTTTTAGTCAATTTACCTTTAACGAAGATGCCAAGAACAAACAATAGGGAAAGAACAATCTTCCATAAATGGTACTGGGGAAAGTGGATATCCACATGTAGAAAAATAAAAGTGATCCTTTGTCTCACTCCATATAACAAAAATAAACTCAAAAAGGATAGAAAGGCAAACTTTTTTTTTTAAAGATACTTTTGTTATAGGGCACGTGCGCTTGCCAGAGAGACAGAAAGAGAAACAGAAAGTGAGAAATCACCCCTGGGGGGATGGGCATGCCATAATACCTTCTCCTCCATTCTCCTCTTTGGATTTTGGGCATGCACACACATGCACCTGGTGTGAGTTTTAACCCCCAAGTTTAGGATTTAAACCACGGTCAACTGTATGGAAGTCCAGCGATGTAACCATTACACCATCTGCTGGTCCCAAGAGGCAAAATATTTAAGGGACACAGAAATGGAGGATTGTCTGTTGATGATAATGTGCATGATAATATCTTTAACTGGAGCAGTGTGCAATGTATTCATAGTGGAAAAATTCATTTCACAAACTGTAATTATGTACAGTGATTGAATATATAATTTTTTTTAAAAAAAGACAAACACAAGACCTGGAACTGTTAAAATATAGAAGAAATCATAGATAAAAAGCTTCTTGAGTTTGGTTTGGACAATGATCCTTTTGCATATTAACCCCAAAGCAAAAGGAACAAAAGGAAAAAAATAGGCAAATGGAATCACATCAAACAAAAAAGATTGTTCATAGTAAATGAAACAATCAACAGAGTGAAGAGACAACGTGTGGAGTGGAAGAAAATATTTGCAAACCACACATATGACAAAGATACCAACTTATAAACCCAACCTATATACAGAATATAATGGAATTCAAGCAATTCACTAGCAAGAAGAAAAGATAATCTGACTTTAAAATGGGCAAAGGACCTGAACAGGTATTTCTCAATAAAAGACATACAAATTGTCAACAGATACATGAATAAATGTTCAACATTACTAATTATTCAGGGGAACACAAATTAAAACCACAATGATCTATCATCTAATATCTGTTAGAATGACTACTTTCAAAAACAGAAAGACAACAAATGTTGATGAGACTATAAAAGGAACCCTATACACTGTTGGTAGGAATGTAAATTAGTAAAGCCATTATGAAAAACAGTATCAAGTTTTCTGAAATAGTTAAATACATCTACCATATGAAATAAGCAAGTTGCAATTGGACCAGAGAAGAAGCAAGATTACTCAGTCTTCCCAGTGAGCAGTAAATGGGTCTGAATTAAGACAATGGAAGTCCAGAAAGTGAAGAGAGATACAGGGATTAAGAGGTAGAATATCTGAAACTTGATAACCAACTGGGTATGGGAGGTGAGTGAAAAGATTTCTAGATGTGATAACTGATTAATGGAGAATTCAAAGCTGACCATACACTCTCCTACTTAACATTGTCAAATGGTCTACTCATTTGGCATGCCCAATGTTAATAATCTTATTTAAGGCCCATCTTTCACCCTCATCTCACCCCACTGTACTTGAGTGATTTTATTCCCTCCCAAAAACTGAGACAGAGAGAGGGAAGGTGGGAAATTACACCCCAGGGGGGATGGCCATGCCAACAGTCCCTTCTCCTCTATTCTCCTCTTAGAATTTAGGACATGCACGCTCATGCTCCAGGAGTGATTTTTAAGTTGCTGGACCCAAGACTTGAACCATGGTCAGACATGTGGGAGTCCAACACCTTAACTACCACATCATCAGCTGTCCCTTTTGTATTACCTTTTTCTGATTGACTCTGAAGTCTGGTATTTGCTGCACTGATTGCTTATGCCATAATCATATACAGGTTTAAGTAGAAATATCTCTACTTCCATCCCAGCATATTCAAAACAAAACCAATCATATTCCACTCAAAACTAGCTTTGACTTTGTATTTAATGTCTGGATTAATTAGACAATCAACTATTAAACTGACTATAACAAAAACCAGGCATCATTTCTTATATCTCCTGCTCTCTTATACCCACTTCAAATTGGCAAATAGTATATTCAGCTCTACCACCATTCCATCATTCACTACCATGTTAAGAGTATCACTTTGCAAAACCTTTTTATCTTTACATGGAGTACTTCAGTAAACCTCTCAGTCTGTTTGGCCCACATCTGTTGAACTTATTTCCATCTTTCAAACTGTAATCAAACTGACAAAAAATGGGTACTTTTATTGCCTTGCTAATAATATATGTTCATGTCTATAGCTGAATCACTCAATATGATAGTCACTAACCCCTTGTGGCAACTGTGCACTTGAAATGTGGCTAGTCTTACTTGAGATGTACTGAGTATAAAATACACATGCAATTTTGATAAATTAGCATAAAAATCTCATTAATATTTTTATTTATTTTTTTATTTTTTTCGGAGAGGTTTTTCGCTATAGGGCGTATGCGCTCGCCAGACAGACAGACAGAGAGAGAGACATAGAGACAGAAAGCGAGAAATCACCCCCAGGGGGGATGGTCACGCCACAATCCCTTCTCCTCCATTCTCCTCTTGGGATCCTGGGCACGCATGCACACACGCCTGGCGTGAGTTTTAAGCCACTGGGTCCGGGACGCGAACCGCGGTCGACTACGTGGGAGTCCAGCGACATAGCCATTACACTAACTGCTGGTTCCCAATATTTTTTATTTTTGATTATATCTTAAAATTATAATATTTTAGAGAGGATTCTGAGAAGATAACAGAGCAAGAAACACCAGAAATCCATTTTTCTTAGATTTTTGTCAGAAGGTATGCACACTAGCCCAGAGAGAAGCACACAGAGACAGAGAGAGAGGGAAAGTGAGAACCCTTCCCCCATACCACAATCTCTTCTCCATTTTTCTTTCAGGATTTTAGGTACACACACATGCAACTGGTATGTTTTTCAAGTCCTTGAGTCTGGGGCTCAAACTGCAGTTTTGCCATGTGCGATCTAGTTCCTTAATAACAATGCTGGCCAAGCATCAGGAACCTTCCTTATTACCTATAAAACAACTGCACTGGCAGATTCTGTCTAATATGACTATTTTGGAATTTTAGAGTCTACTGAAGTCTTGTAACTGCCAGGGAAAGAGTGAAATGGTAAGATGCAGTTAATTTTGTTCTAATTACAGCTTTTAGTACCATAACAACCAACCATCCCAACTTCTAGCCTGGCAGGCAACTAGACATGTGCTCTTGGAGCAACATGCAATCTGACTTATGGAAGCTAGAGTGGGCAAAGAAGTCCTTATACTCCAAATATCCGGAATCTGTGGTCTAACTACTGATTTCTACTTCTGATCACAGAGGTCCAGATAAAGAGGCAGTCCATGGAAATGATTGAGTCTGACAATAGGACAATGGAAATTATGAGTCTAAGGAAAAGAAAATGATTGAAGAAAAGTGAACAGAGCTTAAGGGACCTGAGTGACACCATCAAGCTGACCAACATATATACTGGAGTATCACAGGATGAAAGAGAAACAGAGAGAATATTTTTTAAAATATCTGAAAACTTCCCAAATTTGATGAAATACATGAATTTAAAAACCAAAGAAGCTCAAGAATCTACAAGTAAAATGAACTCAAAGAGAACTGCACTGAAACACATTGAAATCAAACTTCTGAAATGAGAATCTCAAAAGCCCCAAATAGGAATGACATATCACATACAAGGAGTCTACAATATGATGATAATTAGGTTTTACATTAGAAAATTTGGAGGCCAGAAGGCAGTCAGACAACATATTCAAAGTACTGAAAGAAAAAGAAACAGTCAATTAAGAATCTTATACCTCATGAAACTGTCTTTCAAAAGTGTAGGAGAGGGGACAGCAGGTAGCATAGTGGTTAAGGCACTGGACTCCTATGTAGTCAACTGTGGTTTGAGTCTGGACCCAGCAGTCTGAAACTCATGCCCAGTACGTGTGCGCATGTGCCCAAAATTACAAGAGGAGAAGGGACTGTGGCATGGCCATCCCCCCTAGGGCATAATTTCTTGCTTTCTGTCTCTCTGTCTCTCCAGTGACCACTTGTGTCCTATTGCAAAAATCTCTCTCCAAAAACTAATGAATTAATAAATAAAAGTGTGGGAGAAATTAAGACATCCCCAGATAAACAAAAGCAAAGAGGGTATATTAGCATTAGATCTACTCTTTGGGGCTGACAAGTGGCATGGTGGTTACGGTGCTGGGCTCCAACATGGCCGACCGTGGTTCAAGTCCCAGACCTGGCGACTTGCTTTCTCACTCTCTTTCTCTCTCTCTCACTCTATTCCTTTCTGATCAAATTAAAATAAAGTGAAATAATAAAAAAAAGAGATCTACTTTCAAGAAATGCTCAGAGGAGTTGTGCAGGATGAAATAAAGAGACACTGAATAGTAAATTGAAGCTATATGAAGAAATAAAGAACTCAATTATGGTAAAGTACATTGGGAATTTAAGACCTAATATTACTGTAAAAATTATCTGTACTTCCACCTTTTATTTCTACATTATTTAAGATACTATTGAGAATGCATTTTTAAAAAAAGTGTTAATCTAAAAGTTAATGTTATTGTAACTTTGGCTTATAATTTCACATTTGGTTTCCTACATTACTTAAAAGACGGATGCATTTAAAAAATATTAGCTTGTTTTAGGGCCACGATGTATAAAGATGTAATTTTGTGATACCAGCAAACAAAAGGGTTGGGGGCAGAACACCAAAGGAGTAGAGTTATTCTGCTTTTGAAGTTAGGCTGTTATAAATTCATGTTAGAATATTATAACCTTAAGATATAGGGCCTATGATAACTACAAAGAACATAACCATAGACTATAAACAATGAAAAAGGAATTTCAATATTTCACTACAAAAAAACTGACAAAAGTCAATAATGTATGAAATGAGCGACATAAAAACTAAAAGATATATCTAAAAAACAAATGATAGAAATAAGTCCCTTCTAGGGCTCTAGAAAACAAAAAACATTTAACAGATTCAAAAATGGGAAGTTATCTGTTGAGAATGATGTATATGATAATACCTTTTACTTGAATTTTTGACTTACATGACATGCACTGCATGCATGCTTTGAAAAATCATATTGTACCCTGTAAAGATGTACAATGATTAAATGTAAATTTCAAAAAAGAAGTCCCTCCATATCAATAATCACTTTAAATGAAAATGGATTAACTCTCTAACCCAAAGACAGAGATGAACAGGATATATGATCTAACAAATGCTGTCTGTAAGGACTCAATTTAGAGGTCCAGAGACACAAATAGCCTGAAAGGAAAAGAATGAAAACAGATTAGTCTATGCATATAGTAAGCAAAAGAAGCAGGGTAGCTATCCTAATATCAAAGTAGACTTTAAATCAATATGTATAAAAGATAGAAGAACATTATGTATTGGAAACAGAGTCTATCCATAGCACAGTAGAAATGCAGTGCCCAAGAAAAGCTAGATTCCCATATGGTGAATGTGGTCTGAATTCCTGACTCAGTTAGCCTGTACTATGCCATGCATACATACAAGTGCCCAAGGTCCAACGGGCTACAGAGAGGACTGTGGTATGATTAGACCCTGTGGAGAGTACTCATGCTTATTTTCTCTCTTCTTGCTCTCTTATATACATGCATGAACTCTACCATGAATAAAGAAAAAGTAATTTTTAAATGACTATAAAGAGATATTTGTCCACCCATGTTTATAGGAACTTTATTTCATAATTGCTAAAATGTGGATGCAACTCAGGTGTTCACTGAATGAATGGATAAGCAAAAATGTTGTGTATATGTGCAATGGAATATTATTCAGCCTTAAAAGAAAGAAAATAGTGATACATCATACAAAATGGATAAACATTGAGGCTGTTATGCTAAGTGAAATAAACCAATCACAAAAAGACAGATATATTGTATGATTCCACTTACAGGAGTACTTAGAGTAGTCCTAGAATGATGTGTTCAGGAGTTAAGGGGAGAGGGAATGGGAACACAGAATTTCAGTTTGAGAAGATTAAGTGCATTATGAAGATAGATGGTGGTGATAACTGTACAATATTATGAATGCATTTAATATCTCTTACTATGGTCTAAATGTGTTCCCCCATATTCATGTTGAAAGTTAATTTCCAATCAAATAGTATTAAGGGGTGGAACCTTTAAGAGGTGATTGGTCATGAAGGCTCCCTTGTCAATGGGATTAAGGCCTTTATAAAAGGGGTTTCACACAGAGTTGCCCTTTTGCTCTTCCACTCTTCTGCACTGTGAGGACACAATAAGGTCTCATAGAGACTGAATTCTACTGCCTTGATCTGGGATGTCTCAGCTTCCAGAACTGTACAATATGTTTCTGGGTGTATTTATAAATTGCTAGGTTGATATTTTGTAATAGTAGCACATATTTAAACACCATTGAACTGTACACTTAAAATGGCTAGGATAGTAAAATTTTTTTAAGGTTTTTGCTATAGGGCAAATGTGTGGAGCAGGAAAAAAGAGAGAAAGACATACACACAGTGAGGAGGAAAGTGAGAAATCATCCCCCAAGGGACTAGCCATGCTGTAGTCTCTTCTCCTCCATTCTCCTGAGATTTTGGGGCACACATGGACATGGGCCTGATATGATTTTCAAATCACCAGGTCCAGGATTTGAACTGTGATCAGCCATGGGGGGAGTCCAACACCTCAACTACCATGCCACCTGCTTCCTCTAGGATAGTAAGTTTATGTGTATCTTATCACAATAAAAACTGGAGGAAAATATAGAGATACTGAATTCAATAAAATATATTTTATATATCATGTATAAAATACTATGCATTTAATATATATTAAATGTGTATATTAAATATCATTTGAATTAATTTTTCTTATTTTTAATATAGCTGCTAAAAATGTACAATTGCATATATAACTGGCATCATCTTTGTGTTATACACAGCAGGTCTATAGGGTAAATGTAATCTTCCCTTTGCTCTAGTTTTCACCCACCTCTTCAATCTTTTTGCTAGGCTTTGAATAAGCCTGTGGTCCAGGCTGTGATCCAGTTTGGTTTACACCCTTTGGCCCAGGCTGTGAAGCTCTTTTACACCTTCAGACTTCTGGGTACCTTCATTCTTTTGATAAAAATGCCTTCAATTCTTAAACTTCCTTAAAACCCTAATAATATTTCAAAATGTACTTCACTGGTTTTCCTTGTGAGATCTCTGATCCATCCATGCAGCATTGACCACTTCTCATTGATGATGTTCCCATGTTGTATGTAATAAACTCTGACTTGTAGGAGCCAGAATGGGCAAAGAGGTCCTATCCTCCAGCTATCAGGGATCTATGTTCTAACTGCTGATTGCTGCTTTTGATCGCAGAGGTCTAGATAAAGTTCCATAGCTAAGTGTGTGTTAATAATTTCCCACATTGCACTGTACTATAATCGTTGGTATATACCTATCTCCCATAATAGGCTGTGAGATCTCCCACAAACTCTAGATGTACTTAATAAGTGTTCGCAAAACAAAGGAATGTAAATGGAATTTGGAGTCAAACATACTTGGTTTGAATTATGTTCCTATTATTGATTAGATATATGAATTTGAAAAATGTGTTTAAACTCTAATATGCAGATAATATAAAACTCTGAGTTTAATCCCTATTTATTCTATCATATAACATTTTAAATTCCTTTTTAAAATGTGTCCTTTGTATCAGCTTCCTTGCCATTTCATTTTTTGTCAATAAAAGATGTCCTCGGCTTCTCATTTAAGGTTAATAAAAGATTTTAGGATAAAGCAGTAAAATTAATACAAACTAATAATACATTTTCTACAATATAATAGATGGTAAGTTCTTGCATATGGCAATCTTTTTTAATTATGCATTTTTATAAACTTATGAACATTATCGTCACATGTATACTAAACACTTATATTACAGAGGGGTCATGTGAAAGACAGTGTAATTTTTTTCAGATTATACTTAGTGAGGGAGATGAAATGAAATTTAAAAAAGGTATGGTGGGGCTTATTTCAAATATTGATAATTCTCCCACAATTTCTAGAAAACAGTAGAGGATTCAAATATCAAAGACTATTTTTGATGACGGAAAGAGTAGAATATGTCTGGGAGTTTCTAGGATGGTGAAGGGAATGTTTAAAGCACTTAAAGACGACCATTAGGAGCCAATATCATAGCAAATAATAATGAAATTATGTAAAAGGTATATACTAGAAAAACTAGATTTCTATTATTGTTTTAAGATGGAATATAATAGGATGAAGATAAGAAGGGGAAAAATAAACAATAGATAATCATATATACCACAACTCAAAGCACTCACCCACACATTTTGTTTGAAAGATCAAGAACTCAAAATGGACAAGCCCAAGTATTCTAAAATCTCTTTCCACTGAATTGAAAATATATGTTTAAAATTACTACTCATTTAATCCATACTTACAATCTCTGCATAAAGTCTGTCTTTTAAAAAATAAGGCAGGTGTTTGAGATAATAGTGTTTTCAAATATTTTAATTAAAATTATGAATAAAATAATCACATTAAGACTTTTTTTATGTTGTTTTTGTTTTTGTTTTACAGAAAGAGATTTTTACTATAGGGTGCTTATATTCTCTGAAAAGACAAGAGCGACATAAAGCGAGATACCGCCTCCCAGGAGGGATGACCACGACTCAATCTCTTCTCCTCTATTCTCCTTTGGGGATTTTGGGCATGCACACACATGGGTCCAGCATAAGTTTCTAGCAACTGGGTCTAGAACTTGAACTGCAGTTATCCATGTGGTAGTCCAGCGCCCCAACCACCAGGCCACTTGCTGGTCCCTCTTTTTAGGTTTTTGCCATAGGGCATGTGCACTCACTGGAGAACGACAGGGAGAGAGAGGGAAAGTGATAATTCATCCCCCTGGGGGATGGCCACACCACAATCCTTTCTCCTCCATTCTCTTGGGATTTGGGGCATTCATATACATGCACCCAGAGTGAGTTTCAACCTACTGGGTCCAGGGCTTGAACCATGGTCAGTCATTTTGGAGTCCAGTGCCTTCTTAACCACCATGCCACCTGCTGACCCCAATATTAATTAAACTAATTCATTTTGAAGGTTTAAATCATGCTTTGAAAAACATAGTGTTTTATCCTTTATATGAATTTGAAACTTCCTACTTCAACAACAACAAAAAAGTTTTATAGAGACAATACATGTTTGTCAGACATCAAAAAATACTTGCAAAACATTATGCTGAATTAACTACAAATTAATCAAAAACAGGAGTTGTATTTCTTCAGGACTTTATAGGAACTTAAATGTGAGAAAGCAAAACATGCTTTGCACAAAATGCTTTGAGATTTTTCTTAATTCATCCTTATGAAAGCTAGAGGCACCTCTTTTGGACATTTTTTTTTTAATTAGAAAAAAATTAAGTTTATTTCTTCAATGAGACTCAGAGACAGAGAGAAAAAGACAGGCACCTACTCAACAGGGTCTACACTCCACAATCTACACCCAACCTCAGCCAGCTCAGATCATAAGCAAGCACATGTGTATCTGGCATGTAGAAGGAAGCCCCAGGATGTGAACAAGTGATCTCACGTGGATCCCATTGCATTACCAATGAGTCACTGTCTGGCCATAAGGCTTTTGGTTGTCTAAAACATTTAGGCAAATTAGGCTGGGCAATCAAATCAATTTCATCAGTAATCTTATTTGATCTCCTTTGTCCTTCTTTTCAGTCAATGTCAGAACTATACAGAACTTGAGAACAATGTGGAATCTACAAGCTGTAAGTACAACATGATTGATTCACCCATCATGACTCTTCTCTGCTATCAATCAAAAGAAGCAAGAGATTCTAGTTTAATCATTTTAAACCTGATTTGGAACAAATACTTTAAAATACATCCTTTATAGTCTCTATGTATGTAAATTACTGAATAGCTTATTAACATTTTTCTAGTAATGATTGACCATTTTTCCCTTTTATTAAATTTTGTTTCAGAGACTATTTTACTAAAACATTCATAGTGATGATAAAGACACACGTTTTATTGAATAAAACTGATACTTTATTATATTTGTGTCACTCGTAGATCTCTATTGCAGATAGAAAGTTCTAAAAACCATAGGTTCAAAATTTAGTTATTCACTTAGTATTGTGAAAATAATTTTTTGAAGTTTACTATTTTCATGAGTGAGAAAGGGGCAATCTTGAGAGGGGCTCTCCACATTAAGATCGATGGCCTAACCCCAGTCAGCCAAGATCACAGGTGTGTGTGGGCAGACCTGGCATGTTCAGATTGACCAGGCATTCAAACCCAGGCCTCCCATGTGGCTCCAATATTATACAGTAGTGCTTTACCACCTGAGACACTGTGGCCAGGCCAAAAACTATTATTTGAAGCTTAAAACTCATTATTTTTGTTGTTAAGTAAGAAATAGATGTTCCTTCATGAGATAAGAAAATAAACAAGTTGAATATTATTAGATCCCTACTTTTACATAA
Source organism: Tupaia tana (assembly GCA_026018925.1). Classification (NCBI taxonomy): domain Eukaryota; kingdom Metazoa; phylum Chordata; class Mammalia; order Scandentia; family Tupaiidae; genus Tupaia; species Tupaia tana. The sequence continues at coordinate 24,270,011 of JAKSZU010000017.1, forward strand.
ACATTATAAAAGGACTATGCTCAGAATTTCCCTTTAATGTACAGTTTAAAATAAACAAAGCAAAAACCTTTATATGACCATTTCAATTAAACATAAAAGTCACAGTAATGTAAAGGTTATGTAATGATTATGTAATGGTTACATAATGGTTACATCACTGGATCCCACCTAGCTCACAGCTGTTTGAGTCCCGAACCCGGCAGCTTAAAACTTGTACCAGGCATGTGAGTGTGCATGCCCAAGATCCTGAGAGGAGAACAGAGAAGGGATTGTAGCATGGCCATCCCCAGTGGTGTGTGGGGTGGGGTAGGGTGATTTCTTGCTGTCTCTGACTCTCTGGCAAGCACATGAGCCCCATAGCAAAAATTTATCTTAAAAAAAAAAAAAAAAGGTAAATTAACCCTTGGGTGAATGATATATAAAAGCAAAATGATTAGATTGCTTATATAGAGAGTTATTACAGCTTCCTAAGGGTTGTTTTCTTGGGAAAATCTATATTATTCTGTACTTTTGTTTGCTCATCACCAGCATAGCGATAACAATAATCTATGTAAGAATAAATGTGTATCTAAGATTCTAAAACATAGTATATGCCAAAATGTTTGCTTTTTTCATTCACAGATGATGACAATAAGCATCTATCTTTATAGATGTTGAGAAAATAATTTATCAGAATATTCACAAAAATATTTCCTAGTAATTCTGTACCAAATAACTCTGTACCAGTAATTTCTGCCCAAGTTAATGAGGTTATCTAAAACAGAGTGGGTAAGGTTCCAGTTGAAATGAATAAGCCTTCCTAAAACTTTATGCTGCTTTCCTCCCAAACACCCACCCAAATATACTGAGAAGTTAGTTTCTTCTTGGTGCTTAGGTCATTTCAACATATGACTAAGGTATTTACAAAGGCACACCCAGTTTTGGGGACTGCAGTGCTAACGATATCTTGAATGACATCCCAAAGCCCTGACAGACTGAAGCACCTTGTTTCTTGAACAACACTGATCAGAACAGAGCCAGTCGCATATTTTTATACAGGTAATAGCTATTCACCTACATTTCCAAGAATTTAAGACATTTTCATAACTGAAATCCCTCCGTGTTTTAGGTTTTTAGTTTGCCCATATGTAAAATCTCCAGATGGAAAAATAACCTCATTCTACATGTTGATCATTATTCAAAAACTGTATTTTAGCAACCCTCAAGTGACTTGGCAATGTGCCATTGAGGGCAGCTATAGGAGATGAAGAAAGTATTAGATGTTTATGTTAAGTCAACCACACTTAATTTAAAGGCTTACCCATTCCAATAAAAACCAAAGCTTTCAAAAATCCATGAACATACTATATAACTCCAAACCACTTTTAATAAACAAGGACTTTCCAGCTACCACATAAAATTATGTTGCAGAGGACTATTATGTCTCCTCTTTTCCTCTTTATATAATGACTTTTCTCCTTGCTTTCCCTGCACACCCCCAATACCCCATCCCAATAGAAGCTGGCCAGTGTGAACTGTGCACCTAATATGACAAGCAAACAGAAGAAAAGACTTCAGACTCCTTTATTCATACTTCTACTAAGGTGTCACTCACAAAACATGTAAGATGTACTAGCCAGTAAGCTTATCGCTAAACACACACACTCACACACCCCATAGACAGGATTATAAAAAACATACATCAGGGCCTTCATGGAATATGGAAAAATGCACATTATAAAAAAAAGCTATGCATGGATTTCAGAAGCTTTTGCACCCAAATAAACTTGTGCTTTAGTTCTATTTTTCTGCGAACTTTCTGAAGAATCCTGATGTGTATATGTGCATCTTATAAATCAATATACTTAATTTAACCTTCTCAAAATAACCAGATGTATAGGTACTACTTTTTAATTTCCAAAGAAGGTAAGAAAACTGAAAGTGTGACAGATAAAATTAGTTACCCAAGTAATCCAACATTTAATTTGACTAGTACAATGAGGCAACAGCTCTATTTCTGCCTAACTCCCAAACCGATCACCTTTTATTTTTTAGCACTAATTGTTTACTAAGTGTCAGGCACATCTTCAGGTACTGAAAGTATATTTAAAATAGACCAAACGATATGGCTATTCCTTAGAAACCTACAAATAGAGCTACTGCACGACCCAGTAACTCCACTTTTAAGTATTTACTCAAAGGATTAAAAAACCCTCAGTCAGAAAAACGCTGGCACATCCATGTTTATTGCAACATTATTTATAATTGCTACAACACTAAATCAACCCAAATTTCCATAAAGAAATAACTGAATTGAAAAAAATGTAGCATATGGGGCCGGCAGGTGGCATGGTGGTTAAAAGGCACTGGACTCCCACATGGCCGACCATGGTTCGAGTCCCGGACCTGGTGGCTTGCTTTCTTGCTTTCCCTCTCTCTTTCTGTTTGTCTCAGGTCAAATTAAAAATAAATAAATAAAGTTAAATAAAATAATTCTTTTAAAAAAAAAGGAAAAAAATGTAGCATATGTACTCTATGGAATACTACCTAGCCATAAAAAAAAAAAAAAAAAAAAAAAAAAAAAAAAAAAAAAAAAAAAAAGAAATCCTGACATTTGATACAAAGTGGACGAGTTTGGAAGACTTAATGCTAAGAAAGCAAGTCAGACTATGAAAGACAGACTTTGTATGTCCCCACTCTAAATATATACCGATAATCTGCACTCTATGACAGAAACTGTAAGTTTGGAAGGTATAGGGAAGGCAACTGTAGATACTAGATATAGTAAGGATAGAGATAATAAGGAGGTGGGCAATGGAGGGAGGGAGGGGAACAGGGAAAGAAAAAGAAAAAAAAATTACACTTGACAAAAAAATGGAAAGATATTTGCTGCTGATAATGTGATAGTAACATCTTTGTCTTGACTGATATGCATTGTAAGTAATCATGCTGGAAAAAGAAATGTTATACTCTGTAAAAATATATATAATTAAATGTGGTATAAAAATAATTACAAAAATATAAATAAAAAATAAAATAAAACAGACAACTAAGCCCTCTGTCTTCACAGTGTTCACAGTGGAGTAGTGGAAACTACATTTTCTTCATTTTCTCTATTTAAACATAACAATGATTCTGAGTGTAATCCCCAGAATAACGGCATCAACAACCTCTAAAAAACTGCTGGAAAGGCAAAATCTCTAGCCCCATCCCAGACCTATCAAATCAGAGACTCAGAGAGTGGGTCCCAGGAATCAGTTCTTTGAAATTTGGGTGCACACTGGTTTCAGAATAATAGCCTAAGGAGACAGGGTTGGAGGGAGACACAAATTGTCTCAGATGAAGATTTTCTGGGTGAACTGACACTTGAGCTGTGTCAGGGCAGATGTATGTGAGTGTGTGTGCATGTATGTATAGTGTATATGTGTGTGTGTGTATATATATATATATATATATATATATGCAAATATATGTATGTATACACACACACATATATTTATTTATTTATTTATTTATATTTATATTTATATTTCGGCAGAAATGATAACATTAACAAAAGCAGAGAAGGAAAATCTCCAAGTATTTCACATTCTACAGAGTGAAAGTCTAAGTCAGGGAGTAGTAAAAGATAAACTAAAGTTAGGCAGTGGTCAAAATCAATATATACACCTTAAATATTGGGTTGTCAGAAAAGTCATGATGCATTTTTACATAGAAAAACATAAAAAAAATCATGTTGTATTTTTCTAACAACCTAATATTTTAGGTCTTGTTTTATATAGTGTAGACAAAGAGGCTTTAACAAATAACAGCTGGGATCTACTATAGAAGGGCCTGAAAGAGATGTTTCTGCAAAACTTGGATTTCTTGTTGGCCAGGTAACTATTACTAACCATGATCCCCTTGAGCTTCCTGGGGATGCTGTCAGTTTGAGGGAAATAGTCTGCTGTCCAAGAAGGGAAGAGTGAAAGAGAATGAGAGAAATGGAAGAGAACCTTAAGCTCAGGTGCTTCTTAGAAGCTCTAGAACCCAGCTGGGCTGTGACAAATGTAACCAACAGTGATCAGATTGGGATGAAGAGAGAAGAAGTGGTAGAAGGATGGGAAAAGATGATTTTAACAAAAGTTCAGGTTCACTTCATTATAAATAAAATATGACAGGGACCAGTAGATGGCATAATGGTTATATGGCTGGACTTCCACATAGTCGACTGTGGTTTGAGTTTCAGACCCGGTGGCTTAAGCCTCATATCAGATGTGTGTGTGTGCGCATGGCCCATATCCTGAGAGGAGAAGGGACTGTGACATGACCATCCCCCATGGGGGGTGATTTCTCACTTTCTGTCCCCCTGTCTCTCTAGTGAGCACATGCACCCTATAGCAAAATCTCCCTCAATAAAAAAATAAATAATACATACAACAGTATCAATAACAATAACTAAAGGGAAATTAAGATTAGCTACATAGACATCCATGGATATTGTGTAGTTCCTATACATTCTGTGAAATGTATAGACCAGGAAATAAGACATTATCTAATTTATGCTTGAAAATTACAGGATCAAGGATGAGTATAGCACACTTCCTCTACTGATTCTTTCATGTTGATAGCATTGTGTTATTTAGAAGTTCGAATATACTATTTTCTAACCAGGATAATCTTACCTATTAATTTTATTGATTAAGGGTGTCAGAAGGACACATATCTGCACAAAAAGGTGTAAACAGTTTGGACCAGAAAAGATTATATTTAATGCAAATATTTTGAACTAATCAGTGGGGAACCTGGGTCACAGAATGTGGTTGACTTTAAAAATTGGTAGCACTGTAGCAACCAGCACTCGCTTTTGAACTCTGAGGCCCCAGTGGCCGAAGCACACCTACGAATTTAGCATTCTCACATTCTAAGCATTCCAAAATATTTTAGTGATTGTCTTGATAGGATTCCAGTAAAAAAAACAGCTGTAAAAATGTATCATATATTTGCAAACCTCCAACACTGTTACTATAATTGGTTGAGGTTTTTTCCTTTCCTTTTTTTTTTTATTTGACTTTAAAAAGGTTGTGGAAAGTATAATTTAGGTTTGGTCAAACTTTTATTAGTGTTCACAGAGGAACTATAGTCCATAATTAGACTTCAGTTTTTAAAATATTTCATATCTGTAAAGTAAGAAAGTGTGTAGGTGGCAATTTATCTTTATAGCTTCATTAATCTAAAAGTCAAACTCTCTTGGACTGCCATGTGTTCATAGTGTCACAAATCACTACTTTTTAATCTGTTGTAACTGCTACATCAAATAGCCAAAGTAATTTGGTCAGCGGTGTTTTCATTGGTTTTAATATATCCTTCTCTACCTCCTTTCTCCCCTAAACTATGACTTAATTGGACTAAGGCTATCCTTTTAAAACCATGGCATAAAAAAAGCCTCAAGTACTATAGTTTTCCTCTATAAACTGTAGCCCACTAAACAGAGGGTCTATTTCACTAGCCACATGTCTACATAAGTGTCTTAGAATTCAGGATAACTGGTTTACTGGTCAAATCAAAGCCAAAGACAATAGCCATACCAAATTTCAAGATTTCTAGAAAATATGTAGAGGTCCTTTCAGACATTACAAGGAAAAAAAGTCTTACAAGGGCTTTTCTTTTTTCCCATTATTTTGTTGCTCAGCCCTCAATATTGAGTTTTCTTCCCAGACCTAAGAAAGATACCTCAAAAATATTATTTGACTGGACTAAATTATTTTAACTGTGTTTTAAAGCAAGGTGATGTTCAATTAAAAAAAATACACTTTGTTGAAACTAGTAAGTCCAGTAATCACTGGGAAAAAATATCCATTCATATGGCTTCAATAAACAACTCTATAATTATGCCTTATAGATTAGAATATGTATTCTGATCTCTTGATGTCCTTGTAGCCTAATTATCTGCATAGCATTGTTATTTCATTGCTCAAACAAATTTGTCTACATGAGAGTCTGTTATTCCAATTTTTAAAAATTTCTAGTAAGTAAAGTTTGGGTTATTTAGTTTATGAGCCCAACGGTGAGCTGCTAGAGAAGACTAGAAAGTAGGTTGAAATTTTGGCCAATGGTGGAGCCTATAGATGTTATTTATGAATTCTAGAGTTTATGGGTAAGAAAACATCTTAGCTCAAAAATCAGTAGTGACTGGGTTGGTAATAGTGGGAAAGTAGAATGCTGTGCATAAGTATCCATGAATATTTAATCATAGTATCTTCAATAATTGGTGCTAGAAAAACTGGATTTCCACATGAAAGAGAATGAAATTAGAGCCTTATCTTACACACATATAAAAATCAACTCAAAATAGATAAAAGACTCAAATGTAAGACCTAAACCCATAAAACTCCTATAAGAAAACAGAGAAAAAGCTCTTTGACATTGGTCATGGCAGTGACTTTTTAGATGTCACACAAAACCTCAAACTATAAAAGCAAAAATAAAAAATGGTACCACATCAAAATAAAACACTTCTGCATAGCAAAGGAAACAATCAATCATATGCAACCTATGGATTTGGAAAATATATTTTCAAAATATTTTAGATCTGATAAAGTGGTAATGTCCACAATTAATAAAGGACTCAGAACTCAATAACAGAAAAACAAACAAACTGACTAAACAAAAGGCAAAGGACCTAAACAGAGATTTATTCTAAGAAGACATAAACATGGTAAGTAGGTATATCAAAAGGTTCTCCATATCAACAATCATCAGGAAAATACAAATTTAAGACACAGTGAGATATCACTTAACACCTGTTAGGATAACTATTATCAAAAACGACAGAGATAAAAAGGTAACACTTGTGTACTGTTGGTGGAAATGTAAATTGGTGCAGCTCTGATGGGAAACAGTATGGCAGTCCCAAAAGAAATTAAAAGTAGAACTACTGTATGACACAGCAGTTACTCTTTCAGATATATACCCAGAGAAGTGAAATCATCACCTCATAAAGATACCTGCAGTTCACTGCAGCATTATGCATAATAGCCAAGATAAGGAAAAAAATCTGTCTGCTGATAAACAAATAGATACCAAACTGGCATGCACACACATAAACACACACCCGCATAATGGAATGGAATATTATTCAGCTTTAAAACATCTTTCCATTTGCCATTTGTCACAAAAGAGCATGAACTGAATTACTATTGGTGGAAAAAAATAATATGACCAGATGAGGAAAGACAGAAAGTTTAAAACAAAAAGAAGGAACAATCTGAACTATAACCATTCAAATAACTTTGGTGAGCTAAAAACTTTGGAAGATCTCTTTCAAAAATGTGTTCTAAATAGGTTATTTTCCACATTGCTTATAATTTCCTTCTTTCCAAGTAAGTTATTCGCTAGTGGAAAGTGTAGTGTTATTAGGCTTTTGATCCTCTGTTTTTCCCTGAGAAACTTGTCATTCTCTGTCTGGTTGGATCTCCTGAAGGATGATTTTTAGAACTGTGCTAAACGTTCCTGCATTGACTGGCTTCTGATTGGGCTTGACCAATGGAGACCCCAGGGATATTGTTTCAAGCACCATAATAAATAGATCAGTTCTTTGAAAGTATCTTTCAAGGATATATTGCATTCAGCCCATCTAATGTTTGCTATAATTTAAAAAAAGATATATTTCAGTATTAAAGGGATGGAGACAAACATTAAATTTTTAAATGAAGAAAAATGCGTTGTCAAATGTACTATAATTAAAAGTAGTAATGACTAATCTTTAACGAGACAATTACCTAAAAGACATTGCATTGTGCTTAAAAGAACAAGTTCTAGAATAACATTGGCTGGCCCCAAATCTTGTTCCACCACTTACTAGCCATGCAACCTTGGAAAAACTTTTAAGTTCTAAGCCTTAATTTCCTCATTTATAGAATGGAGGTACCTGTGTGGTACCTGTTTAGTTACCAGCCTCCAAAACAGCTGCCAATAGTCCCTGTCAGCTAGTTGACACAAATCTTTGTGTAGTTCCCTTCTACTGAATAGGACTGAAGCAGTATTCTGTAATTGATGCAGTGTCACTTTCGTTGCTCAGTCATTAAGACATCGAAGCCTTTGTTCTATTGAATCACTCACTTTTTCTTCTTGAAAGTAGATATTTCAACCCCAGTCAAGCCTTCAAATGATATTTTGATTGAAGTATCATGAGATACCATGAGCCAGAACCACTTAAACTGTTCCCAAATTCTTAACTTACAGAATTATGAAATAATAAAGGTAATTTTGGTGTGATTTGTTATGCAAGACAGATAACTGTTGGGTTGTAGGAAAAGCCATGATGTATTTTTTAATTGCAAAAATGTATCATGACTTTTCCAACAACCCAGTAGTACAATCTGCCTAATAGGGTTATAAGGATTAAGTGAGATAGCTATGTAAAGCCAATAAAATAGTGTCTAGAATACAATGAATACAGGAGAAATGTTAGTTACCTTCCTGAGCACTAATGTGCTTCAAAAACAAGGGTAGTATAAATAAAATCCATAAAATTAGATATAGATATACCATATGTAGACACACACACACACACACACACACACAAGAGGTCTTCAAAAGCATAGAAAAAATCCTGCATCAAAATAATATTTTAATTCTATTTTTCCATAAACCTTTTGAAGTTCCTGTATATATGTGTATCTACATAAAACCCACGTTTTATTTAAACCTCATGTAGTTAGGAGTCTTCCCATTTTAGGTATCAGAACACTTAATTCAAACTGACTTAAGCTGAATAAGAAAAAAAAAAACACACATATATGTTGTTTCCAGTAAGTAAACATACAAGAATAAGGCTTATTTAAAAAAAGCAAGAGAACAAATAGAGAGGCATAATGTTGGTGGGACACAGATATGGTCTATTACCTGTTGATGATGTGTATAGTAGTCTCAACTGGATTGGTCTGAGAAATGTTTCATGTTGGGTAAAGTCTTTTTACTAGCCAAATGATAAGTAGAGATTGACTCTTTATAAAAATAATTGGAATAACAATAATAACAACCGGGAAAAATAATGAAAAGCTATTGGATGATGAAATGGGGATTTTAGTGTCTCAGTATTGACTGATTGGCATGGTATTCCTTCTGGAGAAAGAAATGTGATACACTGTAAAGTTATATGTGATTCAATGCTAAACGGACAAGATTATGATGATAATAAATAAAATAAAAATAAAAAATAAAAAACAAACAAACAAAAAAAAAGAATAAGGCTTATTTCACAAACTACTAAATTCAGAGGCTTAAGAAATACCCTCTGGTCTCACCCTATCCTTGGGTTTAAACCTACCCTATTAGAGTTCTCAAGTTCTTTCACACCAAGATGGCTTCCAGTGACTTTAGCCCAGGAATATCTAGGTTCAGTTCACTAGGAAAGAAAATGTCTCACTTTTGCTTTAATTGAATAACATCAATGTCTCTGAACCAATTATAAAGCCATAGAGATGAGATTTTATAACTGGCCAAATGAAATCTCTTGTTGCTTCTTACAAGTACATAGGCTAAAAGTAAAGGAAGGAATGCCTACCAGAGGTAAACTAGGATTTCGTGATTAAAAGAATGCTGAATGAATGCTACACAAAAATAGTAGAAGCCTGGTGACTTTTATATGAAATAGATGATATTATAATCACATTCCACAGAGGAGGACAATAAAGTGCACAGCTTGAGTGGCTTGCCCGGAATTGCACAGCTGTAAGTAAGTGGAAGAGCAAGTCATTTTCCAGAGCCTACACTACTATATTGCCTTACTAAGGGATCTTATGATTTATTATTCTATTATTCATTCTGGCAATTTGAGCTATTCGGATACTACATGTAGTTTACTCCTGTTCTCCTAAATTATACCCTGTCTTGTATAATCTGGTCAATTTCTTCAATTATTCAATCTACTTCAACTATGAAATCTGAACCTTGAGTCAGATAAAATATTTCACATTTGTTGGGCCATAGAAAATCAATGCACAACCTTGCTAATAAAACTTTCTCTTACATTTATTAGATGAACAATGACACAATTATTTTCTCTTTAGCCCTTAAAAAAAGTCTTAGCCTAATTTCTAGCAGACTAGACGGGGCTGTGACAGGCAAGTTTTGTTGACTATCCTTCTGTCTTGCTCTTTATGAAATCTGTTTCTTGACAATTCAATTTTAAAAACCAGTGTACTGTTCTAGAGTGTTATACCAAATATAGGTGCTAATCTCCTCTCATCTACTATATCAACATCACATAAATCTCAATTAAAATCAGTCTTATCCAAGGCTCTTTGGAAATACCACTTTAAAATTTTGTATTATTACTACACTCTGTTAAGGTCTTGAAGAGATCAACAACATACATAAAATAGTTCTGATGATAAAGACCTAATTTCCTTCTAGGTTACTTTTCCTGAAACAAAGAAAATGGTGTGACCTTTTTCTCAGAATAAGATTCTTTAATTACTTGACAATAGATATTTGAGGGGCCAGTGGATGGTGTAGTGGTTACATCGCTGGACTCCCACATGGCCAACTGTGGTTCAAGTCCTGACTTGAATCTCATGCCAGGAGCATGTGCATGCAAGCCCAAGATCCTGGGAGGATGATGGAAAGGAAGGGATTATGGCATAGCCATCCCCCGTTGGGGGTGATTTCTCACTTTCCCTATCACTGTCGCTTTCTCTGTCTCTCTCTTTCTGATGAGCACATGCACCCTAAGGCAAAAGCCTCTTAAAAATATGAATAAAGAAAGAAAGAAGATATTTGAATAGAAGGCATCAGAATTTTTCTCTTCCTTTTCCTGATATACTAGGGCTTCTCAAACCTGACGATGTACAGACAATGTGGTATGATAATGGTGTTTAAATATAAAAGGCAAATAATTATGCATATGTATGATAAGTCTGTAACATGAATTTTATATAAATTTCTATGGCAGAAGGTTGGCATGAAGAATCAGCATAGGCACAAAAATACATGAGTTTCAAGTCCAATTCATTAGCATAAAATAGCTATGATGATATCGACTAACCTTTCTTTTTTAGATTTTTAATTTATATAATCTGGATAACGCATTGAATACAAGTGTTAACTCAAAAAGGTCTTATTTTAGTGCCCTTTTAAAAGACATGAAAGAGCTGAAAAATGAAGTCATTTATCAGAGAACACAGTGTAGAAATTAAAATCAAGATCAGGCTGCCTAGTTCAAGTTTCAGCTTTGTGCCTAGTTTGCTGTATGATGCAGAGTCAGGTACTTAACCTTCCTGTGCCTCAGATTTTTCATGTGTAAAATAGGGAAATAAGCAGTACCTCTCTTCTAAGACTGTTCCGAGTATTGAGTGAGTTATTATTTGTGAAATGCTTAGACTGTGTTAATTATTATTTTATAACAATTCAGTTAAGACAGTATCTGTATAATATCATACAAGTAAAAATGTCACGGCTAACCTATGTATGTAATAAAATTGCCTGGAACTAATTGTACATATGTAAATGTGCATAAATAAAATTGAGGACATTTGAATAAGATTGACAGACTGCAGAGCTGGACAATGGTATAGCGGTAAAATGTGGTGCTCTGCAAAACCGATCCACATGAGAAAGTTCTGGCTTTATGTCTGGAGTCCTCCCTGAGTACATCAAGCAGATGTGTGCCCATGATTTGGGGCTAGCTGGGGTAGATTGGCGTCAAGACTGTTGGGGGTATTCTTTGTCTCTCTAGCTCATAGAAGAAATAACCTTTTTTTAAAAAAAAACAAAAAACAAAAAACAAAAACAAAGGTTGATTAATTATATCAATGTCCATACTATTTGTAATATTGTGCTATAGTTTTAGAAAATATTATCACAGGGGAAACAAAACTGTGTAAAGTGTATTATTTCTTTCAACTGCATGTGAATCTACAATTATCTCAAAGTAAAAAGATTATTAGTTTTGATTTTTCCTATAGGGCACATGTGCTCACTGGAGAGAGATCGAGGGAAAGTGAGAAATCACTCTTTAAGAAGGATGGTCATGTCACAATCCCTTCTCCTCCAGTCTCCTTTCAGGAGTTAGGTATGCATGAACACATGCCTGGCATGATTTTCAAGCTGCCAGGGTCCAGGACTCAAACTACATGTGACCACATGGGACTGAAAAATGGAGGAAATATTCAATTATGCCAAGGCTGTCCCACAAGGTTTTCTAATTTACTCACTGCACAGTAAATAATGCCCAGCTGATGCCTCAGCAAAGACTGCAGCCAAGACCCAGAACTGATTGCCTCTACCAGATCTGGACACGTTTTCTAATTCACACAAAGCTCAAAGGACTAATACAGCTATAGACAAAGATTTTCTCCAAATTGGTGTGAATAGCAGTTTGCACAAGTGGTTTCTGAATATCTGCTGTACTTCAGCTAAAAGGTCTTAAACCAGTCTCTATAGCACAAATTGGAAAGAAACAGGAAATTAAAAAAAAAAATTAATCTTGACTCCTAGAAGGAGATGGAAACGGAATTGTTAAGTTTTGCAATTTCGTTATTTTTTCAAATTATTCATTTTCTTTTACTTATTATTTTTTTCTATAGCACATGTGTGCTCACCAGAGAGACAGAGAGAGAGAGGGAAGTGAGACAGCAAGGCACCAGGTTCAGGACTCAAACCATGGTCAGCCATGTGAGAGTCCAGTGCCTTAGTCACCACACTACCTGCTGGTTTCATGCACTTTTGGTTTCATGCATTTTCATCTTTGAAGAAGTACTCAGGAGGTAAGTATAATAAAGGAATTTCACAGCTTTCAAAGCCTTCTTTTGATGAAGCTAAATTCATTCAAATTAGTTAAAAGTAATTTTTTCTCTTTTAAAAAATCTGTTTTAAACTTTTCCTTTTTAAATTATGAAAATATTCTTAAAATACAGTGTAAATATAGTAGTGTAAAGAATTTCCTGTACCTATTAACCAAGTTTCAAAAATTATAAACATGGGGGACCAGCAGTTAGCATAATGGCTATGTTGCTGGACTCCCATGTAGTCAACCACAGTTCAAGTCCCGGAGCCGGTGGCTTAAACTCACACTGGGCGCGTGTGCATGCGTGCCCAAGATCCCGAGAAGAGAATGGAGGAGAAGGGATGATTTCTCGCTTTCTGTGTCTCTGTCTCTCTCTGTCTGTCTGGCAAGCGCAAGCACACTATAGCAAAAAAACCTCTAAAAAAAATTATAAACATGGCAAAATCTTGTTTCATCTATATTACTATCTGTGTATAGTTAGGATATGAGGGTACTTCAAAAGCCTCACAAAAAAATGGAATTAAAGCACAAGCTTAGAAGTTTAATGTAAAACATTTTGAAATTGATGTGTAGATTTTTCAAAATACATATTTTTCATGAACTTTTTGAGGACCACTCCTTGTATGTTTCTAAGATCTTTTTTTTTTTTTTTTTTTTTTTTTTTTTTTTTTTTTTTTTTTGAGAGGTTTTTGCCATAGGGTGCATGCGCTCGCCAGGAAGACAGAGAGAGATAGAGAGACAGAAAGCGAGAAATCACTCCCCGGGGGGATGACCACTCACAATCCCTTCTCCTCCATTCTTCTCTCAGGATCTTGGGTACGCATGCACACGCGCCCGGTGTGATTTTAAGCCACCAGGTCCAGGACTTGAACTGTGGTTGACTACATGGGAGTTCAGTGACATAGCCATTATGCTAACTGTTGTTCCTGTCTAAGATCCTTTTTTTAAAAGGGGGGAGGAGCTATGTAAACAGTATTATTTCTTACAAATGCATGTAAAGGGCCCTTTAAAATTTTTTAAAATAGGGTATCAGCAAAAACCTCTCCAAAAAAAAAAAAAAAAAATTCAAAGTAGAATTATCAGGCTTGAAATTCCTGAATTGTTTCATAAATGTCTTTTTCATGTTAATTTATTGAAATCAGTACACAATTAAGCTTCTAACAATACATTTGATTAACAGACATGTCAAGATTATTTTCCTTTATCCTTTGAAATCTTAACTAAACTGACCAAGATCATACAAGTAATAACTGATCAAAGTAAGACTCAGACTTCAGTGTCTTACATCTGTATGACCTTTATTTTTCTCTTTGCCACACTGAGAGATGTGAGAAGGATTAAAACAATCAGCACCAAAGTAATTAAGCAGGGAACCTAACCTAGCCTAAATGAAAAGCCAAAAGCAATTCCATGAGTGCTTCAATAGTGTGAAGTCAAACATTCAAATGTCTGCATAAAAAGAGCAGATTCGGTAGGTATCAGGACTATGGTAGGGATGGAAAATATGCCATCTCAGTAGATTTTTATGGAATTGTAGCAACTATTTTATCACAAGAAATGATCAAATTGGAGTATACAAAAGAGAATGGACCCAATGATAGGGCAAGCACTCATCAGAATGGAAACACAGAAGATGGAAATGTTTAAAGGGGAGGAGATTTCAGGAGAATATGGTGAATGAGTTGGTTTTTATTTAGAGGATTCCAATGAGGTTGAGTGCCTAAACCTATTCTGTGTTTTCCCAGAAGGTTTTCTCATATTTTTTTTAAATACAGAGGATGAAATTATTAATATTTTTATATCTGATTTTTCAATTGCTTTAGCTGCTTGAAAATGGAATTGGCTCTCTCTGCAGTGATTCTTAAGTCTCTTAAAATCACAAACACTCTTGAGAATCTGATTAACATATGGACCTTAACCTTCATGTCCAAAAATTTGCATGTAAGTTCAGAGTCATATATTCTCAGTGTTTTATTGAATTCCTGAAACTCATTAAGACACTCCTATGGAAGCTATGACCCCAAATTAAGAACTTCTAGAAGACTGAGAGTTCGCTGATACTAGAAACATTCAAGTAGAGGCTGAGCAACTACTGTAGCATGGCACTGGGGAAAAAAAAAAATGGAAGCATGGATTAAAGAACTTTTGGCTATGGTTCTAAAATAATTGTGAAATTTGCTAAATTAGCATTATATATTTGTATGTTCCCTTTCTTGATCACCTGTACAAGCATTTACTTGTACCTAAACAGTTGTAAAAAGGTTCTATTTCTTGTAGCATTTCATCCACCTTTTAATTATTGCCATGGTGTTAGAATTGGCAAGAGAGAACTTTGAACCCGGTGGAAACAATCTACATCCAGGGTGGAAAAGGAGAAACAGGGGTGCCACCTGAGCCAGAACTATCATCTGCTCTGCAAGACAATTTCTTTTATAAAATGCCAATATCCTCAAATGGCATCGGATTGTCATATTTATTTTGTTGACTCAGTTGGTTCCCAAATTGCAATTCAAATCACTTACTGGAATATTTCAATGTGTTAAAAATAATAACGAAGCAAACAAAGACTCATGCCTTTCTCACTTCATGCAACCATTTTGTTTATGAATCTGCATCCCAGACAAACATGTTTTATTTGGACAGCTTTTCAAAAATACTCTCCAAAATTCTCAAAAGGCCAAGATGTTAAGCCTTTGTGCAAACATATTTGTACTATTTTTTTCTTCACTTTTAGTGTTCTGGTGCTTCTTTTCATTAATTTCCAAATTATTTCTTATTTTGCAGTGTAGTCTAGGGCAAAGAATACTTGACTGAAATCTGAAAATGTGTTCTTGGGACTAGCAGTTAGCATCATGGCTATGTCACTAGACTCGCATGTAGTCAACCGCAGTTCGAGTCCCTGACCTGGTGGCTTAAACTCACACCGGGCGTGTGTGAGTGCGTGCCCAAGATCCTGAAAAGAGAATGGAGGAGAAGGGATTGTGGTATGGCCATCCCCCTGGGGAGTGATTTCTCGCTTTCTGTCTCTCTGTCCCTGTCTTTCCAGCGAGCACACGCACCCTTTAGCAAAAACCTTTCAAAAAAAAAAAAAAAAAAAAAAAAAGTAAAGAAAAAAATAAAATGTGTTCTCATTTCATTCCAAATGGATTAACTATATGATCTGAAAAGACATCAGTTATACAGATTCAACTATCAAGACTATAAATACGATACATTACAGATGGAATAGCTCTAGTTGTGAATTAGTAAATCCTGCAAAGGAGATGGGCTAATAGTACCAGTCCTATCAACTCAACAAATTTTAGCAGAAGTGACCTTCTGTCTGGTTGATCAACAGCGTCACATTTTAGACACTTTTCCACTACTGGGACTCAACTAATCTCACCATGTTTCAAGCTATTCTGAATTTGTTTTACATTCTTACAGTACAGTCAGGCTATTATTCTTATTTAAGTGATATCTGATTACACTCCTTTTATGCCCTGGAGTCTTGCTGATTCTGTGGCTATAGCATTAAATTTGTACTAATGAAAATAATAAGGAAAATAGAGTATAATAGGAAAACATTTTTTCTTAAGTGATTATAAATATTATCTATGGTTATAGTTTAATAACCTACATAGCTTTATTACTGCACTTAGCATATATTGATCATGACCATTGATCTTTACATTCTGTTTATCTGGCTGATATCTAAAGGTATTTCTCTGTCACAAGTCAAAGAACTTCAGATTTTCATATCCTGTGTGACACTGTTCTTGGACTTTTATTTGCCTGCCTCTAATCAACCAGAAATTATAGGGCAAAACTATTCATAAACCTGATGTATTGGCCAACAAAATTCAGGACAGTTATAATTGCCATTGGTTTTCTAATTCCTATGTTCCTTTTTGTTGTTGTTAAATAATGATTAATATTTTCAGCTCCGTCATTGTTCTGTGAAGACTAAATTTCTATTTTTTTTTGTCCCAGTTTTATTGAAAATATTACAGCACAGCAGAAAGATTCAAATGGTTCCACATGGTGTTTGGAAATTCATTCCAACTGTAGGCTCAGTGACCTGCAGGTTGGACAGATTGCCAACGTCCAAAAGCTTCAGCATTTTCCTTAGTGTCGGGATTCACTTCAACAATCTCCTGATCCAGGGGTGAGACCTCAGGAACATAATTAATCTCTTTTTTCTCTCTCCTCCTCTGTGGTTTGATGACAATGTTACTCACTGGGCCTCCCTGAATGTGCATCATCAGATGCATGACATAGCCTACCATCTTGTTGAGGAGCTTCTTTCTGGGAATGATAGTGATCTCCTCACACATGCACGTGTTCGTGTGGAAGTCATTGCCCAGACGTGTGTAATACTTCTCGATGACCCAGGCCATCTTCTTCATGGTTATGGTCTGATCGTGGCCCATGTTGACGGGTCCTTGGTAGAAGAGCAAGACTAAATTTCTTGCACTCTTTTGCTGTTAGGAATAGACATTTGATTAGAAACTATAAACATGAGATGTGAGAAGAAACAATGCTCACAACTTTAGTCATTCTGTTTAATAGAAATACCCTATGCCCTTTCTTTCTCCTTGTCCAAGTTAGCTGGAATTATGAGAGGCTGGAGAGGCTACCTAAAGCAGGTGATGAAAGGCAGGTGTTCAAGATGCCTGAATGACAAAGTAGACAGAGAATGGGCCGCCTGAAATCATGGGGCCGCCTCCGTAGACTTAGATGCTTGTTACTTAAGAGGGAAAGAAAAGTTTCTTTTCCTCAAGCCACTAATATTTTACCATTTATTACTAGTTAAATAGACTTCCAACTTAAAATATAAGCTAAGAAGATGCCAAGTAATATGTCAAACACATTTTCATTATTAGAAAATGCATGATAACTTTATTCAACTGATTTGATTGGGTCAGAGAAAAAATTTAGTTTTATTAAATGTATGATTCAATATTTAACTGCTTAAATATATGAAATGTTTCTGTACCACTGAATATCTACATTTTTGAACAAATATGAATTTACCTTTGCATGGTGGGAGGTAAATCAACTTGGCTTGTGCCTGATGCTTTGGAAAAGCATCTGTATCTATGCTGGTATTAATATATTACATTAAGAATTATGCTACCAAATAATTCTAGAAGATAATGGCATAGAATAATATTAAGGGAAAAAGATTTAGAGTAAAAAATATCTGGATTTGGATCATGGCTATGTCACTGTGATATGCAGGAGTCTAAAAGAACCCACGTGATTCACACTCCTCTATGTGTGTGCTATTACAGATCCTTTCTCCTCAGATATGGGCAGAATCTGAGAATGTAATGGGACAGAATCCCCACAATTGGATTTAATCAGCTGACTCTGAGTACATCCAGGAAGTACAGCCAGGTGGGCTTGGCTTAATTAGTTGAGCCTTTTAAAAAATCAGAGGAATGCCTAAAGTCAGAAAGACAGGAAGTGTGAGAGGAGTACGGAGAGGACCACATGGCAAGTACTTAAAAACAGCCTGGGACCAGCAGTTAGCGCAATGGCTATGTTGCTGGACTCCCATGTAGTCGACCACCGCAGTTTGCATCCTGGACCCAGTGGCTTAAAACTCACGCCAGGCGCGTGTGCGTGCGTGCCCAAGATCCCAAAGGGAGAATGGAGGAGAAGGGATTGCGGCGTGGCCATCCCCCCTGGGGGGTGATTTCTCGCTTTCTGTCTCTCTGTCTGGCAAGCGCATGTGCCCTATAGCAAAAACCTCTTCAAGAAAAAAAAAAAAAAAAAAAAAGCAACGTTCAGGATCTGAGAGAGTGATCTGCAGCTGAAAAATAGCAAGACAACAGTGACTCTACTCCTACCAATAAAAGAACTGAATTTGGCCAACAATCTGAGAGGTTGGAAGCAATTATTTCCTTAGTTGAGCTTCCAAATGAGGAGGAAGCTGGATGACACCTTTATTTCAAAGAAATGTGTTTTTGAATAAAAGAGGAAGTAAACTTTAAATATGCTTACACATATTTATATATATTTACAGTAGCAGGTTAAAAAAATCTATGAAAGGATACATGCTTCTGGAGAGGATGTTTGGAAGTAAAGAAATAGCTTTTTAATGTACCTTGCTGGTTCTTAAAACTAGGAAGAGGGAGACCAGCAGTTGGTGTCATGGCTATGTTACTGGACTCCCATGTAGTCGATCATGGTTCGAGTCCTGCACCCGGTTGCTTAAACTCACGCTGGATATGTGTGCGTGTGTGCCTAAGATCCCGAGAGGAGAATAGAGGAGAAGGGATTGTGGCGTGGCCATCCCCCATGGGGGGTGATTTTTCGCTTTCTGTCTCTCTGTCTTTCTGGCAAGTGCAATGCCCTACAGCAAAAACCTCTCCAGGGGGGGGAAAAAAAAAAAAAAAAAAAAAAAAAAAGAACGAACCAAAAGGAAGGAGCACCCTTGTTATATAATGGCAGAATGCCTAGCAAAGTTATTTCCTGCAGTTCTGTAGAAAGCAGAACTTGGGTATATAGTTCAGGAGATTTCCAAGCAAAGTGCTGTACTATTTTGGTTCTTATTGCTGCTAACTTGTTAGAACACTTAGTCCCATAAAAACTGTCTCAAAAGATGAAGAGTTGCCTTACAGATATTCTCAATGTTGTAATGGTGTAAGACTTTGGGAGGAGGGTGACTGTATTTTGCACAGAAGGGCAGATTATAGTAAGCAGACCTCTGAGAGGTCCTCCATTGATTACCTCTGATATATATGATATACATATCCTAGATAATCCCCTCCTTTTTTTTTTTTTTGGAGAGGTTTTTCGCTATAGGGCGCGTGCACTCGCCAGACAGACAGAGAGAGACATAGAGACAGAAAGCAAGAAATCACCCCCCAGGGGGGATGGTCACGCTGCAATCCCTTCTCCTCCATTCTCCTCTCGGGATCTTGGGCACACACGCACACGCGCCCGGTGTGAGTTTTAAGCCACCGGGTCCGGGATGCGAACCGCGGTCAACTATGGTGGAGTCCAGCGACATAGCCATTACGCTAACTGCTGGCTCCCCCCTCCTTTTGAGCATGGGTAGAACCTGTGAATAGACCCAGTGACTTGAAACTCACACTGGACACCTGCGTGTGCATGCCCCAAATCCCGAGAAGATGGAAGATAAGAGATTGTGGTGTAGCTATTCCCTCCCCTCCAAGTGATTGCTCACTTTCTGTTGCTCTGTCTTTCCAGTGAGCACATGCACCCAATAACAAAAATCTCTCAAAAATAAATAAAATAAATTAAAAGAACCTACAAATATAAGGAGGTAGTTGGTGATATTTAAGTTAAGTTTCATGGCGAATAGTGATGAAACTGTCACTTGGTTTTTATTTTACATTATATAAAACTCCATCATATCTATAGAGAGATTTGGAAGTCAGGAGAATTCTTGCTGGATTAGAAGGAAGCAAACATGTACACTATAAACTGTCTATGAGAGTTAGAGGCAAGGAATTCTCAGCAGCCTTTAGTTTCTAAGGGTTATCCCTAGCCAATAGCTAGTAGAAGACAGAGACCTTAGTCACAGTTTCAAGAAGATGACTCATAGGAACGATAAAAATGCTTGGAAGAGGACTCCAAACCCCAGATATGAATTACAGCCCTAAGTCAGTCCCTTTCTTTTGGCTTGGTGAGACCCTGAGCAGGGAATGGAGCTAACAACCTGTACCTGGACTTCTGACCTATAAAACTCCAAGATACAAATGTCATTTTTAGTAAAAGTTTTGTAACAGACTGTTAAGCTTCTATTTCCTCATCAGTAAAAGAGGATAATAATGCCTATGTCATACTACAGTGAATTGAATGAAATAATTCTTACTAAGTCTGAAGCAAAATGCCAGGCACTTCGTAAGTACTTAACAAGACATATATATCATTATTTTGAAGAAAATGATAGAAAACTCTATTTTTTCTTTCAACTGACTATACTGGACAATCTCAAATATTTAACTTAAGATAATCCACTCTGCTTTTGTACATAGTCTCCACTTTGGGGAAGTACTGCTGCACCTCACAAATCAAATTCTTATGTCTCTTTCTGTATAAACCTTTCCCGAATCCTCTAAGACAGCATTCCTCAGTCTGTCCTCTTAGCTGTCAGAACACATGACATTTCTACTGAGAGTTCTACTTAACGAATAATTCACCCCGACCCTGTATCTCGTTGTTTGCATGTTTGTATTCTCCTGAAATTAAAGATGATTGTAGATCAGTTTTATTCCTCTTTATATCCACTCCTTGAACTCTTGACTCCGAAATCTAACAAAGTGGCACAGAGTAGAAATTTAATCAATATGTACTGAAGCAAAATGAATCATCCAAAGAGAATTCTACACAAAATATTCAGTGAAAGCACCTTTCAATTTTCTATGACCAAAAAAAAAAAATTATATATAGTTATGGGGTTACCTAAAGGACTTCCTCAGGCAAATCAGTATAGAACAGGCCTGGTTAATACTACATTTATTTTATACTTTATATATGAATCTGTACCTAACATTATTACTAATTTTATAGAGTATGAAGCAACCAAATACCTTATAAACTTCAGTTAAAACTTAAATGTATAAATATATATAAACTTACTATCTATCTAATTAGTTTGAGTTTTCATACTTCCACTAATTTTTATTCCCAGTGTTGTTGAGCTAATTTCTATTTCTTCTTCTTTTTTTTTTTTTTTTTTTTTTGGAGAGGTTTTTGCTATAGAGCACGTACGCTTGTCAGACAGAGAGAGACAGCGAGAAATCACCCCCCAGGGGGTATGGCCACACCACAATTCCTTCTCCTCCATTCTCCTCTCAGGATCTTGAGCACACATGCACACGCACCCGGCATGAGTTTTAAGCCACTGGGTCCGGGACGCGAACCGCGATTGACTACATGGGAGTTCAGTGACATAGCCATTACGCTAACTGCTGGTCCCTCTATCTCTTCTTATAAACTGTTTATGCTCAAAGGAGTAAACAGATATTAGTTGCTATTAGTTGATGCCATCCTACTTCACAGGTAAACCATGCAACTTCTTGGGAACATCTGTGAAACCCTCTGTGCTTTTCAAAGGCTGTGTTTAAAATCTTGGGATTTATTAATGTTACTTACTGATCATTCATCTTTTCTGAAGGGGAGAAAATGAGCCCTAGTAATGTGATAATGCAGTACTCTGAACCTCACTTATTAAATGCTCTCACTTGTAAAACTGAAGCACATATTTTATATCCAGTGCAAACAAATTGTTTACAACCGGAAATATTGTATTATAGTAGGAATTCTGGCATTGATTTAAAAAATATCAACACTAATTTCCTCTATAAAGATGTACATAGAGCACTTAAAAGGATTTGATAATAAACTAGTGAAACAACAACAACAAAAGGGGAGTCTATTTTAATAGAATTGTGTTTCATAAACGAGAAAGTGTCAACTTAAATTCCTCAAAAAAAATGAAAGTCATTCAAAAACAGCAATAAGTTAAAGGATGAAAGTCATAAGAAGGCCAGAGTTGAATACTGAAAATACTACTGCTGTGATATGAATGTGTTCTCCTAAAATCCATGGGTTGGAATTTGGTTGTAGTGTAGGGTATTAAGAGGAGTCTTAATCCAATTATAGTGTTGAAGAGTGGGGCCTTTGGTAAGTGATTAGGCATTAGGGTGCCCTGCCCCATGATTGACAATAGGTAGCTGTATAAGGAGAGTTATTTTATACTTACAGAATAAACTATAATAAGTTTATATAAAGATAAATAGATGTAGCAACACTCTACAAAGCCAACCAGTCAAATATCTGAGTAACACTTAACAGAAAAAAAAGTTGGAAAAAGTGAAGAATAGAAACTTGAAGTAAAATGAACAAAGCCACAGAATTTTAACAAATTGATTCTCTATTGAAGATTCTTAAATCTAGGAGTTAAATGAGAACAAGACAATAGTTTCATTGCAATTCATGAAGAAAAATTTGACGAGATTGAGCAAATTTTCAGTTACTCAGAACCCAAACAAAATTTTTAGCATGTTATTTTGCACTTACAAAATCCCAGTGTTTATGCTACTTTATTTTTTGATTACTTGATTATTTGGTCAGTTTTTTTTTTTTTGTTTTTTTTTTTGGAGAGGTTTTCGCTATAGGGCGCATGCACTTGCCAGACAGACAGAGACATAGAGACAGAAAGCGAGAAATCACCCCCAGGGGAGATGGCTACGCCACAATCCCTTCTCCTCCATTCTCCTCTTGGGATCTTGGGCACGCACGCACACACGCCCTGCGTGAGTTTTAAGCCACCGGGTCCGGGACGCGAACCGCGGTCGACTACGTGGGAGTCCAGCGACATAGCCATTACGCTAATTGCTGGTTCCCATTTGGTCAGTTTTAATTTGTTTGGTGTAGTAACTTTTATATGTAGATTGAATAAGCATCCTCATTGTATAAAAATGATTCCTCACATAAAATCTAAACCATGGCATGTTCTTTCTTGGGGAGTATCAGTAATAGCTAAATGTAATCATAAATGAGATTATTGTGTACCTCATTTTGTTGCTATCTATTTTAGGAAGTCATGAATTATATGATAATGCTGATAACATCTACTCCTTTGCTTTATCTGTTGTGTGGTACAATATTATCTCTTTGAAAGATTCCTGACCTTGATCTACCTAGGTATTTCATGTATGTTAGAGGTCAGCAACTGTTTCCTATAAATAGACAGATAAAAATATTCAGGCTTCATGGATAATATAACTTTGGTAATCACTCAAATCTGCTATTTTATCATGAAAACATTCATAAATTACTCATAAACAAATTATTGTGGATGTGTTCCAATAAATATTTATGGATGTTGTATTTTTTTTTGAGAGAGAGGTTTTTGCATAGAGAATGTGCACTCGCTGGAGAGACAGAGAGAAACAGAGGTAAAATCAAGAAAACACCCCCCAAGGGGGATGGCCATGCTGCAATCCGTTCTCCAGTTTCCTCTGCAACTTTGGGCATGTACACACATGTATCCGGTGTGGGTTTCAAGCTGCCAAGTCTGGGACTTGGACCACAGTCAACCACATGGGAATCCAATACCTTACCACCATGCCACCCACTGGCCCAAGGATGTTGACATTTGAATGTGACATGATTTTTATGTGTCACAAATATCTTTCTTTTTTTAAGATATAAAAAACATTTTTAGCTCGTGATCTGAACAAAAACATAAAAATATAAATGGCACTGCGTTTGCAGGCCTGATTTGGCTCGTGGGTCACTGTTTGCCAGCAATCCCATAAAAGATATTGAGGAGCCCAACCCCTGATTTCCATTGTTATATAACAATTTCAAGCTCATTGACAGTGATCAAACAGAAATATTCAGCTTAAATATATTTTTATACTTACAGAAAAAAAACCATAAGTTTATATAAAGATAAATAGATGTAACAACACTCTACAAAGCCAACCAGTCAAATATCTGAGTAACACTTAACAGAAAAAAAAAGTTGGAAAGAAGTGGGAAATAGAAACTTGAAATAAAATGAACAAAGTCACGGAGATTAATCTACCATATTATTTGACTTTTCTCCTGGACAACTGTTATAATTGATGCAAGAAAGGCACCACTATTCTGTATTAAAACTATCTAAAGGCCAGCAGGTGACATGGTGGTTAAGACTCTGGATTCCCACATGGCCAATCACAATTTGTGTCCCAGATCTGAGAACCTGAAAATCACACCAGGCTAAAATGCATGCATGAATCCCAAAATCCCAAGAAGAGAATGGAGGAGAAGAGATTGTGGTATGGCCATCTCCCATCAGGGGTGATTTCTCACTACCTCTGTCTCTCTCCAGTGTGTGCACATGCCCTATGGCAAAACCCTATAAAACAACCAATCAAACAAAAAACTACCTAAAGTGAGAATCAAAGGCAAATTGCTTCCCTTTGAAAAGATTAATTTTTGATGGAAAATGAAGCGTGCAACAGAATATACACTTTTTTTTCCTTCATGGCCATAAACTTGAATAACTGACATTTTCTTAAATGTCAGTTTAAGAAAGCAGAGTCCACTCATTATAACTCTCGGATATCTCCAATGAGAGAGACTACGTGCAGGATGGTAGGAATGCTTTAGAACTGAGACTATCCCATTGTTACCAAAAGCACCAAAGGAAAGAAACAGGAGTGTTTAAATAAGAGTCATTTTTGTTTATTCAAATAAAAGGATAAAAATACTTGCTTGTAAAATGAATTAAGCGGATGTTTCTGCTGGCCACAGAGTCCTAAAGAAAACTGTGCTGCTCATTGCTCAAGAACTACAGCTTAGAAAGGGGGCATTTTAGTTTCTCAAGTGACAATGAAGACTTATCTCAGATTCACTGTTAATTGGGTTATATTGGATTTCTACTCCCCATCCAGTTCAACTGCCATTTTCTTTACTCACTTATGGTACAAAAAGAAAAGAAACAGAGAGAGATAAAATGAGAAATCATCTCCTAGAGGGATGACCACCCCACAATCCTTTCTCTTCCATTCTCCTTCAGGAGATGCATGCAACACATGCCCAATATATTTTTTCAAGTCACCAGGTCCAGGACTAGAATTGCACAGCTGGCCATACAGGATCCTGCTCCTTTAACCACCATACCACCAGTTGGCTCTGATTTTATTATTTTTTCTTTAAATATTTGGAAAAATGAGCAGGTGAAACCATTTGAATGCAGAATTTTGTGAATAGGAAGGTTTCACTACCTTTGAACTACCTTAATAGAAAGGTTTTGAACTACCAATTCAGTAGAAAAACAACAGTAATTTTAGGAAATGGTAATGGGCTAATTAGATATTCATAGGCAAACAAATACACCCCAATCAACATCTAATTCTTTATACAAAAAACAATTGAGAATAGATCAAAACTTGAAACTACAAAGTTTTAAGAAGTAAATACTGAATAAGTTCTTTGCTCTTTGGGATTAGGCAGGTAACACATACAAAAACAAAAGCAAGACCCATAAAAAAAGTTATCAAAACTTTTAACTTTTGCCTCCTAAAAGACATTGAAGAGATAAGTCACAGACCTATAGTTTTAGACTTTTTCAAGAAATTGAAAAAAAATCTAGAGACAAAGAGAAAATATCCACAATATATAACGGAGAAAGACAACACGTTCAGAATATAAAAAGAACTTACAACTCATTAATAAGAAATAAAAAATTTAATAACAAAAAATAGACCAATGATTTAAACACATACTTTGCAAAAGATGATATGAGTGGCCAATAAGTACATAAAAAATATGTTTAAAAATCATTACTGTGAAGGAAATAAAAATTGTAAAGCACAATTAAATATTCTTACTCATTATAATGACTAAAATTTAAAATATTGGAAGTATTATTATTAGAATAATAAAACTCTCCTTGATGGTAACAATGTAAAATGGTAAACTCACATCTGAAAATAGTTTGTCAGTTTTTTGACAGTTAAATTTACACTTAGTATATGAACTGGCAAACCTATTCTAAGGCACTTACTTGATATACATGAAAACACATTTCCAGAATTGGCCATGGATATTATAGCAGCTTATCACACACATGCCCAGCATATTTGGGGTGGTCTCCCAACTTGAACTGACAACCTTCGCATATGGATCAACCTCATTGACTGTTACACTCTACCACTACACCATTATCCAGCCCCAGGATGAAGTATTATTAATCTGACATAGAAGATCAAAAAAACAAAAACAAAAACAAAAACAAACAATCTAAGCAAACCGCATATCTAATGGTAAGAAGTTAGAATCTTTCCTTCTGATATCAGAAAGAAGATATTGGTGTCCAACATTACTGCTTCTATTTAAACGGCAATGGAAAGCCTCATCAATGAAATAAAGAAGGAACGGAAGGGGAGGGAGGAAGGAATTAAAGAAGAAAGGAAAGACCATCTATGATTTTTTGAAAGAAGAAAGAATTATTTATTTGTATGTGATATAAACGTGTATATTGAAAGTGGAAAAGAAATGTTTTAGAATAAACGTGAATTTAGCTATTTTATCTGATACAAATTCAATATTTAAAAAAATTAATTCATATTTCATTAGTCAGAAAGAATGGAGAAAACAACATTTTAAAGTTACTGTTTATAATAGTAAATCCAATACTTAGAAATAAATCTAATGAAAAAATTTGGGGACCAGCAGGTGGCGTGGTGGTTAAGGCGCTGGACACTCCCACGTGGCTGACCAGGGTTCAAGTCCTGAATCTGGTGGCTTGCTTTCTCACTTCCTCTCTTTCTCACTCTCACCCTCTGTCTCTCTCTAGTCAAATTAAGAAGTAAATAAATGAATAAATAAAATAAATAATTAAAGAGTTTAAAAAAAAATTTGAACAATATCTTGGGAAAATAAAGAATGACGAGTGCTGGTGAGGTTATGGTGGAAAGAGAAAATTCCTACTCTGCTGATGGGAATGAAAAGATACAGCCACTATGGAAAATCATATTGAGGTTCTTCAAAAATCTACAAATAGATCTACCATATGACTTAGTAATCGCACCACTTTGTACTTACCCTCCAAATAGGAAAATACTCAGTTAGAAAGACACTTGTACAACCATGTTTACTGCAGCACTATTAACAATTGCTAAGACATGGAAACAGCATAACTAAGAACTGATGACTGGATTGAAAAAAATATGGCACATGTAGACTATGAAATATTAGTCATAAGGAACAATGCAATCTCTGCCATTTGATACAAAGTGGATGAATATAGATTTAATGCTAAGTAAGCCAGACTATGAAAGACAAACACTGTATATCCCTGCTCAATATATACCAAATGTCTGTACTCTATGGCAGAAATGGAAATATCTGAAGATATAGGTGAAAGACAAGTCAAAAAGTGCTTGTGGCTGTGTTATTCATGATACTCAAAGATGAAAACCATACTAAATGCCTGTCAAGAGTGTAATGGATGAATAAATGATGGTATATACTGTTTGTCACAGATATTTCAGTGTTCAATTCATATCCCCTGGGTTTTCTCTGCCATTTCATGGGTATATTTTTATTCACAACAGCCAACACCTGCATTTCTCAGAAGGCTGTCTTAGATTTTGGAGATCTGATTTACCTTATGCCCAGAGAGTCAGGAGCCTGAAAATTTATGTACCCCATAAACAACCCTTAACCAATGAGCAATAGGTGCAAGGGTATATTTTCCAGCTCCTCTACCCCAATCCAGATACTTCTTTTTTTTTTTTTTTTGGAGAGGTTTTTGCTATAGGGCGCGTGCGCTCGCCAGACAGACAGAGAGAGACAGAGAGATAGAAAGCAGGAAATCACCCCCCGGGGGGATGGCCACACCGCAATCCCTTCTCCTCCATTCTCCTCTCGGGATCTTGGGCACGCACGCACACGCGCCCGGCGTGAGTTTAAGCCGCCGGGTCCGGGACTCGAACCGCGGTCGACTACGTGGGAGTCCAGCGACATAGCCATTACGCTAACTGCTGGTCCCCCCAATCCAGATACTTCTGAAGTGCAAGCTACACACTGTCCAGAGCTTCCCTGAGGTTGGGCAACTACCGTTCCTGGGATCTTCGCTTTATGTTGAACTCTTAGCTTGGCCTCTAACCTTCCAGCCCCACTCCCACAGTCCCTTCTGCCCCTTGGGATTTTATTAGAATAATAAGATCGTGTTAACACCAATCCTTGTCTCAGGTTTTGCTTCTGGGGGAACACAATCTCAGAAATGTTTACCTGTGAAAATGAACAAACTGTTGCTATATACAAAAACATAAATAAATCTCACAATAATTAAAAGCAAAATAAGTCAAACACACACACATACACAAAGACTATATGGTTTATATATATGAAGTTCAATGACAGATAAAAACAATCTATGAAGTTATAAGTGAGGATATTCCAGGTCAGCAAGTGGCATATTGGTTAGACACAGGACTCACATATGGCTGACCACAGTTCAAGCCTTGGACCTGGCAGCTTGACTATCACACTAGGCACATGTGCGTGCAGGCCCAAAATCCCAAGAGGAAAATGGAGAAGGGATTGCGGTGTGGCCATTGCCTATTTCCCCTGGGAGAGGGAGAGTGATACCATCTCTCTGTCTCTCTCTAGTGAGCATATGCATCCGATGGCAAAAACCTTTTAAAAAAAATAGTGAGGCTATTGGTTTGGTTGGGGGAAGAGGAATATTTCATCAATAAAGAGTGTGAAAGAAGTGCTTCTGAGATGCTGGAGTGTTTTATTTCTTGACCTTGGTGGTATTTATGAGCATGTGGTCAAATTTTGATAATACCTTGAGTTGCAGACTTGTGATTTCTGTATTCTTTTATATTTAATAAAAAACTTAAGTAAAGATTTTTAAAATGAACAACTATGTATCTAATAGAACTATCATAGTAACTATAGTACAGTCAAAACTCCCCATGGATCATTTATATTCTAATCTACATTGCATAAGATATAAGATTTAAAAATTAAATATATATATACACACACACACACATATATATATATATATATATGTGTGTGTGTGTGTATATATATATATATTTTTTTTTTTTTAAAGAGATTTTTGCTACAGGGCTCATTTGTTTTGCCAGAGAGACAGAGAGAAAGTGAGAAATCACCCCTCAGGGGAAATGGCCACGACACAAATCCCTTCTCCTCTTGGAATTTTGGGCATGCATGCACACACGTCCAGTGTGAGTTTTAAGCTGCCAGATACAGGACTCAAACCGTGGTCAGCTACATGAGAGTCCAGCAACATAACCATTATGCTATCTGCTGGTCCCTAAATGATAAATTTATTAGGTCATCAGGAAGTCATTATGTATTTTTCTGTTTCTCTATGCAAAAATGTGTCATGACTTTCCCAATGACCCAATATAATAATAGGTGACCAAATAATTGGATATCTCAATCATAACTAATTATTTAATCAAAATAATAAGCTGGATGAACATAGAAACTCTGTAATATAAAAGAACAAATGTAGGCAATGGTGTGATTTAGACACACTTAATTTGTTTGCCTCCTATTTTGTCAAAATTAACCTTTGTGCAACTTCTAGAAAGTTCTTAATGTCAAGTTCAATTGGGCTAAGAAGGTGGCATGGTGGTTAAGGTGCTGGACACTCCCACATGGCCGACTGTGGTTCGAATACCGAACCTGGTGGCTTGTTTCTCACTTTCCCTCTCTTTCTCTCTGTGTATCTCTCTGGTCAAATTAAAATAAATTAATGACTAAATAAAATTAAATAAATAATTATTTTAAAAATAATTTATAATCTTGGTAATATATCAGAATTAAGAGAGAGAAAATTCATTTAGGGCCAGTTGTTGGCGTAATGGCTAGGGTAGCTGCTTCTGACATGCCTGACTACATGATGCAAGTCCCTTCATGTTCCTTTTCCTCCCTCTTCATTCTCAGGTCTCTACTACAACTTGAGAAGTAAAAGGTGTACTAAGTCTTGCTACTCTGAACATTAACTTCCCATATGCTTTACTATTTTGTTTTTCTTAAAGAACAGTGTAAAGAAAACTTCATATAATCCAAAGCATATTTTGTTTCTGTCTTCAATACATGATCAAATCATGATAATATCAAAGTAACACACACATGGCCTGCAGGTTTCAACATGCCCTAAATCAAACACAAAGCCTGTCTTGTAAATAACACTAATGATATCAAACCCAAAAGATACTGAAACAAAAAATATAATTAATGATTACAGTGTTTTCTTATCTGATAGACAGGTGTACTTTCACTAGTGTTGAAAAACTATGGCTGGGTTCCAAGACCATAAATCCACTGGTAGAT
Source organism: Tupaia tana (assembly GCA_026018925.1). Taxonomy (NCBI): domain Eukaryota; kingdom Metazoa; phylum Chordata; class Mammalia; order Scandentia; family Tupaiidae; genus Tupaia; species Tupaia tana. The sequence goes on from JAKSZU010000017.1 coordinate 24,300,603, forward strand.
TCCTGCTATACAAGATTTATGATTCTTCTTTGCAGAGCTCATTGTTACCATCCATGTAATGAAATTGATAATGATATTATTCCATATGTAAACCTAATAATTATAGTAAAGTATATTACATGATTACAAGGTCTAACGGTGATAGAAGAATTAGAAGTAGAACCTTCTTCCATTTCAGTATGCTTAGCACTTACCAATTTATCATCTAGATATATCAAATATGTTACAAATACTTTAAAATGTCACCCTTTAATTTTTATAATATTATTTTCAAAGATAATTATATAAGAGTGGTAGAATGACTTTTCATTATAACACCATTTTATATAGTTTTAATGATTTATCATGCATTTTTATACCCCATTTATACAATATTAAACACTATTCATTAGGAAAATAATTTATTGGCATGTATAATATTTAAAAACATATTTAAAGTACAAGCAACAATTTCAAATGAAAGGTTTGTCAATTAAGTTGTACTCTGCTAATTTTTAAGATTCATTAATCACTTACCAAGTGCCAGGTACTGTGATAACTACCTTCTTTCTAATCCTCATGACAGCTGTATAAGAGGAAATATTTTTTATTCCTATGTATATAAAGAAAACCAAGATAGAATGTGCTTTATGTAAGAGCCATTATGTGGTATAAGGTCAAATCCAAACTGCAGATTCCAAAACCTTGTATAAAATGTTCACTACTATCTCCCAGACTTTAAACAGCATGTAACACGATTCATCATAACCATTCGATAAATGTTTTCAAACAAATAAATGTTCTTTTTCTTTTTTAAGAGATATTTTTGTTATTAGGGCATATGCTCTCACCAGAGAGACAGAGAGATACAGAAAGTGAGGAATTACCCCTTCCTTCAGGAGGATGGTCACACTACAATTTCTTCCTTGAGTTTTAAGCCACTGGGTCCCGGACTCGAACTGTGGTCAGCTACATGGGATTCTAGCACCTTAACCACTATGTCACCTGCTGGCCCCTGTTCTCTTTCTCTTTCACAATGCATTTGGTAGACCTCAAATATATATGTCTAAATCAATGTTTCCTATAAATAATTGAAGGTGAAATAGAGATAAATATCTATCATTCTATAGAGAACAAAGATGTTTAGACCACAGTTAACTTGGAAGTACTGTAGTATTCATACTGCTGTTTTAATATTTGAACCTTGAATATTTTGTCTGTAGAAAGAAAAAAAAAACTCTGTATATTGTTGCAGTGTATCAATGAATACAGGGGCTGAACACCTAAGCAAATAATCAGAACATATCTTCAGAGACAGAAAAGCAGCTCTGGGCCTATAAGCAGTGTCAAAACTTTTGGCGGGACCAGCAGTTAGCATAATGGCTATGTTGCTGGACTCCCACGTAGTCGACCGCGGTTCGCGTCCCGGACCCGGTGGCTTAAACTCACGCTGGGCACGTGTGCATGCGTGCCCAAGATCCCGAGAGGAGAATGGAGGAGAAGGGATTGCGGCGTGGCCATCCCCCCTGGGGGGTGATTTCCTGCTGTCTCTCTGTCTCTCTCTGTCTGTCTGGCAAGCGCACGCGCCCTATAGCAAAAACCTCTCAAAAAAAAAAAAAAACTTTTAGAGAGAATATTGAAGAGAAGATATCTTATTAGAGACATAATGAATAAAAAGTGTACTTAAAATGAAGTTCAGCAAATTCCCAAACAACACTGGAGATAAATATCTTAAACTAAAAAGAATGATATCCAGTATAAATTGCAATAAGGAAAAGAATTCCATGATATATTCTATCTATTCAATAAAATTAAAAATAAAAAATGTATTGAGTCCCTACTAAGTACGAAAAAGAAAAATCATATGTGCTTGTAGTTTTTACAGTCTAATAGGGAAGACAGGTGTCATTTAGAAGAGTGTCAAAAGGTGAGGCTAGAGGAGTCTGCTAGGACTAAGTCATGCTTTATTCTTTAAGCCACTTTAAAAGACTAGGGATTCTTTAATTACCCTAAAGGCATGGGAAATCACTGAAGGAGTTTAAATAAGAAATAAGTTAATATCCCCACTATGAATAAACTCTTCATTGTGAAGAAAATTATGGAACCAGGGAATAAATATAAGAAGACTAATTAGAGGACAATTGGTGTGATCTATGTGACTTGATGGATTCCTAAACAAGATAAAAAATTTAAGAGATAGAAAAGCAACTGTAGATGACTTAATAAAAGATGACAAAAAAGAAATGTGCGCAGACAGGCTGATTCCCTAGAACTCAGACTAAGGATATGTAGTATATGATTTACATGACTAGAGTACATTGGACAGATGTGGAAAGTTTGTGAGCTCGTTTTTACACATGTTTGATTTCCAGCGCTTGTAAGACATGTAGGTAGAGATATTATTAGCCAGTTGGGTCTATAAAACAGGAATTCAGAAAAGATACTTGATCTGAAGATAATCATGTGTAAGTTATCAGCATATAAGTGATAAAGTCATGAATGTGGATAAGAACATCTGATAGGAAGTAATGCTGAGAAAAGAAGAAAGTCTAGGAGAGGGCTGGTTCCAGTGCTCGTATTATGATCAAGAGAAGCCAGATCTTGCATAGTACCCATGGTTTACATCTCCAGTCCAGTCACTCTGAAACATGCTAGCACGCATGTGAGTGCCCAAGACCTGATGAGCTAGAGGACTGAAGGAAGGGGGTCACAACATAAACAGGTCCCCCTGTAAGGGGGTATTTCTCTCAGTATCTCTTTCATGTGATGTATGTACTCTATCATGAATAAAGAAAAAAGAAGAAAATCTAGGAAAGAGAGCTCTATGAATTTGATAATTTTAAGTCAGAGATTATAGAATTCAGCAAAAGAAAGCAGGAAATAGCAAAAACGTCTAGTGAATATTAGCTAGGTTAAAAAAAAAGGAAAAAAAAAAAAACAAGAGCAACATTAATTAAGTGCCTAATACATGATCAACTGTATGGAATAATACCAAGACATTATAGAACAATATAAACAATGTTAAAAAAAAGATAATTTTTATCACTGTCCATGGTTGCCTACAAAATCTTAAGAAAATGTCAAATGTTATTTTGAGAAGCATATTAGATGTCTATCTTAAACATATATAACTGTATTTACTATATTCTCACAGGAAAAAGACTGACAAATTGTGCTGCGTTTATACTGGAGCTCATAGTCATTAAGACATCATTAAAGATATGTCAAGACAAGCTATAGAGTGAGATATGGTATTTGCAATACATGTATCTGTCAGAGAACAAATACATACTATGTAAAGAACAGCACAAATCAACAAGCAGAAGACAGTCCAATCAGAAAACTTCATAATCATTTTAACATACTTCACAAAAAATATATCCAAGTGGCTAGTAAAGATATGAAAAAGTCACATATCTTTTGAAATTAGGGAATGAACATTAATCCTATGATGTGATACCTCTATGACCTCACCTTACCAGAATGACCAAAAAGAAAAAAAAAAAAAAAAAGAGAGAGACCTACGACCCCAAGTTTTGGTTAGGTGTCTGGTATCTGGAAGTCTCCCATACTTCCGGTGAAACTATAAACTGTTAAGTTTACTACAGAACACTATTACTATTTTCTACTAAATTGAAGCTGACAACAAGCTATGACCCCCAAAATTTTACTTCTGGTTATATTTTCTGTAGTCAAGTATGTACAAACTACTATAAAGAATGTTGAAGGCTAGTAGGTGGCATGGTTGGATCCCACATGGTCAACTGCATGGTGAGAATCCCAAACCAGGAGGCCTGAAAATCACACCAGGAATGTGTGTATACATGACCAAAATCGCAAGAGGAGAGAGGAGGAAGAGACTACAGCATAGTCATCACCCATGGGGGAGTGCTCACTTTCTCACACTCTCTCCCTCTTTGTCTCTAGTGAACACTCATCCCCTAGAGCAAATTTTAAAACAAGAAAAAAGTTCATAGGAGCATTATTCATAATAACCAAAAATGGAAACAGCTCAAAAACCTTGTATTTGTCTCTTCTTTACCTTAAATTTTCACTTTAAAGATCTTCCTAGTTTTAAATTATATAAGAAATACATCATCTTTCATACGTATCACATCAAAATAACTGAAATTAAGGACCTCCTTCCTATGTAAATTAGAAATAACTACAAGAATGTAAAATCTGTTAGAGTGGACCAAGCATCTGGCAAGTAACACATGCACAGACACAAAATGATCACTGGTTGGCTAATAGCTGCCTGGTACTACCCCAAGATAAACTCCAGTACTGGAGCTGGTGGAAAGCCAGAGTGTGGTAGCAGAGTGTATCACGAAGATGTGTAAGAAGGACAAAGGAGAAAGACCATCACAGACTTTACTTAGGAATACAAGTGGATAAAGAATTATATTCCAGGAACTTCATTCACTGTGATACATCTTTATTATTCTATCAATGTGATGAATGTGTACCTACTAGCTGCTGAGTATCAAAGACCAGTTCCTTTCAGGCGATGGCCTCCCCAGTGGGCAGACCAGAAAGTCCTCAGTTCGCAAGTGTAGAGTAATGAAGGCACAGTGCTGGGTGTGGTTAGAAGCTAAGAGTCTCAGCATGCCTTTTTTTTTTTTTTTTTCCTTTTTTGGTGACTGTTTCTTGTCAGAGTAATTTGATTAGTAGTGAAATCATAGACTCTATTTAGAAATATTGCTTTGGCAGCACATGTGTGAAGACTGCTTTAGGGAAACAGTGCTGGGTGCTTGGAGTACTGTCCATAAATGTTCTGACATCATGGTATCTGAGATGGATAAAGAAAATGGACTCATCTTGAAGCTGCTGGGTTCTAGACATAAGGTTGACATTTGTCTGTTCAACTATTAATTTTGTGGATGCTTTCTATTTCCGTATGGTCCACCCCTCTATAGCACAAGCCTACAGCAAAATGTTTGTATCCAAGACTATTTCTTTTGTGTGTGTATAAGTATTCATCCTAACCCTTTTTTATTTTTATTATTTTCAATTTTGCTAAAGGGTGTGTATAATCAAAAAAGAGGGGGGAGAATCATCCCTCATAGGGGGTGGCCACACTACAATTACTTCTCCTCTAGTCTTCTTGGGGTACACGCACACACAGGTCTCATGTTAGTTTCAAGTTGGCATGTTGGAGACTCAAACTACACAGTCAGCCAGGTAGGTTCCAGTGCGTTAACCTCCACCCATGTCACCTGCTGGTCCCCAACCTTATTTTCTCTACCTTTGAAAAATGTTCCTAGGAATATTAGCTATATTGAGAGGTTGAAGATTTATCAGTTTGAATAATATTGCATTCTTATAAAGCAGTAAACAGTGAGGACACCAAAGGAGTCTGTATTTCCTATAATTATACACAATAATGTAGAAATAGCTTCAGGGTCAGGTTTAGTTGAGATTTGTTAACTTGGGAAGAACATACTCCTTCAACAGAGGCATTAATACATGCTTTTAATAATTTTATAATTTGGACCAACAGGTAGCATGGTAGTTAAGGTGCTAGACTCTCACATGGCTGACTGTGGTTTGAGTCCTGGACCTGGGAGCTTGCTTTCTCACTTTTTCTTCTCTCTCTCTCTGTCTCCCTCTAGTCAAATTAAAAATAATAGTAAATAAAATTAAATAAGGAAAAAATAATTTTATAATTATATATTATATATTGCATTTTACAATATTCTAAGTAAATTCATTTTTAGACTATACTAGATTCAACTAATCTACATAACAATATTACTTACATATAAAGCAATCCCAACACATAGATGGTCCAGACATCTATGTTCATAACTGGTTTGTTCAAAATAAAATAAATTATGAGCAATAAACCTAGCTAGAACCCAGGAACCTGATTAAAATATTTTTCCATTCAGAGTTTTTATCTTATACTTAATAGTAAAATTTCTAATGGGCCAAATTGTATCTTTATCATCAGGATATAGGCAACATGATCTGATCATCATTGTTCACTTTATTAATTGCATATCTTCTTTGCTATTTTTCATTTCTTCTCTATTTGTGGATCCTCCTCCATTTAAAAATGGTGACCATAGTACCTGGAACTGGAAAGGTTCTGTTCATAAATTTCAATGATTGCTGCACTGAGATATTTTAAAAATTATTTTAATCAACTTACACCTGAGCCTATCTGAGACTTTAGTGTCTGTCACTAGTATAATCACAGTTGTGCCATTTTGCTTTATTTTATTTTTTAAATTTTTATTATTTTTATTATTTCTATTTTTTGGAGAGGTTTTTTGTTATAGGGTGGGTGCACTTGCCAGAAAGACAGAGAGAGAAAGAGAGACAGAAAGCGAGAAATCACCCCACGGGGGGATGGCCACGCCGCAATCCCTTCTCCTCCATTCTCCTCTCGGGATCTTGGGCACGCACGCACACGTGCCCGGCGTGAGTTTAAGCCACCGGGTCCGGGACTCAAACCGTGGTCAACTACATGGGAGTCCAGCGTGATAGCCATTACACTAACTGCTGGTCCCAAAAAATCGTGCACTCGCCGAGAGAGACAGAGAGAGAGAATGAGATGGACTTGATGCCGCAATTCTCTAGCCTCCATAGGTTTTTGCCTTAGGGTGGGTGCCACCATGCCCCCATTTTGCTTTAAATAAAAGTTTAAAAATTTAGTAAAAAAATTTAAATTATCACATTAATATTTCTATTTACTAAAAAACTGAAAAGGAAGAAGTTTGTTTGTAGACTTCTTAGTAATATTATCTATGTGTATCAAAAGAGACAGTGGGAAGAAAGGTAAGAGATGGCCCCACACTGCAATTCTTTCTCCTTCATTCTCTTCCTAGGATTTTGAGCATGCATGAACACGCATCTGGCATGATTTTCAAGTGCCAGCTCTCAGACGTGAACCATGGTCAGCATATGACAGTCCAGTGCCTTAACCACCATGCCACCTGTGGTTCCCTGTATATTACATTTTAAAGCTCCTTCCATACCTGAGATTTTCTGATATTTCGCTCAGTATAAACTTAAAGAAAATTTAAAAGCATTAAGAAATGTTAGCTATAATTTACATGCATAAACAACATCTACATATTGCTTGGGTAGATACTTTTTTTCTTATTAGATATTTTACTTAGTTATTTCCTTGCTCTTGGGATTAAGTATTTATTTCTATTTCAATTTACATATCATTACCCAGGCTCTTTCTACTCATGTCCTTAAGAAATAAAATTGGGCCTAAAGGAAAATGAGACAAGTCATCCTTTTTATGTTTGCATGTATTTTATGAATATACAAAACTACTATATTGAAAATGTTTTCTAGTATATCAAACTATTTGTTCTTTTTTGTATTTATTATTATTTTATTACAATATTGAAGGATATACTAGGTAAACTATAAAACAAAAACAATTCACTATCTAGCTCACCCAGGCAAAAGTAAATTCCCATGACATTGTAGAAGATACTCTCTATCTGCCAAGATTTCCATGGCCCTTTTGACATTTACCAGTGGTACCCGGTCCTTTCTTCCTATATCCTTCTCTGCTTCCCTATTTTGGTAGACTGAAAACCATTACCCACCTGCTTCAAATTGTCTCACAAACAGAGTCTTCCAAAACCAAATTAAATAGAAAGCAGAAAGGAGAAGCAGAGAACATTAAATTTCCTTTAGGCTCCCTGCCTAATTCTTATTGGGCTCAGAGCCCAATTTCCATTGAACCTATTCCGGTTTCTTTAAAGTCATGGATACAAAGACCAGTCCTTATTATTATGATCACTCAATCTTATCTAGCTTGTCATATTCTGAAGACCATTTCCTAGTTTCTAGTTTGTTTTTCTAATGGCCTATTTTGTGCACAGAAGCTCTGAATGGGCTTGATTAGGTTACTCTTCACAGACTGACTGAGAAATGCATTACAAATAAGACTGCATACTATCTCTTGCTATTTGATTATCTGCCTGAATAGTAGTCTGGGAAAACAGATGTCTGTTCCAACGCTAGAGTATTTTCACTATAGAAATGTTTTACTATGAATGTGATTTTAATTATTAGTTGTTCAAAGGTGGTCAGTCACTGAAGAGCCAACCTACCACCACTGAAAGAAGTCATGTCAACCTGATTGGCCTCAGCCTCTAAATCTGATGAACAACAAAACAGAAGAGAACACATTAAAAACTGAATAGATTGTTTCTGCATAGAAAAAATTATGATGTCACTCTAGCAAAATCATATGCAAAAATGTTACTTCCCTTAGGAGAATAAGTACCCCCAAATAAAATATTTTCACAATTCAAGTAGGCTTACTTCTGAAATTACTTAATTTTTTTTCCTTTGGGTCAGCTGGTGGCATGGTTGTTAAGGCAACTGGATCCCATATAGACAACTATGTAGTATGTGTATGAGTCCCAGAATCCATGGCTTAATAAACATTATGAGTCTGCCCAAAATCCTGAAAGGAGAAGTGGATAAGAGATTGTGTCCTGACTGTCCCCTAAATGGGTACTTTCTCACTGTGCCCTGTCTCTGTTTCTGTTTCTCTCTAGTGAGCCCTCAAGTAAATTTAAAAAAGGGGGGGCAACTTGTGCCCAATTCTTTAGACATTATAGCTAGTAGTATTTTTAAAGCTATTAACTTATTAATGGCTTACCATGTCAAGAAACTACATCAGAAACTGAGCATGCTTACACTTTGCTATGAACTTTAGATGATTTCTTTTATCTCTTAAAGGGATATGACGACATCACTTATGTAAATCCTGTTAGAATAATTGAATATTTGTGACTTGGGGGCCTGGAGCTGTGATCCAACTCCAGCCAGCCCAGGATCATGGGCAGATGCATGCTGCACCTCAGGGAGATTTCTTCTCATGTGCATAAGCCCCACAGAATGTTGTGTCTCCCAGCTGCATCACCATCTAGCCCCAGAAATATGTATTCTTATCCCTCAGAAATATTCACTATCACATACAATGTAACCACCCTCCCCACATCCCAACTAATAAAGTAGAATTTTATTTTTATAACTTTTTAAAACAAAGTGATCTGCACCTGAGATGATTTGGGTTCTTTATAGTTGGAGAACCCACTTTCTCAAGCTGATGAGAAATTTGTTGTTTTTTTTTTTCATTTCATTTTCTTCCATACATTCAATCACATTATTATTTGTCTTACAAAATGGATATTTCAACAGGTGAACATTTCTCCCTAGTACTGTTGATAATACTATGAAATATCTTCAATAGATAATACCACACCTCTTTGTGCCATTAATGCTTTTCCTCCCTGTCCCTCCCCCAAATGTCCTTCCTCAGACCCTCTTCTTTCACACACACTATATCTGGTATTTACATCTATATACTGCATTTCTATATCCTTTAGACAATTAGTTTCAGTCATAGAGTGCAAACACTCGGTATATATTAAGTGGGGACATACAATGCCTCTCCTTCATAGCATGGCTTGCTTCACTCAGCAGTAAGTCTTCCACATTCATCCACTTCCTGAGAAATTTGAGGTTTATCATTACTATAAAAGGTGATCAAATTCCTAATAAACCAATGTACTTCCTATCAATTATATAAATGATTCCTAAAATGTAATTTATATGCTAGGTAGGTCTTAGGAATTCATAGAGATTAAGAGAGTGAACAATCTTTTAAAAAGAAAAGAAAATAATAAAAGGGAGAGGAAGCGCCCACCTATAGGGAATCATGTGCTTTTTCATATTCAAAATTTCAAGGCTGACTCACATTAGTAAAATATGGACATCAAGTTTTTCAAAAGTGAGGATGTGTGGTTATCCATCTATTATCCACCACTGTTCCCCACGTCTTCCTGGTGAATGCCTGTAAACCTCCTGAGATGGTGGATGGGATGTGGAGGAAATTCACAAGCCAAGAGAGAGAGCATAGCAGGAATCACAACCAGCACCCCAGATAAAGACACACTGCCCCTGGATTCTTTTAGGACATCCAGGAAATGGAAAGGCAGTGAGAACATCTGTGATGGTCATTATATTGCTGTGTTGATAATTACACGAGTTTCTGTTTGGAAGAAACTACCATCTCTTTTCCCTACTCCTTTCTTCTTTATTGTTTTTTTTTTTTAAATAGAAAATCATAAGCAGTCAATTCTTCTAACATGAATTACATAGATAATGTTGTCATATATCTTTAAGAGATAAATGAAATCATTCAATCTATAATTTATAGCAAAGAACAAAGATATTATCTTTTGCAAAACTCTCATCTATAAAGAGTTGCAAACAGATTGAACTAAAATTTCCCAACAAACAGCCTGGGTCCATATTTACAATCTGGCAATAATCATATTTATTATAAATGATGAAAAAGACCACTTGTGTTATACATGTAGGCAAGAAAGACCTTTAGATATATGTTCTTTTATGGCTTCTGACACATGGCAAATTAAGTCATATTTTATCAATTTCAATTCTATTCATTTTCAAATATCACTGAAGAGTTGAACAATAGTTTAAGAGCACTACATAAGCAAGAATCTAGTTTGTTAAAACCAAGTCATTATGGGACCAGCAGTTAGTGTAATGGCTATGTCGCTGGACTCCCACGTAGTCAACCACGGTTCGAGTCCCGGACCCAGTGGCTTAAACTCACGCCGGGCGCGTGTGCCCAAAATCCCGAGAGGAGAATGGAGGAGAAGGGATTGCGGCATGGCCGTCCCCCCTGGGGGGTGATTTCCTGCTTTCTGTCTCTCTGTCTCTCTCTGTCTGTCTGGCGAGCGCATGCGCCCTATAGCAAAAAAACCTCTCCAAAAAAAAAAAAAACCAAGTCATTATAATACTCAAGGTATAATGAGATGTTTTATATTAATAATCATTTATCCACATATATGAGCAATCTTTAGAGAGTTCATAAAAAATGCTTATAATAAAAAAAGATACATGGATTTGGAATAATTTTTTGTACCAAAATAAACTCATACTTTAATTCTATTTTTCCATAAACTTTGTAAGTCCTCTTATTATCATTAAAAATATTGCTCATTATGTCTCCACTTAACATATACTGACTATCCACACTCTATGGCTGATAAAGGAACTAGTAAATAGTTATAGATACTAGATACAGTGCGGAAAGAGGGTGGGAGAAGCAGAGTCTCAGGAAAGACATTAAGGAGAAAAATAGAGAGGCAAGACATTTATGGGACACAGAAATGGGTTATTATTTGTCGATGGTAACATATATACCATCCCCAGTTGGACTACTGAGAAATGTATTCACGTTGGAACATTCACTTTTCAAGTTAAGTGATGTATGTGATTGAATGTATAAAAGAAGTTAAAATAAAAAATATATTAAAAATATTGCTCATTTTATCAGAGGTTAAAACTAACAACAAACTCATGTAAACCTATATTTTATATATACACACATACACACATACAATCTGTATGCATGGATACTAGAGTACATCAATACAAATTTATCCAAAAAATAAAGTTCAGCTATGATATTTAAAACTTCCCTTACTCAGGGCCAACAGACTCTGTGGTGGAACACGGCCTACTGCATTTGAAGTCCTGGACCTGGTGGCTTTAAAATCATGCTGGCCATGTTATTTACTATGTACATGCTTAAAATCCCAGGAGGAAAATGGAGAAGGAATTATGGTATGGCCATGCACCCTGGGGGGTCATTTCTCTCTTTTCCTGTCTCTTTTTGTCTCTCGCCAGAGAGTGCACATGCGCTGTGACAAAAACCTAAAAGAGAAAAAGAAAAAGACTTCCTCTTTTTGTTGTTATTGTTATCGTCTAGCAACTAGTTATATATGATGTCTCTTTTAATAACGGAGCTCTTGGGACAGTCAGTGGCATGGCAGCTAAGGTAGCTGGATCCCAAATGACCAACTATGTGATTAGTGTTTGGACCTGACAACTTGAAAAACAGTTGAGACCTGACCACTTGAAAAACAGTGGGTGAAGACCAGCAGATGGCATGATGGTTACATCACTGGACTCCCAATGTGGTCAATTGAGGTTTGAGTCCTGGATTCATGTCGGACACATAAGCATGTGTGCCCAGCATCCTGGGAGGAGAATGGAGGAGAGGGGATTATGGCATGGCCATTCCTTGGGCTTGCGGGGGGTGGGGGGGTGACTTCTCACTTTCTGTCTCTCTGGTGAGTATACATGCTCTATAGAAAAAGAAATATCAAAAACAAAAAAAAGAAAGAAAGAAAAGTAAAACAGTTGGGTGCATACACGTATGCTCTAATAATAATAATAAAAGGATTGTGGCATGTCTGCCCCCCAAGTTGGTTGAGGTCTTACTTTCTCTGTCTCTCTCTGGCAAGTACACATGCTCTCTGGCAAATTTTAAAGTAAATAAATAAGGGTGAGGAGCTTTAAGTCATAGTTCTACACACAATTTTCCAAATATTTCTGTACTGATATGGTATCATTAGATTAGCATCTATATGCCAGGCTACAGAGGTAGTAGAAGAAATTCAAGCATCTATATACTGAAAGTGAGCAGCACTAATATAGAATGAAGCCTCACTTATGATCCCACATAACAATATATTAGAAAGGTACAGTCAAGTATATTAATGAACTTAAATATATATTTAATAGTTATTTTTAGTTCAAATCATGAGACTTTGGGCAGGGATTAAGATGTATTCTATGGAACAGCAGATAGAATATGGTTACAGCTGGATTCCTATAGAAGTCGACTGTGGTTCGAGTCCCGGACCCAGCAGCTTAAAACTCATGCTGGGCACATGTGTGTGCATGCCCTAAATTCTGAGAAGAGAATGAAGGACAAGGGACTGTGGAATGGCCATCCTCCCTGTGGGATGATTACTCACTTTTTGTCTCTGTCTCTCTGGTGAGTGCACGCACCCTATAGCAAAAGTCTCTCTCAAAATAAGATTTACTCTACAGGGAGGAAATAAGAATTCATTTAATCTACCTAAACATATACCTTCAACTGATATGATTTCCTTGTGTGATTTGAATCAAAATCTCACAAAATGAGAGTATAACAATTTGGTTTAGTCTTAATGGCATGTCTTCTCAAATCAAACTCTTATCTGCTGATGAGCAGAACAAAATTCTGTCTTGTCTGAGAATTTTACCAGCTATATGAGCTTGACAAAGAAATCTGATGATTCCTCCTTAGAAATAAAACATTCTAGTCTTTGTTATTAACTTCTTACTTGCTAACCTATCTAAAAAAACCTTAATATTTTCATAAGCATTAACAAAATAACACTTGAAAAGGGCCCTAAATTTTTCCATGCATGAAATACATTCTTAAGCAGTTTAAATGCATTATCTCTGTATATATATATATATATATATATATATATATATATATATACACACACACACACACACACACACATATATATATTTGAAATCCTTTCAATGACATATAAGATACATATTAAATTTAACAATAAGCTATGCAATCAGGTTCAGTCCACTACAAAAGTAGTGTGATTGAATGTATTAAAAAATGTAAAAATTAAAAAAATAATTTTAAAAAAGTAGTTAGAGCAATCAAGTCAATTGGCACATTTTTTATAAAATTTTTTTCCATGTTTTTTTAATAAATAGTACTTTCCTCATACATATCTGAATCTCATTTTCTTACAAGAAGTACCAAGATATTTAACACCCAAAGTGACTTTCATTTCCTGTAAGATGTTAACATTGCCTCTGCTTCTGAGATGAATCTGTGCTGTCCTGACCTTTCAAATGTGGGACACTGAGGCCATCTATGTGTCAAGTTGAATTAGGACCAACTTTTGAGTTTTTCTGGCTCCCCTTACATCCTGAGCAGATCTATATCTCACACTTATCCAAAGTCATTTAATCTTTAAAAATACCTAATTTGTAGAAAAGAATTAACTTTGATTATCAATATTCTCATAAGGTGTTCTCCATGTATCACCTACTAAAATAGCCCATCCATTCTCTAACCGGTTTTCTTCATAGCGATTAATGAAGGCTGACATAATTATTTTGTCTGTGTGTCTGTTTTCCTATCATCAATCTGTGACAGACTGGTTTATGATCTATCTCTCCACTAGAATGCTATCTCCATGAGAACGGGGAATGTGATTTATTTCCTGTGATTGGTTAATACTAGAATGGCACTTTTTTTTTTTCTTTTTTTGGAGAGGTTTTCGCTATAGGGCACGTGCGCTCGCCAGACAGACAGAGAGAGACAGAGAGACAGAAAGCAGGAAATCACCCCCCAGGGGGAATGGCCACGCCGCAATCCCTTCTCCCTCCATTCTTCTCTCGGGATCTTGGGCACGCACGCACACGCGCCTGGCGTGAGTTTAAGCCACCGGGTCCGGGATTTGAACTGCGGTCGACTACGTGGGAGTCCAGGGACATAGCCATTACGCTAACTGCTGGTCCCCTAGAATGACACTTATTAAATGCTCAATAACTATTTGTTGAATGAATAAGTGAATAAATATAATACCTTTCATTACAGAATGCTTTCTCTATAAGATTGCTATTTAGATCATTCTTATTTTATTATCTGTTTAATGACCCATTTAAACGGAGACAACATTAGATAGTCATTAAAACTGGAATGGATTCAAAGACTACTAGGTCTCTAAAAGTTTATTTTCATGCCTTTGTAAGTTTTAAATGAATAGTTTTTCAGTTTTAGTTCAGGCAGGTGGGTGTAAGTAGAGGTTAACAGTATCACAAACAAACTAAATTTATTATTTTATTGTCTCAAAATTACAACCACAGACAATAAGCAACCATAGTTACAAGTATGTGCAAAGTTAACACTGAATTACCAATGTACATGTACATTGGTGTTCTGATAATTATGCAGTCCAAATACTTAAACAGGGCTTGTAATTCATCGAGTTAGAAAACAGCATTAAATTTATTTTTGTGGTTCTCGGATGATGAAAATTTACATTGAAGCTCTTCCTTTTAGCTTTCTTTCCTAAATAACGTTTATTGAGGGTCTATTATATAACAGACTCTTTTCTAACACAAGAAACACATAGAAGAATGAGCTCAAAGCCAAGAGTGATGCAGAAAAGAAAACCGAAAATGACGAGGCAATGTGTAAGTACTCAGTATGGGACCTAGGAAAGGATGTCAAGGAATACTTTACTGGAGGAGGCTGATTGATCCAGAAGTTAGAAGGGGAAATTGTCAAGGAATGAAGAGAAGGCTAACAGTTATTACAGACAATTGTTTCTCTCCCTCTAAAAGTCAAATTAGAAGACTAAGAATTAAAGATTATAGCATTCAAAAGAATTTCTCTGTTTGCTGTTCCTTTCCTAAGTGGATAGAAACTCAGATGTATTTTTTCTAACTAACCCTTGTGTGTGACAGTATCATTTTCTGTAGTTTTTGTCAAAAATGAAAGTAATTTCATCGTTATTAAAAAGCTTAGGTACTAAGGTGAATGCATAGTGAGAGAATAGGTATTCTATGCATCTGGAAACAGTGAGCAGAAGCTTATAGTTCAAGGTCAGTGATTTTTAGAGCAAACTCCTAGAGTATCTGTGGCTTTTCTCCACGTAAAAAGAAAGATTTATGATGGAAAACCATGAAACTGAATAATTTCCTTCAAAGAGTCCATACTTCCTGGAATACTTCCAATCAGATTGGTTGTTCTCCCGCTTAGAGTGTCTACCCTTAAAAAATCAACACTTCATTTTGTTTTGATTTTTTAATGCAGGGAAATCTTTGCACAGCACTTTAAAGGAGAAATAGCCTCTAATGACAACAAAAGTTTATAGACCTTTTTAGTAACAAGGTAATTAAGAGTCGTGTCTTATGACAAACTGAAAAATTAAAAAGTATAAATTATAAAAATAAACCATTCATGTTGAGGGCCATATGGAGGGTTGATGAGAATTTTTTTTTTTTAATCAGGGATTGTTTTAGACTTCAATGCATATTAGGAAGTGAACAGGTAATATCCAGGACATTATGAGAAAAAACAAATAGCTGATGAAAATTTTTAGACCAATGAATTTAAAAATGTAAGGTCACTTACTATTTGATTGTGGTGAGATTGGGGGATTTTTTTTTCTTTCCATTGGGAAATTGGGCTTGTCATGGCAGTGCTTAATTAATGAGTGAGCCGATGAGGGCCAGCAGATGGAGTCTCACTGGTAACAGCCAATGATAAGGGGATTAAGGGAAAACAAAAACATGTTAAGAAACAACTGCACCTGCAGCTATTAAAGCTTGGTAATGGCCAGTGGGTCTATAGAAACCAGAATGCTTGACTTCTTGTAATTTGAAAGTTATTTTACAAGCTATTATTGTGCCTTTCTACATGCATGCCTTCCTTTTTTATTGTCAGTAAAGGTTTCAAGGAAAAATTGCCAGGGGCATTTTTTTTTTTTTAATGCAGAAGATCTGGTTGTATTACTGTGACTGTGTTTACTCACCTACTCTAAGTCAACATTTATTTGAGTAATGTGGAACTACCTTAAACGTGTTTCAATATGAGATTTGACTTGCCATTTTAAAGTTTTCAGAAGTTAAAAAATAATCCAGGCACCAAATGCTCTCACAAAGGTTTTCCTTTATATTACCCACAAGGAAAAGTAGGTATCATCTTTAAAAATACACTCAAAGAAAACCTCAACATAAATGAGGTTTTATGTTGTCATTATCTCTCTCAAGTAGTTACAGTGTAATATGGTATTGCAAAAATAGCACTTGATACAAAGCGCAAAAGTGATATGGAAGAGGAAGTATTATCTAAGTTTACCACCTAAAGAAGTCTTCTCAAAAGTCTAATGTGGGACCAGCAGTTATTGTAATGGCCATGTCACTGAACTCCCATATAGCCGACCACGGTTCGAGTCCCGGACCCGGTGGCTTAAACTCACCCCGTGCACGTGTGTGTGCATACTCAAGATTCTGAGAGGAGAATGGTGGAGAAGGGATTGTGGCATGGCCATCCCCCCTGGCGGGTGATTTCTCGCTTTCTATCTCTCTGTCTCTCTCTGTCTTTCTGGTGAGCGCACGCACCCTATAGCAAAAACCTCTCCAAAATAAAAAGTCCAATATGGTGTGTTTCTCTGTAATCCCAGCTACTTGAAAGAGGCAGAGGATCACAATTTCGACGCTGGCCTAGGCAACAGCAAGACCCTGTCTCAAAGCAAAATAAAATTTAAAAATTCCCTGAAGGGAAAACTTTAGACAATAAGTAGAGATGAAGAGCAAAACAAGAAAAACAAAGGCATAGGGAAAGGAAGAAATGAAACACGGTATATATGGGAATTTCTAAGTAACTGAATATTTTACAATTATGATTAAATTAATGACAGCCAATGCATTGCAAGGAGACTCAGTGGTTGTGAAGAATGAGGCATCATTTATCTTACTTGTTAATTGACACATAATAAGTGTTCATATTAACGGGGTACAGTGTGGTGTTTTGATATATGTATACTATTTGTAATGCTTAATTAGGGTAATTAACCTATCCAGCACATAAGACAATCATCACTTATTTGTAGTAAGAATATTTGAAGTTTTTATAGCTTTTTGAAATATATATTATGAATAACCACAGCTACTCTACTGTGCAATGGAACATTAGAACTTATTCCTCCTAACTGAAATTTTGTACCCATTGATCAGCCACTCCTCTAGCCCTTCCTCCCTATCCTTCCCACCCTCTGGTGACCACTATTCTAATCTCTATGTCTACAAGATCAACTTCTTTAGACTCTACATATGAGGGAGATTATGCATTGTCTTCCTGTTTTGGGCTTATTTTGCTGATAATGTCCACCAGGCTCATTTCTGTTGCTGAAAATGACAGGCTGAATGTGATTCCATTGTGTAAGCATACCATCTTTTCTTCATCCATTCATTTATTGATGTACATTTAGAAAGATTCTGTAACTTGGCTATTTTAGTAGTGCTGCAATAAACATGGGTGGGCATGCAGATATCTCTTTGACATACTGATTTCATTTTCTTTGCGTATATACTTAGTGGTAGTATCTCTGAATCATCTGGTTGGTTTTTGTTGGTGTTTTCTGTTTTGTGGCACCTTATTGTTTTCCATAGTGGCCGTATTAATTTATATTTCCATCACCAGTGTATAAGAGTTCCCCTTTCTCCATATCCATTGCAACACTTGTTTTTTAATAGTGTTTCTGACCAGGATGAGATGATATCTCTTTATGGTTTTGATCTGCATTTCCCTGATGATTAGTGATGTTGAACATTTTTTCATATACCTATTGCCATTTGTGGGTCTTCATTTGAGAAATGTTTATTCAAATCTTTTGCCCAGTTTTTAATTGGATTATTTATGTCTTCTTTTTCCTTTTGACTCAATTTTGTTCCTTATGTATTCTGAATATTAACTTTTGCCAGTCATAGTTTGCAAGAATTTTTCTCTCATTCTGTAGGTTGTGTAGTCATTCTGTTATTTATTTTTTTGGTATGCAGAAGCTTTCTAGTTCAATGTAATCAATTATTTAATTTTACTTTTGTGGCCTGTGTTTTGGGGTTTTATTTAAATAATTTTTTTCCCAGATCAGAATCATGAAGTATCCCCTATGTTTTCTACTAGTCAATTCATAGTTTCCGGTCTTACATTTCAGTCATTAATTAATCTTTGTTGGATTTTGTAAGTAGTTAAAGATACTAATCTAGATTCATTCTTTTGTAGGTGCATATCCAGTTTTTCTAGCACCATTTATTGAAGAGATGTCATTTCCACAATTTATGTTCTTGGGACTGCCATTAAAAATCAGTTGATTGTAAGTGTGTGGATTTATTTCTGTTATCTCTCTTTTGTTCATCTCATCTATGGGTTTGTTTTCATGCCATTACTACTCTGTTTTGTCTACCTCAAAATTTAGTAGTTTAAAACAACAAACATCTATTTTTTTCCCCCACAATTTTGGTGAATCAAGAATCTAGGCTAAACTGAGTACCTCTAACTCAAGATCTCTCATTAGGTTGTAGCCAAGTCATTGGCCAGGTCTTCCTGATTGTTGACTGGGACTGAAGAATCTGCTTCCAAGCTCCCAAGGCTGTTCACAACACAGCAGCTTGTTTCCCCTGGAATGATCAAGAGCAAATGCCCAAGAAGGAAAGGCACAGTTTTGTTTTTTTCTTAATAATCCAGTTTTATGCATGACACACTATTATTTCTGCCTCATTTGTCACAAAACCCAGCCTAAAGGAGAGGGCATTATATAAGTACATTAATATTAGGAGGTGAGGATCATTGCGCAGTCTAAGGGGCTGCCTACCACAAACACATATGAATTTATTTCCAGACATGGATTAACATGGCATTATTGAGGCTGAGAAATAAGCAAGCAAAAGAGCATTGAGCTGGTAATGATGCAAACCAAAGCTTTCACATAGAATTGTGGATCTGCCTACGAGGTCAAACTGATGACCTCAACTCTGCACATGACTAAAAAGTCTGTGAGAGTTTTGTGGCAAAACCCAAAGCTACAGATATTTACTTAGGACAAAGATGCAAAATAAATGTGCATTTTATTACCAAAAAAGTCAACTTTACCATTGAAGGGGATAAGTAAATAACAGCAACCTACAATCTTCTTATTCTACTAAGGAACTTTATCAAAGTTAATAAAATTCACTTTATCTAATCATAGGTAAAAGGAGTTGATTTCTTTTTGCTTCACGCAAGTTATGGGGAGTTTTCAGGCCCTGCATCTGTAAAATACTAGTAGTACCTTTGGTGAAAAGGGTATAGCAAGACATGGGTCAGGTAGGTCCAATCCAGTCAGATAGGCTCCATCTCTTACACTAAGGAGCTTAGATTTATGCCATGAACAATATAAAACCTCTGAAGGGAGTAATATTTTAGAGAGACCACACTGACAGCAAGGTGGACAGAGAGTGGATTATAGGAGTATGTGGCAAAGATAACTATTTCTTCAAGTCTGGATCCTGGGGAGTAGTGTAGAAATAGAGTCAGAGGCAGGCAAGATAGGAAGAAAATGAAAGAGAGATTTTTAAAACAAATTGCATTAGACTTGGTGATTGACTAAATATAAAATTATGGAAAAAGGAAGAGGTTAGGTTAGCTCCCCATGCTCCTGCCTTAGTTGATGATATCATTATCAAAGGTAAATAGAGCTTATGGCTCTGAATAGTTTCATAAATCTAAAGTCAAAAATTACAAAAAGAACAAAATTAATTTTGCTACTGAAAAGAGTATTTTATTGTAAAAATAAATAAATAAGAATCCATACTAACATTATTCAGTGTACAGTTTTATTTTGTTTTTGTTTGTTTTTCCCACGGTACTACTCCTTTGTCTTTGAAAATGTGAAAAGTGTTAAACCAAAGTTTTGCAGTCTTAGAATTAAAGAACAAAGCTCTAAAGTTAGAAAAAAATCAAATCACATTAGTTGGAAAATTACCAAACTCAACTGGAAATTTTTTATGATTGTTAATTTTCAAATTTTATATATATATATATATATATATATATATATATTATATATATGTGTGTATACATATATATTATATATATGTGTGTGTATAAAATTATATATATAATATATATTATATATAATATATTGTGTATAATATTATATATATTATATATATAATATATATAATATATAATAATATATATATATATATATATATAATATATATATATATATGAGAAGCCAGGAAAGTCATGGTTTCGAATATAAATTGCTTTTGCTATTCATTTAATATACAACAGACCTGAGCTTTTCATTGATTATAAAGTTAAAATTATAAGGAAATTAAAAATGTGCTCATTTCAATAAATTAATAATGATAAATTAATAAATATTCTACAAACACAGTAACGCACTGCCTAATGACAAAGATGCATCCTGAGAAATGCATTATTAGGTGATGTCATCCTTGTGCAAACATCAGAAAGCGTACTTAGACAAACTTAGTTGGCATAGCCTACACTACACACCTATGGATATAGCCTATTGTTCCTGGGCTACAAACCTGTACAGCATGTTACAGTACTGGATGGTATACACAACAGTAACACAACAGCTAAGTATTTGTGTATTTAAACATACGTAAACATAGAGAAGGTAAGTAAAAATATAGCATAAAAGATAAAATATGGTACACCTATATAGTGCACTTACCATGAGTAGAGGTTGTGGACATTGCTCTGAGTGAGTCAGCAAGTAGTGAGAGAATCTGAAGGCCTGGGACATTACCATAAATTACTGTAGACTTTAAAAGCACTACACAATTAGGCTATGCCAAGTTTAAATAGTTTTCTTTCTTTAGTAATAAATTAATCTTAGCACACTATAATGTTTTACTTTATAAAATTCTTAGTTTTAAACTTTTTTACTCTTGTAATGATACTTAAAATACAAATTATACAGATGTAAAAAAAAAATATATATATATATATATCCTTTTTTTTTTTCTTTTTTTGGAGAGGTTTTTGCTACGGGGCGCGTGCGCTCACCAGAAAGACAGAGAGAGAGAGACGGAGAGACAGAAAGCGAGAAATCACCCCCTAGGGAAGATGGCCATGCTGCAATCCCTCCTCCTCCATTCTCCTCTTGGGATCTTGGGCACACACGCACACATGCCTGGCGTGAGTTTAAGCCACTGGGTCCGGGACTCGAACTGCGGTCGACTACATGGGAGTCTAGCGACATAGCCATTATGCTAACTGCTGGTCCCTATATATCCTTTATTGATTCTTCATTTTATAAGCTTTTTTATATCTAAAATTATCTTTTTAATTTCTTAAACTTTTTTTTGTTAGAAACTAAAACATAAACACATACATTAGCCTAGGCCCAAACAGGGTCAGATGCATAAATATCACCATCTTCTGCCTCCCCTTGTCTCACTGGAAGGGCCACGATAAACAAAACAACATGAGATTAAATTAAGCACAAGAAAAATTGGTGCCATTGAGAGACTCAGTAAACACAAGATGTGTGATGCTGCTGTTAGCACAATAAGGCATAATGTTTTATGATAATTTTCCTTTTTAGGTAGGAATACACTCTAAAATAACAATAAAATATAACATAGTAAGTGTATAAATCGGTAACATAGTTACTCTCATCTCATTAAGAGTTGTGCAATTGTGTTCACTATGCTTTTATAAGACTGGCAGCATAGTAGTTTTGTTTATACAAGCATCACCACAAACGTGTGAGTAATGCATTGCACTAAGATATGGCAGCTATAAAGTCACTAGGCAGTAAGAATTCTCAGCTCCTATATTATGGGACCACTATCACATATGCAGTCAGGCATTGTGGTTTTGCACTGTATTAATATTGCTCTCACTTCATAATCGTGTGAAGAATTCCCTAACATATCTCACCAAATAGTTCATATTTGTTTCCTAGTCTCTTTTCTTCCCTTTTTTTTTTTTAAAAAAAAAAAAAAAAAAAAAAAGGTTTTTGCCTTAGGGCATACTCACCCTCTGGAGAGAGACAGACATAGAGCAGTGAAAGAGAAAATGAGAAATCACCTCCCAGGGGGGATGGCCAGGCTGCAATTCCTTCTCCATTCTCCTCCCAGGATCTACGGCATGCACTTGTGTGAGTTTCAAGCCACCAGGTCTGGGAATAGAACCGCAGTTGGCCATGTGGGAGTTCAGAGATGTAACCACCATAGCATTCACTGGCCCCTCTTGTCTTTTTTCTTAAAGATCTGTAGTTGATAGAAGCTCTGGGTCAGAAATACAGATTTAGGATTTCTGTCCCAAATTTAACATCTTAAAATGACCTTCTTCAGTAAAAATAACAAGATTATAATGATAACAATCAATAGAAACCATTTATTGAATTCCTACATGGTAACAGACACTACTTTATATTTCATATGTGTGTCACTTTCTTTACTTCTTAACATTATATAGTATCATTATTGGTCTTCTTTTTAAAATGAGGAACTCAAGAGTCATGGCTCCACAAGACAAATAAATTGTAGATTCAAGTCTGAACTGAACTAATCCATCTGAAGAGGCCATTACTCTTGTGGTTTTTCAGCTATTGTTTGCCTTAAAAGCAACAACATGTGGTTATAGCATGTAAATCAATATAAATCATATTCTACATGCTTCACACTTTTAGAGGAGTTAAATAATTTTATGAAGGTATTCTTTAAAATATTATAGTAGTAACTACAATGTCCCTGAAGGAAAGCAAGAAAATAAAGATAGCTTCATTAAATGACCTGGAATTCTGGGTTATGTCATATTTTACAAGTGAGTCAAACTAAAAATATTTTTTCTAGAAAGGATACATAGGCATTCTTTCACTTTGAAAGGATATATTTTCCTAAAATATTTAAATGTTATCTTGGAACATATAGGACATTGCCCGAACTCATGATGATCTATTTTCTTTTATTTATTTTTTACTTTATTTTTTCTGGAAGGCTAGGGGTGGAGTGTTTAAAGAGGAAAACTTAAAGTCTCCCCCTCAGAACTAATTTAGTGAACCAGAAGAAAAACAATACTAATCATGAAAAGTATTTCTAGATGAGAAAAGACCAACTGATAAACACATACCTATATCCAACTGATTATATAATACCTCATGGGTGTTGTGGTAATACTACAAAAACATGATTTGTTTCTTTGAAATATCAGATTTAATTTAAATCAATTTCAAGCCAACTACTTTATTCCACCACTGGTGAGTAATACAGCCAGTCCCCACAATGTTTAAGTTAGTGAAGAAATGGAAAATCAGGAAAAGAACATATGCTAGTGTTGATCTGCTATGTATGTGAAGTGCCAAAAGCATTACAAAGAAAGATAGCTCATAACACATTTCAGCACTAGGGAAGTGTGGAAAAAGACATTCAATTCTTCTTGATACAATTTGTTTTTCCTTTCCTTCCCTTCTCATTCTCATTATCTGATGGCTATTCATTCAACTTTGAAAACAGGTTGTAAAAATTTATGTTTAATTTTAAAGTATATTTTAAATAAATGTTAGGTAGAAAGTAAATGTATTTAGAGGCTTTTTAAGACCATTTTTCCCCCTCTCTTCTATGGTAATGCAGGCTAAGTTTACCAGATATTAATGACCACTTAATGGGTCACATTTTTTTAAAGGGAAAACAATACTTAAAAATTATAGGAGGTTCTTTTTGTTTGGGGTTTTTGTTTGTTTTTTAGAGAGAGATTTTTGCTATAAGGCACATGTGCTCACTGGAGAGAAAGAGAGAGACAAGAGAGACAGTAAGTGAGAAATCATCCCCCCCCCCAAAGGGGATGACCATGCCATAATCCCTTGTCCTCCATTCTCCTCTTGGGATTTTGGGCACACACTCACATGCACCCAGTGTGAGTTTCAAGTCTCTGGGTCCAGGACTTGAACTGCAGTCAGCCATGTGGGAGTCCAGCCACACAAACACTATGCCACATGCTGGTCCCATACAATTATAGGAGGTTTTAACATACAAATTGTAATATGTTTCTGATTGTGTCATGGGGAAGAGTCCAAGGTTCTATTTGAACATGACAGATTAAATACACCCATTTGCCTCTGTTCCCTCTGGAAAGTCTAATGAGATAACAGTAAAAGAATAAAAACGGTACAAACTTATAAAGGCAATGAGAACAAGGGATGAAAGTGAAAAAGTACAAAATGTAAAACAGATTGTTGAGTTCTAGTAAATACAGAAGAAATCGCAGCCCACACGTCCCCTGAAAATCAAAGGCCCCAGGTGCACAAAAGTGCCAGCGATTGGGGCTGGAATCTAGAACACTGTGGGCAAGTCTAAGGACCAGTCAGAACTACCTTGTAACCCACCCCAGCTTTGGCAGCTAGGAAAGGGTTCTTACCCCCTCTACCACTGCAAAAGCTTACTGAGGATGAAGCACACTGGAACTCATACGTCAGTTGCACATGAGGATCAGAAGCCATGTTGAAAATGTAAAGTGAAAATCTGCAGACTAAAAGGTCTTTGTAAGGAGCTATAAAGCCCCTCTTTTCACTAGTTCCCAGAGTGGCAGTGAGGTCTATACCTGCCCTTTTTTCATACCTATGATGGGCAGATTAGGGAAGCCCTTGCTGCTAAGACTGACCTCTGAAGAGAAAAAAAATCTAACTGATTAGATGTTTTTCCACTCAATACCCCCTTGGTAAGATCTGCTTGTGGAAAAAGTTGGTCACAGAGATAAAAACTTCTAATCAACTTTTATTTTATTTTTTCAAATATTTATTTATGTTAATTTGACCAGAGAGAGAGAGTGAGAGAGAGGTCTGGGACATGAACCACATTTGGCTATATGGGAGTCCAGCACCATTGGCCACACGTGCTTGCCCTCTAATCAGCTTTTTAGTACCGTTTTAAAATATAAATAAATACGGGCCAGCAGGAGGTGTGAGGGCTAAGGTGCTGGACTCCCATGTGGCCGACCACGGTTTGAATTCTAGATCTGGAGACTTGTTTTCTCATTTTCCCCCTCTCTTTCTCTCTCTCTCTCTCTCAGTGTGTGTGTGTGTGTGTGTGGTGTGTGTGTGTGTGTGTGTGTGTTGAGTGTGAGTGTGTGTGTGTGTGTGTGTGTGTCTGGTCTAACTAAAAACTAATAATAAAAAAAATATATAAACAACCACATATCTCTAGACATTTGAGGAACATTCCTAACATGAAACAATGATTTTTTTTAAAAAAAGCCAAAGGTGACTCAAAGGACAAATAACAAATAGTCTATAAAGAAAGAAAAAGACTGGGACCAGCAGTTAGCGTAATGGCTATGTTGCAGGACTGCCACGTAGTCAACCACGGTTTGAGTCCTGGACCTGGTGGCTTAAACTCACACCGGGCGCATGTCACACTGGGCGCATGTGCATGCGTGCCCAAGATCCCAAGAGGAGAATGGAAGAGAAGGGATTGCGGCGTGACCATCCCCACTGAGGGGTGATCTCTCGCTTTCTGTCTCTCTCTGTCTGACAAGCGCACGCGCCCTATAGCAAAAACCTCTCCAAAGGAAAAAAAAAAGAAAAAAGAAAAAGACTTTCATCCTCAGATATATAAAATTAATATCCTCTAAGAGTTAATAGAAAGCACAGTCCTGCATAACCTAATGGTGAGAATACCTTCTGAGACATGCATTGTTAGGCAATTTTGTAGTTGTATGAATATCAAAAAAGATATTTACACAAACCTAGAGAGTTGTAGCCTACTACACACCTGTGCTCTATGGTATTGCCAATTACATTTCACGTGACGACTATCATATATGCAATCTATATGTGGTTAATGACCACATATTAGAACAAAAAAAAAAGAAAAGAATAGCAAAAATAAATATTCAATTAGAAATACTCAAAAACATAGTAGTAGATTCAGAGTGGGGCATTGGGAGTGGTTTTTCCTGTGTGTAGGAAAAAGAATTAAAAAATAATCAGGGGCCAGTAGGTGGCATGGAGATTAAGATGGCTGGATCCCACATGGCCAACTCTGTAGTTCAAGTTCCAGACCCAGTGGCTTGAAAGACAGGCTGTGTGCATGTGAATACATGCCCAAAATCCCAAGAGGAGAATGAGGGAAAAGGGACTCTGGCGTGGCCATTCGCCCTCATTTCTCATTCTATCTCTGGTGAATACACACACCCTATAGCAAAACTAAAAATAATAATAAAATCAAAGCTACTACTAAAAATAGTCTGCTTTTAATTGTTATAAGACAACAGTTTTAACAGTATCAGTGGTCAAACACTTTTACCAATGAAAAGCCTTGGTGCATCTAACTGTAAACAGTTGTTTAGTTTTAATAATGTACATACAAGTATCTGATTTTAAAAATCTCTTGTCCTTTAATAAGCAGTAAATTCCACATAAAAGTTAATTTAGGCAACTTCAGTTTTAGTTTGCTCTACCATGCATGACTCAGCTGCATATTTTCACCCTAAGTATAATCTTAAGTTTTGCTTTATTTTTTGTCTTAATGTAATTGGTCCCCTCTGCCTTCAAATTTATGATTAAAACCAGAAACTATTTTTTTTTTTTTTTTGAAGAGGTTTTTGCTATAGGGTGTGTGCAGAGAGAGACAGAGAGACAGAAAGCAAGAAATCACCCTCCCCCCGGGGGTATGGCCACGCCGCAATCCCCTGTCCTCCATTCTCCTTCTGGGATCCTGGGCACGCATGCATCCAGCAAGAGTTTAAGCCACCAAGTTCAGGACTCAAACTGTGGTCAACTACATGGGAGTCCAGCAACATAGCCATTATGTCAACTACTGGTCCCCAAAAAGCCAGGAATGTTTTTTTTTAAATCTTTACCAAATACCATACAAATTTAAGGTGAATTTTCTGGTGAAGATATTTTAGTGATTTCTTTTTGTTATTTATTATTTATTGTGAAATGGGCTTTTTCATGTTTTAATGGTTATTCTCCCCTCATAATTACTTGTTTTGTAGTTTCTCTTCATCTCCCCCATTTTTAAAAAATATTTATTTTATTTATTAATTTATTTTAATTTGACCAGAGAGAGAGACACACAGAGAGAGGGAAAGTGAGAAAGCAAGCCACCAGGTTCGGTATTAGAACAACAGTTGGCCATGTGCAAGTGTCCGGCGCCTTAACCACCACACCACCTGCTGGTCCCTCCCCCCCCATTTTTTTCTGATGAAATTAACTGGTAGGTTGACTGTTTTGTTATTTTTTTTTTCCCAAGGTTTTTGTCATAGGGCACATGGGCTGGTCGGAAAGGCAGTAAGAGGGAAAGTGAGACAACACTCCTAGAGGTGGGAGGAATGGGCACACAGACAATCCCTTTGCCTCCATTCTCCTCTCGGGATTTTGGGCATGCATGCACACAGGCGTAGTATGAATTTCAAGCCACAGGCTCCAGAACCGTAATTGCAGTTGGCCACATGGGAGTCCACTGCCTTAACCACTATGCCACATGCTGGCCCCTAATTTTTTTATAACAGTAGAATTTTTAATTAGTTATGTGGCCTATTTTCCATTGTCTACTTCATTGAGCTCAACTTTTCTATCTAACAATTCCTTCTTTGAGTCTCTTTGGATTTCCTTTTTTTTGGTTGTTGTTGTTTTTCTGACCTGGGTACTTAATTTATTTATATATTAAAATAGTATAATTGACAAATAAAATATGTACATATTTAAAGAGTATAGTTTAAGTTCTACCTATGTATATACCCATAAAATTGTAACAATAAAGATAATAAAAATATCCATACCCACAAATGCTTTCTTGTTCCCTTTTATATTTCTCTGATCTCTTTTCAACCCTTCATTCTGAGACAACCACAGATCTAATTTCTTTCACGACAGGTTAGTTTTTATTTTTAAATTTTTTATAAATGAAATCTTTAGACTCTTTTATCTGGCTTTTTTACTCATCATAATCCATGTTGCAAAATGTTTCAGCAGTTCATTTCTTTTTTGCTAAGTGGTTCCACTGCTTTTTTGATCCTTTAGTCTGTTAATGGACATTTGGATTATTTCCAGTTTGCGACTGTTACAAAAAAAAAAAAAAAAAAAAAAAAAAAAATCCCAATAACAATTGATACACAGTTTTTTGTATGCATATACTTTCATTTGGGTAGCTAATAAGGATTATAATGGCTACATAATATGGTAGGTATACATTTAATCTTTGAAGAAACTGTACAAAAATTTCTCCAAAGTGATTGTATCATTACATACCATTACTATGTATGGGAGTTCCAGTTCCTCCACATTCTTGCCAACAAATGGTACTATCAGTCTTGTTTATTTTAGATATATTCATAGATGTGCGTGATTTCTCATTGTGGTTCCAATTTGAATTTTCCTAATGATTGGTGATGTTGATCTGTTTATTTGCTATATATATATGTCCTCCTTAGTAAAGTGTGTGTTCAAATCTTTTGCCTACTT
Source organism: Tupaia tana (assembly GCA_026018925.1). Taxonomy (NCBI): domain Eukaryota; kingdom Metazoa; phylum Chordata; class Mammalia; order Scandentia; family Tupaiidae; genus Tupaia; species Tupaia tana. The sequence goes on from JAKSZU010000017.1 coordinate 24,329,468, forward strand.
TTGTTAATGGATCATTCATTTCCTAATCATGGAGTTTGGAAAGTTTCTTATGTCAATACATTCTGGATGCTTTTTATAAGACATACACTTTGAAATATTTTCCCCCTTATTTGTGGCTTGTCTTCTCAGTCTACTAACAGTTTATTTTTAAGAATAGACATTCTTAATTTTCATTAAATACAATATGTCAAGTTTACTTTTATGGGTGATCTTTTATATATATATCAGTAATTAATTTTTTCTTTAAATGGTCTATTATTAAAATATTTAAATGATTTTTTAAACTTTCTATTTACCTATTTAGTTACCATCTCTAGTGTACTGTAGCTCATTCCTTCATGTAGATCCAGTTTCTATATAATTTGTCTTCTGGTTGAATGACTTTGTTAACATTTCTTATAGTATAGGTATGCTGAAGATGAATTACTTTAGCTTTTGTATATTTGATGAAAATCTTTGGCAAAGGTCTTTGTTTCTCAAAAGATAATTTTGTTGTATGAAGGATTCTAGGTTGATAGTTGTTTGTGTTGTTTCCTTTTGATTCTTTAAAGATGTTGCTCCACAGTCTTTTCACATGTGGTCTTTCCTATCAGAAATTTACCGTCTTCCTTAGATAGATAGAGAGATACATAGATAGATAGATAGATAGATAGATAGATAGATAAAGGAATCTTCCCTTCCAACTGGCATTTTTTTTTCTTTCTCTTTTTCAAGCTTCTGCCATAAGGCACATGCACTTGCCAGAGAGAGAAAGAGAAGGAAAGAGAGAAATCATCCCCTATGGCGAACAGCCATGCCACAATCCCTTCTCCATTCTCTCAGGATTTTGGGCACACAGTCACATGCGCCTGGTGTGATTCTTAGGCTGCAGGTCCAGGACTTGTACCACGGCCAGCCATGTGGGAGTCCAGTGCCTTAACCATCACATAATCTGCTAGCCCATACTCTAGCTGCCATTAAGATTTTCTATATATCTCTGATTTTAAGTAATTTGTTTTTGCTGTGTGTTATGAGTTGAATTGTGTTTCCTCAAAATTCCTGTTACTTTCATGTAGGGATAATTTCGTCTCCTCCCTTCCAATTTGAATGCCTTTTATTTCTTTCTTATGCCTAATTACTCTGGCTGGGACTTCTAGTACTACACTGAATCGAAGTGATGACAGTAGGCATCTTTGTTTTGTTTCCAACATTAGAGGAAAAGCTTTCAACTGTTCCCTGTTCAGTATGATATTAGCTGTGAGTTTGTTACATATGGCCTTTATTGTGTTAAGTTATACTCCTTTTATACCTAATTTCTTGAGACTTTTTACCATGAAAGGATATTAATTTGTTTCAAATGTTTGGTCTGCATCTTTCATAATGATCATATGGTTTCCGTCCTTCATTCTGTTAATGTGATGCATCATGTTCATTGATTTGCATTTGTTAAGTCATCCTTGCATCCCTAGAAAGAATCTCATTTGATCATGATGAATAATGTCTTTAATGTGTTATTGAACTCAGTTTGCTAATATGATGTTGAGGATTATTACATATATGTTCGTCAAGGCCTGTAATTTTCTTTGTGTGTGTGTGTGTGTGTGTGTGTGTGTGTGTGTGAATCCTTGTTTCCACATATTTAAATACAATCTTCTAAAGATTTATTACTGCCATGTAGTAAAAAACACTTGTGTATTTAACTAGAAAAACTATATTGGTGATCACTACTAAGAATTATTTGGATTATCTTCATTTTTTTTAATGTTCTTTCTTACTTCTCTCTGAGCCACAGGCTCTGGCTTCAACAGTCACTAGTGCATAGTTACTACATGTAAAATCATAATAAGAGAAAAGTAATAAATACCTGAAAATTAGTATAAAAGCATTACTATAAAACCAAAAATGGTCATAAAATTACAGTGATTAATAATGAAAATGTGTTTATAGAATGGGAAAAGTCAAACATTTCCAGTAGCACATATCTAACTTTATGAAATTATAATTTTACAATGGAATGAGAATTACAAAGATTTCATCTGAATTTTTACTTGTACAAAATAATGATAAAAGTATCTATCTTATTTGGTTGTTGATAAGATTAAAACTAATGAATGTAAAAAAATTCCTTTATATAGAACAGGCATTAGATATAGTTATTCTTGTTTCCATAATTATTAATTCATTCTTAAAGATAGACATTGAAAATTTTTTAAAGAATGACCCTGAGACATGAATAGCTGCAAGTCTTTTCTAGTATATATTTTGGGGGTATTCAAGGCTTCTTATGTTTTGTCTACCAGTAGTTAGAAAGAAAGAGCAGTAGTCATATGTGATTTCTACTGACCTGAGTTTATTTCCAGTAACACACAGTGGTCACAACAAAGCATTCAAATATGACTTTGTATATCTCAAATGTCATGGGAGAAGCCTGGAACTACACAGAAGAAAATCATTGCCAGACGTTCTGGTTCTCTTCTCTTATTTGAAAACAGTGTAACTCAACTTATCCTTCAGTTTTCTGCTTAAACATGCTCACTTCCAAAGTGAGTCCATTCTCTTTCTCTTTAGACTGGGTTAGATAGTTCTCTAAGTGGTCCTTTGCTGCCACCCCAATTTACCCAATCACAGTATTCATTAAGTTTTTTTCATAATTATTTTTATTGGTTGTATTTCTTCCCCAGATATTGTAAACTCCATAAAAAATGGAGATAGTGCTTTACTTATTTCTGTAGCTCCAGCACTAACTGAGCAGATTGCTTGACACAATGTGAATTACTCAGTAAATACTGAATAAATGAAAAAGGAAGTAAGTAAATTCCCTAACAGAAATGTATATTTAAATTTAGGGTCACAGATAGCTTTAGAATTCGGGTCTGAAGTAAACACCAGAGAACATGAAAATGCATCTGCCAGAGGTTTGGGATAGACTGAGAAAATATGATTTGGCACTCCAGGGCAATCTCTTTATTATTGACAATCATCACAGACTCCCAGAGAACTTCTGGTTGGTGCTACTTTGGAATCCACTAAGAATCTCTATTCCATAGGTATACATTGAAAGTGTGCATATTCAACTAGTTTTTAAGTAACTGGTTCTGTATCAGGCTAAGAGCTACCTGCTTTGACATATAATTTCACTCAAAGGTACACACTTTGATGGGGCAAGATTCTCATTCTTATAGATAAGGAAATAGGCTATGAAAGTCATAACTTGAACAAAGTCATCTGGCTTGTCACTAGAAGTCAGCATGAAGACGTAGGATATAAACTTACACATTGGGAGTAAGTATTTTGAGGTAAGGTACAGAAATTTGATTGTATTCCAGGTGTTTTTGCATAGCTGTAAGCACATCTACATTCATCACCAATACACTCAACTAAGAAGAATGAATGGGGGCCAGCAGGTAGGATAGTTGGTTAAGGCACTGGACTCCCACATGGCCAACTGTGGTTTGAGTCCCAAACCCGGCAGCTGGCTTTCTACTTTCCCTCTCTGTCTCTGTCTCTGTCTCTCTCTCTCTCTGGTCAAATTAAAAAATAAGAAGAAGAAATAATTCTTTTTTAAAAAAGAAAAGCCTGAATGGACTGTCTTAAGTTATATATTAGGAATCAGTGCCATCCTTATTATTACTAATTTTTAAGCTGTCCAAGAGGGTGCAGCTGCTAGAGAGACAGAGAGAAAGAGAGAGGGAAAATAGGAAAGCATTCCCCATAGGGGACAGCCACTCAACAATCCCATCTCCATTTCTCCTTTCATGATATTGGGCATACATGTACACATGCCTGGCATGTTTTTCAAGCTGCTGGATTGGGAATTTAAACATGTAATGAGCCACGTGGGACCCAGCCATCTTAATCACCATGCCATCAGCTGGTCTCAGTGTTATCCTTATAAATGCTCACTTGATGGCAGTCATTAGGGTTTTTTTGTAATTAATTAATTATTATTTATACACTCAATCACTATACATCACTTAGATTGTAAAGCAACTATACCCAGCATGATATACACCTCAGTCCAGCCCAGTTGAGAATACTGCACACATCCTCATCAGCAGTCATTAGGTTTTTAAAATTTTCTAAGCCTCACTTTATTCACCTGCAAGGTGTAAAATGATACACCTTGTTCCTCTCATGAAGTCGTTGGGAGGAACAAATAAGATATCTGTATGGAAGACACATTACATTAATAGAGCAATCTAGCATATCAGATTTTTTAAAGTATTGTCAATATGATTATTTCTGTTTTCCTGCCCTTGTTCCTATTTTACTAAATAAGTTTTGCTGTCTTCTATATCTACACTTGGGGTTTATAACCTTTAGGTACCTACCCCTGTATTCTTAAAGAATAATTTTCAGATTCAGAAATAATGAAAATCAAATCGGATTACCAGAAATATAACATTTACTTTACTGAATGTTTGTTTCGTCAATTACCATTAAAATACTTGCAAATTCAAGAAGGTTTGATGGAAATTCTGGACTTAGACACAGAGCTCTAATTTATAGCATTGTGTTCCTTGGTGTGAAATATGCATCAATAAGGAGGGCAATAAACTCAAACCTTCTTAAAAATCATCAAATTCCATTAATTTTACACAGAAATGTAACAAGAGTTTATCTTTTATTTGCACAGTCATTATTTAAGGAAAACATACATTTAAGAGAAATGTACATTTCATATACTTAAAACCAGTTTTTACTTGTTTTTAAAAACAAGTTTTTATAGACTCATATCTACAGTGTATTTAGCTCAAATATGGATTTATATCAATCCCAAATTTAGTACAATAATGAATTTAGATCATCAGTGTCTACAAATATGTTTTTTTATGTGAAACATTTTAATATAGGAAAAAATCTAATGATAAGGTAATTTGGGTTGAAAAATATTTTTTAATTCTTCATGACTGACTGCCCTTTCACTTTAATGTTATACTGTATGAATCAAGCATTATGTCAAAACGAAGTATTTCCTTGTTAAAAAATTACAAACTGAAGGGTACCAGCAATTAGCATAATGGCTATGTCGCTGGACTCCCATGTAGCCGACCACAGTTCAAGCCCCAGACCTGGTGGTTTAAACTCACGTCAGGCACGTTTGTGTGCGTGCCCAAGATCCTGAGAGGATAGTGGAGCAGAAGGGATTGCAGCGTGGCCATCCCCCCTGGGGGTTGATTTCTCACTTTCTGTCTCTCTGTTTTTCTGGCGAGTGCACATGCCCTATAGCAAAAAAAAAAAAAAAAAAAAAAAAAAAAAAAAAAAAAAAAATTACAAACTGAAATGAGAGAAATGTTCACAATTGAGAAAACACCTTGACTCACCAAGAACAATGTGATGTACTTTATTTTATTATGTTCGTACATAAATAACTCTTGTAAATTGTGTAGAATGAAAACTTTTGACAAATTCTAACACTACAGTCAATTTTTATAAATAACATAAATAAAGCTAATTTTCTTTATCAAAAAAACAAGTTTTTTTTTTGAATGTCTGAAAAGCGCACATCATAATGTTAACTAAATTGATAGGCAACAGACTATATTACTTTGACAACACAAACTGTAAATTAAATTTGGTCTTTCAGAAGTGCAATAGTTAAGAAATGAAAAGGCTTGCTATTTCCACATCAGAAACAAGAAAAATAATTCTTATCATCACAAAACACAAAACAAACCTTTTTGTGTAAAGTATTGCTTGATCCGTTATTATCAGCTGCAAACAGACCCTTAATTATTGCTAGGATTTCCAAGGAAATTAAAATATCTTAGGTAGGACAACTTTTCATTTTTCTCCCTTCTCCTAAACAAATTTGGTTATAAAGAGGCAGCAAAATTCTTTGTTTATTGTGTTCCACCCAAATAACACAGCCACATTTCAGAACCATTATTTTTATACAGTCAACTTCAAACACCTATTTCCTAATTTGGATTGATTAAGCATCTTCAAAACATCTGCCCAACTTGGTACACTGCCCAGGAACCCAAAAAACTTGAGAATAGAAACAAATTTATTGAGTAAGACAGGGAACTACCTGGAAAATTAACAGGTTTTAGTAGGACTACTGGCACTCTCAAATTTTCCGAAAGTCAGCCCTATGGAATGTAATAAGAACTCTAGGAAGCTTTAAAATAAACTCTTTGACTAAATGTAATTATAAGAACTTGTCATCTGTCAGAATTGATATTGTTCCTTCAACTAATGTACAAAATCGTCAATGTCAGAAGTCTGATTAATAGATTCTGAAACACCCAGTTTTCCTTCATGGCATAGCCTAGAGGTAATGGCAAGACCGCTTTCTAAAAATTCTATTCTTCTTACAAGTCCTGAGATGCTTATAATTTTAATTTCTAAAAGACCAGTCTTGTGGACTCCTCAAAGGGAAGGAGTACATAGCAAGGTAAGTGTATAATGTAAGAAAACAGACTGGGTTTCCGACAAATAGCCATTGCAGAACATTTTCTTTGATGAATTCGCAATGACTCCAAGTCTATCCCCAGTGTTTAAGACTTAGAAAAACATTATCTGTGAACATTTCCAAAGTGGATTTTGAGAGTCAGGAATCGACTCACATTAACCAAAGCTCACAGGAATACAGTGGATAAAATCAGCTGATATTTTAAGGATTAGCATTAAAAACTAACTGCTCACATGGCTGAGTACTTCAGCCTTACTCAGAACATTCTCTCCAGGCCATCCAACCAAAACCAAAGTCATGACAATTACAAGTTTGCTTGAGGGGCCAGCAGGTAGTGTGGTAGTTAAGGGTGCTGGACTCCCACATGGCCAACCACGTTTTGGGTCCCGGACCTGGTGACTTGCTTTCTCTATCTTTCTCTCTCTCTCACCCTCTCCATCTCTGGTCAAATTTAAATAAATAAATAAATAAATAAAGTTAAATAAAAAAAGAATTATTAAAAAAACAAGTTTGCTCAGAAGGATGGAATCTGAATAAAGACTATTTACTATAGAATTTAAATAGCAAATGAGTACTTTAAAATTCTGGTTAGTACTTTCTGGAAGCAATCCCTTCTAAGAACTTGGGAACTCTCTGTCTCTTTAATCCCTACCCCACCCTGCGTGCACACACACACTGGTGGCACAGTGTGGTAATGAGTTACTCAACAGAAGCCAGATCCATGTGGAAGATTGTGGTTTTGGTTCTCTAGTCCCTGTACATGCCCAGAGTGCAAACCCATGATCCTGGCTTGCTTGGAAAGATGAGGGTAGGGATGGGGTAGAGGTATTGAAATATAGGGCCTTTTGAAAGTGCTTATCTCTCTCCACTCCCCTCTTCTCTCATTCTCATGAGAGAAATATATAAACTATTTTTTAAAGGGGAAAAAACCTTTAAACAGTATCCAGGAGGAAAACCCATTGAGTCACTAACAAACATTGCTACTCGAATCAGTTTCTCGGATAACTATTGCCCCAAGAGGAGAGCGTGACAGCATTGCATCACAGATCCCCTAGGGAGGAAATTAAATTCAGTAAGAAATGAGGATGAAGAGGCAAAATGTGCTAGATCTATATTACATTATTTCATGCATTTAATAGGAGCTGCTTTGTGGCTGACGTGTACTTGGGTATGAGCAGTCTATGACGTTCTAGCTCCCTTTATAAGAACTATAAACTAGAAAGCTAGATGCCTCTGTGAAACAAATGCAAAAGCAGTCACAAAGCCCATTTACCTCGACTCTTGTAAGAGAGAAATTTATTCAGTTCTTATGCTACAGGCCATTATTATTTTATATGAACTTAAACTTATAAATGAAGTAAGCTTGGCTGCACAGCATAATGGTTAAGGTCACAGCCCTAAAAAAGGCCTGGCTTTGAGTCTCATATTACCCTTTGGTTACTTGTGTAACCTTCTGTAAACCTGGGGCAAGATACACAAATCACAAAACGGTAGTAAGGACTGCGCTGGAGCATGTGAAGTGCTTGGCAGAATGCCTGGAGCATAGTAAGTGCTCCATAAATTCTGGTTGCTACCAATGTTGCTATTGCTGTTACTACTATTGCTATTGGTGATGCTTTTGTGGGATGCTTCCGATATCTTCAAATTCTTTCTACATTGTAAAAAATGACTTTTTTTTCTAGAAATACAATGGAATAAGAATAGCTTAGTTCAGACAATCACTGTCTGTTGCCTGGCCTCTTGCCTTCAACTTGATAGATCTCAAAGCGCAGTATGATTTGTGATTTTGGACCACAACTCTTCAGTGCCTTCCTATGGGGATTCAATTCTGATGATCAGAGACCTTATAACTAAGCTTTCGCACAATTCTCCAGGCTTTGCCTTTTTCCTTCCTCTTTTTACTTTATGACCCATTAACACCAACCTCCTCATAATCCTTTATACCCTGTGCTGTTTCTCACCTCCACACTTTTGCTCCCATCCCTCTGCTCTGTTCTCTCACCCCTGCCTATCAGGTTATCTCCTGTTTATCCTTGAATAGTTCATTCTTAGTCTCAGCTTCCTGAATAAATGATGGGCACCCAGATCACTTCTTGGCACTGTAGGCTCTCAAAGGATAAACGGATAAGAGGATATCCTTCATACAGGGCACCCCACTACAGAGAGATGAAGAAATGAAGGAACAAGAAAGTCTCCATTTGGAGTTTGAAGAATGTTGGTCAGACTGTGAAACCATTTTCACATATAAACATGGCAGAACTTGTACACAACTTTGGCTAAATCTAAAAGTCCACAGCTCTTTTAAGGACAGATGAGTTCAATTAATCCAGTTGTTACAGAAAGACAAATCACACTCAATTATTTCTGTATCTGATTTTAAAATTATTTCTATTATCTGGTTCAGGGCCTATCATAATATATTTGTTATTGATTTGAAAGATCAGAATTTGTTCATTTTAGTGAAGAAAATAATTGGCAAGAGTTAAGTATAGATCATGCAGTTAGTTACCATTATTGACTTACATGTTTAATTTGCTCAAGTCAAAATAAGATTTATCATTCAGCTGGTTTTGCAAGCTCAAGCCAGTAGCTAAGAAATGAAATTTTCCATTGTTAATTGATCTTTGTAACACTTCAGTTTATCATATATAACCTAGATTCTGGAATTAGTCCTTATCTGAAGTTTTGTTGATCCTTGAGGTAAAATAAAGCTAATCCACTTTATCCCAGTTGTATTGGCTTCCAGTTGTAATATTAACAGTTGTAGAATAGTTTTCAAAGTATGCTACCTAAGGAGTAGATGTTGAAAAAGAATAGTCCTGAGGAGTTGGGCTATAAAGAAGTAACTAAATGCCTAAATACATATTGAAGCATGTTGTTAGAGACTTGTTCTGTTAGCCTTTAAGAAGCTTATTCACAACCACAGCCTCCGACATGTATAAACTCACCAGAAGCTTGTTTTAATTAAAATTTTCAGAAGAAATAAGCACTATGTAGTACATTTTGAATTAGTTAACTATTGCCTCTCCTTTACTAACATTAAAATTTAACTACAAAGGATGCTCCAATTTAGAAATGCAAGTAATGAACATAATTTTAAACATTGAGAAAACTCTGACTATACATTTTAATCTCTTTTAAACTTTTATTTTAATTTTTGAGAAAGATTTTTTTCCCTATATGGCACATGTGCTTGCTGGAGAGAGACAAAGAGACAGAAAGTGAGAAATCACCCACCACCACCACCACCACCACCCCACCACTACCCCCCATCCCCGTCGAGGGATGACCACACCACAATACCTTCTCCTCCATTCTCCTTTCAGGATTTTGGGCATGTACACACATGCACCTGGCACGAGTTTTAAGCCGCCTGGTCTGGGACTCAAATTGCAGTCAACTATGTGGGAGTTTAGTGATGTAACCATTATACCATCTGCTAGTCCCTGTTTTAATCTCTATTAAAAGAGCAGAATCGATTAATAGAACTTGTGAATAAAATTTGCCAGCGGGCTTATGTGCTCTCCAGAAAGAAACAGAGAGACAGAGAGGTAGAGAGAGAGAAAGTGCCCCACAATGGGGCACCATTCTTTGGCATTTCTTCATTCTATCAGGATCTGGAACATGTACACATACTTGTCTGGTGTGTTTTTCAAACTGCAAAGGCCTGGACTCAAACCACGTTGTCAGCCATGTGGGATCAGGCTCTCTTAACCACTGGGCCACAAGGTCAGCCCGAAGTAGCCCCATCTTGATGAATGGAAGAAATTATTTTTTCCATTTTTCCAGTATAATTAGAATATATGGCACTCTAGATGAGAACAGCTCCCAAATAACTCAATACTTCCCCCATCACACATCCATAATCTTAAAAATTAACAACAGTAGACAATAATGTAAGGAAGCATGTATAAGGGAAAGACTTCCAAGTCTTAGTTCCAGTTAGATGAAAACATCTAACTGAACATTTCTCTGCCTATTTTTTTGTCTATAAAGTAAATATAATGTCATCTACTCTATAAAGTAGTTCTAAAGGTTAGAGACATGTCAAATCCTAGGCACATATAAGGAGCCAAATAGACAGCCATGCTGTTCATTGTGTCATTATGCAAACAGACGGATGGAATTACAAAATTAAAAAAAGAAAATAGAGAGGTAGAGAGGATTCAAACTTAAGTGCTGTCAGGAATGAAGCAAGTAAGTGGGTAAAGGGGAAGAGGAGTAAGGGAAACCCTAGTAGAAACAAGGAATGTACGGTCTTCTTCTAGGTTTAGTACTCAAAATCATCTAAACACAGACATACACAAAACTTCATGTTTATTATTCAAGTTTGTCCAGGCCATCAATCTGTAATGCTTGATGTTCAAACTTAATTTATCTTTAAATGAGGTCAATGTTCAGAGATACTGTTACTTGTCCTAATCACCCAGAGGCTTTGTGGCAAAGTTGACATCAGAATCTGATTCTCTAATATGTTTACCTACTTGAGCTTCTTTCTTTCAATCCTAAGTTTGACTCTCTGAAATCCTTACAAAAACTAATCTCCTTTTTTGTTTCTGAATGCTGTTGTCCTTGGACTAAGTTGAGCCTCTTTTCCTCAACCATCCCGGCCAATAAGAAAAGAAATGCTTTTCCTACCTTCATTTGGGCCTCAAATGATGAGGCCCAGATAAAACACTCTCCAAGCTCACATTTCTGATTTTTCAAGCCTGGGGACAGCTAGTTACCAACCTCTCTTCTCTCTTTAAAACCCAATTTCTCATCTCACTCATTTTCTTTCATGTTTCTCTATTATTGGCACTGCCTTATCTCATTCAGTTCTGATTGTTCTTAATGTCTGACACCACTGTGTCCAGTTGGCATTTGGATCAATTTGATAGGTGCTGATAGTCGTTAATTTATATTGCTTCTTGGATATATAATGAGGAGCCAACCAAGTATATATACACTAATTATTATATCTGAGTAGCTATAAACAGCAAGCATAGAAGTTCTAGTGTGCCCTGGTGGGTTAATAGCTGTGATAGTCACTAACATTTACTACCCACTTTATAATTATAAGGACTTTACATGTATTAATTCATTTAATTTCTATAGAAAGGAAGTTTGTAGTAGTAGTTTTTTCCATTTTACAGACAAGGAAATTGGGACATACAGGCATTAAACAGCTTACCCAAAGTCACACAGCTCAAGACATGACACTGGCCCCAGAATCCATGATCTTAGCTATTACATTCCACTGTCTCCTGAAATACGTTTATATTATTTAAGCATAAGTCATATTAGGTTAAAATAATGTTAAAGAACATGAAAGCTGCTCATTACACAGTGGTCCAAACTCCCTTATTTCTCTTCCTTCATCCCTCAGCTATGTCTTGCGTTCTTTTGACGTTGTACCCAGGTTTTTGATCTTTGCTACCAACATGACTAAAATATGGATTTCTGTATGAGGTGTTGGCTTGACAAAACAAACTTCTTATTCCACCAATCAATTCTACCCATTGCTTAGTAACCCCAAAGACCTTGTCTGTGTTTGTATTATATTTTGCCTAGTTTATGAATGGCATAACAACAGTAGCTGTTGCTGAATCAAATTGTCCTGCATCAGATCTTCCAGGGGGCAGGCAAAGCACTGGTCTATTCAGGTTGAAAAAGCAATTTAAACTTGGGGAGAAACTTGCTTCTTAATCATAATAGTGATTTATATTAAGAAGAAAGCAGCTCTGTGTGACAGCACTCCTGACAACCCTGATATTTAATCCAGATTATTTATATGTGTTACAGGCTTCTACTTGTCTGCAGCCTTGGTAACATTTTCTTTTGTCTTTATACTTTACAACAGCATCATTTGCTTTCATTTATTCATACAACGCAGAGGATGTAAGCCAAAACGTCTTTCAAAGGAGCCACATCCTTTAACAAATGTAAAACATGTGGAAAAACAGCTAAACTCTGAAAAGTGGGATTTTTCTAGCTACTGACTGATACCTAAATGTAGAAGGATTTAGATATTGGAATTGTGTGTCTTAGTTTTAATATTTACTGTTCTCATTAGCATACTTTTTCCAGGTATTGAGACTGAGTAAAAGTGTTAAAAGCCCTAATATTTTTGGGACCAGCAGTTAGCGTAATGGCTATGTTGCTGGACTCCAATGTAGTCAACTGCGGTTCGAGTCCCAGAACCGGTGGCTTAAAACTCACGCCGGGTGCATGTGCATGCGTGCCCAAGATCCTGGTAGGAGAACGGAGGAGAAGGGATTGTGGCGCGGCCATCCCCCCTGGGGGGGTGATCTCTCACTTTCTGCCTCTCTGTCTCTGTCTGGCGAGCGCATGCGCCCAAAGCAAAAAAGAAAAAAAAAAAAAAGCCCTAATATTTGTAATAGTAAAACAGTGTGGACCATTATTTTGTGAGCTTTCCCAGTTTTGAGGCTGATAATCCACATATTGGATGGCAAACTGTACCCTAGGGTTCCCTATATTAAGCTTTAAATATGTTTTTCTTTATATTTGTAAATAATGCTTATCCTCACCCATTCTAATGCATGTTGTGCATGTACTTACTGGTAAGTAAAAGTTTTAAATGCAAGAACACTTTTTCATGATGTATCAGCCCTTAAATTTTATTTGTTATGATTACATTGTTATTTGCATCATTGGGTATGTGAATAATCGGAAGCAGAGAGTTTATAGTATAACAACTTGGAAATTGTCCAAGTGACCAACTTTCTTTCTCCACTGAAAGAAAGTTGTTTGGACAGGTCCATATGTACTCACTTTCAGGACGTTAAAAATGTTAGCCTCAAAGGCATTTTTTAGAAATATTTTAACATTCATTTAAAATAGAATCCTTGCACATCTTATAAGAAAATACTCACCAATATTTTCATCACAGCTGAATATGTCTATGAAGACTTTATTTTAAACTGTAAATGGTACATCAAATTAAATAAAGAAAACGCCAGGCAGCATGTGGAATGTTGGATTCAGTTTTACTCATATTCAATAAAGCAGACTAGATCTGGTATAAATTTACATAAAGAGTAAGGGACAAAGAATGTCTCTATTTCTTACTAGGATTGGACTCCTATCTAGGTGGTCTGCAAAGACACCAAAATGTAAAACCTTAAAGCTCAGATTCATCAAGTCTTTTCCACTAGCAGCTCATAAGAGAGAACAGATTAAAATCTAACAGGAAAACCTTGCTTATCCATCAAATGGTCAAACTATAAAAATCACAACAAATGAACCAACTTATCTAAAAAACACAGCAAAAGTTAGGTTTGCTAGTGAGGAGTTGTAACCTGGACACGCTATTGAAGTTACTAGATTCCTAATTGTTAATGATACTAGTTCCAGACATCCTGATTTAGAACCCATAGTCTCAAGCCTAAACTACTTGTCCCTCGTGGGTGGTAATTGAAAGTTCCTGGTTTGTGTTGCCTGCACCTTCAGAAAGCCCCTTATCAGATTCCTGAAATTTCCTGCCCTCAAAGATGATTTCATCTGATTCATTACAGCTAAAGCTGTTGTGGCAAATGGCTAAAAATATAATGTAACTTAGTCAAACTATTGTAGAAGAGAATACTCAATTACTACAATTTTGTGTTTGGTGTACAAATAATTATAATTAACCACATGCAGAATCATTTATTGAAGTTGTTAAGTATTCAGAGTTGAAAGTAGTGGGATTATTGCCCAGATAAGAGGCAAAAATATAAATGAACAAAACATCTGGGACTCTAGAATCTATTTTCTATGCTTGGGATCAGAAGAATGGGAATTAAGCAACATTATGAAATAAACAAATACTGTATGAGATGAGCTATTGAACTACAGTAACAGTAACAACTTTCTGTGTGTCCTAGAATATTAAAAGTCAAAGCCAAAGATAATTAGGACATAGCCTAAACTATCAATAGAAGCAATCTAAATGTCATGGTGATGAAAGTGGACTATTGGTGATTATAAAGACAAGATAGAAAGATATGATGAAGGATGCCTAGCATGCTAATTGAGAGCACTGCTGTAATTGCTGATGAATCACTGCAGCTTAAAAAAGAAAACAAGTGGGGAAAGCAGGTGGTGTGGTTGTGAAGGCGTGGAACTCCCACATGGTCAACCGCAGTTCAAGTCCTGGACCTGGTGGTTTCTCACTCTACCTACCCCCTTCTCTGTCTCTGTCTCTCTCTGGTGATTGTGCGTTCTTTGTAGCAAGTTAAATAATAATGATAAATAAAATTAAATAATTTTTGTAAAATAAAACAAGTTAAATAATAATGAGGCTGAAGACATGATATAGTAGAGGGTAAACTGGAGGCTGCTAATCCAAGGGCGACCATAATTAGAAATTAACAATGTGAAGGAGATGAAAATTTAAAAACTGTTGTTTTACAATTTGATAATACTGGAGGTGAAAAAGTTCTTAATAAAAATTTGTCAGTTTTTTCTTATAATCAGTAAGGCTATAATTTCATATATTTTTATCTAGGTTTATCAGGTATTTGTACATTTGTATCTTGAGAAGGTAGTAGGGGAAACCTGATTTAAATTCCTATTTTTCTACCAAAGCTTTTCTTTGGCTTTATTTTTAGAAACTTTGAAGCCTGTGCTGACTGGTGAGGTCAAGACTTAATATAAATGACTTTTCATTTAATCCTCAGTTAATATAGGGATTTCAAAATACTCTTATTCATCTTAATTAAAATTTTCAATGCTATAAGATATGTTCACACAAAACCAACTCTCAAGTATGGGGAAAAAAACAGTTCCTTCTAACAGAACACAAACAACTGCCAATGATGATGACAATTTTTGAAGAATGCACCCGGATATTGCTTATGAGCACCTACATTTCAAAGGCAAATTAAGATGATAAAGAAAATATAATCTAAGTTTGAAAATTCTATAGCAGCTATTCATAGATAACATTATATTAATATACTTTAACATATGTACTTGAACACATCTGAGAAACCTGCACTCATTTAAAAAGCAAGAGTATATACTACATAAATAGTGTTGTAGAAGGAATTTTTAAATATAAAAAATTATGCAAAATTCACTAATTATTTTTACTGTTGCCATGCATAGTAGGAATAAAATTTTGTCCTTTACTAATCACAAGAATTTTCTGTGTTGTCTCATCATCATTATAAGAGGTATTTCCTGTAATAGCATTGAGTATGTAAATTTTAATTATATTCAATAGTCTCTCTTATTGGATCATTAGATTAATTCCTGATTAATTAAATAATGTATTTAAACAAGAACTAAGTAGAAGGAAATTTGCCAAATGTTTCCAACCATTAAGTGGAGATTGGAGTTAGTTAAGAGACAGCTTTCCCTGTTAAGTCTATATATGGCACTGATTATATAATGGCATTATTCCAACATTTTTCCTCTTTTCCTGGGCATACAACGAGATTACATAATCAATTTCTTTACAGATTTGGCCACATGACAGAGTTCTGGAATGTTAGCATAAACATTGCACAACAGTTTCAGGCTAGCCAATCAAACTTCCATATACCATAGTCTATGATCTTTCTCATTCTAGCATTGGAAGATGACAGCTCTGCAGGTGTCATATGATGTGATAAAGATTAAGGACACTCCATTATCCTGGGTCCCTGAATGACTAAATGGAACAGAGTATCCCCTGAATTTCACTAGTCTAGAATGTTTCAGGGATGTTTTGTGAGCTATAAAATAAACTTCTAGTTGTTTCATTGTAAGTGTTAGAGTCGATTTATTTCAGCACTAATATCTCATTTAATGTAATTGGGAATACAGGCAAAGTAGAGGTTGCATTTCCTCTCTTCTTTCCAAGACCAAACTGCTAGTTCTTGTGTTCCTAAAATAGCTCCAACGTTGCTACCTTCATTTCCATCACCAGTTTCTATTTAGGCCTGTAAGAGAGCCTAAAGACAATTCCATGCCCTTATCCATATAAAACCAAGTGAGCCTTGTGCAATTTGTCATCATATCTAAACTGGTAAAATGACTATTTGATCCTGAAGGGTCAGTTATAATTAACTGACAACCCCCCATAATACAAAACCATATATACTGACATTTTGTCAAACAGAATAAATTAGAATTGATTGAAATCTCCAGAAGTTCTTGCTACACCTGAGGATATAGTTCTGTTTAGGATAGTCAGAACTGGTATTATAGTCGATTATTTTGGCAAACCAATATTTATCTATTTTATTATAGTTGAAGGCTTAAGAGATCGCTGCTTCTGCAGTTTTAGGAATGTCTGATCTTTTGCCAACAATAACACTAGTGTAGAAATATGTCCATTATCTGCTAAGTCTAACATGGATCTAACCATATAATTTAATTGTACACTATCATGTCTTATTCTTACAAATGAACAAATATGACATTTCTTAAGTGCAACTTGCATCATCTCTATTTGTTTCTAATCTCAAGTAAGTCTTCAATTTAACTCTGCATTCCTTAAATACAGCTGACAACTTATCTTACTCCCTATGATAGCCCTTCCAGAACATTTCAACTCTTTAAGTATCCGCCTCCAACCCTGCATTTCTCATTTTCAACAGTTAATGTTGAGACAATACAGACCATTATATAAAAGTTAGCTAAAATTTTTCACTTTTCAACTATCTTCATCTGTTTATTTTTCCTTATTTCCCACAGCAGGTGAATAATTTTCCATTACATCTTTCAAGCCTTATTATGTACTACCGGAATTCTAGATATTCATCCTTCCTTACTCTTGATTCTATTTCTCTATCCTCCATGTTTTCTCTATTAAGCCTTTCTTCCCACAGCACATACATTTTTTTTCTCCTTTTTATGGCCTTATTTTTCTCAATTTAAAGCAAAATTCTTCTTATCTAGAAAGAAAAGATAAAAACCTTCCCAAAGGCTTTTCAATGTCATCCTCTCTTTTTATTAAAAGTTTAAAAGAATAATGTAAACATCTTTCTGTTTCCTTTCCTTTCCCCAGCCACCATGTCTGTCATTACGTTGCTAACAATAGAGCTGATACCTGGTGACTTATAAAAAGAAAAATAGAGGTTTATTTGACTCATGATTCTGGCAGCAGATCACCACCTCCTAATCTCTTACACTGGACACCAAATTCCAAAACATGAATTTTTGAGAGACAAACCATTATCCAAACCATAAAACACTGGTTTCTTTACTTTTCTTAATCTGAATATATGAAAAAGTGGGGCAGAATTGTCAGCTGAAGACAGCCTAAGATAGCTATAGAAATAGAAGAGCAAAGGCAAGATGGTGTAAAAAGACAACATGTTTGGAGAGAAATATTGTTGTCAGGTGGAAGAATTGTGTACTTTTAGGGAAAGGATGGGGGAGAAAAGGCTGAAAAAGTAGAATAGGATAGCGTGTAGAGAGTCCTGAATACCAAAACTTATGTAGCTTATCAGTGATTTCATTGCAGTTATTTTTAAGCAAACGAATACTTTACAATGTCTAAAATAATCAAAATATGAGCAATTAATTCATGGGTAAGGGACCTCAGTTACTCTTCTCAGTCCCACCTCATTGTCTTTTGCTGCATCATTTTACCTACCTCTATGCCAGATCTACTAATAAATATCCTTATTACAATATAATATACTTTGCAGTTCTATTTGCCACTATCAGAAACTAAATTTTTATGTTATATTTCACATAACATATGACAGTAAAGAGAAATCTGAATGTTTAGATAAGCAATCTATAACATATTTTTGTTTTAAAGCATGAGAACAACTTGTGACCACCATTTCCAAGATCTGCTATGGGTTTTCTGCAGTATAATTCTTTCCCAGGGTTGCTGTGACTGCATCAGGGAACTTCCTGAGCCGCTAATTCAACCTTACAAACAGATGTGCTCTTTAAAGAAGGAAATGTATACAGTTGCCTCTGTTCCTTCTGACCTTTTTTATGGAGTTATGATGTGTAATGGTGCTGCAGATGTCTGTGGAAGCAAGTCCATGGCTGACCTAATATGTGTATAAGAATTTGGAAAGCTAACACTTAATGATAACTTACTATGTTCCAGACATTGTTCAATGGTCATGCTTAAATCTCTTTTCCATTTCTCCATCCTGTCTAAATTTGGGGCACCTATATGTACATGCCCAGTATATTTTTCAAGCCACCAGAACCATAACTCTAACTATGGTTGGACATGTGGTATCTGGCTTTTCTTAACCACTAGGCTATCAGGCCAGCCCTAAGTTATTTAACTTTTTTTATGTTATTTAACTTTTAAAACAGAAAAGGTTGCCCAGAGAGGCCATATGGATCATAAATGGAAAATTCAGGATGTTCCCAGGTAGGTGAGCACCAGACCCATGCTCTTACCATGTCAACTTCTGGCCCTTTCCTAGGACACTAAAAGCTGCCACATATATACACAATCTTTTTAAGATTTAAGTCCTGGTAAAAATATTTTGTGCAGTTGATAAACGCAAGGAATGATTTCATGAAAATAAAATTTAAGGGAAAGTGACTAGAGAAAAAAGATATTACTCTCTTTCCCAGTGGCAAAACTTATGGGTTAATTTACCTAGTGCCAGGTTAGAAAGCAGATGGTATTGTAATAACTAATCAAAGACTATTTTGATGAATGGTAAGGAAGGGCCAAGATTAGTTATGGTCTGTGGACTACAGAGGGACATATGAACCACAGTAGGAAATTAAAGTGTTTTCACAAATATGAGAGACCTGAGGAGAATGAGAAGACAGAGAGGAGAGGGGCAAGGATGACAGATAAGTCCATAGTTACATATTCAATAGTTCTAAAATGCTGTACAAGCCCACCTGCAGTGGTCCAATTAGAAAGCTGTTGCTGCATGATGGCCGAGGCTACTAGGAGGCCCAGTTTCAGTTCCTGGCCCAATCCAATGAGTCAGGTGCAGTCGTGGGCTCCTGGGTCCTGGCTAGCTGGCAGACTGGAGCAGGAGACTCCCTATAATGTAGCAAAACCCTGTCAAAAATACCTATCACTTTTTCTCTCTCTCCCATCTTTTGTTCATTTTCTCTCAAATAATTTTTTGTTCTACACATTTCAATTTGTTTACAGCCCCCATTTTCCCAGAGTTTAATTTAAGCTCAGTCTTAATGTTTCCCTCCTTGGTCAGAAGATTGATGCTATTATTCTCTGCAGAAGGACCAGAGACATGTAGATTATCGGAATCATTTGAATAAGCTAAGGGATTTATTACCACTTTATTTTCTTTAAAGAGATATATAGGGCAAACTAGATTATTCTTTTAATGGATATTGACATTCCACCTGAAGTAAAAGAAAGTTACAAAGATCAGTGGGCTCAATCAGATCCAGGTTTAAATGAAGTCAGTCTCCTGATCAGAAAGAGGAAAAAAAAAAAAATCCAAAAACATAGATGTTAACTGGGTTAACACTTGACAAGCAAGATCTCATTACATTCTTTATTAAATAGACATATGCCGTGTTTATATTAAGGGGAAGGTGAAGATTCCCCTCCAGTCTCACTAAGTCAAGACAGGGTCATAGAAGGTAAAACAGACTCCAGCAGGAAAGAGACAGCTGAGTGTACGAAGAGCTGGAGGTCGATCTAACTCTGAAGAATGGCATCAGCCCAGTTTATTTCCATGATATCTTTCCAGAAAGTTAAGCATTTTTTCTTCCACTATGTCACCTTTTCCAAGGCTACCGCAGAAATACTCCATGAATCAGAATACAGACTCAGTTGGAATAGTTTTGACTTTTCTGATGAGACTTATCACAAGATACAAGATTTTAAGCTTTGCTAGCAATGAACTAAGATGGAATGCTTAAAATAAGCAAACTTTATTAAGACTTCCATTGCTTATTTTGAAAAATGTAAAGCATAAGATATTTGCTGGGATAAATTCTTTTCCTTAGCAGACATTGTAAGGCAAAATGGCCAGGAAAAAAATATTCAATAAAATTCCAGAATTGATCCAAATTGTAATAACTTTAAAAAGGATAAATAAAAAGAGTCATATGGTCTTATCTCAGTGCAGTTTTCTAGAATGACCTAAGCGCCATCACAGACACATTAGCCTGTACTGATGCCAACATTTCAGACATTTGGTAAGGTATTTATCTCTATTCCATTTAAGAAACAGCTTAGTGCTATATATAAGAGCAAAAAATAATTTACTTCAACATTTCCAAGAGAAATTTCCTGTGTCATAAGTTTCTTTAAGTGATAAATGTCTGTTTAACAGAATAAAACAAAACAAAACGAGATAAATAAACTAAGTCTGGATTCATGAAATACATGTAAAAGGTTGTTTTTTAATTTTTTTAAAAAAAAGATAATTTACAAACATTGAAAGATGTCCCTCTACTGTATTAAGCAAAAGAAAAACAAAGTAAATAGTAAGAACTTACTTTGAATAATTGAAAAAGACTGAGAACATTTTTGAAAAGATGTTGCAAAAAAAAAAAAAATCTATTTATGCACCTTTTAGCATCACTGTAGAGTTTTTTCACCACACCTCATTTTCCCACCTGTTTGGAAAGATATGTTCTGGCAGCATGTTCAGAATTTAATATAATTCCTAACCACATACAAATTGAATTCCAGCCTCATAGCATCAAATCTCTGGTGAATAAAATCTGGCCACATACAAAGAACATAAACTGTTTCTTCACAAGATGGCAGGCACTTGGCAAATGATTTGGGTTTTGTTTAAACAAACTGATTAGCAGTATCACGTTGGCAAGTTCGTTGTTTATAATCATTCTATTTCATTTGCCTATAAAAAGTAGAAGCACACATTCTGCTTTATAAGCCTGGTATGAATCAACAAGGATTTTTTTTTTTTCCCTCAAGAAAATATTGCATAAGTAAAAGGGGTAAAGAAGATAAGTGGAAGAGCCTTTAAAGCCCACCAACATTGTTATAAGAAGGTTTCTGCTAACGATTACCTCATTAACCACACTCAAACTTTTGTGGAAAAAAAAAATAGCGATACCAGTAAATCTCACTGTATTTCCTGCCTACAATCAGTGGAACTAAATATTTGGACTCCCATCTAAGATAATACTTTCAAATAACACTTTTGAATCCTTCTTGCCAACGTAGTCTTAGCACTTTCTGAAGAGAACTGACACATTGAGTATTTTTCTAAAAACATGAGTTAATTAAATTTGTTTGATGATTAGTGTTTGACAACTGAATATCTAAATTCAGACATTTTAATACAAATAATGTCATTTTGATTTTCACAAGAGTAGAGTTGTGAGAAATCTCACTCACTTAGCATCTTCCATTCTAACCCAATCCAAAGATTCTTAAATCATGTGTTCAGTGATTTGATGCTCTAATTTTTTCATTTGTGCTCTCAATTCTAATCAAAAATATTTGTTGCGCTGGACTGAATAAAAATGGAGAAAAAGTCAAATAAATGTAACTTATAAATTCTATTGCAATAGACTCATTCATTTATTCATCTATTCTTTTAATTATTTAAAAACATTCATTGACTGCTAGGCACTGAGCTAAATTATGGAGATACAATGGTTCAAAAGACACAATTCTGGGGCCAGCAGGTAACACTATGGTTAAGGTGCTGGAATCTCACATGGCCCATTGCAGTTTGAGTTCTGAACTTAGCAGTTTGAAAATCACACTGGGCATGTATGTGTGCATGGCCAAAATCCTGAGAGGAGAATGGAGGAAAAGAGACTGCAACGTGTCTATTCCCCCCCAGGTGTGATTTCTCACTTTCTCACTTTCCCTCTCTCTCTCTCTGTCTCTCTGTCTCTCTCTGGTGAGCGTACATGCCCTATGGCAAAAATACTTTTAAAAAGACAAATATTGTTCTCAAGTAACATAATGTGATAGAAAACAGTGGGGCTAATTATACTAAAAGGTGGCACTTACTATTGGACAGACATTATGTTACTGTTTTTAAATAAATTATCTCATTTAATTCTTATAATGAAATCTGTATTATCTGCCCCATTTTAAAAGAACTAGGCCCTCAAAGATAAAAATTATTTACCATAGTCACAAGGCCAGGAAGTTACAAAGTAAGAATTTCAATTTTGAGGAAATTTGTTTCTTGTCATACATATCAGGCACTATGACAGATTAGATAGACTGGCTTAAACTTTTCCAGAAGAAAATATTTATGAAATCTTTTATTTGATTTTTTTTACTGTGATAGTATGCATTAAAATCCATATTTGTCTACCAAAATAAAAGAGTTTGCCTTCATACCACTCTAAATGATCTTGATCATCACTTTTTTTGGAAACATTCTGGGGTACACTATCTTATGCTGCATTACATGAAGATGGAGAGCCCAAGTGAAAGCTGGGTATTAACAGCTATGAATTTGTCTTTTTACTGTTTTCATTAAGGTAAATCTAATTGTTATGATCACTTTTACAATTTACCCTGATCTAAAGCCACTTTTCAGCAAAACTAAATAACGGCCATGATCCATCCTAGGGAGTATCTTCGACTACCATCATCTGCTACAGCTTAACCTAAATTTTGAAGGCCCAGAACAAGCCCAAAACAATTAGAAATTACTTGATTCTCATGTCTTTTCTTTATCATTGCCTTTTTTTTTGTTATTTGTTTGGACGTGAGGGTATTAGTGAATAGGCTAGGAAAAGTGAAGCAATACGGTTCTATTATAAGAGTAACAGAAATTTAAAATCCCCAACAATGATTGTATAAATGTATTTGCTTCTAAAAGTATCTCCAAACCTTAGAGTAATCTATAAAAGAATTCATACCGAAGGTCTCATTGAGCTAGGATCTTCAATTTGAACTTACTTCACATAGCTCATTTATTTTTCTGATAACTAGAAATAACTCCTATAAGCAATGTCAATTTTTTAAATATTTAACTGTTTTGATAAAATCTTAATAAAAATATCAGACCTCTATATGTCTCAAGTTTACTGAACATCACTTTATCTTTTCCGCTGACAAGTAAATATAATTGAAGTTGCTTATCTGTGCATAAAGACCATACATGATTTGCTCCTGGCTACCCCCCTTAACTTTTCACATTACTTTCCCCAGTACTCATGATGGTCCAAGCACCTGGGGCTTTTTTAGTATCCTTCATACACATTAAGTTATTTTATGCCTCAAGGTCTTCATGTTTATTATTACTTGCCTCTAACCCACTTTCATTGGTTCCTCTAGTGCTCTTGTAACCATTCAGACTTCACCTCAAATGTCACCTTCTCAGAGAAGTCTTCCATGACCATCTTTTAAAAGTTGACCCTCATTCTTTATCACATAATTTGTTTTTATTTCCATTATGTGTTTATGTATGCCAAATAATGGAACATAAATTATGTAGGAAGAATAATTTTTTCTGCTTTATTCACTACTCTGTATCTTTGGTATTGTTAGTATCAAGAATATAGAAGGCAATAGTTATTAAAGAAGAAAAACATTGTAGAGACCAGGTAAAGAGGTATGTAGATACTTAATGTGTGTGTATGTATACACACACACATATATATACATATATACACATATGCACACACACACACACACATATATATTTGTATTGTCATCTGTCACTTTTGACACTGTGTCTACCTGGTGAAGAATGACTGTATTATTCTCCCTAATTATCATTTCTCTTTCCATATATACTCTGAACAAATGACTCATTTAAAATTAGTATATTTAGGGCATAGTGGACTAAATCATTCTTTTTCTCTTTTTATAATTCTATGTATACATAAGAACGTGTGTCTGTGTGCCCACATTTTTGTATCATTCAAGATGATAAAAATAAAATCTACTATAGTAGAGCACATGTGATCTAAACTGACTGATTTTTGATAGAGTCTATTCTAGCAATCAAAAGAAAATAATTTGAGGACGTGGTGGTTGGTGGGAAACAATACAAGCAGTATTTGTACAGATGCCCACATCTATTTGGGCCAAGTACTTATTCAACAAATTAAAAAAAAAAAAGGCACATATATGAATCGAACATAGCATTATTCCTTCTGGGTGGTGAGAGCACCTGTAAAGCACCTGTTGAGGATGGCAACTAGACCACACACTGAAGTATATAAACTGTATGTAAGGAGGCTGTCCCTGGAATAACATAAATAGGAAAAAGCTAGGTGGCTAAAAAAACAAAAGGGGACCAGCAGTTAGCGTAATGGCTATGTCGCTGGACTCCCACGTAGTTGACCGCGGTTCGAGTCCCGGACCCGGCGGCTTAAACTCACGCCGGGCGCGTGTGCGTGCGTGCCCAAGATCCCGAGAGGAGAATGGAGGAGAAGGGATTGCGGCGTGGCCATCCCCCCTGGGGGGTGATTTCCTGCTTTCTATCTCTCTGTCTCTCTCTGTCTGTCTGGCGAACGCACGCGCCCTATAGCAAAAACCTCTCCAAAAAAAAAAAAACAAACAAAAAAAAAAAAACAAAAGTGAAACAGGAAGTCTCTAGCAGTCTATAGATAAACACTACAGCTTGCCTGGCAGAGATACTGATGGGATTAATTTTCTAATATACCTAGAATTATCCAAAGAGCCCATGCAGGCTATCAGTTTACAGTGTATCAATTTTTTCCCTCAATGAAGAATGAGATATAGATTTGGTATAGAAATACTATCCTGTGCCCAAACTTAGAAGCCATTCGCACATTTATTTTATCACATCTAAGTTTACATAGTGAGTCTGTGTCAATGATGCTACCCTGAGACATTTCCAAATACCAGAGTGTACAGGGTTTGTAAGCAAACTCTTGTGATTTAGTCACCACAAGAATACATTAAGCCCCAACAATTTGGCCTTTGCATCTAACCAAAAGCCAGTTTATAGAGACTCATCCACCCTATGTAAATGAAGATTTTTGCTAAGAATTATTTAACTTATTTATTTTAATTTGATCAGAGAGAGAGAGAGAAAGCAGGCCACTAGGTCTGGGACTCAAACCACAGTCAGCCATGTGGGAGTCAAGCGACATAGCCATTACACCAACTGCTGGTCCCCATAAATGGATATTTTCATTCTGCTTTTAACTCTAAAATTTATAATGTGTTTTTCTGCATAATTCAATTACAGTAGTTTTTCAAAGTGCCAAATTCAAGACACATCCCAATTTCACCTTAATTCATGTTGCAAAAAATATGAACAATTTTTGAATAAGAAACCTGCTTTCTACCATCACCTGACCTCTGAAGATTAAATATGATGTTTCTACTGATCACTGAAACATTTGAAAGGCAATTATTGCCAAGTAGGAATCCAGGTTATCTATTAAATATCATTTTTATTCTGGCAAATAATAATTAAATTCCCAGGCATTATGCAAATATTGGTGCCTTTTTTGCACACTTGTTATTAAATATTACAATGAAATTTAAATATTCAGAGTATTTAGCAAGTCATCTTCTTGAAACTATATTGGTACTCAATGTTGAGAACAGAATAGAGATACATACTGTTCTTCCTAACTGAGAAAATATTATCATATATGCAACTACTGGTGACCAACATCTGCCTTTCAAAATAAGAACAAAAAACATATACTCCTCTATTCTCAGTCAGGTGGCATGGATGTTGAGGTATTTTTATTATTTTTTTTTATTTTTACTTTTCATTAGATTCGGCAGGAAAAGAACTGAAGAATGTCTGTCTTGTAAGACATATGTATTGACCTCAAAGGGTGAAATTCAGGGCACTATTTATTCAGGTGAAAAAATACAAAGCTTTGCGTGTTGTTCAGTGGTGATCAAACAAAGAAGATTCCAAAGAATGTACTGCATGTGTGACTTTCAGAACTCAAGTGCTGTATTTTCAATATTAAGAGGTGAGCCAGAAACAGCAAAGACTTTGGGAGGATGACAATTCTACCCATAGTAATTTTTCAAATAGGTTTTTATCATTTCTGTATATAAATAATACCCTGAGAAATAGAACAAGTGACCGCCTCAATGACTAAATTTAGCTGTTTAAGGCAGAGATAAGGGCAATCATTTATGGGCTTAAAAAATGAATTTTATATAAATGATTTTTATTGCAGAATTTCTAGTGTTGGAAGCGTATTCTTTATTTGAGATAGTCTTCAGACACCTAGAATTCCCACCAAATTCTAGCATGTCAATCTGATCAGAATGTCATCATCAAATTATTTGCAAAAGACCCAAACACTTATCTCAAAGAATTTACAACAGTAATGCCTGACATTCATGCAAATTCTTACCTTTATGTATCTTTAAAACGTTCTGCAATAGCAAACTAGTGATTTTATCTTCCATGGGTCTCAGTTTTCTTACTTACAAAATGAGGATATTTAGATAGATTATTTACAAAGTTCCTTTTAAGTTTGAGATTCTGAAGTTCTACAATAAATAACCTCAAGTGTTCTGAGACTGAGATCATGGGTGGTAGTGCTAGCATTTGACATAGGAATGTGAAATATGGAGCTTTAATAAATAGAAAGGAGGGAGGAACACATTCCTGGGAAGTGGACTTGGGTGAGCTCAGATTAGAGGAGATTTGATGTAATGGTATCAGAAGTCTAGTGATGGGACAGGCTTGCTTGAGTGGAGACTCACATTAAAAAGTGGTAGGACAGAAAGTTGACTGGTAGGTTAGGCCAGATGGTTAAATGATTTGATTGTTCAGCTGGAGGTCCAGGTTTTATTTTTTATTTTAGAGGCAAAGTGTTTTTCTAAGCGTAAGGGTAACTTCTGCAAAGCATGTTTCACTGGGATTTATGAGTCTTATTTTCAGCTTTATATAGGGTTTAAGTCCAAATAAAAAGCTACAGGGATATAAGAACAGGTATGTAAGGAGCTTCACTCAAGTGGTTTCAGTTAAAATTGTAAAGAAAGAACAGAAATGTTATACGATGCACATAATGTCCAAATCTCTACACTGTATGTTGGATATTAGTTTACATGCATTTTTGGAGAAAATCTAACCATATTTTCATTTTGCTCGGCAGATGCTTCATATTATAGTAAAAATCTTACACTGTGGAAAGGTCAGCCTCCTGGTTGAGTACCAAGGATATGATCAATAATTACATTCTATCAAAATCTTGCTCACTGGAATTAGGATTTGTATTCATGCACTGCCACTGTACCACAAACCCTGCAGTTGCTTAGTAGCAATGAAACACACAAAATAGAGAACAGAGCAACAGTTCTGTGTCCAGTAGTGACATATATTTGTATCCTACACATATATGTGTATGCTTATAATGAACTGAAGAACTGTCTAGTTCGATTTTTTAAGAAGTTGGAGGTTAATATTTGCAAAACAAATAAAAGTATTTTTGTAACATACTCTTACCAGAGGGGGCAAAGAAAGGCACAAAAAGCTGGAGAAGCATGTGCACAAAGAGAGTAAAAGGTGGTGCAATGTATATTTCATTGGACATAGCAACAATCTAGAAAGTTCTCTTTAAGGTATGATAGCACTAAAACAAAATTTTCATCAAAATTCCTATGGATTTATTTAATCCTCAATATGTAGGCTATACTTGGTTGGTTAGTACAAATTTGCAATTAAATTCTGAAAATGGTTCTTAGCATGTTACCTCTGGGGTCTTTTTTCTAACCTAGTTCCCACAAGAAGACGAAAAATATTAAGAACCTGAATCACTTCATATTGCTTGTGCCAGATACACTATGTAGATCCCATGGCAGGCATATTTAATGAGGGAGTCAATCGCTGCCTCAGTTCTAATTTGGCCTTTCCCAGTGTCCAATATGTTTCTCTCAAATGAACTGGTCCATGGGGAGCTTCAAAAAGTCAGGGTGTGTGAAGAGAAGAAACAGGAAAAATTCAGCATTATGACAGTTTTCTACAAGCTTTATTTTTTACAAAGTTATGTCAATTGAATCCTGTGGTTTAAACTAACCAGAACATAGGCACCTTAATTAATCAAAAACATTTCCCTTAATACTGACACACACACACACACACACACACACACACACACACTTCCACTGTGCAGTAACATATTTCTGCATTGTCCTGCATATGGTCCAAATTAGCACCTGCATAGTTCAGTTATTAAATGAAAAACAGCTCTTTACTTGACCTGTAGAGTTCTTGTATACACGAACCTATCCAAGAGCATTATGTCTTCCCTTATCAGATGTGTGTGGTATGACATAATGAATGTAACACTTCAGTGCAATTGGCAAGATTTCAATTCCCAAGCACAGGGTCACATTTCCCTGCTCATTGTTTTGAAAGCAGACATTATGCATTGGGTAGCTAATGTTGAAGTCCTGATTTTTTTCCCCTCAGAGATCTCAAACCAAATCTGAGAAACTAGTAACCCAAATTTAATAACAGTCTGAAAATTTATTCGCTGAATAAGAGCTTCTTAGAATAAGTGATGAAAACTCTAGAAAAATGTTAGGTGATTAAGGGGGATTGGGTGGTAGCCTAAGAGTCTCTTTAACATAAAAACCTTTAAAGGACAATAACATTGTATGGTGTATTCAATTCTGGTTCTGGCAATAACTTTCCTATTTGCTGCCTCGATAAAGGAATATCCAGATCCACATAATAAATTATTTTCTAATATATTTTAGATATTTAACACAAAATTATATCAATATTATTAACTGTTTATGTGACTTTGTATTATCTCATTTTTACTTTTTTAAAAAATTTTACTAGTCTTTGAATTGGGACAAACAATACACACATTTGAAGTACCAAGGCTTAGTGGATGGAGATATATAATTTTGAAACTAAGTAGACAGAATGTACAGAAAGATGTTTATTTATTCAAATAAAAAAGTATGATAGTGATTGAAATAAGAGTTTTTAACAATGTAAAAAACTAGTCTTCCTGGCAAAAATTGGATAAACTTTACTAATACAGTAAATAACAAGAAAATGAATTTAAATGGAACCAAAGAGGTCTAATTATCATTTAACGATTTCCTGATTCTAACCAACTAAGCCATGTACTAAGTAAAAAGGTTTAAGGAAACAGATATCTCAGCATAAATAATTAAAATAAATACAAACATACAAAAATATCTTTAGATGCTCACAAGTAAGAAACAATGGGCATATACACCTGTAACCTTGCATTCTAATTAATTGACTATAGAACCGAAATGAGATAACCAATTTGGCAAAGATTCATAAATGGACAGCAGAGGCCAGCCTGGGACCTGGTAGTTAAGGTGGGTGGGTCCCATATGACCAGTTACACAGTTGAGCCCAGACCCAACCACTTGAGAAACACTCTGGGCATTTGTACATACCTATATGCCCAAAGTTCCCAAAGGAGGGAGAGAAAGAGAAGAGAGGATTACCCAATGACTGTGCCCAAAGGAGGGTGCTTTCCTGTTCTCTCTTTCTCTGGTGAGTGCACACACTCTCTGGCAAATAAAGGAAATGGACAAATGTAATAAGAAAGGATAGTAGGCAGTTCTCAAATAGAATTTCAAATGTGTACACACAAAGTAATGGTAAATGCTTGAGATGGTACTGAAGTTTATTGCCATGATATGATCAATACACAATGAGTGTATGTTATGAATTAAAAAAAAACATTGTATCTCATAAACATATATATTATATATAAACTGTAAATTATAATAATATAATTTAAAACTCTGTATTGGAGACAACTAGGACTTTAGAAAGAAAGATTTTAAAGTGTATAGTATTGGAACCAGCAGATGGCTGGTATAGTAATATAATGGTTACATCACTGGACTCCCACATAACTGATCATGGTTTGAGTCCCAGAACCCTGGTTTGAAACTCATGCTGGGACTGTGTGCATGTGTGCCTAAGATCCTGAGAGAGGACTGGAAGAGAAGGGATTGTGGTGTAGCCATCTTCCCTGGGTAGAAGGAGTGATTTCTTTTTTTCTTTTTCTCAGTATCTCTGGCGAGCGCACACACCCTATAGCAAAAATCTCTCTCTTTAAAAAAAAAAAAGAGTTAGAATTAAAGTCTACAAAACCCTAAAAGTTATAAAAATGAACCTATCTGCCAAACATCAACATACAAGAAGTAATGTGCATTCCTAGTATCTCAAAAGGGGAAATTATTTAACACAAAAGAAAAGCACTAGATTTTTCTGATAACAAGCATTTTAAACATGTATTTACCGAGCATCTGCTATGGATAAGGTGCTGTGTAAATACTATGTGTCCAATAAATATGTCACTAATTTTATTAGATCTCAAAACCAATCAAACCTTCAAAACATCAAAACCATACAATTAAACATGATATAATGTTACTGCTTCCCAAGGCAGGTGCTATTCCTATTTTCTAAAACTAGCATTATAAAAAAGGCTCCAAAATACTTTAAGCAGTTAAGTAGTACGACATATGGAACTCATTAACTTTAAAAATTTAAGCTAAAAATATAAATATGTTCAAGAAATATTTCATTAAATTCAATGTTGATAGATCCATAATAGGTTAATGAAAGAAAGCAGATTTT
Source organism: Tupaia tana (assembly GCA_026018925.1). NCBI lineage: Eukaryota > Metazoa > Chordata > Mammalia > Scandentia > Tupaiidae > Tupaia > Tupaia tana. The sequence goes on from JAKSZU010000017.1 coordinate 24,360,302, forward strand.
CTAGGTATATCTATAAGTTTCTCATGTTATAAAATAAACATGCCTCCCTTATTAAGCATCTCTGATAATAAGAGAATAAGAAAATATTAAATAATAAAAAAAACACATAGGACTTCTGACTTTATGAAATTTACAAATTAGGACATAGATTTTTGTGATCAAGAAGGATGAAAACCCATAGAGATTCAATAATTAAATAACATCACTAATAGGTTTGTGTAGAGGAAATGTAAAACTGAGATATTTTCTTTATAGTTGAATTTATTTATAGATTATTCATACTAAACCTATGAATAACAGTTTATATAGACTTCACATTTACATTACATTCTTCAGAGCCTTCCCCATTCCATCACCATTACCAAGTCAACCCACAGAATAGCAAATTCATTCTCATATTATCTTTGAGCACAGAGGTGTTATAGAAGAGGAAAAGAAATATGACAAAATCTGTGGACCACATGAAGAAAAATGGGCTACATAAGAGGTAATTCATGACTTGTAAATCAAAATCCTAATAGAATGCTGAATTATGAATTGATACAAAATAGTGGGAGAGAACCTCAGGCCTCTGTGCTTGGCTCCAATCTGTTGAACATTTTCATCAACCATTGGGATGATGACACTGTAAGTATTCAGTGGCAGGCTTCAAGAGCAACGTGGGAAATTTAATATGTGGGATAACAGAAATAAGACTGGAAGGATCCCAGTGGGTCAGAATGATAAGGTGACATTTGAAAAATGAATTCTAAGGACAGATATATTGTAAAATCTGCCTTTGATCTTAAAATAAAGGCTGAGAAGAGCTAGTCTATTAAAACAATGAAAATATGATCTTTGGGAAAGGCATTTAAGCATCTACGACTCTGTTCCTTCACACGTGTGATAGAGGAAACAGTAAGGCTGTCACGAAGAAGAAATGTGCTATGCATGTAGAATGCACAGTGATTTTTATTCAACTGACTTTCAAAAAAAGGTATGATTTGTGCATGTCACTTGAGGTCTCTGTGCTTCTTCTATGAAATAAGGATGATAACAAATGCTAAATCAGGGATGTTGAGAGGATTCAAGCGATAAAATGGGGAAAGCTCTTAGTAAAAGCATGGCTTATAGGAAATACTCAATAAGTGTTAGTTATTAACAACGAGTGTAGGGACCAGCAGTTAGCGTAATGGCTATGTCGCTGGACTCCCATGTAGTCGACCGCTGTTCGTGTCCCGGACCCGGTGGCTTAAAACTCACGCCAGGCGTGTGTACATGCGTGCCCAAGATCCCAAGAGGAGAATGGAGGAGAAGGGATTGCAGTGTGGCCATCCCCTCTGGGGGGGGTGATTTCTCACTTTCTGTCTCTATGTCTCTCTCTGTCTGGCGAGCACATGCACCCTATAGCAAAAACCTCTCAAAAAAACAAAAAACAAAACAAAACAAAATAAAACAAACAAACAAAAAAAACAATGAGTGTGTATCAACTAAATTTAAAAATTCAAACTGAGGAAAATAAAAAAACAAGACTTGGGGCAATTGTTTCTATGTCTTCACAATAAGTTTTGGTTTAAAAACAAAAGAAAAATAATAAGTGAAAGGATATGTATTTATAAAGCAATTTAATGAAGTTACACTTTCATTATCCTTAAGAAAAACGTGTAGAATAATTTCAATGCTTAAAGTTCATATTGAATAGCTTTCACATTTTGATTATCTTAATGCTAATAATGCCTGCTATTAAAAATGTATTTAAAGCAAAATATTGTACTGGAAGCTTTAGCTAAATATATATTAAATATTAACTTTATATCAGGACTAGTCGAGAAAACTGGAAAGAAATTGGCCATTAGGTATTCCTGATACTTCTGCTTTTGCTAATTGTGTGTGTATATCACAATGTTCTCCTTTATCTTACGACTTTTTTAAAACAAAAACTTACAACTATTAAATTGTTAACATCTGATAAGACTGATTCTTTCGTCTCTCTTGTGTATTTTTTATTGAATATTGAAATCTTGAAGTGTAGAATATAAACCTATAAACCCGTTCTATCTGTCTAGATCTCAAAAAATCATTCTACTACTCAGCATTATACCCTACCTCCATGTTTTATCTACCAAATCAAAAAACGTTAACATGAGTCAATCAAAACCACTGCATCTTCAAGGGAAAGTTGAAATATTCACTGAGTAAGTCCATAAATCAAACTAAGATAAAATAAAAGCAGAACTGAGAAATTTGAGGGTATTTTAAAGACCTTGAAAATTATAGTACTTCCTCTCATTTTTATTGTAGTTAGACAAAGAGAAAATCAGAGAGAATAAGTATGTCCAATAGATGGGGTATATTTACTATCCCAAATTATTCTTCATATACTTGGAGTAGACAAAGGACATTAACAATTTGGAAAATTACCTTTTTTTACATATACGACCCACCTCTACTTTTAAAGTGTAATGTTTTAAATGAAAATGGAATCTAAGTGATTCTGAATGTTTCATTAACAGCATATTTAAACCGATTTTTAAATTATTAGAGTACCTTGGGACCAGCAGATAGCATAATGGTTATGTCACTGGACTCCTACATAGTCAACCGTGGTTCGAATCTCGGACCTGGCAATTTAAAACTCACACCGGGCACATGTACATGCACGCCCAAGATCCCAAGAGGAGAATGGAGGAAAAGGAGTTGCAGCATAGACACATCCCCGGAGGGTGATTTCTTGCTTGCTTTCTGTCTCTCCAACAAGCACACACACCCTATAGCAAAAATCTCTCTTAAAAAAAAATTGTTAGAGCAACTTTTATGAAATTCTGTGTTAGGAGAGTCCAGCAGGTGGCACAGTGGTTATGTCACTGGATTCGCCCATGACTGACTGTGGTTTGAGTCTCAGACCCAGCAGCGTGAAACCCATGCTGGGTGCACACGTATGTATACCCAAAATCCCGAGAGAAGAACAGAGAAGAAGGGATTGTGGCGTGGCCATTCTTCCAGGATGGAGGGGTGATTTCTCACTTTCTCTCTGTCTCTCTCTGCCTCTTTGGAGAATGCACATGCCCTAACAGCAAAAATCTCTCTCAAAAAAAAAAAAAAATTATGTGTCAGAATGTGAGAAAATATCTATGAAAGAAGCTCCATTGCCTGTCTTTCCTGCCATTCAAAAATTCTCCCAAAGAAAACAAATTCAAGGCTTAGAATATAAGAAAAATAAGAATTTTCAAGTCCACTAATAAGGTTTACTACTTTAGAATGAAAAATAAAACTTTCAAGAGTCAATGTGATGCTTATAATAGAATAGAGGGATCAGCTAATTGGGTATTTGTTACCACCCAAGGATTTTTGTTCTATAATCTACATTCTGAGAAGTTAGCCCCTAAATAGGATGCTAAATAAAATTGTGTACATTTTGTCTCAGATTATTGTTAAAGACTTGACACTGAGTAGGTAGACAAATTCTTCCTTCCCCTATCAAACTATTTCTCCAGTCTACTAAGACAAAGCTACAAAGATATTATGAAGACACATTGGGAAACATTGGTAGGAGTAAAAAGAGCTTTGTTTTTTTCTCTTTTATCTTAGTAGGGAGAGGTAGCTGGAGTGATATAGGCAAGAGACAGTGGTCAACTGTGGGCAAACCTCACTTTCTCATTTGGCAAGATAAGACTGTATCCTTTCTAGTGAGTGTCTAGCCTTCAGATGAAATATTTCTTATCTATGAGGCAGGGGCTGTTTATCAGAACAAGGGGAACTTAATTTCACAGTGTTACATACCATATTCCAGGCACTATTCTAATAACATCATACATTATTAATTATTGTACCTAAGTGGAATGTACAATTCCAAGTTTGGAAATAGGAGATTCAGATGTTTAGTAAGTTGCCAAATGTCACATAGTTAATGGTCCATGAATTTTACCATTATGTCTGGTACATCATATACTTAGAGGAAGAAGCTGAACTGCAGTAGCGAAGAGGTTAACCAGAGATTGTGTCCTATATCCCTTGTATGAGAACTTTAATGTGGTTTTTGGCAAGGGAAGTCCTCCAAAGACTCCTCTGGCATACACCATGAGGGAGACCATTGGTTGATATTGAAGCTGAATACAATATTATCAATCACATAAGACTACTCTCTTCTTTCAATGTCTTTTTCTTTCCCAAACATGAGGAACTAGATTCAGAAGAAAATTTTGAAAGAATAATAATAATAAAAAAAATAGATTACAGCCCTCTCCTCCAAAATGTAAAGTGAGACTTTTTCTGAAATACAATAATTACATATTGCAGTAAAGATTTGAGAGACTATACTTTTAAAGATTGAAAGTTAATTTTAGTTTTGATACTACTTTCATAGGTAAAGAAAATGGGAAACTATGCCTGTAATATATATTGTCCAGGGAAAAGACAAGTAGATACCACAGAACAAATCCAAAAGCATTTATTGAAGAAAATTAAAATTAAAACTGTCTGTATATCCCACTGAATTCTGCCCATTCAATAGGCCAATTGCTCCATTTTCTCTTCCACGTGCATCCCAATACCACCTTGGAATACCACCAATATCATCCCTTTTCTCCACCAGTTCCAGAGGTTGTAAATTGCCAAGGTCTGCTCCAAAGTTCTGGAAATTCCTGGTGTGCTCTATCTTGAATTTTCAAGGGCTGTCTTTTCCTTATGCTATGTGAATTCAGGTATAAAAGTAGCCCTTCTTCAGTTTCCACACATGAAAATGTTTCTCACAGAAAGCATCCAGGGGTTTATGAAAGATTATGGAATATTCAGTAGTTACTGATCAAGGATCACATTATGCCTCTTACATCTTACCAACTATTAGGTTAATTTTAGCTAATCCTATGCTATATTATATTCTTTTTTAATTGCATCCTGTTTCATGACTCTCCCATTCTACCACTTAAGAAATATATTTGTCTTGGGCCAGCAAGTGGCATGGTGGTTAAGGTGCTGGAATTCCCACATGGCCAGCCATGGTTTGAGTCTGGTACCTGGTGGCTTGCTTTCTCACTCTCCCCCCTGCCCCGCTCCTCTGTCTTTCTCTGGAAAAACTCATGTGAAAAATAATATTAACAATAATAATGACAAATAAATAATTCTTTTTTTAAAAAAATAACTATATTTGTCTTACTCTTTGTCTCTATATTTCTTGGTTCCTGGGAAACTAAAGAAGTGGTAGCCCTAATTTTCCATATAGTTCTGATACCTGAGTAGCAGTATCCTCTGCTGTCCAAGTTCCCAGCATTCCAATCTCAAACATTTTATTTTTTGAGATTTTTTTTTAAGAGAAATTTTTTTTTTTTTCTATAGGGCGCATGCTCTTGCCAAGAGAGACAAACAGGCAGAAAACATAAAATCACCTTCCAGGGTGGATGGCCATGCTGCAACCCCTTCTCCTCCATTCTCCTCTTGAGATATTGGGCACACACTTGGCATGAGCTTTAATCCACTGGACCTGGGACTTGAACTGCTATTGACTATGTGGGAGTCCAGTGACATAACCATTAGGCCATCTGGTGGTCCCCAATTTTTACAGACTTTTCACTTCCTTTTCTTCATAGGCTTCTCACATTTCATTGGCTTCTCACATTAGTGCCTCTGGCACTAATTCCTGGTGATTTATCTTACTTACCTAACTCATACCTTCTCTCTTTATACCTGGTACAACTTGTCTTTTATCCTCTGTTAAATCTCCACCTCATTCCTTTCTTATGAATTGAATATTTAAAAATATATACATATACAGAATCCATAAGGGAAATTTCCTGTCACAGAAAAGGATACATTGTAATATACATTTTAGAGAGGAGAGGATAGTTTTCATAATTAGTGACATTTGCTAGGAATAGATAGAGAAAGGGATTAAAATGCTATCCTGAGTCTCAAGATCATATTTTTCATGAACTGTTAAAGTTGAGATAGATCTTAGAAAAATTCTATTAAATACACAGTATAAGAATGAAGAAACTGAGACCTAGATGATTAAATAGCTTGCTAATGACCATAGGTAGTTAAGGGTGAGAACCAGTTTCCCAACATCTCTACCGCTATTTCAAGGCTGCTTCTATTACATACTTTATATTTGTATTTTAAAAGATTAGGTACTATTAATATAAAAATATATGATTTGGGGACCTCCAGATGGTGTGGTGTGGTGGGTAAGATAACTGGACTCCCACATGAAGGACCACATTTTGAGTTTTGGGCATGGCAGCTTGCTTTCTCATTTTCTCTGTCTCTGTCTCTTTCTGGTGAGCTCATGTGCCCTATAGCAAATTTTAAAAATTAAATTATACACACACACACACACACACACACACAGAGTTTTCTATGGTAAAAAAAAAAGTGTTGAGTTCCTGATTGTATTTATCCTTATGGTCTTTTTTTCTGACTGAACAAGGAGAGGACCAAAATAATATGGTCAATAACTAAAATTTATAATCTCAAAGGACCAGAAAAACAATATTAAAAACAAACAGAGTTAGAGATTTCACAGATCCTGATTTAACAACTTACTACAAAGTTATGGAAATCAAAACAGTGTGGTACCTCCATAAAGACAGATATGTAGACCAATGGAATAGATAAAGAGCCTAGCAATAAACCGTCACTGATACAATCAAATGATTTTTGACAAGGGTGCTGAAATCATTCAATGGGGTTTTTTGAATAGGGAACAGTCTTTTCAACAAATGGTATTTAAAAAATTGGATAGCCACACGCAACAAAATGAAGTTAGACCCATACCTTCAGTCATATACAAAAATGAAATAACAAACAAACAAACAAACAAACAAGCCCAGCCACAGATGGTATCACATCACTCCCCAATCTGGAGCTTGCTGGCCTATTCCATGTGCCTGTGCTTATGAATGGCCAGAAGCCTAGGGTAGGACATCACAGTGTGAAGAGATTGTGTTGTGAGTTCCTGTATGCCTGTCTCTTCATCTCTCTCTTTCTCACATGCATGCACATGCACTCTATTATGAAAGAAATAACTAGAAAAAAAATGACTTCAAAATTGATTAAAGACTTCAGAATGACTTATCAAAATATAAGACCTAAAACTATAAAACTTTCAGAAGAAAACTTTTAGGAGGAAGCTTCATAACGTTGGATTTGAGAGTAATTTATCTGTCTCCCTCTTTTATGAAATAAACAAACAAACTTGTTTAAATGTCCAGTGCAAACACTGGGATAACCAACAAGTTACATTTTTCTTCTAATCTGAGAATTGGTTTATGCATATTCAAAGTGATATTGAGCAATTTAGTGCAGCTGTTCATTATGAGCAGATGAGAGGAAATCATTAAAGCAACTTCCAGTCACCTGACTTCCACCTCTAACTAGAAGAAGCAAAAGAAGGGCTTCAAACACAGCGAGGAGATGGTTTGCATACCAATGAGGAGAAGAGAGTGACAAAGTGTAAGTTTCTTTGTGATATATGTAAATAGTTTTATAAAATGAAGTTGGCAGCTTTTCAATTTTCCTGTTGGGGCCTCATGCTTATAATCCTAGTAGCTAACATCCACATAATTACAATTTCAATTTTATTTTGAGAACATTGTTGAGCTTCTTTTGTGCCTGCTCAACTGAACAGCTGTGTCTTCCAGCTGAAGTGTCTACTCATGATTTCAAACATTTTAAGAAAACATAATGAAAATCATATTGGTATCATTATTGAAAGGAAAAAAAAAAACATATATTCCCATGTCCTTGGAAAATGAAGGGAATTCTCTTTTACTTGTTCTTCAAGAGCAACATATGCAAAGCATTTGTAAAGCCAACACAACTAAAGGGTTCCCTGGCTACACCCCTGTTTATGCAGAAACTTTTTTTTTCTTTTAGAAAAAAAAAATGTTAAGTTTACATCTTCCTTTCATGAAGAGAGACAGACAGACCTTCAATGGGCCTTTATACTGTGATCTATCCCAGCCTCAACCAGCCCAGATCACTTTATGATGTTCTTATCCTGGGATAAGACTTCTCATGTGGATCCAGTTGAGTTATGACTGTCCCATAGTCTAGCCCGTATTATACTGTCTAGATTTTAGAAATTCAAGTTTAAAAAATATGAAATATGTTTTCGGTTGTGTGATTCCAAAAATATTTGCTCTTAAAATCAGTATTTCAGTAATTGTATCTGGTACTAATGGAAGATAACACACCTTCGTATTTTTCAGTGTTATCTTTACTTCATAATAAAGCCTTTTTTTAAAATCCACCATAATAGTGAGATGGCTGAGCAAAAAGTTTCATTACTGAAAATGACAAAAGCACAACTGATGTGGTACCAATAATTTAATGGATAATATCCGATCTGGTAAATCAGTCTCATTGAAAATCCAAACTCCTGGGGAATTATTTTTAAATATAGTCAATAACTCAAATATTATTAATTAGTTGGCATCATTAGAGAATTCTAATGTCTTTCATAAAAATCTTCCTAGGCCAGCCAGTAGTGTTGTGGTTATGGTGGCTAATCCCACATGACTGACTGCCTAGTTCAATTCCTGGACTGAGTAACTTGAAAAACATGCCTAGCACATGTATGTGCATGCCCAAAATCCCAAAAGGAGAAATGGAAGAGAAGGAATTACAACATGACAACCCCACAGGGGGGACTGCTTTCTTATCCTCCCCCCATTTCACAGTCTAACAAAAAATACATACATATGTACATACCTTTTTTTAAAAAAGAAGTTTTATGTAACTTTATATATTTACTTATTTATTTTTAATTTAACCAGAGAGGGACAGAGTAGGAGAGAGAGAAAATAAGCTGCCAGGTCCGAGCTTGAACCATGGTAGGCTATGTGGGAGTCCAGAGCCCTTAACCACCATGCCACCTGTCAGCCCCAATACATACCCTTTTTAGGGTCTGACTAAAGGGACTAGGAAAGTGTAGGAATGCTTCTTCCTTAAATGAATGTAATAATTATTATTCTTTATAAATAGTAACAGAACATAGAATTTAACAAATTAATAAATTAACTAAATATAGGAGGTACATCTGAGTACACAGTTGTATGTTTATTTTCATTTTCACCTAACATTTTCCCATCTATCATGCACTTATATCAGAAAAATTTCACAATAAAGTAATCAGACCTACAAGATAGTTACTGAGAGGCTGAAGAAAGGGAGAAAGCTCAACTTAGTAACAGTATTTAATGTAGAGTTCAACAAGACTTGAGAAAAACTACCTGGACATTGGTCCACCATAGAGTTTATGGGAATTCCAAGAGTAATCTATTAATATATTGACCAATAAATACTAACTAAATATCTGCCATCTAACTTAGTAAGAATTCCTTTACCTTTACTTATCCTGAATGTGTAAAAATAACTTAATACACTTCATCTATCTTGAAGACAGGGAATTAAAATGTACATATAGTTTAGAAAACATGAATTCTACAATGTGTTAATACTGTTGATCTTATTACTCACCTTTCAGAAGATGCCCATAGTTTCCCCACCATGCCAATGTCATGGAGCTTTTTAATCAGGTTAACCATAATTTAAAACAATTTGTATGAGGGGGTCTTCAAAAATTGAGAGTAAGACACTACGAAAATGTATAAATTTCACAAGTTTTTGCACCAAAATGAACTTCCATTTTCATTCTATTTTCTATTAACTTTTGGAAGTTCCCTCATGTAACTCAAATGTAGTAGCATTTGAGCATCTGGAATAAAATCAGTTTAATGCTTTAGTCCCACAGCACTCAGATATAAAAATAGATTCTCATAAATAAGCCTGTGTTAATACCCACATAAATACATATTACAGATAAGTGACCAACCAGACACAGACTTGATGGCAGTTGATAATGTCATAGTACACTCATGAAATATCCAACATGAAAATATTACTATATGTACTCTAAATTATCAAGAATATAAAACTTTTTTAATATTCTTTTTTTTTTTTTTTTTTTTTTTTTTTTTTTTGGAGAGGTTTTTGCTATAGGGCACATAAGCTCTCCAGAAAGACAGAGAGACAGAAAGTGAGAAATCACCCCCCAGGGGGGATGGCCACGTCGCAATCCCTTCTCCTCCATTCTCCTCTCAGGATCTTGAACATGCACGCACACACACCGTGCATGAGTTTAAGCCACCAGGTCCGGGACTCAAACCACAGTCTACTACATGGGAGTCCAGCGACATAGCCATTACACTAACTGCTGGTCCCCAATTTTTTCAGTATTGAAGTTTAGTATTTCAAGTGACAAACTGTTAGTAATTTCAAGTGAACATGTTTTTAAAATGCATACCTCCAAACCCATTTTAATGTAAAATAGAAATCTTTTGGGCCAGCCCATGGCCTTGTGGTTAAGGTAGCAGGACCCCAACTGGCCAACAGCATGGTTTGAATACAAACCTAACAGCTTAAGAAACACACTAGCTGTGTTGTGTGTGTGTACTCAAAATACTGACAGGAGGGAGAAACAAAGAGAAGAATTGAGATGTGACCATTCCCTGTGGGGGTGATTTCTTACTTTCCCTCTTTCTTATTCTTTATCTGTGAAAAGTATACATGTCCTCTGGAAAATTTTTGTTTCAAATAAAATTAAATATTTCTTGATACCACTCATATTGTATAATCAGTTGAGTTACATTCAAAATCAACATAAGTAGAAGAACTTGTATTTTCTCCATGGACTCCACCTGCTATCTCACTGACCCTCCAAGACTGTGCTTTGTAGATCACTGATATGAACAAAGAGGAAACATTATGATTTCTGATGAGGAATTTGACATCAACAGATCAATGTGCTACAATGTTTGCTTTGCAAAGAGCATAAAATTGAATAAACGGCATTATAGATCAATAAGAAAGCCATTGTTATTTGTACTATGTACCTAATCTAGCTGAGCAAAAATGAGACCCTAAACTAAGAAAGAAGGCTAGAGAAAAGGAAACCAATGACCAAGGGATTATCACTAAAAATGGAGGGGAGAAGGGAGGGTAAGACTTTAGGGCGTCTCCTACGTGGTAACCCAGCCATTCATCAAAACATGGACAGGAAGAGGAGGTCTGGGACAATTTCATATATGTTTGATATACATGTGCACATACAGCTGAATGCAGAAGTACAGAACTGAGAAAATATATTTGAGATAGAAATTAAATATCATGACACAGTTTTAAGTACACACCAAAGTCAGGAGGCATTGTCTCCCATGGCCATTAAGATGAGACAAAGGAGAAAAGTGACTTTTAAAATTTTGATTTGCCAGAGGGTATATGTATTCACCAGCGACAGTGAGGGCAAAATCAGTCTCCAGTGGGGAATAGTCATGCTGCAATCCCTTTTCTTCTATTAAGACATCCTGTTGGGATGTCAGGGATGTGTGTACATATGCCCAGCAAATTTTTCAAGTGTCAGGGCTAGGATTTAAACCAAACACAGATAGTCATGTGGGAACCAGCTCCCTTAACTAGTAGGCCCATGAGCTGGCCTTGGAAACTATTTTTTCTTTTTAATAACAACTTTCACAGATTAGTTTATTAGACTCACTTATTCCTCACTTGAAAAACGTGAGGGCATGAAGCTGAGACTCTGGCAATAAGACACAGGTTGGAGGTGGGTCACCTTTGGAGGCTCAAGCTCATTCGTATGCTGCTTGGAGAGAACTTACCTAGAGTATTTTGGCAGAGAAAACTCTGGACTTAAAATTGAGTGGGACCAATCACCAGAGAGCCCAGAGATAAAACAGAGACAAAAGAAAGGCAGGAGACTAGGACAGTTTGGGAACCTGATGAGAGAGGAGGGCAGCCAGAAGTGAAGAGAAGTGTCTGGTTTCCTGGTCATATTCAGTACAAATGAAGCATTTTTGTATTCTTTGTAAGTTTTTGTGATTATTCAAATTAATTATTAAAATATTTGAAAATCTTATCCAAACCAAGCCTGTGAATATGTATATATAAGGTGTACGTAATGATATTAAAAACCTGTGTGGGGTCACCAAGTGGTGTATCGTTTAAGGTGCTAGACTCCCACATGGCTGACTATAGTTAGCGTCCTGAGCCCATTGCTGGAAAGTCACACTGGGCATGTGTGGATGCATGCCCAAAATTCCAGGAGGAGAATGAAGGAGAAGGGACTGCAGCGTGGCCATCTCCCCTGCGGGATGATTTCTCACTTTCCTTCTGTCTCTGTCCCTCTCTGGTGACTGCACGCACACTATGGCAAAAACTTTAAAACAAACAGGTGTAACTACCATCAGTTTAAACATTCTAAGTACCGTTGTTGCTTCCAATTTACCCTCCCTGATTTATTTACTTCTCGCTCTCCCAGAGATAACTATTATCCTGGTATTGAAGCCTTTTTTTTTCCCTCGTACTTTGTACTTTTATCAAATACAGAACTAGATTATATATTTTATAGAGCTGGCTCCATGGCCTGGTGGTTAAGGCAGTCAGATTGGATCCCAGATAGCTGACTACACAGTTAAAATTCTGGTCCCAGCATTTTGAGAAACAGGACAGGTTCCAGTGTATGAATGTCCAAAATTCCAAAAGGAGGAAAACATGGAGGAGAATTAATTGGATTATGACCATTCCCCACTGTGAAAGCTTTCTTTTCTCTCTCTCCACCTCTGTCTCTCATCCTGCTGTCCCCTTCTCTCTCCAGAGCACACAAGCTCCCTCTGGCAAATAAAAAATGAAAGAAAAAAAAAGAAATCATAGAAAAGTATATTAATATGCTACTAAATTAAAAAAATTTTCAATCTCAAGGAAATGATGTTTTATTTATTTATTTATTTATTTTGTAGAGAGATTTTTGCTACAGGACATGTGTGCTCACCAGAGAGATGGAGAGACAGAAAGTGATAAATCACCCCCCTGGGAGGGTAGCCATACCACAATCCCTTCTCCTTCATTCTCCTCCTGGTATTTTGGGCACACACATGTGCCTGGTACGAGTTTCAGGACGTAAAGTCCAGGACTTAGACCACAGCTGGCCATGTGACAGCCCAGCACCTTAATCACTACACCAACTGCTGGCTCCTAGAGGGTATGTTAAAGAAAGAACTGAAGGGGAAAATGTGGACCAATGCAATTTTTGAAGAAAATGGTAAATAAAATGTAGTTTATATAAGAGTTATAACCAACAAAATATCTTATAAGATGAAAAGTATTCTTTTTCTTCTTTTTTTTTTTTTTGGAGAGATTTCGCTAAAGGACGTGTGCGCTCGCCAGACAGAGAGAGACATAGAGACAGAAAGTGAGAAATCACCCCCCAGGGGGGATGGCCACGCCGCAATCCCTTCTCCTCCTTTTTCCTCCCGGGATATTGGGCACACACGCACACGCGCCCGGTGTGAGTTTTAAGTCACCGGGTCTGGGACGCGAACCGCGGTCGACTACGTGGGAGTCCAGCGACACAGCCATTAAGCTAACTGCTGGTTCCCTCTTTTACTTCTTTTGATGTTCCTAATTTTTTTCAAGTATTATCATTTTAAAAATAAGTAACCTGGGGCTGGCAAGTGGTGTGGTGGTTAAAGACGCTGGACTTCCACATGGCAGACTGCTGTTTGAGTCTCACACCTGGCGGCTTGCTTTCTCATTTTCTGTCTGTCTCTCTTTCTCTGGTCATATTAAAACAAATAATAATAATACATAAAGTTAAATAAAATAATTCTTAAAAAACTATAAGTAGCCTAATACAAAATTAGAGCTCTCGATATATGAATTTTTGCCTTCTGTAAATTTTTGAAAATACAAATCTTCCTGATAATATATTTTTAAATGATTCTAAATATAAACAGTAATATTTTCATATGTGAGTTATATAAGGCACTTTGCTATCATGAACTATTTTGTAACTATTTTGCTTATTTACAAGTAAAATTAATCTCCCAAATGAAAGCCAGTACAATATTGAAAAAAATGTTAAAATTGTACTTTCCTATTAATCATTTGTAATACTGAAAGTCCACTTTACAAAGAACATATTCTTCAGTGATTTATGGTGGAAACTCCTAATGCCTTAAGACATTTTTCTTAAATGTACATGAAACTGGAACATACGACAACAATTTGGAATCTTTCAAACACGCTTAAATATCTCATTTTTTTGGCATTTTAATAATAATACAATTTAAATAACACTTTACTTTTGTACAATAAAATTGCTTTTTTCACTTTATTTAGGAATAATTCAGTTTTTGATCTAAAAGCATATTAATTTTCCACTTTAGGTTAGTCAAATGCTTATAAGATACCAACTGAGAGAAAAAACTATCTGAAAAATAAGAAAATGGAACTAGTATAGTAAAAGGAAGTGAAATTTTCTTAATTTAAATGCCACTAATTTAGAATTTACTTTTAAAAACGAACAGGAATTGCCTGAAAATAAAATGAAACTGTTTTACTAAGTTCATGAATTATTTTGCATTGCACTAATTCAGTACTGGTACCTCTGCTTCTGGGATCTTCAACTTCAAACAAAGGCCTGTCAGAAGTCTCAGAATGTGTACCCTTCAAATCAAAACGATGTGTCACCTTGTTTATGAACCTTGCCTATAGCCAGAAGTAGTTATTGTTTCCCAGGTTCTCCATAACATGTTATACACATTTGAACAGGTGTTTAATAAATGAATGTTTACAGGGGCATCTAGGCATTGCGGTGGTTAAAGCAGCTGGATCCCATATGGCCAGCCACATAGTTTGAGTCCTGGGTGCAGAGTCTTGAAAACCATACTGCATGCATGAGCGTGTGCGCCTAAACTCCTGAAAGGAAAATGGGGTAGGAAGGATTTCTATGTGGCCATCCCTGCTGGTGGCGGGTGGCTGTGAGGTGGGAGATGATCGCTCTCTCTTTCTCTATCTCTGGCGAATTCACACACCCTATAGCAAAACTAAAATAATAATAATAATAATTAGTTATTGCTGTCATTTTTAGACTCAGCACTATCAGTGACTAAAAAAAAACAACTCACTTAAAAGTCCCAGTGCCTTGGCCTTCAGGAAGTTCCCTCCTCACCTGACCAGTTTCCTCCTGTCTGTAGAATACTTTTTACTCTCCTTATATCTGTTCATTGTCCCGTTTCCTTTTTCTGAAATTACTTTTCCCTCTAGCTATCCACCAAAAACAACCTGTTTTATTGATTAATTCACTGGGACCAGCAGTTAGCATAATGGCTATGTCGCTGGACTCCCACGTAGTCGACCGCGGTTCAAGTCCTGGACCCAGTGGCTTAAACTCACGCCGGGTGCATGTGCGTGTGTGCCCAAGATCCCAAGAGGAGAATGGAGGAGAAGGGACTGCGGCGTGGCCATCCCCCCTGGGGGGTGATTTCTCGCTTTCTGTCTCTCTGTCTCTCTCTGTCTGTCTGGCAAGCGCATGTGCCCTATAGCAAAAACCTCTCCAAAAAAAAGAATAAAAATAATAAAAAATTGATTAATTGACTGACTGACTGCCAGAGAGCTCACGCACTAATTGAAGAGATACAGAGAAAGACTGAGATAGAGAAGAAGCACCAGCAGTGGGGCATGGTCATGTAGCAATGGTTTCTCCTCCATTTCTGTTTCCTGTCAGGATTCTGGACGTGTATGCAGAGTGTGTTTTTCCAGCCTCTGCATTGAGATCTGAACCATAGTCAGCCGTGTGGAATCCAGTTCCCATGGCACAGTATTTAACCACTGCACTGTGAGGCTGGCCCAAAGTACTAATTTTTTAAGGTGTAATTTAAGCCATACTTTCTAGGTGATGTCTCTTTATCTCATTAGTGAGAAGTTCACCATCCACTAATCTCCTCTGTATCAATGTGATGTTGAATTCACTATTGTTTTTTCAAAGCCCAGAGAATTAATCATTTTGGTACATTCTAAAATAGAGCATTTAAAACATATTTTGACAAAGGAATACTTCCCAGACGAAACCTTATATAGAACCTTCATATATTAAAATAGGCTTTAGAGGGACCAGAAGATGGCACAGTGGTTACATCGCTGGACTCCCACATGGCCAACCACAGTTTGAGTCCTACACCCTGTGGCTTTAAAATCACGCTGGGTACATGTGCATGCATGTATGCCCACCCACGATCCTGGGAGGAAAATGGAGAAAAAAGGATTGTTGTGTAACCGTTCCCCTGGGGGGTGACTTCTCACTTTCCTTTTCAGTGTCTCTTTCTCTCCCCCAGCAAGTGCATGCACCCTAAGGTAAAAACCTCTTTTTTAAAAATATATGCTTTAGAATTCCTTGGTTAGTTTTGCATTTATCATTTTCACTTGTTTTGTGGTTAATTAGTGAAAACAATGAGGCTGTTCTGAGAGGCATTTGAAATGAAGGAATCTGAGTGACATTTGCCTTGTGTATCAGCTATACCATTTCTCTGACTTCTGAATTTTCTTCAGAAATAACAAGAAAATCATGACTCAACAATTAAGTTGCAAATGGTAATAGCTTTTTAACATCTTGTCTTTCAGTCTCAAGATTTTTCAATTACATTGCCCAGAAGCATGAAAGAGGAGTAGAAGGAACTGTCAAAGTTGAATTATAGTGGAAAGCCTCTTAATCTGACACAGGTGGACTGTGATTAGTCAATTTGTCAAAAGAACAGTTAAAGAGAGGATCATGAAAAGGATACAGTCTTAATCTTGTATGTAAAACATACAAATGTTGATGTACTTGTCATTTCTAAACTATGGGTAAGGTCTTTTCTGTGCAAACAGCTGTTCTTCAGAGTTTTCTTATACTCTTCCTCACACAAACTACACTCCAATGTATGCTTAATAAATTCTACTATTGAGTTCTCTAAAGTAGAGCAAGAAGTTAAATATGATTTAGAAGTAACTTGCTCATGAAAATCATCTAGATTTTTATTATTCTCTTAATCATTTACAATCATTTTCCACAATAAATTTAATCAAAGTTCGTTTGTTTGTTTGTTTGTTTGTTTATTTATTTATTTATTTATTTTTGAGGAGGTTTTTGCTATAGGGTGTGTCCACTCGCCAGAAAGACAAAGAGAGACAGAAAGTGCCAAAAGACACAGAGAGAGACAGAAAGCAAGAAATCACCCCCTCCCCCCCAGGGGTGATGGCCACACTAAAATCCCTTCCCCTCCATTCTCCTTTTGGGATCTTGGGCATGCATGTGCACATGCCTGACATGAGTTTAAGCCACTGGGTCCAGGACTCGAACTGCGGTCGACTACATGGGAGTCCAGTGACATAGCCATTATGCCAACTGCTGGTTCCTATTTTATTATTCATTTTACTTATTATCATTATTATTCTTAAGTTTGCTATAGGGTATTGTGTATACATGAGAGAGAGAAAGGATGTGTGAAAGCAAACCACCAGGTTCAGGACTTGAACTGCGGTCAGCCCTATGGGAGTCAAGTGCCTCACCCACTATGCCACCTGCTGACCCCCCAGTTTAACCAAAATTTTAATCAAAATTTCCAAAGTACGTAATTTACTTTTTTAAAAAAATATTTCTTTTTGTTCTTACAGTCCATCTGCTTACATAATGTTTGCTTAAATTACTAGACAATTAAATATTAAATTTAACTTAGTAGTGAATAACAAGGACAATTAGCATGAACAAGTATGGAAACAAACCTAAATGGCTCTTCATTAGCATGCGTCACAACTAGAGGGAACAGGAGTACGTGGGCAGTAAACAAGCAACCCACTAGGTGCTAGCATTCATCCAACCCTGGGCATCGTTCAACGGATTTTCAGAGAAAATGGATTGTTTCACAGCCCAGTGAGTCATTAATTATAGATTTATAGAGTTTCTATTATATTAACTATATAAGAATATTTAGGCTACCTGTGATGCATATGAAATGCAGAAAAAACTTAAAGCACCTGTTACATCTATCTAGGATAGCATGTTACTACCTGCTATTGAAACATCAATACTTGATATTATTCAACTGACTGCAATGGCCAGAGCCAAAAGCATGTACCATATGGATATGTCTGAGACTCAGCTGATGTCTAAATGAGCCCTATGCAAGTGTGAGTCATCTATTAGTTAATTTAATAAATAATTATTGGCAACAGTAGGCAGCGAGGTGGTTAAGGCTCTGGACTTCCTGATAGCTGACCATGATTTCAGTCTTGGACCTGGTTTGCTTTCTCACTTTCTTCTCTCTCTCTCTCTCTCTCTCTCTCTCTCTCTCTCTCTCTCTCGTGAGTACATGTGCCCTATAGCAAAATTTAAAAATAATAAATAAAATCAGATTTTAAAAATTCTTTAAAAAAATAATAAACCAATAAATAGTTATTGACACCCCAAACGTGCAACAAATTTTGCTACATTCTGGAAGTAAAATAAGATCTATTCCCTTATAGAATCCCTATCCTAAAGCAGCATTCTCCAAACTTTTTGTTCACATGTCTCTATCAGTAAAAATACTTGAAGATTATCTATAGCTACATATCTATAGCTATATCTATTTATAAACACATACGTATCTATATACTTTCATAGATACACATACATATGTATTTATAAAACTATGTATATTTATAATACACACGTATTTACATTAAAATGTACATTTACAGGGACCAGCAGTTAGTGTAATGGCTATGTCGCTGGACTCCCACATAGTCAACTGGGGTTCGAGTCCCGGACCTGGTGGCTTAAACTCATACCGGGCGCGTGTGCGTGCGTGCCCAAGATCCCAAGAGGAGAATGGAGGAGAAGGGATTGCGGCGTGGCCATCTCCCCTGGGGGTGATTTCTTGCTTTCTGTCTCTCTGTCTCTCTCTGTCTGTCTGGCGAGCGCACGCGCCCTATAGCAAAAACCTCTCCAAAAAAAAAAAAAGAAATAAAAGAAAGGAAAAAAAATGTACATTTGCAAATTATTTACATGTATATATACATGTATCATGATTTATAAGACATAGATACTCTAAATTCATTTGATATGAGGATATGAGGACACATGCACAAAAGTGAGTTATTCTAGAAAACATGATCATTACAAATATATAGTCATCCTATTAAAGATAAGTTATAATAACATTAATGATTTGCATAATGATTGAAAAAGATCATGATTTACTCCAAAAACAAATATACATCTTCATATGTTAAAAAATTGACACGTATGAAAAGTTTGGCCACATATTTTTAGAGTTTTTAAAAGCAGGTTTTAAGGAATGTTTGCAGAGCATTCAGCAGCTCATGGTTTAAAGACTTTCTCTCTTGTCCGGATCATCAAGTTCAGTGTCTTCGGTAGAAAAACTCTATAATATTTATTGTATAACAAACATTAAGGAGAATTGCTCATATACCCCCTCCAACAGTAGACTAGGTTCCTAAACTTTATTTTTCAGTGCTTGAGAAGAATATATTTAAAAGATTAAAAAACCTAGTTAAGACTTAGCTTCAAATCCTTTTTAAAAATCTATATATTTCAAAGCCAAGCTGTCAGACTGGAGAATATAATTAATACTTGAATTAAGTATTAATCTCTTATGCATTTATGTCGTCTTATGAGCACAAACTGCATATAGCTTTGAAAGGAGAATAGGGGAGAGGGGAGAAAGAGCAGAAGGGAGGAAAGGCAGAATGAAAAGAACAGAAACAGTATCAAGATTCCCATGCTATCCGGTGTCTAAAACTGAGAGAAGACAGTGAATACTATCAGTAAGAATCATCATGCATTGTTTTTTGGAAATTAAAATGGTAAAGTTGTGATACAGAACCTTGTTTTCTGATTAAACTTTGAAAATGATTTGGATTGTTTTTCTAACCTTTTGAAAACACTTAGAAATGAAAGCAACTCACATTTAAAGAGACAATTAAAGTATTGAATTTTAAATATTAAATTGAGAATAAAGTTTCAATTGGAATAAATTATAGTACTCTTCTTCTGCACAGTAGATCTATTGTAATTAGTTGATTAGAAATTAGGAAAATAAGTCACCAGCAATCATCAATTTAAATTGGATGCAGCCGGCCAGCACTGGTGGGTACCGTGTGGTGACAGTAAAGCCATGCTGAAAGAATTTCCAGGCAGACTAAATATCACATCTGGGTGAAGCATGTCTGCTCCTCTTTTTCTTTTATTTAACAAATATCGCATGGGACGAAGGAATGCCAAGGCTAAACTCTCTAATGCAGATGCAGAACACATGCATTTGCACCAGCTCAAAGCAAAGTTACCAACACTGGAGGCACTGTTGTGGTTTGGCAGTTAAATGGTCCATTCTCATTAACTTGTGGTTCAAAGATCCTCCTGCCACATTTAGGAGAAGATGCGGCCTTTTCGGTGACTGGTGTGTTAAAAGCTAAATCCTAAAAGTTAAGGAGCGGAAAGAACCACATGTTTCAAGATCATGCTAAATTTCAAATATTTCAAACAGAGAAATTCAATCACAATAAAAACAAAGGTTCTAAACAAAAGCAAAAATTCTTTACCAATTTGTCAAAGCATTTTCCTCAATTTTATCTGCTATTGTGTGTCAGACACTTGACCTTCCTTCCAGGTCCCAAAGACCTTGGAAAGTAGTTCAAGTTAAGAGAAAAAGCACTAGATGACAGAAGCCAAACATTTCTTCCCATCCTCAAAATTGACCCAATTGATGGAAAAACATTTCAATTACCTATTACCATTGCTGTGAGTTCTTCGCTTTGCTTATTCGACACAAAGAACTGCTGTAATATGCTGGTTTGTACAATAAAATGATTTAAATTAATGAAATTCATCTGATTTCATATTAGCAGATACTGAAACTTTATAGCAATATAGCAACACAATTACCCAAAGTTAATTAATGGACGTGGCATATTTGTTTGCGTGTTCTTTTAATACTTGTGCTGAAATAAAGTATCTGGATTTTGTAAAGTAATTGATGATGTTCTCTGATGATAAACTACGGAGGTTGTCACTTTCTATCCACAGGGGGACACTAATTAATCTTGAATAACCCTCTGAGACATGGAATATAAGCAGTGTGCACATAGATGGGAAAACAGTAATTATTAGAAAATACACAAAGAGGAAAAAAAGACTACATTTAAGCAAACACAATGATTACTATAGGTGATATCTAATGTCCCTACTGGCAATCACTCTAGGGGGACTATGAAATTCCCAGGACTTAACTTGGAAGATTATGTATATTTCCCAGCAGTCTATGAAGAAATGAATTAGGGGCTGCTGCTAAACCAACCGCTAGCAATGAGAATACTCTGAGTATTGCTTTGTTTTGATAGTCTAATTAGCAGGTAGCTCTGAGTGAGGGAGAGGATTACTTCACTTAAGGGATGTATACCTGAACAAAAGGGGTGGCTTACTAAGAGGGAAAAAGGACAACCTGGTGGGGTAGGCAATCAACGCTGGCTACTAAAACCACCTGGTCTCACCCAGCTGTTCCAGTTCTCAATGCCTGACATATTCAGACATGATTCCAGTATTCTGGCCATCTCTTGATTACCATGTCCCTAGCACACTGGAAATCAGAGCCAGCTTCATGGATATAACCCCTGGGTAGTCATGTAGCCCTCTGAACTCAGAAGGGTCCCATACTTGGTTTATTTATTTATTTTTTTGGTAAAATACACATAATATAAAATTTACTTTTTAATATTTTTAAGTGTGAAATTCAGTGTCATTAATTACATTCACATTGTTGTACAATCACCACCACCAGCCATCTCCAGAATTTTTTCATTATCCCAAACAAAACCCACATCCATTAAACAATAACTGCCTATACTCCTCTCCCCCAACCACTGGTAACCACCATTCTACTTTGTCTCTGATTTTAACTACTCTAGATATCTCATATAAGTAAAATAATACAATATTTGTCCTTTTTTTAAAAAAAAAGATTTATGTAATTTTATTTATTTACCTTTTTATTCTTTTTTTTTTTTTTAGAGAGAGATTTTTTTCTTTTGCTACAGGGCACATGCACTCACTGGAGTGACAGAGACAGAAAGTGAGAAATCATCCCTCAGGGGGATGGCCATACCACAATTCCTCCTCTTCCAGTCTCCTCTCAGGATTTTGGGCATGCAAGCACACAACAGCCAGCGTGAACTTTTTTTTAAGCCACTGGGTCTGGGACTCAAACTGCAGTCAACAATGTGGGAGTCCAGGAACATAACCATTATGCTATCTGCTGGTTCCTATTCATTTACTTTTAATTTGACCAGAGAGAGACACACACGCACACACACATACAGAGAGAGAGAGAGAGAAAGAGAGAGAGAGAGAGAGAGAGAGAGAGAGAGAGAGAGAGAATTGAGAGGGAAAATGAGAAAGCAAGTCACCAGTTCCAGGATTCAAACCATAGTCAGTCATGTGGGAGTGTCTAGCACCTTAACCACCATGCCACCTGCTGGTCCAAATATTTGTCCTTTTGTCCACACTTGATTGAATGCTTTTCTATCACTGTTTGAACATTCTTAACAATTTTAGGATAAAGATCTTTCTATTTTCATTTTGTACTGCTTTCTTCACAGACTAAATAGCTAGGTTTGCTGTAAATATTTATATTAGGTTGTCCAAAAAATGACATGTTTTGCTATGCAAAAATGCATCATGACTTTTCTGACAACCCAATAATTTCTTACCTATATCTTCTCTACAACATCTTCTCTAAGTTCTCCTAAATTTCATCTCTTGTGAGATAAAGAACAGACATTTCAATATTCTAAGCTTCTTGGGGCATTTGTACTTCACTCATTAATAGTACACTTCACATTCTGATTGTTCTGTTTTTAAATGTCTTTCTTGTTAGAGTAATTGAGTAATAGTTATTTTTGTATCCTTTGTGTCTGGCATAGCACCTGGGCTGTGTAATGAGTTCAAAATGCATGTGTTACAACCCTAACCTCCAGTGTGATGGTATTTGGAAATGACACCTTTGGGAGGTAATTAGGTTCAGATGAACTCCTATGGTTAACAGCTTCAAGATGAGAGTAGTGTCCTTAAAGAGGAGATAACAGATTCTGCTCTTGCTCTTCTCTCTGCCCTCGTGAGAGTAGCGTGAGATGGGGCAGTCTGAATGCTAGGAGGAAGGCCCTTATCAGAAATGCACCATGTTGACATCTTGCTCCTGAACTTCCAGCCTCCAGAACTGTGAGAAAATACATTTCTGTTGTTTAAGCCATTAAGTGTAGGGTATTTTGTTATGATAGCCTGAGCAGACAATCTGATATGTAATAAGTGCTCTAAAATAGTCCTTGAATGTAAGGATGGCTGATGGACCCATAATGGATCACCTTTGGCATCACTGCTGGACTTTAAATTTAACAGAAATTTCACTTTTCAAATTCAATGGAAGAGGAACAACACAGTTTTCCTTCAGGAAATATGATGGTTTTAGTGATCCAGAAACTCTGGTCAGAGACCTGACATAAACAGTGCAACTGTGAACTGTGGCCTTATCCTTACATTTTCAGGGAAACATGACACAAGTCTTGGACTCCATTTTTTAAGTCATGCCAACAGACTCATATTAGTGTTTCTGATTCACAAAGTCTCTTTTCTTTGAAATAAGGCTACCTTATTGGTTTCTATAGTTCACATCAACTTTGAATTCTCATCCAGGGACTAGACCCAAAGAGGATAGCTAAATAGGCATCAAAGCTTGTAGTATCACAGACACTCATTTAGATAATATATATTATAATCTTTCAATGTTTAAAAAGAAGTCCTTCAGTTGGAGCCCTTTGGCATAGATTGACTTCTATCTGCATCCCCCATGCTAAAATGGAATAAAAGGTCTACAGCTAGGGGAATCAAGGTGGTGGTAGTGCTAAAAAACAAACAAACAAACAAACAAAAAAAACAACGCTGCAACAAGAGGTTGGAATCATCCGTTTCTAGTCTATTAGACATGCTTCTACTCACTGTGTAACTCTGGAAATGAGGTACTCTGAACCTCAAATGTGTCAAGAAAGGAGGACTTGGTAAGGAAGATTTCCTTAAATTATGTACACTTCAAAATTCCCTGTAGTTACCATGTTCCCTCCCATTTAAATAGTATGGGCTGGCAGTAAGTTAATAAAAAAACGAATTTTTCATTATTGTTAGAAATCAACCATAACATTTTAAATTTAATATTTTAAGACAGTCAAACTTTTATGACAAAATAAAGACAAAGACTATACTGATTTTCAATGGGGCTTCCCCAGTAAAGTCTTTTGAAAGTAAGGCACCATGACCTCTAGTTGAACTATTTCTTGGATATAGTATTTTTTAAAAAGGACATGATAGAGGTCATATGCTTTTGTTAATTGTTCTTTGGGCTATTCTTTCAAGTCATCTAATAGGCTTGTTCTAGTGTTTCTGTAGTTCCTTTTCTATGGAATGAGACCACCTTACTTGTTTCTATCTTTCATGTCAGCCTTGTGTTTTCATGTGGGTACATATGACAAGTAAAAGAGCCTGGCTAGTACAGAACTTTACAAAAAATGAAATGCTATAGTGCTGGGAATTCCTCTCTAATTTTAACTTTAAACTCGATCTTTTGGTTGCATGACTGACCACCTTATTATTACCTGTACTGAAAAAGTTCCTATCGATAGTGAATGTCTTAGGTCCACAGAACAAAGACAAATGCTGCTATTGTGCGGCATGGTATAATCTGTCAAGGAAATGCACAGGCATTGACAACCATTTCTTTCCAGAGTAAGGGTGTTTCACAAGAAAAAAGAAGAGAAATGCATGTCTATCACTTCTCTTTCTTACTGTACATTATATTACATCTATTGCACCTTGCTGACAATGGCATTTTTCTCATTTTCCTCTTTATTTTGTTGGAATACAATTTAGAGGATATTATCTATACCACTTTTATAGGCCTTCCATATCAACATTCTATTTCATTAACCATAATGCAATGGGAATTGGATTCTTAATCTTTAAAAAAAGAACAAAATAATTTATGATAAGCCATTCTTTGTAGTATCAATGGATAGCCAGTCTTTATTTTTGTTTGTAGACTCAGAATGGAGTTTCGATCTATTTGTTCACAGGGTCACTGAAAAATATTTTTTAAGTTCAGCTTTTGTACTTTCCAATATATAATTATATGTTATTTTTTGATACCAAGGTTGGGCAAACTTTTTCTGTAATGAACCAGTATCTATTTTAGGTTTTGTGGGCCATACGGTTCCTGTTATAATTAGTTAACATTGCCATCAAAGGCAAAGGCAGCCACAAATGATATGTAAATGAATGGGCATGACTGCCAATAAAATATGGTCTATACAAACAAACAGCAGGCTAGATTTGGACCACCAGCAAGAGTTTGCCAGCTCCTGCTCTATCCCATATTCTAAGTGATTTCATATAAATCATAATATACAATATCACAATATGTTCATTTAGAACAACCGTTCTCACCAACTGCATCACTTTGGGCACGTCTCTTAACCTATTTGAGCTTTCTCATTTGTAATTTGACAAGTGAATGTTATTGAACTTCTCTGTTTTTAGAATTACTTGAGCATGCCCTTTGACTATTCTTGAACAGATGCTAAGACACTAAATGATAAAACTTGCGGATAGTTTTTTTTCATCTTATAAATTCTCTATTTCAACTATTTTCAACTTAGCTCAACTTGTATTAAACTTGAGATGAGCTGGAAATAAGAGATCTGTAATGTCCTTAATGAAAACTTTTTGTAAGCATGCATGAAATTCATTTTCCCCTTTTTAATTGAGTTATAAAACTTTATAAAGAGACTTTCATAAAACTAGATTACTGAATAAAGCTAGATTAAGTTAAGGATGCCTATATTAAGAAAAGTACAGTCTTTTTGGATAACTAATCATGTCATATATTAAATTCCTCTGGGAGATATTATAATAAGACATGACTTACGAAAACCTCAATGGAATACATAAAGTCATTTCACTATTCACATTTGAGGTTAAACAAAGGGTATCCTACATGTTTTATGTATTAGTAAAGTCTAGGTCAGTAGGCATTTACTAAATGGAATATGTTGTCAACAAAAACTTTAAGACAACCATAATGAATGACAGCAGATTTTCATATGAAGTCTTCAAAGAACTGAAAATCCCTAAATGCTTTTGGGAGCTTAAAAAATTCAAATTAGAAGATGCAATGTGGTTGTATGGTTGTACTTTTGAACTCTTTAATGATCTAGTTTTACTAGTCCAATGTATATTTTGTCACAAATCTCTTCCACTTATGTGCTTAAGACAATACTACTTTATAAGTGGAAGATGTTAAAAATAACTACAACTAATACAGAGTTTATACAAGAACACACTTAAGCGTGATATGAGATATATAATTGTTTATTATAATATATAATATAGACAAATAAAATATATATTACATAAGTATTGATATACACACATACACACACATAATATACACTACACTTATATAATTTTATACAGGCAATCCTCCACATCTGAGGGCTCTATATTTGTGGATTCATCTACATTTGTGGATTCAACCAAATGTGGACTAAAAATATTTGAAAAACAAAATCCAGAAAGTCTTTTCTTTGTCAATTTTTTTTAAAGAGATTTTTGCTATAAGGTGTGTGCACTTGCCAGAGAGAGAGACAGAAAGCTAGCAATCACCTCTCAGGGCGCATGGCCATGCTGCAATCCCTTCTCCTCCATTCTCCTTTTAGGATTTTGGGCATACATCCACACACACACCCCGCCTGAGTTTCAAGCCATGGGTCTGGGACTCAAACCACGGACGACTATGTGAGAGTCCAGCAACGTAACCATTACGCCATCTGCTGGTCCCCCAAATCCCTAAAGTTTCATACAGCAAAAGTTGAATTTTCCAGTATACCAAGTACTGCAATGAATCTATATGAATGAAGCCATGTGTTGGTATTAAATTAGGTTATAAGTAATCTAGTAATGATTTAAAGTATATTTAAAAAGTGCTTAGGTGATATGCAAATACTATGCCATTTTATCCAAGGAACTTGATTATCTGAGGATTTTTGGTATCCCAAGGACCAATCCCCTATGAACACCAAAGGATTACTATGTACATAAAATGACATATAAAGATGCAACATTCTGAGGTGGATGCTATCTTCTCTATTTTACACAGGAGAACTAAGGACCAAAGAGGGTAGTAACATGCCCCCTGAATATGGCGACAGAGCATATCTGACCTGAACTTGATCTGGTAGCAAATGCATTCTTAACCACTATGCTGTCCTCTAAAGTCTTCTTCCCAGTGAGCTAGAGTTTACCTTCCATTATTTCATTTAATATTTCTATGTTTTTCTGTCCTGTTCTCTACATTATTAACAACAAATAAAAGAGGGAAGTATAATCCATGTACAGAAAAATCAGTAAGACTAGTTATTTGGAGGAAAGATTGCTTTTTATACATTAATATAATTAGTATTATAACAATTTGTCTCTGATCAAAGTATATAATGTGTACAGTTAAAAATAAATTATTCTCCTATGAAATCCAGAAGCAGGCAAGAGAGTAAGATTTTTTTTTCTTTGAGAAATTTTGGCTATAGGGTGCATGAGCTCACCTGAGAGAGAAAGACAGAGAGACAGAAAGCCAGTAATCACCCCCTCAGAGGGGATGGCCACACCACAATCCCGTCTCCTCCCATCTCCTCTCAGGATTCTGGGCATGCATGCATGCACACCTTCGTGGTGTGAGTTTTAAGCAGCCAGATCCGGAACTCGAACCACTGTCAACTATGTGGGAGTCCAGAGACGTTACCATTATACCACCCACTGGTCCCAAAAGCAAGATTTAAAAAAGTGAAAATGTAATGTCCTATTTTAGTTGTAGTCTTAGTTATACACAAACAAAATTCAGGAAAGAAAGTATGAATATCCTTGGTAGTATCTTGCCATGTATAATATCCAAAAACTGTATCATAATTAAGCAGCTTTTTTCTCTAATTAAATGTCTCTTAAAAATAGAAAATTACACCATTAATAAGATTTATTAATAATTCCATGATAATTTTTAAGCTGTAATTTTAAAAGTTAAGGAGCTGTTTTCACATTTTAAGGAGAAAAGAAGGTACTAACAATGTATATGACCTGCATATTTCTCAATTTAAAGAAATATTAGTGTTAGGACAGAAGTTTAAAGTTTTTTAAAAAGCATGTTAAAGAGAAGAAAAATGATGCTTAACATGTCTTTTTAGTAAAATTTTATAATGTTTTAACTGTGATATGAAACAAAAGCCACTCACATATTGAGTTGTCTGGAAAGTTATAGAAAAATAGAAAAATATGTCATGACTTTCTTGACAACCTAATAATATTACCCATTCATTTTGCTTATAAAACTGTACTATTTATATGGGATTTTGAAGCTATTTTCTCTTTTTCCTTTGTAAATCAAAGGGGTTAAGTAATTTCGACAGTCTTTTTAAAAATAGTTAAATTTTTACTTGAGAATACATTTCTTCTTAGTTCTATTTAAGTGTTGAATGTACATAAAGAAACTTGATAAAAATTACCTCATTGTTAAAAGATTTCTCCTATGTATAAGAAATAATGTGTATATATTCTTTGATGTATGTATATGTAAATTATTCTGCCCCATTCAGGTCATTATTCTTGATCTTTGTTTTCTTCACCGTATATTTTTACTTGTTGTTGGTTTCTCCTATGGAAACATCATTTCCATGTTGTCAAGTGACTGATATTGGGATCTTGAGGAGTAAAAATAAGTTTTCTCCTTGCTTAGTCTTAACTACAGTATTTTCCAGATAAAGAGAAAATGTGCCTAGACTTCTCAGTCATTTACTTTACACAGTAAGATGAGCTTCTGTCCTCTTTCCCTCTGACTAACTAATACTGTCTGCACACTGTGGTCATGGTCCTGTAATGACCACACTAAGATAACCCAACTACTCAACTTCTGCAAGACACAATCACAAATAGCAAAAAGAGACTAAAGAGAGCAGGTGTGCTAAGGGCTTTCTTGAGTTATGTACCTAGAAGAGGCCTGATGATAACATCACGCTCTGGATCCTCCTCAAGATTGCCTTGCCTCTTGCCAGAAGAGAAGCACCCTTCATTAAAGATGACATCATAGCAACGTTTCTGGAAAGCCCCTGGACTCCTACCCGCAGGCCTTTATGTTGTCACCTTCCTGACTTACGTTTAAAAGATCTGCCTGTTGCTCCATCACGGAGACAGTACTCTGAGAGTCTTAGATTGTACCACTCTCCCAATTGATTTCTCCCATAATAAAGCCTTTCTCTAAGCAAATTCTCATTATCTAGGAAATTGGCTTTCTGTGTGATAAACAATAACATGAGTCTGTATGTTTGTCTGGTAATAATCTGTTGATACTGTCCAAAGTTTGATCACTAGCAGCTAGCACTTTCCTCACAAATAAGGATGTGGATTCACTGAATTAATAAGCAAATTGAGTAAATGAGAAAAAGAGAAAAGAATGATATTTAATAACAACTTAAGGCAAAAAATTATCTTAAAAAACTGATACACTGAAATGATTTCTATCACAAATGTTTATGTCACAGTAAAACAAATTGTCTATTTGGGCTACTATAACAAAATACCATCAACTGAATGACCTATAACAACAGAAATTTACTTATGCTACTGGAGGCTGAGAAGTCTAAGATCAAGGTGCCAGCAGAGTCAGATTCTAGTGAGGATTCTCTTCAAGTTATAAGGAAGGCCCCTGGGGCCCTTTGTATAAGGATACTAATTCTACCCAAAAGACCTTACCTCCTAGTACTATCACTTTGAGGTTTAGGATTTCAACATATGAATTTAGGAGGGACATAAAAACATTTAAATTGCTAGCACAAATCATTAAAATGAATTATAATATGAAACTCCAAAGAAAATGGTCAGAGTAATTCTAATGTTTCCAAAAGCTCTCACTATTGTTAACATAACTAAAGCAATTACAGTCCATGGACATTGGTTAAAAAGAAAAAAAATAGAAAATTTATGTAAATTAACTAATTTGAAAACAGTATGTTCACATAGACAGAATTATAACAGTACTTAAATACCACAATAGGTGATGCCTTCTCCTTTTTAAAATGAAAGATAAATCCTTGAACGGTGGAGCTACTAGGACTACAATATATCAAGAAGCATAAAGCATAATATATCATTTTATGTATTTGCTTAATGGCAAACTATTAAAAGAGAAAGAAATGGATATGACTAGGAGTTTCATATATATGAGATATATATTAAATACATTAAGTACATTAAGTACTGAATATTTTTAGTTATCAACTATCAGTGTAAGTTGTGCTTGATATTTATATTAGCATCTGCTTGAAGTATGTGCATTGAATTTCATGCAATTTATAATTTTTACCTGGTAACCTATATGTAAATATAGTTAATAAGGCCAGAATTATGTTACACTATCCAAAAAAAAATTCTTATAAGTAATAATTATAAATAACAATAGAATTTACTTTTCTATTACTGTGGCAAATTTCACTAACAATAAAATTCAACACTTTATTTGTAATTCAACATTGAAGTTAAAAAATTAATCCTAGTTATTATGACAGCTAACATACTAAAGACTCAGCCAATTGATGTGAACATAATGAAATTTTATAATTAATTTAAATAACACTACTCTAACAAAGGAAGGAACTATGTTTTCTGAATAGCACTACAATTGATCATACTTCTTTTATGTTTCCTAATTTTAATATTTTAACAGTCTCAATGGCATCTTCCTGTCATTAATGAAAATTGGTGAGGGTCAATTCTCATTTGAAACCTAATTAATTCAGAAAACATTTTGTGCTAAAGTAATAAGTTAACATAACTCTTGTATGCGTGAGTAATTTAAATAGTAATTTACTAGTCTGTTTATTCTTGGCATTCATTTGATGGAAAAATCCACTATTAATCAAATAATTTCAGCACTTATAAGAATATCATACAGCTATGATCAATACATTAATTAGTAAAATACAGATCATTGATTTTATGAATTATTTAACTCCCATGCACTAAATAATTACTCACATATGCTGAAAATTTCATCATAACAACTTCATCCTTCTTGGAAATGAGAACCATGTCCTTAAAGAAATTCATTTTTTAAGTCCCTGGACAATTTCAAACTTCTGATGAGTTTATTCAAGCAGGAAAAAAATAAAGACTCTTTCAAAGAAGAAAAAGCAAATTATATACAATTTCTCAGTTTGCAAAATATAAAATATTACTGATATTTTCAAATAGTACATACCAAAGGACTACTAAAAAGTTGTAATAAAAAAAAAAGTTCGCTGTGGGGCAAACTCTTGAGAGAGAGAGAGAGAAAGTGAGAAAGCCCCTCCGGGGGGTGGGGGGGAGGTGGAATGGTCATGCCACAATCCCTTCTCTATTCTCAGGATGTGGGGCATGTACACACATGTGCCCAGCATGTTTTCCAAACTGTATGGTCCGGGACTTGAATCTCACAGTCAGCCACCAGCCATCTTAACCACCAAACCACCAACTGGCCAAAAAAGTTAGAAGTTTTAAGGAAGCCAAAAAATATACATCTATGAAGGGTCTTCAAAAAGTTAATGGAAAATGTGTATCATTTTTAAAAAATGCAAGGATTTCAAAAAATTTTGTTCCAAAATGATCTTGTACTTTAAATGAATTTTTCTAGGAACATTTTGAAGTCTCCTTATATAATAATTCTTTTTTTTTTTTTTTTTAAGAGAGGTTTTTGCTATAGTGCACGTGCGCTCACCAGAAAGACAGAACCAGAGAGAAATCAAGAAATCACCCCCCCCAGGGGGGATGGCCATGCTGTAGTCCCTTCTCCTCCATTCTCCTTTTCAGATCTTAGGCATGCACGCACATGCGCCCAGCGTGAGTTTAGGCCACTGGGTCCGGGACTTGAACCACGGTCAACTACATGGGAATCCAGCAACATAGCCATTACACCAACTGCTGATCCCTCCTCATACAATAATTCTTACTAAAAGATAATGAGAGGCTATATATAAATTGATTTTTTGTCACGATATAATATTTGTATATCAAATACCCTGACATATCCAGTGGAACTTTTATAATTACATTATTAAACTAATCTCAAAATTTTAACAAATGCAGTACCTAATTTGTTGGGTTTCTTGAAAATTTCCTAAGGAATTTTATCATTTGGAAGGTGCTTAGTATTAAGATTATAATCACCAGATACCACTGTACTATAGAGTAGATTTATTGAATTGGCGGTTAGCAGACTTTTTGCTATAAAGAAAAAAGCTTTTATCTTTTATTTGCCCTGAAATGAACAAAATATACAAAGATAAGTAATATTACTATTATGATTTCCACTATGGTCTTTTCTAAGACATCCTAAAAATATGTTTCTGAAACTCATCATTTCATAGTTTATTTAAGAATTGCATTCTTAATATAGTCATCACTCAAACAACCTAGAGCTTTTGAATTATGCTATTAACCAGTTTATAAAGTAGGAATCAAGTAGGTGTAAGGAGCCATATATCCCTTTCTTTTATTATTGGAAACTGAATCACATTGCCCATTGACAAAGACATAGCCCCACATTCCCGTTTCTCCACTCCAACCATATTTCTAAACTTTGAGAAAAAGTAAACTAGGAATGAGTCATTTTCATCCCAGATGTGGAGCAGTAGGCCCATAATTCTAATTTTATGAATTACATAGTTCTTTTTGTTTTTTGTTTGTTTGTTTGTTTGTTTCAGAGCATGAAATGCAGCAGCTTGACCTGAACAGGCTGTAGCTTCAGACCCACACAGAACTTTCTGTTTCTGGTCTACAGAGCTGTTGATCTTATGATCAATACAGCTTTTGAGCCCAGCAATATTTTTTCTGTTTTTAAATTTTTTTAATCTTTTATTGCTATTGTTTGAAAGAGAGGTGGCAGTTTAAATATGAGTATATTGTGCCATTCCAGCCAGAAATGCCAGGTCATTATTAGAAACATAATAAAAAAAATTACACAGGTCAACAACATAAACATATTGTGACACAGATGATTTTAGAAAAGATGCCTACATAGATATACTTATCCAAGAAAAACATTTTGGCATATTGAGATTTCAAGAGAATGGTGATCAATGATCCCTGCTCTAACTCATTTGCGGATGACCCATTCCAGATAATAGAGTCAGAATACGGCCAAAGTCAATCTACGTTGGTCTAAAGGGGAAAACAGCCAGTCTCGTACAGCGCAGACTACATAACATCTGGACTTTATGTTCCTGTTTGGGGCTTGCACAGTTGCAACAGTATCTCAGTTTAGTTTCTCCTTACCAGTTTCTCCTCTTCTACAACCAGATCATTAAAAAATAGATAAAAAATAAAAATTAAAAAAAAATCAAGACAGATCTTTGCATTTAAAAATACAACAGTTCCCTGTGCATATAGAAAGATATATAAACTCCCTAAACATGTTATTGAAGGCCTTTATAGTCTGACCCCAACTACAATCTCAGCTTGTTCTACTAAAATTTACTTTCTCTCTCAGCCAAAAATTTCCCAATGTGACACGTCACTCCACAGCTGTAGGTCTTTCTTCCTTCTGGATTCTGTTTAAAATATTTTCCCTTTTCCCTAATTCATCTCCCTTAGCAGTCCTCACCTCCTGAATAGCCTAGAAAACTCTTACCTCCTTTAGACAAAGTCCAAATATCTTCCTTTTTGTATATCCTAGCATTTGAATAACTGCTCAGTTGAAGCATTTATCATGCTATATAATTATTTGTTAAAATATTGTATTGTATTATTTTTAAACAAACTTTCATGAATAAGTAAATAACCCTTCCAAAAGGTCTTAGTTTTATTCATCCCAGGATTTTCAATGTCACAAACAATTGGAATGTCTTCCAACCCAGCAGCTAGAATTCAGTCATTAAATCAAAAAAATCAGTGGAGTCTCAGAATAATCCAGAATGGCTAATCTTTGTTCATAAGGAAAACAGAGATCCAGGAACCCATTTGATTCCTAAGGTTGAGTAGACACCGGGCTCTGGGACCATCATAGTTTTAGATGGGAGATCTTGGGTTTTAACACCACATGTTAGCAAAATGTTTGATACTCTATAAGCCTTAACTAAAGGTGCCAGAAAGACTTTGGGAACTGTCAACAGAGCTACTGAAAAGCCAATAAAGACTAATGAACCACTCAAGTGAAAACAGTCAAACTTCTCTATAAGAAAGATAACTAAGAAGACTATTAAAGCCAAACTCTCTGTTCCTAAGATGATACCTATGCAGATACAGAAAAATTCTTTCCCTTCAATCTTATAGATTTTGAGTTCTGATCTGCCTGAAGAGAACCAGATTGCACATCTCCTCTTGAATGGAGTGCCTCTCAAGATCCTTGATGACACAGAATTTGATGATGAGCGAACTTGAAGAGCTGCAACAGACAGGCTCCCCTTCAGCAGTGAAGATGTCTTCTCCACCTTTGGAATCTATTATAATTTCTTGCAGCTTCCAAACATTCTGTTGACCCTGGATGCTGAATTGCCACCTGTTTGTTATGACACAGATATTTAAATTTCTTAGGGCTTTACAGTTTGTGTTTGTGTTAATAAAGGATTTATTTAGTTAATAAATTAAAAATATCAACAAATGATCTTGTGTCCAAAAAAGAATAAGAATGAGAAAATAATTCAGAAATTGTCATATAAAAATTATATTCGATAAGAAAATATTTGAAGAAGACAGTAAGTTTATCTTTAACTATTAATTGACCTTTTTACTCAGAGTCAAAAGCAGTTTATAAAGATTCCAATATTTTATCATTCATAACTTCTTATAATTTAACTACGTATGGGTGTTCAATAGTTCAAGGTATTTATTAGGCAAAAGTAGTAAATAACCTCAAATGGTGATGTTCAAATCATCTGAGATAAAATTGCATGTCACCCCTCACTTGTAAATTAATCCTAGAAAAAATTTATATTCACAGAATGGCAGTATTTAAGGCCATAATTGTAATAGGGATGTACTTTACTGGAAATTCCCAACAGGAACCCTTAATAAGGAATGCCTTTGCTAAAGGTTACTCAATTGATGATAAAGCCGACAAGAGAGTGCAGAACTTGAATATAGCAGAAACAGAAATAACAGCTTCAGATGATTAAATATTTACTGTATGCCAGGTACTGTATCTACCTGTGTTACCTAGTTTTTATCATAAATCAATCCCCAAAGTCAAACAGTTGCTCTCATTTTATAGTTTAGGCTTAGAGAGGTTAAATTGCAAATATCTCACTGCTAGGCTGGAATTTGAATCCAGATCTGCTTTATCCCAAAGCCAGTGCCCTACTGATGTGCTATAAGGAATAGATTTAAGAAAGGCGAAAGAGGCAGGAGAGATTGTCAGTGAGTTGGTATTAAGTTGATTAAAGATGACCTCAAAGAACTAATTAAATCAGATGATAAGGATGATGACAGGAATAAAGACTGACTGGACTGAATTTATCAGTATGGCATCAGGCATCAAGCCATCACCCTAAAGCTTTAAGTTCACCCAATAAAGTTGAAGTTCATGCAATGGTAGAGTGAACCAGTAATTCAAAATACAAATGAAGACTTGTTAAACTCATTTCAATACTGTGATGTGAATGTCTCTGACAAAGTCACAGTGCCTCTCAATTGCAAAGCCCTTACAGAAAATTTTGTCTCCTGTGCTTAAAAACAGAACAATATCATTTTCATCACCATGCCATCCCTGACACTTCCACAGTCACTCCCTTTTCAATAATTTTTTTTTCAGTCTTCTCTGGAGTTATTGAATTGTCACCCATCAATGTAGTTATACATTGTATTATCCCTTTTAGGGTACCTGCAAGCAAGCGTAGCGACATCCATTTAATCTCAAAGATTTTTGTGTATAGAAATTCATCATACAGCTTTAACCACTGTGCTCTGTATATAGATGTTAAATCAAGTATGTGCCAAAAGGTGGACTTAGTTTTTCCATCATTTTCCATAATTGCAACTTACGGAAATACTTAACAATCTAATTATCATGACAAAATAATGTCTTATATTTCATGTCACATATTTAAAAATTGTTCCCACAGCTCTATGACATCTATATTTTCTAAATGCTTATGATTATTGATAGTATTTTTCATTACTATATAAATATGTTTCTATAAACACTGGAAAATAATCTTAAAGATCAGTCTTTTGTTAATCACACAGTGTCTGAAGATGAAGGAAAATAAAATATTTTGTACACACACTTCTTCAAGAGTATTGAATAGCAGCTCAAGAGTTAAATATAGATACTAAACATATGCCAGGCAGTTGGATAGGTAACTGGCACATAATATATAAAACATAGATGTTTTCTTCTCTTATTGGTTTCATCTTTCCCCCTTTTAGTACTGAGGAGAGGAACAGAGGTCACAGAAATGAGTCATGAAATGTTTTTCAACACTAAATGTATTCAGAGAATTGCACATGTCTTAAGAAGGAAGTTTAATGATCAAAAGAGTGTAAGAAGGAAATAGAATGCCAGCCATAAAGAGGTCTTCAGTGCCCTCCATGAAGACTCCACCTTGAGCAGGCCACTGCCACCTTGTGGCATTTTGAGTCAATGAGTTTTGATACATGATTCATTCCTAACATACCAGAATAAGGCTTGAACTAAAGAGTGGGAATCTTTCCCAAATATTTACTTAGGGAGTAAGCTGTTTCCAGCTGGATTTTAATTGCTGTAGAGGTAATGCTTTTCATATCTTAGTTTGTAGTTTTTACATACTCAAACAGGACAATCAATTACCACCTAAGAAAATGAAATATTCAACTACTTAACATTGTTCCTTATTCCCAAATGATTTCGAAATGTGACAGACAACCAAAGATCACTTAAATAAATATTACATACACTCTATTTATAATCCTCTATTTCTTAGTGAATAAGTTTGGTATGGCTCTCACATGCGTTTTATAATAAATTTTTGTCATTTCATTTCTACTATTGAAAGATATTTCTTTGGAGCCCTTATAACTGTTCATTTATTTACAATACAGTATATTTTACTCTAATTACACCAAGCAAATATCCACTTGTCATTAGCCACCTCACCCTCAATTAGATTTGGGAATTTAATGCATTTTTTAGTTTATTAGTAATAAAAATCATGGAAATAATCAGGGTTTATGTGACTTATTAAGCTATGAAATCCTTCAGAGAGAACTCCTTTCCCTCTACTTCAGCTATATTTACATAACTTTTATATTATTTTGATTTGTGTTGACATTTTTTCTTCTAAGACTTCACTGATGTTTACTTCATATCATTTCACCTCTAAATTATTTTTATCTGCTTGTGTTTTTCTAATAAAGTAGAAGTTCTCAGTTTTTCAGACCTATGGCACACTTTTGAATACTGGACTATCTGGCCACAAATTGGAAAGGATATTTTGAATTATTGTCAAATTTTCTGCTCTAACAACTATGTCTTTTAGAGTATAATAAAACTGTAAAGTAAGCCTTTTCATAGGCTCCTTACCTATGTGAGTTGCACTTTTAGCAGAGAAAGAAATCATTTGCAATTGCTTTGCCTACTCTTTTGGCCCACCTGTGTC
Source organism: Tupaia tana (assembly GCA_026018925.1). Classification (NCBI taxonomy): domain Eukaryota; kingdom Metazoa; phylum Chordata; class Mammalia; order Scandentia; family Tupaiidae; genus Tupaia; species Tupaia tana. The sequence goes on from JAKSZU010000017.1 coordinate 24,397,850, forward strand.
CATCCAGTAATTGCAATTCAGAGATCTCCCCAAAGCAATTAGAAACATGCAGGCTTCTTCTTACTTCAAAAGGGAACATACAGTCATTTACCCAAAGAAATTATAGAAGGAAAAAAATATAATACTTAAAATTTGAGGAATAAAAGAAAATGTAGGATGTATATGGTCTAGATATCATATAAAAGTGATGCACCAGGGTGAAGAGTCAAAGAAAAAAAAAAAGAAACCTTGATAACATCTGAAGTATCTCAAGGTTATGACTATAAGTTAAGATTGGAAGAAAAATCTTATTTCTTCAGGCATTTGAAGAAACACACAAAAAGGTAGAGCAAGGTATACTTCTTGAGAATGAAGAATTATAGGATAAAGTCAAGCTTTTATTTAATTTTTTAAATTTATATTTAATCATGATACATCATGGTACAACATGTTTTTTTTTTCCCAGAATGAATATGGTGCATATTAGTCAAGTCAAAGATGTTGACTTGTATATAATACCATCAACAGATAACTTTCCATTTTTGTGTCTATTAAATATGTATGGTAATACCTTTGATTGCGCTAATAGTCAATGTATTCTGGATGGGAAAATTCATTTTGTTTCCTGTAATGATATATATTGAATGAGAATAAAAATAAATCTTTTTAAATGTGTTTTTGTTTATATGTCCCTGATCCCTCGCCTGCTGCCCCTTATTACACACCCCCTTCTATACTGTCTCTAGATCTACATTTGGTCTCCCTGATATTATGTCTTCCAATATTTCAGTTTCTACTATAGAGTGCAGGTATTGAGTATATATTAAGCGGTGACATACAATGTTTGTCTTTTATACACTGGCTTACTTTGCTTAGCTTATTTTTTTAAGGAAAAGAATTTTTGTTATTTGAAACATGTAAAATTTTTATGTCATTAGCATGCAGAGTAAGAAAAGTAAACAGTTTTCCTCAGGTAAGTACTGAATGACAGCAAAATAAGAAATTCAGTTATAATTCCAATATAATGCATTCCAGTTTATATTCCAGTATTGAAAAGTGTACCATGGACAAAAAAAATAAACAAATAAAAAGTGAGGACCTCTCCTTTGTTATAAAAACAAGAAGATAAATAGGACCAGCAGTTGGAGTAATAGCTATGTCCCTGGACTCCCATATAGTCGACCACAGTTTGAGTCCCGGTCCTTAAACTGGTAGCTTAAACTCATGCTGGGCACATGTGCGTGCCTCCCCAAGATCCTGAGAGGAGAATGGAGGAGAAGGGATTGTGGCATAACCATCACCCCGGGGAATGATTTCTTGCTTTCTGTCTCTCAGTCTCTCTCTGTCTTTCTGGTGAGTGCATGCGCCCTGTAGCAATAACCTCTCTCAAAAAAAAAAAAAAAAAAAAAAAAAACATAAAAATAATTTATAGGTAAAATGATATGAAGTAAACATCAATAAAGTCTTAGAAGACAAAAGGTAAACACAAATCAACTCATATAAAAGTTATATAAACAAAGCTGAGGCAGAGGAAAAGGAATTCTCTGAAGGATTTTATGATCTAACAAGCCACATAAACTCTGATCAGTTCTATGATTTGTATTACTAATAAACTAAAAAATGAATAAAATTAACTTCTTCCCATATCTAATTGTGAAGTGGCTAATGACAACTGGATTTCTACATAGTGTAATAAAGGTATGCTGTATTGCAAATAAGTTATAGATTATGAGGGTGCCTAAGAAATATATTTCAAAAGTAGAAATAGCAAAAATTTTACTTCAAGCACACATAAAAACCATACCAAAGTTACTCATTAAGAAATAGATGGGGCCAGCAGGTGGCATGGTGGCTAAGACATTGGACACCCACGTGGCTGACCGTGGTTCCCAGACCTGTACCTGGTGGCTTTCTCTTTCTCTCTCTGGCAAGCACACATGCTCTATATAAAAATTTTAAAAATCATATATGAAATTAAATAATTCTTTTTTAAAAAAAAGAAAGAAATAGAGGAATATGAGTATCTGAATGTAATAGTTATTGTTTAAGTGATATTTGGTTGTCCATCACTTTTGGAAGTCATTTGGGAATCAGGGACAATGTTAAGTAGTTGAATATTCCATTTTATTGGGCAGTACCAGGTTGTCCTGTTTGAACATGTGAAACTGCAAACTAAGATATGAAAAGCATTACCACTACGGCAGTTAAAATCCAGCTGGAAACAGTTGGCTCCCAAAGTAAATATTTGAGAAACATTCCCAATCTTGTTCTTCCATCTATGCCCTTCCACTAATTAAACTGGTTCATCCTGTAGTTTCAACTAAATTATGATGGAGACTTTTATGTTGGAAAATCCTTTTAACATTCAGTTAAGGGAATGTCTGTCATTTCTAATAGATGTTTTAAGTAATTCTACTCTAGTAAGTATAGGTTGAATTTCCTTTGTCCAAACACTTTAAATCAGAAGTTTTTTTGATTTTTGGATTTTTTTCAAATTTTTAAATATTTGAATACACATGAGATACCCTTAGGATGAGGCCCAAGTCTAGATGATAAATTCATTTATATTTCATATTCAGCTTGTACACATGGCGAAATTACCTAAGGGTTTAATTTTATACGCCCTGTTGTCCTGACTACGACCTGTCACATGACCAGCAGGTATAGAAATTTTTAACTTATAGCACCATGTAAACACTGAAACTTTCAGATTTTTGAGCATTTTGTATTTCAAATGCATGTAGATAAAATTTCAGATTTTTAGATTATGGATGCTCGACTTATATTAATAATAGGATCCCAGAAATAATTCTCTTTTGAACTACAGACTTCTTGAGCTATCTTAAGCAATTCTACAGAAGTGAACATGAGTGCACTATACTGTGAACCAGACTGATAATTCAGTAAATTCACAGCAAGTCATTCATTCTTACTGTACAAAAGAATAAAAAGCTAAGTTGGTGTTTGGGTATGAGGACATCCCATAAACAGAAAATTGGGCTTGGTGGTCAGACTGATGGAAAAATCAGGCTTGCACCAGCTGGTGGCAAGATGGTAAACGTGGCTAGATACCAACATCATCACCAACTTAGCGGGCCAACTCCCGGGACTTGGCAAGTCGAGTGCGTATGCATGCATGTCCAAAATCCAGAAAGAAGAAATGGAGAAGAAAGAATTGAGATGTGGCCATTCTCCATGGGGAAGTGGAGGAAGGGTTCTTATTTTCTCTCATCTCTCACTCTCTCTCTGCTGAGTGTATGCATCCTCTAGCAAAAAGTTTTAAAAAGAAGAAAAAAAGAGATCCTTTTTTCAAGGATAGAGATATTTAACACAATTTTGAGTAACTCCAAGGAAAGACAACTCATTTCATAGAGACCGCATGGTTGGTAACAGACATTCCCAACCCTTTCATTCAGTACTGCCCTCCATACGTGTATCTCCAAGGGCCTGATCAATATTCACAGCTTCATTATTTTTTAAATGCCATTTTATTAATGGACTATTTAGATTTTCTCTATTGTTTTTGTCAGTATAGTGGCTTAATACCATAACACATGTTTCTCCACAACTCTATATAGTTAAGAGTGAAATAGTATTAAGAGTAGAAATTGCTGTATCAAAGGCTACATGCATTTTACTTTTCCTAGAGATACGTAACTTTCCAAAAATCTTGTGTTGAGATATGTTTCATTAGTAATGTATTTCTGTGTCTTTGTAGCAGTGCTAATTAATTAAACTTCTATTACATATAATTTTTCAATAAGTACATTACATATAAAAATATACAGTTATACATATATATCTAATTACATCGCTATGATGATGTTGTATTTTCTGTACATTTTTTTCACCAAGACTGCATGTACTTCTTCAATGAAATGTTTGTAGCCTTGATCCAGCTATCATGCTGGGACCAGAAGTGCCTCATGCAAATCTGGAAAATGACATTAATGTTAACCTAAATATACATCTTTAGAGCCCCCAGGATTGAATGGGACCAAGTGGGACAAGCAACTGGCTGGGTGTTAGGAGTCCTGGCTGCCTCAGCTTAGCTCTTAATTTGCCTTGGGACTTTGGGAAAGTAACATTTCTTCATTCAGCTTGTGCTTTTTCAGCTGTAAAACCAAGTGAGAACTCAATGACCTCTCTTATGTTCTTTCAGTTTGAGGATATCCATATATACACATATATGTGTGTCATGGGTATATGTGTTATGCATTATATAATATGTATCATCTTTTAGTCCTTTTCAAATTCATTTTATTATGTGAACTTTTAGCCCTCAGATTCAGTAATTATCTGTTTTGTTTGGGGGAAGACAGAAAGCCTATAGTTAAGAACCACTTTAGCCTGTTTCTAGTCCTAGTCACCAGAAATACACAAATGTATTTACAGTCTAGTTGAAGAATCATACAAGTAAAAACTGACCTGAAAATAGGATGTGATTCAATAAAATGAGATATTTCTTGTAATTTTAGGTGTAGCTTTTAGACACCTGAAGTTGTATTGATCAGTGAAATAATTAGTGATTAAATGGTGTATGATTAGGACTAATTACCAGCTCCCTAACAGCTGAGAGAATGGAGCTTATGGTAGCACCCCCCCCCCATTAAGGTATAATATTTTAAAGAAAGTATAAAGAGCCCAGAAATACACTTTATACCACGATGGAGCAATAATGTCGGAGCAATAATGTGGCTTCCTTCCAATGAAGCTCTTTCATTTCTCCTGAAGAGCTTGCAGAGGTGGCTGAGTTAAATAGAGAGACATGAATTACAATACTTTTAAGCTAAACTTACCAGAAGTGTCAAGATTCATGCCCACTTTAGTATAAATAAGTTGTGTCAGCTGTCTAATCTGAAGTAGACACATTGTAGTTAGGTATTAAGATATTCTATAACTTTACTTTGTAAATAACTTTGACTTCTAATAACCCATGATACTTTGTTATACATAGGTAAATAGATTAGAAAAAGTAGATACATTGTTAACTACTTTGCACTTGGACAAATTGGCTTCCATATCACCGTTTACCTAGCCAATAAACAATGTTTGGTCAAAAGAGACCCAGTGATTTCCAAATTCTGTGCTCTGAATGTTTGTAGTTCCCTAAACTCAAATCAGAATTCCCACAATCTGGTAAATGAACTTGCTCAGATTAGTACATATGAGCATATTTGGTTCTCTGTACTAGGCAAAATCTATTGGCAACACAAAGGACAAGAAATAGTTAATATAATAAATATATAAACATTTCATAAAATATTAAAATGCAAATGAAGTTTTTATACTCTTTACCACTGAGAAAATCCATAATTTAACATAATATTTAAATATAATTAGCTGATAAACATTTAAATACATCAATGAGTACATGGAACACCTAGAGTTATAATTAAATATGCTAATTTATAATATTTTCATATAAATGCAACCAAAGATATTTCCTGCATGTTGACATTAAAATTGTTTCTTTCTCTCCTGATCAGATAATGTTTCAAAACATTTTTACTTCAAAGGACATTCTAACAGCGTGCTTAAGCCATGTTTTCACAAAACTGCTAATAAGTGGAACTAAGTCATTGAAATTCAAGACTTGTAATCACATTCAGAAAGAGCTGCATTGCCAGCAATGGTCAGTATGTAATCTTTCAAGTTAAAAAAAAAAAAATTACCCCAAGTCTTCTCATTTCTCTGTCAACCAAACTACATTAACTTTGCCTTCCAACCTTTTAGTAGGCGGGCAGGCAGGCTTCCAAGGACACACACCACATGCTTTCCCAGCACAGTACCTGGCCTCAGTTCTTCCCCATTACCCACATCAAATCAGGGCCATCTTTTCTAATTACCCTACCTGTGATGTCCATTAGATCAAGGTCTCCTTTTCAATAGAAGAGCCTTAATTTAGAGTCAGTGCCTCTCCACTGGCAAGGACTGTCTGTCATCTCTAGTAAATATAAAGCTAAGGAGATCAGGTCATTATTAGTCACATAAATGAATCTCTTAGGATACTTTCTACAGGGAAGACTTTCTCAAAGATTCCTCCAAGACTTAAAATACAATGGCAATCTTGATCAAAACTCTTCATTAAGAGAGAAAGAATAACCTATTTTCAGAGCAAATCCACATCGACATTCTGTTGTGATAAATTTAACTTGAAAATACATGATTTGCTATACAGTCACAAAGGATAATGACAAATGTCCTTAAGAGAGAGGGCAGGGCTTACAAACTACAACTTGAAGTGACACAACCCAACTCCTACTAACAACAGGAATACGTAAAATAACCTGGAGACAAGCAATTGAATGTGTGCCTGCCTGTTTTTCTGTGGCAAAGGAATCAAGAAGAGCAAAACCAACATCGATCACAAGTTACAAAGTGACGAGAAACATGTTTTCTCCATCATCATTTTGTCTCAGTCAATAGCTGTGCTTTCATTTTCACAAGCACAGGTGAACTGTGATATGCCATTACTTGAAGAGCAGTTCCTTTTTAAAGTGAAAAGGAAAATGATATTAAACAAAAGGCAGTGGGTCTCAAACTTTAATGAGCCTAAGCCACGTTTTAGACAATCTAATAAGTGGTCAGTTATCTATAAAAGCAACATCCATGACTCTTATGCAGATGACGGATAGACTGCATTTTGTAAAACAATCCTATATAGCATGTGTGAATATTAAGTACAACGAAAGTTGACTCAAGTTTTGGTGGTGAAGATGGGGCAAGAGGAGAAGCAAGTGCTTCCATTTATCTTGACTGACATTGTGTATGTGAAGAGATAATGAAAGAAATAATGGAATTTTTACTTATAGTGTATTATGTTAAATAAATGGAATTATTTAAGTTTCCTTCAGACACCATAGATAGTATGTCAATTTTAGAGGTGAATGACTCAGGCAACAACAACAAAAAGTAACAGAAAATAATCCCAGAAAATAGAGGTCCTATAAAAGATGGGATGCCAACTTCAAGTGGCGAGTATTTCCACATTTCTAGGGAACCCTTCTATATATATATATATATATATATATATATTTTTTTTTTTTTTTTGGAGAGGTTTTTGCTATAGGGCACGTGTGCTCACCAGACAGACAGAGAGTGACAGAGAGACAGAAAGCGAGAAATCACCCCCCAGGGGGGATGGCCACGCCACAATCCCTTCTCCTCCGTTCTCCTCATGGGATCTTGGGCACGCACGCACACATGTCCGGTGTGAGGTATTTTTTTTTTTGGAGAAGTTTTCACTATAGGGTGCATGCGCTCGCCAGACAGAGAGAGACATAGAGACAGAAAGCGAGAAATCACCCCCCAGGGGGGATGGTCACGCCGCAATCCCTTCTCCTCCATTCTCCTCTCGGGATCTTGGGCACAGACGCACACGCGCCCAGCGTGAGTTTTAAGCCACCGGGTCCGGGATGCGCGAACCGCGGTCGACTACGTGGGAGTCCAGCGACATAGCCATTACGCTAACTGCTGGTTCCCGCCCGGTGTGAGTTTTAAGCCACTGGGTCCAGTACGCGAACTGCGGTTGACTACATGGGAGTCATAGCCATTACGCTAACTGCTGGTCCCAGGGAACCCTTCTATTGATAAAATGAGTTACCTACTTTTTTTGCACCAACAGAATATATTAGTCAACATTCAAACTTGTGTAGATTACTTACGCTATCCCTGTGAACATTCGCACTGAGTGAAGATAAAGGAACCTGAGTCAATATCCCAGTTCTGCCCCCTCACCAGCCGTGGGGAAATTGCAGAGCTCCGTGTGTCTTGGACTCCTTATTTGTGAAATGAGTGCTATACGTCGTGCAGATCAAATGAAGGGTCAAAGTAGGCTTCAAATGTGTTCATGTTCATGCAGATCCTAGTATTCAGCACATCATTGTTAATTTTTCTTTCTCTCCTTGCCTATTAGTCTTTCTCTCTGCCTTGCTCCTTGATTCATTTAGTTTGATCCTTATCTTCTGAATGTAAAGAAAACAGGTCATCAAATTTATTAAAAAACCTTATGTTTGGGCCAGCATGTGGTGTGGTGGTTAGGTTGCTGGATTCTCACATGGCAGACCATGGTTCAAGCCCCAGACCTGACAGCTTGTTTTTTAACTTCCCCTCTTTCCATCTCTCTAGTGAGTGCATGAGCCCTGGAGCAAATTAAAATAATAATAATGATACATAAAATTAAATAAATCTTTTTTTAAAATATGCTAAACTTAAGAGGATCTGTGAGCTTAAGGCCACAATAATGGTGTTTGGAATATTCAAAAGTATTTTGCACTTAATACCAAGATTTGAGACAGTTAAGAAGTTAAACCTCTATTTCAGCAGAAGTACTGCAATGCTTTAAAGTGTTTAAAATGATTTAATATAAGGATAATTGGGGGATATAAATAAGAATTTTTCAGTTTCACAATTTATAGAGAGATTTCACAAAACACAATATTAAATAAGAGTAATTAATTTTCATCTTTATATATAGGTAGAGTATTTCTATAAATAATACTAGCTGATTTTTTTGTCATCAAACTTTAGTGCTAGTACATGTAATAATTTCCAGAAAGTCAGAATCATGCTTTTGAGATAAATTCCTTAGTAACTGACTTCATCATCCTTCATACTATATTTTAAACTCTGTTTTTCAGTTTACTGTGCTTTTCCCTTAAGGGAAAGAAGAAAGGGGAAAACAGAGGATAAGAAAAGGTAAAGAAATAGAGGTTCTAGAAAGATAAAATACAATATTTTGCTAATGGTAACTATCTTTATGTATTTTTAGCTGTATGACTAATTTTTTTAATTTTTCCATTTTAATTTTTAATTTTTTTTACTTTGCTTTTTGAAAGATAAAAACAAAACAAATAACAAAGCATATGACCATCATCACTGATTTATGAAGTTCATACAACAGTCATACATTCATCTACTAATAATTTAGTTTTTAGGCCACTGATAGAAACATTGACCCTCATGGTTCAGATATGTCAACCTTCCAATTTAAAGACTTCTCAGCCTGGGAGAGAGTATGGTGTGGAAATGACACAATTCAGTTATTCTCATTTCATTCAGTTAAGACCTACAGGAACTGCAGGTAATGTATTCAGTCTCCCAGCTGCCCTTTCATCCCTTGGTTAATGGGAAGTTAAGAGACCAACTCCTCAAAACTTTCAAGAGCACTTGAGAGAGTTTGCTCAATGGAGTTCAAATATCAGACTTAAAGCAAGCTGCAATTTTGATTTGAACCCTATTTCCTGCTAGTGTCCTGACCCAGGTGTGGTCTGGACTTGATAAACCATTAACTTTGTTCTCTATGTAAATAAAATGGTGGCTGCACAGGTGCACCTGCTGGATAGTGTTATGGGCAAGCACAAAGTTATCAGAGTGTAACGCAGAAAAAATAAACAGAACAAGTGTGCTAAGGGGCGCACTTAGATTGCCGTTGTAGATTGTGTATACAGTTAAATCTTTCTGTCAAATACGTTTAATGCAGTTACTGAATTTAACATTTGGCTCACAGGAAAGCTAATCTGGCCAGCACTCCCATGTGTCCCCCAATTAAATGAGTATATCAGAAATTTTCTCCAAAAAAAAAGAAATTTTCTCAATAACTACGTAACTATCTTTAAAGTACTATATTTTAAAAGTACTTAAAGTATGTAAAAGTACTATTGAGAAAGGAGAAAAAAAAGTGTTGCAAACTTAATATAGAATAGGCTATGCTGCCTTTTAATTTATTTTGTGAAGTGACAGAATGATAGAGAACGCTGGGAACATTTATTACTGACAGGTGTAATTTTACCCCTACTTGAAAGGCCATGACTTTAAAAGGAGATGAAAGCTTCCAGCTGATGAATGAGGGAAGAAAAGTCTGACAGGAATAACATGACTGTCCCAAGGGAACTGAGTCATGTGGGCCTGTGGTTTACCATTTGGTCATGAAGTTACAGAGATTTACAGTGTGCTCTGGAGGGGGTCGGAACCCGTTTATTTGCATGTACTTCTGGAGAGTTGATAGACCAAGTTTGGAAAACTCCAAACAGTGTGACCAGCTCATCTCCCAGCTGATAATGACATAACAGTTCCAGGCCACCCAGAGCAGCATAACTATGACTGACGAAACCCTCCTGTCTGGGTTTCTGGGCTAATAAAGATTTGAGGTAGCAATTTATATATAGAAAAAAGCCTAAGGTATAATCATTAAACATAAACCATAGGTTTGTCTTTAGAAAGAGTTTTGTTTTGTTTGTGTTTTGCTATTTTTTTTTTTTTGTACGTTTCATAGTATCAAAAATAAGGCCCCAAAGAAGTTTTTAACTTTAGGTTCATTCTGATAAAATCTTACAATCAAAATTATTCTAGTTATGTTAACTAAACCAACATAGATCTAGTACTATTACTTTCAAGGTGCTAGGCTAAGAAATTAGGTTTAAGAATACTAAAATGTAACAAGGGGAAGATTGAAGTGTGAATTACTATGAGGTAGGGAAGAATGTGACAGTGCCATAGGAAACACACAAAAGAGAATGAGAGATAAAAATAAGAGGCTTCTCCTCTGTGAGTACAAAATTTGCATACAGTTCTGCTAGAATTTACATACCTATCTTATTAGGATTTGCTCTCATGGGGCCAGAAGGTAGCATAGTGGTAAAATACGACACTCTACAAAGGTAAATCCCTGTGGACAGGCTCTGGATTCACCTCTGAGACTTCCCTGATAACACTGGACATGCACGTGCTCATGATCTGGGCTGGATGACACTAGAAATGGATCATGGTTTCAAGACCCCATTGGGGTGCTGTGTGTCTGTCCCTCTGTCCACCTGTCTCTCTAGTTTATAAAAGAAATAAACTTAAAAAAATAAAAGAATATGTTCCCTTTTCTTTAATGTGAATCATTTCACCACTTTAAGTATTACTTCCAGGTTAGAGGTCAGCTTTACTTAGGAGTGCTGGAGATACTCAGTGATACTCCAGTGAAATGAGTGTGATGCCTTCTAAGAACAGAGCAGACTCATATTTTCCTCTGCACCTCACTATTGTTATTCATTTTTACTAGAAATTTTATTAAAGTAGATGCCAATGTGATCACAAAGAAGAGATTAAAAGGAAAATGGAATCTCTTTCATTAATAATTGGGCCAGCAGGTAGCATGGTAGTTAAGGTGGTTAGACCCCAATGTGGTCTAAGTCCTGAACTGGAGGCTTGATTACCATGCCAGGTGCATGTGTGCATATGCCCAAAATCCCAAAAGGAAGGAGAAAATGGAAGAGAAGGGATTGTAGCATGACAGTACTCCATGGGGCTGGGGAAGTGTTTCCTTACTTTCCTTCTCTTTTTCTCTTTCTGATGAGAGCAAGCTCTCTCTGGCAAATTAAATAACTTAGAACTAATTCGTAAAATATAAAGATAAAATAAGTATACAAATTTCCTGAAAATCCATAGGAACTAAGCATTATTCAGCTTTTTTTAGTCTTAAGAAACTCTCCATGGATAAAATGGTATGATTTGCAGAAGTATAGAACTATTGGGCTGTCAGAAATGTCATGATGCATTTTTGCATAGAAAAACATAGAAAAAAAATACATCATGAAATTTCCAACAACCCAGTACAGAAGTTCACTTGGTTTATTCAAAAACAGCTTGCAATTTTTTGGATACTTTATCATTCTGACATTTTAAGGGTCATTTATGGACTGTTCAAGCAAAATTATTATTTCACCAGACAAAAGCCACTAGCACAGGAATAAGAACACAAAAACTCATACCATGTTGCACACAAATATGCAAATATATGGACAGTCTAGGTATCACTGACAAGTTACCAAAAACACCATTACACATAAAATAGCAATTTAAAAAGTGGTCAACAAATGTCATGGAAAGAAAAAATTGAAAACTGTAAACATTAAATGTGTCATAAACTAACACTATATATTCCATTATTACTTCGGCTCATTATGAAAATAAACAAATAAAGATAATGTTAGCACTTAGAACTCTGAATTGCTTAAAATTCATGATATTAAAGAAATATTCTGTTGAAATAATTCAACATTAAGAAACATACCTAATTAATCCTTATACTTTAATCAACTCTATAAAAACAGATTTACAATATTTCTAAAAAGACAGCTCCCAAATAACTTCCTTCTCTCACCAAATAGCTTCATGACCTTGAACATATTTACATGGAAATCATGACATAGTTAAATAATAGCTAAATAATACCACAGGGAAAAGTATAATACTTCAAAAATTTTTAATATTATTCACATTTCACTCTAAAGTTTTGCTAGTGTGAATAAGCACATAGAAGACATGAAGCCTATTTACTTATAGTCACATTATTTAACATAAATAAACTTATTTAAAATAAATAAAACTAAACCTTAATTTCCCAGAAAATAATGTGATGCTCAAACAGTAAATATGTATATACTGAAGCCCCTGGAAACTTTTTGAACGACTTCATCCATACATTCCTTTATACTGATTTATAAGCCCTGCTTTAGAAATCTCACACACTGTGTGAACAATACTCAACTGAAATAAATATAACTGTTAAGTAATCCCGACAGTTGCAGAGTTTGATTTTATCACGAAACATTTTCATCTGCTCCTCTGTTCATCTCCTTTGTCGTACCCTCTCTCCATACGCATACACACACACACTAGAAGCTTTACCCAGTTTTACACAAGGACTGTAACCCATTTCTGACCCTCAAACCGATTATTCTGTTTTTAACTCTCTGTATTACTCATTAAACCTCCTGGCTTCATCCCATTGGTAACATCTGCTTTCTATCAATGCCAAGGGAGACAGGTTCTTTAAACATACTTTCCTTAAAAAATAAGAATAAAAATGTAATTTATATAGATCTTTAAAAAGTGGAAATCTAAGTTGTTTCATTACATCCAAAATGATTTTTTTTTTTTCAATTTGAAAGCCCTCCATTTGCTCCAAGAAAATCATGGAAAATATCAACATCTGTACATTGCAATAAAAGCACTACTTGTAACTGCCATTCATCAAGCAAGTGAGTAATTCGGAAAACAGTAGCAATAGATCTTGGAGTGGAGTATGGCAGGATGAAGCCAAAGTGCTTTTCTAACTTGTAAAGGAAACTTTTCCATGAGCAGTACTTTCAAGCAGTTGCTAAGTCTTCAAGGTATGAACAGCATCAGCCTCCTGTTAATTTAGCTTCAATAAATTAAGAAAGAAAATCCAAGAGAGGTATATTCCATAGCTTAATGAATCCTCCTAGCTTTTATGCTTTAGCATAATTTGAATCCCACCCTTTGGTACTATTGGAATCAATTACCAGTTGGCAATATTGAGAAGTATGAGACTACTGATAAGTAGAATGAGCAAAAATTATGCACATTTTAATTATTTGAATTTTACTTGGTTTCCTTTATGAACCCACTTTTCAGTGTTGGTGAAATCAAGAAACGCATAGCCCAAGAAGAAGACGGTGAGGCAGAAGACTCAAGACGCTTATAAATTGCTCCATGTGGCCTTGATCCTGGAGACAGGCACCCTGGTTCTGCTCTGTCACCGACTCTGTGACCTTGGAGGAGCAACCTCAGTTTACTTTTCTTCCTTTAAGGGTTCCTTCCCTCCAGAATGATGCCTATCTCAAGGCGTTGCTGTGAAAACCCACTTAAATACTGGAGGAAAACACGCCAAGTGCTAAAGCGCGCCATGTGAGCACCATTCCTTAGGGCATTTCTGCCTCTGCAGCCCTTAGACCTGCCGCTTCTGGAAGAATGTGCCTGACAAACCTATTGTGGTCTGGTTCTAGACAAGCGAAGTCTGCCTTTAGCACCAGTTCCTCCTACCAGGCCCCTGCTGTCACCCAGCATGCACCCTAATTCAAGGGTACAGCTGTTGTCAAAGGAGAGTTCAAATACCTAAGCCTTGATGATTTTAAGGGGAAATATTTGGTGCTTTTCTTCTATCCTTTGGATTTCACCTTTGTGTGTCCTACAGAAATTGTTGCTTTTAGTGACAAAGCGAATGAATTTCATGACGTGAACTGTGAGGTCATGGCAGTTTCCGTGGACTCCCACTTTAGCCATCTTGCCTGGATAAAAACACTGAGGAAGAATGGCGGTTTGGGCCACATGAACATCACTCTCTTGTCAGATTTAACTAAACAAACTTCTCGAGAAGACGGTGTGCTGTTAGAAGGTCCTGGTCTTGCACTAAGAGGTCTCTTCATAATTGACCCCAATGGAGTCATCAAGCACCTGAGTGTCAATGATCTTCCAGGGGGCCGAAGCGTGGTACAGACCCTCCGCTTGGTGAAGGCATTCCAGTTTATGGAAAGCCATGGAGAAGTCTGCCCAGCAAATTGGACACCAAATTCTCCCACAATTAAGCCAAGTCCGGCTGCTTCCAAAGAGTACCTTGAGAAGGTAAATCAGTAGATCATCCCATGTGTCTGCAGCTCCTCCTGCCAGGAACCAACCACAGTTGGAACCTATTTTTAGCATTTCAAAAACAATTATTTATAGAAGGCAAAAAAAAAAAAAAAAAAAAAAAAAAAAAAACTATGCTTGTATTTGTAACTGTTACTCTAGATGTTTTGTTTCTGTAACTCTGGCTAAGGCTTTTCAAATGTCAGCGCTGTTATAAGGAGTCCTGTATTGGTAACGTCCTGATGGCCAGCTAGATTTTACAGACTGCCTAGATCATGTCTTCAGTGGGTGAAGGCAGCTCTTCTTTCTTAGCCTTACTTGAATGTTTGTCTACACCAAAGTAGTACAACAAGCATCCAAAACTTCTGATCAAGGGTCCTGAAATCTTCAATTTCTTTGTATTAAACTGAATTTTTTTTAAAGTAACAAAGATTGTTTTAAGTTAGCATCTGCTGTCTAACTCTCACAATGGATGTACCTGTGATTGAAGCAACGTGAATCATGTTATCAAAAAAAAAACACAGCACAGTGATTTCACTGATCGTGCATGGTCCCCATCCTTAAGGTTTATAGTTTACATGCTGATTTTACTTATTAGCTGACTTAGTGTCTAAACACATTTCTAGTCATTGATTAGGTATAATTATAAAGGATATTTATTCAATCCAGGGTGTGCATTTTGAAATCATTGTAATTAATTTGTTTCTCGAAATCTTCCATGTGAAATATATAATAGAAAATAAACCTATTTTAAAATATTTTTTTAAAAAAAGAAGCTTATAAATTGAGTCATTTCTTTCCTAATTACATAGGTTTGACACTTGTGAATGGTATAAAAATTGAGATAGCACATATATTTAATGTGAATATCTCCATACATTATAATATACCTATACTTATAATAGTATTTTTAAAAATATTTCTAGGAAATACTTTGGGAATGACCCCACAATTTTACATTCTAATCTGCAATAAAAAAAAAAAAAAGCTAAAGTACGTCATGCAGCCAGCCTTCGTTATATTACATGGGTTCCTAATTCAATGCAATTTCCAAGCTGGCCACATCATGAAAGATTCATGACCATAATTAGATTTCTATTCCCACAGCACTGGGGAATAGAAAGCAGGCGTTTCACCTTTATAGGGACACATTCCGCAATTCTCTTTGCACAACTTAAATTATAAAGTAAGCCCTCAAAAAGTCCTCCTCATTGTTAAGCTATGTCATTCTAACACAACTTTCATCATCTCCTTTGATTTTTCTGGAAAATGACACAACCATTCCCTGATTTTTGAAGTTAGAAAATACTGAAATTCATATCTTTCAATATTCCCCATTTTTTTTCTGTCTTACATTTTCACATATTTCTTTGCTGCTGACATCTCTAACCCTAGCATTATCAACCATCCTGTCTCCTGTCTTTTCTGCAATTCCCCTTCATTTTCTTACTTTCTCTCTCACTAGCTCTCTCTGTGTCTCTTTTTCCCGTCTCTCTCCCCCTTTCTCTTTTTTGCTTTTAACAAATGCTGCGCATTTAGACATCCTTATATAGACTGCATTAACAATCTTGTATCTTTAAAGTGCTTCTTCTTTATTGTATATCTAAGGAGACATACTGAAAATATTTCAAATGTGATAAAGTTTAGGTACCAGAGACCATACAATAAAAGTATTTAATATTCTATTTGTTATATATTCTTCTTGAGGAAGTGATATTTAAACTGGCCTCTGAAAAACATAAAAAGCTCATAATCAAAAATTGTAAGTGAAGGCAAATCATCTTGATTGGAATGTACCTGTTCTCTTTTACTTACAGTATGTCACCACTATCCCCCAAACACTAGCCTAACTTCTTTCTCTTCTTCCTTCCTTCCTCCCTCACTTTCTTCATTCCACAACCATTTACTGAACTCACCAAAGACAAGAAATATCAACTATTTTCAAAATTATTTAGGAGTTATCAGCAAGTAAATGCACAAATAACCTGCTAGAATTCATTTTACATGTAATCTCATGAGACAGAAAGAAATACACAGCAAATCTTTTGTAACAGCAAATGTAAAAAGGAAAAAATTAAATATGTATCATTTACGATAGGGTATGATTTAAAATATTACGGCACATCTATACAATGAAATATGCAGCCTTTAAATAAAATTCAGATATATTGTCACATGGAAAGATTACAATAGAGTGTGTGGACTATAATCCCATTAAGTAAAATATAGAAATCAAGTTTTAAATTTATATTTGTAATTCTAGCTAGAGAGATATTAATATTTCCATATCCATCTATAACTATATACCTATTATTACAGTCTCACCTGGTCCTATTATTACCTTCAAAAAGGTTTTGAAAAATAAAATTTAAAACTAAAAAATATGAACTTTACTTCTCAACAAAGGCTCCAGCAAGTTTCAGTTACTTCTGTAACCCCTACCGGCCATGTAGCCCGTCCCTAAAGAACTGAAGGTCCTGGAAAAGCAACCACATCAACGCAGTCTTTCTATATCATTAATGAAAGAAAAATGGGAGTCCTTTAAAGGTTCTTTTTAAGATTGGGAAAAAAAAAAAAAAAGAAGTTAAAAGGAGCCAAATCAGGACTGTAAGGTGGATGTCTAATGATTTTCTATTGAAACTCACAAAATTGCTCTTGTCTGATGACAGAAATAAGCAGGAGTACTGTCACGGTGAAGGACTCTCTGTTGAAGCTTTCCTAGGTAATATTCTGTCGAGCTTATCCTAACTTTCTCCAGACACTCTCCTAATAAATGTTTTTGTTCTTCGCATTTCCACAAAGTCAACAAGCAGAACCCCATGACCTATGCTCTAGACCTGTTTATTTGGCTCTGACTGGAACACTTCCACATCTTGGTGGCTAGTGTACTGATTGTGCTTCGTCTTCGGGATCATACCAGTAAGCTTTGTGTCATTTCCTGCTATAATTCTTCAAAGAAATGTTCACAGCCTCAATCTTACTTGTTCAAAATGTCCATGAAAATCTCTGCTTTTAGGGACCATCAGTTGGCGTAATGGCTACGTCGCTGGACTCCCATGAAGTCGACCGCAGTTCGAGTCCAGGTCCCGGTAGCTTAAACGCATGCTGGGCGTGTGTGTGTGTATGTGTGTGCCCAAGATCCAGAGAGGAGAATGGAGGAGAAGGGATTGCGGCCATCCCCCCTGGGGGGTGATTTCTTGCTGTCTCTCTGTTTCTCTGTCTTCCTGGCGAGCACACGTGCCCTATAGCAAAAACTTCTCAAAACAAAAGAAAACAAAAAAAAATCTCTTCTATCTGCCGCTAATCTGGGAGCATCAGTTGTGCAACCCACTGAGCAACATGCTTGTGCGACTTTAATTTTTCAGTCAGAACTGCGTAAGCTGAACCAATTGCATTGTCTATTGTGTTGACTGTAGTTTCTGCTGTGAATTGTCAGTCCTCTTCAGTTATGGTGTGAGGACCAAACTAAATCCTATTTAGATATGTTATACACCAAGTAAGGAAGGAGTTTCTTTTGGCACACATTTTTTTTAAAATCAATGCATAATTTTTCAATAACACACATTTTCCATGAACTTTTTGAACACCCCTAGTCTATCTTTGTGTATATTGAGAACATTTCTGGGAAAATGTACAAGATACCATTAGCTATAGAGAGTAACAATGACATTGGAGGAAGGGGTTTTTACCTTTAAAATGTATACTTGCTGTTAAGATTTACATCCTTACGTACACACACATTTACTTACTGCTTTTGAGAATTTATTCATTAGCTAGCATAGTTAGCTTTGTTGACTCTTCCCATGGCATGGGGAGTGGACCGTCATACAGACATAAAGGAAAGCCAATTTGGTTCCTCTTACCCTAAGGAAGTCTGATAATAGGTGCCCTTCTCCAACAACTGTGGGGCATAAGGATGCTGACTATAAATGGACATAATGATGTAGCATGATTAACTTTTCTGAAAATATTCAGTATGTTAAATATTTTTAAAATTTTCTCTAGGACTTGTGCACTTATTGGAGAGAAATAGAGAGAGACAATGAAAAAAGCATCCCCTCCAGGAGAATGGCCACCATGCAGTTCCTTCTCCTCCATTCTCCTTTTGGGATTTTGGGCACACATATGTGCCCAGTGTACTTTTCAATGCACCAGATCTGAACTCAAATCACAGTTATCCATGTGGGATTCAGCCACCTTAACCACCACTCCGTGTCCCCAGTTAACCCAAAACATTGTTTAAAGTATCATTAAAGACACCAGCCCATTCCCTGGTGATGGAAGGAGCTGGATCCCACATGGTTGACTACACGGCTTGAGTCCTGGCCCTGGCAGCTTGAGAAGCACACAAGGCACACATGCATGCATGTCCGAGATTCCAAGGGGAGGGAAAACTGACAGAGGGGACTGCAGCATGCCCATGCCCCGTGGCAGGTGTTTCCTCTCCCCTCTGGTGCTCACACACATGCCTTCTGGCAAATAAAAAATATCATTAAAAATATAGGTAACAATAGATAAATTTGGGTAAAGGATATGCAGGTGTACTTTGGGTTATTCCTATGTCGTTTTTGTACATGAAAATTTTTTTCTAAATAGAAAAACTTATAGAAAAAGTTGACATCATGGTGGTATTAAGTAGGTGACATACAAAATTCTTATAAAAACAAGTAAATGTCCTCTCTTAATTTTATTTGTAGGTAAATATTTAGAGCCAGAATGAAAAACCACAAGTGAAAAGTTCATCCTTGAAAACACATTCCTGACATTTGTTTCTGTGTCTTTTATTTAAAAGGCGATATAGTCAGTAAGAGCATTTCATAATGTCATTTCCTCTTGGCTTATGCAATCTAGTTTTTCAATTTTCCAGTCTACATTTAGAGTAAGATGTATTAGTGTAATTTCTTTTATGTTTAAGGAAAAATGATTATTATGAAAACACTTTAGGAAAATCATTTTAGTATTTTCCTTCTCCTCCCATTAGGCCACTTTGTACATTTGGAAAATAAAGTTATAGACATGCTTTTAAATATTTGGTTGAAAAGCAAATGTTGTTCAAAAGAAAATTTAGCTGCACAAAAGCATCTCCTACATGAAATCATCTAGCTCCCACTTTCTAAACTATGAATTATTTTAACATGACAAGGTAGAATTACAAATATCATCTTCTTTCAATTGAGATATGCATTTTATATAACTGAGGCATGAGAAATGAATTTTTGAAACCTTTTCTCTGTAACTGAACTGAAGTTATCTATAAGCCCCCATTTTCACTGGTGGTAAAACATGTGATTTTGCCAAGATAAAATTAATTCAGCTACTTTTTTCCCCTGGTTTAAACATACTTTGAGGAAAATATCTGGTCAGTGCAGAAGTCTCCTCCTTCTCCTTCACATCCTCCTAAGGTTAAATTTTTCTTTCTGGTATCACATTAGGCACAAGAGTGGCTTATGCGTCCAATCCAAGGCCACAGTATTTCTCTATCCTGTCTTCCCATGGTGATATACAATTCACATTTTTGTACAATTCATATTTTTCATTGTCCCTGCATTCACTTTGAAACAGGGGTGTCCTGCTTGCTTTCCAGTTGCCTATCCCATTAGTTCATTGTACCCTCTTAAGTCATAAACTCAAGACCCCTTTATATTTGCATAGGTGAACTTGTAAATATGACCATAAGCCATCCATCTACCCATATCTTGTCTACTAATAACTGCTACTCAGGCACCATGCTGGAAACCAAGCACTTCTTTGAGGCGTAAAATTACACCCGAGAGGCCAGGTCAAAATATCTTTGCTTCAGGATTTTTAAATATGTCTTGAGTTTCAAATAACTTGGCTTGCTACAATGCATCAAGGAACACCTTACAAAAGGGACATTGGATCACTTCCCAAGAACCCATCAGTGTCTAAGTTTTAGTCAAACATACTTCTAGTTTTCTCTCAGCTGGCCAAGCTCTTGTTGTTATGGGGCAGAATAATGTACATCGGCTTCCATTTCCCCTCACTTTATTATTTTCTCTATATGCCCTAAGTCCCTCCAGTTTTCAGCCTCGGACACTGGAAAGGTATTTCTAACCACCCCCCCCCCCCAACCCAGGTTTTTAAATATAAGCTTCTTTAAGACTATGTTTCTGTTATGAATCTATACATTTTTCTTTAGATTTGGTCTTCCCTAGGGCAAAGCTGTGAAGGAATTATGTCTAGTAAGGGTAATGGTTTCAACAAGTGAAAATCCTGAGTTTAAATCTTTAAAAATTTTAGTCCAATATGTAATTTTATACTCATGTTCTTTTAAGTTTTTTCTTTTGCTTTTCTTTTTTTTTTTTTTTTTAAATTGTGAGAGGGTATGTGCACCTGTCACAAAATGTGCCCACATTTTTCAAGCTGCCAAGGCCAGAATTCACTCCTTGGTGGGCTATGTGGGATCCAGCTTCATTAACCACTAGGCTATGAGGCCAGCCCTACACTCATGTTCTTTTTATGTGAACATTTTGCTTTTATGACATGAAATAACATGTTAAATTCCAAGGGATAATAAATTAAAAGAAAAAATTTAGGGCCCATAATTCTATCCAGTTAGAGGTAGATTTTCTTTCCTTATGAAATAGAGAGACTTTAGTGAATAAACTTTCTGGATGAGACCAATAAGAGAGACGAAAATTTTTTAATCTTCAAATTATATATGGAGAACATTTTCAAGACATTATATATTTTTCTGAAATCTCATTAATAGTTATATAATATTCCATCAAATTAATGGAAAAAATGTGTTACTTGAGTTATTCTCAGCTGTTAAAAATTAGGTTTCCATCCAATATTTACTAAATTAAAATGCCAACAAAGAAAAATATCTGGATGAGATGGACAAATTCCTGGACATGAATAATCTGCCAAGGTTGATTCGGGAGGACATAGAAAGCCTGAATAGACCTATGACAAGCAGTGAGATTGAATCAGTAATAAATAACCTCCCAATAAAGAAAAGTCCAGGCCCTGATGGCTTCACTGCTGAATTTTACAAAACTTTTTAAAGAAGAAGTAATCCCCATTCTACTCACACAGTTTCTAGAGATCCAAAAGGAAGGAGCCCTTCCTAATTATTTATATACTTATTTATTTACTGGCAAGGTTTTTACTACAGGATGCATGCGCAAAGTGACAGAAAGCGAGAAACCACCCAACCGGGGGGGATGACCACGCCACAATCCCTTCTTCTCCATTCTCCTCTTGGGATATTGAGCACACACACACACACACACACCTGGCATGAGTTTAAGCCATTGGGTCTGAGACTCGAACCGCGGTCGAATACATGGGAGTCCAGCGATATAGTCATCACTCCAACTGCTAGTCCCCCAAATTCATTCTATGAAGCCTCCATTACCTTCATTCCCAAAATGTATAAGGATATGACAGAAAAGGAAAACTACAGACCTATATCCCTGATGAGTATAGATGCAAAATTTCTCAACAAGGTGCTTGCTAACCATATTCAACAGCATGACCAGGTAGGCTTTATCCCAGGGATGCAAGGGTGGTTCAACATAGGCAACATAAGTGTAATACATGACATTAACAGAAAGAAAGATAAAAACCATATGATTATTTCAATCAATGTGGGAAAAGCATTTAACAAAATACAACATGACTTTATGATCAAGACTTTCAGTAAAATTGTCATAGAAGGACCATTTCTCAGCATAATAAAAGCAATTTATGAAAAACCTACAGCTAACATTATACAGAATGGGAAAAAGCTAAAAGTTTTTCCACCAAAAATGGGTTCAAGACAAGGCTGCCCACTTTCTCTGCTCCTATTCAATATAGTACTGAAAGTTCTAGTCAATGCGATCAGACAAGAGAAGGAAATAAAAGGCATTCCAATAGGGAAAGAAGAGCTGAAATTATCTCTGCTTGCAGATGACATGACTGTATACACAGAAGACCCAATAGTATCCATGAAAAAATTTCTCAAAATAATAAATGCATACAGTAAAGTGGCAGGATACAAAATTAACTTACAAAAATCTAAAGTATTTCTATATACAAACAACAAGCAGACAGAGACAGAACTGAAGAATGTAACTCCATTTACTACAGCCACAAGAAGTTTAAGATACTTAGGAATAAAACCAAGGAAGTCAAAGAACTATACAAGGAAAACTATGAAAACCTTAAAAAGTAAATTGAAAAGGACACCAAAAAGTGGAAGGACATCCCATGTTCCTGGATTGAAAGAATCAATATGATAAAAATAGCAATCCTATCCAAATTAATCTATGTGTTTAATGCAATCCCTATAAAATTACAAGAGACATTCTTCACAGATCTAGAAAAGACAGTCATAGGATTTGTCTGGAACCATACAAGACCCCATTTTGCTAAAGCCATCCTGTGGAAGAAGACTGGAGTAGATGGTATCTCACTTCCTGACCCCAAAATATATTACAAAATATACAAAATATAATCAAAACAGCATGGTATTGGCACAAAAATAGACATGAGGACCAATGGAACAGAGTAGAGACTCCATAAATAAATCCCAAAACATACAGCCAACTCATCTTTGACACAGGGTACCAGTCAATCCAGTGGGAAAAGGGAATCCTCTTCAGCAAATGGTGTTGAAAAAACTGGGTATCCACCTGCAGAAAGAAGAATCTGAACCCCTATCTGTCACCATTAACAAAAAATCAACTCAAAATGGATCAAAGATCTAAACTTAAGACCTCAAACTATAATACTGGTGGAAAACACTGGGGAAACTCTGAGAGACACTGGGATAGGCAAAGACTTCTTAAGCAAGACCCCAAAAGCACAGGCAATAATCCCCCAAATAGAATTACATCAGATTAAGGAGTTTCTGCTCATCAAAAGACACTGTAATTAGTGTGAATCAACTACCCTCAGAATGGGAGAGAATTTTTGTTAACTGTGCCTCAGATAAGGGACTGGTAACCAGAATACACAGGGAACTCAAGAAGTTTACTCAAAAGAAAATGATTAACCCAATTAAAAGATGGGAAAATGGGCTGAATAAACAACTCTGTAAGGAAGATATACGAATAGCCAAAAAGCATATGAAAAAACGCTCAACATCCCTCATTGTAAGAGAGACACGGATCAAAACCACAATGAGATACCACTTAACCCCAGTCAGAATGGCAAAGATTTTTTTAAAAAACAAATAATGATAAATGCTGGAGGGGATGTGGTGAAAGGGGTCCAGCCACTGTGGAGAATATGGAGGTTTCTCAAAGACCTTCAAATAGAACTACCATATGACCCAGCAATTCCACCCCTGGGTATCTACCCACAGGATAGGAGAGCACTCAGTCAAAAAAGCATGTACAACTATTTTCATTGCAGCATTATTCACACTTGCTAAGACATGTAACCAACCCAAATGCCTACAAACAGATGAATGGATTGAAAAATTGTGGCATATATACTTCATGGAATACTATTCAGCCATAAAAAAAAACAAGGTCCTAGAATTTGATACAAAGTGGACAAATATGGAAGATCTGTTGCTGAGTGAAGCAAGTCAGGCTATGAAAGAGAGACATTGTATGTCTTCATATGTCTCCACTTAACATATACCGACTGTCCGCACTCTGTGGCTAACAAGGATGTGTATGGTGGTCTCAACTGGGCTGGACTGAGGTGTATATCATGCTGGGTAAAGTCTCTTCACAATCTAAATGATGTATAGTGACTTAATGTATGAATAATAATATTTTTAAAAAAAAATTTAAAAATTATATTTCTACCAAATTCAAAGAATACAAATAAAGAATTTGGACAGAAGAAAAAAATTTTATAGCGATTATGATTATTAAAGAGGATATTAAATGTTATAAGTGTTCATAATGCCAATTTAATAAATACAGCATACATAGCGTGGTTGTGATGGGAATGAAAGGAAATACAGGTCAGCCACTTTCACAATCTTCCACAATAAGCTTCTAATTATTACTTTCTAAATCTACCTTTATTTGGTACCAACATAAAGAATATTTGTCTTTCGAGAAGTGAAAAAAAAAGTAGTTATGATAGTATATGTGGTATGATCCTACTTGTGAACTTTAGCAGGGTGGAAAGGACAGAATTGAGACTTGACACTTAAGAACAATATGAAATTTCTGCAGTGCCTTTATAATTAAAGCAATTGAATTAATTCCCCATTTGAATGGATAAATGCAACTACTATGTTTAGTCACTTTGTCAAGCTGATGATTTAATTTATTTCATTGTATAACTTGTTAACTTGTTTTTCTTAAAACATTTGCTTTAATTCTTTTTATTTTTTTTTTGGAGAGATTTTTGCTGTAGGGCACATGCGCTCACCAGAAAGACAGAGAGAGACAGAGAGATAGAAAGCGAGAAATCACCCCCCGGGGTGGATGGCCACGCCACAATCCCTTGTCCTCTATTCTCCTCTCAGGATCTTGGGCATGCATGCACACACACCCAGTGTGAGTTTAAGCCACCGGGTCTGGGACTCAAACCACAGTGGACTACATGGGAGTCCAGCGACATAGCTATTACACTAACTGCTGGTCTCGACATTTGCTTTTATTTGTTTAAACTCAAGGTAAAACAAAAAAATCAATATACTTATCATTAAAATAATAAAAGAAAAATATCAATATTCCTGAACACATTCATGAATAATCTTTTAGAAATAATTCCCATAAGTGATTGAAGGATATGCATATCTCTACAACTACCACATACTGCAAAAATGCTCCTACTAACAGTATTACATGAGCATGTGATGGCCTCTGATTCTCAACATTCATTGAGAGCTTCTTTCTCTCTTTCACATACACATGACCAAATTGAGAAGCAAAAATGTACCTAATGTTAATTTACATATTTCGCACCATGTATTTATAAAATGATTACTGGGCATTTTGGCATTTGTTGCTCACATGCATTCTTCTATTTTTCTCATAAAGGATACGTACATATTTTTAAATTATTTTGTCTCTCTTTTTTTATTCATTTTAATTTGACCAGAGAGGGAAAGAATGAGAGAGAGAGGGAAAGTGAGAAAGCAAGCCACCAGGTCCAGGACTCGAACCATGGTCAGCCATGTGGGAGTGTCCAGCACCCCTAACCACACTACCTTCCAGCCTCAGGGATATATCTTTTTTAAATTGATATGTAAAATATATTAACTCCATTTTCCAAGGTGGATTTTTTGCATCCTCATTTTGCTTACAAATATTTTAATATCTCATAGTTTTATTTAGTTAAATATATAATTTCTTGCCTTTTCTATTTTGGGCTTTCATATTATCCTTAGAGATCTTCTTTATTCTAAAAGTATGTGATTATTTCCTTATACTTTATTGAATGTAGGGGTCATGGGTACATATCACCAGCACCTCACAGTGCAGATATAGCATAGGGGTTATGAAGAAAAAAGAATAAGCAGAGAAGCAGTAGTGCACAAAAATTCCCATCCCCTACCTCTTATCACCCACTGCTGGATCTGTGTGCATATGTCTAGCGTTCCAGCAGAGGAGGCCTTGAGTCAGTAATGCCAAACATATTTGTAAGACCAAGAAGTAAGAGAATCTATGTGTTTCTTAATAGGAAGACCCATCTTCAAAGGATGGCCTTTGCAGAAAACTGGAGCCTCTGGACCCCAGCAACTACCCTTGAATTGAACTAACAAACCTGATGAGCCACATCCCTACTAAGTGACCAAGGGAGGAAAAAGATAAGTTAACAGGGGCACCTAGGCTGGTCTCTTCTCAACTTTTATCTCATGGCTAATTTCTGTATTTATTTTTTTATCCTGACGTGCCCCTCTAGTGTATGACAAAGATTTAGAATTTCATCTCCTTACCAAAGTTTCTTCATACTTTTAATAATCGTTTCAATTAATTCTCTTGAATATTACAAAACTTATATCATTGTTCATTATTCATACGTTGAACTCTTCTTTTCCATGTTTATGCATTCTTTCTTTATATTTTCCCTTCTTCATCCCTAATTTACCAAAGGGCACATTTACTCAACTGGGGTTGGGGTGAAGGGAAGCACGCCATTATGGGCTGTGGTCGCACAGCAACCTCATCTCCATTTCCCCTCCTTTTGGCATTTTGGGCACGTACAACGTGTGCTGATACACTCTTTCAAGCCACCTGGAGAGACTCAAACTATGTGGTCAGCCACCTGGGATGAAGCCACTTTAACAACCACAGTCTAGTCCCTACTTATACATTTTTTAAAAAATTAATTTGTTAGGTTACTTTTTAGGCTAGAGCTTCTATAATAATCTTGTATAATGCAATAATTACATTCTATGCCATTCCACCTTTAACGGGCATATATAGCCAGAGTTTTATCTCTGCCTTCTCATTTATGTCTACTTGGAATCTGATGATATGCTTAAAAATCACAATCTCTTACTCCTTCTGACGGAAATGGAGAAGTAAGGGGCTCATGTTCTTCTCATCTGGGTGGAGGTAACCTAGCAAAAGCCTCAAGTGTGAGGTGGTGTGGTGATCCTACATAAACGTCCACCATGCACAACAAGCTTTCCCTTAGGTTAGCTGTTCCAAAGTCCAGCAAAGGAAAAAGAACAGCAATGGTAAGCCCACTTACTTTTATTTTGAGCCATTCTAATAGTATACATTCATCTGAGAGTAAATATCATTTTTTCATTCTATCTGGCCTTAGGATTGTTTTTCTCAATTGGTACCAAATTTAAGTGGGTCACAGAGAAGTCATATGTAAATAAAGCTCTCAAATTACAATAATATTTATTATTTATTCATACCATTTACACTTCAAAATGCATACACCACGAAATGAAGTCAAGAAAAATTTATCAAAAAAATTTAAGTATCCAAGTCAGATAAAATCAAAATTTAGACAAAAACAACTTAGAGTAATTCTTTCCACTTCAAATAATGCCATAGATAAAATAATGATATTAGATACTTAGCCTCTCTAGATCATTGGATTTTGATAGATTCTTAGATAATTACGATGAATATAATTACGTTACATCTTTGAATCGCAATTTCATCATTTGTAAACTCAAAATGATGGCATCTTGAGTCTTGTAAGTTTTTTTCCCAGTGAGTCTCCTCTTTAAACCATTTGGAAAAGTTGCTACTTTATATAATAATCTTAAATACAGATATTTTATTAAGAATTATTTCTTCATTATTTATTATTATTTTTTAACTTGGCTGGAGAGAGAGAGATTTGTTAAGCATTTAATAAGTACAGATACCATACTGAACATGTTTACTATTCTATCTAACCTAAAGCATTCCATAAGGCAATGAGTTAATGCCATTGTCACCTCCATTCAACAGTGAGAGGACTGAAGCACAGAAAGGGCAGATAACTTTCCTAATATGCTCAAACTAGTAAGTATTAGAACTCAACTGTGAATCCAAAACTTTTTACAACAGAATAAATCTAAATCCATTTACTAGAAACTTCTTACATTTTGGATATCCAGACACATTCCCTCAGGAGCTATTCATTCCCATGGAAGAGGGAAAAAAAAATCTGACTTTTTGAATGGTGGAAAGAAACTCAACTACCACTCTATGTCATCAGTGTCATAAGACCTACAGAACAAACTTGAAACATTTTTAATTTTGCTATTTGGGGAGCTATATAAGACTTTGAGATAAAGTTCATCTTTTTTTTTTTTTCATTAAAACCTCACAATAGAGAGTCCAGTCTATATTATAATACATTTCTTTAGAAAATAAATTTATACTGTCAAAGGAGAAAACTGACTTTAACAGGAGCTGATTAAATGCTTGAAAACGATTCAAGGCATTATACCATTGAAGTGGCTCCAAAAAATGACATTAATATGATATGAGATCCTGAACTACATCAGAACTCTAGGATTTAACCAAAGGGTGGGAGTCCATTCACGTAGAGAAACAGAAAATTTTCTTTGGACTAGTTATATCAGATGATATGTTTGTTTAAGGAAAAATAAACAGGTGGGGAAAAGTTCTGCATGCTTAACATGGAAGGAAAGCATATTTGTACCTAATATATTGCAGAAACTGTTTCAGTACAGCTCATTCTTTTAAAAATATTGCCCTCATACAGTGGCCAAGGTCAGTTTGAATTTTGGTGATCTGCTATATATATAAGTGTGGATCGTATATGTTAAACTGATCTCAGAGGTATTCAGATACCCTGCCTTTTAAAAATATTTTTTCTGTTTATTATTCATGGATTACTAATTTTTCCCTTTGAGATCTGGTAAACTTTAGCTTTTTGTTTTATTTTAAATGCCAATTTCAAGTGCAAAACTTCCAAGTTTCCTACTGATAATCAACAACTTTCATTGCTTCATTGCTAAAGGCACATATTATGACTTGGTCATATGCCTTATAAAAGCACTACTGTAAATGTTTCAGGAATAAATGATCCCTTATAACCTAAACACAAGTTTCAGACCTTAGAGATTTCCTAGGAGTGTAACAGTAGTAACCTGCAATACCAGGAGCAGCAGTACCTCATTTTACGTGATATTCCTAACATAATCATGAACTATACCTAAGAGAGTTCTGAATCTGATCTCACTATTAGTATAGGACCTTAAACTCAATTCCTTTACAATCTTAAAGTCACTCTCTGTGAGCTAGTAATATAATAAAAGAATAGAACTGGAGATGACGGAATATATTTTCTTGACCCATTGCATCACTAGCTACATGACTTAACCTCATAAAACTGGGTTTTATCTGTCATTACCAATCTTATATATGACAGTAGAGAATCAAAGATGGCCATAGAATATGAATGTTAGGTATATAACCTGAAGAGCAAAATAGTGTCACTGCTAGAAAGTAGTAGTTAGAAAAGCACTTGGTAATAATTTACAGAGGCGCCTTAAGAAACAGTACAATCACAGGATATGATTTAGGAACAAATTATGTTGGAAAATGAAGATTATAGAGCTGTGAATTCAACAGCTATATGTAGGGTAGATCTAGAAATTAGCTACCAAGCATGTGGAAGGGATCCATAATTCAGTTTATGCCTTCATAATATCTAAAATAGTGCATTGCATAAAGTAGGCATTTTGTAAATGCTGAAACTGAAATGAACGCATATGTAGGGTTTTTTTTCTTGGGCCCGACTGAACAAAAGCTACACTGCACAAAGCTTTCACTTTCACACAGAGATGGAAAGAGACCAAAGTACAATATCATATCATCTTCTGGGCATTCCTTTTCACAGAAATAAATTTACACGAGAAGTGATATCTCTGACAAGAACATGGTCAAGTTTCCCATGCTAGGTGATCTATCTTCATGTAGGACTTCATTCCTACATGAAGTAGGGATTCAAAGAAAGATGGCTTCCATATCACTGTTTAGCTGGGGATGGGTTGATGGAGGGATTCGATGGGAGAGACTCTGAAAGGGTACTAGAAAATGTGGCAGGTAATAGACATATTTACTTTCTGATGTGATGAATTCACAGATATATAACATATGTCAAAATTTACCAACCTTTACACTTTAAATATGCACAGTAGATAGGAATTTTATCTTAATAAAGTTGTTTAAAAAGAAAGAAAAATACACCTTCTCTCAAAATTTCCTTGTTAAAAACAAACAAAAGACATAAAGTATGATCTGGATGACAGTGACTTAGATAAAACTGAAAAGCAGAACCAGCAAATGGCATAGAGGCTACGTTTCTGGACTCCTACATAGTCATCTGCGGGTCAAGTCCTGGACCCAGTGGCTTAAAACTCACACCAGGTGCTTGTGCATGCGTGCCTGCGTGTGCCTTCATTTTCTTCTGCCCAAAATCTGCAGAAGAAAATGGAGGAGAAGGGACTGCAGTGTGGCCATCCCACCTGGGGGGTTATTTCTCACTTTCTATCTTTCTGTCTGTGTCTGTCTGTCTGTCTCTCTCTCGTGAGTGCATGTGCCCATACCAAAAATATCTCTAGGAAAAAAATGAAAGCTTTGCTCAGCTTTGAGATTAGGAGCACTGTTGCCTACAAGAAGAGATCTCTCCTATCCAAGTCAAATATTTTCTATATTATCTGTTTCCTGTCAGTCATTTGCTTATCAAATCAGCTAAGGTTTAATGCACAGATGAAGGAGAAATAGCTAATAAATTGGATTAATTAGTTAGGATTTCAGAGTACCCTGATAGGTGGGACAAATCACCTGAGTAACATAAAAGCACCAATAGAAAAGCACCCTAAAATGCTCATGAAAAAATAAATAAAAATAAATTTTTAAATCTCTTTGTAGTTTATTATGACAATTAAGTTTATATTACAATTTGATTATGGTATAAGTGAATACAATCTATCAATACAATCGTGAGATAGATTCATTACTAAAAGTAGTATCCTGATTATAGGACTCTGCAGCCTGCTGTGTTCCACAACAGCATACTGTACTGTACACGAGCACATAGCACAGTACCAAGTCTAGTTTGGGGTGACATACTGGAGTATCTCTGGGTTCTATACTTAAACTTTTTAAGTTTTGGGGTTGTTTGGTCATTTTATATATATATATATATTTTTTTTTTGTCTAAGAGAGATTTTTGCTATAGGGTGCATGTGCTCTCCAGAGAGACAGAAAGCAATAAATCACCATCCCAGGGTGGATGGCCATGTTGCAATTCCTTCTTCACCATTCTCCTCTCAGGATTTCAGGCACACACGCGCATGTACCCAGCATGAGTTTCACGCTACTGTGTCCAGGACTTGAACTGCAGTTAAACATGTGAGAGTTCAGCGCCTTAACCACCAAGCCACCTGCTGGCCCCATTTTTTTTTTAAACTGCCAGAGGGTCTACACACTTACCAAAGAGAGAAAAATCAAGCAACTACCAGTGGAGCTTGATCACACCACAATCCTTTTTCCTCCATTTCTTCTTGTCTGGATTTTGGGCATGCACACACACCAGGATATTTTTCAGTTCTCTGGGACAGGGATGTGAATCCCAGTTGATCACATGGTATCCAGCTCTCTGCACAAACAACTATGCTACAGACTAACTCATGCTTCTGCTTGATCTATGTACATTCTTTAAGCATAGTATCCAATCTCAGTTTCAAGTAGCACTTGTACACAGAAAATTCTCAAAATTTTTACTTAACCTACACTTCCACTTTGAATCCAGGTGTTTTTGTTTTGTTTTGTTTTGTTTTGTTTTAGCCTGTTTAAATACCTCTGCTAGGGTATGCACTAGATATTTCTGTGTAATTTGATCCCTACTTGAAGCCATATTCAAAACAATCATTGCAGGTAAAATATACATCCTACTGAAAACAATAAAGCTTTTAGAAGATATTGTAACAATATATATTTGTGACCTTGGGATAGGACAGATTATTCTAAAACAGAAAAAGCTCTAGCCATAAAGGAAAAGATTGATAGATTGAAGAATATTAAAGTTAGGAACTTTAATTAAGAGAACAAAAAAGTTAAGCTACAGAGTGGGAGAAGATATTCACAGCACGTGTAATTGACAACGAGTTTTTATCTGGACTATATATGCTATGCCTTAAATCAACAAGAAAAAGGCAAAAGATACATGGGAAAATGGACTAAAGACTTGAACACATATTTCTTAGACAAGGATATCCAAATGACCAATAAATACATGGAAGACCACATCAATCATCAGAGATATTTAAATGGTAATGATATAATGCTACATACTTATTAGTATATCTAAAAGTAGAAACTAAAATACCAAATGTTAGCAAGAATAGAAGGATGATAGCAAAAGGGTATGTGAAACAACAGACTCTCCATATATGTTCGTTATGTTCCTTAGTTTGCTCCTTTCTGCCTGTGAACACCGCCGGGAAGCCATCGTTTAAGTCTCTCTTCCTAATGCCATCATGTCTAAATTGGAGTCTCCCAAAGAGCCGGAACAGCTGTGAAAACTCTTTAGCGAAATGTTGAGCTTTGAAACAACTGATGAGAGCCTGAAGAGCCATTGTGAGTCATGGGGAATGCTCATGGACTGCGTGGTAAAGTGAGATCCAAACATCAAGGGCTCCAGTGGCTTTGGGTTTGTTGAATACACCACTGTGGAAAAGGTGGATGCAGCCATGAATGCAAGGCCTTACAAGGTGGATGGAAGAGCTGTGAAACCAAAGAAGGATGTCTTAAGAGAAGATTCTCAAAGACCAGGTGCCCACTTAACTGTGAAAAAGGTCTTTGTTGGTGGCGTTAAAGAAGACACTGAAGAACATCACCTAAGAGATTATTTTGAACAGTATGGGAAAACTGGATTGAAATCATGACTGATCGAGGCAGTGGCAAGAAGAGGGGCTTTGCTTTTGTAACCTTTGATGATCCTAACTCTATGGATAAGATTGTTGTTCAGAAATACCATACTATGAATGGCCACAACTGTAAAATAAGGAAAGCTCTGTCCAAACAAGAAATGGCTAGTGCTTCCTCCAGCCCAAGAGTTCAGAGTGGTTCTAGAAACCTCAGTGGTGGTCAAGGAAGTGATTTTGGTGGTAATGACAACTTTGGTCATGGAGGAAACTTCTCTGGTCACGGTGCTTTGTTGGCAGCCATGGTGGTGGTGGGTACAGTGGAAGTGGGGATGGCTATAATGGATTTGGTAATGATGGAAGCAGTTTTGGAGGTGATGGAAGCTAAAATGATGTTGACAACCATAACAAACAGTCTTCAAATTTTGGGACCAAGAAGTGTAGAAACTTTGGAGGCAGAAGCCCTGGCCATTATCACAGTGGAGGCCAGTACTTTGCCAAACCACAAAATCAAGGTGGTGATGGCAGTTTCAGCAGTAGCAGTAGCTATGCCAGTGGCAGAAGGTTTTAATTCACTGCCAGAAAACAAAGCTTAGCAGGAGAGGAGAGCCATAGAAGGTACAGGGAAACTACAGGTTACAACAAACCTGTGAACTCAGCCAAGCACAGTGGTGGCAGGTCCTAGCTGCTACAAAGAAGACATGTTTTAGACAATATGCATGTGTATGGGCAAAAAATATGAAGACTGTATTTGTGACTAATTGTATGACAGGTTATTTTAGTTTCTGTTCTGTGGAGAGCGTAAAGCATTCCAACAAAGTGTTTTAATGTAGATTATTTTTTGCACCCATGCTGTTGATTTCTAAATGTAATAGTCTGATCATGACGCTGAGTAAGTGTGTCTTTTTCAAAATGTGCTGTGTAAAGTTAGTCTACTCTGAAGGGACCAGCAGTTAGTGTAATGGCTATGTCACTGGATTCCCATGTAGTCAACCACGGTTTGAGTCCTGGACCCGGTGGCTTAAACTCATGCCGGACGCGTGTGCGTGCGTGCCCAAGATCCCAAGAGGAGAAAGGAGGAGAAGGGATTGCGGCGTGGCCATCCCTCCTGGGGGGTGATTTCTCGCTTTCTGTCTCTCTAACTCTCTATTTCTGGCAAGCGTACGCGCCCTATAACAAAAACCTCTCAAAAAAAGAAAAAAAGTTAGTCTACTCTGAAGCCAGTTTGGTAAATTTCCCAATAGTGTGAAGTTAGAATCACTTCAGGGTGGTGCCAGGTTCCATTTTGAAATTAAATAACCATTTACTACCTGCTTAGGTGAAGAAATCAGTTGTCTTCAGAAACACTGGTGTAGTTGAACTGACAATTATT
The DNA here is from genome assembly GCA_026018925.1 of Tupaia tana. Lineage (NCBI taxonomy): Eukaryota > Metazoa > Chordata > Mammalia > Scandentia > Tupaiidae > Tupaia > Tupaia tana. The sequence continues at coordinate 24,431,899 of JAKSZU010000017.1, forward strand.
GTGGCCTGAAATTCATTCATAGGTTCACCCAAGCAAAGTCACAGTTTGGTTATTACAAAATGATTGTTGGCATGTCCCATGAATATATCTAAATTGAATAATGGTACCAGATAAAATATCTGGGAATGCAGCTTGTGTATCTTCCATTATCATGTGTAATCAATAAATGATTTAATTCTCTTGAAAAAATAATAATAGAGACTCTCATATACAGTTGCTGGGAATGTATATTAGCCCAATCACTTTGGAAAATGTTTAGTGTTACCTACTAAATAAAGTTGAACATACACATACGCTGTGACCTAACAAGTTTGCTTGTAGATTTGTACTCAGTAATAATCTATGTACCTATGCATGTGAGAACTTATACAAGAATATTTCCATTGTTTGCAACAGCCAAAAATTGTATACAATCTACTATTCATAAATAGTAAAACAGAAAAATAAATATTGTTAACATACAATGGAAAACTACAGAAATGAAACAGTATACGCTCCACAACACACAGCAACGTGGCATTGTTCTCACAAATGGTAAGTGAATGAAATCAGATAATATGAGAGCAACCACCAGAGGATTATTTCAAGAAAGACTTTGAAGGAAGAAAAAGAGACTGATTTTTGCTAGCATAGCAGATGGTCTATCACAGAATACTTGGGCAGGGCTGAATTGAGAAGGTTTACGTGTGACTAGTATCCTGGGCATTTGCTTTTTTTTTTTTTTTTTTTTTTTTTTGGAGAGGTTTTTCGCTATAGGGCGCGTGCGCTCGCCAGACAGACAGACAGAGACATAGAGACAGAAAGCGAGAAATCACCCCCCAGGGGGGATGGTCATGCCGCAATCCCTTTCCTCCATTCTCCTCTCGGGATCTTGGGCACGCACGCACACGCGCCCGGCGTGAGTTGTAAGCCACCGGGTCCGAGACGCGAACCGTGGTCGACTACGTGGGAGTCCAGCGACATAGCCATTACGCTAACTGCTGGTTCCCCTGGGCATTTGCTTTTTAACAATTTGAGTAGTTGACATGTAACTATTTTCTCAAAAATATTTAAAACCATACTGTTTCTGTTATAGAGTCACAAACAAAATTAGACAAAATTGTAAGAAATATTTTGAACATTATCTTTAAAATTCAGTATTTTGACATTTTGAAAGTTGTTTATTAACTGTCAAGAACGATGGAGTATGAGTTAAAATTTTTTGATATGTAAGCATGGAAAAAATGGAAAAACAAAAAATGAAAAAAATCAGATAGTATGGTTTAATTTATGTAACATTTCAAAACTGACAAAATTAACCTATAGAATTATAAAACCTTCTATGAAGTTAGGAGAGTTGTGACTCAGTGGGCACACAAGGGGCTTATTTGGTATCAGTAATGTTCTTTCGCATATGACTGGGGATCAAATGGTTGCTCATTTTGTGATAATTTTTAAAAACTGCACACTTATGAGTTGTATATTTCTGTATGTATGCCATGCTTCAATTTTAAAAAGAAGTTTTCAAAAGAGACATTGAGAATTAGGGAGTACCCAGACGCAATTAATCAGAATGCAAACAGCTTCAATAGTGATTGGAGGGAACCAGCAGTTAGCGTAATGGCTATGTCGCTGGACTCCCACATAGTCGACTGCGGTTTATGTTCTGGACCCGGTGGCTTAAAACTCACGCCGGGTGCGTGTGCGTGCGTGACCAAGAGGAGAAAGGAGGAAAAGGGATTGCAGCGTGGTCATCCCCCCGGAGGGTGATTTCTCACTTTCTGTCTCTCTGTCTCTGTCTGTCTGGTGAGCACACGTGCCCTATAGAAAAAAACTCTCAAAAAAAAAAAAAAAAGTGATTGGAGGAATTTAAATGTTTAAATTTTAAAAGGGCCAGAAAGATTAAAAGAAAAAGTAAAAGCTATCTTCAAAAATCACAGTAGGCTAGCAGCATTAATTTATATTGCTCCAGGAGACACATAATTTTAAAAACAAGGGGGGCAGATTTTGCTTGCTATAGTCTAATTAGAACTTGCTGACATGGAAATAACAACCTACACAGAATGAGCTGCCTATCAACAAAAATACTTAAACTATTTTAACAGAGGCTACATGACCATCTGCCAAAGAAGCTGAAAACGGATTCTTGTAACAGGAAAGAGGCTGGACAAAATAACTCTTCCCCCTTCATTTCAAAGATATTGTGGTTCATGATGACATTGGGGTCAAACATGTATGGGTCATTTTCTTCTTTTTCTTCTCTCTCTTCCTCCATCCTCAATCCTCTTGCTCCTCTGACTCCAACAAGATAATAACAGAAACAAGATTTTTCATTTTCCCAATTCTGGTTCATTCATCAAGTATTACAAAGACCCACAGGTGTGATGGGGGCCCTAACCAGAGGTGGGTTATATAGTACTCTGTATTCCACACCCTGCCAGCTCAACTTTGCCCAAGGGAAAACAAATTTGGGAACTGTATGTTCTTTCCTCCTCTCCAAATATTTTTTCAAGAATTTTGGGGAACCAGCAGTTAGCGTAATGGCTATGTTGCTGGACTCCCACGTAGTTGACCACGGTTCGCGTCCCGGACTCAGTGGCTTAAAACTCATGCCGGGCATGTGTGAGTGCATGCCCAAGATCCCGAGAGGAGAATGGAGGAGAAGGGATTGCAGCATGATCATCCCCCCTGGGGGGTGATTTCTCGCTTTCTGTCTCTATGTCTCGCTCTGTCTGTCTGGCGAGCGCACGCGCCCTATAGCGAGAAACCTCTCAAAAAAAAACATTTTGGAGAACATCATGACCTCAGAAAACACACAAGAACGTATGTACGTAATTCCTCTCCCTAGATGCCTTTATAAATAACTCATACCTGATAACAGACTTCGAAGTGGTAGGCAGCATCCCTTCAGAGACCTCTTCATCTCTTAGGTCCACAGAAACCCCCAAAACAATAGCAACTTCTAAAATCTAAATGTATTCCAGCATATTAGTTCACAAATTATTGAGATGTCATTTGATTGAGTTGATTACTCTTTATCCCAATTCTATCAGGTACAAAGCATTTAGATTAATACTAATCTATCAAGCAACATCTACTACAAAGCAACAGACACACAAAAAGTTTTGGACAAGACAATATTGGACATTAACAAAAGGGAAGCCGGCATAGTTGGACTTACTTTATGATAGGAAAGGAGGAGGAGTGATGGGAAAGAGAGAGGAAAGAAGGAGCCACTTAAGAAGGAAATGAATCTTAAAAGAAGAGACCTAGAGAAGCTCAACATTTAGGAATTCTTATGTTATAAGAGGCAAGGAGCATGAAGTGGAGCAGAAACAAGGTTGATTAAAAATATAATCAGGCCAGTAGGTGGCATTGTGGCTAAGGTGCTGGATACCATATTGGTGACTCTGGTTTGAATCCTGGACATGGGGGATTAAAAACATGCCAGGCGTGTGTATATGTATATCCAAACTCCTGAGAGGAGAATAGAGGAGAAAGGATGGTGACAATGGCCATTCCCTTGGGAGGGGGTGATTTCTAACTTTCCCTCTTACTCTGTCTCTCTTTGGCAAGTGCACGTGTCCTATGGGGGTGGGGGGAGGACCCTAAATAAATAAATAAAATCTACCCACATAAACAGAATTATTAACAGTCAGATATTAATACCCTTCAAATACTCAGGCAAAAAACTGAAAACTAATAGCTGAAGAAATTGAATAAGTCCCCTGGGTAGAATTTAGAGCAAGTAGTCTGCAACTAGGTGTCAAAGAGCAAGGCCTTCCATTTTTAAGAGGGCCTCTGCCTAGTAGCAAGCTCCCTGACAATCACAGACTAATGCAAAGCCTATTAGTGACACTAAGCAGTTGACACTAACTAGAGCTCATAGTTAGCTTTCCTATCGTCTTTTCTTAAAAAGAAATGAATAACCTAGGATCACTAGACATTTGAGAAAAATCTTGTAATTCATCAACACAAATACATACTAAAAGAAAATTAGTCCTGGGAGACACAGAAGTAATCCAAGTAACAGAAGAAAATGTAAAAGCAAACAAAACAGAACCCTAGTCTCCTCAGAGATCATATGAGAACCTACTACTAGGATGAAAGAACATCAAATAGGTAAGTCATTATAAAAAATGAAAATGGCATATAAAGTATGACTCATCCTTCTAACACACTGTATGCTCTAGAGAGAGTAAAGAAAAGGAACAGCATGTGCTTTTCAGCCCACTTTAGCAGGTATAAATGATAAGACCATGATAGTAAAGGAAGAAAAGAAATTGATCATTAAAATTAATAAATCAAATAATCTCAGAGAGAAGTTTGGCACAAAATTAGAAGCTGAGAAATGCCTAGACATTTGGAAACTAAGTAACAACTTTTAGATAATTCTAGATAAGTTAAAAAGAAATCAAAAGGGATATTAGAAAGTACCAGGTCATCCGAGAAAGTCATGATGTATTTTTCTACAAAAAAATTTTTCTTGGGACCAGCAGTTAGCGTAATGGCTATGTCTCTGGACTCCCACGTAGTCGACAGCGGTTCGAGTCCTGAACCCGGCGGCTTAAACTCACGCCGGGCACGTGTGCGTGCGTGCCCAAGATCCCAAGAGGAGAATGGAGGAGAAGGGATTGCGGCGTGGCCATCCCCCCTGGGGTGTGATTTCTCGCTTTATATCTCTCTGTCTCTCTCTGTCTGTCTGGCGAGCGCACGCACCCTATAGCAAAAACCTCTCCAAAAAAAAAAAAGAAAAAAAAAATTTTTTTCTTGAATTTTCTGATGACCTAATAATTTAAACAGCATGAAAATGAAAACGTGACCTATCAAAATATCTGCTGGAGCAAAAGCAATATTTTGAGGGAAGTGCATAGTAATGAAAAACTAGAAAGGAAAGGTCTCAAATCAGTGATCTACGCTTCCATCTAAGCAATTAGAAAAAGAAGAGCAAATTAAAGACAAAATCAATGGAGTCAGTAGCTGTTTTTTTTTTTTTTTTTTTTGGAAGATCAATAAAATTGAAACACCTCTAACCATATTGTGTAGGGAAATAAAAAGAGAAGACACAATTACCAATATCAGGAATGAGAGTATGGATATCACTATAAAGCTCACAGATATTAAGATGATATGAGAATACTTTATGTCAATAAAGTTGACAAATGACAAGTGCCAATACAAAGCAAGCATTCAATAAAAGACAACTATCTTAATTGTAATTGATACCATTGCAAAGGCACTATATTGGTCAAATATGAAAAGGAGTAGAGATTCCATAGTGATTAAGAACCACAGTCTATAGCCTGACTACCTGTATTTCAGTTACCTGCCAGTTATGCAAACCTGGACAAGATATTTAACCTCTTTCTGTCTCAGAATCCTCATCTGCGAAGTATATAAAAATAGTAATTATGAGACCAGTAGATGGCATAGAGGTTACGTCACTGCACTGACACACAGCTGACCATGGCTCAAGTCCTGGACCTGATAGCTTGAAAATCACATCTGGTGTGTGCACGTGCAGGACCAAGATCCCAGGAGGAGAATGGAAGAGAAGAGACTGTGGTGTGTCCACCCGCTCTGGGATGTAACTTCTCACTTTCCTTCTCACTGTTTGTCTCTCTGACTTTCCCTGGGGAGTGCATGAGCCCTAAGGCAAAAACCTCTACCCCCCCCCCCCCAAAAAAGTTATTATTTCAAAAGTGTAGCAAAGATGAAGAGTTAATATAAGGCACTTATGATGAACATCTGATACTTGATAAGCTTTTAATATATGTTAGCTGTTAGTGAACTTATGATCATTATTATTTTTAAACTGCTTTCATAAGTTGTAATTAGGTCAAAACTCTTCTATATAAACTTCAGTATAATTTCAATGTAAATTAAATTGGAATTGTATTGTATCTGAAGATTTATCTTCCTATAGATCCAGGTTATTTTGATGTCTTTAAACATTTTTTATAATTTTATCCATAAAGATCTTAGACACCTTTGGGTGAATATATTTCTATCCTATGGTGGTTGTTACTACATCAAACATAATCTTTTATTTTATTACATTTCTACTTGGTAAATGCTGATATATAAGAGCGTAACTTATTTCTGTCGACAGTGTATCTAGAAAGCTTTCTCATTAAGTCTCAGAGACTACCTATAGATTTTCTTGACTTTTCAATATTGATAAACAGCTACTTGTAAATATAAAGAGTTTCTTTCTTTCTTTTTTTTTTGGAGAGGTATTTGCTATAGGGTGCATGTGCTCGCCAGAAAGACAGAGAGAGACAGAGAGATAGAAAGTGAGAAATCACCCCCCAGGGGGGGATGGCCACACCGCAATCCCTTCTCCTCCATTCTCCTCTCGGGATCTTGGGCACGCATGCACACGCGCCCGGCGTGAGTTTAAGCCGCCGGGTCCGAGACTCGAACCGCGGTCGACTACGTGGGAGTCCAGCGACATAGCCATTACGCTAACTGCTGGTCCCATGGGTCCCATACATTCTTAACTGACTAAAAATATTGATTATGAATGACTGTTGAAATATATTCAATATTTTTTCTGTGTATTAGATTTGGGCTCTATATATTAATGTCAACTATCTCCTTAGCAGATTTTTGATGCTGAATCTACATTATTAAGATAGACTCTACTTGGTAACAATGTATAAATTTTTCAGCACATTAATACTAATTTATTTAGGACTCTGCATGTAAGACCTTAACTGAGAATGTCTATCATTTCCTTTTCTTCTACTCTGTTTGATTTCAAATTTATACTAGCTTCAGAAAACAAGTGGAATAGATTTCATTTCTCTCTTTTTCACTCTGTATAAGACAGACATTACCTATTCCTTGCAATATATATGTATTTATAGAGAAAGAGAAAGCAATTAAATATAGAAACATACACACATATTTAAAATTTTCCTGGCTCTGTCCAGTAAAAAGGCTTCAAAACAATGCCATAAGAATAGTGATGAGAACCCACATTACCCATATCTTGACTTTTAAATACCATTCTCCACTAACAGGAATCAAGAATCCTTGATGAAATGTTGACCCTAGGTTTCAGACAAGAGAGTATATTAAGATCAAGAAGTCCCTTGTTGGACCAGTAAAAAACAGAAAATTGTTACCTCAAGATAAAGAAACAGATTAAAAAAGTGTTTCAGTTTATTGGTTGGTTTAGTCATAAGCCCTACTAGCACCATATGAATAATTTAAAATTCTATATTCACTACTTCAATATAATATTTTAAAAGCTTAAAATAAAAACAGCTCAGTTTTGTTTTTCTTTTCCAATATGAGACTCTCTTTCAGTAAGCATAATCAATTCTATTCCACTTACTGTTCTCAGAAGACTGGGACCAGTAGATGGCATAACGGTTACCTCACTGGACTCCTACATAGTTGACTGTGGTTTGAGTCCCAGACCTGGTGACTTAAAACTCACGCTGGGTTGGGACTAGCAGATGGCATAATTGCTATGTCTCTGGACTCCCATGTAGTTGACAGTGGTTTGAGTCCCAAACCCAGTGGCTTAAACTCACACCGGGTGTGTGTGCATGCATGCACAAGATCCCGAGAGGAGAATGGAGGAGAAGGGATTGTGGCATGGCCATACCCCTTGGTGGGTGATTTCTCACTTTCTGTCTCTCTGTATCTCTGCAAACACATGTATCCTAGAGGAAAAATATCTCCTAAAAAATACATACATACATATATATATATATATATATACACACACATATATATATGTGTGTGTGTGTGTAGTTTATGTACATATAAACTGATTTCTGTTTAGATTTTTAATTTAATTAATTATTCATGGTTTTAGGCCATAGGTTACATGTACTTGCCAGAGGGAGACAGAAACAATGAATGAGAGAAAAAGTAAGAAATTACCCCTGGGGGGATGACCATATCACAATCCCTTTTCCTCCATTCTCAGGATTTGGGGCACACATGCACACATGCCCAGTATGATTTCCAAGTCACCAGGACTTGAATTGTGGTCAGCCTTGTGGGAATACAACACCTTAACAACACCACCTGCTGACTCTGCCGGTTTCAAATTTTTTGAAGAGTCCTTATTTACATTTAATTGTCTCACACCTTTATAGCATACAATATGTTTTTTCAAAGCATGATAGAGTGCACAGTAAGCAAATCAACGATATTAACATATATATAATTTTTAACAGGGAACTTCACGTCCTTGTGTCTGAGCCTCTTTTCCCATTCCCTACTATCAATTTCCTACACAGCCTCCGATAGCTACACTTGACTTTCATACTACTACATCTTTGACTCTTTCACTTTCTGCCATGGAGTGTAGACATTCATTGTATATTGAGCAGGGGTAAACGATGTTTGTTTTTCATGGTCTGGCTTCTTTCACAGCGTTAATACTTCTATCTTCATACACTTTGTATTAGATAGAGGAGGGGTCTCATTCTTTATGGCTGAGGGGTATGTCACAGTATATATGTGCCACATTTTTTCAATCCAGTCATCCAGTTCTGGGCATAGGCTGAATTCCATTTCTTAGCAAATGTGAAAAGGCATTTCACTAGCAGACCTCAAAATATATCACAAAGCTGGGATAACCAAAAAAACACAATACTATTACAAAAACAGAAACACAGACCAAAGGAATCAAATACAGATTCTAGAAATAAGCCTTAAAATGTATAGCCAACTGATTTTTCCACAAAGATAACAAGACAATCCAGTGGGGGGTGGGGGGGAACAGACTCTTTAGCAAATAGTGCTGAAAGAACTGGCTATCCACCTGCAGAAAAAAGAAACTAGACTCCAATTTCTCATCACTAACAAAACGTCAACTCAAAATGGATCAAAGAGCTAAATGTAAATCCTCAAACCATAAGACAATTATGGAAAACACAGGATAAACATTTGAAGACACTGGAGTAGGCAAATATTTCTTAAATAAGACATAGGTAATAATTCTAAAAGACTAATGTCTACCATATTATTTTAAGTTTCATACACATATATACATCTATTTCCTTTTTCTCATTTGCCATCTTCTTCTGAAAATTATTTTGAAACTCTTGTTAGAAGTCTATAGATAGAGCTACTCTAAATATTTTGCCAGTTTTAAAACATAATTTCCTTGCTTATTTAATAGCTACTCATTTTAATATTGTGTTAATGTATTTTAAATTTATAAGTATGTAGTACACTTACATATTTCAAAATAAAATATCAGAATGTATTTTGCCTATATAAGTATACATCATTAAAACAATGATATTCTTTTTTTCTTTTCTAATGGGAAACACTAAGGTTTAGCCTCTGCCATACTAGAGTGCTGTATCAGATGTTAGTGGTGCCTCCTAGATTTTCGTTCCCAAGCAGGTGCACTCAGTTCCAGACCACGCAGGTGTCAATAGCTAATGTTTCCCACCTGCATCCTCCTCAGAAGAACTGCCCTTAGCTGACAGAAACCACTTTACTCCTTCTACCTCTACCCTTTGTGGCAGTCGATGATTAATTGATGGAGAAAGGAAGGGGGAAGGAGAGTGTATACAAGCACCACCCCTTTGCCTCAAGGCAGAACAAACTCTATGACATAATTCATATTCCAGAGGTCACTTTGTGATCAGGCTAAGATTAGATTTCCACTGAATCCACATCTCTGCCTTGTTTCCTTGTCTGTAGTATCCTGATTTCCTCATATCCTTACAGGTTTCACAAGGGAGAACTTTCTCAATACATCACTTGCGCTAAAATCTGCATCCTAGGCTCTGCTTCTAGGGAATGCTTCTGACTTAACACAGCCCATAATATTTATAAATTTTTAAACTATACCTACTAAGTATTAGGCCTATGTGTGCTTTACATATTGTATAACTTTATTCTAGGGATATCTCATACGGTGAGTAGGAAAACTCGGGTGTGCAAGTTGAAGAGCATGGAGTTAACTCATAATAAGTGGGAAATCCAAGAACCAAACTCAGATAATACTGTTTCATGACCACTGCTCTTTCCTGTACTTCTCACTACCTTGTACTATATTTTTATCAATAAAAAATTGAAGATCTATGCAACTATACTTTTTTTAGTGAAATGGATTTGATACACATTTTATTTTCCAAACATTGATGCAATTTGTTTAAAGTGAAGGTAAGATTGTATGAGTCATATAATTTCCATAAGGGTTTATTACTGGACAGGCATGGATTCCATTAAAAAGGAAATAAACATCTGTATAATACCTTCATTTTCTTAAAAAGAACATTTTATAGAACTTGGAAAACAGCAAGGAGGGAAAAGATCATGTCAGCACAATGTTATTGGTCAAATACAACGCAATCTTATGTTTCATAGAGATTTCAACACAGGAAATGGGTATATTAGGAACTGCCTAATTCATAGGTTTTCCTGACTCATGTACAGTGGTTTCTTTGAAGGAAAAACTGTAAGTAGTGCTTTTATACCAGCTTCAATAATGTATATTTCAAACCCAAAACTAGTCAGCCATGTAACTGTTTACACAGTCAACATTCAGTGGGAAAATAAGTGTCAACAGGTTCCACTTTCCTCACCAGGAACAGCATGGGACGTTCATTATAATCCTTATGCATCCCTGATTAGGAAAGAAACGTTTTATTTTTGTTTTTTCATTCAACAAATCAAAGATTCTCAGTTTATTACCATCTGAAAAATAACACCCATCTCCCAGCTACTTAGCCACTTAAAAGAGTTACATATCCCTATTACATTAGAAATCCTATAGGAAAGATCCATGTCTTATGCAACGTGGCTATGGCAAATACCAAAGTGGTTTGCAAGAGTAGAAAGTTAATAAAATGGACTTTTATCTCTTATAACTCCCCAAAACACTAAATTTCCCCCTCTTTTGTATAATTGCAGAGAGTGCATATACTCAAGAGAAAGAGAGAAATTTAAATATATAAAAAATTACTGTAATATCTTGGTTATTATGAATAATCTTTATAAATTATAAATAGATCTCTAATAAAATCTATCAGCCACTAATTGTCTAAACAACCCTTTAAACCATCTTTTCTCAAGAGAAATTCAAACCTGTTCAATGCTACTAAGTCTAGCTACTATCTACTTCCAACTTCTGTTTTTTAACCATTATACTAAAATCTCTAAAGCCAGGATGATACTTATTATTAAAGTCATCATCAGCTACTCATTCTCCAAGTCCTGCAATAAAACTGGAAAATGGTCCTCCACAACTTCTTCTCACCAATTCTTAAGGTAAAACAGACTCAAATCCTGCGTGCATTCCATCTTTCTTTATCCCAGACTTTCACTATTGTCTTAACTGTTACAATGTCCTCTCAGTTGACCACTCTGTCTCATATCTCATCCCCATCCCTATGGATACTCGCCCCACTGCCAGTATACTCTTAAAATGTGTATCTTATCATATAAACCATTAATCTAAATTCCTTCAAGAAGACCCATCACCTTCAGGGCACTGTCCATGCTATTCAGCACAACAGCACACTGAGCTTTGGCTATTTCCTACCTATTGGGCTTCTTTGCCTCCTCCCCCATGTTTAGCTGATAGATATTTATAAAGTAGATTGACCATGCTAGGTGACCAACTGAATGTGAAATCTGAAGAAAAGAGGGAGAAAATTAGCTTAATAATAGATATATGAGATGTGACAACGTAGAGATAAACACTGAAATAGAGTTCTTAAGATCTTTTTATCCAGCTATCTACTTAACATCTGAACGTATTCTTGTATCAAAGACAACTCAGATTCAATATGTCTGAAATCAAGGACATGATCTCTGTTCCTCATTCCTGATCTTTCTATATATCTCACCTTAAAGAGTGGCAGTACCATCTCTCCAGCTATCAAGACTGCTCCCTTTATCTCCAATCCCTTTCTTAGCCATATTCTGTCACTACATCCTACCAAGTCTACCTTCTGAATAACTATAAAATAAGTTATCTTTATCTTTCCTATAAATTCCTGATCCAAGCTGCCATCTCATCTTTACTTAACTGATCTTACAACATATCCACTGACATATGCTGTATCTTCTCAATAATTTATTCAATATGCTAAAGACACATTGGTGTTTTCTGACAATCTGATCATATCATCCCCCATCCACTTACATATAATCAGAACTTTTTCATGTTTTTCCTTCATAACACTTATCATAGTTACAATTTTGCTTTTACACTTGGTTGATTTTTCACTTTCTTCTTCCAAGAAATTCTATGCTCCATTGACACTTGCCACCCATTGTATCCTAAGCAGTGACTATTTGTTTAATGACAAGGAAAAAAACCAAGAACATCTAGATATCTAGATATGTCTTTTGGTAACAAGAAGCATATAGCCAGTGAGTTTGAACACTAACAGAATATGTGTATAGTGAAAGAGAGGCAGGTCAAGTGGAGGTATAAGATGATCAACCCAAGAAAGAGACTGAGGTAAAAAAAAGTTAGAAGTAGAAAAACTATGAGAAAAACTACGTCACAGCCACCAATGTAGAAGAGAAAATATATCAATTAACTATGTAAGTACCTCAGAGTAATATAGAAAGAAACTGGAAAAAAATACCATCTCAGAATAACCCATTTTACCAATTTAGTTTCTACCTAGTCTTATCCTTATATAAACTTTCTATCTTGATCTCAAAGATTTTCCTTAGTATCTTATAAACATGAAATGCTCTCATAATGTATGTCTCCATTCATCCTCTGTAATTCCACCATTCCTATTGAAACATTTTTGTAAATTAAATATTTAACTTTTTCATTTGTTTTTCTGAGAAAATGCATTTTGTAATACCGCACACATTCACCTACAAGGAGTTTGGTTCTTTGAATTATTTTTGTCTGCCAGCATCACTGCCATTTGCCTCAGATGCAAGTTTCTGAATCAGAAATGTTCATTGTGCTTTACAAAGCACTTGTCATAGCAGTCATTTTGTAAATGCCTCCCTGTGGTAGTAGTTAGTGTTAAATTTTTCATAGCATGAGTCATCAGAAAACTATACATTCCTGGAAAACAATAAATCTGCTTACCACTGAAAAGGAAATGATAAATTAATCATCTTGGTCTTCTAAGAATTTTTAAATCTGAAATATATGAGGCATGAGGTCAAAATAGTTTCATACATGAATAGCTCACACTTAAAATAAAACTAAATAGGTACATTGTTAGGTAAAAAAATACTTATTGTGTTGGTCATGGGAATTGCTATATAGTAAATAAAAATCCTTTTAAACATTTTTATATGTGAATTGCAAATGAAACTCAAGAGTTTGTCTAAAACTAAATGCATGGAACATCATAGAAATTTAATACAGAAGTATTTTGGTTAAGACAGAAGGAAATGTGTGTGTTTATATATGTGCTTCTGTGTGTGTGTGTGTGTGTGTGTGTGTGTGTGTATGTGTGGCCACTATTTTTAAAACTGGAATCTTGCATATATATTATATGTGCATAATAATTTGAAAAGCATTCATAAAATTATATTGCTTCTTGGATTAAATCAAATCACTTCTGGCTAAATACAAACTTCTTTAAAAAGGATTTATCTAAACATTAACTGTGCCAACAGCATCTGACGCACTGAGCCACCAAAAGCTTTAAAGAAACTAACATTTTCAAGAACTTTTATTCTGACTAATAGTCATATTAAGTCTTAATTTCTAAAGTACTATTCCCTCTCAGGTCAAAGTTCCGACATTGTGTCAAAGCAGTATGTTTGTTGGAATGATATGAATGTTGGAAGGATATGAACTAAGCAAAAAATGAATGCTACAATTTGAGCTTGAGAATATTGAGGGTGGGGCCCACAGAGACACGGAACAGAGAAGAGTGCCATTTTCCAGAACTCCAGGCAAAATAGAAAATTTGAGGCCTAAATAGAGAGAATTAATCAATTCTGCAATTGGTTAACCAGAAGGTGAAACAGGACACCTAAAACAGAAGTCAATTGCATTAAGTAGCATTTGAAACTTGGCATCCCTGAAGTTAAAAAGTGTGGGAAAGTAAATCTAATCTTCTTCTATTTTCCTAGGTACGTTTAAAGAAAGTTCCAAGGGAATTAGTACTTCAAGACTTAATAGGTCATACAGGTCAACTATGTCAGTTCTAAAAGTACAAGTGTGTAGTTTCAACAACATGAGTAACATATCGTGTTCTTTCAAATAAAAACAGTAGCAAATGGGCTAAAATAAAGTTCTCCATTTATTTTATACTCATACATCATATAGAAAAACCTTGCTGCTTAGGAAATAATCATTTCCCTTGGAGAACAGACTTGTTTGGCTGTATGTGATAGTTGTAGACCCCACAAAACTCACATACAATTTTTGTTGACAGTGAATTATAATAGATTTAAATCTCATGAATACTGTATATTTTATAAAACTTTAAAAACACCTACCCATTTAGTAAGTAGCTTTTACATAAATTTATGATAATAATTAGATCTCTCTGAAATAATTTCTTTTATAATATGTTATAAAATCATTTAGGGCCTCCAAGACAAGTAAATTGAAATATAAACTTTAAATGCCACTTTGACACAATGATATGCATTTTACCATTGTAACAATATCATTTATTCAAAGGCATAAATAACCATAGTTTATTTCAGAGTCAGTAAGCTATGAGTCTGACAAGATTCCAGTTATAAAATTAGTGACCACCCAAACAATATTAAATGTTTTATCTTTAGCATACTCAATGAAAGTTAAATTTAGGGTTGTTGATTAATGGAAACACAAAAAATAAGAGGAACAACTTCTAGTGTTAACAAAATGCAGTGGAGAGAACATAATCAACAACTTACTGTGTATCTCAAAATAACTAAAAGAAGGGATTTTAGCTGTGCCCAACACAATTAATGACAAAAGAATGGGTATACTAATTCTGGTTTAATCATTATATATTATATTCTTGTACTGAAAAAATCACATTGTGCCCCTACATATATGTACAACTTATATTTATTAATTTTTTAAGAAGAAAGTGAAATTTAAGACTTTTTTCTATGTAAAAAAATATAATTATATAATAAAGATCATTTGGTACAACAGTACAGAGAAAATAAATGCACTCAAAGCAGCTATTCATGTTCCCAAATCCAACTTTACTTGGTAGATATGTCTATATACTCTGCTTGCTTAAGAAACACACTGGATACGAATACATGCATGCCCCAAACCCTGAGTTGATGGAAACATGAAAAAGGATTGTACCATAACCAAACCCTACTGGATTTGTGCTCACTTGCTCTCTCTCTCTCTCTCTCTCACTCTCACTGTTTCTATCTCTCTCTCTTTCTCTTTCCATCTCTCTCTCTCTGTTTCCATCTCTCTCTGTTTCCATCTCTTTCTCTCTCTCTCCTTCCCTCTCTCTCTCTCTCTCTCTCTCTCTCTCTCATAAAGATATGTGCTCTCTGACAATGAAAGCAAAATCAAAGACACAACTGAGACACAAACACACACATTAGCTTAGGCCCACCCACGCAGGGTAAGGATCATCAATATCATCGTCTTTCACCCCCACATCTTAAGAGCCATGATGAGCACAACATAAAATTAGATCAAGCGTAACACAAAATAATACAATCAAGAGAGCTGGAAAACACCTGATGTCTGAGGCTGGTATACAATATACTGTTTTACACTATACTTTCACAGAAAGGAGACATTCTAAAGAATGATTAAAAAGTATAGTATAGTAAATAAATAAAGCAGTAACCTGGTTCATTCTCATTATCAAGTATTATGTACTGTATAGATGTGCATTTGCTACACTTTTCTATCAATGGCAGCACAGAAGATGTGTTTACACCAGCATCACTACAAAAACATAAGTGATGCCTTGCACTATGGCATTAGGATGTCCTTAGGCCATAAGAACTTTGCAGGTCCATGATAATCCTATGGGACCACTGCCATATATGCAGTCCACTGTTGTCTGCAATATCATTATGTAGCACATGATTCTTCATCACTTACCTGACCTCTTAGCAGCATGTGACAGAACGAGCATTCTTTTCTTAGGAATTTTTCTTCTCCCTGTGTTGTAGCCTTGCTCTCACTTGATTTTTCTCCTACCTGATACTTTTCCGTGTGCTTCACTTGCTCTTCATCACATTCTGGATCTCTAAAAGTTGGAACATCCTAAAGATCTGTCACAGTACTTCATGGTTTTTACCTGTACTCTTGGCCTACTAAACTTTTGTAAGTCAATGACTTTACATAATATTTATATGTTGATGGCTTTCATATCTATATTTCTAGCCAAGACTTTTCCCCTAAATTTCAAATCAATGCACATAAATGACCAAGCAACTTCTCTGTTTGGATATCTAATAGGCAACGCAAAATTAACACAACGAAAACAGAAATCTTGATATTTTATTATTGGTTTCCCTAAGAGTTCAATGGTGCCATCATCCATCCACCTACTTTTTTTGTTTTAGAAATCCTTTAAGTTATCCTAAATTCTTTCTTACTTTATTAGTCCACATCCTTTCCATAAATGAACCCTGTCTGCTCTGCCTCCAAAACATGGACATGATTTACTAACTTTGCTTCATGTCAACTGCTACTATTCTGTAGCAGGAATTTCACCTCTCGCAGGTTTACTATACAAGTTCCCTAACTTATCTCCTTACCTTTTCTCTGGCCTTGCTTCCCATACACACCCTATGCAATAGCAATGAGATCATCCTTTTTAAAATGTAATCCAGATTGGCTAACTTCCCCGCTTAGGATGATCCAGTGACTTTCTATGACAATAATAAAACAAATACAAAAACAAAAATAAAGAACAAGATTCCTTAAAATCTGGGACCAGCAGTTAGCGTAATGGCTATATCGCTGGACTCCCACGTAGTCAACCGCGGTTCGCATCCCAGACCCGGTGGTTTAAACTCACGCCAGGCACGTGTGCGTGCGTGCCCAAGATCCCGAGAGGAGAATGGAGGAGAAGGGATTGCGGCGTGGCCATCCCCCCGGGGGGTGATTTCTCGCTTTCTATCTGTCTGTCTGACGAACACACGCGCCCTATAGCAAAAACCTCTCCAAAAAAAAAAAAAACCTATATAATCTATTTGCTGACTTTCTCTCTGATCTCATCTGTCATGAACTATACTTCAGGCATTCTGGTCTTTTTACCATCTCTTGAATATGCCACAATTCCTGTGAATTGGCTGTTCTTTCTTCTTGGGATGTCTTTTTCTTTCAAAATC
Source organism: Tupaia tana (assembly GCA_026018925.1). Taxonomy (NCBI): domain Eukaryota; kingdom Metazoa; phylum Chordata; class Mammalia; order Scandentia; family Tupaiidae; genus Tupaia; species Tupaia tana. Next base: position 24,449,122 of record JAKSZU010000017.1, read on the forward strand.
TTATCTAGTATAGGCTTCTCTCCTTGCCAACTCTGTTGCTAAAACTTTCCATTTCATTCAAGTCTCAATAGGGTCACCTCCTCAAGGTGATTTTCCTCAAAGTGATATACAGTAGCAAAAGAAAACAACTATCTAATCTCTGCTCCATTTTCTACTGTTGTGTTACCTATAGTACCTATCCATAAATGAAATTAATTATTTCACTTTTACTTGCTTGTTTTCTACCTCCCCTCTTGAAAACATAAACCTACGTCATGGACTCAGTCCACCAGCATCTCAGTGCCTACACTGTTCCAGCCTCAAGCAGGTGAAGAAGCAATGTGTGTTGAGTGATTAGAAAATGAATGAGAGTTGAGCAAGAAAATATATACACAAATCACTTAAGAGGCTGTTGCAGTCATTTATTTTAGAAATAATAGTGGTTTGAATCAAGGTAAGTAATAGTTAAAATGGCAGAAAGCAAGAACTGATTTGACTTATACTTAAGAGAACTTAATAGCTCATCCAACATGAGTGACAGAAAGTGAAGACTTTATAGTAACTGATATGCTTCTGCTCCAATTAGTGGGTACTATAAATCATTGTCAAAGGCAATGCCATGGTTAAGCAAGATTAAAGAAAGTGTCATGGAGCACAAGTCAACCATAATGGTTAAAAAACATGGGCTAGAGTCTCTGAAGCTGTGCTTGCTGGTTCTACTGTCTAATTGTAGGCTATTGTTCTCCTCAAACCTACCGAATCTGGTCTTTTATGTTTACTATAGGAGGAATTTGCTCTTTCTACATTAAAAAGAAAAGAGCACTACATATAGCCAATTTGATTGACTACTTATGATCATTGGCTCCTTGATCAACTCCTTCACGTGGATTCCTGTGATATGACCTTTTCCTGACTTTCTTCCCATGTTTCTAGATGTTCTTTGTTTGTTTTTATAACTTTTTAAAAATTTCACTGAGCCCTCACCAGAGAGAGACAGAGACACAGGGAGTAAGGGAGTGAGAAAGCATCACCTATGGGGAATGGTCATTCTGCAATTCCTCTCTCCTTTCAGAATTTTGGATGTGCCTGCACAACATGTCAGCATGTTTCTCAAACCACCGTCTCTGGGACTCAAACCACACAGTTAACCATGTGGGATCCAGCTGCTTTAACCACCACACCACTGGCTGGCCCCTAGTTACTCATTCTATTAAGTTTCAGATAAATTCCAAACTTCGCTATTGTGATTTACAAAATTCTCTAGAGTCTAGTCTCTGTCCATATTTCTATCCTCACCCTTTTGAAACCTTTCACAGCTATTTTCTCAAAAAAAAAAAAATTCTCTTATTTTGAATCTGGATTAATTTTATACAGTTGTCGAACCAAACTATCATTTTTTTCCTCTCTTAGGTAAATTGAAGATTTTGTCTACATGTCAAATGTTCAATGGAATGGAGAATGAGGAAAATTCCAGGTTTTTATTCAGAAAAGATTGGTAAAGTAGACCGCCTAATATATATATTTTTCTATTGCTCTAAATTTTTCATGTTTCTTTTTATTTTTTTAAGATTTAAAAAGACTTTTATCCCAATTATTATATCAACAAAGTGAAAGTAAATCTTCATTTCAAATAATATTAACAATCTTTATATATTTGATCTGGAGCACATTTAAATAAAGCAAAAGCATGTTTTCCTTGGATGAATAGAAAATCACATCTTTCTGTTCTGTGTTTTCTATTACATCTCCCATAACTATAATACAAAATATAGATATATCATCCAGGAGTCATGGAAAATCAGGTAGTCAAGGGACCAAACTTGGGGGTTGGTGGGTGAAGCAACTTGGGAGAGTCTAACAGGAGTCTGGGCTCAAAAGCTGCAGAAGTTTAACAAGATGACAAACCAGTCTGCCAATATAGGCATTTTCTCTGCAATAATGTTTACAACCTGAGTTTTTTTCACTATTTGGCTACTTTTACAGACATAAATAGTAATTTCAAAACTTTCTACATATATTTCTATAATATATAAATAATGAAGTACATATTTTATCCTTTATGAGTTTTTTTTCAGGGAAAATATTAAAAGTTATAATATTAACTATGCCTTTAGTGCATACATTTTATGCTGTTGGAAAAATGTACTCACGCTCACTCTTCCATTGCGATTGTCTTCTTCTCTAATTGCCAGGGCCTTCAAAAAATTATCTTGTAGGTCTTTACCAGTACTCGTTAGTGTCCTGAAATAAAGCATGTCTTTGTTTATAATATATTAGATAAAAAATTTGTTTAAAACACTCTGGGGCAGGGAAAACAACCACTCTTCTTTATTACAAGTGACAAGTTTTTAAATTTTTTTAAATTTTATTTATTTATTCATTTTTTAATTTGACCAGAAAGAGATACAGAGAGAGAGAGAGAAAGTAAGAAAGAGCCACCAGGTCTGGGACTCAAACAATGGTCAGCCATGTGGGGGTGTCCAGCACATTAACCACCATGCCACCTGCTGGTCCCCAGCAAGTGACAACTTTCTTATGACATGAAGACCATACATACATAATCATTGTAAGGTTCCTCAATTTAATTTCATAGTTATAGAGCCTTTATTTCCAAATAAGTGGCATCGAATTAATAAATTATATATATATATATATATATATATATATATATATATATATATCCATATGACTACTCATGCCAGATACAATTAATTTCACTTACATACCCATTTTATTTTATCACACCATGAAAAGTCAGCATATCCCTCACTTCTCAAAACAGTTTTGTCTACAATTTAAGTACAATTTATTACCCTTTATTTATTTACTCTTATTGTTCAAGGTACAGCATGTGTATGCACATAAGAGAAAGAGAGATAGAGAGATGCACCCTCGACAGGGCTAGGTCTCATGGCAATGCCCTTCTTCCAGTTCTTCAGCTTATTAGGATCCTGGGCATGTGCACATGCACCACGTCAAATGGGTCAAAGATCTGAAATGTGGTCAGCATGTGACTTCCAGCTCCATATTTCAAAGTGCTTCCAACTGTGCCACTAAGGAAAGACCCATTTATTAAATTAAGGAAATTAAAATACTAGATTTCCTCTCTTTCCCACTATATAAGATAGCAGGGGAAAAAGCTGCAGAGCAGGATGCTAAGAAGAAGAAACCTGAAGCCTAAAAGTCTGATGCCAGTGGCAAGGATAAACAAAATCAATACATTACTAACGAGACTTGTTAAGAAGCGAGAAAGGAACCAGGTGAATCAAATCTGCAATGAAGCTGGTAATATAACAACATAGTAGAAATTCAAAACATCATTAGAGGATACTTTGAACATCTATATGCTAAGAAACAAGATAACCTGGATGAGATGGACAAATTCCTAGACAAATACAATCTACCAAGAATGAATTAGGAGGATATGGAAAGACTGAATAGGCCCATAACAAGCCAGGAGACTGAATCAGTACTATATAACCTCCCAACAAAGGAAAGCCCTGGCCCTGATGGATTCACCTCTGAATTCTACAAAACTTTCAAAGAAGACTTAACCCCCATTCTGCTCAAGATATTTCTAAAGATCCAAAAGGGTGAATCTCTCCCTAACTCATTCTATGAAGCTGCTATCACCTTTATCCTTAAAACAGATAGGTACAGGACAAGTAAGGAGAATTATAGACCAATATCTCTGATAAATATATACGCAAAGATTCTCAACAAGATACTAGCAAATCGTATCCAACAACTTATAAAAAAGATCACACACCATGATCAGGTAGGCTTTATTCCAGGAATGCAAGGTTGGTTCAACGTACACAAAACCATAAATGTAATACATCATATTAACAGGAATAAAGATAAAAACTATGTGGTCATATCAATAGATGCAGAAAAGGCATTTGATAAGATACAACATCCCTTCATGATCAAGACTCTCAGCAAAATCGGCATAGGAGGGTCATTTCTCAACACAATAAAAGCCATGAATGAAAAACCCATAGCGAACATCATCCTGAAGAGAGAAAAGCTGAAAGCTTTTCCACTAAACACGGGAATAAGACAAGGATGCCCACTTTCTCCACCCCTTTTTAATATAGTACTGGAAGTCTTCACCAATGCAATGGGAAAAGAGGAAAAAATAAAAGGCATTCGAATAGGAAAAGAAGAGGTGAAACTCTATTTGCAGATGACATGATTGTATACATAGAAGACCCAATGGTCTCCATGGAAAAACTACTGGAAGTAACACACGATTGCAGTAAAGTAGTAGGATATAAAATCAATATACAAAAATTGATAGCATTTCTATATACAAATAGCAGGCAGACTGAAATGAAACTGAAAAAAGTTATTCCATTTATCATAGCCACCAAAAGTATAAGATATTTAGGAATAAATCTAACCAAAGAAGTTAAAGACCTCCACAAGGAAAACTATGAGAAGCTAAAAAAAAGAAATTGAAAATGACACAAAAAAGTGGAAGGAGGGAACCAGCAGTTAGCGTAATGGCTGTGTCGCTGGACTCCCACGTAGTCGACCGCGGTTCGCGTCTCAGACCCGGTGGTTTAAACTCACGCCAGGCACGTGTGCGTGCGTGCCCAAGATCCCGAGAGGAGAATGGAGGAGAAGGGATTGCGGAGTGACCATCCCCCCTGGGGGGTGATTTCTCGCTTTCTGTCTCTCTGTCTCTCTCTGTCTGTCTGGCGAGCGCACGCGCCCTATAGCCAAAAACCTCTCTCAAAAAAAATTAAAAAAAGAAAAAAAAGTGGAAGGACATCCTATGTTCCTGGATTGGAAGAATTAAAATAATGAAAATGGCAGTTCTACCCAAATTAATCTACTTATTTAATGCAATGCCAATCAAAGTACCAGACACATTCTTCACAGATCTAGAAAAGACAATCATAAAATTCGTCTGGAATCATAAAAGACCCCGTATTGCCAAGGCAATTCTATACAAGAAGACTGGAGTGGGTGGCATCTCACTCCCTGACCCAATAATCAAAACAGCATGGTTCTGGCACAGAAACAGACACATGAACCAATGGAACAGAATAGAGTCTCCAGAAATAAATTCCCAAACATAGAGTCAACTGATTTTTGACAAGGGGTACCAGTCAATCCAGTGGGAAAAGGAAAAACCTCTTCAGCATATGGTGCTGGAAAAACTGGATTTCCACCTGCAGAGAGATGAATCTGAACCCCTATCTCTCACCTTTGACAAAAATCAAGTCAAGGTGGATCAATGATCTAAATCTAAGACCTCAAACTATAAAACTGCTCCTAGACAACACTGGGGAAACTCTGGGAAACATTGGTGTAGGGAAAGACTTCTTAAATAAGATTCCCAAAGCACAGTTGATAATCCCCAAAATAGACAAGTGGTACTACATCAGACTAAGAAGTTTCTGCATGGCAAAAGACACAGTAATTAGTGTGAATTGACAGCTCTCAGAATGGGAAAATATTTTTGTAAATTATGCATCAGATAAGGGACTGATAACCAGAATACACAGGAACTAAAGAAGCTGTTTGGAAAAAAGATGATCAGCCCTATGAAAGATGGGAGAAGAAGTTGAAAAAAAAAAACAAAAACACTCTCTAAAGATGACATACGAATAGCCAAAAGGAATCGTAAGGGAAATGCAGATCAAAACAACAATGAGGTACCACCTAACCCCAGTCAGAATGTCTAAAATTAAAAATAATAAGTTTTGGGGGTGTGGTGAAAGGGAACTCTTTTACACTGCTGGTGGGAATGTAAATTGGTCCAGCCACTATGGAGAACAATTTGGAGATTCCTCAAAAATCTACAAATAGAACTACCATATGATCCAGCAATCCCACTCCTTAGTATCTACCCAAAGGACAGAAGAATTCTTCATTGGTAAAGTGCTTGCACATCGATGATTGTTACAACACTATAATGCCAGATGTGGTATGTGTGTGGAGGAGTGGGGCCTAGGGAAGGACATTTGGAAGAGGGATACAGAGGAAGAGCATTGACAGGATGGGGAGGTGTGGTGTTACCTGTTGAAGATATTTTGATCAACTGGACTGGGGAGAAATGTTCACATATTGAAATGCTCACTTCGTAAGCTAAACAATGTGATTGAATGTTTATAAAAATAAATAAATAAATAAATAAATAAATAAATAAATAAATAAATGAAGCTAAAACAAAAATTGACTCCAAAGCTAAAAAGCCCAAGAAGGGAAAGCCCCATTGCAGCCAAAACCTGGTCCTAGTCTGGGGCGTCGGCAGATACTCCTGATCTGCCATGTATTCCAGGAAGGCCATGTGCAAGAACATATACTCGGCCACTAAATTCAGGGTTGAAAAGAAGAAGAAGAAGAAGGTTCTTGCCACTGTCACAAAACCAGTTGGGGGGAACAAGTATGGTGATATCTGGGTGGTTTAACTTCACAAAATGCCTGGGTATTGGGACCAGCAGTTAGCGTAATGGCTATGTTGCTGGACTCCCATGTAGTTGACCGCAGTTCGCGTCCCAGACCCAGTGGCTTAAAACTCACGTCAGGCGCGTGTGTGCGCATGACCAAGATCCCAAGAGGAGAATGGAGGAAAAGGGATTGCAGCGTGGGGGGTGATTTCTCGCTTTCTGTCTCTCTGTCTCTCTCTGTCTGTCTGGCGAGCACAAGCACACTATAGCAAAAAACTCTTTAAAAAAATGCCTAAGTATTTTCCTACTAAAGATATATCTCAAAAGCTGTTAAGTCATGGCATAAAACCCTTCAGCCACCGTGTGAGAAAGCTGTGAGCTAGCATCACTCCCAGAACCTCTCTGATCATCCTCATTGGATGACACAGAGGCAAGAGAGTGGTTTTTCAGAAGCAGCAGAACAGTGGCTTATGACTTGTGACTGGATCTCTGGTCCTCAATCGAGCTCCACTGCATAGAACACACCAGACATTTGTCATCGCCACCTCCACAAAACTTGATATTAGCAAAGTAAAAATACCAAAACACCTCTCTAATGATTACTTAAAAAAAAAGAAGCTGCAGAAGCCCAGATACCAGAAGGCTGAGATCTTTGACACAGATAAAGAGAAATACGGCATTTCAGAGCAGTGCAAGGTTGATCAGAAAGCCGTGGACTCACAAATTTTACCAAAACTCAAAGCTGTTCCTCAGCTCCAGGGCTACCTGTGATCCATGTCTGCCCGTACAAATGGAGTTTATCCTCACAAATTAGTGTTCTAAATTTCTTTCCAAGAACCTAATAAATAACTGATCATATATAAAATAATAATAAAATAATAGATTCATAAGCCAATACAGTTACTGCAATAAAGAATTAAATTTTAGATCTATAAGTAAAGACAATTAAGGCAAGATAGGAAACTGGGTTAAATTATCTTTGTCAATAAAAACAAGCATTAAGAATTCAAAGGAGGGGACCAGCAGTTAGCGTAATGGCTATGTAGCTGGACTCCCATGTAGTCTACCATGGTTTGTGTCCCGGACCTGGTGGCTTAAACTCACTCTGGGCGCATGTGCGTGCTTGTCCAAGACCCCGAGAGGAGAATGGAGGAGGAGGGATTGCGGCATGGCCATCCCCCCTGGGAGGTGATTTCTCGCTTTCTGTCTCTCTTTCTCTCTCTGTCTTTCTGGCAAGCACACATGCCCTATAGCAAAAAAAAAAAAAAAAAAAAAAAAAAAAAAAAAAAAAAAAAAAAAATACTCTCCGAAAAAAGGAAGAAAAAAAAAAAAAAAGAATTCAAAGGAGGACCTAGACTGGTGGTGCAATTCTTAGTGTACTAAACTGCAGTACTGGAATCCAGGTAGCTGACTGCCACTGGATCCCCAGGTCAGCCTGAAAACATGCCAAGTGAGGCATACATAGGCACTCTAGATCCTGAGGAGCTAGAGAGTTGGGAAAAAGGAATCGCAGCATAAGATACCAAAGAGGATTCTCTCTTGCATGCACTTTATTGTTAAAAAACAAAAACAAAGAATTCAGGCAAGAAATGAATTACTCTGGACATAATTTTAAAAGAAATTTGTTACAAAGACCTCAATCAAGCAACACTGAACCGTATAATGAAGAGTGAATTCAAGAGTAATTTGTAAAATAATAATTACATCTTCATATGGCTATTTCCTACATACTCACTACACTTTTTCATTCTGTTTCTACTGTGTACCAGGAACTGTACTAAGCATGATTATGAATAAAGCACTTTCTGCTCTCAAGTTGCTTGTGGTCTCATAGATGTAAATAGATACATAAGCATAATGGCATACCATGTGATAGCATAATGAGAGACACCACCTATTCAAAGAAAAGTTACCTAATCTTAAATTCAAAAGCAATTTCTCTTGAACCAAATGTTTTTCTTTTTTTAATTTTATTTCAAGTTCTTTTATACATTCAATCACGTTATTTAGCTTGCAAAGTGAATATTCCAACATGTGTATATTTCTTCCCAGTTCAGTTGATAATACTATAAAGTTATCTTCAATAGATAATACCCCATTTCTTTGTCCCTTCTCCCCTCTTTCTCTCTCTCTCTCTCTCATCTGTGCCCTCTGGCAATTAAGGAAAAATAAACAAAAATAATAAAAGCCATATGTCCTACTCAATTTTTCTTAAATCAATATAGACATGTACAATATGTAACCTACTGATTGTTTTATTAATGTAGAAGTGCAACCCTTTAAACTGTATTGCTTTTTTAGTTTTATGCTCCTTGGCTTGTAGTATGAATATCAACTAATAATCCAAACATCTAAATATACATGGAAAATAAGTAGCAATGAAGAGAATCAGATTTGTGAGGACACTTATGATCCACTGTCCTATCAAAAGTGAGTCTTCCATATTACAACATATCCTACAGACTGCTTTGATATTAAATCTCTAAAATATCAAATTCATTTTGTCAGTTGCTTACTCATAAAACATGTATTGTTTTTCCATTGCTCACAGGATAAGTTCCCAGTCACTTGGTCAATTTCCACCTAATTTCCTGCTTACCATCTGTTTTAAAACCACAGTCTGTTGGAAATTCTCTGTGAAGTACACATAGAGAATTAGTTTTACGAGCACATCAATCAGGACTAGTTAGGTCATGATATAGAAACAAATGGCCCAAATCTCAGTGGCTTCTAAGAGATTATTTCACAATAATATTATGCATCAAATTACAGTCATATAGTGGCTCTTCACTTTGGCATGAATAACTGAAGGATGGATGAAAGAGCCTCTGAGACATCTTAGGATATTGTGCAGAAGAAGAATAGAACATGGCCACACACTGGTTCATGAAGCTTTTGCTTGAAAGTAACACACGTCACTTCCACTTCCATTTTCTTGACCAACACAAGTACTATGACCACTCTCAAATCAATGAGGTAAGAAAATGTAATCCTCCCTAGGAAGCAGTAGCAAATATTTGTCAACAGTAGTCCATGCATCCCTACCTTTTGGTAGCATAACCAAACAAAGGTTGAGAGTAGATAACTTAGTAAACAAGAGCAGTAAAGAAAATAATTTGATGGGCCAGCAGGTGGCGTGGTGGTTAGGGCACTGGACTTCCACATGGTTTAACATGGTTAGAATCACGGACCTAGTAGCTTGAAATTCATGCTGGCCATGTGTGCATGAATGCCTAAAATCCTGAGAGGAGAATGGAGGAGAAGATTGTGGCAAGGCCCTCCTCCCCCTGGGGTGGGGAGGGAGGGTGATTTCTCACTTTCCCTCTCTCTTTTTGTCTCTCTCCAGCAAGCACATTCACCCTATGGCAAAAACCTAAAAAATAATTTTGAATCAATTCTAATGAGCACAGAAAATGTGTTAAACAATGTGGTTCACTGTAGTGTAATCAAGTAAACACCCTTTCAAGAATTAAGACCTCAGCTCTAAAATGTAACTTCCCTTGGGACATGGTGGTTAAGCTACTGGATTCCCACATGGTTAACCATGGTTGGAGTCCTAGACCTGGCGACACACACATTGGGTATGTGTGTGCATGCCCCAAATCCCAAGAGGAAACAGAGAAGAGGGAATTTCAGCATGACTATCCTCCCTGGGATCCTCACTTTTTTTCTCTCTGTCAAGCACACATGCTCTATGGTAGGGGAGAGCCTTAAATGGAACTTCCTTCTGCATACTCACAAACATCCTAAGAATTTCTGTTCAAGGAATAAAATAGATTTGGTTTACTGTGATAATCATAAACACCTGTTTCTGCCTCCTCACCATCTTCCAGTTATCACATTTTATTGGCAACAGAACCCTGGTTTTTATTAGCCAATGATCCTTCCCCACACTCAATGCTTTGGTAGAATCCAGATACTCACTTACTCACAACTCTTACCCTACAAACTTCCGCTAATGAATATGCCTTAAACGGTACCAATCTCATTTCATCTCAGGAGCACATACACCTTTAAACAGAGACACAATTAAAAAAAAAACAAAAAAACAAAAAAAAAACAAAACTGGAGTCTGTCCTTTCTTCCTACTATATAGACTTATTCAACTTTGTCTCCGAATCTATGGTCATTAATGCTCTTCCAATAAATTCCCCTTTTAAATTTAGTTCACAAGGATTTGTTTCTATGACTCACAACCAAAGCCTATAATTGATACAGTGGCTATCCAGCTAAGTAATGCCAGAGCTCCAAGGTTTCCTCTCTCAGAAATCAACTCTCCATTCTTGCTTCCCCCAAACACACCTAGTTTTGTTGTAAATCTTTAGAACTTTACACATAAAGTCCAATTTGATCATCAACTCCAATTCCGCAACCCAAAAGGTGACAATTATTATCAGTTTTGTGTGCATCCTTCTGGATTACTTTATATAGTTCCTATTTGTGTACTCATAAAAATACAGACAGTATCATTTGGTGAGTTGTTCATTTTATTACATATTTTGCAACTTACTATTTTATTGCTATTGTTGTTTTGTTCTTGGCTATGGATGTTTAGGACAGTGCCAAAGAAAACCAAAATTATATTCAGGTGTTATCAGATGTGAAATTCTAGAAGAATATATTTCTAGGTACCATTCACGAATATGGAAGAAAACCTTAATATTCTGCCAAGCCTGGCTCCCTAGAGAGTGGCTGAGGTCTTTAGCAGATGTCTGGGACAGAAAGCAATAGGAGTAAGGGGCAGAATTCTGGTTGCCCCTTACTGACTATGGCAGATGTTCTCCCTTCTTCTATAAAAATGGAATCCTTAGTTTTTACTTGGATATATAGCTGACTGGAACATGGGCCATATTTCTTATCCTCTATGCAATGAGTAATACCTATGTGACTAAATGTGCACAATGATATCCAAGTAAAAATGATGTGCAGCTTCTAGGATGTTTGCTTAAAAGGTGGGAGAGATACCCTTTTTTCTATAGCTAAAATCTAATACCGTGATCTCTGCTACTATTGCCATCTTGTATTTAAATTGGAGTCTACAATTATGGAGAAACGAGAAGAAGAATCCCTGACACCTTGGAGCACCAACACAGACTTTATTGACACCATCTGGAATTCCTGAATATGACACGGAAAAAAAATTTTATATGTTGTTTCAGCCACTGTCAATTTGGGGTTTTCTATCATTTTTAAATAAATATAATTCAAACAAATTAATTGGCCATATGACATTTATTCACACTTTTGAAAAAAATGCTATTGTGGGATTGGCTTAGTAATAAAATTTAATTTTGACTCTGCCATATTCTAAGGATTTCTCAGGAGACTAAGAATATATTCCTAACATAATTGAAATAACTTTTAATGACTCAGAGATGAACTCTTTCAAATAGAAACATGAAATAATGGAAATTAAATATGAAATGGAACATCAGTGTTTAATTCTCACTCATCTACCAACTGTTTTGTCCACGTCACCATATTTTTCTGAACTTGGGCTTGTGATGAGCCAAGTAATCTCTAAGTCCTCTAGTAGCTGTAAAACGTGTGATTTAAAGTGATCATACTGTATCATCAGTCACTAAACATAATTTAAAAATAGTTAAGAAATATGATTACAGGACCTCTCTGTGGCCTGTTTGTTAAGGGAGCCGGATCCCACATGGCTGATCCTATAGTTGAAGTCTTAGCTCCGGTGGCTTGAAGTACATACCAGGCATGTGTGCACGCATACCCCAAATTCACGATTGGGTAAAGATATGGAGGAAAAGGGGTTGCAGTATGAGCACACCTCATTGGGGGATACTCCCCCCCTTTCCCTTTCTCTGGTAAGTACTGAAGCCCTCCAGAAAATTTAAAGAAAGTAAAAAAAGAAGAAAAATAAAAAGAAAGGTGACATATGGCTACTATACTGATTATACACTAAGACCATACTGTTCCTTTTTTATTCAAGTCTTACGCAGACGCACATCATTTCCTATAAACTCTATGAGGAAAGTAGAAGTATTTTTATTATATATATTAGGAATGGAGAGAAAAAGAATCTCTGGCCCCAAAGCTACTTGCAGCAGAGAAAAAAAGTTATATAAATAATCATTCTTAAATCATACTACAGCTGAGAACCTGGAACTTCTCTCAACAAGAGGAAATACTGGAAAAGAAAGAAAGTTAACGCAGAGTGTGTGGTAAGAAATTCTTAAATCTTTAACATGCATTGCTCTTATTTAACTAGGTTGATTTAACAGTCAGTGACCTGAAAAACCTTGCTTAAATAAATAGCACAAAAGGAGTTACTTCCTCAAGAAGTGAAGTAGGTCTGTTACAAAATCTTATAAGTTTTATAAAGGCAAATACTCCGTTTTTGTTATTTATACTCCACTACAGTTTCAAAATGGGGTTAAAGTTATAAGGATGAGTTAATTTTTACCAATGATGTGTAATCATTAGCTAAATATATTTATATAATCGTACATGACTTACTCTACACATATTCTTAATCTTTAACAATTAGGTTACCAGTCTTATGACTTAAGTATGTAGTCTGTGTATCATAGCACACCTATTCACAATATTAGATTAACACTAAAGAGAAAGAATAGAAAAAATTGAAAAACTGTTTTAGAAGAAACTTATTTTCTAGAGTTATTTTCTTAATAATTTACTTTAATCATTTTAGAATAATTGGGAGTATTACATTAAGGTTCAACTAGTCATAAAGACATTCTAATAGAGTTTCAGAGTGATCTAAATCAAACCTGGTGTTCAATCTATTTTAATAACAATGCTTTTTAGCTCTTAGGAACTGTCTTTGTACTACTCTCTATGCTAAACATTTTATGAACACTGAATTATTCTCTTAAATTAAGCCCTAACAGGAGATATGCTTATTTCCAATTTAGAGATGAAGTGAGACTCACTAAAGTTAAATGATTTAATTATCATCAACTGGTTTTCAGCTTTTATCCTACTGGATCACAGGAAAGTCTTGACACATTTTTGCATAAAAAAGCAGAAAAATATATCATGACTTTCCAGATGTTCTAACAGATCTCATTGATTCTAAGTATTTTACTAAAGCCTGACAACATAGCAAAGTACCATATTTATATCATAAAATGTTTACATCATAATAGCAGTGAAAATTCACTGGACAAAAGAAACTTAAAAGAACAGAGGTATATGGGATAGAAAGAAAGAGTGGGTACACAACATATCCGAAGGGCTTCTGGGAGTACCAGAATCTGAAGATCTTACAACTTCTATGCAAGTAATGAAGTATAATCATCCTTCTAGTCTAGACTAGAATTCTGATCAACTACCCTGCTCAGAGGTAGTTTTGGTTTCTTTCAAAGCCAGTCAACTCTGACATAGCCTACATTTCATTTTCTAATAGAATTTACAGTCAACTCCATAATACTTGTTTGAATATGTAATACAATGTCTTTGCTTTATCCTTTAAAATGATGTTTTGGCATACTGGATTTGAAAAACTTAATGGAGAATAAAGTAAAACAAAAAATAGATGAGAGTGTATTATGAAACATCTACAATATTAACAAACAAGCAAACTTTTCTGTGAAAAGGTAGTTTTTGGAAATAGTTTTATTTGTAGGCGTTCTTCCCATACTATGGATATTAGATTTCTGTTCATTATACACACTACAAACACATTATCCTACATGTACGCCATATTTGGACTCTCTTTTGAGACTTCTGATTAGGATGTCTTAACTTATATGCTCATCAATATATAAAAATTTTCCTTTATATTATTGGCTTTTTCCAGTTTAAACAAATATTTCCCTACCCTGAGGTTATTGTCCTATGCTGTTTTTGTTTGTTTTGTTTTGTTTAGTTTTGTTTTTGCTACAGGGCGTGTGAGCTCACCAGATAGAGACAGAGAGACAGAAAGCCAGAAATCACACACACCCCCCGGGGGGGGGGGGGGGGGGGATGGCCACAACACAATCCCTTCTATCTCCATGGCAATATCACATTCTGAAATTGCTCAGCATTTATAATAAATATTTATGTCCAAGAAAGGTATCTCTTCTTCAAAATGTCTTAGTTCTTCTCTACATCTCCATAGTTTTTTTTTTTTTTCTTTAAAGCTACCTGTCAATTTCCATTTAAAAACAAATCTGTTAGGATTTTTATTTAAGTTTCCAATTTGTATAGAATAGAGGCTTTTATGGGAACAGCAGATGGTATAAAGGTTTCCTATCAGTCATTTCACCTAATGAATCACTGAACTTCTCCCAAACCTGAGACTAAGCTAGAATTTCACAAAACATTTCCCTCTTCTCCTAGATTATAATACTAAAGAAAAAAAACTAAGATTAATTAGAATATTTTCAAACAACTTTACATTATAGAATATTTTTAAAGGAATCTATTATGTCTTTCTTTTTTTTTTTTTTTTTTTTTTTTTGAGAGGTTTTTGCTATAGGGCGCGTGCGCTCGCCAGACAGACAGAGAGAGACAGAGAGATAGAAAGCAGGAAATCACCCCCCAGGGGGGATGGCCACGCCGCAATCCCTTCTCCTCCATTCTCCTCTCGGGATCTTGGGCACGCACGCACACGCGCCCGGCGTGAGTTTAAGCCGCCGGGTCCGGGACTCGAACCGCGGTCGACTACGTGGGAGTCCAGCGACATAGCCATTACTGCTGGTCCCTATTATGTCTTTCTGATATAAACCGCCAACTGCACAACATC
The DNA here is from genome assembly GCA_026018925.1 of Tupaia tana. NCBI lineage: Eukaryota > Metazoa > Chordata > Mammalia > Scandentia > Tupaiidae > Tupaia > Tupaia tana. The sequence continues at coordinate 24,464,221 of JAKSZU010000017.1, forward strand.
TGCCTGGACATCCCAGTCAAAATATGTTGAATTCTGATATCTTTTATTTCTGCTGTCTATATCTACTACTTCACTTATCAGAGTCCCAGCAGAAAGCAAATTAAGCACTCAAACAGCTTAAAGGAGAGAGAGTATAATAAAGAGATATGCCAATAAGGTTAAGGGAGTCCACAGGGTTGGTGGAAAAAGCCACAAGATCTTACCACTCTAGCTTTAAAGAAGGGGAGAGACCAGCAGATGGCATAATGGTTATGTCACTGGACTCCCACATGGTTGACCATGCTTTGAGTCCCGGACCCAACAACTTAGAACTTGTCCCAGGCGCTTGTGCCTGTGTGTCCCAAATCCCAAGAGGAGAATAGAAGAGAAAGGATTGCAGTATGGCCATCCCCCCAGGGGGTGATTTATTGTTTTCTGTCTCTCGGTCTCTCTATCCTGCGAGCACACATGACCCATAGCAAAAATCTCTCTCTCAAAAGAAAAAGAAAAAAAAAAGGGGCAAGGGGAGGGAAAGGTGCTATCAGACATAAAGATCTGGCTGACTGCCTGATAAGCACTGTGCTCATCTGCAGAAAAACAGAGCCAACAAAATCATGGCCCAGTTTTCATCTCCTTTTCCCTTCCAATTTCCTTTCTAAGGCTGCAATACAGAGATGAACCAGATGAGGGGCCAGACCTCATCTCTAGATTCACCTTCAGTCTCTCCACACGAGCCCTGGTACTATTCTCTGATATTTCCCATGCCTTGACACCACTAAACTCTCAAGTTGAGAAGGTCCTTACCCTCCTCTTCCCTGGCAGACCTAACTAAGCTCAAAAATCATGTCCCCTGGAAATTGATTCCTTCTAAATATTGTGTTTTTAATTAATGTATAATCGTATGTTCATGTAGGAGTATAATATGATTTTTTTCAGTACATGCACATGATTAAACCAGAATAATTAGTATATCCATCCTCTCAACTATTTGTCATAATGTGTGTTGGGAACCTTCAAATTCTTTTGGAGGTATTTTGAGATACAATAAGTTGTTATTAACTATATTCATCCCACTTTATTTTATAATACTGAACACTGTTCCTATGTAGCTGTTATTTATTTTATTTATTCATTTATTTATTTATGTTTGACTTTTAGTGTAGTGCACATGTACTTGGCAGTGAGAGACAGAGGGAAAGTGAGAAATCACCTCCCTGAGTAGTGATGGCCATGCTGCAATCCTTTCTCTTCCATTTTCCTCTTGTGATTGGACATGCATGCACATTTGCCTGTCATGATTTTCAAGCTACCAGGTCTGGGACTTGAATTGTAGAGTCAGTTATGTAGGATCCAGTACTGTCATCACCACACCATCTGCTGCCCCTCTATCGGTAATTTTGTTTCCATTAATCAATGGCCCTCTATCAACATCCCTCTATCACCCTGCCACCCTATTCTTGCTTTCTGGTAGTCATTCTTCATCTCTTTGTTTCTATAAGGACTTTTTTTTTTCTTTTTCATAGAAGGAATACCTTTTGGAATTTCTCTTTCTGTGCCTGGCTTATTTCACTTAACATAATGTTCTCCAGTCTTGCCCATTTAACCTCAAATGACAAGATTTTACCTTTTTTAATGGCTGAATAGTGTTCCAGTGTGTATTTAGTTAGTATTTAATGAATTAGAAAATACAAAGTAAATGCATTTATCCATTCATCTATAGATAAGTAGGTTGAGTTCATATCTTGGCAATTGTGAATAATGCTGCAGAAAGCATTTGGGTACAGATACCTTTACAACACACTGATTTTCTTTTCTTCCCCCCCCCCAGTATCATGCTGTTTTTGTTACTACAGCTTTATAGTATATTTTAGATCAGGTAGTATGATGCCACCAGCTCAATTCTTTTATTCCTGTCCTTGCTACCCTTCCTTCCTCTTCTCCACACAGGGAAAAAAAAAAAAAAAAAAAAAAAAAAAAAAAACAGGAAAACTGCATATCATCAGTAAACTCTCAATATATGTTAGATATTTCAGTTATTACTACATGGTATAACATTAGATAATCAATTATCAATTAATGCAATCTATAATATTGACTACTCAAAGAAAAAAATAGTATAACCATCATAACAAATGCTGAAAAAGTCTCTGGATATTATCTCTTTCAAAATTTTCCTTTTTAGCCGACAGGTGGTGTGGTGGATAAAGGCATTGGGCTTCCACCTGGCCAACCACGGTTTGAGTCCTGGACCTGGTGGCTTGCTTCCTCACTTTCTCTTTCACTCTCTCCTTCTGTCTCTCACTGGTCAAAACTAATAATAACAATTAGAATTAAATAAATAATTATTTTTTAAAGAAAACTTTCCTTTTTCATGCTGGTGGTTATTACTGCTGTTGTTTTCGTTTCAGTACCTTGGAAATGAATGGAAAATGGATTCAATTAACATTTTATTGTGATTTTTCTGGGATTAATTCTTTACCTTTCTGATACTTACATATTTCAGAAGAGAGCAAAAAAAAAATGACATGTTATTTTATACTTTTGAATTAATTACTGACCACTAATTATTCAATTCCAAGTTTAAATTTTATTTATGAGCTTTGATGTAACTTAATAAATGCAACACTTCTAGATCACAAATGTAGATTAATTGGAAGTGCGCAAATATATCTAATAGGGTCCAGTTTGTTTGTGGAATATTAATTGACCAAAATAGCATATTTTCATTTAAACTTTCTGAAAACACTCTTTCACTGTGTTTTAAAAACTTTTTATATCAAATATTTTTCTCTCAAAAGCTTTTTTTTTTTTTTTTCCCGTCCAGAGGTTATGTGCACACCAGAGAGAGACAGAGAAAGCCCATGAGGAACAGTCATACCACAATCCCTTATCCTCCATGTCTCCTCTTTTGGGAATTTTAGTAATGCACACATATACATCTGACACGTTTCTGAAGCTGCCAGGTCCAGGACTTAAACTGCATGGTCGGCCATGTGGGATCCACCTGCCTTAAACACCAGCCATGGTGTCAGCCCACTCTCAGAAGTTATAAAGTTGTTAGTTTAATTAAGACACAATGAATTTATAATTTGAACAAAACAATTGCGTTATAAGAGAGATGTTCATGCAGCTGATACAATTTACATTTTAACACACTCTGGTTTATGTTGTATTAGAATAAATGTAAACTTTTAAAATACTGTGATATGTATTATTTATATTTAATAGTTTGAAAAACTAAAAATTTCAGAATCATTCCAATCCTGCTTCATTTTCCTAGATTTTGAAAAAAAAATTTTTTTTGTAACCGTACTAATATATGTACAAAAACACTAAAATAGCATTTTTAAGCTCAAATTACATAGATGAGAAATTGCATAAAAGGAAAAGAAGCAACCAGTCAACAATTTCAAGTTCAATGAGTACCAGTTCAATAGGACAATCTGCCTTTACTCTCTGAGGAATTATTGTTTTAAAGATCAGGGTGCGGGGGAACAGCAGAGCTAAATCCTATACACAGCTTTTGAGTCTCTTGTCTTTTCTTTTAAGCTATTCCTGGTGGCTTTTCATTTTCTTTTAATTGAAACAATGTTCCTTAAGGAGTTAGGTTAGTCAAGATTACATTTACAGAGATTTATGGTTTAGGAACTTTTATACTACATGCTGTGATTTTCATGGCATTTCCAGGAGGTCATCAATTTCTATTCTAATAACTTTCAGAAAAGGAGATTACTTGAGAAATGAGATTCATTTATTGGTGAGAAGGAATGAAGATCAAATTTCCATTGAGAAGAAAAATGGTACCACTTTCCCCATCCTTTTCTGTGTGAAAGTTTTTAAATTATCAAATGTACAGTAAAGCTATCAGCATCTCTGGGAAAAACTTCAACTGTCAGAAGCACACAGAAGAAAGTCGAGAAGTGCGAACATGCATGCTAGACAGCTGTTTCTTTTCATATTCTATTTTGAGGAAACCCAAGTGGGAGTCCTAAGATCTCTGGTGTCTTAAATCAGTCAGACTACTCCCCTTGGATGAAAACTTTTGCTTTTCTTTGAGAGGACAAAATGGGTTGATTTCTATGTGAGAAAGTATTTCTGAACTCCTTGTTTTATTGGCAAGTTTCTCTAATTAATTATTAAATCTGTTTGGTTAAAATGTTCTCACACTACAGGGGAAAAAAAGGTTACTTAGAAATGAAATAAAGTTCTTAGTCTCTGAAATGTGTTTGATTTTATTCTGAAAACACATTAAAAAATAACAACTTATTCTCTTCTGGAAGGCAGCTACATCTTTTATCCTAATTTAGAAAATACTTCCTGACCAGGAACCAGCAGTTAGCATAATGGCTATGTCGCTGGACTCCCACGTAGTCGACCGCGGTTCGCGTCCCGGACCCAGTGGCTTAAAACTCACGCCGGCCGCGTGTGCGTGCATGCCCAAGATCCCGAGAGGAGAATGGAGGAGAAGGGATTGCAGCGTGATCACCCCCTCTGGGGGGGTGATTTCTTGCTTTCTGTCTCTATGTCTCTCTCTCTCTCTCTGTCTGGCGAGCGCACGCACCCTATAGCGAAAAACCTCTCCAAAAAAAAAAAAAAAAAAAAAAAAAAGAAAAAGAAAATACTTCCTGACCTTTTGGTTATATTTTTATAATGAGAGCCGTTCGAAAAAAAAAGAAAAAACAAAGCCAAATTATAACCTCTTGTTTGTTCTGTTGGCCTCCAGACTCCTCTCCTCTGGAAATTGGTCTTATTTCTCCATAGATCAGTGAAGTTAGTCACATATAGTACCTTGAACAAATGAGGCTTGAGAAAGCTCAAGAGGGGTTGAGGCTCAGTATTTTTACACTGTATATGTCTGGTCTCTACATGTGTTTCTTTAATTTTGAAAAGATTCCTTATAAGTAGGTGGAGAATTTGATACACTAGAATCCCAAGGGGTCTCTCTTGGCCAAAGGAAAGCATTCAAAAGTAGTCAAAGCTGGAGCCCATACTGCATTTCTCAGTAACTGTGCAAGGTGGTAGGGAGTGTCGTTTTTCAGGAAGGATGGGCTGGCTCCTCAGTCTCAGAGTAGATAAGTATATGAATAGAAGAAGGGAGCATATGGGAAAAGAAGGGGTTTAATGTGGGACTTTGGAGAGACAGATACTTAATTAATACCATTAGAAAGACTTACTGCATGAGATCTTTTGTATGAGCACCTGTGTTACCCCTTTAATACTGCAAGTTTGACCTCAAGTGATAAAGAGAAAGGATGGAACAAAATTAGAGAGTAAAAGGGGGAACAAGAGTATCAGATATAAGAATCTTTGATTCTTAGCAAGAGGTTCAAAAAAGTCACATAGGAGTCCTTAGGCCAAAGATTGCTAATAAAGGGTTATGGCTCCTGAAAATTGGCCCTTAATATCTCTGCTCTACTCAGTCACTGAGGAAAAGCAGTCCTGGGAGATAGGACCAAGATACAAATGTACTGTGGGTTTCAAAGCGTGAAGAGGCCCTTGGTAAATTATACTCCCTATATGAAATTCATGGGCCAGTCTGTTGCCTAGTGGTTAAGGTGACTGCATTCCACATGGCTGACTCTGCGGCTAGAGTCCTGGACCTGGTGGCTTGACAAACATGCTGGAAGCATGTGTGTGAGGGGCTCAAAATCCTAATGGGAGAATGGAGAAGAAGGGATTTCAGTGTGGCCATCTCCCATGGAGGTCCTTTTATGCTTTTCCTTGCTCTTTCCAGTGAGCACAGGCGCCCTCTAACAATTTTTAAAAAAAAAAAAAAAAAAGAAAGAAAGATGGAGCCAGAAGATAGCATAATAGCTGTATCACTGGACTTCCACATAGTCAATCATGGTTTGAGTTCTGGACCCTGAGGCTTAAAACTCATGCCAGGTGCATGTGCATGTATGCCCAAATTCCTGAGAGGAGAATGGAGAAGGGATTGAGGTATGGCCATCCCCCTGGGGGAGCGGGGAGAGTTCTTGCTTTCTCTGTCTCTCCAGCAAGTGCATGTGCTCTATAGCAAAAATCTCTCTCTTATAAAAATAAAAGAAAGAAATGCATTCTCATAACCACCATAATCTCTTATCAAAACCCCAAATCCTGGGAACCAGCAGTTAGCGTAATGGCTATGTCGCTGGACTCCCACGTAGTCGATCGCGGTTCGCGTCTCGGACCCGGTGGCTTACAACTCACGCCGGGCGCGTGTGCGTGCGTGCCCAAGATCCCAAGAGGAGAATGGAGGAGAAGGGATTGCGACGTGACCACCCCCCCCGGGGGGTGATTTCTCGCTTTCTATCTCTCTGTCTCTCTCTGTCTGTCTGGCGAGCGCACGCGCCCTATAGCGAAAAACCTCTCAAAAAAAAAAAAAAAAAAAAACCCAAATCCTAAGGTTAAAAATAAGAACTTATTTGCCAATATTATTATCAATAATATGCCTTTTAAAAATTATTTAAAACTTTTTGGAGATCTTTGTTTCCTTACAATATATCCCACTAGGTATAAATTGTTAAATTACCATATTTTAAAGTCATTTCAGTTGTAATAGTTTTTTAAATGATTATAATACCAGCTAGATACACAGTAAGTTCCATTTATTTCAATGTTTCATGTTTAAAACTTTGTTTTTAATTATATAAAATATAGAATTCTATAGTCATAACTACATTTTAGAGGAGATGTAGAGAAGCCTAATTTGTATCTCTCCAGGACTCCTTTACCCTATTCATCAACAAAAAATCTTGTAAATCTCTTAGATTCTTGGTGATCTAATGTGTGAGAAATCCTATCTCTTTTTGTAAATACAAAATCTTATACAAACAAAAAATGAACACATTTTCAGTATTTTCATGGGTATCACTGGTCATTTTCTCTTACCAAATAAATTTATTAAATTATCTTGCTCAGAAAAGAAAATAAAAAAACTGATAATCATTTTACCAGACTTGCTTTGAATTTATAAATGTCATAGGTTATGTTTCTAAAGACAGTTGCAACTATATTTCTCTATCCCATGTGTTTTTTTTATAATGTGAGGAATAAAGAGGTGGAATACACTTGCCTTTTCTTTGACCTAAATAATAAGGCGGAAGTGACTTTAGAAGTTCTGGAAGCTTCCACTTTTGTATTTTGAGGAAGTCATGGAAATAACTAAACTACTCTGAATCTATCCTGTTACACAAAAGTCTGAGGTATTATAGTTACATGGAAAGTCCACAGGCAGAAAGATAGATGTTTAATCAGCCCCCAGCTGTTCCAGCCACCCCAGCTAAGGAGACATGTAACTGAAGAAGCCATCTTAGATATTCTAGCTCCAATAGATACCATACAGACCAGAGAGATATTATTCTTTAAAAGACCTGCCCAGGGACCAGCAGAGGGTATATTGGCTATGTCGCTGGACTCCCGTGTAGTCAACCGTGGTCTGATTCCCAGACACGGTGGCTTAAACTCATGCCAGGCACGTGCACGCCCAAGATCCCGAGAGGAGAATGGATTGCAGCGTGTCCATGAAACCACTTATGTCTAGAGTCTTATTTGGTGGAGCTTTTTACTCCAAATCAAAAGTTAGCTTAAGACCTATGCTGATCTGAACCTGCTTAGGAGAATGACCATTAATACTTTTTCACAGTACCCACTTTTGTTTGTTTTTGTTTTTGGAACTACAGTCTGGAGGCAGAGAAAACACAAAATTCCATACCTATCCACTGCGTTGGACTGCAGTTGAGGAAGCTTTACGTTGAAATATAGGGCTTACCTGGAATGGTATAAATGGTATGAAAGTGCAATTGCAGCTTCTTTGGGTCATGGTAAGAAAATGCACCCTGGCTCATGTAGATGCTGTTTACTTTACTTACCAGAACTTTCGATGACAGAATGATGTTCTAATTACCACATCTCAACTCCTGCATTTTCTATGAAGCTAAAATGTGGTATTAGATTAAAACCATGTGGGGTTGGCTCTGTGGCACAGTGGTAACATGCTGCTCAAGAGAAGCTGGATCCCATGTGGCAACTGAGGTTTGAATACTCAGCCTGTCAACCTGAAACATGCTAGGAACACCTTCAGTGCCCAGATCTGATAGGCTGGAGGAAGGAGACCCCGACATGAACAGATCCTATGGACAGCGCTCATATCTCCATCCCTCCCTTCTCTCTCTCTTGTGTATGTATGTAGTCTCTCATGAATAAGAAACAGGTTAAAATCATGTGTTTTTGGCCAGCCCATGGCCTAGTGGTTAAGGTGATTAGATACCACATGACTGAGTTTGAGTCCTGCACCTGGTGGCTTGAAAAATATGCCAGACATGTGAGCACGTGTCAGAATCTTGAAAAGAACATAGAAATGGAGAAGGAATTGAAGCATGACTTTGTTCCCCATGGGGGGCAAAGGGAGTACCTGCCTTCCTCCCTCCCTTTCTCTCTCTTTGGTGACTACCCATGCACTCTGGCAAACAGTGGGAAAAAGTGCTTTCATGAATCTAATGACCAAGCTGAACAAAACAAAACAAAACCCTGTCATATCATGCACCACTTACTCTGTCTTTGCCTATAATAGACATTTCATCTCTACTCTGAAGAGTATGCTCTGAAAATGTCTAGGTAGCATCCTGAACTATCTGATATTTAAAGATTGGATAAAATTCTGTGAAACCACCTGGGCCTGGAGCTCTTATTTGGTGGAGCTTTTTACTCTAAATCAAAAGTTAACTTGGGGCCAGCAGATGGCATAGCAGTTATGTTGGTGGACTCCCACGTGGCCGACCAGGTTCAAGTCGCAGACCCACTGTGTTGAAAATCACACTGGCATGTGCACAAGCAGGCCCAAGATCTGAGGAGGAAAATGGAGAAGAAGGGATTTTGGGCAGCCACCATTGCGGGGGGGGGTGGCAATTTCTCACTTTCCTCTATCTCTGTCTCTCTCTCTGGTGAGCACATGCACTCTAAGACAAAAACCTTTAGGGAAAAAAAATTAACTTAAGGCCTATGCTGACCTGGACAGTAGTATAATCTCATAGTAGTTAATTTGGATAATAGTGTTTTTCTAAAAAATTCATCCATTTGGGACCAGCAGTTAGAGTAATGGCTATGTCGCTGGACTCCCACGTAGTCAACCATGGTTCGAGTCCCGGACCCGGTGGCTTAAACTCACACCAGGCGCGTGTGCATGCGTGCCCAAGATCCCGAGAGGAGAATGGAAGAGAAGGGATTGCGGCATGGCTATCCCCCCTGGGGGGTGATTTCTCACTTTCTGTCCTCTGTCTCTGTCTGTTTGGCGAACACACGTGCCCTATAGCAAAAACCTCTCCAAAAAAAAAGAAAAATTCATCCATTTCATCTAAAGTTTACAAATTTATTTTCAGAGTTGCATGAAGTAGCTGCTATTGTTTTTAAAAGTTTTCTAGTTTAATGGTTATTCCCTCCATGTAATTTTTCATATTGTGCATTTGTAGTGTCTATCTTTTGTTTTAAGTTAGCAAGTCATTTGGCTGTTTGTTTTCCCAAAGACGTACCATTTAGATTTTCTTAATTTTATATTTTTCTCTGTGACACCTCACTTATTTTAGGTTTTAGATAACATCTTGCTTTTGTGCTCACTGGTACTCCATAGTTCTTTTTCGGTGCTTCAGTTATTTAATTTTCACTGACACAGACACTTAATGCTCTAAATTTTTCTCTGGAAATTTCTATAACTGTATCCCATAGGTTCCGATAGGTGTATTTTCACTATTCCTATTTAGTTAGTTACAACTTATGAAATGAATTTACACAACATGAATTCACTTCACAACAGTCAAGTTGAAGATACCACACATGTTATCAAAAGATAATCATCCATTTCTGTGTCCCATAATGTTTCTTTATTTTCTCCTTGATCCCCTTCACTGTTGCTGTTTTGAAGAAATTCTACTTCATTATGTTTCTTCTTTGACCAAGGAGTCATTAAGTGTTTTTAAATAATCCACTTTTCAGAACTTTACTGTTACTATTATATTAATGTGAACTTCAATCATATTCTGATCTAACAATGGTCTTTGTAGTAATGGGGGAGGTATATTTTATTTATTTGTGTATTGTTTTTTGCCATAGGGTGCATGTGTTCACCAGAGAGAGAGAGACAGAGAGGAAAAGTGAGAAATCATCCCCCAGGGGAGATGGCCATGCCACAATCCCTTCTCCTCTTGGGATTTTGGGCCTACACACACACACAGATATTGAAGTTGCCATGGTTTGCCATGTGGGAGTCCAGGGCCTTACACCTACTGGCTCCCTAGGAAAGGAGGTAAAATTTATTAAGGAGATTTTTTTGTTGTATTTGTGTTAACAAGAAAGCTCAATCTTGAGAATGTGTCCATTTGTTCCATCTTGAGTTGAGAGAAATGTTTTTAGATCTACTATTAGTGTGTTTATTATTATAAATAATAATCTCATTATTTATAATTCCTTCTACTGTGGTTTTTGTTTTATAAATTTTATTCTGTTATTGGGTAATCAATCAGGTATTAATTACTGATAACTCTTAAGCATTAAAATTTCCTCTTCATTGTCTTTCACTGTTTTATTTGAATACTGATTTGCCACATTTCAAAATTATGATTCTTACTTCTTTTGTATTTATGTAGAAAATGTGTATTCCTTTTTAACAAGTGTGTATTTGTTTCATGGCTTATTTTGTTTTTATAGGTAAAATTTATTTACATATAGTAATATGATATATAAATTTCACCTTACTTTTTGCCATATCACTTTATATAATGTGTGTATATCTTATATTGATCATAGTACATCACACACACACACACACACACACACACACACAAAAACACATTTACAGTTTCTCATTATGAAGTCTATTTGTTATATCTCCTCTGTATATTTCCTGGCATTTAAAAAGTTTTGCATTTGTTTAAATGATTAGCTTTAAATGAAACACTCATCTTCATTTTCCTTTCTAAGTTAATTTCCATTGCTCCACTATGAAAATTATTAAAATTAGCTTGTTGTATCTTGTTCTTCACTCTTTCCTATCCTTAACTTAATATAATCTATAATCTGAAATAATATATCTTTTACAAATTAATACCTCTATTAGTTAATGAATTTATTCTACTTTCATATAATTGCCCTTCTTTTTTATAGTTATATCTGTATTGTCAGAGAACAAAATTAGTTTATATTGTACTGTCTCCCTTACATTCCATTTAGTCTATGTTTAAAATTCACTGTAAGTCTTTTTGTTCATGTTTTTCTGGCCATTTTCATTGTAGGAAGTTTATTTTCTGGTTTATTGCTCAGCAAGTCCTCAGGGGAACAACATTCTTTGCGTTCTTGCATGCCCTTATAGTTCATTTGTAGCCTTTATATATAAAGTTTAATTTGGCTGGATAGAAAATCCTTGGCTCATATATTCTTTCCTTGAGTGTCTTAAATGTTACTCCATTATCTGAGTGCATAAAACATTAGTCAATATGAAAACAATCTGAAACTTTTTGTTCCTTTTCCTTATAAGTCTTAGTCTTTTGGAGAGTATTCCCTGAAGATTTTTTTCTTTTGGCTTTAAATTCCATTTTTCTAAACTATGTCTTCTTGTTGGCTATTTTGTATTTTGCTCCCAGGAAGATAGAGTGCCCTTCCAATGTGTAATTTCAAGTTTGTTTATTTCAGAAAATTTCTTTAAAGTATAATGTTTAGCATTAATTATATTTTATTGCCTGGATTATTGCCTAGATTTTTCCATCAAGGGATTTCTATTGTGTATATATATTATCCATATTGGACATATTTTTATATTTTTTATCTTTTACTTTCATTTTTTTTTTTAAATTCTTCATTCTGTGTAATTTGAAAATATTTAAAAATTTGGGCCTAAAGCATTGCACATGGTTATTCACAACTGTGTTTCTTTTACTTTATTCTTCATTTAATAAATTTTTATTTCTAATTTTTCCTATATTCTGTTAGCTTTCTTAGTAATATAATAAAGAAAATCTGATCTTTTTTTCCTTAATAACATTTTCAATAAGATAGAATATATACAAGGTAAACTTGTTCTGATATCATATCCAAGATATAAAAAAAAACAGACAATGCAACATTAATACAAATGTCTATAACTACTACCTTTTATCAATTCTAGGCTGCCCAAAGTGAACTCAGGAAGAAAAAAAATAGCTTTAATAACAATATTGCAATAGAATTATTTTGGGTGTTAGATAATTCATACAAGTCCCATAGCACATTCCCTGGCACATAGAAAATGGTCAATAGATAAGACTGTTTTTACTATCATTATCTTTACCATAATTTGACCTAAGATCAAAACGGAAAACAAAAACAGCAAACAAACAAAAAACAGAGACAGGTGGTATAATAATGTTTTGGACCATATACTTTGACATTTAAATATGGGTATTTTTTACCTTTTCTTCTCTTATTTTATGCTAATATCGATGAGGTGTGTAGGCATCCCAAGCAGGCTAATCAAGCGTCCTGAATGAATATTTTTTGAAGATTTACCACATTGGGCTACATTATATTTCTCAAAGACAGCAGAAATAATCTCTCTTATCCTATAGGCTCTTAAGCACTCTACCTGTACCATCCCTCCTACATTTGCCAGAGGAACAGTGATCTTTTTTTCTCCAGTCCCTTGAATCAGATTACTTTGAACAATAGAATACAGAGAAATAAAATGATGCCAATTATGGGCCCAGCTTTTAACTGAATTGGTATAATTCTCTCTCACTTTCTTGGAACACATTCTCAAAGAAGCGAACTGTCAACCGAAAAAGGCAACTACATTGAGATCACCATGCTGTGAAAAGCAGGGTTTTTGGAGAGTCCTTGGAGGAGAAGATGCCACCTGGGGAGGGAGGGAGGAAGAGAGAGGCAGTGGTGAGAATAATGAGTCAATCATTCACTCACTCATTCACTCCAATCACATATGAGTGAAGAAGCCATCTCAGAAGGGGACCCTCCAACCCTAGGCTCCACAGATGACACCAAGTGAGCAGAGATCAGATATTCAATAAAGCCCTTCCTGAAGTCCTGATTCACAGATCTGTAAGCACAATACTGTGTTGTCAGAAAAGTCATGACATACTTTTTTCTGTTTAATTTCTATATAAAATGCATCATGACTTTTCTGACAGCCCAATAAATTAGATACTTAAATTTGTGGTGTGCAGAAATAATTAACCAGAATATTTATTTAGAAAATACATAATGAGATTTCTTTTCTACCTAAAAAAAAAAAAAATGGGGCATTTTTCTTTATACCCCCCTCAATAAATGACTTTCATGTGCAAAGAATGGATAATGGGGGCCAACAGGTGGCATGGTCATTAGGTGCTGGACTCCCACAAGGCAAACTACATTTCAAGTCCCAGATCGGATGACTTGAATCACAAGGAGCACATGTGTGTACATGTCCAAAATTCCTAGAGGAGAATGGAGGAGAAAGATTGTAGCATGGCCATCCCCCCTGAGGGGTAATTTCTCACTTTCCCTTTCTCTATTTTTTGCCTCTCTCCAACAAGTATACATGCCCTATAGCAGAGACCTTAAAGAAAGAAAAAGAATGGATAATGGAATGCCACATTCTATATTTCATAAATGTGCTTCTCATTCATAACTAGCTATTAATTTACATATACTTTAAGAATAAAACTACTAAATGTAGAAATAAACTCCTTTGAAATATGCTTAAGTCTGGGACCAGCAGTTAGCGTAATGGCTATGTCGCTAAACTCCCATGTAGCTGACCATGATTTGAGTCCTGGTCCAGGTGGCTTAAACTCACGCCGGGCGCATGTGCATGTGTGCCCAAGATCCCAAGAAGAGAATGGAGAAGAAGGGGTTGTGGCATAGCCATCCTCCCCGTGGGGTGATTTCTCACTTTCTATCTCTCTGTCTCTCTCTGTCTTTCTGGCAAGCGCACGTGCCCTATAGCAAAAACCTCTCCAAAAAAAGAAATACGTTTAAGTCATATTGAAGTCAGTTTACATACTAGCAGAACACTTCCCTGTTTTCATAATTCTTTCCCTATAAGCAGTTCCTTTGTAATATTCTGAACCATACAAATACTTAGGGGAGAGATTTAAAGATTCAAAGATTAAATAATTAAATACATCACTCATTTCCAATAAAATAGCATTATGGCCCATGCTATTCTAGTTGAGAATTTCACCTGGCTAGCTCCGAGTTGGTGGCAAAATTACATATATGCTTTGAAGACTTTTAACAGGTCAGGGCCAGAGAAAGGATATTTTTCTTTTTTAATTCCATTTAAGACCACACTCTACTAGATCAAAAACAATGATCTTTTGGGTCTTTGGAAAAGTCATGATGCATTTTTGCACAGAAAAAACATAGAAAAATACATCATGACTTTTCTGAAGACTCAATATTTACATTTTATCAATTATATATGTAATCATATATAGTAGCCTGATTTAATTAGTACCATATTTCCATTTAAATCACTGATATTTTATTACCCTTTATTAATTGACGTCCCAGGCAGCAGTAATTATGTTGCCACAATAAAGCCAAAAAAACAGCTTCTAGTCTTCCAACTATTTACAACTAAATACTCCTTTGAAAATTATAAAATGTGTTTATCTTAAATAAATTAATGGCTTCAGTTCCTTTGAAAATATTAGCAGATGCTTTACTTACATGGAAATCTCTTATACACAAAAATTTGATTATTAGTCATGTGAAGGAATCTTAGCTTCAATATTGGTGGGATTGTCCACATAAATTTCTATGTATAAAATACTTTCAAGAAATGATTTAAAAAAACTTTTTATAGTACCATGATACTATGATATATGGTATTATTTACAATAGAGATTTGGTTGATATCTAGTATTAAGACCATATATAAATTAGAATCAAAATGTTTTATCAGAATATATTTTATTTATACTCTTTCTATAATTTATTTTATTGTGAAATTAAAAAATTTCTAAAATGTGCTATCTCTTATAAGAAATAATTAGATTAGGAAGTAATTTTTTTTTTTTTTTTTTTTTTTTAGTTACACTGTTAGTCATTTTGACATTGTTGGCATGCTGTCAGCTGAAAAATCTACTATAAAAATGGGATTGCTACTTATATAATCAAATGTGCAGGAAATGCCTTTGTAAGAACCTTAATACCGCATATTTTATTATTTAATAAAATGAACAATTATAAAAATGACACCTCCTATGTGATATTTGAAAATCCACAGAGTAAATGATTTTTTAAAAATATTATTGTTGCTCATATACTTCAGTTGAACAGTTTCCATGGTTATAAGGGTTTTGGCTTATGCTGAAGTCCACACCTGACCAAATATTGGCATGAATGTTTGGAACAGTTAACAGAGCTACTAGCAACATGACCCATGTCACTTATCCAATATTAACAATATATTTTTTAAAGTTTCTTTATCAGCTTTCTACTAAGTTTGTAAAACCCACAATGTCCAGAAAAAGGGAAAAATGCAATTAAGAGGCTCTCCCTTTGTGACTATAGCATAGTTTGGCATATAGAGAGGCACTTTTGTCCTTTATATTCCATATTTAAGAGTGTGGGGACCAGCAGATGGCATAATGGCTACATCGCTGGACTCTCACTTGATCAGCCGCAGTTAGAATCCTGGACCCGGGAGCTTAAACTCACACCAGGCTCATGGGCATGCGTCCAAGATCCTAAGAAGAGAATGGAGGAGGAGGGATTGCGGCATGGCCATCCCCCCCAGGAAGTGATTTCTCACTTTCTATCTCACTGTCTCTCTCTGTCTTTCTGGAGAGCGCATGTGCCCTATAGCAAAAAAATGAAAAAACTAAAACAAAAATAAAAAACCCACAATACTCAGAAAAAAAAAAAAGAGTGTACATGTTGCATTATACCTTTAAATACTTAGACTATATTCTAAGTTACATGTGTAGCTACTCCCTGAATATATGTGAAGGGACAATGTTAACATGAAGACAAGAATGGTAAAGGATTAAAAGAGGAGGGATCAAGGTCAAACTCTAACATCATTTTAGTATGACTAATTATTAATAACAGTAAGCAAATAAACAGAATCATGTTAAGTCACTTAAACAAGGAGATGACATTACCTAAAGTGCTAAATATTAGCCAAGTTATTAAATTGAGACTTGGCTACAAAAAGTATCATTTGTCTATATCAGGTGACCCACACATATATAACGGTATATTTAAAAGTAGGAAAGAGATTGAAGAGTTGAATATGGTAACTCAGAATTCAGCTGCACCTTCAAAATATAAAGGAACAGGCTGCACTTAACATCAATCAACAGATGCTGAAACCGATTACTAGATATAACACAATTGCTATGTCTTATTCATAATATGCCACATGTTCCCAATACAGATATAAGCTCAAAAAATGCTTGTTGAATAGACAAATCTACACCGTTACAGAGATTTGGGATGTGTCATGTGACTCTAAGGAGCTACATTTTTCTTTTTTTTTTTTTTTTTTTTTGGAGAGATTTTTGCTATAGGGCGTGTGTGTTCACCAGAGATACAGAGAGAAACAGAGAAATAGAAAGCGAGAAATCACCCCCCAGGGGGATGGCCACACCCCAATCCCTTCTTCTCCATTCTCCTCTCGGGATCTTGGGCACGAACGCACACACGCCAGGCGTGAGTTTAAACCACCGAGTTCAGGACTTGAACTGCAGTCGACTACGTGGGGAGTCCAGTGACATAGCCATTACGCTAACTGCTGGGCCCAGGAGCTACATTTTTCATCCCTATGATCAAATACAGAAACTACAAAATGCTAAAATTATAAAGGCATTTTGTAGGCAGTTAAGTTCTACAAAAGAACTAATACATTATTTAATAATTGGTAACATTTAAAGAGTTTGAATAAATACAGGAAAAATTGGACAAAGAGTAATTCACATAGGCAATTTTTTTTTTCATGCTATAAATTCCTTTTATTTAAATATACAAGATATTGGAAATGTTTCACATTTCTTTTCCCTGCTTACTTTTTGAATATCCATCTTACCATTCTGTGAGCCAGACATTTAGAAAGTCTTCCTTCTACTGAGGTTTTCTGCTTATGTTTTGGAAAGAGTAAGATACTTACATATTTGTGTCAATTCATTGTGCACTAAGACATAAAAATTAAGTAGTATTTTGCTTTTTGGAGTTTTGCAATGTTGTGGGTTTTTTTGTTTTTGTTTTTGTTTTTTTTTTTTTTGCCATAGGGCACATATTCTTGCTGGAGAGAGACAGAAGGAGGGAGAGGAAATCCCTCCCAGGGACAATGCATTTGACATAGGCAAATTTTTGAATTTTCTTTTTGCTTGCAGCAATAACAGTGAATTTTATAATACACAAATATTTTCTAATATACTTATCAAAAATTATATTCTGCATTCAATGTCTTTCCAAATCCTTCTCTCAATCCCAAAAACATAAATGTTCTCAGTCAACTAAAAAAATAATTCATTCTAATATAGAATTTAATATGAGCAATTAAATATCTTTCTATGAGAACTAATTCACTCCTTTAGATAGCAAATCACAAAATGTGTTCATAAAATACTAAGGCTGTAAGAACTTCACCAAAAACAAACAAGTTTTCATAATTGTTACCTTGCTGAATGTCTGCAAAGCACAGTAGTATATTAAAGGCACTGAAAAGTCTTATAGTAAAGAGATTTTAAAAATTCTTGAGAAGTTTTTGCCTTTGGGCACATTCACTCACTAGGGAGAGGCAGAGATAGTGAGAGAAAGTGAGAAATCATCCCCTGGGGGGAATGGCCATGCTGCAATCTCTTCTCCTCCATTCTTCTCCCAGGATCTTGGGCATGTACACACATACATGTCCGGTGTGGGTTTCAAGCTACCAGGCCTGGGACTCAAACCATGGTTGGCCATGTGGGAGTCCAGTGACATAACAGCTATCATCTGATGGCCTCAGTAGAAAGATTTTTTAACTTTGCCTAAACCTAGTATTTCTAATATTTGTTTGGACACAGAATCACTTTTTGTCATTTCACAGAATATCTAGTAACATATATATAACAAGTATACTGTAGATTATGTTTTTGGAAACACTGCCATAAACATTTCAGTTTAATTTTTAATTATTGTTATCTCCTCCTGTCTACCAAGTCTTGCTGTCTTTCTCTATAATTCATCTAGAATCCATTCAATTTTCTCTATTTCTTTTGTTATCCTTACTATCCTTACTCTAAACCATCTCCATCATTTATGTTAAACATTACAGTAGTCTCTTAGATAGTGTCTCTAATTTTACTCTCCAGTTTTCCTCACTGAAGCCAGAGTACCCTGAAAATGTGAGTGCGTATCTATTGCTTTCTTTTTTTAAGAGATTTTTACCCTAGGGTATGTCTGTTCACAGAAGAGAGACAGACAGACAGGACAGTGACAGTAAGAGGAAAAGTGAGAAATCACCCTCCAGGGGGGGATGGTCAAGCCACAATCCCTTCTCCATTCTCCTCCTGGGATCTTGCACGTTCACCTGGCATGAGTTTCAGGCCACCAGGTCCAGGACTCAAACTGCTGATAGCCATGTGTAAGTCCAGCAATGTAAATGCTACACCATTGCTGACCCCTACATGTCACTTTTTTGATAAACTTTTTTAATCAGTTTTCCACAGTACTTAGAATAAAAAAATAATAACCATGAACCTGTCTTAAAAGAATGCAAGACTTTTTCTTCCTTCTCTTCTTTTTACTATTCTCTGTACTTAACCAGGTAGAGTTCTTGAAACCAGCTATGCTCTTTCTCGACTCAGTTCTCCCTACCAGCTATTTCCTTCGTGAAAAAATGCTATCTGAATTTTTGTCTCCCCAGTTCCTGCTTACATCTTCAATTTCTGCTTAAATGGAACTCCTCAGAGAGCCCTCACGGACCACCATCCTAATTTAGGTCATGTAGTATACCATTTCACAATTTCAATAAAAGACAATACAGTAGACTAAGACTACAGTTATAATGCAGAAGATAATAGCAAAGGAAACAGGAGTTAAGCAAATCATTAGAGTTCTGACTCAGACAAACTCACACAGGAAGAAATAGGAGTTGGTAGCACCTCAGGAACTCAGTAGGATAAGACAAAAGCACTCTGCATTTATTGAACCTCAGCATCTTACATCTTAGAGTTTCCATAATTATGTAGATGGATATTTTAGAGCCTAGTTCTCATGTTTTATAATAGACTTTTCTTATTTTTCTTAAAAAAAAAAATATGACTTCTGGGACCAGCAGTTAGCATAAGGGCTATGTCGCTGGACTCCCACGTAGTCAACCGCGGTTCGAGTCCCGGACCCGGTGGCTTAAACTCATGCCGGGCGCGTGTGCGTGCGTGCCCAAGATCCCGAGAGGAGAATGGAGGAGAAGGGATTGTGGCGTGGCCATGCCCCCTGGGGGGTGATTTCTCGCTTTCTGTCTCTCTGTCTCTCTCTCTCTCTCTGGCGAGCACACGCGCCCTATAGCAAAAACCTCTCCAAAAAAAGAAAAAAAAATATGACTTCTATCTTTGATTCCCTTGTTTATCATTGGCAAAAACTAAGTAGTGACCTTGTATCACGATAACAAAAAAACTGAGAATTCCTACTATGTTATTTTAAAATTCCCATACATTCCAATAGAATCCTTTTACTTTTTCTTTAAAACATCATGTAACATTTATTTTTTAATCACCAAATATCTACTCTTCTCTTTAAATATATTAAGAGCAAGAATTTTATCTATTTTGCTTAACTCTGCATATTTGTTGAGTAACAACTGCTCAATAAATGTTTGTGGTGGCCAGTCCCATAGCCTGGTGTGTAAAGGAGCCAGGTCCCACATGACTGTGCAGTTGGAATCCTGGCGCCCAGCAGCCTGAGAAACATACCAAGCATGTATGCACACCTGCCCAAACCCCAACACTGTACCTAGAAGAAGAAGGGATTAAGATGTGACCACACCCTATCAACAGTTGCTTTTTTCCCCTCACTCTCTGTCCCACTCTGGTTAGCACATGCACTCTCTAGAAAATTTTTAAAAAGTTTTTGAACTCAGTGATTTATTATTAAAGTACCTATTGCAGTAGTTACTATGATAAGAACTAAATGTAGAAATGTAGTGATAGGTAGGACCTGCCTTAAATAGTTATAAACGCAACATGGGGAAATAGAACATTAAACAGATCATTAAAAGAAAGTTTGGTAAATACTAAGATGTACAATGAATACCAAATAATACAGAGAATGATATAAACTATATCAAAAATCTCAAGATTATCTTAACATATAATGTTAAAAAGAGAATATACACATGTATGTATGTATGTATTTTTAACAAACTTGCAACTTTGATTGAAATAATCCATCTGTTTCTTTTCAAAAATATTTAATTCATATCATGGTCAGAATTACCAACCACAATGAAGCAACACTGAAATGAAGAGTTTGAATAAACTTAACCATGTTGATATGAAATGTACATAAACAGAAAAAAGTATATTTCTGCAATGTCTAAGGAAAGTTAGGGGTGAAAATGTATGTATAGTATTTCTCACAATTATCTTTGCTGCCATATGAAATATTTATTAATGTATGTATAGTATTTCTTACAATTATCTTTGCTGCCATATGAAATATTTATTTTTTGTATGTATTATGTCTAAATTACAAAATACTGTATCTCTATAATGCTTCTTGGAAAAAGGAAAATCCATTACTAAATGTCTTAGGGGAAGCAAATCTCTCTTTTGTAGCAAGGTTTTAAGTTGACTAGGACACAGATCAGAGCAAGAATTGAATCATCTGCTTCTCTGATCCTTCTATGTGGTTAGAAACCCTGATAATTATCAAGAATATAAATCCCCATCAAAGGAACAGATGAGAGATCTGAAAAGTTGAAAGGGTTTATTAGATCCTTCGCTGCTAATCACTAAAAAGGTTTATTACATGGCATAAGAAAAAATGTCATTTGTGGAATATTAAGAGTTCTTCATTATTTCTACATGTCAAAGTAAATAAGTTACTTTAAAATCATAAAAATAAAATCTACATATAGAGAAAATACACACTTCATCTATGTTCAAATGAGAAATTTTTTAATTTGTAAGAGTTCTTCATTATTTCTACATGTCAAAGTAAATAAGTTACTTTAAAATCATAAAAATAAAATCTACATATAGAGAAAATACACACTTCACCTATGTTCAAATGAGAAATTTTTTAATTTGCTATCCATGTGTAGGAGGGTTATCACAGCTCTTCTGATGAATGATTACTGACTGTTTTTCCCTTCTCCACATCTTCTAACTAAAGATGCTCATTTAAAGTCATTTCCCTCTGAATCTCTTTGTCATCAAAATAGTTATAAGACTACATTTACAATAGTAATTTACAAATTAATTTACTTAATGTTACTCTTTTCCCTGGTTTTTTATTTCTGTATTGAAATGATATATTCTTGTAACATTATTTAACTTGCTTATGATTTCTCCATTTCATCATACAATAAAGTAGCTACTTATGTCTCAAATCTGAAACATTGCATTTATATTCATGCTAAATTAAAGTAGCTTAAAATATTTTCAACTATATGAGTTTGTGTCCTTTGTTTATTAAAATATAATTCAGGAAAACAATTCTATTCCTAGAAATTCACCGCATACCTCAATACTCTTAGTTGCCAACAACAGAATCCATTCTATACATTGGGTTGCATAGAAAAACATGTCATGACTTTTCCGACAATCCAATAACGTAAGCATAAATGGAGCTTATTTAAGATTTTAAGGAACTCGGGGGACCAGCAGTTAGCATAATGGCTATGTTGCTGAATTCCCATATAGTCAGCTGCTGTTCGAGTACTAGACCCGGTGGTTTAAACTCATGCCAGGCACGTGTGCATGCATGCCCAAGATCCCGAGAAAAGAATGAAGGAGAAGGGACTGCAGCATGGCCATCCCCCCTGGGGAGGTGATTTCTCGCTTTCTGTCTCCCTGTCTCTTTCTTTCTGGTGAGCGCACACGCTCTATAGCAAAAACTTCTCAAAAAAAAAATAAATAAAAAGATTTTAAGGAATTTACAGAACTTTCAAGAAAGCCTGGAAGCCAGACTTAAGCTAAGGCTTTTAGAAAATGCTCAGTTACACTAAATTCATTGTTTTGACAAAAATATTTTCCTCTGCATTTGACCAAGAAATCTCAGCTATTACAGACTCCACAGTTATTATCAAAAAGCACTAAAATGCAATTTTGGAAGATTCTTGGTGCCACTGCTGGCACCAAGAGCTAGATGCTCTGATTGTCAAAAGTATTCCTAATGTGCTTGTCGCCCTCACCGTAGAACCCTCAAAATCCAAATTTCCTGCTAATGCACAAGAAATGGTCATATATTCATGCCCTAGAAGCAAGAGGACAAGAAAGATCTGTCTTCTGCTCTGGGACAATGTTAAACTTTGTTTCCTTAGATTCTGTATTTGTCTGTTTGGCATCCGTTCATCATAGGGCCAAACTTACAACCAAAGGGATCCAGCTTTCACAGGAGTGTGAAAATCATATTACAAATTCTTCAACCAATTCCAGCTTTCTATACCCTCAACTACCTCCCGTATCTAGTTCTTACACCTAAATAATACTCCTTCTGTCCTAAATACCCTCAACCATGCACCAGAAAACTAGAGACGCTACATCTACAGCCCAGAGCCCACTGACATTTAAACTAGCCAGTCCTAAGCTGTTTCCCCAGCCCTGCATTGATTTTCCTTATATATTTTGGATATTAACCTCTTATCAAATGGTTTGTATGGTTTGCAAATATTTTCTTCCATTCTGTAGATTGTCTCTTCATTCTGTTGACTATTTCCTTTTCTCTGGGAAGCTTTTTAAGTTTTATTTAATCTCATTTGTCTATTTTGCTTCTGTTCCCTGTGCTTTGGGGATATCTTAAAAAAAATCATTGCCCAAACTAATGTCAAGAAGCTTTTCTCCTGTGTTTTCTTTGAGTAGTTTTACTGTTTCAGGTCTTACATTTAATTCATTTTTATTCAATTTTTGTATATTGCATATATATATATATATACTATATACTATATATATGTGTGTATATATATATATACTATATATATGTGTGTGTATATATATATACTATATACAAAATTTTATATATATATATATATATATATATATATATATATATATATACACACACACACACACACACACACACACACACACACAGGATCTAATTTCATTCTTCTGGATGTGAATATCCAGTTTTGCCAGTATCATTTATTAAAGAGACTGTCTTGTCCCCATTGTGAGTTCTTGGTATCTTTCTTGAAAACCAACCCACTATAAATGCATGACTTTATTTTTGGACTTCCTATTCTTTTCTACTGGAGTTCTGTAGTATATCTTAAAATCGGGTAGTATGATGCCTCTAGTTGTGTTCTCTTTGCTCAAGAGTACATTTAAATGATATAAAGTACAATGATTCAGTTACCTTGTGGAATAATTACAGATTTTTTTCATGTAAAGCAAAGCACAAAATTATAAAATCAGAGGATCTAAGGGTTCCTATTAAGTGTAGAAATCCACTTAGTGTCATCCTTGAAAGGTATTGAGAGTCTGGTGAAATATTTTCAATGGCAAAGGGACTTTTAAAGGCAATTTATGCCACTGTTGAGTAGTTTTATTAGAAAATGATCCCTTACATGGAGTTTAAATATTCCTCCCTGTAAGTGCCACCAACTGCTATTTTTCTAAACCCACAATTATGTCTGTTCATCAGACAGATCTTCAATTTGAGGATAGCTATTATATGACCTCATCAGTCACCTCTTTATTTTAAATAGTACCAGTTCCCTAGTACCTTCAATAAACACAGTGGTTCTGGAGCTCTCAATAGACTTGGTGATCCTCCTCTTAACAGACTCCAATTCGTAAGTTTTCCTATAAAATATAGTTCTGACATTTCAGCACTGTCCTTTAGAAGTGGTTAACTAAGGGCACAATGGGAGAATCCCTTGTGCTCTACC
The DNA here is from genome assembly GCA_026018925.1 of Tupaia tana. NCBI lineage: Eukaryota > Metazoa > Chordata > Mammalia > Scandentia > Tupaiidae > Tupaia > Tupaia tana. The sequence continues at coordinate 24,488,243 of JAKSZU010000017.1, forward strand.
TTTTTAACTACTCACATCCTATTGATATAAATTGACTTGAGTCCTGAAGTCATTTTTAATTGATTGCTCAAGGCATTTGCAAGGTTCAGTCACATTTAATGATTCACTGGGTTATATGAATGACTATTGTGCAAGTAAATTTACCAACAGCAGGAAAAACATTTTTTTAAAGATTTCTGTCCCTGAGAATCAAGGTTGTTTTATAATGTTGATTCCTCCCCTTTACTAAAGGGTCATCAATCAGCTATATACTTATCCATTTCAAAACATGGCTAGGGACTGACATGAAGTTCTTTTGTCTAGAGTTTCTGAAATTAAACTCCTTTATCCACTTGGAAAACTGAGGAAGAAAACCTTTCAAGTCTCTTGGTATTTCCTAGAGTTGAGCACTGAATCTGTAATGATCATGCTATTTAGCCTCTTAACCAGTATATTGTTTAGGCTGAGAAATGATTAAGTAGCAAACATGTTTAACTCTTACTTTTTCATACTTTTATTACAAATGATTTGTCTTCCCCAGTGTCAAGATGAGTCTCCATAAAGGAACAATTACAGAAACAAACTGGCTAAACTATAGGTTTCTTCTTCATTTTTTTTAAAGATTTTATTTAACTTTATTATTATTTTTTTAATTTGCCCAGAGAGGGACAAATAGAGAGAGAGAGAGAGAAAGCAAGCAGCCAAGTCTGAGTCTGAAACCAAGGTCGGCCATGTTGGGATTCCAGTCATCTCAACTTCCACGCCACTTGCTGGCCCCTGTGAATTTCTTCTATCAAGTAATTATATCATCTCACTTGCAACAGGCATACTAATAATAAGGATTAGAATAAGATCAAACTCGGGACCAGCAGTTAGCATAATGGCTATGTCGCTGGATTCCCATGTAGTGAACTGTGGTTCGAGTACCAGACCCGGCAGCTTAAAACTCACGGCGGGCGCATGTGCATGCATGCCCAAGATCCCAAGAGGAGAATGGAGGAGAAGGGATTGCAGCATGGCCTTCCCCTGGGGGTGGGGGTTGGGGTGATTTCTTGCTTTCTGTTTCTGTCTCTGTCTGCCTGGCGAGTGCACGTGCCCTATAGCAAAAAACTCTCCAAAAAAAAAAAAAAAAAAAAAAGATTAAGATCAAACTCTTGAATTTAGAATATTAAAGACATGTTAATATTCTTGTATGTTCACTCTGATCATTCCTATTATCCTATGATTTTCATCAGTCTTACATTTTATAAAACAGAAAAAAGTTATATTGAAAATTCTGATGAAGGGACCAGCAGGTGGAAACAGTAGCTGAAGTGCTAGACTTTCACAAAACTAACAGAGATGCAAGACAAGAGAGACAACAAACTCCAGAAAATGCAGGAGAAAAGAGACAATGAGTTCCAGGAGATGAAGAAGTTCTTCCCGGATCTGAAAGAGGAAATACACACCATAAAAAAGAATCAAACAGAACTGTTAGAGATGAAGGCTGTAATACAGGAAATTGTTGATTCATAAAATATCTTTTAATATTTGAAAGTATTAAAAGCAGATTAGATCATGTAGAAAGTCAAATCTCAGATACAGAAGATAGAATCTCTGACCTAGAAAAATTCACCAAAAAGACTGAGAAAATAACCCCCCAAAATGAGAATAATACATGAGTAATACTAGATGCCATTAGACACCCAAACGTTCAGATAATCAGTATCCCAGAAGTTGAAAAAACTAATCAAGGCATTGAGAATCTATTCAATGAAATCCTGAAAGAAAACTTTTCAAACCTAGAGAGTCATTCAATTAGCCAGAACCAAGAATCAACCCAAGAAGATCTTCTCCAAGGTACTTCATAGCCAGATTGACCAAAACCTCTGGCAGAGATAAGATACTAAAATTGGCAAGAGAAAAACATCAAGTTACTTTCAAAGGATATCCCATCAGGCTAACATCGGACCAGACCCGTCATCTGAAACAACACGAGCAACGAAAGAAATGGAAAATATATTCGAAGTATTAAGTGAAAAATTATTTCAACCAAAAATACTATATCCAGCAAGATTATCCTTCATGTGGGAAGAAAATATAAGAACATTCTCAGATAAACAAAACCTGAAAGAATTTACCAGCACCAGACCAGCTCTTTGAGAAGTTCCAAAGGGAATACTATACCAGGAAAACTAGGACAAATAAGAGAACAAAAAATGACCAAGAAAAAAGCCAGCTTAATGATTGGAACAAGTTCTGAAATATCAATAATAATGTTGAATGTTAATGGAAAGATCAGACCACAGTAACACTGTAAATTCCACAAAAGAGAGATTACACGAGACTGAACTGGTGAAATAGAATTCTATGACATTTTTCTAAAACATTACTGATTTTTTCCTATGCTTTGTCTTCCTGATTTAAGGATTTCTGTTTTCTTTTGAGTTGTTGGGTTCAGCAATTTGTTAAAAAAAAAAGATTTTTTTAAATTGAAACATCAACTTTTCTTCCTTCCTGACTCCTTTGCAATTGGCAAATATTTGTGAGCATTCTTAATTTGTGGCAGAATGGTTATCTGCATAAATTCAATAATATAACTGTATCTGTTGCCTAGCATCAGAAATTAAATTCTTATGGGGCTTTGTGCAAATAACAAACCAAATTGAAATTAACCTATTTTTTTTTTTTTTGCAAATAAGTTTAGAAAAAAACAGGTAAAAAGTATGCTTAATTGACAAAAAATGAGAAGCTATTTGCTATTTTGCTGATGATAATGTAGTAATATCCTTGGATATTACTAATATATAGTAATATCCTTGTCTTAACTGACAGGCATGCTATTTCTTGGAAAAAGAAATGTATACTGTAAAGATAAGTAATAAAATGTAATAAATAAATAAATAAATAAATAAATAAATAAATAAAATTAATCATGGTGCTCTCCAAGTTATGATTATATTGGGATCTGGCTAATATATTTTCTATGCAAAAATGTGTTGTGACTTTTCTGACAATTCAAGTATCACTGCCTCTTCTTTTCTTCTGAAAATCTTCACTTCTCTATTAAAGCTTCTCTTTTCCTACTTTAGTCATGTTTATGGTTTTTCATTCTGCCCTTAGATCTGGACCTAAAGAATCAAACATTTTACAGCAATTTCTAGAACTAAGAATCAAAAATTTCAAAAATCTCTTAATTCCAAATGGTAACAATATCAATAATCAACCATGGGGTTCTCCAAGTTGATTATAGTAACACAATTGTGAGCACACTATAGATCCAATCAATATTTATGTACCTCCTCATGATTTGTACATAATATTATACAACCTTTTTTTTTCTATTTCTTACTGAAGAAATCTAGAATATATTCTCAGGTGATAAAACAGATTCTTATAGTATCACTTTGAAGAATGCCTTACTATTCAACTGAATGTAGGTTCTACATTTTCTGTAGAGAGTTTTTGGTTATTTTGTGTTATAAATAACTCTGATGAACATCTTGGAGCATGTGTGTACATGACATAGAATATACATTAAAATAAAAAACCTGGTATATGGATTGATAAATTGTTGTTTATAAGATTTTTAAAATACATTTTGTTTCAAATGTTAAAAGTCTGTGGGAAATGACTGCATCTTACATATTTAGTCCAATCTTCTCCATCCTTTTTTAAAAGCTTCCCTGAGGCAGGAAACTGAGTAGCTTTGTTTTGCCAACAGTTAAGCCTCTTCTATAATTAAAATTGCAAAAGGTACTCACTTTGGGGAGGGGGAATTTAGTGGCAAAAACTTCCTTTCTAGATAGACAAGTAAAAAATAAGGTTTAAAGAAGAGACTAGGGCATTCCAGCAAAAGAATTTATAAATAGGAATCCTAGGCTTCCACACCTGTGTATACTAATAAATGTTAACAACATTCATTCAACGTTTTAAAGAGTAAAAGGTAGACAGATTTGGGGAGCCATGCTTCAATACAAGTGTTTTTATCTTTTGTGTTTAGCCAGGTAGCCACTGACAGCTTCAATTACCCAACTACTATTATGCAAATGAAATTGAAGCCAGAAGTCCTGCACCTGTGCTTGCCTCTGGATTTAATATTTCTAATGAGTTCTTAAATCCTGTTCTACAGACATGCATGTGAGATTGCTCAACTCAGATTACCGTAAAGCAAGTGAAAAGCTTTTCAAATGGAGACAATGCTTGCAAGGAATTCAATAAGGCACAGTATACATAAGCTTTAGACATTGTCAGATGGAAAACAGACACAACAAAAGTATAATGAATTATTAAGATGTTATTATGAGACGTTTGGCCCAGTGACATTAAAGTAATGAGAATAAAAAAGTAAGGAATGGCTCTTAGCTATCCATAAACTTTCTCCTTATGGGAGGTCCCTTGAATTCACTTGGCAGCTGCCCACAGTGGAACTATTGATACTTCAGCTCTGTGGTCCTCACTCCAGTGCTGTGGGTTTTCTTCCTGCTTTTTGTGTTTTTGTTTTTTTTTTTTTTTTTTAACAATATGTGCAACTCAAACTTGAAAAACATCTCACTATGTTACTCTAATATATCACACAGATAAATTGTTATCAGTGGAAATAATAATCACAATAATAGCAGTTAACATATAATTGGTTCATGCCATGTGCCAGACGTAGGCTTACAGGATTTCATAGGATTTTGATAATTTACACATAATATGTCATTTAATCCTCACAAATTAATAAGAAAGCAACTATTAATCTTAATTTACAATGAAGAAACAAGATTAGCTGGATTAACCAACTGGCTCAAGGCAACATAATGATAAGGAATAGCAAGCGACAATCCCTAACTCTACCAGATTCTATGGCGAGGTGAACACAGCTACATAAATATGGCTTTCCAGGTCTACATGCTAGAATGTTACAAATAAATAAATAAGCAAAAAGTCAAAAAGTTTATAATAAAGGAATTCCCATTTCTTCCCTCCTTCCCCCTCCACCCTGATGTTTTGACATAGGGTACATGCATTTGCTGTAGGGGAGAGAGAGAGAGAGAGAGAGAGAGAAACAGAGAGAGGGAAGGAAGGTACAATCCCTTCTCTATTCTTCACTCAGGATTTTGGGCATGCACACTCATGCACCCAGCCTGTTTTTCAAGCTGTTGGGTCCAGGTCTCAAACAGTGGAGTCAGCCGTGTAGTATCCAGCCATTAACCACCATGCCACCTCTTGGCCCCTTAATTTCCATTTCTTAATATTATGTTCCCTATTAACAATCTCTTCCCAATGTGTAGCAGTAAAGAATATAGAAAACTGCTGCATTCTTCCTTATGCTAATTTATCATTTAAAAAATACGAGGCCTAGCCACAGTGGCACAAGTAATAGCATACCAATTTGCAGTGCTGGAATGAACATGATCGACTGTAGGTTCAGATCCCTTGTCAACCTGAAACAAGCCAAGTGCATGTGTGATCAAGATCCTGACTGGTTGGAGGACTAGGGGAAGGGAATGGCTACATAATAGAACATTGTGGAGGATGTCTGTCTCTCTCTCTCTTGTTCTCTCTCATGGAAGAAATAAATACACTTTAAAAATATACATATATATTAAGACTATTAAGCTGTGATAAGATATTCCTAAAATAAACAGCTCTCCAAGATATTACTCACTTGAGACTGAGAGGGATTCCACTTCTCTCTGGCTCAAGTTTAAGTAGGAAGAAGAGGGAGCAATAGCAAACATCAGGTCATCTATGCTCTTAAAAAAAATGTTTCCTAGGGAACCAGCAGTTAGCGTAATGGCTATGTTGCTGGACTCCCACATGGTCGACCGCGGTTCGCGTCCCAGACCCGGTGGCTTAAAACTCACGTTGGGCGCGTGTGCGTGCGTGCCCAAGATCCCGAGAGGAGAATGGAGGAGAAGGGATTGCGGCGTGACCATCCCCCCTGGGGGGTGATTTCTCGCTTTCTGTCTCTATTTCTCTCTCTGTCTGGCGAGCACATGCACCCTATAATGAAAACCTCTCGGGGGGGAAAAAAAATGTTTCCTAGAGTGAATTCCCTTTGATTTGTCACAGTTGGGCGACATCAACACATGTAGTTTCAAGGGAGCCTAAGAAGATATGTTTAGCTGGGAATATCACTCTGTTAAACTAAATCAGAGATCTATTTTCAATGAAAAGGAGAATGGATATTGAATAGGTTATCATCATTTGCTTTTAACAATCTAGGATGATCTTTGTGGGATTTCTCTATAGATCTTTAAAGATTACAAAAACTAAAATTTAGAATTATAATTCCAGATCAGAGGGTTTTTTTAAGGGAGATTTTTGCTATATGACACATGTGCTTGCCAGAGAGATGGGGAGATACAAAAAGACAGAAAGCGAGAAATCACCCCTCCTCCAAGGGGAATGGCTATGCCACAGTCCCTTCCCCTCCATTCTCCTCTTGAGATTTTGGGAACGCAGACACATGTGCCCAGCATGAGTTTAAGCTGTTGGGTCCAGGACTTGAACTGTGGTCAACTATGTGGGAGTCCTGCTGGCCTCTCCAGACCGGAAATTTATACCAAGTGCAAATGATGTCTGGTGCCCTGGAATGACAGTTCAAAACAAATCTTTAAGTCACAAACTAAAATACTGAGAACCAGCAAAGCACTTTGCATTATACTTTAAGAAACATTTAAAATTATGTTTTTACATATTAAAACTAAATATATTGTTTAAATGTCTTTATAGGCCACCCTGTGGTGTGGTGGTTGGAACAGCTAGAGCCCATATGGCTGACTGTGCAGCTCAAGTGCCAGACACAGTGGCTGTGTGCATGTGTGCCCAAAATCTCGAGAAGAGAAGGGACTGAGGCACGGCCTTTCCCCTCCCCGAATCCTCCCATCCCCACACGCCACCCCCTCCCAAAAGGGTGCTTTTTAAATTTCCCTCTCTCTTCCTGTCTCTCTCCAGCAAATGCATGCACTTAGAGCAAAATAAAAATAAAATGTATGTGTAAATACTAGAAGTATAAAGCAAAACTTTTAAATGATCATTTCTTTCACATTTTATAACAGGCGCATCAGTTAATATTTTGAGAGTTACCCTCAAAATATTTCTGCAATCTGGCCACTCCCTATTTCTACCCTCCTATCATCATGTCCTTGCCTCATCGCTTGCCTAGATTTTTTAAACTAGGCTTTTAACTTATCTCACCACTACTTCCTTAGTCTCTCTATACAGCAGCCACAGCCTCACTTTTAAAATATAAATCCTTTTTACATCTACTGAAAACCATCAAAAAGATTTCATTCTTTTTCAGAACAAAACTGGAAGTTTATATATTGTCGAACAGGGCCCCGTAGGGTATGTGGCATCAGAGACCTCCATGCCATAGGTCTAGATCTCCTTTTGTACCAGTTCTTTCAACTACCCTTATTAGCAGCTCCTTGATACACATGTCCACTCAGTCTTTTTTTTTTAAGTCTTGCCTTTTTCCTTTTTTAAAAATAATTATTTAATTTATTGTTACTACTATTCAATTTTACCAGAGATAGAGAGGGAAAGTGAAAAATCAAGCCACCAGGTCTGGGACTCGAACCATGGCCAGCCATACGGGAGTTTAGTCCCTTAACTACATCATCTGTCTTTGCGCTTGAATTTACTCTGCTTGGAGCACTTCCTTCCACAAATCTGCTCTGCTTTCTTCCTCATTTGTTTCATCTCTTCATATCATTATACTAATTAGTCATTGCCTGATGGTACTATAAAAATTTGACAGCGCGCCCCCTTCCTCCCCCACTCCTTATCTTACCTCTCTTACTTTCCTTTTCTCCATTGCGTTTATCATCATCTAACATATATGTTGACTTTTATTACTTATTTGTCATCTCGCTGCCCTCCATTGAGCAGCCTCTACAAAAGCAAAGACTTCATTTTGCTAACCAGTGAATCCTTGTGCCTGGACCATTGTCTGACATAGGAGATACTCAATAAATATTTGTTGAATGATTTGATAGATGTGATTATTAAAATAAAAGGAGGAAAAACTTATGGTTAAGAAATAGATTACGGATAATTAAATGACATTTTTGCACATGATTTCTACAAATGATACTATCTGGAAGAGATCATCTTGGTAGAAGGGTACCCATATAATTTTAAAGTACTATTTCGGAAAGTTACCTGTATTTTGCAAATAAAATATATAATATTTCTGCAAGAAATATCAAATATTAACATAATAGTATATTTTTGCTACTCTTTGCATTTTAAATTTTGAAATGTGATAATCATAGTTCCCGATCTATTTTCAAATATTTTTGTGATGTCATTGCAATCACATTCCAAAGCAAACATCTGGAAGTTCAAACCCCTATGGACTTTACAGAAATATTTTACCATACTAGTGAACGTGTGGCTGGCTTTGCTAACTCACATGCGTTTTTATAAATTAGTATTTATAGTCTGTAAAAAAAAAAAAATCAACTTGGAAATTTATACAATTTCTTCCCTCAGGCCACATATATTTTTCCTTCACCAGTCTTCAAATGTTATTTTCAAAACAAGAGATTAAGTGTTTCAAATTTTTGTACCATATTTGAAAAGGAAAATCGGCTATCTTTTAATTCAGTTAATTGGTGTGTAATTCAATTTCCTTCTCTCAGGCCCACAGGTCTGTTCTGTTACCTTCTGCATATGGGGGGCCAGTACTGCGCTTCCCTCCCCCTGCGAGGATTTCCTTACAAATGACTTGTTTGCCCAAGAAAAAAAAAAAAGAAAGCACTAAGTTACCAAGTAGAGAGGAGCAAGGAAGGAGTCCTTAGCCTCTTTCCATGTACTCAGAGGAAAAAAGAAAAATTAAATGCAGTTTTAAAATAGTTCTTTAAAATAATTCTCTGCTAAAGTTGTCAATAAATTTCAAACTAACTCTGATTCTGTAAAGAACAAAATGCTTTATCTGGAGGTTTTAGGAACTGCCACCATGACGCATATATTAAGAGATTACCAAGGGACCAGCAGTTGGCGTAATGGCTATGTTGCTGGACTCCCATATAGTCAACCGCAGTTGGAGTCCTGGACCCATTGGCTTAAACTCATACCAGATACATGTGCATGCGTGCCCAAGATCCCGAGAGGAGAATGAAAGAGAAGGGATTGTGGTGTGGCCATCCCCCCAGGGGGGTGATTTCTCACTTTCTGTCACTCTTAGTCTTTCTGGTGAGTGCACGTGCCCTACAGCAAAAATATCTCAAAAAAAAAAAAATTACCAAAATAATATTCCAGGAACTTGAGGGAAGGTAGAGAGTTTCAAAGGCAAAAAAAAAAAAAAAAAAAAAAAAAAAGAATTAAATCATTATAGGGTAATTGTATTTTTAAAAAGATCAGCCTTTGTTGAAGTTAGAAAGAAAGCAAGGGTTACATGATCAGGGAGAGATAAAAAATGTATATGTCTATAAAACAAGAGTCTGATAATGTCTTGACACAAATCTCAAGGTATTCTAAAGGGGGTAGCAGGCTAAAGTTTGTATTTTAAAAACAGTAGCACAGGATATGCATACATCCTGATTCTTTAAATGTTTCCTGACTCCATCTTGGAAGAGGCTTTGTTATCTTTCTCTATTCAAAGTTCAGGAAAAGAAAATGTATATAATGGTAGCCACTTAGAGGACTATGAGCAATGATGAAACTGCACTCATAAGATCCAAACAACCAACAAACTCTACTACAAATAAACTATCACTCTACTACAAATAAACTATCAGCACAAACTGAAAGAAAACAATATAACTTATGACAGTATTGATTTTTTTTTGAAAATTCATACTTTGTTATTAATGTTTATGAAATAATATTATCTGTCTTATATAATACAGTGCATTCTAAAAATGAACTAGGCAGGGAAAATGTCTCAAGCTGTTTACATGACTAAGCTGAGATGTGAAAGATGAGTCTTATTTATTGCCAGGAAAGCATGGGAAGTGTATGGAGCAGAGAAAACAGCACATGGAAAGGTCTAGACATAAGAAAACATGGTGGGGCCAGCAAGGGCTATGGTGGCTAAGGCACTGGATTCCCACATGGCCAACTGTGTTCAAGTCCAGTTCCAGCAGCTTGAAAATCATGCTGGGCATGCATGCATGCATGCCCAAAATCTGAAGAGAATGAAGAAGGGATTACAGTGTGGTCATCCCCTTCGGGGGTAATTTCTCACTTTCTGTCTTTCTGTCTCTCTCCAGTAAGTACATGCACCCTATGGTAAAAAAAAAACAAACAAACAAAAAAAAAAAAACACTAAAAAGAGAGAATATGGTATTAGAAGAGGTAAGTGATTGTGGAGCCTGAGGAATTCAGCAAGAGAGAAGGTCAAGCTCTGTCAGAGCAGAGGTCTAAAAGTCACTGAAATGTTTCATTGAGTTTTGAGAAGAGTACTTTGAATAGATTGAAATAGAGAAATTCAGAAAGCAAGTAAAAAAGCTATAGGAATAATTTAGGCAAGATAGTTTAGTGGCATGAAATAAGACAGTAGGCAAATTGGCATGAAGTAAGACAGTAGGCAAATAGATGTGAATGTAACAGATCATTAAGGCAGCAAAAGTGGTAGGTCTTTAGAATTATTTGGGTAGTCTTAGAAAGGGGGAAAAAAAAGTTAGAATAAAGGGAGGATATTGATCTGCTTCATGGGACACTAAGCAAATGGTAATTTAAATACTGGGGAACCAGAAGGTGGTATAATGACTACATCGCTGGACTCCCATGTAGTTGACATGGTTTGAGTCCCAGACCCAGTGGCTTAAACTCACGCCAGGCGCATATGCATGCATACCCAAGATCCCAAGATGAGAATAGAGGAGAAGAGATTGCGACGTGGCCATCTCCCCTGGGGGAGGGGGGTGTGATTTCTTGCTTTCTGTCTCTCTGTCTTTCTGGCGCGCACACACACCCTATAGCAAAAACCTCCCCCCCAAAAAATAAAATATATATATATATATGAAGAAGAATATCTGGAGCGAATAAGATTAGTTTAGGGTATGTTTATTGACTTTGAGGATAGCGTAAGATATTCAAGACTAAAACCCAGGTAGGATCTTTGATTTTCCTTTACAAACTCTGAACAAAACCTATTGACTCTGACTTCAAATATATTCAGAATCTAATCTGATCATTCCTTTTACCCTAGTCCAAGCCACCAATGTCTGTCTCCAGGATTATTATATCAGTCTCCAAATTGGCCTCCTTGTTTTTCTCCCTTTATATTTGATTTTTAATTCGCAGCCATACTGATCCTTTAAAAATTTCAATCAGTGTACGTCACTGTTTGGGTCAAATCCTCAATGGCCACCTATCACACTTATCCAAAGTCTCTACATGACCTCCAAGGTTGTCCTCCACCTCCATCCTTAACTCTCTTGATCACATCTCTTAACTGCCTCCCCTCACTCTTCTCTCTTTGACATTCCTCATACAAATCAAGCATATTCTCAGGGCTCTGTACATGCTCCTCCTCTGTCTGAAACACTCTACCACTACATATTTACTTAGCACTCAATGTCAAATATCAGGGAGGGTGGTCTCCATGACTAACCTGTCTAGTATACCACCCTGTTTGAAACACTCTACCACTAGATATCTATATAGCACTCAGTGCCAAATCTCAGGGAGGGTGGTCTCCATGACTAACCTATCTAGTACACCACTCTGTCCTTTTTAAGTCATTTAATCACCATTATTTCTCTTCATAACACTTATCTCTACCTCCTTACATTATGCATTTATTCATTTGTGATTGCCTATACCCCCTATGGTGGTTATTCTTCCACCCCCACTCATGCCTGAACAGAGTGGGATAATTGAGGTTCCATCTTCTCACGTGCATGGCTGACCTCAGTGCCTGGTGAACCTGCATACTATTGCAGCATAATTTAGTGAACTGGAGCAACTGCCTGTGGGGCATTAATGATGATACCAAGGAAATGCTTTGGTATTGCCATGTTGAAGATAAGGGAGGGGACCATAAAAGAATCTTAAACAAGAAGTAGATTGTTTGGGGAGTGAAAGTAGTCTAACGCTCTCTACTGTGTCACAGAAGTTTATCACAGAAAGAAGGCAGACAGAGAAAACGACCCAGTCAGTTCTATGACACTGTTACTGGATATGCCTAACCTAGCTAATACACTCAATAGTTTGGCGCTCAAAGTACATACAATGAGTTCAGGATTCTGTTCACAGAACACTGTCTTAAGCCAGACATTTCTGTTTGGATGTGCTACGATCAAACAATTAAAAATATTAAGTACCCAAAACAGTTTTAAAATGAATAAAGAATAAATATATAACCAAATAAAGAGCTTTAAAACTCATATAGCATTTTTTTTAACGCTGACTCCAAATATCATTTGCAGGCTCTCCAGTCCAGTGAGACCCTAAATTAGTATTTGCCTTGAAAGAAGATAGGGAAGGCATGGATGTAGGAAAGTCTCTCTTCTGTAGTTCTCTGTCCTAGTCCTCCCAATACTAACTTCACTCTGACACCATATGAATCATAAAATTACGTGCTCAGAACTCAAAATGGTGCTCCAGATGTATACTAACTTGTATAGGCTACAGAACTCTTACTCATTGTGCTTTTGTAACTTACATTGGGTGGTCAGAAAAGTCATGATGCGTTTTTGCATAGAAAAACGCATCATGACTTGTCTAATGACCCAAGAATAGGTGACATACATTTATGTGCCCCAACTTTTTTTGGCAGTTACATGATAGGGTTGACACATATCAGGCTATGGTCAATTATGATGATTCTATTTTTCTATTCCTGAACTGCTCTTAAGTCTGGCTCACCACCAGACCACCCCTTACATTCTGCACTTAGGTGATTGACTTCTTGAACATAAGTCTGAGATTTTTATATTGGTCCCTATATTAAATTGCATCTCATTGTTTTTGGCCCAATCCAGTATGTCGTCATATTTTTAAATTCCAATTTAAACATGTTAACTATTCTTTAAAGCTTTCATTGTATTTGTTCAACAAGTATTAACTGGGTTTTTTCTATATGTTATTAACTATACTGGGCAGTAGGGTTACAGAGAGGAAGACAGCAAAATTTTTAATCACCAATATTAATGAAAGTGTGTGTGTGTGTGTGTGTGTGTGTGTGTGTGTGCATGCGTGCATTAGACAAAGAGAGAGGTTTTAGACAGAGTCTCACTGTGTCACAATCCTCCTGCCTCTCAGCCTCTCCAGTGGCTCCAATGGGAGCCATTATACCAGACTTTTCACGGTGAACTGGGAATGGAATACTGGTCTCCCATATGGCCTCAGTTTCTGAGCAGCAGTGTCCCGCATGCTACTGCCACTGGGCCTAATGAAATTTCTGACTCCTCTATAGTCAAGCCTTATGATTTAATACTCCAGAATGCACAGCCTCTAGTTCTAGCCACACTTAACTTGTCAGCATTCACTTCATTGCCAAATACTTTTTTATCTTTCAGTGTGAACTTTTCTTTCTGTCTGTTGCACCGTCCCTTGTTCTTCTCTAAGAAAATTGCTTTTCACTTCTTTAGATCCTACCTTACCTGCCAGCCTGGCCAGTAGGCGACTAATTGTGATCTTTCGAAAAGCCCCTTGCTCCCATTCATCGGGCAGGGAAACCTGATAGCTATCCAAAGCCAGTCGGTCTCATGTTGAACTATTACTTTTTCCCTGGTTATCACCCTATGTGCAAGTTTTTCAGTCATTTTTTTTAAGAATTATTTTTATTTGACTTTAATTATTTTAATTTGACCAAAGAGGGATAGAGTGAGAGAGAGAAAGGAAAAAAAGAGGGAAAGTGAGAAAACAAGTCACCATGTCTAGGACTCAAACTAGGGTCAGCCATTTGGGAGAGTCCAGGGCCCTTAACTGCCATGCCACCTGCTGACTCCTAGTCACTCTCTCTTAATTCATATCTCCTTACTGTTGTGTACTTCCTCTCATCTGAATAAGCATTTCAAGCATTCCTCTGTCTTAGAACAGTGGGCTTATGAACAAAAGAAAACAAAATAAGAAAAAAAAAAAAAAGAAGCTGGCCTGCATTCTGAACATCTGCACTGAATATTATCTCTATATCGTTGCCTTAATTCAAACCTACGTCTCCTGTGCAGAAACGCACAAGTGGTACCTATTCATTTTCTCATATTCTATGTATGTCAAGTCAGGATAAGTTGTTACCATCATTCTGAATCGGCAATGACGCCTCCAGATCTTTAGAATCTCATGAGAACCCTTGATTTTTAATGGCCTATGTAGCATTCTGGCTTTTTACCCTACCACTACTTGCTGCTTATCCACCAGTCTTAGTCCTTTCCCGTCATTCATTGAAGCCTTTTACTCTCAGCATCATTTTCTACACACCAACAGCTAATATAATACTGGATCTCTTCGGAATCCACAGAGTCAATCTTAGTCTCTCAGATCCTCTACGTTCTCATCTTCAATAAACTCATTTCTCCTCCACTTTACAAACCAACTCTCATGAACATATCCTTGACCATGTCATCATCTAAAACTAGTCTACTCCCAAACAGAGTTGTGCATTATCCTAGCTCTGTTGCTCACATTTTCCTCCTTGCTCTTAGATCTCATCAAGGCACTCGATTCCTTAATGCTTCTGCTTCCTCCCTATCAAATAATCTACCTACATCGTGCCTTATCTCCTCTCATATTTAACTCCTGTTGTACACTGACTCAACCACTATCTTACCATACCCTCTGCTCCCTTCCTGGTCCTGTAATGTACTCACTGGTATAAAACAAATGTCTGTCTTCTATTCTTGGGCAGGTGAACCTTACTGGGGAAAATAAGTGGTGCTTATCCAACACCAGCAGCTCACTTGCTAGAAACACTTCTAGGTCTCATTAGCAAACTTTTTCTTTCCATTCCCCATAACAGCTATTTCAAAATATCTGCACTCACATCAAAACTTTGCATACATCTTTTTTTAATATAAAATGATAACCTTAAATGTTAGATAACAAAGATCAAGCCAATAGAATTCCCTCCATCTTTTGCTACCTGATCTACAAACTGCTGCATTCATATACATGCTTTCAGTCTTTTCTGTTACTGTGGGAGGGGGTCTGGTCTTCCGGATTAGAGTAATTTTTCATCCTACAGTCTGGATCATACCTTTAGCAGCTTCTCATGGACCAAAATCTATCAACTATATTCTCTCTCCATAGGAGGCTTGTGACTAGCATTTCAGTATGCTCAGATCATCCTGGTGTAGAACAATAGAAATTCTTACTTAATCCAGGCTCCTTAATACTAAATAATTTCCTATTACTTTCTTGCCTATCCACAATCAAATTTATAAAGTGCTGCTACACTGACAGATATTTAGACATTTCCCATTTACTCAACAAATTGTGCAATTAGATATTTCACTGAAAACTCAGATCTCACCAAGGTTACAAATAAACTCCTATTGTTAAACTCATGGAAGCATGTATGTCCTTATCTTAAACACACTAATGCATTCAAAACAATTTTACTGAGTGCTTATTACACTTGAAGCTTTGAAATATGTGCTAAAGATAGAGCTGTTAAAAAAACAAGGTCTTGGGACTAGCAGTTAGCATAATGGCTATGTCGCTGGACTCCCATGTAGTCGACTGCGGTTCGCGTCCCAGACCCGGTGGCTTAAAACCCACGCCAGGCGCGTGTGTGTGCGTGCCCAAGATCCCGAGAGGAGAATAGAGGAGAAGGGATTGCAGCATGGCCATCCCTCCTGGGTGGTGATTTGTCCCTTTCTGTCTGGCGAGCACACGCACCCTATAGCAAAAACCTCTCAAAAAACAAAACAAACAAAAAAGATCTTGCTCTTGTGAGCATTTTTGATGTGTTACTTTGATAATAAGGTAACTATGCACTAAGAGATATGCTTCTTGAGAAAACAGCCTACATTTATTTAAAGAACTTTGCATTGCATTTCCAGTTGACCGGGGGTTTTGTTTTGTTTTGGTTTTGGTTTTGAGAGAGAGATTTTTGCTATAGGGCATGTGTGCTCACTAGAAAGACAGAGTGAGAAAGCCAGAAAGCCAGAAATCACCCCCAGGGACCATGCCACAATTCTTTCTCCTCCATTGTCCTCTTGGGATCTTGGGAATACACGAATTTGTGTCCAGCATAAGTTTTAAGCCACCTAGTCCAAGACTTGAACCACGGTTGACTATGTGGGAGTCAAGCATTGTAACCATTATGCCATCTGCTGCCCTCCAATTGACTCTTATACCTTGTACCCAGGGCTCCTTACAAACTTTAAGATGGCAGCTACTTTCTTGAAGGTCAGATGTCACCAAATGTCTTGTTTCCCCGTTAGATATCACCTTCCTCCTCTACAGTGATGCGTATACTTTCTTTCTTATATTGTGATCAGTTATCCATCATTCACATAACCTATGAGTTCCTTCACACAGGCTTTACATTAAATTCTCCTTTATCCTCCAACTGCACCCCACAGCCTAACACATATACCATTTATAAACTATTGTTAGAATGGATAAATCTGTACATGTGTGAGCACAAAAATAAATGATTTTAAGCTAAGCCCACAGTTATTCCCCTCCCACAAAAGGCAGTTGTATTAGGTTCTACAATTCTATGAGGCATATATACTTCACTTATGTACTTAATGTTATTACAGTTTCTTTCCATAACCCCCTCTGACATCATATTCTCTCTTGACTCCAAGAAGAAATTTAAATAGAAATCAATAAGGCCTGTGTTTTACATTTAGGCACATAAACTAAACATAAGCATTCTGATCAGAGAAATATATACACAATAGAACAATACTCAGACATAAAGAACAACATATCCTGTCATTTGACACAAAGTGGATGAACAGAACAGATATAATATTAAGTTAAAACAAGTCAAGTCATAAAAAAATAAAGGTACAATATGCCCCTGCTTATCATACACCAAATGTCTGCACTCTATGGTGGAAACTGAAGGACTTGATAGTGTATAAGTAGACAAAGTAAAAAGGTAGATACATGGGAGAGGATAGACTGGGAGAATGTGATTACAGACAAAAATAAATGCAAGCAAGGGGAATGGGTTATAGAATGGTGCACCACAGGAAAGTAAACACTGTCATTGACTCTTCTATACATGCTTCAACAAAATAAATTAGAACTGCTATCAAGCATACATAAAGTTTAATATTGAAGAAGATAAGTATGTCTGTATCTGGGATGCATGCTGTGAAAAACCATACCTGTACCCCTCAATAAAACAAATTTTAATAAAGGAAATATGCAGACTTCTCAAAAACTTAGAATATTTTGAATGCTGCTAAGGTTTTGCAATTTTTTTTTCCCTAAAGACATTGATTGTGCCTAAAAAGACAAAAAAGATAAAAAGAACTGTCAGGGGAATTAGATTAATTAAGACAACGTTTCAAATACAATCTCAGTTTTTAAGTCAACTTCATGTTTCAACAGTCTCTGTGCAAACATTATATGTCTAGATGTTTTCCTCATCCAGAAATCTAATTATATACCTCAAGAAATTTTGTTAAATGGGAAAGCACTGAGTGGGAACATAGCAATGATTCATATCTGATTTTAAAGCACCATCTTTGGATGTCAAAGTTAAAATGAGGGACCAGCAGTTAGCGTAATGGCTATGTCGCTAGACTCCCATGTAGTCGACTGCAGTTCGCATCCTGGACCAGTGGCTTAAACTCACGCCGGGCATGTGTGCGTGCATGCCCAAGATCCCAAGAGGAGAATGGAGGAGAAGGGAATGCGGCGTGACCATCTTCCCTTGGGGGGTGATTTCTCTCTTTCTGTCTCTCTGTCTCTGTCTGGCGAGCGCACGTGCCCTATAGCTAAAAAAAAAAAAACTCTCAAAAAAAGTTAAAACAAAATGAGTAAGATGGTGGCACAGTAGTAACACGAATGGACTCATGGACTCTGCTCAGCAATATCTTGCCAGGCTCACTTTGGGGGACCTCCCTGTATTCCTCAGGTAATTTATACCTGCCCATGTTCCAGGCTAGCTGAAGCTGGAGGGGCAGGAGAGTGGACAATGTATGTGGTTTGAAGACCCTGTTGGGACCCCTCTGATTCTCTAAGTCTCTCTATCCTGGAAGAAGTAAATAAATAATAATTTTGTTAAAAGTTAAAACAGATGATTATAAAGAATTTAAATGATGTTCTTTTTCGGAAGAATAAACATGCTAAAATGTCTGCATGCAGTTTTGTTTTGTTTTTTTCTTCTTCTTTTTTTTTTTTTTTTGGAGAGGTTCTTTCTTATTGGGCACGTGCGCTCGCCAGAAAGAGAGAGACAGACACAGAGGCAGAAAGCAAGAAATCACCCCCCCAGGGGGGATGGCCACACCACAGTCCTTTCTCCTCCATTCTCCTCTCGGGATCTTGGGCATGCACACACATGTGCCCGGCGTGAGTTTAAGCCACCAGGTCCGGGACTCGAACTGCAGTCGACTACATGGGAGTCCAGCGACATAGCCATTATGCTAACTGCTGGTCCCATGCATGCAGCTTTTGATGTTCGAGTGTTATCATCACTTTCATATATGGGTGTTTGTGGTGTCAGAACTGTGTTCCTTTCTATTAGAATAGACTCAATTCTGGGTAGGTAGAAGTGTTTCTTTGTGATCTTGACATTAAGAACATTATTTTCCTTGAATTAAATTTAGAAATAGACTAGGATTTCATACAATGATTTGAGACATTAAATTCTTTATTTAGTTCAGCATTTTCCATACAGTTACTGAAATTTGTAGTAATGATTTATCTTCACTGTTTTTTCAAAAAGCAAATAAAAATTATACTCTTTACTAAAACCTAGAATCTAGGTAAACAAAGCCAACAGAGAAGACTGAGAAAGATAGAGAAAGAATCATTAGATACCCAAAAATGTGGTTAGTAATGACAAGAAGCTACAAATATAAAGGCTCTTTGATGTGATCAATTGCAGGGACTCAGACTTTAAAAAAAATCATTTAAATTTGGCTATTTCTTGCCAGTGACCGTGATAATTCGCCTGAATCAGCACATTTTTCTGCCAATAATTCTGTTCTTACTGACCTGAATTAAAGACTTTTAAAACTCTGACCCGCTTTACTGCTGGTCATCTCTTTTCCCATCATGCTATTATGGACACTTAACATTTATTATAGTTATTAGCTACCTCTCAAATAATAAAACTGGCTTAAGTATCATTAAATTTCTAAAAGATTAATAACATGATCAAAGAGCAAAGCCCACCCCTTAAAATGCAGTTCTCAAACCTTGGTTTCAAATTACCATCTGAAAAGTTCATGGTCAATCTCTCCCCTCTATAACATGGTGTATCTTTTTTTTTTTTTTTTTAACATGATGTTAGGCTAAAATCACAATTCTTCTCTCGGATCATGAAAGGAATCTGTAACAGGGAAAGGACATTTCAGAGAGACCCCAGATTGATTACTGACAGGCTTTCCACAGTAATTCTATAGTAGAAGTTCATTGCAACACCATCACCATGACAAAGTTCAATTCTTTCATGGGAGTCTTCCCGCCACATGGATTCTCCTTTCTTCTTTATATTTAAAGATACGTGGGTTAAATTTTCTTGCTCAATTATCCTACATGAGATGATTTAATTAATTAATCTTCACTGCATATAGGAATTTTATTTTTTAAAAAGTGATTAGTAGTAATGGGAGATTCCTTTAGTAAGAACTTTATTATTCTCATTGTTTGACTGAAAAATACTATTATAACATTTCAATTACTTTTTTCTTTCTCTCTCTCTTTTATTTATTTATTTATTTTTTTTAGGTTTTTACCACAGGGCACCTGAACTCACAAGAGAGGAAAGAGACAGAGAAATACAAAGAAAGGGTAAATGAGAAATCAGCCCCCAAGGAGGATGGCAACATCACAATCCCTTCTCCTCCACTTTCTTCCCAGGATTTTGGGCATGCACACACATGTGCCTGGCCTGAGTTTTAAGCCTTTGGGTCTGGGCCTCAAACTGTGGTCAACTATGTGGGAGCCCAGCAACATAACCATTATGCTATCGTCTGGTCCCTGTAATTTTTGTTTTATAGGACACACTTAACATAACATACTTTGTCACCTTCTCTCACTTTCTTTAACATAGTGGTTTTTTTTTTTTTTTGAGAGTTTTTTTTTTTTTTTTTTTTTTTGCTATAGGGCGCGTACGCTCGCCAGACAGAGAGAGACAGAGAGATAGAAAGCAAGAAATCACCCCCCCATGGGGGATGGCTACGCCGTAATCCCTTCTCCTCCATTCTCCTCTTGGGATCTTGGGCACGCACCCACACGCGCCCGGTGTGAGTTTAAGCCACCGGGTCCGGGACTCGAACCGCGGTTGACTATGTGGGAGTCCAGCGACATAGCCATTACACTAACTGCTGGCCCCAACATAGTGGATTTCTAGGTAATCAATCAGAAAGATAATGGAAAGAGATGTGTGTATCTCATATATATGAGTATATATCATACATATGATTATATATATATAGTTTTATATATATATATATATATATATATATATATAAGCATTATACATACATAAGATTCCCAAAGTACTTGTACTAAGTACTTAGGGTAATGGGTTATAGTACTAAGGGGAACATGAGACATGTTATGTAAAATATGTACATGCCATCATTACCAAGATAAATTAACTGGTATTAACTTTTTATTATGTTCATCCCCTAAAGTTACATTTAATATTTACTTAATCTATTTACAGACAAATAAAAGTGTTGGAAGTTGGAGTCAAACAGCTTGATTTGATTTGTCCCAGTTCCTGAAAATGCTTAAGATGAGGACTTTTTTAAAAGTCTTATAAAATTTAACTTAAAAACTCAATAATTTATTTTTAAAATCAATTTCCAGATATCTATGAATCTTTCAGAATTTTATATGAAATCTTAACCTTAGTGTGGTAATTTCTACAATGATTCAAGAAAATTATCATAAAGGCAATTCCTGAACTAATATAACTTAAAGAGAGAAAGACCTGTTATTTTATGCTTGGTTTAACTATAGTTATTGGACAGACCACTAAAAGATATAAAGATTCTCTTTAGTTGAACTGTAGGTCATGTGATGACCTGGGGTCAGTGACTATATAAAATAGCACAATGTGATTTGTTTTGTCTGGTGTTTAATAAGATTCAAAGCATAGAAGCACATCCAAAATGCTGTATAATGGTCAATTTCATTACAACAACCATGGCTACCATCCTCATCATTAGGTTACTGATTCACACACACACACACAAATTAAAATATTGGTCATATACACTTAAGTGGAAAAATACAAAAATGTAGTTTTGAACACTTCAAAATTTTAGTTACGTTAAACCATGATTTTATTTCCTAACAGATAAGATTATCCAAATTAAGATATGTAGTCATTTTCTATTTTCTAGAAAATTTCTTTTACAAATTATCATTGAACATAGCTGTATTGCACACAAAAATAATGAGATGTTTATTTCCTATATTTCATGTCAATATATTTTCTTTTTTTGGAGAGATTTTTGCTGTAGGGTATGTGCGCTCGCCAGAAAGACAGAGACAGAGAGACAGAAAGCAAGAAATCACCCCCCAGGGGGGATGGCCATGCCCCAATCCCTTCTCCTCCATTCTCCTCTCAGGAGCTTGGGCACGCACACACACACACGTCCCGGGTGAGTTTAAGCCACTGGGTCCAGGACTCGAACACATGGGAGTCTAGCGACATAGCCATTACGCCAACTGCTGGTCCCTCATGTCAATATTAACAATCACCAGCATCTATAAAATGCTCACTATGTGCCCCCAATCTCATCTTTTAATATGTACTAATTTAGTTCATCATTATATGTACTCCATGATTTAGGTAGATACTTCTGTACAGATAAGAAAAGGCACAAAGAGGCTAAGTAGACGACCTGAGATCATGCTCAGAGAGGTAAAAGCAGCGGGACTTGAAAACAGATGGTATAACTTGAGTATCCATATTCTTTAATCACCACATGACATTGCTTCTCCATCAATCAATCAAAATTGTACCAAGGCACTAAAAACCCTTTTGGGGCTGAATAAGTTTCCTCCCAGAGAAACATGAAATTCATCCTCACTAGTTCATTAAATAAAACAAATTAAAATAAAGTAAAAAAGTCAGTGGATAGGAAGATTGACCATCAATCTGAACACTCATTTTTCTAAGGTGATACCAAATCAGACCAAGTTAGCACATGATGATTCAACTCATGCAGAATCTTGTATTTAACACTGCATGTACTGTGAAAGAGACAACTGTCCATTTTGCAAGCCCTGGTTACTATAAATTTTTTTTAAAAAAGATGTAATTTTATTGAATTATCATTATTTTTCATTTGTTATAGGGCATGTGTACTCACTAGAGAGAAAGAGAGAGACATTGAGAAGGCAAGCTGCCAGGTCCAGACTTGAATCATGGTTGGCCACGTGGGAGTCCAGCACTTTAACCACCATACCACCTGCTGGTGCCTTAATACAAGTTTTGTTTCTATAAGTTATTATCAAATCATACAATATATTGAATAACCTTCCTACTTATAAAGGGAATATATTTATAAATTTTTATTATTTTAATATTTCAGGGCTTTTTTTTCATTAGAGTAATACACATCTTAAAAAAAAACTTACTTGAAACAACACTAACTCAAAAGAGTAACACTGAACACACAACTTTTCAACAGCTCCATTTCATCAAGAAATTCTGTAATTATAAAAAATATCAACAAATTCTACATCTTAAATCAGAGGTTCCTCAAGAAATATATTATAATGATGTGTCATATCCAGTCCCCAAATAAAATTAATTTCATAGATAATAAGTTAGATGCTAATAATGTCCTTTATATTGAGTAAGACTAAAAAATGTTTAAATCTGGACCAGTGCTGGGCCGGTGATGAAAAGAACTGGGTCTCATATGGCCAACTATTCAGGTTAGGTCTCAGTCTTGATAGCTTGTTCAACATTCTGGGTGCCTGGTATGTGTACCCCAAATCCTGACAGGCTGGAGAAATGGAGGTTAAGGCATTGAGTGTGACTGCATCCCACTGGGGATTGTTTTTTCCTTCTCCTGGTCTCTTTCTGGTGAGCCCATGCACTCTCTAGAAAATTCAAATACATGTATTTTATCAAGTTGAGAAACTTTTCTATTCCTAACGGACTGACAATTTTTATCTCAATATCTACTGGACTTTGTCAAATGTTTTTTTTTCCCTCTACCAATAGGTATTAGCATGTGATTTTTTTTTCTTCTTTAGCTTGTTTTACTATAGACTTCCCTGATTTTTAAATTGAGCACGGCTCACATAAATGGACTACTACTTGGTCATGATATATAATTCTTTTTATATATTATTGGATTTCAACTGATAATAATTGAAAGAATTTTATGTCTTAATGAGAGATTACTCTGTAGTCTTCTTTACTTATACCAGAGATATCTAGTTTTGGTGACTAAGTAATATTGGCCTCACAAAATAAAAAGAATTTTCTCACAGTAGAGCAGAGGATAATCAGAGAATTCATTTTTTAATAAATCATTGGTGTTTTCTAGGCAATTTAGATGCCTTTTCATCTCCATGAAACAAAATGTTCAATCTTTAAAATGTATGGTCATTTTAGCAGATGGCGTAATGGCTACGTTGCTGGACTCCCATGTAGTCAACCATAGTTCGAGTCCTAAACCCTGTGATTTAAACTCATGCTGGGCATGTGTGTCTGCCCAAAATCCCAAGAGGAGAAGGGATTGTGGTGTGGTCATCCCCCCCGTGGGGAGTGATTTCTCGCTGTCTCTGTTTCTCTCTGTCTTTTCGGAGAGTGCACGCACCCTATAGTGAAAACCTCCCCCACCGCAAAAAAATGGATGGTTGTTGTATGTTATTGATTAGTTAATAACAACGTCTGTAGAGTCAACTCTGTGAAGAAATAATTACATATTCCTAGTGAATAATGTTCAAGTTATTTATGATCTGATAAATTCTCTTGCTAGTTTCTATGGTGGAGAAATAAGCAACTTCACAAGGTCACCATACAGAGGTCCAATATTCACACTCAGAGGCCAGGATTTTAGATTTAAGTAAGGAAACTACTAAAAGTGTATATGACGATGTAGTCTTGACTACATGCCATAATCACACATGAAGATGACAAAAATTTTGGTATTTATTCAACTAACTTTAAGTTCTCTTCATTTATAAATAAACATACCTTAAATTATTTTCCTCCGTATGCAGGGTATAGCTGTCGATAAATATATTTAATTTTACCATCTCTACTCAAGCTTGTTCTAAAATACTTCCACATTTAGGGATTTAACAATCTATTTTTTAGCATGATATAAGCTAATAAAATACAGAGTACCATGTGCCTGTTATTTTTTATAAGGTGTTTAAAACTAAAATTAAATAATTTTACATATTTAGAGTATATGTTCAAATTCTGTATTTAATTTACACCAGCCATACTTAGGCGTCTATATCCAACCACACAGTATACTGTGGTTAAACATCTTCTTCCCTCATCCCCTTGATTGGTAACCAAGATCAGCACGGAAATATCTGGGGTCAGGAAGTTATCTTCAAGATTTAGATGCAAAAAAAAGGCTACTTTCTGAGGTCTGAGCCTGGAAAGTACTCTCAGTCATGTCCCATGTTGCTCTGTTGGCAGCCTGTCTTTTGGCCTCTTCTGGTGTCTGGAGAGCTGTGTTCCAGAATAAACCTATAAACACTGAAAGGAGGAGGTAGTTCACCATGAACTTGGGAATTACTCAGTGTTGGGTCTGGAAGCCTGAAAATCTATGGGTGGGGCCTTTACCTACTAATTCGGAGGCACAGCAGATGGGAATTTATTTACTCCTGGTGCTTTTGTACATGTGATGAAAAGTATATACCGACTATCAGCACTCTATAATAGAGAGCAAAAAATTGGAGGACATAAAAGCAGTGAAGGTACTTAATGAGAATAGGACAGTGTGGAATGGGGGAAGTGAAGAAAAGAGGATAGAGAAAGATAGCAAGTGAACAATAGAGAGGCAGGACGTTAGTGAGAAATAGATATGACTTATTAATTGTTGATGTTGACATGTATAGTATTCTCAAATGGATTTGTCTGAGAAGTATTTCATGATGGGCAAAGTATTTGTACAAGCAAAATGAGAAATAGCAATTGACTGTTTTAAAAAATAATTAGAATAATAATGATTGGGGAAAACATAGAAAAGATATTGAATGTTGAAGTGGGGAGATTAATGTCTCTGTACTGACTGACATGCATGGCATTCCCTTTTGAAAAAGCAATGTAATATACTGTAAAGTTATATGTAACTCAATGTAATATAAAGAAGAATATGATGATAATAAAAAAGAAAAAAAAAAAAAAGTATCCCGATCCTCTTCTGTGTAGGATCTCAAAAGTTCCCAAGGTGAGGGCGACCCTATTTCTAGAATCTGTGTAGAAATTATTTTTACTATGCAGAGCCTTACACATTGTTGCCACATGACAACCTCGGAGCCCCTGTACTGTACCTAATAAATTATCAGCTCTCACTGTATGATTGTAGCTTCCATTGAGTCAAGGCAGCATATCAGCTAAAACTTTCAATATGTTGAGAAAAGAAATGTGTGATGCAGGTATGAAACTCTACTCATAGACTCAGCTGTGGAAGAAAGTAACTATGTTTTGATAATTTAATATCTAATATCTAAACTCAAACTCTAGCTCTCTATTGGGTTGTTGGAAAAGTCATGACATTTTTGCATAGAAAAGTATGACTTTTCTGACAACCCAATATTTAAGGCAAAATGCCTACAGTCTCCATCAGACTTTTCATTTTCTTTCTCATATGAGAGTTAACAATGTGCTCCTTAAATAAAGAGGCTATTTTCCTCAGTTTTCATTTACATAATAATTTTATTGTACTTTCTTACTTATGTATAATAGGTGTACATTTTTGAGAGAATTTGGTGTGCTTTTTCAAAATACGTATACAATGTGTAAGGTCAAATTAGGAAAATAACCATATCTAGCATCTCCAACATTTATCATTACTTTGTGTTATACAGATTCAAGATCTGCTCTTCCGGTTATTTTGAAACATGTATTGACCTGTCACCAGTTCTCTTTACTGTGCTATCATACTCTATAACCCATTCCACTTATTTACAAGCACTCTTGTGTCTGTTCACCAATTCTCCATATTTGCCCACTCTTCTCCCCTTTCTAACTTCTTACATCCTCCATCATACTCCCTACTTCTATACACCTTAATCTTTTAGCTTCCACTAGTGAATGAAGACATACAGCACTTGTCTTTCCAGAGCCTGATTATTTCACTCAGCTTTAGTTCCTCCAAGTTCATTTATTTTGCCTCAAATGGCAAGAACTCAGCCTTTTCATGGCTCAAGGGTATTCCATTATGCCTATATACCACATTTTCTTTATCCATTCACCAACTATTGCGCACTTCAGTTGATTCCATATCTTAGCGATGGTGAATAGAACTGTAATAAGCACAGAGGTGCAGATTTCTTTCTCAGACTTTTATTTCTTGTATTAGACTTAACAGGTATTATACAGTATTAAGACATGGGGTTGGAAATGCATCTTGATATTATCTGCTTATGCTTGCACACTTGGAATTACCTGGGATGGCTCCTGAAAGTCAGTCTACTAAAATTACAGTTCTGTTAAACCTAATTCTCATCTAAATATAAAGCCCTGTCCAGCAACTCTCTCTCTGCTATTTTCGCGACTGCCTCCCCTGACCCAGGCACCTGAGGATTTATTTAGTCACTGCAGAGCATGCTGGTCCTTGGGAAAGTCTAGGAGCCAGTCTCAGGCCAGTCTGATATTCTGTAACAACTTCTACTCTGTGTCCTCAGTCCTTCCTAAGGAGTGAGCTCTAGGTCTTTTCTGTCTTGGGATCTAAAAGTTCTATTTTGGGTTATAATTGGTCCTTACCTAAGATTCACCTAGTAAAGAGAGGGTGTGTGGCTCTTTTCTCAGAGGACTCCCTAAGTAAGTCAAAGTCTTTATGACCTTCCCCTTGACTTACTTTCTCACCACCCCCATCCCTACATTCTCCCAAATCAAAACATTCTCTTGCTTTTCATCTTGTTCGGCATTTTCCTGAATACTCCTTTCTCTAGAACAATGAACAAAGACTGCTCCAGTATATTGAATAGGGAATGAACCAAGGGCTATTAAAAAATCTTGGAAAGGAAAGCAAATTATACTTTTAAATGCTATCCACTACAAATTGTTTCACGTAAAGTTTATGGGCTGGTCTGCTAACATTACATAAACAGTTATGCATGTGCATTTTTAATAAAGGATTGTTGAACCTGAATCTACTCCTAAAATCGACATAACCTATATGTTAATATTTATTTTCTTTTATTCACTTTGCTATAGGGCTCACTGAAGAGAGGCAGAGAGAATAAGAAATCAGCTCCTGGGACCAGCAGTTGGGGTAATAGGTTACACTGCTGGACTCCCACATGGTCTACTGTGGTTTTAGTCCTGGACCTGGTGGCTTGAAACTCACACTGGGCATTTGTGCCTCGTGGCCAAGATCCCAGGAGCCGAATGAAGGAGAAATGACTGGGTGTGGCCATCCCAGCCCTCCTGAGGTGATTTCTCGCTTTCTGTCTGTCTCTCCAGCAAGTGCACATGCCTTATAGCAAAAATCTCTCTAAAAAAAGAAATCACCTCCTAGGGGGATAGCCACGCTGCAATCTCTTGTTCTCCACTCTCCTCTTGGGATTTTGGGCATGTACGCAACACACCATGATTTTCAAGCCACCGGTCTAGGGCTTGAACTACAGTCGGCCACGTGAGAGTCCAGCACCTTAACCGCCACACCCCCTACCGGCTCCTGTATATACTTTTAGATAGCCAAAGTAATGGTAAACATTTAAAAACAAGCTTATTTTTACAATTTTATGAAAATCTTCCTACCTTACATTGTGTACTTCTATTTCTTAAATAAGAAAATGAGAATAGATATAACAAGACCTTCCAAAATGTTTCTCAAGTATCTATGTGACTTCATTGGTTCTAAAATATTGATACCTTATTAGAAAATTTAATCTCTGGGGGCAAGATGGTAGGTAAGCATGAAAACATACTGGGTCCACGTGGGTATCGAGAGTCCTGGGTAGCTGGAGGGCAGAGGAAGGGAGATTTAGACATGATGGAACCCTTTGGGGAGTTCTTTTCTCTCTCTCTTGAATATGCTTTCTCTCATTAAAAAAAAAGACAAGGATTTATAAGACGAGAAAAATTACAGCGTATTTTTCTGCTGATGTGAGCAATCTAATAGAACATGTTTATGTTGAAAGTATAGAGGATATCTAGAGTAATATCCTTGAGTTGGAAAGAGGAGAGGGGATCTAGTGTACCATTAGAGAAAACAGGCTTTAATTAACCACAGTCAGTCAGTTTACTGACAAGAACGGCACAAAGCATACAGGTTAAAAAAAGAAAAAGGAAAAAGTATGTGTTCCAATAGTTGTAATGGTGTTAGCTTTTATCATTTCTATTCCGACTGCTATAATTTTCTCAATAAGATATGCCATCAGCTAAAAGTGAGGATGGTGGTGTAGTGGTGCTTCAAATGGAGAAGAAAAGCTATGAGAACGTCACTTAGGAGAGCTCAGTCAATGAAACGTGATTACCTAAGCACTGAGAATATACTTGGGTTAGTAATCAGGAATTGCAAGTTTTGGCAAAGCTCTTATTTTTTTTTTCTAGACATAATTATCTTCATAGGTACTGACATATAGTAGAAGTTGGGTTTTACTAAGTCTAGGTTTTTACGAGGTGAATATGAAAGAGTAAGAAAGGGGACAGTGGGACCAGCAGTTGGAGTAATGGCTATGTCACTGGACTCCCATGTAGTTGACCGTGGTTCAAGTCCCAGATCTGGTGGCTTAAACTCACACCGGGTACATGTGTGTGCATGCCCAAGATCCCAAGAAAAGAATGGAGAAGGGATTGTGGCACGGCCAGCCCCCCTGAGGGGTCATTTCTCGCTTTCTTTGTGGCTCTGTCTTTCTGGCGCATGCACGTTCCCTATAGCAAAAACCTCTCCAAAAAAAGGAGACAGGGAGTATGCAGTCCAGTTTGCAAATGACTGATTATGATTTTGGGAGAATGAAATCTAAGATAACTGAAAAGAGGGAATACAAGTAAAATGAGAAAAAATGAGGAGACAGTGAAGTCATAAGAGGAGTCCAGGTCCCAACGACCTTGAGGAATATTGGGGATTGATGCGGTACAGAAAATGAGCTGAAGAGATAAGCAATGGTCATAGCGGTCTCCTTGAAATTGAGACTGTGGATGGGTGGAGTTATTTATGATAAGGTCATTGCTGTGACATTGGGAGTGAAGTATTCAAGAAGAGCAGATGACAATGGGAGAGAAGAGGCCAAGGAATCAACAGACTAGGGGAGTGGAAGATATAAAGTCACTTAGGAAAATTTACAGGAACTGTTCAAAACTACAACCTTGATCTGCAGGGTCCAATTATCAAAGAACAGACGATGTCTAATTACTGTCTTATGAATTAACAGGTAAATAAAATTTTATGATAGAAGAAACCTTGAAACGTAATGACAAAAGAAAAATACAGGGATTATATGAGCCACATCAACCCAAATCTTGTGTTTTATTTCTATACATATATGTGTGTGTACATGCATAAACAAACATGCATATTCACACATGAATATTCGAGTATTGGTATTTTAGAAAATTTACTTTAGATGGTCAACTGGGCTGTTCATAGTGAAAAATATGAGGAGACTCTGAAAACAAGAACCACTGATAGCAAGATAGACGTATTAATAAGTTAAATAGAACTCAGCTTTCCTTCAAGTTTTTCTCTTATTTGCTACATTGCAGGGAAAACAAACCAAACAAAAAAATTAATATAATCCATTTCATAAAATTGGTTATAACCATTAAATTATATTTTTCTATCATACTACAGAACGATGATTATATTAGACAGAAGTATATCATAGAATAGTATGTCAAAACTTTCTTCATGAAGCAATTTATTACACAGTGGTCAGTTTACTTGAATATTAAAATTTTAGAAAACAGAAGTATAGCAAATTTCAGCAGATATGTGAATGAGTGGGAAAATGTCAGATTCATGCTAACTGCTTTCCCATAGACAAATAACTCCTTTTCAGTACGATCTAAATATAGGTGTATTTTTTCTCATTTTGTTTTTTTTCCTAGAGTACAACAGACATGACATAATTATAAGGTCTCAATTATGAATTATTCTTGTATACCAGCTGAGGCCAATTTTAAAAATGCATCTAGCTAGTATAATTAAAGTTATTTTGGATCTGACTAATTACAGTGTATAGTATGAGGATAAAATTTATTTTAAGTGTCATCTGTATTTACATTGAAATCACTTTTTGCGTTTTTTTTTTTTTTTTTTTTTTTTTTTTTCCCATAGGGTATATGCATTTACCAGAGAGAGACAGAAAGATAAAGTGAAAAATCATACCACACACACACACACACACACACACACACACACACCCTGGCCCGAGAATGGCTATACCACAATCCAATCCCATCTTCATTCTCCTCCTGGGATTTTGGGCATGCATGCACATGCACCAGGTGTGATTTTCGAGCCACCAGGACTCAAACCATGGTCAACTGTGGGAGTCTAGTGGCTTAAACACCATGTCACCTGCTGGTTCAAATATATATATATATTTTTAAAGAAAGATTTTTGCTATAGGGCGTACGCACTCACCAGAGAGACAGAAAGCAATAAATGACTCCCCAGGCCACACTGCAATTCCCTCTCCTCCATTCTCCTCTCAGGATCTTGGGCACACATGCACACACACCCAGCGTGAGTTTTAAGTCACAGGGTCTGGGACTTGGAACTGCGGTCGACTATGCGGGAGTCCAGCAGTGTAATCATTATGCCATCTGCTAGTCTCTATAATTTATTATTTTTAAGTGAAGGAAACCATGTAATCCCTTAATCAGGTTCCAGAAGCTCTTGAAGTAATAGTCCATCACTAAGATTCCCAAGACTTGGCATTCTGGCACCCATAACATTTTTGCGTTGTAAGCACCACAAAGGGGGCTTGCAGAGAAGGAGAGCGGAAGTGAAGACACAAAGCACTTAGACCAGGGTGGAGGCCGACGATCACACCTGCCACACCAGAGCAGTGGCAGAGCAGAGACGTATCAATGGATTTAAAATCTCCTTCTGACATGGAATCAACATGATTTGGTGCTAGACAAGATTTTAATTAAAATTGACGCTTTCAAAAAGAGACTTATAAAGGATTTAAGAAAGCAATGTGTCTAAAACTAGTAATATTCATTCAGGGCCAGTGTGAGCAAAATCTACTTCTCTAGAGCTATAAATAGATCAATCAAATGGGGTTTAAAATAATTAAGAAATGGATTCCTTTTAACTCAAAGTAAATTCAGCTCTCAATTAAAATGTAAATAACCCCAGAAAGTATACTGTTTTATCATCTAAAAATTGAAAATATTGCTAGGTAGACTTTAGTGCATAGATTTGTATTAATCATCAGGGACTATAAAGAGCTTTTCTTTTGTTTCTTTTCCATATATTATTCCATATCTTCATGAACTGAAGAACCAGCCCTGCAACTAGACCACTGACAATAATTCATACCTATTTATGTTTTATTTTCTCTGCTTCTCTCTCCCCCTCATTTTTTAAGATAAAGTCTGTGTGTCAGTCCCCTGCCTCAGCCTACCATTTGGGACTATAGGAGTGTGCTGCTATACCCAGTTCTTTTTTTAGACAGGGTCTGATGATGTTGCCCACTCCAATGTTGAGTTTGACTTCTCCTGCCTCAGCCTACTTAAATCACTGGGATTACTGGCCCACATAAATTGAACCAGAAATGAAATTCAGGCTTCCCATGCGGTCCCAGCCTGCAGAACAGAGTCAGCAATGCACACTGCTGCATTTGGGCCTCTGTGTTGTCTTACCCCATCACTCTTAGGATGTTTCTCAGATAACTGAGAGTTGAAGTTTACAAGGCTGGGATGAAAAACAGTTCTCTGAGATTAAGAATTCAGAAAAGGTTTTGAAATATAATAAAGGAAAGGTAGAAGAACAAAGACAAATTTTGTCTCCCTCACAATTCAGTCAGGGGCTTCCTGGATACCTTATAGTGAACTAATTCAAATAATGGAGAAATTAGGTTCATTTCCCAAATTCTATTTTCCTGCAAAATCATGACTAGAAATTAAAACAAGGGTGGTAGCATAAACTTTATTCAAAGCATTCCTTAGAGATAGTAAACCACACGCTTTTAGTCTGAACTCAGTCAGAATTCCTCTCGACCAACTCATTGTCTTTATCTTTTTTATTATGCTATTACCTTTGCATGTACACAACTCCCATGGATTTTAAGAATAACTATATACAAGAAATGAGAATTGCCACATCCAAGAATCTCCTTATATAGATATCTGTTTCAAATAGTCTCATCTAGATTTACTGTGAACTAAATTTCTTAAAATGAAAACTGAGTTAAAATAAACCTATCAACCATAACTTAGTCAATTAGGAATGAGATTGTTTTACATTTAAAGTTAGAAAAGATTACAATGTAACTTGAATGTGTTACATCTATCATTTCCCACACTGATGGAAGAGGGGGGAGCAGCAAACACATTGGTCTTCAAGAAGTGTATGGAAAATAGAATTAAAGAGTTAATTACAGTTCAAGAAATTTTGAAACTCATGCATAGTTTTCTCATAATACAAATTTTCCATGAATTTTTTTAATACCCACTCATATATTTCTTTTTCATTCTTCTTTTTGCTCTGTTCCTCTTAGGCCTTGATAACATGTTACCCATGTAACCCTTGACATTGCTAAAAAAAAAAAAAAAAGCCACATAACAACTCACGCCTGCAATACCTTCTTAAATCTGCCATTTTCAACGAACGATACAAAATCTTAGGAACTAAGGTCATAATACACTAAAACAGCTTAATGTTTACCTTTACAACAATGTATATGTTTTAAAACCAAAGTTTCATTTCATATTCCCAAATATGTGCTTGCCAGAAAGACAAAGACAGACAGAAAGCAAGAAATCATTCCCCAGGGGAAAAGGCCATGCCACAAATGGCCATCCCTTCTCTTCCACTGTCCTCTCAGGATCATGGGCAAGCACGCACACACGCCCAGAGTGGGTTTAAGCCACCATGTCTGGGACTTGAACCACAGTCGACTACACGGGAGTCCAGCAACATAGCCATTACACCAACTGCTGGTCCCCCCAAACATTTTTTTTTTTAATTCTGTTTGGGCCAGCAGATGGTATAGTGGATGAGGTGCTGGATTTCTACATGGTTAACTGTGGTTCGAGTCCCAGATTCACAGCTCGAAACTCGTGCCAGGCACATGTGTAGGAATACCCAAAATCCTGAGAAGAGAATGGAGGAGAAGGGATTGCAACGTGGCCCCCCTCCTGGAGGGTGATTTCTCACTTTGTTTCTGTGTCTCCGGTGAGTGCACACACCCTATAGGAAAAATTTCTCTAAAAAAAAAAAAAAAAATGTAATTTCATTATGCCAAAGAATAAATCTTCTATAGCAGTGGAAATTTAAGCAAAGTTAAAATAAAAACTAAAAATGAGTTGTTTTTTTTTTTAATAAAAATTAAAAGCAGGGGAGAAAAGGTGAAATATAAAATTGAAATAAAAATGCAGGGCAGGAAAACCTCTTCACCACAGCGGCAGCTATCTACGTTGTATGCTTTTAAGGTTTTCCCTAGATGCACATTCCAGGGATAACCATCAGCTTTTCATGGGATTAGACGTAGATAATTCATATCTACGTCTCCCAATCCTCCCAAACTTAATCATTAACCTAGTACAAACTTCTGATATTCTAAGGCATCATTTTATATTCTTTCCAGGCCTACATATTTATTGGCTCTTCACACTACAGGTAGATAATTTTTTTATAAATGCAAAACTGATAACATCCAGAGCTTAAAACAAGTTCCTATTATTCTTGCCATATAAAACATGCTCTCACTCTACAAAGGCGTGCCTACACTGCTTTACTTCCTGGTGTGCTCTTCTTGTGTACTCTGGTAACTCTCTCTCATGCTTGCCAGGTTCTCACTAGCACCAAGCTGGTATCAATTCGTCTGTTTCAGAACATCAGTCACTTCCTCAGAAAAGCTGTCCATAACTTCTGAAATCAAGTCAACCTCCCCCCATAATAAGCATGATACACCATCTGTTTAAAACATTACACACAGTTTGAATTATATACCTGCTTGCATGATTAATTAATGTCTTTCTTCACCACCATTCTGTAAAATTCACAAAGACAAGAATCCTGTTTGTTTGCTCACCAATTAATTCCAAGTTCCTAGCATTGTGTATGGTGCTGAGAAGATACTCGGTAAATTATTTGTTGAGTGAATGATTCTTACATGTAAAAGAAAATGTCATCCCATCAACTAATTAAAGCCTGAACTTTAATGCTTTAGCATCCTTTCAACTCAATCTAACAATTATCTATTTTTTCATTTACTTTGTGACATGCACAAAGGTGAATAAGATAGCTTCTGCATCCAAGAATCTAGTATCCTTAAAGTGGTAGAATAAATAAAATTTAAAAGTCACAGTAAAACATAAAAAACTAACTACTTAATATATGTCAGTCACGGGACCAGCAGTTAGCGTAATGGCTATGTCGCTGGACTCCCACGTAGTCGACCACGGTTCGCGTCCCGGACCCGGTGGCTTAAAACTCACACCGGGCGCGTGTGCGTGCGTGCCCAAGATCCCGAGAGGAGAATGGAGGAGAAGGGATTGCGGCATGACCATCACCCCTGGGAGGTGATTTCTCGCTTTCTGTCTCTCTGTCTCTGTCTGGCGAGCGCATGAACCCTATAGCAAAAACCTCTCCAAAAAAATAAATAAATAAATAAATAATATATATCAGTCACTTGGGACCAGCAGTTGGTGCAATGGCTATGTTGCTGGACTCCCATGTAGTCGACTGTGGTTCAAGTCCCAGACTAGGTGGCTTAAACTCAAACCATGTGCATGTGTGTGCATGCCTAAGATCCTGAGAGGAGACTGGAGAAAAAGGGACTGTGGCATGGCCATCCCCCTCCCGGGGAGGGGGGGGCAGTGGTGGGTAATTTCTTGCTTTCTCTCTGTCTGTCTCTGTCTTTCTGGCGACCGCATGCACCCTATTAGCAAAAACCTCTCAAAAACAAAAATATATATATATATGTGTATGTGTGTGTATGTATGTGTGTATGTATATATATATATATATATATATATATATATATATATGTCAGTCACTATTCTGAGAGAGAGATATATTTGAGCTTTACAATAACTCTATGAGGAAGGTACTACCATTAACTTATACAAGATCACGTAGGTGATAAATGGAGAAATCTGGATACTAATCCCAGGTAGTCTGTATACAGAGTCTCTTAGCATCAAAACAATACTGTCTGTTGTGAAGATAGTAAGAACCTAATAAAGTCATGGGAGAAGTCCTAGGAAAACCCAAGGGGTAGAAAGCTTACCAAAACACAATAATATCTGATTGGGTTTGAATGATGAACAAGAGTTGTTCATCAAGAGAAAATGTGGAAGGAGGAAGAAAACCCAGGAAAACAGAATATAGAAGACAAATCAGTGTCTTGAGTGTGTATTTATATTTATGGACCAACCAGCAGATCAGAGGAAGTGCTAGAAATAAGATAAAATTAACTTGAGGCCAGATATGGAGGACTTTGAGCCCTAAATGACTTCAACTTTTATTTTAGAGATTGAGCACTAAAAGATTTCCATCAGGTATTAACAGTATTACAGTGATGTTTGACAGCTTCCGTTTTAGACAGAATCTTGCTTTTCTGTTTCTCCATGTTATTTCCACCACTGCCTTCAAATTCTCTCTCAGCCTTTATGAGTTCTCAGGAAGGCCTTCTCTAACCACTTCTTGACAACTAAGTCAGATTACCCATTTTATTTTCTTAAATGATTTACTTATTTTATTTGGAATTTTATTCTAACACCTACTACAGCTTTTAATTATGTTTTATGGATGAGCCAAGGTCATGAGCTCAGAAAGTTTGGTTGCACAAAAAACTGGGAATCATCAGTGGTGTAATCCATAGGAATAAATGAGATAGACCAAGAAAAAATATGACAAATGAAGGACGAAGAAGCAGAGGTGAGGTAACTATAGAATACTGTACCACCATCACAGTAAGGTTACACAGCGGTGGGCCCATGGGAAATAGCCCAAAAAGGATCCTTGGAGGAAGAAGGAAAATCAGGAGGAAAATTCAACATGGCAGGCAGAAGCTAAGATTACACTGAGGTGCTATTCTCCAGTAACAGATGCTATACAGAGATGGGGTAAAACAGATTAAAAACAGCAGTTGATTTGACCTCCTCCAGAAGAACTCCCATAAAATGCTGGGAGGAAATAAGACAGCTATTTAAGGATTAAATAGAAACAGTAAACACAGACTACATTTTAAAGATATTCTGTGGTTAAATAAATAAATAACCATAAGAATGTCTTGGTGTAATCAGAGAATAATAAGTTTTTTCCAGACACTAAAGGAGAACAGACTCATTTTATCAGTTCCATCTAATTACTCAAGTTTTCTGAGATAGCTCAATTTAATGTACTTTCAAACTCTTACAGAAAGATAGCCCCCTTTACCGCTGATACCCTCCCCCTTTATCTCTCATACTCCCTTGAGGAAGTTAGAAGTGCCTATCCAGGGACCAGCAGATGGCTTAATGGTTATGTTGCTGGACTCCCGCATAATACACAGCGGTTCAAACCCCAAACTCAGTGGCTTAACATGCCAGGCAGATCTCAAGAGGAGAATGGAGGAGAAGGGACTGCAGCATGCCACCTCCAAGGGGGTCATTTCTTGCTTTCTGTCTCTGTCTCTCTGGAGAGCACATGTGCCCTAAAAAAAAATAAATAAAAAAAAAAATAACCCCTATACAATATTTTTCTCCATTGTTTACTTTACCACTTAAATTTATGTTTCCCATTAAAGTTTATCGATGATGCACCGAATTAAATTCTTAAGAAATGAGCATTTAGTCAGCATCTCTATTTGCCTTTTTATATATTGTAAAGATAAAGGAACCATCTGGAAACAGGAAATTTGTAAACTTAACTTGTTGGGTAAGTTGATAGCACAGAAGCTGATTTATCAGCTTTAAACTTGACTTGCTGTTTAATGGCATTCACGTACACTATTCGACGGGCAAGATGGCTATACCTACAGCTTCAGTTTTCAACACGAGATTCAATCATTGTGGTTGGTGATTTTTATTTCATGTCATCAAAGAACAAAAAACACTTTACTTACCTCTTATTTAGCAAATCACCTACTGAACTGAACCTTAAAACAAGTTTCAAATGTTCATAAAATTAGATTCTTGAATATAACTGTGGCTTTCCCAAGACAACAAAAACTTAACTCATTCATCCAGGACTAAGCATTTCAGAATATAAAAATGGCTGGAGAGGAACTATATCACAGCACCTTATAAAAAGTCACCTTTCATTACGAGCCAAAGAATAGAAGGATTTCAAATTATTTAGTAACTATGTGGTAAAATATTGAACAGAACCAAGCTGTTTAATTAAAACCCTAGCAAGATGAGGTGTGGTGATTAAGGAGCTGAACTCACACATGGCCCACCACAGTTTGTCCCAGACCTGTCAGCTTGCTTTCTCACTTTCCCTCCCTTTTTCTCTCTCTGGTGAGCACACATGCCCTATAACAAATTTTAAAAATAAATAAAAACAAATAAATAATTCTTAAAAAAAAAAAAACTAGCAAGATATGAGAATTAATCATGAAGAATAAAAAAAAATCCTAAAGTAGATACTATATTTTATATGCTTTGTTTTATTATGCTATATCTAAGAAAAAATAAAGGCAATTAGTATTGTATCCAAAATAGTAGTATTTGTACACTGTAGGATATTTTTTCTGTTTACAAATGTTGACAAGTTCAAACTTCAAAAAACTCTTAAAATCTTATCCAAAGTTACATGTTTTTTTCATTTTAATTTTTCTAAATTTATTATAATCTCTCTATATAAATTATATATAAGTACATTAACAAATACACATTTATATATAATAAATATTTTCATATAGTATAGAAAATGTATTATTATTTTTTTGAGAGGTTTTTGCTATAGGGTGCCTGCACTCGCCAGACAGAGAGACAGAAAGCGAGAAATCACCTCCCAGGGGGGATGGCCACGCCGCAATCCCTTCTCCTCCATTCTCCTTTCGGGATCTTAGGCACATACGCACACATGTCCGGCATGAGTTTTAAGCCACGGGGTCTGTGACGCGAACCGCAGTCAACTACATGGGAATCCAGCAACATAGCCATTACACAAACTGCTGGTCCCGAAAATGTATTATTTTAATTACAGAAGTAAACACCTATTGAGAAATAGTAAGTTCACCATTAAGTACAAGGCACCAATTCCATTTTTTGTACCATTGTTCCTAATCATTTAAAATCACTTAAAATTCAATAAGCTGTAATACATGTTACAAATACAAATGACCAAGAGCTAAAGTTATGAGTACTCGAGTTATACAAATAATCAGAAATGTTCATCATTACTGCATTGATCTGTGTTTGCTTAGGTCACAGTTTTTTAAAACAATAATTTATATTTAAATTTTATTTATTCATTCATTTTAATTTGACCAGAGAGACACACACAGAGAAAGAGAGAAAGCGAGAAAGCAAGCCACCAGGTCTAAGACTTGAACCATGGTTGACCACATAGGAGTGTCCAACGCCTTAACCACCACATCACCTGCTGGTCCCAGGTCACATATTTTTAAAGCTTCACTGGACTTATCAAAACTCCTAGTTTTAATAAAACAATCACAGCAATCTTAGGCTTAGATAACTGTCATTTAGCTGTTACTTCTCAATTTACTTGAGTAAATAAGATCACCTTCCTTTTGGTTATTCCAGTAATCCTGAGCCCTTTGAGAATCCAGGAAATCTGAAGTGCCACATCGAGCACGTAGGCGGCTGATGGAAGGAAAAAAGGTTTTAAAAAAGGACTAAAATCACTTCCTGTGGTTAACGTTTTAGAACCTAGTCCAGAACAGTCTGTAGCAATATTGTGGGTTTGTTGGTATCTTATTTATGAGCATCGGAAACAGACTTGCACTGGTGCCATGCTTTGAGTAGGATGCACGTGTGAGACAGATGGAACTTGTATTTCTATCAGATGCAATTAAAGACACTGAATACACTGCCAAATACCACAAATATTAAACCATTTTAGAATAAATTTACTATTGCTTTGACAGCAGTTTCAACAAAATAACGGGTTATTCCAAAGAATAAGATTGAGTGTATTGAACTAGGAGAATTATTGCAATTTAAAATAGGGTAGTTTGGTATAGCTTAATTTTATTAATACAAGTCTGCATAGATTTAGAGTTATGGATTTTATTTTAATAAAATACATAAGGCTCTCGCATGTGAAAAATTAGGAAACAGCTTTTAAACAAGCTCTCCCAAGGAGAAATTATTATGTCAGAAGATAAATGAGCCAAATACTAAACACTGAGTGAAGTGGCTTTCCTTGCAATGGAAGAGGCCACCCAAAGGAGACTCCACATTAGGATACCACTCTCTCATGAGTTTCAGCCACCTTCTGGGATTTCTTTTTAAAAAATGTCAAATGTTTCAGAGAGAACAGTCAGGATAGCCAGACCAATGGGATAATAAACTAGAAGGTACTGGTGATGCTGGTCAGGGCAATTTTAGTTGAGATGGGAGTTCAGCATAGACACCAGTGGGCTGAGAACTATTGATAAATGGAAGGTGACCTAAGAGAATTTCCCCCCCCCAAATTAAAATTTGAACTTATTTCAAAACAAAAATACATGTCTGTCATTCAAAAAACAGAAGTCAATAAAATAAGCAGGTTTTAAATTTCTACCTACGAATGATTGTTTCATGTAAATAAAACATGATACACAAGGGGCCTTCAAAAAGTCCATGATAACATGGAAAATGCATATTATGAAAGAACTATACATGGATTTCACTTTTTTCTTTTACATAATAAACTTGCATTTTAATTCTGTTTCCATGAATTTTGTGAGGCCTCCTTTTATAAAATGGCAAAGTTTAGTGAAAGGACATGAGATACATCGTGTCACCATACTCTAGGAGTGGGTGTTTTAATCAGGGAAATACTGTTTTAGTCTTTTTATATACTTGCCAGAGAAAGAGACAAAGAGAGGGAGAAAGCACTCACAAGTGAGGTATGGTCAGACCACAATCCCTGCTCATTCATTTCTCCATCATATTAGGATCTGAGGCATGCATGCACATGTATTTGGCATGTTTTTTTTTTAAGTCCCCAGGGTGGGGATTCAAACTATGCAGTCAGCCGTGTAGGATCCAGTTCCCTTAACCACTAGGCCACTAGATTGGTCTGAATAATTATTTTTAATGCTTAATATTTATCTTTGTTGGGGGAAATATCAAGAGGAGATAGAACTAAAATGGCAGAAGTAGTTCATATACCTATCCCCATACATGGCCACCCACTTTAGTAGAAATTAAACCTGAGTTATGGGAACCAGCAGTTAGCATAATGGCTATGTTGCTGGACTCCCACGTAGTCGACCACGGTTCGTGTCCCGGAACTGGTGGCTTAAAACTCACGCCGGGCGTGTGTGCATGCGTGCCCAAGATCCCGAGAGGAGAATGGAGGAGAAGGGATTGTGGCGTGACCATCCCCCCTGGGGGATGATTTCTCGCTTTCTGTCTCCATGTCTCTCTCTGTCTGGAGAGCGCACGTGCCCTGTAGCAAAAACCTCTCCAAAAAAAAAATAAAAACCCGAGTTAAATTTCCCTCTTTTATTATCAGAGATTTTCCACGTAGATGAATTTGAACATAAAAATTTGAGTTCATATTGTTAATAAGAGACATATATAAACCAAAATACAAAAGTGTAAAAAATAAAGGAATAGAAAAGGTATATAAGGGGACCAGCAGGAGGCGTGGTGGTTAAGGCACTGGACACTTCCATATGGTCGACTATGGTTTAAGTTCCAGACCTGGTGGCTCGCTTTCTCTCTCTCTCTCTGTCTCTCTCTCTCTTGTCACAATAAATGAATAAATAAAATTAAATAATTCTTTAAAAAAACGGTATATGAAACAAATGCTAGTAGTATATATAATAATGCAGAAATGTTAGTCAGGAACACTAGATTCAATGTTAAATTATTACATGGTAAAAGTAATAGCTATCAACATTATAAAAAATTAACTCAATTTGAAGCATATTATTACATCAGAAGAAAATAATGTGCCTAAATATAAACAAAAATCCTAACACCTGCATAGAATGCATCTGTTTTAAAAATTGTGTCATTAAAAATTGTGTTATAGAAAAATATTCAGTGATTCTGAACATTGTCCTTAAGGTACTGTTGGGTTATACAGGGGCAGCAGGTGGCATGGTAGTTGAGGCACTGAACACTCCCACATGGCCAACCACGGGTCAAGTCCTGGACCTGATGGCTTTCTCTCTCTCTCCCTCTTTCTCTCCCTCTCTCCCTCCTTTTCCCCCCTTCTCTCCCTCCCTCTGTGCGTCTTGCTCTGGTCAAATTTTTTTAAAAATGAATAAATAAAATTAAATAATTCTTTAATTTTTTTCATTTAACCTTATTCATTTATTTATTCATTTGTTTATTTCAATTTGACCAGAGAGGGACAGAGAGAGAGAGACAAAGTGAGAAAGCAAGCTGCCAGGTCCAGGACTCAAACTGCAGTCTGCCATGTGGGAATCCAGGGTCTTTAACCACCAAGCCACCTGCTGGCCCAAATTAATTCTTTCAAAAAAATTCCTTATTTAAAAAACCATATGTAAAGTACAGATTCACATATATGAGGAAAAAATAAAGAGTAAGAAATACATCAAAATATCAAAAATGGAGTACAGAATTACAAGCAAATTTTTTTTTCAGGAAAACTTTTCTTTTGAAGAATTAGTTTAACTTTATTTATTTTATTTGATCAGATAGTGACAGAGTGAGAGAATAAGAGTAAGAGAGTGAGAAAGAGAGAAAGTGAGAAAGCAAGCCACCAGGTCCGGGACTCAAACCTCAATTGGCCATGTGGAAGTCCAGCGCCCCCAACCACTGCTCCACCAGCCAGCCCCTACAGACAATATATTTAAGACTGCTTTTTGCTTCTATTTTATTTTCTGTAATGAACATATAACATTTATTAAAATTACTTTTAGAATGGTGACCATGGCTTTATCTCATTTGATAACCTACTTTTTAACCTTAAAATTAGTGTGTTTCTGTTTTATTTCTTATGTTTCATCTACCAATGTCAGGTAAAGAAATCTACATCAAGAGATGACAAAAGTCACTTATGAATAAAAAATGCCATTACCATTTTAAGAAACTATTAATGAATGAGAATTTTACATGAACAATAAAATTATTAAAGTATAAAAACACTTTAAATGTTATAAAGGAAATATGTAAAAATTTTTAAAAATCATGTTAAACATTTCACAGAATTGGCTGCTAAATGTGTCTATAATATTTCTTTATATGACTTCCTAAAATGTTATATTAAATATATAAGCAAAATATATTTCTGCTAAGATTTTTTTTTTTGGGGGGAGGGAGGCTCTGGAAAAGTAAGCTATATAAGTACATTTTCAGGAAGGAAATTAGTTTCAGCCAAATTAAATAGTTTTTCCTTCTCCTTCCTCTTGGTGCCTTCATTATAAAATAATACCAAATTTTAACATTGTAGAGGAATACCAAATCCATCAGATTCAGCCCATCTATGTATGGTATAACCAAATGGAATAAAATTTAACATATAAACTATTATTCTTTTTTTAAGCAAGAGGTGAAACACAGACACATCTCTCTTACAGACTATAATGGAGAAAGCAGGGTACTTGGGGCGGGGGGGACAAATACACTGAAATTAAGACTTCTTTGCCATAGACTATTGCTTTGACTTTTTGGAGTCTCTCCCATGTAACTATATCCATCTATTCCATGAATATTACATATGGACTGCATTTTAGTCACTAGATATTATGAATGGGATTAGAGCAGTAAGTGAGAAAATGAATTGTAAATTGGACAGATGAGGGGAAGGGTGGAAGCAGTGAAGGAAATAAACATACTGAAAAGTCAAGGAGCTTCTGCTCTAGTGGCTTATTAGCTGGAGTGGTCAAGGCGGACTGCCCAATGTAATTGACCTATGAGCTGACATCTGAAGGATGAGGAGCCACATGTACAGAACATATAGTGGAGCAATCCAATACAATCCAAGCAATCCAATGCAAGAGTAGGTAAAATGGGAAAGCGCTTGGCTTATGAGAAACTGAACTGAAGCTAGC
This sequence comes from Tupaia tana, assembly GCA_026018925.1. NCBI lineage: Eukaryota > Metazoa > Chordata > Mammalia > Scandentia > Tupaiidae > Tupaia > Tupaia tana. The sequence continues at coordinate 24,531,761 of JAKSZU010000017.1, forward strand.
ATGGCCAGGGGGAGCGCAGGTGCTGGGAGACACAGATGGAAAGCTCGGCAACTATGAAGTCATGTAGGGACCCAGAGACTGCAACAAGTTCAGATTTTACATATAAAGGGAAGGCAAGCAAAGAAGTCATATAACTAATACTCACATGCACCTATACACTTGTGAACTTTAAAACAAACAAACAAAAACACTGCCTGTTATGTGATCTACTGTAGCAAAGCAAAAAGTTGAAACAGGGTACTTTGATGGTGACTAGGCCTAGGATAGTGGGGTTGAGCATAACAGGAAGATCTGGAGATGGATTTTGAAAATAGTAATGGAAATGTAAGGACTCACTGATACATTGGATATGAGGGATGTGGCAGGGGAATCTGGGGTCTCAAAAAGGAACAAGTCAGCTGGGGGCATATGGTTAAGGTGGCTGGATGCCACTCGGTCGACTGCATAGTTCAAGTCTCAGACCCAGCAGCTTGAAAAACTCCCTGGGCACTTGTGTGTACATGTCAAAAATTCCAAGATGAGGATGTAGGAGAAGGGACTGCAGTATGGTCATCCAACCTGAAAGGGGGGGGGGGGGGGTAGAAGGAGGATGCTTTCTCACTTTCTCTCTCTGGTGAGCCCATGTGCCCTCTGGTGAATTAAAATAAATGAATAGGAACCAGCTAATCAGAAAATGCTGATGCCAAATACTGAGATGGGAAGATACGGCATGAGGGTAGAACCCAAGCAATATGTTCATTTTAAAAATATGAAGCATCCAGATATGAGACATATATATCAGGCTCGTTTCAGAGAGAGGCTAGAGTTGGTTATAAATTTAAGAGATATCAGCGTATGTGTAGTCTTAAAAGCATGGAAATACATGAAGTGCATGGTTAGAAGGTAATTAATAAATTATATCGGTCTTTGCGGTTGGGGAAAGACTGCATAAAACATGCCTTTTTGCTCTGTTGCTTAGATATCTGGGGTCCTACTAACCCCAGGGGTGGGGGGTTGGGGGGAGGTTGGGAAAGTAGTAGGGGTGGGGGAGGGGCCTAGGGCAGACTACCCTCCTCGGATTCCTTCTTAAAAAAAAAAAAATTCCAAAAAAGTGCACCTTTCATATGCGAATCAACCAACCGGAAGCCCATACCTCTCCCAATCACTACTGTTATTGAGCTTTTGCAGAGCTCTCTCACTCCAAGCTACTAAGCCCCTCTTCTCTAACTACCCTAGGGCTAGGTAGCCAGTTCTAAACTCATTTATTCTCCCTTGCTTAGCCTTTCCTGGGCATTTGCACGGGTTTTCCCCTCTCTATCTCCTGACAAACAGTGATGTGCCCCCAAGGGGCTGTGGATGGCCTGTTTCCTCCTCTCGGGACTCGTAACAAACTATCTCTTTAATGGCAATGGTCTCCTGATCTGTTGGTCTCATCACCCCTGAATAATAATAAAATGTACATTTCAAAACAGAAATTCAGATGCATGAAAATGTGTTTTTAAAATTCTAGATTTTTTTTTTTTAATTAGGTGTCATACTGTACCAAGCTGCATTTCTCTCTGGTGCACTTGTCTCTTGTCCCTCTACTTTCTCCTCCATAAAAGTTGCTTTTGACTTCCTAATGGTCCCACCTGTTTTCCCAGATCCCCTAAAGAACTAGTTTACCATGAGGAGACACCGCATATTTACATGCTTTACACAAGCATATCTACCATTAATTCTTCCTAACAATGAATTACCAAAAACATTAGTCTAGGAAATTTGGTGAGAATGAGTAGGAAAGTGAAAGCTTCCTAAAGTTACTATTCAAATTATATGAGCTGTGTAATCTTGTGTCTCCCTGAATACAATAATTTCTTAATCAGAGCGATAAAAGGCCCTATTACCCTTGTGCCCCATTTTTATCAATAAATGTTAACTATTGTTTGTATATGTATGTATATATGTTGCTTTTAAGTAACATTTTCTAGAAAAGTTATTGTTTAAAACCTGAAAATAACTTATTATTAACTGCTTAAGTGCTTTTATAAAGTGAGATTCAGAATTTTAATTTCAATTTATTACCTCTATTTTTATGAACATTTTAAACTTACAGACAACCTGGTGGTCAATCTGTATTAATTCTAGTTTTAAGCCATGAAATGAAATTAAGCGTAGAATTTTTTAAAAGTCGTGCTTACTAAAACAATCATTACATAAAATATATGGCCTTTCCTGAAAAGAAATTACAATTCTTATTACTGTAAAATCATTTTGATTCATAGCTGAATGACAACCATATGAGATGAAATTAAACATATTAAACATTTAATGTTAGAATATTTTTACTCTTGACAAACACTGTAAAATGATAGATTAAACTTTTTCTAGAAGAACAAGTTACACGAGCACTGCTGAAGCTAATAATATGTGGGGTCCGGGGCTGGTGCTACAGTACCACAACTGGACCCACATGGGATGGTCCCCAGTTCACACACTGAGCCCTCCTTGTGGATGTTGGGTCAAGACATGTGCCCATAATGCAGACTGACTGAGACTGAGGGTAGACCATGGGGGTAAGACTACTGGCAGTGTCTGTCTGTCTTATGGAAAAAATAGAATTTTTTAAAAACCTCATAATTCAAGGCCAGGAGGGAGTGGTTAAGGCAGCCAGGAGGTAGTGTTTAAGGCATTGGAATCCCCCATGACTGACTGGGTTTGAGTCCCAGGCCTGGAGGCTTGCCCTCTTTCTTTTTCTCTCTGGTGAGTGCACATGCCCTATAACAAATTAAAAATTATTTATAATGATTTTTTTAAACTTCATAATTCATCTGTCCTAAAACGAGGAGGTAAACAAGGTATATTAACAAGAAAAATAGCCTCTTCAGAGAAGTACTATAGAAAATGAAATGAATATAATAAAAAATTATGGATGAAATCGATTAGGTCTTTGAAAAGACAGTAACCCTTCCATACACATATTTAACTGGATTATTGGCTGGCAGTAATGGTTTATATCTTCTACATAATCATCATTTAATGTTTTGGATTTCAAACTGTGGAATTAAAAAAAAGTATCTGAGTTTTCAAAGGTGCTAATTTAAATGAAAGAGAATTACATATAGAAAAGCTTGACAAGAAAACTTTAAGTTGAAAATTCCCGGAATCTATCAATTATTTCTAGAAGACTAGGATGGCGACCCAATCAGTTCAGCATTTATTCAGTATCTAACAACTACTACAATCTGGGCACTCTTCTGGGTTTAAGATATTCATAGTAAAAAGGACAGAAAAGGATTTCACACTCACAGATCTTACTCTATAGGATGGAGGTGGATAAACTAGAAAAAGTAGTGTTTGACTTATAAAACAAAATGAGGCTTACGCACTAAGTAACAGCTGGCAATTGTTCAATGGATTATCTTGCATGTTCTTTGGTGTTCAGTCTTGGTGTTCAGTTCTGGTAAATTTTTCAAGGTATTTGACATCATTGAAATCACACTAAAGAGAGCACCTACACTTGGGGAGAAGAGACCAAACCGTATGAAGTGTCCAAACAAACTTGGGACTTGGCATTCAAGGAGAAAGTTCTATTTCTTCAAATGTTACAGAATATAAAGACATCTGAAGAAATTTGTGAGGAAATAGAATTAAAGTACAAGTTTATTTTGAGTGCAGAAATTTTGAAATTCAGGCATAGTGTCATAATATTCATTTTCCATGAACATTTTGAAGATCCCTTTGTAGAAGGAGTAACACAGATCTAGATAAAGTCCAGCTGTGATTACTCATTTCTGCTAACCAAATGCCCAAGAGACTAATGTAAAAACACACACCTAATTTGAACTGGGAATTATAACTGCCAAGTTAGTAAATTTGCATCAGCGAGTAATCACCTTGTTTCCTCAAAGTAGAAAGTTTTACAAAGGAAGCAAATTTAAAATCAGAAGGTTGTTTCAGTGGCCATGAATTCTATCAAAAGTGGGTAGACAAAAAAATCTTAAGTCATAAAAATAAAGTTATAATTAATAGTCTGAAAGATCTTAACTCTAAGAATGTATTTACCAAGTATATTGGCAAGATAGTGCTATAGTAATGTAGTCAAAGGCACTTATTTCAAAATGTATTATACTGGGACCAGCAGTTAGCGTAATGGCTATGTCGCTGGACTCCCACGTAGTCGACCGCAGTTCGAGTTCCGGACCCGGTGGCTTAAACTCACGCTGGGCGCGTGTGCGTGCATGCCTAAGATCCTGAGAGGAGAATGGAGGAGAAGGAATTGCAGCATGACCATCCCCCCGGGGGGTGATTTCTCGCTTTCTATCTCTCTGTCTCTCTCTGTCTGGCAAGCGCACACACCCTATAGCAAAAACCTCTCAAAAAAAAAAAAAAAAAAAAAAAAAAAAAAAAAGTATTGTACTAAAGCCCTTACCTATCACTGATAAAGTATGAGAGGCAGAGAAATCAACCTTGACTCCTTAGCACTGGAGAAAAGAGGTGACCAGCTGTCTGAAATGAAGTGGCTCACTATATGTAACCTTGACTCCTCCTAACTCTCCTAAATGAATATCCCCATACCTTCTGTGACAAAGCCCAGCTAAAGGACTCGTTTCGCTTTCTACACTTGCGTTCCTCATAGTCTATATTATCTTTTGTGACTCTGAAAACTCTGTTCTCTTGTAACTCTGACCAAACTTGAAACTTCGTCCGGTAATAATTATTAATATTTATGCTGCCATAAACAATTGCTAGTACGTTTACCACTACCTCCCCTCCTTGACTGGCAAGTGGAGAAAATTGCCAACCGAAGGGAGCACCATGATCAGGCAGTGAGAAGCAGCAGCCATTTGAATGGCAGCTCCTGATTCAGCAGGATCCATAATGTAAAACTGTTTATTAAATAATAGTAGAAATACCTTTAGAGACATCTTATAGGAGAATTAAGGTCTTTATCGTCCAACTAGCAGAGATCTAATAATCCCTGGATCCAGCACCAAGGAAAATATACAAAAAATAGAGAAGGCACATTCAGGGAGGTCATAGGACCTTGGCTTCAGCTGACCCTTTCTGTTGAATCTCAGTAAATCTCACTGTTCTTTAAGGACAAGGATATGGAGTAACTATGGAATATGTTTCAGGCAATAATAAAGGTAAATCAGTACACAGGATCTGAACAGAAGATCTTTTATATAGAGGAGGCCAACGGACAGAACTATGTCATGGCACTCACTTCCCTGGACGGAGCTGGGAGAAACGTTGGCATTATCTTGCCAGTCAAGCGTGAGTCCATTATGAACACTCCTCTTTTCTATCAATAGTTTTTCCTTTGAAGAAGATAGAACAAATTGGGTTAGGAGCAGTTACCACATTTTGTTTGTTGCTGTTCCTTATCTAGCACAGAGGCTGGCACATGGTAAGATACATTCAATAAACACTAATGAATAAATGAACTGATGATGAATGAACTGTCTCAGCTAGGACCCCAGTCCAGGCTTACTTTTATGAAACAATAGTCCAGTACTCTTATTGGGATTTTTGTATGTTTCCTAAACTTCTCAGGATTCATCTACACCCACTGTCTTGTGTAAGGGACTTTTCCAGTTATATCCATTTTATTACTTAAACAAATAGAAACACCATTCTTAGAGATCTCTTCACAATTCATTTATATACCAATAGGCAACAGTATTTATACAAACTTATTATACGAATACATTGCATTAGTATATTGTATAAATTATTACTAACTTCTGTTATCAAGCCTATTTGTGGTTATCACATTTTAAAAGTTAGCAAGCTTAAGAATGTGGAGGTGTTATATGACATACCATTTCCATCAGGGCTATAGAAAATAGACAAGATATTGAACATTACTATCTACCACATATTCTTACTCCTAATAGTTTTAGCATTTATTGATGCTCATGACTCATTCAGTTATTCAATAGTATTACAAAATGCGATTTGCTAATGCTGTCATTTCTGCTAGGTATTTTAGCTGGGATCTCTCTGTAAAGAATGTTCTCTCATCACTGGAGGTTATTTCTGCCCTGAATTACATCATGAAGAAACTGAAATTAACAATATTTAGCAGACAAGGTTTGTTAAAGAGGAAGGAACAATCACCTCAGCAAAGGATGGATAAGAGATCTATTAATAGGTGATTAAATACATTGAATTTTGACAGACGTTAATTCAGGAATATAAAGTCTGTATTTCTAAATTGCTGCCCTCCATTAAGTATACCAGAAAAAGAATCCTTCAACATTTTTCATATATATCAAGAAGATGTCCTGAACTTCAATAAGACTCATTTATGATAAAATGATTTTTTAAAAAGTTGTATGTCAGAAAAAATACATATTAAAATACTTTCACTAGAATCCAGAAATAAACCCCAAAACACACAGCCAACTAATTTTTTTTTTTTTTTTTTTTTTTTTGACAATGAGCACGAGTTAACCTAGTGGGGAAAAGAAAATCGCTTCAGCAAATAATGGTGGAAGAATTGGATATCCTACCTGCAGAAAAATGACACTGGACCCCTATCTTTCACTATTAACAAAAATCAACTAAAAATGAATCAAAGATCTAAACATAAAACCTGAAACTATGAAACTATTGGTGGAAAATATAGGGGAAACTCTTAGAGACATTGGAGTTGGCAAGGATTTTACAGTAAGAACCCCCTAGAGTACAGACAATAATCTCAAAAATAGACAAGTGAGGTTACATCAGATTAAAAATTTTCTATATGGCAAAAGAAATAATCATTGGAGTGAAGAGACAACCCCTGGAATGAGAGAATATATTTGTGAATTATGCCTCAGATAAGAGATTGATAACTAGAATATAAAGGGAACTCAAGCAGTTTATTCCCCTTCTGAAATTTTTTTAACTTTTTTCATTCAGATTTTTATAACAAAATTTATCTGGTTATAACCTACACTTTAATTTTGTTCTAAATACACATTATAAAATATTATGGGGAAACCTCATATACAGAAGACAAAATTAAGAATTATAAAGTTTTAAAAAATATTTTATCCGTGATCCAATGTTAACAAGAAATCAATGCAATTCATCTAAAATATAATTATTGATAGAGAATGTTAAAACGCATATCTGGTATATTAGTTTTCTATTGCTCTTTTAAATCGTCACAAACTTAGTGGTATAAAACAATGTAAAATATCATCTTACAATTTTGGAGTTGGGGTCCTAGGGGAAAATTTTTTTCCCTGTCTTTTCCAACTTCTAGAGTTGTGGCCTTCTTCAATCCTCAAAGCAGCAAAGGCAGGTCAAATCCTCACATATGTTACCCTGCCCTCTTTTTCTGTCTCCTTCTTCCATTTCTAAAGACCTCTGCGATCACACCCACCCTGCTTTAATGTCAGCCAATTAGCAAACCCCCTTATCTCCCCTTTATGCAGCATTCCAGGGACAAGGACATGGACATCTTTGTGGGTGTGAGGAGGCATCATTCTGGCTCCCATATCTCAATTCTCCTTGAATCATCTGAATTAAAACTTTATGATGGCAGACGGTGAGAGACAGGGAATCAAGGATGGGGGGAGAAAGCAAAATATATAGGAAACAAGAAATGGAAAATTATTTGTTGACCATATCACGTATGTTGATGTGCTTGATTGAGCCAATATACAGTGTATTCTGGATGGAAAATCTCATTTTGTATGCTATATGTATAGTACATGAATGTAAATTAAAAATTTTAAAATAAAAAATAAAACTTACATATATGTTACTAAATATATATATATTATATATTTTTTTGAGAGGTTTTTGCTGTAAGGCACATGTGCTCGCCAGACAGACAGAGAGAGACAGAGACACAGAAAGTGAGAAATCATCCCCCAGGGGGTATGGCCACACCACAATCCCTTCTCCTCCATTCTCCTCTCGGGATCTTGGGCACGCACGCACACGCGCCCTGCGTGAGTTTTTTAAGCCACCGGGTCCGGGACACGAACTGCGGTCAACTACATGGGAATCCAGCGACATAGCCATTACGCTAACTGCTGGTCCCACTAAATACATTTAAAAGACCAAAGTTGAGGTAACTGTCATCTTCTGAGACCTAGTGCTCAGCGAGAAACCTGATTCAAATCTTAGCTTTGGTGTTTAATGGCTTTTTGAGCATATTTTAATTATTAAGATACTGCTTTCCTCATCTAAGAAATGAGGACAGTAATACTTCACAGGATTGTTGTAAGGATATGGTCATATTAAAGAATGAGCATTAGTCCAGCTCTGTGAAGCGGTAGTAATGTGCTGCTCAAGAGAAGCCAGATTGCACATGGTGACTGTGGTTCAAGTTCTGTCCCTGTCAGCCTGAAATACAATGGGCACGTATGTGAGTGCCCAAGATCCAATGGGCGGCAGCACTAGAGGAAGGGAATCATGGCATGACCATATCCTGTGGAGGATGCACATTTATCTAACGTACACAGAAACATACACATACACATGAACATAAATAATAATAAAAAAAATTTAAGAGGAAACACAATCCTGACAGGGTAAGTCTTCAATGGTCAGTAACATCATTAGATTATTGGAAACCTCCTCTAACTTCTACCCAAACACTGCTTTTCTTCATCTATTCCCTGCTCTGTTCTTTGTCATTTTAACTTGAACAATTTCTAAGATGCACTTGCCTGCATGCCAAAATATCTTATTAAGTCTACGTGCTAAAGCTTTGTTTTTTGGATGACTTAAGAGATATCTTAGGAGAATTATAACCATGAATGGTACTTTAACCTCTCCAAAAAGAACACTTTATGGGTGATGTTATTATTAAGTAATAGACCAAAGTATTTCCCTCTAAATTTCTTCTTATTCTCTAATGGTCATGATCAGAGAAAAAGATGGAGCCAGGACTGATATTTCTGCAAAGTATTTAATGTGTACTTTCTTATTGATCTAGTATACACTTCTGGTAAAAGAATTTCAAGCATAATAAAAATCTTCCCTTAAATCCTATATTCCCAGATAGAGTTACCACCTGTGCAGTTACAGAGCCATTTTATAAGAGTTTCTGACTTCTCCCCTTCTTTTATTACTATCCAGTTTCAGATAGTAATCCTTTCTCATATAATCGCTTAAAACATGTGTATCCCCTTATTTTCAAATACCACATAGACCAGAACACAAAAATATTCTGTTTCTTCATTTCTTGGAATGAGCTCTCTATAATGAACATTAGATATTGTTAGCCATTTCCCAGTTTCTAAAGATAAAACAAGTTCATACTGGAAATGTCTTAGATATATGGGAGAAATAAAGGGGAAAAATTCACAGTAGTGCTTCTATCATCATCTATTATCTGCTACCAGATATGGAATAGTTCAAATAGAGTCTTTATTTTCAGATTTACAAGTGAGGATTCTTGGGACCAGCAGATGACATAATGGTCACATCGCTGGACTTCCATGTAGTCAACCACAGCTCAAAGTCCTGGACTCAGCCTAAAACTCACGCTGGGCATGTGTATGTGTATTTAAGATCCTGAGAGGAAAATGAAGGAGAAGGGATTACAGTGTGGCCATCACCCTTGGGGTGTGATTTTTCGCCATCTCTCTGTCTCTCCAGTGAGCGCATGTGCCCTATAGCAAAAATCTCTAACCAAAAAAAAAAAAAAAAAAAAAAAAAAAAAAAAAAGTGAGGATTCCATAGCTCTCTCTCCTAGCCCTGCCACTAATTAGCATGTAACTTTTAAACATGTTACTTCTAAGCCCTCAGGGTCTTCAATCTATGAAATAAGAAATATACTATAGGCCAGGTCTCCAGGTTTCCTTTGGTTTTAAGCTTATATCAGCATTTAGTAGCTAAAATCAGTAAAACAAATCCTCTTAAGGAAAAAAATGTGATATAACAAAATTACTTTGCATGTGGCTTTGGAAAGCCAGAAAAGTTGATGAACTTACTCTTCCCAGAGTTAAAAATATGCCTTTAGCTAAACTGAATACACTATCTGGACATAAGTTTCAATTCTGTAAATTTTACAAATCAACAGCTCACTAATATACACATATCTTATAATAAAATAGTATAGAATTTGTAATGAGTTTAGAGGCTTTTTCTGGTGGTAGTTGAGAATGTTAGCACATTATTTCAGTTTTGTGGCATATGAAAAAATTCCAGAAACAACCAACTATGAACTTCATGACAGCGTCCTCATTTTCAATGAAGTACTAGCATCCTTGTCTGGACTATTTGTCTTTACAGGTCAGAACTAAAATGCCAGAACATCTGTTTGCTGCCCCTGCTGGTATTTCTCTCAACAAAGCGTTGTCTCTTCTTAGAGCTCTCTATAACCGTGCTTCCCAGCTGTCATACACCAGTATGGCGTTATCTTATAATATGCCATTTCTGTCTACATTGCTTAAAGAAACCTACAGTCTTAAAAATACATCTATTGAGCTGTTTGATACTTTTCTAGAAATAATGAACACCTTTTGGACATGCAGCAGCTCTGTAACAATAACACTTATTTGTATATATGATTTATGAGCCAAATAAATATATTTTAAAAACTTATGGGTGCACCAGCAGGTGGGTGGTGTTTAAGGCACTAGATTCCCACATAGCTTACATGGTTTGAGGCACAGACCTGGTGACTTGAAAATCATGCAGGATGTGGGTACGCACCCAAAATCCCAAGAGGAGAATGGAAGAAAAGGGATTGTGGCATGGCCATCCCCGCAGGGGCCAGTGGTTTCTCACTTTCCTTCTGCCTCTATCCAGTGAGTCACACATCATATGGCAAAAGTGTAAATAATAATAATTTTAAAATGTATGAGAAAGTATATTTATATTGCAAACTTTGTGGATTAGGCTGAGCTGTAAATGATCACAACAAAACCAATACCAGAGCTTCAGGAATTTTTTTTGACATATATTATAATTGGAAATTCATTTGGATAGAAATACAGTATACTGGGAATATAATCTTTTGAAACATTTTATCCAATAGTTAATGTAAATTGAGACTAGGACTGAAAAATCCCTGAGCAGACAAAACCAGTCCACCCCTGAAAATAACCTTAATCTTGCCGAAGCTGCAAATGGAAGCAAAATTTAAATTGGGCCATCTCTTATAAATGTTTATGTTAGGGGAAAAAAAAAAAAAAAAAAACAGAACTTGAGTTCAACCAATCAGTCAAACCTAAGTACCTTTCCACCAGGATAGGCCAAATAAGGCACCTGTAATACTATAACCGATCAAATATTCTCTTTGCTTTACTTCCTTCTGTGTTCATCCAGTAAAAGCCTTGTCTGTGTGTACCCTAAGATGAATTCCTTAACCACTTCTGATCTGAAGCTGCTAGATTCATGAATTGCTATTTGCTCAAATAAAGACTAAAATTTTACTGTGCTTCAGTTTACATTTTACCACAATAAACAACCAGCAGCATCTTCACAATTCTCACAGATACTTTTATGTAGAATTCCTAAAGAACTATGTCATTCATAAGAAGCATCCATATGAATAATTTTTGAAGAAGAGTTTAAAATTTTGCATTAATTTCTTTTTTAGAGAAAATTGGTACATACGGAAAAGATGAGATATTAACTAGATTTTACTCAGACCCACATTAAATTGTTACAGCTGGGTAAAACTACCAAAAACTTAAAAAAAAACAAAAAAAAAAAAACTGGATGGGATCATTAGCAGATAACTTGGCCTGTGTAAATCATGACATATGTTTTAGTTTTATGGCAATAGATTGTAAGCGTTTTGTCACCCTGTCTCTTAGGGCTTCCTAAAATGTGTTAATGTTCCAGGTGTCCACTTAATTCAGCTAGTACCAATGAAGATATTTTCCTATCTAAAATTCAAACATTTAGGCTAATTTTACTGAACTAAACAAATCTATTGAACTAAGAGATCTCCATTATGCTGCATTAAGGACTCTAAATAATCACCTAAAATTAAAACGTCAAGTTTTAATTTATATAATTAGTGGAATTTTCACACTGATCTTTATTATTCAAAGTAGACCAGTTTCCACAACAAATAATTATCAGTTTGTTGCAAATGTTTGCACTTTGACCAGAAATATGATCTTGTCCTACCTAACAGGTGAAAGCAAACAAATACCAGAAACATTTACTTAAAGTCTATTTTGATGTTTTCTATCAGTGTATTCCACAGAATATGAAAGTATTTTATCTGTCTTATGCCTATTGCCATAAAGAAATCGGATTTTCTTTAACCCAGCATTTCCCAAAGTTATTTGACTAAAGAATCTTTACGTCTCATGAAAGCTACTAACCTTATGTAGGAAATATTTTAGAAAATTCAGGATGGGAAAGACATCTCCAATTTTTATATATATTAAATATTTAAAATATTAAATATATTAAAGCACTCCCCAACCCCCAATGGGGCACTGTCATACTGCATTCTCTTCTCCATTTCTCTATCTTACTGGGATTTTGAGCACACACTCTACACACTCAGTGTTATTTTCAAGCTGCTGGGTCTGTGATTCCAACCACATGCATGTGGGATTGGGCTCTCTTTACCACCAGGCCAAGGAGCCAGCCTCTTTGTATAATTCATTTCAAATTCTTAAATCATTTTTGAAATCTTCGAATTTGCATTTTTGTACTCTAAATCCCTATGTCTTTTTTTTCTCTTTTTAAATAGAGTCCATGAGAAACTATTAAACTTAACCTCAACTGTTATGTCGTGGAACTCAATGCAGCAAATATTCACTAAGATACTATGTTTCACTGAGATCTCTAAAATTATTAGTGGTCTCTTAGGTTTCACTTTGTTAGAATAAAATAGATCAAATTCCTACCACGTTTTTTTCCTTACAAGTCACAATTTATCCTTATCTGTTCAGTCTTCTGAAACTCTACTTTACAAAAGTATCTATAATCATCTTGAATTGTGACATTCGACCATTGGCCTATCTGTTTAATTAATGTAACATATCATAGGAGTCATGAGCCACTCGACACATTTAGGCTTGTCTGATATAATTGTTTCACATTCCCTTAAGGTAAAATTTGAAACTTATGTGAATCCACTATGATATGGATGCCAGTTTACTAACTGCCTACAGACAGGAAGTATTTCTATTCCACCTTTGTAAATTGGTGGGGGGGTGGGGGGGGTGTTGCGGGATATGTAACAAACTGATTGCAACTGTTTTGCAGCTGTTTTGCAACTCTTCCAGTCTGCAACATTCATGACCCAGATTATATAATCCCTGTAACTCCCCTGCGGGGTCAACACTTAGAGTACAAACTCTGTTGGGACCGCTGGTGTAAGAGACCTGAGTTCTACAATTATACTAATGGGAATCATAGAAATCATCAGTGGTATTTCGCCTCCATTTAGATACCTATCAACAAGTGGTGTATAATACAAGTGTGGACCAGCTTTGTCATGGTGGTAATGTACTGCTCGACAGATGTCAATTCCACCTGACAACCTTGGCTCCCATTCCCAGTCTGGTGAGACTGAAAAGTGCTGGGCATGTGCACTAGTGCCCAAGATCCAGAGGGCTAGAGTATTGGAGGAAGGGGACTAGAGCATGACAATACCCTGTGGAAGGTGTTTCTTCCTGTCACTCTTTCTCTGTCTCTCTCTCAAGCACAGGTGGCTTCATGTACACTCTATCTCTACTAAAAAGAAAAAAATTTTAATATATGGGATATGACATTCTGCATAACATTTTAAGTTATGTTGAAAAATATTAGCTATAAACAATATTTGATGGGTTTATATATTTTTCAAATTCTTTTAGGAAGCAAATGACTTCATAATCTTTGAGATCACAGGTTTAGGACAGTAGGAAAGGAAATCACTGCACCAAAGAAATGCAGTAGGACGATAAGAACCCAAGAGGTCCACACAATTTAGTGGTCATGCACTCATAGTGAGACCAGTTACTTTTGTAGGCTTTTCCTCAAACATGTTCAGCTCTGAACGTGCACATATGGGGGAAGAGGAGAGTTAGAGTTCTGCCAGGGAACAATATTGAAGCAAAAATAGAAACAAGTGTACTGATAACGTCTGCCAGGGAACAATTATAATGAAGGACCATGGCATATAAACTAAATAGGCGAATGCGAGAATGGAGACTATGATGGGGAGTTTTAAAAGGTGGTAGGAACAATAGGCTTTAGGTCACATGAGTGTCAAAGAATAAATCTAGAGAATGAAAAAGAGTGAGCTATCAAATAATCAGTGGAGGTACTAAAAAAGCAGGATGTTTGAAATGGAGATTACAGAGGACTTAACAGTTGTCAGTAATTCAAGACTTAGGGTCTGGTTATGGGATCCTAGATAGATAAGGTTGGTTCCTGGACAAACTCATTGGAAGAGAAGAGGGATGGTGACAAACTAGAGGGTTTATCTCCATGAATAATAAACCACCCAGAGTTATGACAGGCACAGTGACAAAGAGCGTGATGGAAATCAGGAGCCTTGGCTGAAAGTCTGTAAATAACATCAAGAAGCAAAAGTGATGTATTTATAGTCTAAAGACAAGATTTTTCAAAGCTGAGGCTGAGAAAGACATACAAAAAATGTCTGAAAAAAGCAGGCCCCATGGTTATAAAGGTGTAAAGCCAACCACCGCTGGAGAGGGCTGCTGGGGAGATAGTGCCATTGGGCAAGAGCCAGCTGACAGTGAAGGGATGAGAAAAGTGCTGCAGGGACCACTGTGGAAAGGATCCAGAATCGTCAAGAGATGGAGACGTAGTCCGAAAAGGAGATTGACAAATGAATGCACTTCCATGGAATAAGGAGTCCTGGAAATTCGGAGTTTCTATATAACTAACACAAATAGTGATAAAGGATATCAGTTTGATTCTGAGGCTATTGTGGGGGTCCACTTAGACTGCTAGAGTTGATTTAAAGACATTTGAGCTAAAGATGATGCAGAAAAAAAAATCTTTTGTGAATTTCCCCTATCTGACTAAAGCAGGGCCTTAAGAAAATACACCTGCCAGGCCTTTCCTAAGGAATTTCCTGAAATTTGGCTGCCGTGGAAATAGACTGCTCATTCCCATTCACATCAGAAAGTCCAGCTGAAGCTCCCATACTTTCTTACTGAACCCCTAAATGTTCTCTATCTCCACTCCTGATAAAGTTGGAACGTACACCTTTCCTCTCTGGCTGTTTAGTTACTTATCCCTGAGTACAGTAGTCTCTCATTTTCCATGGTTTTGTTTTCCAGGGTTCCAGTTATCCATGGTTGACCAAAGGAGAATTCCAAAAATAAACAATTCACACACAGAGGATTTGTGCACTTGCCAGAAAGTGACAGAGAGAGAGAGAGAGGGAGTGGAGAAAACACTTTCCATAGGGAATAGTAATGGAGTAATCCCTTCTCCTCCATCTCTCTGCCTTTCAGGATTTGGGTCTCACGTGTATCCATGCCCAGCATGTTTCTCAAGACTCTGGGTCCAGCAATCAAACTGCATGGTTGGCCACGTAGAATCCAGCTTCCTTAACCACCAGGCCAATGGAGCCAGTCCAATACACACATTTAAATGGCACTCCATTCTGAATAGTGCAATGAAATTTTGAGCCATCTTGACCTGTTTCCTTGGGACACAAATCATCCTTTATAGTCGCTTAGCAACCATCTCAGTTATCAGACTGATACAGTATAGCAGTGCTTAGGCTCAAAAAAACTTGATTTTACTTATTAGTGGCCCAAAAGTATAAGAGTAGTGATGCTGGCATATTGTTATAATTGTTCTATTAGTTGTCATTAATCCCTTACTTTGCCTAATGTTTTAATTGTCATAGAGTGTATGTGCTCACCAGAGACAGAGAGGGAAAGAGTAGGCCCCAAGGAAATGTGACGATGCCACAATCCCTTCTCCTTCATTTAGGGTGAAGTCAGAGGGTCAGAGAATTTAAGAATTCCATCTTTAACTCTTGTCAGTTACGCTGCAGAAGTTGGAGGAGGGACAGCATTAATACAGCATCACGTGGGTCTTGTTGTAGATAATTCATTGAAAGACAATTTTACAACAGAACTTTCAACTGCATTGCAGAAGAAAATAGGGTAACAGGACACTGCAAATCAAGTATCATTTAAAAGTCACTTTGTTTACTGCAAACTAAGATATGCTTTCAGACAATTACAGACATGAGTTAGGTGTCACCAAAGTCCGGAGACTCAAGCCTTGTTTGGCTTCACTGGAAACTACTGAGTTTAGCAACATTTTTCTTTAATGGTCTCTGTAAAATCATATTTTGTTTTCTTTCTACCTAATTGACACTCTCAGACCCTTTCATAGATTCTCTTCCTCTGAATTTAGGAGTGTTCTGAGATTCTGTCCTAAACACTCTTCACTTCAACTTCTGCCCCCAAGGGTTCTCAATTAGACCCATAGCTTCAAATAACAAATATTCATTGATGAGGCTTACCTGCTGGCCCCTCTCACGTATTTTCCAACTCCCTGTGTCTCTGTTCAACCCACCCTTCATGAGGAAAATCCCTCACACAACACCAGTCTTTATGTGAGGCCTTTAAAGCCCACACTACAAAGTCACCTGTATACCTTCCATTCCTCTCTCCCTCTCTCCCAACCAGTTATGAACTCAAACTAAGTTCACCTGCCCAAGTGCCTCAAGCTAAACAAAGACACCAGGGTGTGGTGAAGGAAAATGCACCCTCATTACCATGATCAAAGCAAGGAGAGAAGATACCTAACCCTGGAAAAACTGGGTCTCTCCCCAGCAATTCCAAGCATTTTTAAGGGGGAAAATTAAGGGTAGGAATCTCCAGCACCTGATCGGTTCAATGACTGGTTCAAACGGGCATAGTCAATTTGGGAATTTTTTGATTTGTGGAGCCTTAGATAATCAATTTCTATTCTTGGCAGTGGCAAGCATCAGGCCTTTGGCATCATTCAGTATGGGGTCTGTTTTCAGTCAGCAATTTCCATAAGGGCAGATGGTTCACATCCTTTAAAAAAAAAAAAATCCTAAGAATTTAAGTTAAAATCTTATCCTTTCCTTTTTAACTGGGGATATTTTGGAATCTTATAGCCCTGTCTCAAGGCCAAAGTTGCTTAATTTCCATTGTCTCAGCAAATCCTTAATTCCTACAGCAAAGAAATTACCTTTTATAACAGAGAGGCAGAGGAGGAGGGGAGTTATGAGTTCTTTGGGATGAATTCACATAGCCCTATTAAAATAACAGACAACAACAGAGCTTTCAGAAGCACTGCAGAAGAAAATGGAGTGATACGATACATTATAAATCTATTACTATTTGAAGGCCATTTTGTTTACTGTGAATTAAAATATGCTTTCAAACAATTACTCCAGACATAAGGTAGGCATAACAAAAGTCTGGAGGCTCAAGTCTTACTTGGACCATTAAAATTTTAGTGGATCAGGGTCAGCAGGTGGCGTGGTGGTTTAAGGATGCAGAACTCGCACATGGCCGACCGTTCGAGTGCCGAACCTAGTGGCTTGCTTTCTCACTTTCTTGCTTTCTCTCTCTACCTCTCTGGTCACATTAAAATAAATAAAGTTAAATAAAATAATTCTTTAAAAAACTTTTTAAATGGCTCTTGCATTCTAATCTTTTTACAAAGATACGTACATCTAACCCAGCTCTTATTAATTTGCTGCTAGGGAATTACTACTTCTTCCCTCAACTGAAGGGAGAAACTGAGAGTCAATCAATCCCTTTTAGATGGTCCCTGCTCAGATGCAGCGCCATATACGCCTCCTCACTCTTCCCTGCACATGTCACACTTGTCCCCCTCAAAGCTATTGTTTCCTTTGCCTGTTCTCTCCAGGATCTTTGCAGCACTCTCTTTCTGAGCCATCAAGACTCTGCTCAGAGTTTTCCCTAAACACACTATACATAAAAACTTCACCACCTCAAGTCACCCTGTCACCTTACTCTACTGCATTGTCTTTACAGTACCACTCACCACCTGAGAGAGCATTTTGGATTGATCTGCTTACTTGCTTAGTGTCTGTCTTCTTCATTAGAATATAAGCCTCATGAACACAAGCACCATTTCTTTTTCATCCCTGTACCTCCAGAACCTAGAATAGTTATATCAACAAATAATATTGGGAACCAGCAGTTAGCGTAATGGCTATGTCGCTGGACTCCCATGTAGTCGACCGCGGTTCACGTCCCGGACCCGGTGGCTTAAAACTCACGCCGGGCGCGTGTGTGTGCGTGCCCAAGATCCTGAGAAGGGATTGCGGCGTGACCATCCCCCCTGGGGGGGGTGATTTCTCGCTTTCTGTCTCTATGTCTCTCTCTGTCTGGCGAGCGCATGCGCCCTATAGCGAAAACCTCTCAAAAAAAAAAAAAAAAAAAAAAAAAAAAAAAAAAAACAAATAATATTGAAGGAATTGAATAGCCAATTTTATAAACACTTTCTTTACATTTTCATTGTTTAATAACGGTAAATACAAAATCTTAATTTTATTAACTTATGCAACATAATTTGATTCTTTGTACTCTACAACTATTACTAACATGACCCATCTCCTGCATCCTGTTATATGATATAAAACCATATTTAATGGTGTATGAATCAGACATGGAAAAGTGTTTTCAAGTCAAATTTGAATGTTGCCCTGCAAAAAAAAAAAAAAAAAAAAAAAAAAAAGAATTTTAGTTTGTTTTTGAAAAATGAACACAGCAGTTATTTAATATCCTAATAACATTTAGGTTTTCAGAAACTAAGTGGATTGTTCTGTTTAGCTGCATTGCCACAAGTGGTAGGGCACTGAAACTTGAGGCTGGAACCACATGGGAGGCCCAGGTTCAGATCTCAGACCAATCTGAACAGGCTGGGCATGGTAGCATGTGCCTGTAATGTTAACTAACTTGGAGGTGAGGAAGGCGGATCACAATACTGTTAAAAATACAATTGATTGTTGCCCCCAGAAAATTTTCAGGCATGAAAGTCTGAATAGAACAATAATCACTATTATTTGAAAATGAGGACTATTATCTGTCATGTCAAAATTCTTCTCACCTCCTTGATGATTCATAACTAAGTTAAAAATATATACAAAATTGTATTTATCAGATAAAACGTGTGCTCAAATAATTAGTGTACAAATAGCTTATTCTTGTTACTTAGCATGGTCTTTTGATGAATGAACATGCTGATAATATGAAATTGGAGAAGTTGAGACATGGCCAAAACAAAGAAAATTTAATTGATTTGAATTTTAAATTCAAAATAAATTTTAAGGAGTTAAAATATATTCTAAATAGTAAGGATTATTTGATAGTAAGATTTTAGTCACAGAAATTTTTAAATAGCAAAAAGGTACTTAGTTTTAATGCAGTATATCATCAACCTCTTTTTGGTAGTTTGTTGACTAAAACTTATTTATAATTTTTTAATAGATTGTGCTCTTCCTCTTATACTCAAAAAGAGCACAAAATCTCCACATAAAAAAAAAATATATTCCATGAGGGACAGTTTAACTTCCTTAAAAAAAGTTACACGCTGGATTTTTTTTTAAAGCATGAGACCATTTAGACATATCAAACATTATAAAAGTTAATTTTAGAACCATTTGGGAAGGATTAAAGATACTAGCCCTTCGACTCACTCCATTTGTCTTGTAGAAATATTTTATGGGCTTTGAGAACTCACATTCTCCACCTTCTGCCTAGAATATTCTTTACCTAGATCCTTACCTGGCTGACGTCTACTCCTTCTTAAGGTCTCCGTTTGGTTCCATCTCCCTCTGTACAGGCTTTCCTGGTCCTACAATACCCAAATTAGGGGGCCCCTGCTATGGGTTCCCAGGGCACTCTGTACTAATATGCATTTAAATCATATTATGATGGTCAATTTGCTTGTCTCTGGCCCCCAAATTTTTAAGCTCCTGGAACCAGCAGATGTTATAATGGTTACGTTGCTGGAGTGGACTGTGGTTCAAGACATGACTTAAAACTCATACCCAGCAAGTGTGTGTGCATGCCTAAAATCCTGAGAGGAAAATAGAGTAGAAGGGATTATGGCATGGCCATCCCCCCAGGGATACTTTCCCTCTGTCTGTCTCTCCAGTGAGCACACATGCCCGACAGCAAAAATCTCTCAAAAAAAAAAAAAAAAAAAATTAAGCTCCTAAGGGCAGGAACTGATTGCTTTCTTTACCAATGAATCTGTTGCAATGTTGGTACTAAATAGTTCATAATAGTTTTCTTCATGAAGCGATGAATTATCAATTACTTTATTTGTAATTTATTTATTATTATTACTATATTTACACTCACTGTATTTGAATGTAGACATAGTACCTATTATTTCCTAAGAAACTGAGAAGTCAGTGTACTTTACTATTTATCCATAGAGTTCTGACAGCAATGGCATCGTTTTTGGAAAAAAGATTAGGCATCTAATTTTTCACTAAAGCAGTGGCATCCAAAAACTTTGTCACCCCAAATGTGTTCTCTTAGAGTTATTTTAATATATTGCACCTGCAACCTAAGAAGCCCCAGAAAACCATCATTCCCCACTGCCTCCCTATCTACTTGACTAAATACCTCATTTTAAGTCTATGATCTCTATTTTCCATGAGATGCATATGAGAGGGAAAGTATCTTAAGTCCATAAGAAAGTAAAAAGTTACATGAAAACAACTCCCTCCCCTGCCCCCCCTTTTATAAAGTTCAACAGTATTTACAAGACATAATGGATTCCAGTTTAGGATTTAAGGAAATGTCTGTGTAACATTCTAAAATGAGTGAGATTCAACAAGCGGATTTCTATTAAATTCCAAGCTTAGGACTCCTGGGTCAACATTCTAACAGTGCTAGCTAGTGAAAATGCAGGGCAGGGTGGCTTGCCATGGCTGAGAGCAAACCCAAAGCCTTGAGTGAAGGACGGCTGTGGGTCATGTGCTGCCAAGGCCTCAGTGTAAACACAGGTGTGTGGCAGGGAGCAGGCAAGGGCTCTGCCATCCAGCAGCTACAGAAACACTGGCAGCCACGCTGCAGAGGCTGAATGCTGGGTTTTGAAAACACATCTTTCTTTGTAAAATTGATACCTCTTATTTCGCATGTTAATACATCCTCAACTTAAATGAGTTACAAGGCATGCCTGAACCTTATCACCATTGTTTTATGTTTAAAAACATCAAGAGATTTAAAAACACACGCTGGGTCTCTCCTGTGGAGCAAACAGTCTGGAATTATTACCACCTCATTTGCTGGCATTTTGCAAGGATTCTTTTTATGGTTGCATGGCATGCATGCCACCAGAGGAGTTTTCCTGCCAAAGTTGGTTAAATGGCACAACAGTTCTACTTTTAAGGTATGGTGTATAATGAAAATACCATCATCAAAAAATTTATCAGTAGTAACATTTGTTAATAGGTTTAAGAGGCATTTGTTTTCACTTTTACGGTTCTGCTTTTTCAGGATTTTTTTTTTCCTTGAGGGGGCTTAGTTTCATTTCCTTCTATAGCTGCTTGTTGCTATCAAAAAACAATATGAAATAACCTTTAGGGTAGCCAACAGTTATGGCCAGATTCCAATAACAGACAGTCTGGGTTCATCCTGGAGCAACCTGTTATAAGGATTGAGCAAATTATGAAAACTATCAAGGTTCACAGCTTTCTTTTTTAAAATGGGGATAATAGTAATATCTCCCTGTAGGAAGTTATATTTGGATTAAAGGACTCAATACACAGAAAATACTTAGTATGGCACCCAGTAACAATACAAAATAATGGTTACTGTCATCATTACCATTTTGTTACTCAGATCAGGTTATTTCATTTAGAAGTTACCATCATTTGAAGTGGTTTGCAAACTGTTTGATTATATAATTGGCTAGCTACAAAATGCAAATAAACACATTATAGCTAATTTCCCTACTAAAATATATCTCAGGGACCAGCAGTTAACATAATGGCTATGTCGCTGAACTCCCATGTAGCCCACTGCGGTTCAAGCCCTGGACCCGGTGGCTTAAACTCACACCGGGCACATGTGCGTGCATGCCAAAGATCCCGAGAGGAGAATGGAGGAGTAGGGATAGCAGCGTAGCCATTCCCCCTGGGGGGGGGGGGTGATTTCTCACTTTCTATCTCTCTGTCTCTTTCTGGTGAGCGCATGCGCCCTATAGGAAAAAAAATAAATAAATAAAAACCTCTCCAAAATTTATTTATTTATTTATTTTTATATATATATACCCTTATCCTAATTTCTCAGTTTTGAACATTTCTCTTGAGGCAATGTTCTGCTGGATGAAAATGGCACCTGGGCAAATTGACAAAATGTATTCTAGGATCTCATTAATACCATAACACACTGTCTTGATTCAAAAAGATAAGTGACAGGGCCTGGGAGTGATATGGCAGGAATGAAACTAGAGCCACGTGGAAAAGGTCCTGAGCTAGCCTCCTGGGACCTCCCAGGCATACAAGCACTGGCCCATCACCTGGGCTGCCTGAGGCTGGGAGTGAATCGTGGCATGAAGACCTTGTTGGAAGTTCTTCTCTCCCTCCACCTTTTTCTCACTCCCCTCTCTCTCATGAAAGGAATAAGTGTATAAACTTTAAAATAAGTGACAAAGTCAACACAATAGTCTCAAAATGGAGAGTTTTCACATCTCCAGTTGAAGTGGGAGAAAATAAAAAACAAGTATAGGCATTAGTTAGCATGATTACACTCCTATGTTTTCACACTGGCCATTTTTTGAATTAGATACTGCTATTATCCCCACTTAAGAGACTGTAAAAAAAAAAAAACTTTCCTACAAATAAAACTTAGTAGCTTGTCCAAGGTCACATAAGCACTAAACACGCATGTACATCTTGTAACTCAGAATCCCATATCCTCTACCGGATAAAAACACTGCACCGTACTGGCAGTGACCAAGGTCCAGGATAGAGGTTCTGAAGCAGAGAAGCTCTTAGCATCAGAGCCACTGGAAGGCCTGGGAAAGCACAGATCACAGGGCACCTCCAATGGATTCAGTAGATCTGAGGTGGAGTCCAAGGATTGGCTTTTCTAACAAGTCCCCTGGTGATGCTCATGATACTGGTTAGGGACCACATACAGAGAACCACTGGCTTAAAATGTTAAAGCTTCTAAATATATACCATGCCTAATAGAGTATTTTGCTGATTGCTTTTTTTCTCAGTCACCCAATTTCCTTTGGCAAGGTAGATCTCATTGTCAGTCTAGTCACCAAGAAACAGAATAATGGAAGAGCCAGGTATTAACTAGAAATATTATTCCTTACTCACCAGTGAGTTTTCTAAAGTCAACATAGGAGTCAATTCTCACCTTGGTTATCACTTCCTTCTTTTATTAAGAAAACATTATAATTTTGGCATTTCCTTTGTTCAATCTTACAAGTGAAAAATCTGGATCACAACTAAAGGCTAAAATGAAACAAGTAACCTTGTGTCTATGTGTTATCATCTTGTTCTTTCTGTACACTGAAATTCACCCACATCTATATTACTATTAATATCTATGTTATTTAGTCCATATTACATATTCCAGAGTCAGAGCATATCAAAGAAACTATTTTGCATGTTGTACAAGATGAAACCAGGTAAAGCTCTGGACTTAGACACCTGCTAACCTGAGAGAAGGCAAAGAATTGGGAAACTTTCTGGGTAGAAAAAAAAATCGGCAAGATGAGTTTACGACAAAGGGTGAGCTCTGTGGCCTAGAAGTTAAGGCAGCCAGATTCCATGTGACCAACCACAATGTTCTAATTCTAGACATTGCAATTTGGAAAACACACAAAAACTTTCGTGTGTGCATGCCCAAAATCCTGACAGGAAGTAGAAACAAAGGAGAAGGAATTATGGTGTGACCATACCTCAAGGGAAGTGCTCTCTCCTGTCCATGTCTCTCTGTCAAGCATGTATGTCTGCTTAGTACTAAAAAACACGCACACACAAGAGTATGGGAGTTGTCGCCAACAGGGAGTGGTAATGAGCTGCTCAAGAGAAGCTGGATCCCATATGGCAATCATGGTTCAAATCCCCAGTTCCATCAACCTGAAACACACTGGGCACATACACACAAGTAACTATGATCCAGGCAGCTGGAAAATTGGAGGAATTATATCATGGAGTGACCAGACCCTATGAAGGATGCTCATTTCTCTCTTTCTCTCATATGCATATACAAATGCTTTATCACAAATAAAGGTAAAAAATTTTGAAGTGGAGAAAGTTGGAAAAATGAAAGGGGGATTAATCTGGAGAATAAATCTAGCATAAAATAAAGATGCATAAAAAAGAGAAAAAGAACAGGTAACATTTTAGGAAGTAGTTAAGAAAGTGGTACCATCAAGGTAAGGCTCAGAACAGCTGTAGCAGCTCTGCTCTAATCACAATTGTATACCCAAACCTGGCTGGGGGTGGGGAGCTTAGGGCCTGAAAGATAGGACCTGCCAATGTCAGTGTATTAAATACCTCGGCCAAATTCAACTGGGCTATTTGTTGTAGTGAGAAGAAACGTGTCCAACTGACCTGGAAAATCATGAATGCTGATTCCAACACACCGCTGCACCTAACCTTCCAACAATGAAAACAAGACCTAAGAGAGAAAAAGAGGCTCTTCTATTCAAACACACCTCCAGTACAATAGCTCTACAAACCTCTCCACAGTTTCCAGCTGAAACACTGACTCTAAAATCCTTTGTAAAACCAAGAGCCATCTCTTCTCTGTAACTGATAAGCAGACATAAGGTTACAACTTTCATTAAAGCCACATATTCCGTTTTTTCCATCTTTTGGTGCCAACATACTCTCTGGGTGCTCTCGTTACTACATATTCCAGTGCAAGCACCTGAGCTGATACAGAAGTCTGGAGTAAGAGCGCACTGGAGGGGTGGTGAACATTACTCAGAGTCAGACAGAGGGTGCCTGGGCAAGCCGATCAATGAAGACAGAACACAGGAGCAGAGGAGGAAGGAATGCTGCTTTTGCTGCCTCCCTGTGGTTTGAGGTGGGCTGGTGAGGAGAGAAGCTTCTGGATTATAGTTGGCTTCAAGGAGACTAGTAAAAACCAGTGTCCCCACAAACAGATCCCTTCACCACTTACTAGCACTTCAACTAGTGCTAGTAAATAGTCCAGAAAAGAACTGTGGCTCAAAACTGAGCAGATTAAATGTTTTTAACATGGCTCTAGAAACACTATTTTAGATAGGTATATTTTATTTGTTTAAAAACATTTAAAACTGGGGACAGCAGATGTTGGAATGGTTATGTTGGACTCCCACATCATCAACTGTAGTTCAAGTCCCAGACCTGGCAGCTTAAAACATGCTGGGCACAAGTGTGTGTGTGCCCAAAATCCCAGGAGGAAATAAAAAAGAAGGGATTGTGGGATGGCCATCGTCCCGTTGGGGGTGGGGGGGGAGGCGGGGGTGATTTCTCACTTTCTGTCTCTGCAGTGAGTGCACATACCCTATAGCAAAAATTCTCAAAAAAATTAACTTTTATAAACTTACTTTCTTCATATACCTATAATAAATTCAAATAGAATTTTTTTTTGAGAGGTTTTCGCTACAGGGAGCATGCGCTCGCCAGACAGAGAGAGACATAGAGACAGAAAGCGAGAAATCACCCCCCAGGGGGTATGGTCACGCCACAATCCCTTCTCCTCCATTCTCCTCTCGGGATCTTGGGCACGCACGCACACGTGCCCGGCGTGAGTTTTTAAGCCACCAGGTCCTGGACACGAACCACGGTCGACTACATGGGAGTCCAGCGACATAGCCATTACGCTAACTGCTGGTTCCCGAATTTTTAGAACTTCAAAATATTTAGTTCCTTTTCTTTAAAGAAGGTAGGAATAAATATTTATGGTATTTTTTTTCTAGAACTTATATTTGTTACTTTACACAGAAGGTTCTAGAAAGATCTTAGCTCAAAAGGGATTCTAGTACTTAAAGCATTTTGTTTTCACATTTAAGTTCATGTTCCTGAAATCTGAAGTGATATTCCATACAATCTGTTTTATTCCTCAGCTGTAAAGCCATGTGCATTTTAGGTGACTAGAAAATAGTTTTATTGTTTTAGAGGAACCTGAGTCCCAGGCCCATCCACTTAAAGTCACGCTGGGCATGTGTGTGTGTGTGTGCCTGCCCAAGATCTCGAGAAGAGAATGGAAGAGAAGGGATTGAGGCATGGCCATTTCCCCAGGGGGTGATTTCTCACTTTCTGTCTCTCTCTCTCTCTCCAGCAAGCTTATGTTCCGTGGCATGGTGGTTAAGGTGCTAGATTCCCATATGGAGGGCTGTGGTTTGAATCCCAGAACTGGCAGTTTGCTTTGTCACTTTCCCTTTCTCTCTCTCTCTCTCTCTGGTCAAATTAAAATATAAAAACAAATAAAATTAAATAATTATTTTAAGATTTTATTTATTCATTCTTATTTGACCAGAGTGAGTGAACATTCATGTGAGAGAGAGCAAGAGAGCAAGTCGCCAAGTCTGGGACTCAAACAGTGGGCGACCATGTGGCAGTCCAGCACTCTTAACCACCATGCCACCTGTAGACCCCATAAATAATTCTAAAAAACAAAAAAAATTCAACCAGAAACCTCAAAACCTGGAAATTGCTACACTCCACAGATATCTGAGAGGAACTATTTTTTCCCAGACATTAACATTGCTGAATGGAAGAAGAGTTAGATTTGTGTGTATGTGTGTGAAATCTAGCCTGTAGTTGCCTGGCTGCGATCTTCAGAGTTGTTAATGTTAATAATATGAAGAGTTTATTCCTTAGGTGTTCCTTTATTTTCTTTGTAACTGCCTGCTTCAGAGGCCAGGGCCATGTATGTTCAAAGAAACAACAGCCTGTAGAGGATTAAAACATTGAAGAAAGGCTCCGAAAGGTGTTAGAAGGGTGTTGGTGTCTGGTAAAGGTTTCATGCTATGACATACGATGGTCCAAGGTGGAAAAGGAAGTTAGGGTGTGAGACAGGAAGAGGAATGGGGAAGAACTTATTCTTTTATCAGGTGGGATAACTAAACCACCCCTATAACAGCATGAATCCATCCATGAAAGTCTGGCCTTCATGACACCATCACCTCTTCAAGTTCCCATCTTTTAACACTGGTACTTTGGGGATTAACTTTCCAGCACATCGATTTGGGGGAGAGGGGAAGCACATTCAAACAATGGTAGGCTGTATCTCTATATAGAGGTTTTGTAGGGATTTTTTTGACATATGGATTTTCTAGCATTTTTATTTGAATTAATAAAATTAGGGAATAACCTAAGGTAAAAATATCAAATTTTGTCTTCTCTCTTGACTTTCATTTGATGGGAAATAATGTCTAAAATATACCATGAAGAGTAGTAATTTAATAAAATAATCTCATTTAGGTTCCATGCACAAGAATTATAACTTTTTCTATTGATTGAAAATAAAGTTGGTCAATACATTTAAAAAAGTAGCCCATGGGAAGATAACTTAAAATAGAATTATAAAATGATGTATACTTTTAATGACATTTTTTATTGTCAGAGGGCATATACATTCACTAAAGACAGAGATGAGAGAGAGAAAGGGAGAGAGAAAGCACCCATGAATGGGGCATGGTCGTCTCCATTTCTACATCCTACGGGGATTTGGAGCACACATATACATGTGTCCAGAGTGTTTTTCAAGCCTGGGCTAGAATTCAAAATATAGTCAGCCATGTGGGAGCCGACCCCCTTAACCACTGCAGCAGGAAGCCAGCCCATTAATACCATTCTTTAAATTTTGCCAGAGGGCATATGTACTAATTAATCAAAGAGAGAAAGAAAAGGAATGTGAGAAAGCACCCCCGCCCCCATGGTAAATGGTCACACAGGAATCCCTTCTCAATTTCTCCCTCCTGTGGGGATTTTGGGCACACATGCACATGTCCCCGGTGTGTTTTCTCGAGTTGCCAAATCCAGGATTGAACCATACAATTGACCATGTGGTATACAGCTGTCTCAACCACCACACCAAGAGCTGACACAAGATCATTCTCAATTATATGTTCATTGTAGATGAAAAAATATCAATACTTGTCACTTTTATCTTGCCAGAGTAGAAAATTAAATAATTGAAAAGGTAAAAGACAAAAGTACCCTCTGCAGTTTATAAAATCCTTATTTTTATTATGCAATAATATTCTAGGTATATTTTTAATATGAAACTCACTGTAAAATGTTAAAAGATTATGGCAAAATAGAAGAGGCTATAAAATTTCTAGAGTTTACAGTTTGAATGTCATTTAGTCCAACTCACAGAACACCTACCACATTTAGAATTAAAAATGAATTATTTTAATACTACTGACTTTATCTGCAAATGGCAAATGCAAGAATGAGTGTGTTTAAAAGGAAAGGTTAGAAAAATAATGGAAGTAAAACAAAAATGAAGTTTGCTAGTTTGCAGTTTATTTTTTAAGTCTTTGAAGTTTGGAATTCTGGACGACATACTACAGCTGTAAACCTCTTGAAATGTTAGTAGCAAAGTTTTAAACACTGGAAAATTGAAAGACACTCTTTTTAAATTATGCGTCACACACCATGGTAGTAACAGTATTGCAATGTGTCAATGGCCAATGAATGTCACTTTTTTTTCATTTTCAGTGGGGGTGGGAGTGAGCGTACACCCCCCACCCCCAGTGAGGGATGGCCATGCTGCAATCCCTTCTCTTCCATTCTCCTCTGAAGATTTTGGGCATATACACTTACATGTCTGGTATGTTTTTCAAGCCACCAGGTCTGGGACTCAAACTGCAGTTGGCCATGTGGGATCCAGCTGACTTAACCACCATACCACCAGATGGCCCCATCTATTTTCATAGTACTTTCAAAAGAGCTAAACACACAGAATATACAGCATGTAGTTTCATGTGTCTTGAATTGTACAGTTGTGTTAAGTTTCTTTAATTCAAGTATTAGTAATATAAGTAAATATTACAAAAAGCAATTGGTGGTATAGCGATGTTAAGGACTTAGCAACCTTCTGTGTTTTTAGAGAGTAGTAATTTGGTCGTAACATTTGTTTCAGGGTTTAACTCAACATAGAAGTTCTTGATTGGAGTGTGCATGCATTTTTTTTAATAAAGTCAAAATTAGTTTTCTTGTTATGTAAAGGCAGCCAAAAATAACATGATTTTGGCTGAATATAGATATTTTTATTCAACTTTAACTTAAAATTAGTTTTAAGTTTAAAAATGAAATGTTGCAGACTTTGTGAATAATGGAGACGAGGTCCCTTTGGCAGAGTTTTAGTGTTTGTGCACATGAGGCTACATATGGAGTAATAATTACCTAGTTAGCAAAACTACATCACAGGACCTGTACTCTTCCAACATGTTACAGACAGAACTGTGGCCCCCTAAAATTCTTATGTTAAAATATAACCCCAATGTTACTGTATTTAGAGACAGGCTCTTTAGAAAGAAAACGATGGTTAAATGAAGTCACAGGGAGGAGCCCTAATCCAAAAGAACTGATGTCCTTTTTAGGAAAGAAAAGGTCATGTAAGAAACACAGCAAGAAGGAAGCTGTCTTCAAGCCAGGGAGAGAGATGTCACCAGGAACCAACATTGACCATACCTTGTTCTTGAACAACTAACACCAGAATTGCAAGAAAATAGATTCCTATTGTTTAAGTCACCCAAACTGTGGTATTTTGTTAATTCACCTAGAGCGCCCAAGCAGACCAATTCACATAATATATAAAGAACTGGAATGACCTTGGATTATTTCAACTAAATATTTGTATTTAATCACTTTAAGGTCATTTTCTTTTGTTCACAAAACGCTTCAGAGAGGTTTCTTTGATGATATCTTATGTTCTTTCTTATACAGTTTTGCAATATTCACTCCTAATTGACTCATTCCCATGACAGTGCTGTTAAAATAGCCATTTGCAGGGAGCCAGTAGATGGCATAATGGTTAAGGCACTGGACTCCCACATAGCTGACCATGGTTTGAATCAGTTTTAAGATCCAGTGGCTTAAAACTCATGTTGGGCATGTGTGTATGTGGTGTATGTGCCCAAAATCCTGAGAGGAGAGTGAAAGAGGAGATTGTGGGGGTGGCCATCTGCCCTAGGGGGTGATTTCTTACTTTCTGTCTATCTCTGTCTCTCCAGTGAGTGCAGGCACCCTATAGCAAAAATCTCTCTCTCAAAAAAAAGAAAAAGCCATTGGCTATTAAGTGATTTTTAAAGTTTTGCTCTTCTTCTGGGTGTTTAGGCTGGTATTTCTTTTCCTTTGTTTTTCCGTAATTTAAATTTGTTATAGATTTTAATTTTTTAAATGTTAATTTTATTTTATTCATACTCAGTGCTGCCAAAAGATAGTTGTTAAAGATTGCTCCTGTCTCATTTATCATTTAGGGAAGTAGGCCATTTCTTTTCAAAGAGCTACAACATCAAAATGACCTGAGGATCACAGCTCCTTTTCTACTTCTGGTTTCACTCAGATAGTCCCTGGTCCTCCTTTGTCATCCTGAGGGGTCAACTTCTCCTGCTCTTACTACCTCATTCTCTAATACTCCAGATGGATCTAGTACATTTCCCATACAGGCTGTTCTTAGGACCCCGTCATTTATTGAGAGGGAAATTTAGGAAAAAAGAGGAAGTTCTTCTAGGTATTAGGCTGATGAGTGCATTGGGACATGCTGAATTTAAAGCATCTGTAGGTCATTCACTAAGAGACTTTCAATGTATGAGTGGTACACGGGTCTAACACTGGACAGAGCTTAGGGCTATTGGAAATCTGGAAAGCAACAAAAGGGATTAGATGACTTAAAATCTGCAAAGAGAGAAGAAAGTAATTGAGTATTACCAACAAGTAATAAATTGATGCGGGCACAGAGAGATAGGAGGAAAACCAAAACTACATCTAAAGAAGGCTGATTTTGTTTTTAAAATCTATAAATCTTTGCTGACCTTAGCAAGAACAGTTTGGTGGGGCGATGGATATCACAATCTAGTTAAACTGGGTTGAGACATAGAGTGCATATAGACTACCTCCTTTCAATGGGGATCCAAGTCTAGCTATAGTGGGTTGAGGAACAGTATGTATTTAGCATAGTTGTTCGTGAGAAAAAGAAAAAGAGCAGGAGCTAGGGGGAATTTAAAGGAGGTTTTATTTTATTTGTTTTCTTGGGTTTTGTTTTGTTTGTTGTTTTTGTGGATTTTTTTTTCTTTTGTCATAGGGCATGTATGTTCACAGAAGGAGAGAGAAAAAGGAGGAAAGTGAGAAATTAGCCACCAGGAGGATGGCCACACTCAATTCCTTCTACTCTATTCTCCTCTCAGGATTTTGGACATGCACACATGTGTGCACACACGCGCATGCACACACACACACACACACACACACACACAGTGTGTTTTATCAGGCCACCAGATACAGGACTAAAACTGTACAGTCAGCCATGTAGGATCCAGTCCCTTAACCACCATGCCACCTGTTGGCCCTGTTTTTAATAGGGGCAGAATTGACAGAATTTATATGCTGAAGGGAAATTATCAGTAGAAAAAAAGATGTTGAAAATCCAAGAAAGAAAAATGCATTTATTTTCTCACTTAAGAACCTTGGTTGGGACACTTATAATGTATTGCGCTACATGCTGGGGATCTAAGAATGGATTAAATTAGCATGATCATTGCCATGTTGAGACTGTCATACTAACCAAAGTCTCTAAGATTAATAAAATTAGAATCCAAGTGGAATCTGTGGCCTCAAGGAAGAAAAGTTCATTCACAAAAGAAAAATTCATTCATGGAACCAAAGTACAGTAGTCATAATGAACACAGACATTTTTGTGGGAAGTGGCGAGAGTTTGAGGAAGTTCAAACTTTAAGGTCTGTTCTAATTTTAAGACATAAGATGAAATCAATGTATCCAAATTAGGATGTTCATAGTGTATGTTCATAGTCATGTCACATAGGCCCTGGAAGCTGGTAGCCTATGTCATATCTGGGCACAGAACCCATAATGTGGCTGCAACCCTCCATTCTTAGACTGCCTAGGCCCACTATGCAAGATACTGCTCTCAAGTGGGAAAGGATCCCTCAATAGTTCAAAGATCTGACAACCTCCATTCTAATAAAGTTGGGAAGAAAATCTGTATTTCTTTTTTCTTTTTTTTAAATGCTCTAATTTATTTTTGTCAGTAATCAGAAAATGTTGGTTCTAATACTCAATACATTAATATAATATTAATTACTATTATTACTTAATTTAATGTTTGATAATTTCTTAGTTACTTGATTATTAATTTTCTTTTTTTTGGCGGGGGGAGAGGTTTTTTGCTATAGGGCCCGTGCGCTCGCCAGACAGAAACAGACAGAGAGACAGAAAGCGAGAAATCACCCCCCAGGGGGGATGGCCACGCCGCAATCCCTTCTCCTCCATTCTCCTCTCGGGATCTTGGGCACGCACGCACACACGCCCAATGTGAGTTTTAAGCCACTGGGTCCAGGACGTAAACCGCAGTCAACTACATGGGAGTCCAGCGACATAGCCATTATACTAAATGCTGGTCCCTGATTATTAATTTTCTACATTAAAATAATTTGATAAAACATATACTTTTAATATTTGACATCTGATATAGAGTCTTATAAAGAGAATACTACATAAACTTACTAATAGATCTAAAACTGTGAGACTTACTTGTATTCACAGAGTTTTCTTTTCTTTTTTTTAATTTATTTTTTCAATTCATTTTCTTCCATACATTCAATCATATTATTATTTGTCTTACAAAATGGATATTTCAACAGGTGAACCTTTCTCCCTAGTACTGTTGATAAAACTATGAAATATCTTCAATAGATTATACCGTACCTCTTTGTGCCATTAATGTTTTCCTCCCTGTCCCTCCCCCAAATGTCCTTCCTCAGACCCTCCTCTTTCACATACACTATATCTGGTATTTACATCTATATACTGCGTTTCTATATCCTTTAAACAACATGCGCCCAGTGTGAGCTTTAAGCCACCTGGTCCAGGACGCGAACCACAGTTGACTACATGGAAGTACGGCGACACAGTCATTGTGCTAACTGCTGGTCCCTGTTCTGTATTTCTTAACTTTCAAAGATTGGACTCTCTCTTCCCTTCAGAACTCCAAGCAGGAGCCCTAGGAAACTACTGATAAATGAGTTGAGGAAATGCAAAGGCTACAATTACATGCTTGTGGACTGAGGTGCAGAAGTGTATGGGGAAAACACTATAGACTCCAAGTGCTAACATTCTTCTGGATGATAGTGTACGTTCATAGTCAAACTAAAATAATCATTGAAGGAAGAAAAGGAAGCAATATGAAACACAGAATGGTCACTGAGTATTACTGACCATCTAGCTAAAGCTGAAGGTGGTAGATTTCACACAGCAGTGAATTTCTCCAGTGGTATTCAGTGGCATCAAAATATAAAAGAAAATGTGGACGCTTAGATTTATCTCCGATTGTGATAACTCTATCCCACAGTAACTAATAAATCTCAGTGACTTAACACAATCGTATCTTACTTCTCATTCATTATTTTGGGAACAGAGATTTATTTCATGAAGTCATTTAGGAAATCAAGTTAGTGAAGTGTCAGTTATTTTCGTTATGCAATTTTTTTGTGTGTGTGCTATTGGGCGTGTGCACTCACCAGAGACACACAGACAGAAAGCAAGAAATCAACCCCACTAGAGAGGAGGGGATGGCCACGCCACAATCCCTTCTCCTCCATTCTCCTCTTTGGATTTTAGGCATACACACACATGCCCAGTGTGAGTTTTAAGCCACTGGGTCCAAAACTCAAACCGCAGTTGACTACATGGGAGTCCAACATAATCATTATACTATCTGCTGGTCCCAATCATTATGCAAATTTCAACACCTTGGATGTTGTCATTCAGCTAGCCGATAAGGAAAGAAGTGGGAAATACCTGCCAGAGGTTAATGCCACTCATCACATATACTCACTGACACTGCCCAGACCTAAGACACATGCCAAAACTTAACTGTATGCCCCACCACATACCAAGAAAGAGAAACACCCAGCTAGCTAGATTCTGACCCAGGGGACTTCAGGAAGTTAGGTTAAACAAAACAAACCAAAACAAAAAATTGAATCAATGAATAAATGGATAAACAAAAGAGAAGCAGAAAGAAGACAACAGAAGGAGGACTAAGAAGTTGAAAATACAGGTAAATAAGTATTTAATAGTAGAACATAAAGTTAAGCTAGAAGGGTAAGGAAGGATTTAAAGTATAACAGTTAAAGGACTGAAGAATAAAGTAGGAGAGTAGTGGTGAAACAGCTACAGATATTAAAGATTGTGACCAGAGGCTAGGGTAGTAGTAGATACTTAAGTCCAAAGAGAGAGGAAGTGTGGGGATGAGAGGGTCTGGGATGTAGCCACCAGCAGGTAACTAAATATAAAAGGTCTGAGATCAGTGAACTTTCAGAGATATGTGCACCCAGGAAGTCATGGTGAAGAATGATAGCACTTGGAGTGACAAGTGAAACTGTGACCTACATGCCACAGTCCTTGACAAACATGAGATGAATTAATATGCCACCACAGGGTAGAATAGGATGTCAGATATACACCTCAAAGTAGAAAAAGGGTTGCTTACTGTTAAGATGTAGGAGAAACAGTTCAGCAAGTCAACAGGAAGCTCTAAGTCCTGTGAAATGTGGGATATGTACGGCTGTCAGAAAAATTGTGTCCTCTTAGGGAGACTGTAGGTAGTTTCAGTTAGGGCAAAGGAGTTGCATGGAACATTGTATGAAAAATGAGTGTTGCAGTAGAATATAGTTATAAAAGACTTGGATTACAACTGAAAATGATCTATGGAGCAAGGTAGAATTGACAAAAATAACACTTAGCTCAAGGCAGAAACTATGACTACAAAATCTGATTTGGGGCAGTATCTTAGTAACCAGTGGCAAGAATGAGATGCATGACAGTACCAAATGACTTGTACACATAAATTTGCTCCAGTGCCTCCTGAGGGTCACAGAAGAACAGCATTTGTTGCTTATAGTCACACAGGCCCTGGAAGTTGAGGGCCTATGTCATATCTGGGCATAGAACCCATAATGTGGCTGCAACCCTCCATTCTTAGACTGCCTAGGCCCACTATGCAGGATACTGCTCTCGAGTGGGAAAGGATCCCTCTATAGTTCAAAGATCTGATAACCTCCATTCTAATAAAGTTGGGGGGAAAATATGTTCTGTATTTCTTAACTTTCAAAGATTGGACTCTTTCTTCCCTTCAGAACTCCAAGCATGAGCCCTAGGAAACTACTGATAAATGAGGTGAGGAAATGCAAAGGCCACAACTACATGCTTGTGAGACTGAGGTGCAGAAGTGTCTAGGGAAAACCCCAACAAATAATATCTCAACAAATTAACCTACCACATATTGATGTATTTAGAATAAATGAAGCATTACTAACATTCTAGTTATTCAAACAATATATATGTGAATATATATAAATATATGTGTGTGTGTATGTGTGTATTTTTTTTGAAGTTTTTTTGCCATAAGGTGTGTGAACTTACTGGTGAGAGATAGAAATAGAGAAAGTAAAAATCAATCCCCAGGGGAAATGGCCATGCTGGAATCCCTTTTCCTCCACTCTTCTCCTGGAATTTTAGGCATGCATGCACATGCACCAAGTGTTTTTCAGGCTACTGGGTCCAGGACTCAAACTACAGAATCAGCCATATGGGATCCTGCACCTTAACCACCATGCCACCTGCTTGCCCCAAAGAATATATTAAAAGAAATAATGTTTCCTGCTTCTCTGTCAATCCATCCTAGCCAGAAAGATTTGGTGGATAAAAACACCTGTTTAATTTTGCATACACGTGAAAACACCAATGAGTATCTTTCTAAATACTGCCAACATAGCAGCCTCTTTGATTTTCTTCCCAAAATTAGAGAATAAATAAAATTTTCAAAAATTTAAAAAGAAAAAAGAGCTGAGAACCCTTGGATTGTAGAGCTGGGAAAAAAATTAAAAATTATCTAATACATCTATTCAAAAAAAAAAAAAAAACTTTCAAAATGCTCCAGTGATGGTTTCAGACTTCAGAGATGCTATTGGGACATAGGCTAGTAACAAAGACAATTATTCAATTTCTCCCATGATTTATTGTTGGTAGTGTTGAAAAATATTGCCTGTGGATCATTAAACACTGTGACCCTTGCCTTTCAATTTAGTGGCTAGCTGAATATTTCCATTCTGCTTACTTCAAAGTTGTATTTGAAGTGGCTACATTTTGGTATAATGCAAACTACTTGCACTGTATAACACCTCCATTTTTATGTGTTCTTATGGCCTCATAAAATAAGAATATTGCCACTACTCATTTGCAGATGAAAACATCTGCAGGTTTTTTTTGTTTTGCAAGAGCATGTGGAACGACTGATTACATCCTCTGTCTCAAAATACTTTCCTGTCTCAGAGCTGGATGGTGATGGGGTGATAAACATGAAGTTTTAAGAGGCTGACCCACATGGGAAGATTCTGGATTAGTGCTGGGGGTATTCTCTCTCTCTCTCGTGGAATAAACAAATACACTAAAAGAAAAAAAAAAGAAAAAAAAAAAAAGTTTTCTTCTCTTAATATGCTGAACACCATATTTCCTTTGATTTTTCTTTTAAACCTTCTTTGTCTCTGCTACTTAGTTATTTCTAACTACACACTTAGATATGTGGGAGGGTGTTACAGGCTCATTTCCTGTAATGCCTCTATTTCATCCATTCACATGATTTTATTTACTTTTTTTTTTTTTTTTTTTGAGAGGTTTTCGCTATAGGGCTCGTGCGCTCGCCAGACAGACAGAGAGAGACAGAGAGACAGAAAGTGAGAAATCACCCCCCCAAGGGGGGATGGCCACGCCGCAATCCCTTCTCCTCCGTTCTCCTCTCGGGATCTTGGGCACGCACGCACACATGCTCGGTGTGAGTTTTAAGCCCCCAGGGGCAGATAATTTTAAACAGCACTATACTAACACAATTTACATAGTAATTCTCCAATTCTGACATCTCTGCTGAATTTCAAAATTGTTATCCAACTCTCCACCCCACTTGTGCTTAGATTTCTACACAGCATCTCAAACTCGATATGTCTGAAACACAAACACCAGATTCAAACTCTCCATATATTCTCCTCTCGCAGTCTTTCCTACTTAGGAGAGTGGCTATTTTCTCCCAAATACATAGGGGTGAAACACTTGAAGTTGTCCTTAAGTCTTTCTCTTCCTCACACCCAAATCCTATCAAGAAAATTCTGGTCATCAGCACTTTCACTGCTACCATTCTGGTCCAAGTGGCACTGTCCCTCCCTTATCACCATGACCTCTCTCTGCTGTCCCTGCTGCCATTCTGATAAAGTGAGATCCTTCTGTATTAGATCTCGTCCCTTCTCTGACTCATCTAATGGCTTCATGTGTCTACTGTGGAAGTTGCATTATGTCCTGGGTGAAGCTGTTTCTCTCCCTCATTTGCCTTTAAATCACTCCACCCCAGCCACACTGGCCTCCTTGCTAAACTCCAAGCACACCATGTTTTCCACGGCCTCAGCACTTCTCTTGCTTCTCCCTCTATAAGCTATCCCTTTCTCTATCTCTTGACTACCTCTGTCCCTTCAGCATTTTACTCAAATGTCACCTAAAAGAAGCTTTTCTTTTTAAAACTACGACCCCATCCCCAGCATCACCTTGTCTCTTTTTCCTTCCTCTCCAAAAAACTTATGACCATCAATAATATTATATATTTGTTGTTGTCTGTCTTTCCCAACTAAAAGGAACCCTACAGATACAGGGACTTGGGAATATTTTGATTACTATTGTAAGAGAGGTCTTCAAAATGTTCATGGAAAATGCATTTTACCAAAAAAAAAAAAAAAAAAAAAAAAAAAAAACTATGCACAGATTTCAAAATTAGTTTTGTACCAAAATGAACCTCCAATTTCCACAATCATTTTGAAGTCCTCTTGTGTTCCTTGGTACTTAGAGTTATGACAGGCATATAGTAAGTGCTCAACACAACATAATAAATAGACAAAGCACACATGATTGATTGATTTGTGAGTCACTGAATATTATATACTGATGATTGCCAAAATATTAACTAAAACACTTAAAGGAGTTTCAAGCCCCTTGGTTTACATACTACAAAATTAAATATGTCACTTGTACCTTTTTTTTTTTTTTCCTATTCTCAACTCTGCTGGTCATATTTTTTTTTTTTTTTTTTTTTGAGAAGTTTTTTGCTATAGGGCACGTGTGCTCGCCAGACAGACAGAGAGACAGAAAGCGAGGGGGGGATGGCCACGCCACAGTCCATTCTCCTCTCAGGATCTTGGGCACGCACGCACACACACCCAGCGTGAGTTTAAGCCACCGGGTCCGGGACACAAACCGTGGTCGACTACATGGGAGTCCAGCGACATAGCCATTACGCTAACTGCTGGTCCCTGCTGGTCATACTTTTTAATGTTTTTAATTGAATCTTTGTTCTTTTTATTTTTTTGAGTACTTACTCTTGTTCTTTAACTGTTGCTTATGTACACTATTGTATACATGTTTTTAAGAATACTGAATAGAACTGGGACCAAAATGGTAGTGCAGTGATAAAATACTATACTCTGCAAGGCAGGCCCACATGAGAAAATTCCTGGCTCAAGTCCAGGGACCTAAGGATGACAGGCACAGATGGGCCTGTGATCTGGGGCAGGAGTGGATTGTGGTGTCAGAATCCTGTTGGGGGTGCTGCCTGTCTCATTCATTAAAAAGAAAAAATTAAAGGAATATAAATAGAGTACAAAAATGTGTGTGTGGTTGGGGGAAGTGGTTACCAAAATCCTCATATAATTTGAGTACTTGTGTCCCTATGTGCATTTATGGACATTTTTAAAATCTGTGTTTTAAGGTATGTGTATCTTAGGATTTTTTTTTTCCTCCCTTATGTTTTAGACTTCCTTAACTTTAGTCAGCTTTTCACATTTAGGGATGAGGAAATAAAAACCTAATTATGTGGGCATATGTGTATGGGAGCCAGTAGGATTTTTTTAGTGGTAAGTGGTCCTTCTGCTTGAAGATTGCTATAGCCTGGTGTGTGAGTTCTCTGCCCTGGGCACCAACTCCAATACCAGCTGTCCATGTTCAATCCAGAAAACCACTTTTTATGTAGCAAAAGCGAGATTTCTTATGCCTGTGTTTTCCAACTCACTTTTTTGCTCTTCATCTAACTCGGACCGGGTATTCTGAATTGTGAACCTCTTCAGAATTTCGCAGAGTAGATCAACTCCTTTCCAGGCCTCAGGCCCCTCCACTCTACCTCTTCCACACCTCTCTCCAAACTGCCTTCTGTCTGACAGAAAACCATTTAGACTGTCAACCAGTAATGGGCACCTCCCCTTATGTTCATTTGGTATGTTTATTTAGAGAGAGAGATTTTTGCTATGGGGTGCATGTACTTGCTAGAGAGATAGAGAGCTACAAAGTGAGGAATCACCCCCCCCCCAGGGGGTATAGCCATGGCAATCCCTTCTCCTCTACTCTCCTCTTGGGATTTTGGGCATGCACACACATATGCCCAGCATGAGTTTCAAGCCACTGGGTCTGGGACTCAGTGTAGTCGGCCATGTGGGAGTCCAACACATTATCTGCTAGTCCCAAGTATGTTTATATAATTTTAATCTCTTTAACTAAGGGGTCTGAGATGATAAGAGACATAATATCATATAATCAGCATACCATCTTAACAACAACAAAAAAATCTGACTTTTAAAGTAATTATAAAGCCAAAATGCTAGGAAAATAGCTTAGAGTGCAAAAATGAACATCAGGCTTGCAGTACTATTTTTAAGTGATAATTTGAAGTATGGGTATATATAAAAAATGGGGGGGGGTGTTAAAATTTGGGATACTGGGCCACACTACTGACTAACTGAATGAAGATTTACAGGCCAGAGGGGCCAGCAGATGGTGTGGTGGTTAAGGCACTGAACTTCCACAGGGCTTACCCTAGTTTAAGTCCCACACCTAATGGCTTGAAAATTACGCCAGGCCCATGTGGGTGCATACCAAGAATCCTAAGAGGAGATGGCGGAGAAGGGTTTGTGGTGTGGGCATTCTCCTAGAGAGAGTGATTTCTCACTTTCTCTTTCACTGTCTCTGTCTCTCTGGCAAGTGCATACACCTTTTGGCAAAATCTTTAAAAATTTTTTTACAGGACAGGATACATGCACACTAGAATGTTAGAAGAAATGAACTAAAGAGTTGATAAGAATTCATCTCTTGGTTTGAATACTCTTAAAGGGGTTTAAATGTCACTGTTTTTTGTCTATTAAAAACCAGAATTTTGTGACATGTAAGGTTCAATGGAAAAAGGCATGATCTCTTCTAATAGATTTTATGGTCTTAAAACCTTTCCTTAAATATAAATTTAAAGGAGACTGGGTTCTCACTGCTTACTTTATAGCCCTCTAGAATAATAGGTGAGTGCATGTTATGTCAATCACATGAAACCTGATAAGACTGCAGTTTCTACGAGACTTACTCAGGGTTTACATTGACTCTTTGAGTCAGGCATGTTAATAACCTATGCCAATTTTAGTTTCTACTCTGTTCTCACTGCCTGTGCAAACACCAGGGGCTGCTTTAATGTAAACATTCTAAGTACCAAATGCATCATCATGGCCATCTGTTTTTACTCCCATTTCTCATGGTGTCTCTGACTTCAACTAATAATGCAAACATCATTTTTAAATTAATCATCAGCAGAGTAGTGTGAATTGTATTAAGTTAAATTAACATCTCTGAAGATGACTAATGGAAAACACCAATGTGGACAGATGTTTTCATTTGGGGAAATGTGTTATATCCCTTCAAACAAATCTCATAATCTACCCCCACAATTTCTACTGCTTAACAAGTAATCAAGTAAAATATAATAATTTAATTACTTTATTTTTTCAAAAATTATTGTTGTAACACATTGTTCTAATTCAGCCTGGTTTGACAGCCCTTTGAATTTTAACAATATTAACAATAGTAGCTTTAACTCCAAAAGGCATTATATTTCTATCATCTAAAATAAACCACCCATCAGATGTATTTTACAACAGTCTTTACCCAAATAGCAGCACGTTAACATAACTTAGCTAGTTCCATATTGGATACCCATGGCCTTTACAAACCTAGGAG
This sequence comes from Tupaia tana, assembly GCA_026018925.1. Lineage (NCBI taxonomy): Eukaryota > Metazoa > Chordata > Mammalia > Scandentia > Tupaiidae > Tupaia > Tupaia tana. The sequence continues at coordinate 24,572,934 of JAKSZU010000017.1, forward strand.
ACCAATAAATTTTCAGAAGACATTCTAAGAATAATTTTATCCTCTTCTCTTTCCCAGAAATGGCAGTAGCCAGAAAAAACTAATTTGTATTCACATGTCCTGTAATTTATTCTGTTGGGTGGGTAACAAGAGGAACAAGTAGAGAAGGAAATGAATAGCTGAGGGCCCGCTGGCCCTAACAGAATGATGTAATTGATTGAAAGATATCCATTTTACCTTGTAAAATATCCACAGTCAGGGTAATGTTTCTCTGGGGTGGATATCTACAAAGGCCTTCTGGAAATCACCCTTGTATTTCTACTGTATATTCACACTGTCTATCCCTATCAACTGTTCTGAACTCGGGTTAAATAACTTAGGCCTTGTGGCAGGTAGGCAATAGGCAATCCCAGCAAATTTCTGAATGTCTACTGAGGGACCTAAGGAAAGTCAGTTTTCCATGAACAATTTTTCTAGATAACAGGCTCAGGGTTTAGACCTATTTGGTGACAAATATAAAAAGGGACATTTCTTGTGGAGACAGTGATTTCAAACCTTCAAGTATCTGAAATCAAGGATTTTTCTTAAGCCTAAATACATGTTGCTTTGCTAATCTTAAATTTAGAATTCAAAAGTTAAAATGGGCTAAAAATCATTAGTGAACCACTTTTAGGCCTCACTTCTCCATTACTCTATCAATACACAGGAATGTATTTTAATTAAGCTTAGAAGCTAAAAAAAAAGAGAGATGTATAGCTATAGATAGATATCTATCTATCTCAACTGGGCTATTTTGAAAATCAATAACAATCCATCAAATATATGCAAATATACAAAACATACAAAGATACCAGACCTTTGTTCTCCTCCTCTCTCACAAACACAAAATTATTTTATAAACTCTTGCCTAACTTCGACTGGACAGCCAATACACTTCAGTATGAAGTAGTGTTTACATCATGTTTCTTTGAGTAAAACTGAAGATAGAATTTTAGTAGTGTGGAGTTGTTATACTCACCACTCTCATAACTTAAAAGAGAGAGAGAGAGAGAGAAACTTTTGCTACAGGGCACATATGATCACTAGAAACAGAGACAGAAAGTGAGAAATCACTTCCCTCCCCTTGACAGATGGCTATACCACAATCCCTTCTCCTCCATTCTCCTCTAGGAATTTTGGACATGCACACATACATGCCTGGCATGAGTTTTGAACCATGGTCAACCATGTGGAAGTCCAGCACCTTTAACCACTATGACACCTGCTGGCCCCTTTTATAACATCTTTTAATGTTGAGTGTTAATCTGTGGATAAATACTGACATATGCAAACATCTGTTATGTTAAGAAATTATGTATTTCTGGGGACCAGCAGATGGTGTAATGATTATATTGCTGGACTCCTGTGTAGTCAACCATAGTGCAAGTCCCAGACCTGGTGGCTTGAAACTCACACCAGACACAGGTTTGTGCGTCCCCAAAATCCCAAGAAGAGACTAGAGGAGAAGGGATTGCAGCTTGGCCAGTCCCCCTTGGGAGAGAGGTGATTTCTCACTTTCTGTCTCTCTGTCTCTTGGACAAGCTTATGTACCCTATAGCAAAAATCTCTCAAAAAAGAAAGAAAAAAATAATGTATTTCAGAATTACAGGATTTAAAATGAACTCTTGATATAAATCTTGAACACTTTCCTACAATCTATCATAATCATTAATGATAAAAAACAATCTAGGATTTCCTAATATACAAGTTTTCTTAGTATTATGTTTCTTGTAGTCCTTTACCACTTGGAATATTTTATTCCCTGTAGTTCAATCTGGAGCTTCTTTGGAACAAATAATATTCATCCAACTATTCTCTTCAGGAATGCTAAGCAGCGTGAAATTAAGTAAGCATAGTTACTACTCCTATGGAATCATTCATCTGTAAAGAAAACTTTCATGTATTAATCTTCTGAATTCATGATGTTCCCACTATATTTGGCATGTATGTTGATGCATTTACTAATAGTATTTTTTGAAAAAGGATAACTTTTATACTCATTTTCCCTCTTCAGATTCAAATACAGTATTGATAAGTTTTTATATATGTCGGTAAGATTAACAGTTTGCAGTTTGTGAGGTTCCCCCCACCTTGGCTTTTGTCATTAATCTCACACCTAATTTCTTGAGTTTGATTTAACATTGGTATAAATCATCTCAAAACAACATTTTAAAAATTTTGTGTATTTTTTTTTTGCATGATTCACTTGTCCACTGCTTTAACTGAATATCTTTTCCAAGAAAAATATAACACCTAAGTAGAGGAAGAGAGAAATTATTGGGGGACAATAAAAAGCAATTTGAGCTATTGTCCATTATGTTGTTCAATTAGTGACAAGGTATTTCACTTTGTAAATTAAATAACGTTCTAGTTTTGAGAAAGAAATTATATATCCTGGTAAGAAAATATTTATAAATATTAAAACAAATAAAATATAAAGTACTTTATGTAAGTAGTATATTGTGGTCCTATTAGGACCATCTGTGGAAGGATTTAGTACAATTTGTAGAGAACCAGAGAAAGGTGTGAGACTTTATATCTTGACCTAAATCTCCAGGAAGTACATAAACTCATTTGCCTAACGCTTTTAATTTAGTTCTGCCCATGAGGAGATAAGAGGTTAGATGATCACTTGGGATATGTTCCAATCCCAGGATCTAGAGCTTCCTCCTTACCCAGAGCACCAAGCTCTCATTTGGAAGTATATTTAGCAAGTTCCTATATTAGTTATGCCATAATTTCATTAAAATATTTTTTAAACCCTGCAACTTGAATTTTAAGAATTATTTGATGATGAAAATAGAGTATGTTACCTGTTGAAATTGCATCCAAAGATATGTTTTTCTCTACTGTGGTCAGCATCTCTAACACTTAAACAGTAGGAAAACTCATTGTTCTTCCAGTCTTAGGTATTGGGCCTAATAATAATTTTCAGAGAGAGGTGGGACAGAGGATTTAGATATCTTAATAAGTATAGAGTAAAATAAATAAATAAAACTTTTCTAAGCAGTCAGGCTAAAAGAAAATTATTTTCCATGTTCAATGTCTTGTTTGTGTTATAAGAAGTTACATGTATGTATTTACCACTAAATAGTATTACATTAAGTAGCATCTTAAATAGAAGCTCAACTAACCATATCATTTTCAAAGGCTTCAGGAAACTGTTCAAATTTATTATTGTATAAATACAATAATGATTAGAGGTTGTCATCAGATGAATTGTGGAAGAAACTAGACTCAAATGCTGTAAGTAATTTTGAATAAGCAATCAACAATATAGCTTCTAAGATTTTCTGACACTTTCACCAAAAGACACAGTTTGGATGCTGAGAGCATCATGAAAGAGATACTGAAGGTAAATTAAGAATTCATCTGGCAGAAAAATTACTTAATTTGGGAACCAGCAGTTAGCGTAATGGCTATGTCGCTGGATTCCCACGTAGCTGACCGCGGTTCGCGTCCCGGACCCAGTGACTTAAAACACACGCCGGGCGTGTGTGCGTGCATGCCCAAGATCCCGAGAGGAGAATGGAGGAGAAGGGATTGCGGTGTGACCATCCCCCCTGGGGGGTGATTTCTCGCTTTCTGTCTCTATGTCTCTCTCTGTCTGTCTGGCGAGCGCACATGCCCTATAGCAAAAATCTCTCCCCCCCAAAAAAAAAAAAATTACTTCATTTGATTGGGGAGAAACAGAGTCTGCAGGATTGCTACAAACGAGTACTCCAAGCAGACTAACATTGCTAAAGCTACAAGATGCATAACGTATATATAAATCCACTCTACAGACTGCAGGGTTGCTAGTGCCTAAAAACGAAGGGTGTGTGGCAGCAGGTAAGGCCTCACAGGTCAATAAACACTAGATCATAGAGAGCCTTCTATGTCATGCTGATGAGCCAGAGCTTACCCCTATAAGTCACTGGTATAACTGAATTAGGAGATCAACCAGCAGATGGCATAATGGTTACATTGCTGGACTCCTACATAGTTGACCACGATTTGAGTCCCAGACCCAGTGGCTTAAAACTCACGTCGGGTGCATGTGTGTATGTGACCCAAATCCTGAGAGGTGACTAGAAGAGAAAGGATTGAGGCATGGCCATGCCCTCTGAAGGGGGGTGGATTTCTCACTTTCTGTCTCTGTCTCTCTGGAGAGCACACATGCTCTATAGCAAAAAAACAAAACAAACTCTCAAAAAATAAATAACTGAATTAGAATATTCTACTGCAACTAGCAAGAATAGAGAAGACTGACTAGAAAAAGGGAAAGGGGGTGTGGCAATAATGATGTTAAACCTGAAAAAAATGTACAGATCAATGGAATACAAGAGAATTCCAAATAAACTCCAAAACATACAGTCAACTGACTTTTGACAAAGGGTACAAGACGATCTACTGGCGAAAGTAAAGTCTTTTTAGCAAATGGTTCTGGAAAAGACAGTATATCCACCTACAGAAAAACTAATCTGTATTCCTCTCTCTCACCACTAACAAAAATCACCTCAAAATGGATCAAAGATCTAAAGGTAAAGCCTAGAATTGTACAAACTACTTGTGAAAAACACAAGAGAAACATATAAATAACATTGAGGTAGGCAAAGATTGTTTAAAATAAGGCTCCTCAAGCACGAACAACAATTACAAAAAATAGACAAATGGGATCACATCAAGCTTAAGAGCTTCCACACAGCAAAAGAAACAACAGAATACAGAATGAAGCAACAACCCGCAGGATGGGAGAAAATATTTGCAAACTGTTTGAGATAACCAGAATATATAAGGAACTCAAGGTGCTCACTCAGAGGGAAAAAAAATTTTTTTAATGGGCAAATAAGCTGGACAACTCTCTAAGGAAGACATATGAATGGCCAAAAAGCATATGGGACCAGCAGTTAGCGTAATGGCTATGTCACTGGACTCCCACGTAGTCGACCGCGGTTCGAGTCCCGGACCCGGCGGCTTAAACTCACACCGGGCGCATGTGCGTGCGTGCCCAAGATCCCGAGAGGAGAATGGAGGAGAAGGGATTGCAGCGTGGCCATCCCCCCTGGGGGGTGATTTCTTGCTTTCTATCTCTCTGTCTCTCTCTGTCTGTCTGGCGAGCGCACACGCCCTATAGCAAAAACCTCTCCAAAAAAAGAAAAAAAAAAAAAAAAAAGCATATGAAAAACTGTGATATCTCTTATCATAAGAGAAATGCAAATCAAAACCACAATGAATTATTACTTAACCTCAATCAGAATGGCTATGACCAGCAAACCAAACAATGACAAGTACTGACAAGACTGTACTGAAAATGGAAACCTCCTGCACTGTTCATGACATTATAAATTAATACAGCCACTGCAGAAAACAGTATGGAGGTTCCTCAAAAATCTTGGGACCAGCAGTTAGCGTAATGGCTATGTTGCTGAACTCCCATGTAGTCGACCACGGTTCGCGTCCTGGACCCGGTGGCTTAAAACTCACGCCAGGCACGTGTGCATGCGTGCCCAAAATCCTGAGAGGAGAATGGAGGAGAAGGGATTGCTGTGTGGCCATACCCCCTGGGGGGTGATTTCTCGCATTCTGTCTCTCTGTCTCTCTCTGTCTGGTGAGCGCTCGCGCCCTATAGGAAAAACCTCTCCATAAAAAAAAAATCTATAAATATTACCATATGAGCCAGTAATTTGATTCCTTGGTATTTACCCAAAAGACAGGAAAACATTCAGTTGGAAAGACACTTACGCATTCGTGTTTATTGCAGCATTATTTACATTTGCTAAAGCATGGGCTCAACCTAAGTACTCAACAACTAATGACTAGTTTGGAAAAATGTGGCACACACTGTGAAATACTACTCAGCCATAAAGAACATGGAGTCATTTGATACAAAGTGTATGAATATAGAAGATTTAATGTTTAATGAAATAAGTCAGACTATGAAAGACCAACATCACACATTCCCACTCAATATGTACTGAACGTCTTCACTTTGGTAGAAATTGAAGTCAAAGACACAATAGTAAGGAGGGCAAGTGTAGATACCAGAGACTGTATAGGAGGGAATGGATAATAGAGGTGGGTGAGAGGGAAGGGACAATCAACATCCCACATGGCTGAATGCACAGTTCAAGTCCCAGACTCAGCAGCTTGAAAAGCACTCTGGGTGTATGTATGCATGTATGTATGTCCAAAATCCTGAGAGGAGAAAGAAATGGAAAAGAGACTGCAATGTGACCATGTCCCATGAGAGGGAAGTTCTCTGTGTGTCTCTGTGTGTCTCTCTCTCTGTGTATATCTGAGTGTGTCTCTGTATCTCTGTGTCTCCCTTTGTCTCTGTCTCTCCCAGTGTCTCCCTTTGTCTCTGTCTCTCCCAGTGTCTCCCTTTGTCTGTCTCCTTCAGTGTGTCTCTGTAGCTCTTGCTCTCTTCTGTACCTCTCTGTGCCTCTCTGTCTCTCAGAAATGGAGATGACCATGCCCCATAGGAGGGGGGGTGAATTCTGTCTGTCTGTCTGTCTCTCCAGCAAGCACACAATGTGGAGAAATACTTTTTGAAAACATTTTAAATGGAGAAGAAAAAAATATTGCCTCAACTTCTATCATGTAGGTAATAATCAGGGACATAACATTTATGTAAAACAGTTCACCACAGTCATTCATCTGGCTATTAAAACTCTTAGCTACATACAATGTATATACTCTGGCTGGTACCATGGTCTCAGGAGGTGAAAGAAATATGTAGAACAGACTTTATCAGAGTACATGAATAGGAAACAGTTTTCCCAAGCAACCTATAAAATCGTCAGGAAGAAATGTTTATTTTTGTATGCCACTGAGATTTTAGTAATGTCACGCAGAAATAGCCGTCAGATACAAAACCCAAAATAGCAATACTTTCCCTGTGTTAAAGTTTATTTCTCCCTTATGCCACATTCTAGAGGTTGGCAACACAGGGTTAGCATGGTAGCTCTGCTACACAAAGTTACTCAAGGACAAAAGCTCCTATCGTGTTCTACCCTCCACCTCAAATCGTCCTTACCTCTTGTTCCAAGTTAGCTTGACTGACCGCACCTATATTCCAAAGAAAAGTTTGGAGTAAGGAAGGCAGAAAGGTAACACACTTTCAAAGACATCCCAGACTTTACACCCACCAACTTTCCACATATCCCATTAGGTAGAGATATTAGTAAGTCATGTGGTCACAACTACAAAAGAAGAAAACTTAAGTTTTTGCAAGTTCTGTAACTAAAAATCAGGTGCTATGCCACTATGAGAGGAGGAGAGAATGAAAATGTGAACACAATAGTCTTTGCCATGATCTATCCTAGTGGCCACCCAGATTTTCACCTGCGACGTCTCTCCTTCACATAGAGCATATTCATCACTTCTACAAGGGAGAGGCCTCCATGTTCCATTAATTACGGCACCCAGCTAAAAGTTCCTCCGCTCTGGTAACGTGTAGCTCTTTGTACCCTAAGGATAGATATGAAGTCTCATGGTTTGGCAACTTATAAACTAAAATCTAAGTTTATCTGTCCCCAGTGTAACACTTAACGCTTGTGAAGAAATTAAATCTGGCAATCTAAACTGTTCCTCATGAGCAAAAAGGAATCGGGAAACATAGCGGTCACTGGATCATAATAATAATAATAATCCCATTCCACTAATATAAATACTCCCTGATCCAGCCACAGAGTAAGTTCCTTGGTTGGGCCATCTGGAAGTCGCTGACTTTGCTTTGAAGAGATGTCTATTTTTCACTAAAGCCCTTACTTAGCTCCAGCCTCTGCAAGGTGCTTTCCTATCATTTGCCCTCCCGTGCCATGAACCAAGTAGGTATTACCGAGATTACTCTCCTTAGAGACTACAATGTTTTTGCAGCCCGCTTCTTGCTGGTCCAGGTTTGCCAAACCATAGGGTTTTTGTAGAGGTTGAACAATTACAGGCTTTTGTAGTGCATGTTGTTCTTTATCCATACAATTCTCTCAAAAATTTAGTAAGCTTCCAAGCAATTTGTTTTGGATTAGTTCCATATGTAGTAACTATAGCCAAAGATACAATCTAGACCTAGTTTTTAAACCTAAAGATGATTGTCTTTCCCTTATTACCCTGTGTGTTTTGCTCACCCACTTGCCTGGATAAATGCTACATCTGGGCTATCTGAGCCATTTTGTTAGAGTGGGAAAGCAATACCCTTAATTTGATTTTGCCTCTGGTCTGGCTCTCAAATCTGGCAGGGCATAGGGCTTATCTCCTACTAAGGCAGTGGCTTTGAAGCCACCAATTATAACTACTTTGGTTTGAAGTACAGGAGGAATTGACTTTTTCAACCCTTAAAGGCTTCAAATTATAGGGCTCTCAACAAAATTATTTTACTAACCCAGAACAAAGAGCCTTTCTTAGCAGAACTGTATTTCTTCCCACTGATGCTTGTGTAACCCTAACCAGAGTTGTTTTCTGGTAAGATTTTGGTAGAAGCACAAGAAGCGGTCTACATATACTAAGATTCTGCCACTTTCCTATGACTTCTCCTAGTGTATGGTATCAGCATATGATCTGCCTTCTAAGATATGGTAGATTATAATTATGCCAATGCCTGGTCTCAGCTTCCTTGATGAGCAATCATCTTTTCAGCCTCCAAAATCTCTCTCTTCTTCCTGCTTCCCAGCTACAAAAAAATGACATGCCACATGTTTAGGTTTTGCCTCTTTACACATCCCACTTCTGGCACTAAATTCTGGCTTAGTTACAATGGAGGTTTGAAATATGTGAGATTCAAACACAGTGCATAAGCAAAATAGAGGATTGTACTTTCTCATAATAATCTGAAGGTGGTAATCCAGGGCTCTTACAAGGCCAAATCTTCCTCCCTTTAAGGACATATCTGCAAGCTACACAAATCCTCTCCAAGGGAGCTTAGAAAATGTAGTCTCTACTCTAGCCACATGTCTTACTATAAAACAAGAGTCCTTTCATCATGAGAGAAGGGGAGAAAAATATAGCAGGGGGAAAAAGGTTTTGTTACAACCTTAAGATGTGATTTATTTAGATCTAACATGCTGCTGTATTACGATCCAGTATTTACAAAAACAAAACTTAACTTGAGCATAATTTTAAGAAGAGCTGCCACTCTAATAGTTACATGTTATAAGGTATAACATGTAATTTAAAAATTTCATAGAAATACAAATGTAAATTCATCTTACCTCTTGCATTAAGCCCTTGGTATATGAGGACTTTGATACTTATCAAATGAATGAATGCACTTACCAATAATAAATATTTATCAAGTACTTGCTATTTGTTAGATACTTTCAAAGTATGATACTCAACAAAAAAGTTGGTAGTATTTTAACTTGATGATCTTGGCAACTTAAAGAGTTGGTTACATGTAAAGGAAGGTTATAAATACCTTAAAGAAATTTAACAAAATTTCAAGGCCAGCAGTTGGCGTAATGGCTATGCCGCTGGACTCCCACATAGTCGACCACAGTTCAAGTCCTGGACCCAGTGGTTTAAAACTCACACTGGGCACATGTGTGTGCGTGCATGCCCAAGATCCCAAGAGGAGAATGGAGGAGAAGGGATTGCGGTGTGGCCATCCCCCTGCGGGGTGATTTCTCACTTTCTGTCTCTTTCTCTCTCTTTCTGGTGAATGCATGCACCCTATAGCAAAAATCTAAAAAAAAGAAAAAGAAAAAGGAAAAGAAATTTAACAAAATTTCAAAATAAACCTCTTTCAAATTAAAAATTGTTCTTACACTAATTTTATAATTTCAAATAAAACACAAAAAGTGGGTATCTTCTTAATTTGCTAAAATGGGAAAGCTACAAGAATAAGTTAGTATTAATTTATATTGTTTTATTATACCAAATTGATAACCAAATACTCCATATTTAAAATTTTCATAAAAGTCACATAAAATTGTAACATGTAATTATTTGTTCAAAATTAGAAAATTCTCAAGTAATTTAAATAAATGACAACTGTTTACTATCATAAAAGCCATTTGTGCTTTTATTTGAAGAATAAAATAACATAGTTTTGAGAAACAAGTAGAACTTGAAGCATTTAAGATTTTTTTCTTTTTTGACAAATGTTTCTCTTTTTATTTTAAGAAGAATTTAGCTACCACTATCGATCACATTCAGGAATACATATTTGTAGATGTTAGGGTATATTTATGTAAAAGGTTGCTTATGCAGTAAGAAATGATCTGTCCACACACGGCATATCCATAATTTCTAAGATACAGCATGCTGGGTGGAATAACACAACTTCTATCTTTTTTTTAAATTAATTAATTTTCTTTTCATTTTCTTCCATACATTCTATCACATTATTATTTGTCTTACAAAATGGATATTTCAACAGGTGAACATTTCTCCCTAGTACTGTTGATAAAACTACAAAATATCTTCAACAGATAATACCACACCTCTTTGTGCCATTAATGCTTTGCCTCCCTGTCCTTTCCCCAAATGTCCTTCCTCAGACCCTCCTCTTTCACACACACTGTATCTGGTGTTTACATCTACATACTGCATTTCTATATCCTTTAGACAATTTGTTTCAGTCATATAGTGCAGACACTTGGTATATATTAAGTGGGGACATACAATGCCTCTCCTTCATAGCCTGGCTTGCTTCACTCAGCAGTAAGTCTTCCATATTCATCCACATCCTGTCAAAAGACAGGGTTTTGTTGTCTTTTATGGATGAATAGTATTCCATTGAGTATATGTGCCACAGTTTTTCTAACCATTCATTAGTTCGTGGGCATTTGGGTTGTTTCCATGACTTAGCAATCGTGAAAAGTGCCGCAATAAACATCAATGTGCAAGCACTTTTCCAATTAAGTATTCTTCTGTCCTTTGGGTAGATGCCAAGGAGTGGGATTGCTGGATCAAATGGTAGTTCTATTTGTAGATTTTTGAGGAATCTACAAATTGTTCTTCACAGTGGTTGGACCAATTTACATTCACACCAGCAGTATAAGAGAGTTTCCTTTTCACCACAACCCCGCCAGCACTTATCATTTTTTGTGTTTTTAATCTTAGACATTCTGACTGGGGTTAGGTGATATCTCACTGTTGTTTTGATCTGCATTTCTCTTACAATGAGGGATGTTGAGCATTTTTTCATATGCCTTTTAGCTATTCGTATGTCATCTTTAGAGAGTGGTTTTTTCAACTCATTCTCCCATCTTTTAATAGGATTGATTGTCTTTTTCTAGAACAGCTGCTTGAGTTCCTTGTGAATTTTGGTTATCAGTCCCTTATCTGACGCATAGTTTACAAAGATATTTTCCCATTCTGAGGGCTGTCTATTCACAATAATCACTGTGTCTTTTGCCATGCAGAAACTTCTTAGTCTGATGTAATCTCACTTGTCTATTTTGGAAATTATTGACTGTGCTTTGGGAGTCTTATTTAAGAAGTCTTTCCCTACCCCAACGTCTCCCAGAGTTTCCCCAGTGTTTTCCAGGAGCAGTTTTATAGTTTGAGGCCTTAGATTTAGATCTTTGATCCACCTTGACTTGATTTTTGTCAAAGGTGAGAGGTAGGGGTTCAGATTCATCTTTCTGCAAGTGGAGATCCAGTTTTGCCAGCACCATTTGCTGAAGAGGTTTTCCTTTTCCCACTGGATTGACTGGTAACCCTTGTCAAAAATCAGTTGGCTGTATGTTTGAGCATTCATTTCTGTGGACTCTATTCTGTTCCATTGGTCCACCTGTCTGTTTCTGTGCCAGTACCATGGTGTTTTGATTATCACAGCTTTGTAGTATACAACTTCTATCTTTTATGAGTCTTTTTCCTCTACAGTTTTGCATATGTGGAAACTAGAAGATGAAGAATTTAAGGACAAACAAAAGCAAGAAAACTGCTCAACACCTTTCATGCCATACCAAGAATTGTTTTTAAAAGTCTCTCTGATGAGACTAGATCTTGATGAGAGGATACAAAGTCATTTAGTGCTTTCTGAAATATAAGATGAATAAATACGGTGAATAATATTTTTCATTAAAATGAAACATTGATCAAAAACATTCTGGGAGGGAACCAGCAGTTAGCATAATGGCTATGTCGCTGGACTCCCACGTAGTCGACCACGGTTCGTGTCCCGGACACGGTGGCTTAAAACTCACGCCGGGTGCGTGTGCGTGCGTGCCCAAGATCCCGAGAGGAGAATGGAGGAGAAGGGATTGTGGCGTGACCATGCCCCCTGGGGGGTGATTTCTCGCTTTCTGTCTCTATGTTTCTCTCTGTCTGGTGAGCACACGTGCCCTATAGTGAAAAAAGAAAACCCTCTCCAAAAAAAAAAAAAAATTCTGGGAAAGATGGAAAACTAAGTACACTTATAATCTTTCCATCTAACTGCAGATTTCCACTGCCACACACATAAGTACATTTTAAAAATAGGATATGGATTGTAGTATAGATAAAACAAGTAAAAGGAAGAACTGAGTTCTGAGTTTGCACATTTCTTTTAGATATTTCTGTCTATACTTGTAAGGGAGATTCTGACATTCATCCAGTCCAAAAATATTTATTTATTTTTGTGAACCAGGTATTTTTGTAGGCCTCAGTATTCAGAAAATATTCCTATCCTTATAGAACTTACTACATAGTGGCACAGAGAACAATAAAGTATTGTGAGAATGTAGCACAACAGCACAGAAAGCAGAAGAACACCATCTAAGGTTGTTAGTATGTAGCAACTCAAAAATTCACAAGAACAAAGTATTCTCAAAATAGAATAATTTTTAGTTACATATTAATGACATTCAATGGCTACTCAACTGTTGGCAGTGGGGTTCAAAGAGTAAGGGTAAAACACAACAACCTTGAAGGTAAAGAGGTATCCCTGGGATGTGCCAGACAGCCAGCTCTCAAGGTAACTAGACACAGCTTTTCTATATAGCCGAGAAGCTTCCAGTATAGGCAGCAGAAATTGAAAACCGGCCTTAGTTCAGTGGGTTCTTCATATGGTAAGGTCTTCTTGTACACTCCAGGCATGCACGCATCCTCATGATCCTGGCTGGCTGGGAATGGATCATGGTGCAAGGACCCTGTTGGGGGTCTCTCTCTCCTTCCCTGCCTCCCTCTCCCTCCCTCTCTCGGTCACAGAATAAACTTTTTTAAAAATTGAAATTTCAGATGTGTGCTATAACCACCATTCTGAGTCTATACTATCCAAATCTGTATAAGATTCCCATAAAAGCTGAGTTTATTCTACAAAATGGCATAAAATTTCAGCACCACAATCACCAAAATAAGTGAACCAGTGAAGTTTGTTGATGGCACAGTAAGAATGTAATTGAAACATGTCATTAAATGAACTCAAAGGATAAACATTTCTGGGAGTTCCTAATTAAATTTTATACTGAGATATACAAGGTTAGGCATTTCTATAAGTCTTACCAATAATACAGCTATCTAAGTTATTTCATATTCACAAAGATATGTGCAATGTTTATTTTCTCTCCAATACTAGGTAAGAGAGCACTTTAGTCTTTCAATCAAATGTGCCCCATTGCGTCAATGTGGCTAATAAAGAGTCATCTTATACAGATAAATAACTTTAGAGCAACTAGTTAGTCCCCACTGATAACTGATCTTACATTAGTTGAATATTGAGTAGGATGCAAGGAAACCTACCAGAATTTTCCTAGGCAAGTTGCCAGAGAGAATTCGTCAAGAAAAAAAACAGTACTGTGATTTCAACTTTGAACTATGAACTGTACATTTTGTGAACTTGTCAAATACTCATCCCACAAATAACCTCATGCTCTTTCTGAAAATCTGGCCAAAAGGAATGAATTAGATTTAGTGAAAAAAAAAATGTTTAAGGCCAAGAAAAACATACACAGAGTATATAGAATGGCAACAATTTTAGAAATATTAGTTTACCCTATTCATTATTTCACATTGAAAGAATCTGATGGTGTTTCTGCTGAAATATTTTTGCCATAATTAGTTCACTTTCTCCCAAGGAAACAGTTTCTTTATATATTACTATGTGTACACATTATATTCCTAGCGCAATTAACTCAGCTGGTTTAAGTATGATGCTACTAAGATTTCAGGTTGTGTACCCCACCAATTCCTCATTCTTTTTTTTTTTTTTTTTGATTTTTTTTTTTTTTTTTTTTTTGGAGAGGTTTTTTCGCTATAGGGCGTGTGCGCTCGCCAGACAGAGAGAGACATAGAGACAGAAAGCGAGAAATCACCCCCCAGGGGGGATGGTCACGCCACAATCCCTTCTCCTCCATTCTCCTCTCGGGATCTTGGGCACGCACGCACACGCGCCCGGTGTGAGTTGTAAGCCACCGGGTCCGAGACGCGAACCGCAGTCGACTATGTGGGAGTCCAGCGACATAGCCATTACGCTAACTGCTGGTTCCCACCAATTCCTCATTCTTATACAGATCATATAAACTGCTAAAACCATACCATGACCAAATCCTGCCCATACCACTTTACAGAATACAGATAAAGAACAGCCCCTGCATTTTTCAATTTAGAATAGACTTTTTTTTTTTTTTGGAGAGGTTTTTGCTATAGTGCGTGTGCACTCGCCAGAGAGACAGAGAGAAACAGAGAGACAGAAAGCTAGAAATCACCCCCCAGGGGGGATAGCCACGCCGCAATCCCTTCTCCTCCATTCTCCTCTCGGGATCTTGGGCACACACGCACACGTGCCCGGCATGAGTTTTAAGCCACCGGGTCCAGGACGCGAACCGCGGTTGACTACATGGGAGTCCAGCGACATAGCCATTACACTAACTGCTGGTCCCTAGAATAGACTTTTTAAAAGAAGTGTTGATCAGATATAGTAGCACAATGAATGTGGAAACTATGAAATTAAGAATTAAAGTAAGAATGAAAATAGTTACTAATGAAGACTATAATACAGAGCTGATACAATACATCAGAAGAGGTACAGAATAATTAACAAGAAGGGGTTGGGGGCTGACTCCATGGCCTAGTAGTTAAGGGAGTCAATCCCACATGGCCAATGTATTTTGAATTCTGCTCTGGTGACTTGAAAAGCATGCTGGGTACACATGCATGCCTGCTCCAAATCCTGAGAGAATGGAGAAATGGAGGAGAAAGAATTGTGGCACAACCTTATGCCACTGATGGGGAGAGGTGCTTTCTTCTCCTTCCATTCTCCCAGTGTCCCTCTGGCAAATGCACACACCCTCTGCAAATTAAAAACAATGACAAACTCTGCCAGAAATTCATCCCTCTGAGTTGTTATTTTTCTTGGGCCACCAGTTTCTGTAGTGGCTTGCTGTCTAGCATACTAACTTTACTAATTATCTCCTGAGAAAAGAAAGTTCAAATTAAGATGACTTAATTTTTTATAGAATCTAATATAGCACATTTATAGGTATTTAATAACCATTTGTTAGTATTAACAAATGGTTATTAACAATAGACACATCAAGAATCTAAAGCAGGACCAGCAGTTGGCACAGTGGTTATGTCACTGGACTCCTATGTAGCTGACCGTGGTTCGAATCCCAGACCCGGTGGCTTAAACTCACACCGAGCACGTGTAAGTGTGTGCCCAGGATCCTGAGAGGACAATGGAGGAGAAGGGAATGCAGCATGGCCATCCCCCTGGGGGAGTGATCCCTCACTTTCTGTTTCTGTCTCTTTCTAGTGAGCGCACATGCCCTATAGCAAAAACCTCTCAAAAAAAAAAGGAAAAAATCTGAAGCAATAAGGTTTATTCCTAAGTATTTGATACTATTAATAGATTTAAAGAATATGTCTTCCCTCTCCTGCCTTTTTATACAAATTCTAAGCATTATAAGCTGTTGTAATTAAAAAATAAGATATCTTAGATGCCTTCATCAATGTATAATGTTTTTGTCTTGTATAGATACTTAGCTTGCTATTTAATACAGCTCCTCGATTTGGGAAAGAAAAAAACAATGTTAACAGTGGCAATTACTTCCTATGGAGACGTGGGTCTTCATCTTTTAGGGGTCGCATAACTTACTAAGGAGCTAATTTTTAAAACAATGAGCCCTTTCTACAGAAATGTACACATCTTACACAAAACACCACACACAATCTTGAACCTATTCATGCCATTCATTAAAACCTGAAAATGTCCATGGGATGAAGGTTAAGAAAATTTCTCATAGACAAGTTGAACAGTAAAGTTACAGATGTGTTATTACCTTTAAAAGACAGGAGAGATCAATTACATCAGCACATAGAGTGTAATATCCCATGAGACTAGCCATAGCTCCACAAATAAGAGGGCACACCTGCATGGTACTGGAGCCACATGAGAGGCCATGTTTGGACTCCAGGCCAACCTGAATATTCAGGGTATACTCTCATGCACCAAGTTCCCGGCTGGTTGGGATCAGGGGAGACAGCTGGCTGAAGGATCTGCAATAGGTCTTTCTAAGAGAATAAGTGAAAAAGACCCAACCTACATACTGTGGGGCTGCAACAGCCCTAAGAAATGGGCATACTTTCATAATTCTTTCCTTAATGAGGATACTTTCCTATAATTTTCCAGGTACTATGCATAATAACAGCAGCTTGAGCAAACACTCAAATACTGAAAAACATGTCCCTTAGTGACCTGGTGGTTAATGAGGCCAGATCCCACATGGCAAACTGTTCATGTAACCTAAACTCACTACATTGTAGCTTCTAGAGTCACTTTTTTTTTCTTTCTAAAGAACAGCAGACACTTATCTCCATCCCTTTTAAACATTTTTAGGGAACTCCACATCCCAATATACAGTCTTCCAGAAAACATGGCAAAACATGTAATGATATTAACATATACAGTAAAATAGTTCATATATTATAAATATAATATCACATAAAATAGAAGTTCTTTATAATTTCTTTCAAAAAATAATGGAAATAATCTCTATTAAATAAGCATGTATTCAGACAACTATTGAAACAACCAACATGTTAAATATCAAATATTTTTAGAAGTTCAAATTTTTTTAAAATGCAGATAAAAGTTCTAGGAATTTTATTAAGTTATCTTTGGTGGTCAGTTTTATTCACCCACTGATGTAGTTATTAATTATGTATATTAATAATTTTAATATACATAGCTGTTGACTAAATTATCCCATTCTTTTGTGTACTTAGGAAAAAACTCTATTTGATCTACAAATTTAAACACATACACACATTTGAAGCATTTCTAGTGAGCTCAGCTTTCATCAAGATTGTTTACTGGGCTATTTCACTTTAAGCTAAGATTCTGCTACTTTCACACGAGACTATAATCATTCCCCAGTGTAAAATCACTCCCCGACCGTTCAGTTGCTTAATTGCCAACACCTCCCTTTCGCTAACAGCTCCACTATAAAGGAAATGTTTTTTAACGGTGAGTGTGTAACAAGGCAACATGTGACTAAAATTCAGTACATTATCTCTTGATTTTTATTACTGCAGGTGCAGAACACAACTGTTCCGAGACTTGATAAAGACAAGGTTCCATTTCATTGAAAAACAATTCTACTTACACACCTGCAATTACAAAGATTCTAAGTGAAAAGGCTCAGATCATGGAAGAAATAACACTATTCTCACAGAAGTCTAACTTAGTCCTTCTCCGAGGAGAAGAAAATGATCCTTGATGTAACAAAGACATCCTCAAAGATACCTGTATTCTCAGAAATGTGTGTAGTAAAAAATGTGTTAGATAAGGGAAAATATTTTTTTATCATCACCTAGTGGAGTAGTAGTTACCAAGAGCAAGACTAAAATATTAAGTATTGCTTACAACTTGGCTATCATTAGAAAGCATACTACATACTTGCTATCCAGAATGACAGCAATCTGTAAGAAGAGAATTGGAAGGAAAGGCACTTTGATTCAGTAAAGAACCATAGTGTGTCTTCCGTATGCCTGACACTATTCTACATCAATTGGCTTCTTTGAATTTTTTTTTTACTAATTAGAAATTTAACATGCAATAAGTATAATGAGTTCCCCAACCACACTTCACTCAGCTTACACAATTACCAATTTTTTGGTCAGTCTTATCTCACATTCTTCTCTACTCCTCATGTACTTTAAAGGTAACCCCACACATATTTATCACTAACAAATTTGGACTTAACACACAAGCATCCAAACACATAATACTATTATCATACATAATGATAACATTTTAGATTTTAAAACAATAAAGATAAAATTCCTTTATATTCATTGTCACAGCTTCATGTATCCTCCAAAAGGCATGTATTGGAAACTTAATTGCTAATACTATAGTGTTGGGAGCCCAAGGTGGGGCCTATGGGAAGGCATTTAAGTCATGAGGGCTCCACTCTCACGAGTAGATTAATGCCAATTATAAAAGGTGTGAGGCTGTAAATTCAATTTCTTGCTCTCTCTCTCTTGCCCTTCTATGTTCTATCATAGAGTAACAAAGAAAAAGGGCTCTCACTAGATGCAGACCACTCAACTTTAGACTTTCCTGTCTCTGTAACTATAAGAACCAAAACCTCTGGTTGGTTCAATTGCCACCAGGATTGGCATACAAACAATTTTTTCAGACACAGACTCATTGGAATGAGCGTGTTCGATCTAGTCACTTCACTGTCTCCCCAAGCCTTGATCAGCGGTAAGAATTTAAAGCCAGCATTTTTCCACTCTCTTTTAGGAGGGAGAAAATCACAAACTCTTTCATAATTGCCCCTAAGTCTTTATGTCTTTTGGGACTCATGAACCTGACCACAAGCACAAACAGGAACCAGCTAGATCCAGCTGCAGTCAAGATGGAGGACCGAAATTGACCTGGAGATGAACTAAGCCTCATTTCCATGCTAAAAATCATGCCCTAGGGTGGAGATTTAAGATGCTAATGATACATGAACATATGAAGACACATGAACAGCTACCACACCTGCTCTGAGAAAACCTCTTGACCTCACAACTTTCTGCCCACTACCCTAATAAAAACCAAGAACTCCCAGCTTTCAACAAGACGGTTGGGACTCTCTCTCCAGCTAGCTCCATCGTGCTTAAGCATAAGCCTCAACAAAGCCTTGCCTGGGTTTCTCCACCTATGGCCCTGAATTAATTTGTTCTCCCAGTTCTAAGACTCCTGACTAGTGGCAATCGTTCCAAGGCAGGACTCGCGAGACCAAAAGCCACAAATGAGACCATGCCAATAAAGCACTGAGGGGACAGGAGAGGGATAGTTATGATAGGGTAAATTCACATGTGTGAAAGGGGTGGGCGGATGGTGACACCAAGGCACTCACAGCTTCAAAGCCCCTGCTCGCTCTGCCACACTTCTAGTCTGTCTTCCTCGTAGTCCGGAAGCTGCCCCACCCGGAAGCAAGCTGGGACTTTTAAAACTATTTGAAAGGGGCTACACCTGAGTTGGGAACGTGTTTGACCCAAGCTCCCTGAATCAATCTATCTAAACAAGGGCTAGGGGTCAGGCAGGGGACCATTGCTGTTCTAAGTAATTGCAGTGTAGATGGAGAAATGGAGGGCCAACAGCTGTCATCAGTCTTTAATAAAAAGGGCTAGTCAATCATACTCACATAGTGGGTTTTATTTGCTTTTGGTTTTGTATGCCAAAGGTTTCTGAGAGAGGCCAGTGGGTGGAGTGGTGGTTGGGGTGCTGGACAACCACATAGCTGACTACAGCAGTTCAAACCCTGGACCTGGCAGCTGAGGTTCACACCCAGCATGTGTGCATACATGCCCCAAATCCCAAGAAGAGAAGGGATTGCAGCATGGCCATCACCCCTGGGGGTGAATTCTCACTTTCCCTCTCACTGTCTCTCTCTCTGTCTTTCAGGAGAGTGCATGTGCCCCATGGCAAATAGACCTTAAAAAAAATTCCTCTGAGAATTGGATAAAAACTTTTGAAGCATTTACCAACTTGCCCACAAGATTTGCATATAAACTCACAGAATTCCCAGATTGCAGAAGTCTGTTCAGGGAATTTCTCTCCAAGGAATTTGGGGAAACCAGATTCAAAAAATGATTTGGTCTACATTAAACTATTTTCTGCTGTTTTTTCCTCTACTTTTTCTTATCTAAACATTTTAAGTATGAGGAAGCCAGAAGAGAATAAAAATTTATGACAATGTAAAGCTTCTGTACCAAGACCATGAAACATCATAAAGTAAATATATTGGTTTCTTAATTTCTCAACTTAGAAATCAGTCTGCATTTACCTGGTTTAAAACCTAATTTTAGTTACTACAAAAATGCTTATGGGAACCACACAAAGTACCACGCTAGGGATTATGCAGAAGGATTAAAACATAGTCTGTGTTTTAAAGGAGACTATAATAGAGGCACTAAAAGCCTTACATAAGTGCTGATAATGCAAAACAGAATGTGTCTTGTCGCAAAAAGAGAAATCATATGATAATACATCATGAGATCCCAAAAGAAGAGGAAAATAGGACTACCAAGGTACATTAAGGAAGGCTTCAGGAAGCGTTTCAGCTGCGCTACGAAAACGGGAAGGATTGCTATGAGGAGATTAGGAAAGAGGACATTCTCTGTGGACAGAACAAAGCAGTGTCTTGCACAGTTTTCCACAAATGTCAAAGGAACACAGAAAGGCCAGAATCAGGGCAGTCAAGGTCTTACTGAGGCACAGTGAGCAATTTGTTTCAGGGAAAGTAAATACGAGGGGAGGCCACAGAGAAATAGATGAGAAAAGTGGGCTGGAGCAGTGAGTGAGGAGAAGCTGTTAAAGGATAAAGAGTAGCAAAACCAAAGCTGTGTTTTGTGAAAACAGAAGGATATAAAATTGAAGGGCAGAAATGGGTGCAGGGAGCCAACATGGTGGAGCACATCACAACCCCTCCCCATCAAAATCTCCCCAGAGCCCAGTGCATGAACCTGCATCTGGGATGGGAAGCCCTGGAAACTCTCTTAAGTGTAATGGGACAGAAAATGTGATTGTATTTCCAATTGACACCTAATTGTGAAATACTTGTCAATGCTAATCCTCCTGTTATGGTAAAAAAAAAAAAAAAAAAAAAAAAAAATCACTGATTGTCATTAAAATGGGCACTGAAAACTCAATGAGTGACTACTAGGAAAGAGCCACCGCGACCACATCAGAGTATTCACATTTGATCTCATGTCTACTCATGGGACTATTTTCCTGTTGGTGAGTTGCTCTGATAGGCCTCCTGTCACAACACCTTTTTTTTTATTTTTAATTTTTCCCAACAAGACAGTGCTATAGGCTTTACCAAATACCCAGGCTCCAATATTTACATACAGGAAGATCACTGTGAATTAATCTTTAAGTCAATGGTTATAATACAATGACTTCAAAATGCATTTGTAAAATATCCAACACCTGATTTGCTCATTGTTATAGCATCTTTTTGATAGTCATCTTATTTTACTCAAATCAGTTATTGGTAGGATAAAGTTTATGAAAAGTCTTGAAGTGTCAGAAATTTGTTATATTTATTTCCAAAGGGGAAAATGTGGAGACTTACAATCAAATAAATCAGTAATTCTGCTGTATACACCTAAGGTGAGATTCTTCATAAGCTACGAGTATATCAGCTTTTAACACATTTTAGCTCCATGTTCTAATTCATAAGCCTTTGAGGAAAGAACAGTAGGCCTTTAGTCAAAACCTAACAAAAATTAAATAATCTAAAAATAAAAATTATATAAAATATGTAGGCAAAAAATTATAATCAGGGCATGAAGTCATAATGATTTTGTTATATAACAAAAGCACAATTTTAAATGGCAAAGTCCAGTGAACCACCCACAAATATATCTCACAATCAAGGTATTTCCAATATAGGCCTGCTTTTCAATAACCCTAGGTTGTCAGGGTTCCGGAAGCATAGGTATCAACTGATACTGTAGTGTTTATAATAATGACAATTTGTAATTGCTTTCAACAACTTTTCCAGGAAAGGATGTGTTTCAAAAAGACATTAGAGTAATTTCTGCTATTTATTTTCTTATCTTTATAGAAAATTACATATGCCTCAATTTTGTACATAGAATAATGATACTCAACCCACTCTAATGTTCTGTTCTATATAGCTCTACGATGGTTTCTGTGAAAATCAAACAGCAAAAACCAGTCAATTGCAACCTGTAGTAATTAGTCATCACTCAACAGTAACTCAGACTATTCGAAACAGCTTTTCACCATTTTTCTGACATTTAAGTAGCAACCTTACATATTATAAATCTATTATAAAAGTATTACTACAAAAATATTCCCTATGTCTATTACAAAGAAAATTCCCTATATCAATAATACTTCTGCATAGATCTAGAGTTGGAATGAAGAATTTTAGCCTTTTTTTACTTAAAATTATTTTATAAACTCCTATTTCTCAAGTTTAAATTTATATATAAATTGATTAAATAATACACTGATACAAATGTCTATAGCATCAATACATACATTAGCTTCTCAAAATGTATATATTTAAAATAAAATAGTATTTTCCATATATAGTTGAAAGTTTTATACAATTAGACAATTTTAGTAACCAGATAGAAATATTACGAAAAACAAAATTGAAAAATGTATTTCACAGGCTGGCCCTGTAACACAGTGGTTAAGCACTGTGCATGGGAAGCCAAATCCCATGTGGCCAACCACAGTTCAAATCCTAGCCCTAATGGCTTAAAAAACATTGCAGCTACATGTGTCTACAAGCCCAAATTCCTGACAGGATAGAGAAATGGTGAAAAAAAAAAATTGCAGCCTACCATAACTCATTGTAGTATGTCAAAATAAAGAGTACATCGAATTATATAAATATGTAGAGTAAGATTAAATTCCTCTAAGGTACCCCAGGGAGAGTTTCACGTGGATGTCCTGGGTACAGAGAGGTTACTCATAGAAATAGAAGAGAGAGTCTACTAGGATATAATATATTAATATATCCTTCAGAGGATGGGGCAGGGAGGATTCCATGCCCTTTGACAGAGCTTCAGCCACAGCATTCCACCCGCGTCTGTTCTATCTTGTGGAATTGCACAAGAGATTTCACTTGTGAAAAGATTCTGCTGAAGGAACCAAAAAAAAAAAAGCTTTGAAAATCACTGACCTAATTCTGTGCTTCATTTTATTTGATGTTCTGCAAAGAAAGTTTAAAACTGGTTTCTATTTTTAATTAAATTTGGAATAATATTCTTCTTTAGTTGCAGTTTTCTAGCCATGTCCCACTCCACCAGAAATGTCTATTTCTTTTTTTTTTATTTTTTTAAGATTTTTGCCATAGGGTACATGTGCTCACCAGAGAGAGACAGCAAAAAAGACAGAGAAAAAGTGAGAAATCACTCCCCAAGGGGGGATGGCCGTGCCATAATCCCTTCTCCTCCATTTTCCTCCTGAGATTTTGGGCACATGTGCACATGCACCCAAAGTGAGTTTCAACGCACCAGGTATAAGGTTTAAATCACGGTCAACCATGTGCGAGTCCAGCACCTTAACCACCATGCCACCTACTGGTCCCAAAATGCCTATCTATTTCTTGTATGCCCCTCACATCCTGCTCCAAGAAGACAAATGGGTCTCCCTTCCAAAGATGATATGCATGTTTAAGAACACAATGGGCCAAATAACCCTGAATCCCTTACCACAAATTAAACTGGGTGGATCACATTTTTTTTCCTCCTGGAAATTTTCAATTACAACTGCAATTTCTGAGTGCTTGGACAAGAAGGCATATTTGCATGAGACTGTAACAACCATGCATGGCATAAACACAGAAATAGAGAAGTAGGTTCGCAGTTAATGAAAAGCCCTTCAGCTCCCTCTCCCTCTCCATGCACCACACTTGTCAAATAAGAATAAATCTCTCATCTGTTGTTGCAATATGTTGTTTATGCTTCTCTTATATCAGCACATGCTGCTTCAAGCAATATAGTTAGTTGTATTTACTTCCTCTCTAAACTGTAAGCTCCTTAATGAAAGGGATTTTTCCTAGCTTACATTTGTGTCCCAGAATATGTCATGAAAAACACAATCATTTCATAGTAGCTTATAATAAACATAAACTTTTTTGAATGATAAAGCTTTTATATTAGTGTTCAATAAACAAATAAAAAAAGAAGTATATGTTGATTCACAGGAATAAAGGGCAAAAGCTTGGAACAGTTGAAACGACCAGTGTGAGATTTTGGATAGACAGGTGGTCTTAAATAGACAGGAGGCACAGTACAAGACTTGCAGCACAATCACTATATCTCCTGGGTATGTATCTCACTCTTTCACTTACCAGCTGAGTGCCCTGAGGAAGTGCTTAACATGTCTGTGTTTCAGTGTCTTTTTCCATAAAAGGGGCTCATAAAGGCCCTACTTCATAGGATGACTATGAGAATTTGAAGAGATAACACAGGTAATGCTTAGAGGGCCACACAGAAAGCAAGCTACTGCCTTGAATATGCTACAGAAGAGGCCCTCTGTGCACACAGGGCATGAATGGTCACTAAATGTTACCTATTATAATTACTATTATTATATAAATTATATGCAATCATTACAATTATTATATAAAAGTAGTCTAAATAATATAATGCAAAAAAGACATTGGGTAAAGATAAATCTTATCCTAAGAAAACTAGCATTCAAGGTCTTTTAATACCTGTCTCAAAAGCTTCCCAAGGATCAGATGATATCACGACAGCAAAACAGTTGATAAAAAAATAGTGAAAGAATTCATGTTTTTACCACCTTAGAAATCAAGAGTACATAATATGTAGCATTGGGTTCCCATAAGTTGTTAATTAAATGTTTTTTCTAAAAACAAGGTAAGTGCTTTAGCATATTAACCGCCTTTTTTTTATAATTGTATGCTCAGGCAAGAATAGAATCATCACCATTATAATGCCTGGGTGTATACCCTAACTCTTCCACTTACTAGCTGAGTGACCTGGGTAGGGTACTTAACATGTAAGGAGAAACGGAGAGAGAGGGTACAAGCATCCCCGAAGGGATGTGGTCATGCCTTAATTCTTTTTCCATTTCTCCATTCTGTTGGACATGAATACACATGCCCAGCTTGGTTTTCAACTCACTGAGGCTAGGGTTCAGACCATGGTCAGCCATGTGGGATCTGGCTCCCATAACCACTATCCTACAGAGCCAGCCTGCTAGTTTATCTAATGTTTATTTATATTCCTTTCATCCAACAAAAGTTTTCAAAGAAGTTTGTTTTTGTTTTGTTTTGTTTTGTTTTTACTAAAAATACAAAGACTCGGATTAAGTTAACACTAAACCTTAGGCAGTGATAGAGTCACATGAAATAATGACCGAGGGCTGTAAGGAATTAGGAGATTAAGTGCCAAGTTTTATGCATGAATTCTTTCTTTAAATTTCCTCTAAAATAACTATGTTATAATTTTGAGCTAAACTTAACTGTGGAAGCTTTTCATATCTCGTGTCGTTTGTGCCTTTTGGAAATCTAGGTATTCAAACTCCAAAGCTTATTTCAATTATAAAGTCTTTATGATTCAAGAAGCTACTATCAATGATCCCAATTATGAGTCATATAATCAAATGCTATAAACATAAACATCCTTGGTTATATACAATGCTGCTTCAGTGGAGAAAAGCAATTTATTGGGTTGACAGAGAAGCCATGATGTATTTTTTCCTATGTTTTTCTGTGCAAAAATGCATCATGACTTTTAAAATAAATAAATAAATAAATAATATGACACAGATCAAGAAACATCACCAAATTTTACCCCAAACCTAAGTCTTGGACCTAATTCATTCAACACACATTTCTTTTTACCCTCCCAGATTGTTATACAGATTATTACTTTGGGGAGTCCATCTGTTTTCTGAGGTTCTTTACTCCTCTAAAGGGTGGGCTGAACAGAAATGCAGGGAGTTGGAAAAAGACACAAAGCACTGATGTCATGTCGTTTATTGGCTGAATTTGGTGGAACCCCACAGAGCTCCAGTAGCACTCACAGAGTGCTTCCTCCATCTTGGAGCTTATAACACGTATGGAGAATGCTCAGAATTGCCTTTTCCCTGTAACACACATGGAGAATCCCCAGAACAGCTTCCTCCTTCTTGGAGCTCACAGTGCATGAAGCTGAGCCCAGCCAAGCCAAGACCCAGTCAAGCCAAAGCCATTAGGGCTGAGCTAATGGAGCCAAGGCCGAGCAGAGCAGTGCTAGCCAGCAGGGTAGTGCAAGATGATGAGGTGCTCCTTTTCTCATAAAGGGGCTGCATACAATAGTGGCTCATTGCCAAAACCAAACTGTCATACATGCACATGCACGTTACAAGCAATGGCGTTAAACGGCAAAGTCATAATTACATAGCAAGAGCATAACCGCAGTACAATTAATAACATAAGTTGTTTACCCTATGGTCTTCGAACATGATAGCAGGCGAGCGAGCCAGACTAAACCATCCTGACTCCATTTGCAATGCACCATCCTAATTTTTAATATTAACAAATTTGCTGGTATCAATAGGGGGTATTTCTAAATGTGTACAACTTTTCCCTAGAATAGAAAAGAGACAAGTAGGCCAAGCTTTGAATTGCTGAAAGTCATTCAGCAGGTTAATGTAGAATTACCTTAAGCTAATGACTAACTTTCTAAGTCTGTTTTCTTCCCTATGAAAGGAAGAACATACCCCCCATGATTAAGTGAAATAATTCAATGCAATGCCTGATCTTCAATATAACAATAGATTTTATAATTTCCTGAAATATTACTGCAGAAACAGATAGTTTAGGGAAAGAAAAAAAAGGCCACATACACTACAGTTATAAAAATGAACAAGTAAGAAACACTTTCTTACCCCTGGTCCAATCACTAATACCTGTGGAGTTAAAAAGAGATCAGAGGTACCCACAGAAACACCAGGTAGGTCTTTGATATCTGCCTCTGCTGAATTCTGGCCTTTATCCTTGGATAAATGCTCCTAACTGACTGTGTTCCAGGTAACCCCATGAGAGTGAAAACAACATGCACAGAATCTCAGAGTTGGAAGAGTTTCAAAAGGAAATACAGGGTATCTCCCTGCACTGATGTGGGAGAACACAAATCTTCCAAAGCGGACGGCTATCTATTCCTAGTTTTAAAGATCTCTAAGGATTAAACTCCCCCATATTCCTTGGTTACCTGTTTCAGTGTTTAATCCCTTCTTTATACTTATGTCCATCTTTATATCCAACTAAACTTTTTCTCTTGCTACAATTTAAAAATATTTCCTTTTATTTGGTCTCCTGTGAAAGTAAAGAACATCTGTTCTGCATCTTCTGTATAATAACCTTTCAAATACTTGAAGACAGTTAAATCACCCCTTAGTCGTCCCTTCTCCAAGTTAAACAGTCCTGATCCTTCTGAGTCCTCTCTTAGGAGCTGGTCCCCATTCCTTACATCACTTTTGCTGATCTTCACTGGACCTTCTCCAGAGTCTCCATCTCTTTTGCCAAATGCAAAGACCAAAATCGAACATAGCAATAATGCCAAATAAAGCAGAAGGATTACTTTTCACTTCTGTATCCCTCTGATGATAAAACATTCCAAGTGGTGTGCTTGCCCTTTTTTTCCAAAAATATATTGCTCTAAGCCTCTTTGCTTTGTAATCATGTATGCTATCATCTTGTGGTACCTTTTTCCAAGGCTCATATCAGATTTCAGGTGCTTCAAATAATTCCTGTCAGTAAGAACCAAATTTAGAAGGATGCTGCTTCAGAACATTTTTCTACCTTCCATAAAGCTAAAATAGAAAAGCTGTGAAAACAAAAATCAAAATCCATGCAATCCATAAAATAACTATCAACATTTATATCTTGATGACATTTGAAAAGCATGTTTTCTTCCTATAGATGTAGAAATCCAATTTTTTCTAATTCACAAAAAAAATATAACCTAACAGATTTTGGCAAAGTATCTTATAAACAAACAATAGGAAAAAACACAAAGCTAAAGTTTATAGAAAAAAATTTCAATAAATTTGTGAAAATGGTGAGTCCCAATATATGTCAATTCTGATTTGAGGTTTTCAATTTTCATTTGCACTCTACTTTAAAGTAATACACATTAAACATACATTTTTCTAACACCTGCATTGGTTTAAATTTTACATATCTATCCACAGATACATTTCTGAGGGTTTTAGAATTGCCAAAAACTCTAATATTTTAATTTGAACTGCTATAAATAACAATATTTGAAACTAGCTAAAATTTCTCATTCTGTTCATTTTCTGTTGACCTTCATGGAGATATCTAATTATGGAGAAATTCTCAACTCACAAACATATTAAGCCAGAATTACATAGTTTCCTAGCATATTTATGCCACTTAACCATTTTATTGTTTGTGAATGCTGAAATTGAAAAAGGTAGAAAAAAAGTGTTACAATGACTTGGAAAAAGTGGCAAGAATATGTTTTTACTTTAAAAATTCAGTTTCTTAAAAAGTAAGAATTTTCTTCCTAATTTCTCCCATTTCTTCAGAGCCTCTCCTGAGTGTCATCCTTAGCCTTCCTTCAAATAGCAGTATACAATCTAGGATAGCATGCAGAAGAGGCCAGCAGGCATCTCAGTGCTACACACCAGCAAATGCAAACATATAACTTCTTCTGTGACTGTCAATACTCTCATGCCCAAGTTAATTTCATATTCTAATTGTCAAAAACACCTTGAAACAAACAAAATTGCCAACAGAGAGAAGCTACTTGAAGTATATACAACTGAAACAAGTATAAATAAAATATTCCTGCACATACATGAGAAGCATGGACAACTCAGTAAAAAATGGGCAAAAGACATGACCATCTGGTCCCCTCACTTATTATTCTTTAAATTAAAAAATGAGGCCAGTAGGTGGTATAGTGGGTAAGGCACTGGACTCCACATGGTCGATCATAGTTCAAGTCCCAGATCCAGCAGCTTGAAACTCATGGCAGGTGTGTGTGCATTCATGCCCCAAATCCCAAGAGGATAGAGAAGGGATTGCAGCATGGCCATCCCACTTAGACAGTGATTTCTCATTTTCTGTCTCTGTCTCTCCAGCAAGCACATGTGCCCTATAGCAAAAACCTCTAAAAAATAATAGATAATATAAATTTTAAAATGAGAGAACATGACTATGCCACAAACAAAACATAATCTGAAATAAAACTTATTGCACATTTAGATGATCCAGTAAGTTATGAATAAAGATTCAATGAGAATTGTAATATTATTCCCATTTTATGAGAAGAAAATGAAAAGTATACAACATCCCTACAAATAATATTTAGTATTTAATACTTAAAATGTCAAGAATATACAGAGGATTTAAACAAATGTTCTAAGCATTATGATTACACATAATACAGGTTCATACTGGAGTCTAGTAATGCCCACCAGCAGTCTTTTTAGGTTCACTTAAACACTGATTCTTGCAACTACCTTTGGCCATATACAGCATCAATCTTTGGTTTCAGGACAGAAGTCACACTACAGCAGACCAGTGTCGGGCATTTCCATCCTACAGACATTTTTGCTGCTCACATGCAAGAAGACATTCACACTGGGCAGGTGCAGAAGATGACAAGGCTCAAAACTCCGTGTCCCATAATGGCCTCTATCTCCTATAGTACCCAGAGTATAATTTCCAAGATCTACCAAGGTACATGTGCTTGATGATATACATTAAAATGTCGCTTCTACTCCTCTCACTCATCAGAATGGCTACTATCAAAAAAATAGAGAACAATACATATCTATACATCAACTAGGATGTGGAGAAACTGGAACCCTTGTGAAGTGTTGTTGGAAATATAAAATGGTGTAGTTGCTATGGAAGAAGTATGATGGTTTCACAAAAATTAAAAATAAAACTATAATTTGATCCAGTAATCCCAGTTCTGATTATATAATTAAAAGATTGAAAACATGCTTCAAAGACATATTTGTACATCCATGTTCACAGACAAAAGGTGGAAGAAACCCATGTGTACATTCATGAATAAATGGATAGACAAAATGTAGTATATGCATACAACCAAATATTATTCAGCCTTAAAATAGAAGGACATTTTAATACAAGACATTATATTTAGTGAAATAAGCCAGTTACCAAAAAGGCAATATTATAGGATTCCATTTATCTGAGATGCCTATTGTAGTCACATTCATAAAAGCACACAGTAGAATAGAGGTGTCCGGGAGCGGGAGGATGGGCAAATTGGGAATTGTCGTTTAATGGGTACTGAGTTTCAGTCGTGCAAGGTGAAAAGTTCTGGAGACTGGATGCATAACAGTATAAATATACTGAACACTACCGAACTGTATACTTAATAATTATTAAGATAATAAATTTTAGGTACGTATATTTTACTAAACAAAAAGAAAAATATGTATATGTACACATAATGTTAATATTACATAATTAAATATAATTGCTACATTATCGCTGACCCAGCAATCTCACTTAGAAGCAATTTACCCAAGTACATAATTACATAATAGAAGTAAGTTTTAAAAAGATATAAGAAGGTTTTGTAGCATGATTTTCTTCTTTTTTTTTTTTTCCTTCGGAGGACGAGGATACTGTGGGCTCAGACGGCATGAGTTAAAGTATTTAATTCAGGCTAGGTAATGGGTACCCTGCCTAGGACCCCATAGTCAACGCTGTTGCAAACTGGGTGGCAACTCACCTTACTGCTACCATAGTCATAATACATACGGTCACTGGCACTCTCAAATTCTGAATCAAAAAGTCATTTGTTCAATTAGTAGTTGACAGCCTGGTATTTAGCAGGTACTATGATTGACTCTGTTGAGACAGTAGTTAACAGGAGAAAAGAGACTTGCTCATTCGAAGCTTACCTGTAGCTGAGAAAGGCACTGCCCATATAAATCAATGGCTACTAACAAAAACATACCAGAGAATAAAATTTCTGAGAAAAATAAAAATAGAGCAATGTTGTAGCAAGTGACTGGGTGAGTGATTTAGATGGACAATCTGAAGAAGCCTCTACTGAGAGATAACATGAAGACTAAGATTGGAACCAGCCATACAATGAGTGAATAGCCAGTTCAACTTTCTAAACAAGAGTAACCAGTGCAGAGAGTCTACACCGGGGCAAGTTTCATGTTCACAAAGGAATACAATATGAACTATCAATATTAAAAAATAAAAATGAATATAATTCAAAATAGCAGATCATTTTAAACCTATGTTAACAGCCTTGAAATCCAGAAATTATCTCTCTTACCCTAGCTCCTTTGCTTGAAGAGTTTTAATGTGTTACAAAATGATTTCTATGAAAAGGAAATGCTTTGTAGAACCTTTGTAAACATTTTATTTATTTATTGCTGTGGACTTCTTGCAAAGCTATTTAAAATTAAAATATTTTAAAAACAACAGAAAAAATTTTAAATAGGAGTCCTGTTTTATTATTGAGCTGTAAAAGTTTGTTATCACTGTCCAAACCCAGGTGCAAAAACATTTTTGCTAATGTTACAAATTCACTACTTAGAGAGAAAAGCTACCCAAACACACCTGAACCTTTCCAAAACTGATTTAATATTGTGTTAAAGTAAACATATGAAGGACATGAATGTTTAGTCATCAAAAAACTTTATTGCCCAATCTTCTATTTAGGGTGGATTCAACACGCTACTTGGATTCTGATAAAGATAAACCTTAATTCCATAATGCCCTTTCGAAACCCAATAAATATTGTCAGGCCGTAGTTGGTGCTTCAAATTACATGTGACTGACAATAGATGGAATATTGTCTAAAGAAGAGGCTATATTCTGAAAACATAGCATTGAATGTCATATTTTATTAAATGAGACAAGAAAGTGTAGTTGTTATGAAACCAGGCTCTTGGACAGCTCCATACTACAGTGGTTATGTGCTACGCAGAGGAAGAAGGATCCCACATGGCCAACCATCATTCAATTCCCAGCCCCCATTAGCTTGAAAAACACAATGGGCATGGGTACATGCCCAGGATCCTGATGGGAAGGAGAACTGGGGAAGCAAAGGACTGTGTTGTGAGTGGGCCCAGCTGAAGGGTGCTTTCTTCTCTCTCTCTGCCTCTCTCTTCCTCTAATGCATGTGCACGTATCCTCTGGCATAAATAAATAAATAAATAGATAGATAGATAGATAGATAGATAGATAGATAGAATCCAGATCCCAACACCAGACATTGTGAGTTTTCACCCCACTTCTGCCTTTCATTGGTTGTATAAACTTGGATATAAGCACTATATACTGAGTTTCCCCATGTGTGAAATGGAGATAAGAGTATTTATGAGATGATTATGAACATTAACCAATTAAAACTTGTATTCTTCAGAGCCTGGTATGTGTCAGTACATGATAGTTACAATATCACCAGTAATTGTTATTACATCACTTTCAAAATACACTCAGATCAGTCTGCTGTCAAATTATTCACTTTCATGGAAGTTCATATAGCTAATTACATTAATAAGTTGACATAAAGAGTTTAAAGTAAATAAGATACAAATTGAAACATTATAACATTGTAAATTAGTAAAAATTTTAGTTTATTCATTTATTATTTCTATGCGTGAAAAAGGTAAAGATAAAGAAACAGAGAAAGTACTGCCAACAGGGTCTTGATGCCACGATACACCCCTAGCCTCAGTCAGCCCCCAATCACGTATGTACCTGGCATACTCAGGGAGATCTCCGGATACAAACCCTGAGTCCTTCCATGTGGGTCGGCCTCACAGAGTGTCCCATTTTACACACACTGTCCCACCATCTAACACCTCAAATTGATAAAAGTTAATTTGACAAACATAGGAATTACATTTTAGTTACAAAAATAGGTTTGAGGCAAACAGGGGGGTTTAATGTTATGAAGTACTGAACTAGCTCATCAAACACCTGGAAGAAATGCTGTTACCCATCTCCTGACCCACTCCATACTATCTACTGAGTATTACAAATGAGAGCTCTAACTCTAAAAGGAGCAGAGACCCATTGTGGTGGGGTTTTATCACCCTTTGCTTAGACCAAATACATAGTTACATTCTATGCAAAAATGCACCTCAACTTGTCTGACGATGCAATATATTTTTTAATTTCCTATTAAATAAAAATAAAAAGAAATGTAATGTATCCATTAAGCAAATTAACTAAGAATTCTGACATTGAAAGTGATATGTAGTATCATGGAATATATTTATTGGTCTATTTGCTTCTTTTTCCCTTAGTAGTGGTCCTAAGCACATCAAAAGAGAGAAAGAGAGGGGGAAAAAAAGAGATTTCAGGTGTCTATATGTGTGTGCATAGAGCATAAACATTTTTTAGGTTTCCCACACTTAATCGAGTATCATTTTCTATGTTAACTTATTGTAATGAATGCAGTAACCAGGAGTTAAAGAAATCATTATGTTGTGAGCAGTATTTATTACTATAGTTGTAAATGATTAATTCAATGGCTAGGTTAAAAAAATAAAAGAGGGAGTAGCAGTTTTATGGGCTTGAATTTAGTGTTAAAACCAAAGAGGTGAAAACAGCAAGAAACTGTGTGCCCCAGGTTTACTAAAATCATTCTATTTCTTTTATCAGGTCTTTTATCTAATAAATTGAACTAATCAAGTTAAACTCATTAAACATAAATTTCAAGCTTCTCTCTTAAGGCAAAATCTTTAGAAAAGCTTTAAAACCCTTTTGTAATAAAAACTCTCAAAAATTAGATCTATGGGGCCAGCAGGTGGACTCCCACATGGCCAACCATGCTTTGAGGCCTGAACTTAGTGGCTTGCTTTCTCACTCTCCCTTTCTCTCTCTCTCATCAAAACTGAAGAATGATAATAAATAAAAGTAAAACTAAATAAATATTTTTTTAAAAAATTAGATATACATGGAATAAAGTCTGTAGAAGTTCTGGAGATCTAATGTACAGTGTAGTGACTACAGTTAATACTGGGTTGTCGGAAAAGTCTGCACATATGTGCATAGAAAAACACACAAAAAAAATGACATGACTTTTTTGACAACACAATACTGTATGGTAAACCTGATATTGCTAAGAAATAGATTTTAGGGACCAGCAGGTGATGTTACGGTTACATTGTTGAACTCCCACATGGCTGACCGTGGTTCAAGTCCCAGACCAGGAGGCTTGAAACTCACACCAGGCACATGTGTGTGTGCCCAAAACCCTGAGAGGAGAATGGAGAAGTAATTGAGGCATGACCATCTCCCCCTGGTGGGGGGGGGGGGGGGAATTCTCACTTTCTGTCTCTGTCTCTCTGGTGAGCACACATGCTGTATGACAAAAATCTCTCTAAAGTAAAAAGAAAGTAGATTTCAAAAGTTCTAACCATGGGGAAAGAGAGGAAATGGTAACTATGTGAAATGACAGACATGCTATATTTTTAATTGCTTTAAAATCTACTTATTTATTTCTTCCATGAGTGAGAGAGAAAGAGAAAGAAATAGCACCTCCAATAAAATCTTCATGCCAGAATGCACCCCAGCCATAGCCAGCCCTTGATCATGGACACGTGCATGCCTGGCATACTCAGGGAGGTGTCCCAACACAAATCTGAAACCCTCTTTGTGAGACAGTCTCACAGAGCATCTAGTTTTACTGCTGAATCCCCATCTGTCTCCAGTATGTTAATTTGATTAGGGTAATTATTTCACAATGTATACATGTATCGAAATATCACATTATACATTATACACTATAAATACATACAATTTGTATTTGTCAACTATACCTCAATAAAGCTGGAGGGAAACTCTCTAGTGATCAATTCTTAGACTACAAAACCACTGGGCACTCTGAAACCACCCTGCCTAAATTTAAATCTCAACTCCACTATGTACTGCTGTAGCTGAAGGACTTTTAGGCATGTTTCTCAACCTCTCTGTGCCTCAATTTCATCATCAATGAAGTGGGTTTAAAATTTTAAAGAACGGGACCAGCAGGTGGTGTTGTGGTTAGGCACTGGACTCCCTCACAACCAGCCACAGTCCAAATCCCAGACCTGGAGACTTGAAACTCATGCCAGGTGCGTATACGTGCATGCCCAAAATCCCCAGAGGAGAATGGATGAGAGGCAATTGCAGCATCGCCATCCCCTCTAGGGAGTGATTTCTCACTTTCTCTCTCTCTGTGTCTCTCTGGAGAGTGCACATATCCTATAGCCAAAAAAAAAAAAAAAACAAAAACAAAAACAAAAAAACCTCTCTTAAAAAAATTTAAAGAAGTAAATACTTATATAAAGGGATTTTAGTACAATGTCTAACTCTTAGAATGTACTCAATAAGGTTAGCTTTATTATTATTATTATTATTGTCAGAGGGTGTGTCCAATTACCATAGAGAGACAGAGAAGGAGAAGAGAGGCAGAAATGTGGTCATGCCACACTCCCTTCTCCTCCATCTCTCCATCCTGTCAGGATCTGGGGCATTCATGCACTTGCATCTTGCTTGTTTTTCAAGCCACTGGGATTGAGATTCAAAATGCAATTAACCATGTGAGATCTAGTTCCCTAAACCACCAAGCCATAAGACTGACCCAATGTTGGCTAGTTTTATTCTCAATTAATTAATGGAGATCCAACTTAAAGATGCTGTGGGGAGCCAAAGAAGAGACATGAGGAATGTGCAGGATGTGACCACCAGAATAAGACCAGGGTCTTTATCTGGACATGGCCTTGGGTGGCTGGATTGTTATGAGCAGAATGTCTTGGGATTGTTTTGAACTGAATGTTCCAAAGTATTGTTATAACAACCTGATAAATTCAGTAAGGACTTAAAACCTTACATCACAGAAGTCTCTGGAATGTGTATAAATACTAGCAATAAAGTACATTCAGTGCTGACCAGTATGGACTGGCAGTCCTCCCGTTTCTATCCTGTCTTCTTGTCTTTCTTTAATCCTCACCCTCCTACTCAGGAACTGTTTGCCATCGGCAGGTCCGACAAGATGCCTCAACTCAATAGCCAATGTGATATTTTAATATGAGTTCTCAGTCAGTGGATCTTGTTTTCTCAATGACAGAACCAAGCCTTTGTCCTCATATAAACATTTTCTGCTAAAGTCTTATCACTCTACTTATTCCTGGTCTCATGGATAAAATAGGTAAAACCAAAATACATTCCATTTATTGTTCATTGTTCTGACATTCGATTTCTACTCTAGTCTTCAGCTACTCTAAGAACAAATCTCTTGCCTAAAGTAGACAGTACCATCTTCACTTCTAGTTCTCCAGGTATGGAATCAGAGCTTTGAAAATTGAGTTTGTTCTAATAAGTCCTTAGAATCTACAAATGAGCCTTCTAAAAAACTGGTTTAACCCCAGAGATAAAGAAAGATGAGGTTGGAAGATGGTTAGAAGGGGAAGCCTAAACTGAAGAACTGCTACTTCAATATCAGGTAGAAATGATTAAGAGATAAGTCTGGGTAGAAAATCCAAAACACCAATCATATAAATTATCAAATGAATGAGTCCAACAGTAAAGAAAGATCATAAACGTGACCAGGTTCATCTTATCTAAGAAATGCAAGAAGGGTTTAAAAAGGATGTAATCATCTGGGACCAGGACATTGGACTCCCAAGTAGTTGACTGAGGTTCAAGTCCCAGACCCAGTGGCTTAAAACTCACACAGGGCCTGTGTGCATGTGTGCCCAAAATCCATCTCCCCTGGGGAGGTGAATTCTCTCTCTCTGTCTTTCTAGCAAATGCAAGTGCTCTATAGCAAAAAATCTCTCTCAGAAAAATGGACTGGTGGGAACCAGCAGTTAGCGTAATGGCTATGTCGCTGGACTCCCACGTAGTCGACCGCGGTTCGCGTCCCGGACCCGGTGGCTTAAAACTCACGCCGGGCGCGTGTGCATGCGTGCCCAAGATCCCGAGAGGAGAATGGAGGAGAAGGGATTGCGGCATGACCATCCCCCTTGGGGGGTGATTTCTCGCTTTCTGTCTCTATGTCTCTCTCTGTCTGTCTGGCGAGCGCACGTGCCCTATAGCAAAAACCTCTCCAAAAAAAAAAAAAAAAAGCACTGGTGTGCAATGTATTCATGTTAGGTAAATTCACTTTACAAGCTGTAGCTGTGTATATTGATTGACTGTATAAAGAAAATTAAAATAATAAAAAAGATCTAATCATCTATCTCAGAAAACTGCATGAAAAGAAAACTTTCCTTGTTAAACACACACCCATACCCTCAAATACACACAGAGAAATAGTAGGCACCACTACTTTAAAATAAGGAACAGCACAAGAAAGTCCACTAAAAACACTTATGCTGTATATGATAAACATGCACAATTTTTATTTGTCAATTAAATATATGTAAATTATATATAATTTTTCATTTATTGATGTAAATATATTAATAAGAAAATAAACCCTAAAGAAGAAAAACATTTTAAAAATTAAGTTTAGTTTTAAAAAGGAACTAGCAGGAACACCTGGTAATAAAACTATGGAATGAGGAGCTAATTGACTCAACTCTATGTTCTTGAGGTCCTAATATTAAAATGGAAGGGGGAGCTGACATCAACTTTGCTTACTGAATCAAATGCAAAAAGCCTTCTAAGTTCTTGGTTCATGTATTAATTTCTCTGAATAATTTCCTTTCCTCTCTCCATTCACATCTCATAACTTATTTATTAAGCTTTTTCCCTGATTGATCACTAGATAGGTGTTTTTTGGCTCAGCTCTTGAAATGGGTACTACAAAAGCATATTTCTTGATGGTCACCCTAGCACCCCTAGAGATCACAGTGGTTAGCACAGCAGACAAAATAAATTCTGTGATAATAATAGTATAATTTGACGGTCACTTATAGATTACAAATAAATATAACTAACTCAATGTCAGACTCTTCACAAAGGTTGGCTTTCTAATATCAACACTATCCAAAAAACTTATGTTAATATAAAAATTATTGAATAATTTTGTTTTCTCTCCAGCAGACATCCTTTCTATTCTGAGTTAAAAATCCTAGTCCTCCAGTGAATAGACAATATAAGTAAACAGGTAAAAGAACAGCCGTATATATATGATACACTCATGTGTGTTTATACAAGGAGAAAGAAATTGTAAGGAACAGCGAAGGGAAGATATAAAAAAGACCATAAGGGACCAGCCCTGGTGCCTAGTGGTTAAGGGAGCTGGATCCCACTTAACCAACCATGGTTTGAATCCTTGCTCCGGCAGCTTCAAAAGCACACCAGGTGTGTGTGTATGCATGCCCAAAATCCTGACAGGATGGGGAAATGGAGAAGGGAAGTGCATGACTATACCCCATTGCAGGAGGGGAAAGAGCATGTGACCTCTGGCAATTTGAAAAGAAAAAAAAAGAAAGAAAAAGAATCCTAGCTAATAGATATTTTGAATAAAAGTCAATGTCAAATAGATTCATGGTTGCTTGAATTCTTTAACTATATTACAGAAACTCTAAGATCTTTTACCATTTTATGTTGACTGTCTCACCAGACCCCAATCAAGTGGACATCTAAAACAGCACAAGAGCAATATCAATTCTTGAGACTGTATAGCTTCTTAAATTCTAATGATGGGAAGAGGACCAGGAAAAAGCCAGATAAATAAGAGCAAAAATAGCAACCCCTCTAATGGCTAATATTAATTACAGAAAATTGTTTACTATAATTGCTTGATAAATAGTAATAAAAGGTAAATTTTGTTTATTCAAACAAATAATTTGATAGAGTCATTAAGTGGAAAGTTAGCAACTTTTTAAAAAACAGTAAGGAAGATTTTATTCAGAACTATTATGATGGGATTGCAACTATTGCAATTTGAAGTTATAACATTTTCTATTGATTCTACAGGAAAGAATTGCTTTTGTTCTATAAAACTCGGTATTACTATTGTTATACAGTGTTGAGATACGGTTCACTTTGTTATACTAGATTCTCATTGTGGTTCATTAAAGGGAAAATTAATCTTAGACCTAATAATCAGAAGTATTTATACTTTCTCTGCTCAATAACTTTGTTGTTCCAGATAGAAACTCTGAAATATGAATTATGTAAAATATTTACATTTTCTCTTTGAATTTTCTGGACAAATCTGACATACATCTCACACACTAGCCTCAACTTCACTCATTCTATTTCTTTAACATTTGCCTTTCTTTCTCTCCACCTTGCACAGTCTTATTGACATTATATATACATATATTGACATTTTATGTCCCTGGTAATCACCTCAAATTCTTTTGCAGGAATGCAAATTAAGATAGTTAATAGATGGAGGAAAGAAAATGGAAGGAGAGAGTGACAGGAGAAAGAAATTTTCAAAAGTGTTATCTGACAGCAGATCATGAAAGGCAAAAAAAGTTGAGACTGAGCAACCAGGTAAAACCTTGCAATAAACCAGACAAACCTAAAGAAAGACTGAATTAGCAATGTACAGGAATAATGGGGGGGGAGGAGAATATGAATGTAAAAGCAAAAAAAGTCTGTAGTTTTCTTTTTCTTTCTTTCTTTTCTTTTTTTTTTTTTTTTTTTTTTTTTTGTTGTTGTTATGTCTTTGTTTTAGAAATGAGGGTGATGGAGACTTCATAGAATAAATTTGGGAGGATTCCTTCCTTTGGGATCTTTAGAAATAGTTTGAGTAGAATAGGGGTTAGCTCTTCTTTTTTATTTTATGTTATATATTTAATCACTGTGCATCATTACAGCATACCAAATGAGTTTTCTCATCATGAATACACTACATATTAGTCCAGTGAAAGATATGACCATAAACATTTTAATCAACAGATTTCTTTCCTTTTGGGCCCCTTATGTTTTTACATCTTTCTTCTTCCCCTTGATTACCTCCCTCTCACCCTCCCCTATTTTCCACCCTTCTCCCCAACCGTCTTCAGTATTATCATTGCTCTCCATGCCTTTTTACCTTCCAGTCACTCAGTTTCTGCCATAGAGTGCCGACATTCAGTATATATTGAGTGGGGACATACAATGTCTCTCTTTTTTTAAAAAAAGAATTATTTATTTAATTTTATTTATTATTACTATTTTTTAAATTTGACCAGCAAGAGGTAGAAAGGGAGAGAGAGAAAGGGAAATGGTAAGTGAGAAAGGAAGCCATCATGTCTGGGACTTAAACTATGGTCAGCCATGTGTGAGTCCAACGCCTTAACCACCATGCCACCTGCCGGCCCCAATGCCTCTCTTTCATTGTCTGGTTTGCTTTACTTCGCAGCAAATCCATATTTGTCCCCTTTCTATCAAATGTCAAGGTCTCCTTTTTTTATTTTTTATTTTTAATTAATTAATTTTACATTCATTCACTGAGCATAGTCTCAGCATACAAAATGTGATTTTCCATCCAAAATATACTGTATAGTGGCTTAATCATACATGTTATCATCAGTCATTTTCCATTTCTAGTTGTATATATATAATATATATATATAAAGGATATATTTTATATATATAATATATATAAATAAATATATATAATATGATATATGTTAATATTATATATATACATATATATACATATATATATATGTGTATATATATATATATATAAAATATATATTTCCCCCCTACTTGTCACCCTCTGCCATTTCCTACCCTCCTCTCACACTATCTCTGGTGTCTACAGTTGTTTTCCATTCATTTCCCCCCCACATTTTATTGATTCACATTTTTTTATGGCTGAGTATTATTCTGTAGTATATATGTTCCACACTTTTTTAATCCATCAGTTCATGGACATTTGGGTTGGTTCTATGTCTTAGCAACTGTGAATAATGCTGCAATAAATATGGATATGCAAGTGTCTTTCTGACAGAATATATGTCTATCCTTCAAGTAGATACAAGGAATCTCCATATTGTTCTCCACAGTTCTCCACTAATTTGTATTCCCACCAACAGTAGAGAGTTCCTTTTTCACCAAAGTCTCGCCAGCACTTATCATTCTTAATTTTTTAATCTTCGCCATTCTGACTGGGGTTAGGTGGTATCTCATTGTAGTTTTGATTTGCATCTCCCTTAAGATAAAAGATGTTAAACATTTTTTCACATGCTTTTTGGCCGCTCATATGTTTTCCTTAGAGAATTGTTTGTTCAGCTCCTTTGTCCATCTTTTATTGGGTGGATCATTTTTGGGGGAGTAAGCTGTTTGAATTTCCTGTATATCCTGGTCATCAGTCCCTTATCTGAGGCATAGTTTGCAAATGTATTCTCCTGTCCATTCACTCTATTGTTTCTTTTGCTGTGCAGAAGCTTTTTAATCTAATGTAATCCTACAGTCTAATTCCATTATGATCAGAGAAGATGTTGGATATAGTTTCTATACTTTTGAATCTGTAAAGGCTGTTTTGTTTTTGTTTTTGTTTTGTTTTTTTTTTTGAGCTTTTTGCTTTTTTTTTTTGTTTGTTTGTTTGTTTTTTTGGAGAGGTTTTTTGCTATAGGGCGCGTGCGCTCGCCAGACAGACAGAGAGAGACAGAGAGACAGAAAGCAGGAAATCACCCCCCAGGGGGGATGGCCACGCCGCAATCCCTTCTCCTCCATTCTCCTCTCGGGATCTTGGGCACGCACGCACACGCGCCCGGCGTGAGTTTAAGTCGCCGGGTCCGGGACTCGAACCGCGGTCGACTACGTGGGAGTCCAGCGACATAGCCATTACGCTAACTGCTGGTCCCGAGCTTTTTGCTTTAAGGTGTGTGTGCTTGCCAGAGAGAGACAGAGACAGTGTATTATTGCCTGTGCTTTGGGGGGTTTTGTTCAATAAGTCTTTGCCTACTCCTATGTCTCTATGAGATTCCCCTGTATTTTCCACCAGTAGTTTCGTAGTTTGAGGTCTTGGTTTTAGATCTTTGATTCATTTTTAGTTGATTTTTGTTCTGTAAAACTTTTGGCGAATTTAGAAGTGAAGCCATCGGGACCTGGGCTTTTCTTTGTAGGGAAGCTAATATCACTGATTCAATCTCATTGCTTGTTATGAGCCTATTCAGGCTTTCTGTGTCCTCCTAATTCAATTGTGGTATATTATATGTGTCCATAAATTTGTCTCTATCATCCAAGTTTTCTTGTTTGTTGGCATATAGTCAGTCGCTCATAGTATTCTCTGATGATATTTTGTATTTCTGGTATGTCTGTTATAATAATGCTGGCTCTGTTACTGATTAGATTTATCTAGTCCCTTTCTCAATTCTTCTTAATTAGTCTAGCTAACGGTGTGCCAATTTTGTTTCTTCTCAAAGAACCAGCTTTGGTTTCATTTATTCTCTGTATAATTTGTTTGTTCTCTATTTCATTTATTCTGCTCAAATCTTTATTTTTTCCTCTTGATATTTTTTGGAGATTTCATCGTTGGTTGGTGGTTTTCCAATGCGGTATGCTGATGGTCCACTTCGCACCTTATGGTTTTTTTCTTGTAAGCACTAACTGCTATAAATTTTTCCCTTATGATTGCTTTCACTGTGTTCCATAGGTTATGAAAGCTCATATGCTCATTATCATTGGTTTCAATGACTTTCTTGACTTCTGACTTCATTTCTTCAGTAGTTGTGAAATCACTCAGTAGGCAGGTTGTTAAGTTTCCAGGTCCTTGCATAATCTTTAGATTTTTTTTCTGCAATTTATTTCCAGTTTTATTCCATTATGATCAGAGATGATATAGAATATAGTTTCTATTCTGTAAAGACTTGTTTTTTCCTTTTTATTGTTTTAGAGGTTTTTGCCTTAAGGTGTGTGTGCTCACGAAAGAGAGAGACAGAGACAGAGACACTGAGAAAGTGAGAAATCACCCCCCAGGGGGTGATGGCACCCTACAATCCCCTCTACTCCATTCTCTTCCCAGAATCTAGAGTACACATGCATGTACATGTGCCCAGCATGAGTTTTAAATCACTGAGTCTGCGACTCAAACTGTGGCCCACTACATGGGAGTCCAGCAAGTAACCATTATGCCAATTTCTTACATGGTCTCCACTAATAATGTGTGAAAATAAAATGCACAGAAAAAAATTCTCATTTTAATAACTGTTTACAACTGAAAAAATAACCAATACTAATGCATGTCTCTTATCTGTGTCCTTTCCCCCTCACTCAAGAAAGCACAAATGAATATTTGGGGGAAAAAATTGGGCCTTGGATTTACATTTCTCTAGAGAGTTGGTGATGGATGTGTATTTTACATAAATCTCAATCTTTTCCCTCTCTTTCTATCTCTCTCTACATATATGAATGTATGTATAATATATATGCT
Organism: Tupaia tana; assembly: GCA_026018925.1. NCBI lineage: Eukaryota > Metazoa > Chordata > Mammalia > Scandentia > Tupaiidae > Tupaia > Tupaia tana. The sequence continues at coordinate 24,616,152 of JAKSZU010000017.1, forward strand.
ATTTTTGTGTATTTTTACTTGAATTTTGGATTAAGCTATTATAAGTGTTTATCAATATATTAAAGCAATTTGGTAGGCAAAAAAGTCAACAAGTATCCACTGTCAATTGCCATTTAGAATTCTTCATAAAATAGATTCTAAAAATATCCTAAAGTACAAAATCTATAGGGTCAAAAAAAGTGGTAACACCAGTATTTAACAAAATGATATTTTTGTATGGGAAGCAAAATCCCATGAAAGAGCAAAAATGAGCTATCTTTTAAGCTATTTTTTTATTGGATTGACAATAAAACAATGAAGAAGAGGAAGAAAAAAGAAGAAGAAGGGAAGGAAGAGAGGAAGGAAGGAAAGAAGGAAGGAAGGGAGGAAGGAAGAAAAGAAAGAAAAGAAAAGAAAAGGAAAAAAGAAAAAGAGAGAGAGAGAGAGAGAGAGAGAGAGAAAGGGAGAAAGGGAGAAAGGAAGAAAGAAAGAAAGAAAAAATCAGATACAGAACTCAAAGCCCAGGACAGCAGTTAAACTTGGAGATCTGACTCACGTTAATTACAAACATAAAAGCAGGTAAGATATGAACAGAGCTGAATATAAAAGAGGTGCAAAAGCCAAGAAAACTGTCCTTTAGGAAAGATTCAGGTTAGTGAGAAGAGAGAAGATACGGCAAAGACAGCAGATATCAGCAAGCCTAGAAGACAAATGAGAGATTATAAGAAAGCAAGTCAAAGTCAAAGAAAGAGAATATTTTAAGAAATAAATAATCCCTCACTGCTATTAAGGGAGTACCAGAGGTCAGAAGAGTAGAATGAATTTGGGGAAAGATCCTCAAATTTTTCTATGAAGCATTTCTGGATGATTACTAAATGGATAAACAAAATTTATGCAGAGAACTAAATTAACAAGAAAGAGCCAGAATCCAACTAAGTACAAAGGCTAAGGCCACATGAGAGGCCTGACCCAACCTAAACAAACCAGGTGCAGAGGTGCCTGTGGTCCTAGCTGCCTGGGAGACTGGGAAAGGAATATTATAATATGGTAAGATAGTGTCAAAAGAATCTCTTTCTATTTCTCTCTCTGTCTCTCTCTCATAAAATCCTACCTCTCATTCTTCCTACCACTTTCATTCACTCTCACATTTAAAAAACTGAAATGAAAACAAATATTTCACACATCAAAATTCTTGAAATTAAACTAAAAGAGTACTTAGAGGAAAATATATAGCATGAAAAGTTTATACTGAAAAAGAGGAAAGGTTATATACAAGGGGAAAGAAATACTACAAATAAGAGCAGAATTCAATAAAATAGAGAATAGAACAACACTAGAAAAAATGATTCATGCTAAAAGATCAGGAAACTTATAGTTAAATTAAGAACACCTTATTGTGCTGTCTCTGAAGCCTATTGGTTAAGGGAGATGGATCCATAGCCAACAACATGGTTCAAATCCCAGTCCTGGCAGTGTGAAACACACTGACCATGTCTGTGTGTATGCCTAAAATCCAGACAAGATGGAGAAATGGAAAAAGGACTGCAGCATGACTACATCTCATGGGGGGTTCTTTCTCTCACTCACCCCTCCCCATCTCGCTGACTTTCTCTGGAAAGTACATGTGCCCTCTGGCAATTTAGAAAAAACAATACAGGACCAGCCAGTGGCTTGGGGTTAAGGTGCTGGATTCAGACATGGTTAACTGCAGTTTGAGTCCCAGACCTGGTGGCTTCTTTTTTCACTTTCTCTCTCTCTATCTCTCTCTTTGTCTCTGTCTCTCTCTGGTCAAATTTAAAAGTGATAATAATAAATAAAAATTTTTAAAAATGCTAGTATATGAAATATATAAATAAATACTAATATATAACAGACAGAATATTACATTTACAACAGCATAAAAAAGATGAAATTCTTAGGAACAGATCTAATAAAGCATCTACATGATAATTATACTGAAACTACAAAATATAGTTGAGAAATATAAATAAAATCTAAATAACTAGCAATATATATAGTGTTCCTAGACCAGAAGATTTGATATATTTAGATGTGACTCCCCCTAAATTGATGTACAGAAAATCCAGCAAGCTTATTTGTAAAAATCAACAACATGATTCTAAACCTTATATAAAAAAACAAAGAGTCTAGAATTCAAAACAATTTTTAAAAAGAAAAACGTTTGAGAAGTCATATGACCTGACTTTCAAACCTTAAGGTAATGTGTTGTTGGAAGGAAAATAAATGTATGAGTCAGCAGAAAAAAATAAAAAGCCATACATTGTATATGTATAGACATACACAATGGAGGCACCTAAAAATTCAATCAAGAAAGAATAGTATTTTCAACAAGTAATTATTCTAGCATTATTTAGAAATCCAAATATTTTTTGAAAGGAGCCTTTACTCTTATATTGCAAAATATGTACAAATCAATTCCAACTAAATTATAGAACTAAAATAAAACCTAAAATTCCAGGGGCCAGCAAGTGGTATGGTGGTTGAGACCCTGGACTCCACATAGCCAACTGTGGTTCAAGTCCCAGAAGTGGCAGCTTGCTTTCTCACTTTCTCTCTGTTTGTCTGTCTCTCTCATGAGCACAAATTCCCTAGAGAAAATTTAAAATAATAAATAAATAAATAACCTAAAACTCTAAAAATTATAAAGGAAAATATAAGAAAAATATTTGTGACCTTGAAATATTCAAATAATTCTTAGGATATACACATATAAATATGAACCATGAAGAAAGCTTTATAAGTTGGGCTTTACCAAAAGACATAGATGGGGAGAAGATATCTGCAAAATTTATAAAATTTTTTAAATTCTTTGACAAAGAATTTGCAACCAGAATATACAAAGAAAACTTAAAATTAAAAAAAAAAACACTTCACCAAGGAATATGAATAGAAAACAGGCACATGAAAAGTATGCTCAATATCATTAGTCATTAGGGAACTACACATTAAAATTACAATCAAATACCACAACATTTACTATACTGGCTAAATTTTTTTGAAACTGACAATGCTGTGCATTCTCAATGAAGTAGGACATCTGGAATGTTGATACATTGCTAATAGGAAAATAGATGATACAGTCACATTGACAAACAGTAAGGCACTTTCTTATAACACCAGACCTACAGAGGCAGCAGGTGGTGTGATGGTTAAGGCACTGGACTCCTACATGGCCTACTTTGGTTCAAGTCCCAGACCCTGCAACTTAAAAGTCACATGGAGTGAATGTGAGTGTGTTTCCAAAATTCTAGGAGGAGAATGGAGGAGTAGGGATTGCGAAAGGGACATTCCCCTTGGAAGATGAATTTTCACTTTCCTTTTCACTGTCTCTATCTTTCTCTAGTGAGCACAAGTACCCTATGGAAACAAAACAAAACAAAATACCATTTAAATCAGCAATCTCGTTCTTGGGTATATACCTAAGATGAATGAAAATATATTTCCTTACAAAGACCTATTGAAAATGTTTACAGAAGCCAAAAAATAAAAATAACTCAATGATCCATCAACTGGAGAATGGATGGATACACAAATTGTTATTCATAAAAAGTACTACTTACCAATAAATAAAAACAAATGCCTCATACATGCAACCACATGAAAAATCCTAAAAGCATATGGCTAGTGAAAAAAAAAATACTTTCATGATTCCATTTATATGACACTCTGGAAAAGTCAAAATTATAGGAAAAAAATCCGATGACTGGTTTGTTGGGGCTGAGAAGAGGGCACTGAATGCAAAGGGGTCTGAGGACTTTGCTTTTTCATTATTATTATTTATTATTATTTATGTATTCAATCGGTTGATGTGCTTGATTGAGCCAATATACAGTGGATGGAAAATCTCATTTCGTATGCTGTACTAATGTACAATGAATGAATGTAAACAAATAAATTTAAATTAAAAGAGATTTTACCCAACATATTACAAGCCACACAGCAGGTAAGTTGAGAATACTATACACGACATCACCAACAGGCAACAAACCATATCTGTGTACCACAAATGTCTTACATCTCCATTTTTGCCCAAATTTCCCTTTCTGCACTCTTCCCCTCTCCCACTCTCCTTCCACTTTGTCCCATGTCCATAACAATTTTCAATGCTTTTATGTCCTCCAGCCTTTCAGTCTCTACCATAGAGGGTAGACAGTCAGTATATGTAAAGTAGAGATATACAATGTCTCTCTTTCATAGCCAGACTTGCTTCACTCAGCATAAATCTTTCATGTTCATTCACTTTCTATCAAATGCCAGGGTCTTGTTTTTTTATGACTGAATAGTATTCCATGGAGTATATGCGCCACACTTTTTCAATCCATTCATCTGTTTGTGGACATTTGGGTTGGTTCCAGGTCTTAGCAATTGTGAATAATGCTGCAATAAATATAGTTGTGCAAGCACTTTTCCAACTGAGCATTCTCTTATCATTTGGGTAGATATCCAGGAGTGGAATTGCTGGATCATATGGTAGTTCAATCTGAAGGTCTTTGAGGAACCTGCACCTTATTCTCCACAGTGGCTGGACCAATTTTCATTCCCACCAACAATATAGGAGAGTTCCCCTTTCACCACATCCCCACCAGAACTTATCGTTTTTTATTTTAATCTTCACCATTCTGACTGGGGTTAGGTGATATCTCACTGTGGTTTTGATCTCCATCTCCCTTATGATGAGGGATGTTTAGCATTTTTTCATATGCTTCTTGGCTGTTCATATGTCTTTCTTAGAGAGTTGTTTATTCAACTCATTTTCCCATCTTTTAATTGGGTCAATCATTTTCTTTCAAGTAAGCTGCTTGAGTTCCCTGTGTATTCTGATTATCAGTCCCTTGGCTGAGGCATAGTTAACAAAAATTCTCTCCCATTCCGAGGGCTGTTGATTCACACTAATTACTGTGTCCTATACTGTGCACAAATTTGTTAATCTGATGTAATCCCACTTGTCTATTTTTGGGATTGCCTGGGACATTATTGAAGGGTTGGGAATGTTCTAGTCTGACTGCAGTGGGGATCACGCTACTGTATATGTTTGTCAGAATTCATTAAATAAAGTATTTCTAAAACATCAATAAATCTGACTTCCAGAAAATAATTATTAAAAATGTACAGGTTGCCTAGCTTGGAATAGTACAGTTGACTGACAGTTTCCATTGTTAACTCTTTCTTTTAATAGTTTTAAATTGACATATGATAGCTGTATATATTTACAGGTGTAGTACGATTTTTCAATACATACATACAATGTATGATAATCAAATCATAGCAATAAAAGTATCCATTATCATTACTTTGTGCAATGAACATTGGAGATCCTTTCTTCTAGCTATTTAGAATTGAAATTGTTAACTCTTTCAGCCTCAGCAAATAAGCTAATGTCATGTTTTTTTCAAGGTGATCCTCACAAATCACTGAGCATGACAATGTTCAAGGACATAACCATTTCTACCAAATAGGAGAGCCTCCCTAACAGGTAAATTGGGAAGTAATAAACAGATTGCATCTGAAGTAGCCTGAAACCTCAAGATGGAGCTTGCAGACTGGATCATTAAACCTCTCTAGTAAGGAGGTTCATATCTCTGGTGGTAACTGCAGACAGCCACTATGTAAGATGGTGGTCTAACTTAAAATATTTCACATGCAATAAGCTGAAATGCCATGGCACTAGGAAGGAATCTCCAGTCAATAGGATGATTCATGCATTGGAAATGAATGGGGGAATGATAACTATAAGAACTATGGAATTAGACATTGCATTGATATACTATAGGTTAATAACAGAGTAGGTATTCTTGAAAATTTTGACCACCCTAGACCTTTGAATCTTTGGGACCTGAAGAGGTGGTCCAATATTCTTCAATAGAAGTTAACAACCCTTCTCATTCCCTAGCAGCAATGCAAGAATAAAATATGTTCTCCCTCAGAACAGTATGGGGCCACTTTAGGGGATAGTCCCACTTCCTTTATCAGATTTCCACTTCTGGCCACCAGGCCTATAAAATGGCTAGGTCACAGGCAGGAGCTCATTAGGTCTAATAACAGAAGAGAGAGTATCCCAAAACAGTTGCAAAAACTAGACAACACATACCAGCAAGACTAGAGAAATACTCATAGAGTCAGTTCTGAGGATCATAGATCAAGGAAAACAGAAATATGCCTGAATAAGTCAGAGTTTATTGACAGGCACTCTTAGAACACAACACAAAGTATAGCATTTTGATTAGTATGACAGAAGATACAGCAAATTCACTGTTAGGGGGGCTCCCAGAAACCTGGAACACACAATGGCCCTCACCGAATACAACTGAAATGCCTAAATTGCAGAGACATAATTTCAAGAAGCAATTAAAAGGTTTAAGGAAAATGAAAATGCTGAAAGAAACATATCATATGAGACCAGAAGATCCATGAGAAGATCGTGGTCCATGGGAGAACTCAGAGGATATCCGGTCATTAAGGCCATCAAAAATGTGCTAGTCAGAGTTGTACCAGAATCATCAGTGATTTGGGTGGTGATTCTCCAATAGCCCAGGCTGAGTGCAGAAGAGCCAGTCACAGACCTCGGCTAACTGCAAGCAATAGGTGTAACACCTTGATGTGACAAAAGCTAAATGCTAATACTTAATAGGAAGTCAGAGACTTGCACTTACTATAAGGACAGGCAAAGTCACAGTGGCCACCAAGAACACTGCAGAACGTTATAGAGATGGTCTGTAGAACATGATATTCCTTGGGAGTATGTCTCCTCAGACTCTTCCCTATGAAGCTATTGTAAGCAACATACTCCTTGACACCAGTTCTTTGTAAAATATGTGCTCTATGGTTGCTAGACCAGAGTGATTTTCTTGGAGTTGCTCACCTGCACATTAGAGGAGTTAATTTAAGATACCCCGAGAGTAGAATCAAGTGTTTCCAAGTTAGTACCACTTGGCAGGCAGTTAGGAGATTATGCTTATTTTCAAAGCGATCCTCCAGCTAATAAAGGCACAGGGCATATTTGGCTCTGAGACACCCTCTGCTGGTCCTGTCATCAACAACACTAAAGTGTACCTAACACGGAAGCGAACAAAGTGACTCCCACATGGTGTAAAAGGCTACATATGGGACCCATCCCCTTACAAAGGCAACAGAGAAGATCTGCAGATGAAAGGGCCTTCCAATCCTAGCAGCACTGGGTGGGGATTAGCTTCCCATGACTGGCACTAAAGTAACCTGATGACTTCCAGCTCTGGCCAGTTAAAGAGACAATTGCAAGGAAATACCCACTTTGATCCTCAAACACAAAATGAACATGTGACACAACTGGAATTTATACTTTAAACATGACCAGCTCCTTTTGATATGAAATAGATTAGATCTCTTATAAACTCATATATAAATGTATATGAATTCCCTGTAAAATCTCACAAAAATCTTCCTATTTCTCCTAATTGATAGACATATATTTTCTAAAAACAGAAGACTATCCCTGATGTTTTATATAAGACACTGTACACATATAATTTGCATCACTGTAATTTTTAAATAATACAAGTCTAGAGTAACTATGTCTAGTAAGTTATCAAAGTTTTGTATAAATTACCTGTGGTGAGTAGAATGCCCCTCTCCAGGGATGTTTATTCCCTGATTCCAAGAACCTGTGAATATATTACATTTACAAGCCAAAAGGGACTTTTCAAATGTAATGAAGGTTATAGACCTTAAAATAGATTATCCTGGATTATCTAGATGGGCCAGTGTGATGGCATGAGCCCTTAAAAGGGGGAGATCTTCCTCTGACTGATCACAAGAGATGCTGCAGATGGGGATGCTGGAAAGATCTAAATGGTGAGATGGTCTTGGCCCACTCTTGCTAGAGGGAAAATGGAGGGAGTACATGAAAAGCAGGAAGTGGAATGTGAGCAGCTTCTAGGAGCACAGACAGCCCTCTAATGACAGCCAATGAGGAAATGGAGACCTCAGTCCTACAATCACAAGGCTAATGACCTGAATGAATACAGAAGCAGATTCATCCTCAGAGACTCTAGACAAGAACCCAGTCAGCTGACACCAGGATTTCAACCTTCCCATACAATGAGCAGAGGACTCAGCTCATCTATATTGTGCACACAGAACTATTAATAAGATAAAATAAATCTGTGGGGCGTGGAAGCTACTCACTTTTTGGTAATGTGCTATGGCAGTAACAAAAATCTAACACATTACCATGTCAGTATGTTGACTTCTAATATTCTGTGGTTCTCTAACTCAATGACCACCAGAATGGTCACTTGAAAGTGCACATTCTCAGGACCAATGTACTTTCTACTACAAAATGTTAGTTTTTATGAGTACATGGAAAATTTGTACTCACAATTGCTGGTTATTTTTAAAGATATTATCTAAGAATAATTTACTTATTTCTCAGTGATTATCACTCCAAAATGTACAATTTAATGATTTATTTTTTAAATTAAGTAATTACATTGTCAAGTCTTTATAAAACTATCTTATCAATTTGACATAGTTCACTTTAGATAAAATGTCTCTTTCATTGTATTTTTAATATATTTTATTAGATTTATATGTTATATCACCACATATTAATCATATTAACAAAAGTTATTGATAGTTAATAGAGTTGAAAGAATCGGTGTTTTTTTGGGGGAGTTGGAGGTTTTTGCTAGAGGGCACACGCACTCAACAAAAAGTCAGAGAGACAGAAAGCGAGAAATCACCCCCCCGGGGGACGGTCATGCCACAGTCCCTTCACCTCCATTCTCCTCTCGGGATCTTGGGCACACACGCACACCAGGCCAGAGTGAGTTTAAGCCACCAGGTTCGGGACTCAAACCGTGGTCGACTACGTGGGAGTTTAGTGACATAGCCATTACACCAACTGCTGGTCCCAAAAGAATCAGTGTTTCAAAAAGTTTTAGAAGAGGGACCAGCAGTTAGCATAATGGCTATGTCGCTGGACTCCCCCGTAGTGGACCGCGGTTCGCGTCCCGGACCTGGTGGCTTAAAACTCACGCCGGACGTGTGTGCATGCGTGCCCAAGATCCCGAGAGAAGAATGGAGGAGAAGGAATTGAGGCATGACCATCCCCTCTGGGAGGTGATTTCTCGCTTTCTGTCTCTATGTCTCTCTCTGTCTGTCTGGCGAGCGCACGCGCCCTATAGCAAAAACCTCTCAAAAAAAAAAAAAAAAAAGTGTGAGAAGATAAATGATAACAAAGATTTATAGGCCTCAAAAGTACAAACAATGTGAAGCAAAAGTGACTCATATTTTTAGTATAAAGTAAATGTATAAAACCAGTAATACTGAGTTGCTTTTTAACAGGACTTTATTGGTACGATAGTCATATTTTGGTAATCATATTTCTTAAATTAGTCATTAAAATTGCATGTGACTTTTGCAAGCCTCTTACAATTCCCCAAATTCCTAATCTGTAGAACATATGCTGGGATGTTCAAAGTTTACCTGTTCCTACAGTGTTTCTAAGTTACAACAATACCAACAAAATTAGATTTTTCCACTCTAGACTGTAACACAAAATCTGGATTTTGAACATAGACACTTACTTTTTCTGAGTCCTTTCAGCCAGCCTTGCAATCTCTATAGCTGCCTTCCTTGCTTCAAAATCTTCCCTTTTTACTATCTCTCCAGTACCTCGGTAGCCTAGCTCCACCAGCTGGCGAGCCAGGGTTTCATCCTAAAGAAAAACAACAATTGGTAGATATGTGGGTGAATAATACATCGTATTTTCTCCATTGTATCCATCCAATTGTTTGCAATGACAAATTAATTTATTATTTTTAAATGACACAAGATCTATTATATCTGAAAACCTACAATTATTTCTAACATCTGATTTGGTCTTTCCTATCCCATAGATAGAAGAAGAAAAAAAAAAAAGAAATAACATCAACTACTCAATTTTTTCTAAGGGGTTGGAGGACAAAAGTCTGTTGAGTTTTTAGTCACTTTATGAGAACAGCTGTGAATAATTAATAAAATATCTCTAAAACAATAAAATTAGAGACCAAAGTATTCATATAAGAAAGACTCTTTAAAACCCCTTGGCACACAAAGAGAATTCAGCTGCTTTTTGAAAAGTTCAACATTTCAGAGACTTACTTCCTGGAAGTCAATTAACTGATGACACAGAACATTATAACTTCAAATACAGAATAAAGAGGAGCAGATGTATTTCCTACTTAACGGGAAAGACATTGTTTCCATATAATGTCAGTACCAATAAAAACAAAAAAGTAGAAACCAAACAAGATAACCACAAAACGCTTCATATTGGAAAAAAACAAATGTCTCCACAGTATTTTATGCCTTTTATATTTCAGTTAATTTAAGAACTGTCTCATGCATTTTTGTCACTTACATAGTATATTCAAAGGGAATGTTGTTTCCTGTCATTTCAAGGGGTGTCATTTTACCTTAAGTTACTAGTATAAAGATTAAAGTATTACAAACAAATGTATATTCATTATTATCATCTCAGTTCAATATAAAATACTTGAAATGTAGTAAAAAACATTGTATGTTTTATTGTTTTAGACTCTTAACTAGGGCACCAATGTTGAATGCAAGAACTGTCTAACAAATAAATAAGAAAACTTAAGATGCTCAGTTAATAATCTATTCAGCCCTCAGTGGCTACGTGAAAGTTGTAACTATTCAAGCCAAAAAATGTAGGTACTATAAACCTAGAAGCCTGCTACTTTTCATTGTTAAGCATTAAAAGCAAATATTAAACTCTGTGTAGCAAGGTGCATTTATTGGCAAGCTATCACAATGCAAAAGCACCAGGCCTTGGAAGGCCAAGGTTATTGATCTTATTTCTGAGGTGTTCTACTTAAAAGACATCTCTATTCCTACACCCATTAGTATGAACCACAAAACTGAGCAAATGACTCCACCTAGTGGAACTAATCTTTAATAGAAAAAGCAGTGCAGATTTGAGGTTAGATTTACAAAAGTGAGATCATTCGAGTATGAATTTTCTTACTTATACTACTAAAAGCAAGGTTATAGAAAGGACTCAGCTCAGGATTGCAAAACACTTCTGTAAGAATATAATTTTCTTGTGGTCAACATAGAATTTCATATAATAAAGACTATTGAAAAGTTGCTGTATTTATTTTTTGTATTAAGTAACATGCAACATTGAACTACTAATTTAAGAAATACAGACCAGGGAACCAGCAGTTAGCGTAATGGCTATGTCGCTGGACTCCCACGTAGTCGACCGCGGTTCGCGTCCCGGACCCGGTGGCTTAAAACTCACGCCAGGCACGTGTGTGTGCGTGCCCAAGATCCAGAGAGGAGAATGGAGGAGAAAGGAATTGCGGCGTGACCATCCCCCCGGGGGGTGATTTCTCACTTTCTGTCTCTAATGTCTCTCTCTGTCTGTCTGGCGAGCGCGCGCACCCTATAGCGAAAATCTCTCCAAAAAAAAAGTAACATGTGGTTATTATGAAAAACTTGGAGACATAAGATAAACATATCACCCATGATTTGACCACTTAATCACTGATATCTTGGAGTACAGCATTTCAGTCTTTTCTCCTGGTATGTTTGTGTGTGTTGAATTTCTTTGACTAAAAGTAGAATCATGCTGTGAAAAGTCTCTCATGGCCTACTTCTTCTGATATTTAACAACACATCTTGAACATCATTTCATTAAGTACACCCACAATAAAATTTTAGTGATTACATATTTCATAAACTTGTAAGGACAAGTATTGGATATAGTTCACTACTGTGCCTTTAGCTCAATGAAAACGATTCAAAATTCTAATCTGATTTGCATTGCTTTGATTACTAGTGAGGTTTACCATCTGTTCACACATTTCCTGGTCATATGCAATTCTTCTTTTTGAACTGTCTGTTTTGAATTGTTAAATATCCCTTTGCTTATTTATTACTAATCTGTAACAACTTTATATGCATACTAAATATATTAGCTAAAGGTCTGCAAAATATCTCGAAATATTTTTCCTAGGTCATTTTTTTCCTGTAACTTTTTATACTTTGGTTTTTACAATTTAATATTCAGAACATTAATATACTTTGATGTCTAGTACTGTGAAGAGAAATAAGTATTTAGCTTTTCCAGAAAGTTTTCTCATTCCAAAATATTGGGTCATGAGTATGCGTTTTTGCATAGAAAAACATACAAAAATAGGTTATGATTTTCCCAACAACCTAGTGGATAGCTATTCCATTGTTGAACACTGCGCTTCTTTTCTCTACTGATCTGAAATTCTACAGTTTCATATATTTAATTCTTAAATACATAAGCTCTGTTTCTGGATTTCTATTATGCACTATTGATTGGTCTCTCTGCTCTCTCAATTCTATCAGAGCATAGATGTGGCTGTCTTAACTACAACTCTTTCCATAAAGCTCCACCACAACTTTTTGTCCCTACAGATTTCAAGTCGCACTTGAATTGGGTTATCGCTGCCAGGAGCAACCACTAGGCTTAAGATAGGGAGGTCAGAGTTGGGAGTAGTGGGAAACAATGTATATTCAAATGCCATCTTTCACTGTTTTTGAAAGTGAATAATTTATAATACTGGATTTCCTCATGTTAAAACAGCAGGGCATTTTTTTTAATCAGCCTATTATTGCAAGGGGGTTCTCTCAGAAACAAACATTGGAATGTATAGTTGTGTGCAGAAAGGTAATTGGAGAATGCTCTTGGAACTGATACTTTCAGAAGGGTAAGGAAAAGAGAGCTGAGATAATTCACAGCTCTGGTGCATTAGGATGGCCTTTTAGAGTTGTCCCAAATATATATAGATATCTAGGTGTGTGTGTGTGTGTGTGTGTGTGTGTGTATATATACACACACACACACACACACACACATATATATATATGCATTTTGTGTGTGTATATATAGAGATATAGATTTATATATATACATTTTGTGTGTATATGTATAGATATAGATATATATATACCTAGACATCTATATATATATACACATCTACATATACATGTATATATATTTTTGACCCAAAATGTGTGTATATATATATATATATATACACATATATATACAGTTGTCCCAAATGTGTATATATATATGTGTATATACATATGTAGTTGTCCCAAAATGTGTATATATATATATATATATATATATATATAGTTGTCCCAAATTTATATATACCTAGATATACATTGTGTGTGTGTGTATATATATATATATATATATATATATATATATATATTGCATTTCTGTGTTCTTTACTTTGGTTACACAAAATCATTTGGCTAGTTATTTGGCCATATCTTTATAACCCTATAATGAGCAGCAATTGGAAAAGAACTCCCCAAGAAAGGAATAGGACTTTGGAAAAGCCAAAAGACGGGGTGACTGCAATCAGCTTAGTTAGGGGTTTGTCAACTTTATTGACATTCAATAAAACTTTCATTGATCTTCTCTATTATTTTTCACTTTTTCATTTCATGGATCTCTACTCTTTATTATTTCTTCCCATTTACTTGTGTGGACTTAATTTTCTTTTCTTCTAGCTCCTTTAAGTGAAACTAAAGTCATTAGTTTTCAGATGTTTTTTTCTTTTGCAATGTCAGCCTTTAAATCTATAAAGTTCTCTCTTTGAGTGTATCTGACAAATTTTGACATGTCTTGTTCTCATTTTATTCAAATAAACATATATTCTAATTTTTCTTGTTTTTCTTTAAGCATGAGTTATTTCAAATTAAGTTTTAATATTCAAAACTTGGGGAATTACACTGGTATACTTCTGTAATCAATTTCTATTTTTAATTTTGTTATAATCAGAGAATATGCTTCTGTATGATTTCAATATTTTAAATGTATTGAGACTTATTTTATGACCCAAGACCTCCTCATGAATGTCCCACAAACATTTAAAAAGAATATGTATTCTATCATTGTGTGGCCATTGTATAAATGTCAAGTAAGTCAAATTGGTTGCTAGTATTCTTCAAATCTTTTATATTTTTCTAGATTTCCCATCTTCTGGTTCTATCAACTACTAAAAAAGAAATGGTGACATTTCTAGTCATAATTGTGAAGCTGTCTATTTCTTCTTTCAATTCTTACCAGTTTTTCTTCATGAATTTTAAAGATCTGTTATGAGACACATAGACTGGATGTTTATTATGATGTGATGAAATGATGCTTTTTATATATATATGAAATGATCTCTTTTTTCCCCTGATATATTTCTGATTCTGAGTTCTACTTCACTTGATATTTATGCAGTTATTACAACTCTCCTTATATTTGTGTTTGTATGACACACATTTTTCTACCTCTTTGTATTTTAATCTATTTAGTCTATTTATATTAGATTGTATTACTTATATTTGAAGTGGGGTGGTATTTATGGATCTTGAACTTTTACCTATTCAAACAACCTCTGCCTTTTCATTGAAGTGTTTAGATTATTTCCATGTAATATGATTTTTAGTATGGTTGGGTTTTAATCTTCTACCTTGTTATTTCTTTTTCATTAGTCTTATTTGCTTTGATCTTTCTTCTTTTCTATTGGAGTGAATATTTTTTTAGTATTTTATCTGCATTATTCAGTTATTAGCAAAAAATTATCCTAGCTTTTGTTTGGCTGAAAAAAATACCTTACCTAAACTTTTTACTAAATATTGTATTCTAGGTTGACTTTTTAAAAAAATCTCTCAGCACTTTAAAGATATTCCATTGTCCTATGGTTCTCCTTGTTTCTATGAGAAGTGTTCAGTCATTCCTGTCTTTGTTTTATATCTACTTTCACTTGGTCACCTTTAAGATCTTCTCTTTAACACTAGTTTTCAGTGATTTTATTAAGATATTCCATAGAGTGGTTTTCTTTGTGTTTATTCTGCTTAGAATTTCTTGAACCAGGGACCAGCAGTTGGCGTAATAACTATGTTGCTGGACTCCCATGTAGTCGACTGCAGTTTGAGTCCCGGGACCTGGTGGCTTAAACTCACGCCAGGTGTGTGTGCCTGCATGCCCAAGATCCCAAGAGGAGAATGGAGGAGAAGGGATTGCGGCGTGGCCATCCCCCCTGGGGGTCGGGGTGATTTCTCGCTTTCTGTCTCTCTGTGTCTCTGGTGAGCGCACGCGCCCTATAGCAAAAACCTCTCAAAAAAAAAAAGAATTTATTGAATTTCTTTTCTTTTCATATTAGTCATAACTTTTTAAATTAACAAGTAGCAAATAAGACACTTTTAAGATATTGTTTAGTACATACTGAAACAGATCTGCTGTAAATTCAGAAATTAACACATTTACAGTAAAATATGCTTACACCTAAATCTGAACAAATTTATTTAAAGCCCCTCTTAGGTAGGTCCTAAATACATGCAATTACCATGTAAAAACAAGACCATGAAATTCAGGTAAGAAATTATCAAATTACTTAGTTACCAAAACTAGAAAAAAAGAAACAACAATAAAATGGAAACTAAGAAAAGACATTTAAAAAATAAATAAATAAGGCAGCTAACAGAGCAGCTTTTAAAAAACAGGCCATATATTGATCTTCTTGACTCTGTGAAGTCATAGTTTTCATAACATTCAGAAAATCTTTAGCCATTCTCTCTTAAAATATTTTTTCTTCTCTCCTTCCCTCTGCTCTTTTGGATTCCACTTATGGGGCTGTTTGACACTGCACAGGTGTTTAAGGATCTGGTTTTGTCGTTATTGCATTGTTTACTGCTGGTGAACAGAACTGTCATAGATCAACTTTAGATTTTTTAAAAAACTCATTTATTTGTTCTAACACAGTTATAGCAAATTTTGCTTGCATTTTCATTAAAGATAATCTCATTGTCTGGAAATAATAATATTCTGACTCGTTCCGAATAATTATGGAAGGCCAGTCACAGTGGCACAGTGGTAACATAATGCTCTGCAATGCTGAAGCCACATGAGAAGGTCCCAGACTCTGAGCCCAAGGTCTCCCTGTACATGCTGGGCATGTGCATGCACGCCCATGGTCCTGGCTGGCTGAGGCTGGGAATAGATTGCAGAGTGAAGACCCTGTTGGGCTACTTCCTTCTGCCTTTCTCTGTGTGTTTTTCTCTCTAAATAAGTAAATAAATCTTTAAAAATTATTTATGGCATTTTCCTTAAACTGTAGAACTGCATTGGCCAGACTGCCAACAAAATAGTAGAAGCAAGTTTTTTTCCTATCATTTTTCTGATTTGAATACTAACTTTTCAAATGTTTAATTACTAAGTATAAAGTTTTTCATAATATACTCTTTACCAAATTATAAGGGTGGGTTTAAAATTTCATCCTATGCCTTTTCTACATCCACAAAGATAATCTTTTTCTCTTTTCTAGTTTGTTAATATCATGAGTTCATCCTTGCATCCTATGATAAATCATACCATTTTCATTGTAATATAGTCTTGAATTCATTTTAAATGTCCTTCATTCCATTCATAAGTAAAATCACTCTTTTACTTCCTATTCTGTGCTTTCCTCTTTGTAAACTGATGCCAGCGCTACATAAATCCTATAAAATTTAAGAAACTTGCATCCCTAAAAAAAAAAAAAAAAAGGGGAACCAGCAGTTAGCGTAATGGCTATGTCGCTGGACTCCCACATAGTTGACTGAGGTTTGCGTCCCGGACCCAGTGGCTTAGAACTCACGCCGGGTGCGTGTGCGTGCGTGCCCAAGATCCCGAGAGGAAAATGGAGAAGAAGGGATTGCGGCGTGACCATCCCCTTTGGGGGGTGATTTCTCACTTTCTGTCTCTCTGTCTCTCTCTGTCTGTCTGGCGAGCGCACACGCCCTATAGCGAAAACCTCTCAAAAAAAAAAAAGAAAAGAAAAGAAACTTGTATCCATCACATTTTACTAATTTTAATTATACAAATCACATACAAATTCTCTTTTCTTGTTAAAAAAATTAAAGCATGGTATATGCAATGAATTTATATTGTATCAACTTAGCTAAGTTGGAACTTTCTCTCCCATAAGTTTTCTTCCCTGGAAAGTTACACATTAGGATAGGCCACAGGAGATATTTGTAATATATTTAGAAGGCTGAAGTGACAGAACAGCTATATTGCTTTAGCTTTTGCAGAAAAGCTTCTCCAACTTTTGAGTCAGGCAAATGTTAAGTTCTGGACTAAAGGTGCCAGCTTCTCTTGCGGAATGATCCCATCATCACGATTGGAGGACAGGAAGAGGTGAGAGTCTGATATGGGTTTTTGTCAGTCCTCATTAATTCAGGGCTCACTTTGCCCTTGCTTCCCCCACTTCTAAAGTACCTTTCCCTTATGGATGTCTGTCCAGATGACTTCAGGTTACAGCATTAGGCACAAAGAAACTGTCTTTCATAAACTGTATAGACAGCTTTTACACTCCTGTAACTCAAATCTCTATTTAAAAAGTAAGTGTGAGGGCCAGCCGATGACAGCGGTTATGTCGCTAGACTCCTGCATGGCCAACCACAGTTCAAGTCCTGGACCTGGTGGCTTGAAAAATCACACAGGGAGTATGTGTGTGCATGCCCAAGATCCCAGGAGGAGAATGAAAGAGAAGGGGTTGTGGTGAGACCATCCTCCCTGAGAGGTGATTTCTCACTTTCTCGTTCTCTCTCTCTCTCTCTCTCTCTCTCTCTCTCTCTCTCTCTCTCTCTCTCCAGCAAGTGCATGTACCTTTAACAAAAACTCTAAGAAAAAAAAAAAAGAAAGAAAAATAAATGAGTATATGTGAGTGTGTGTGTATAGTCCATGGAATACAGGAGCAAAAGTTATTTAGTTTATCAGCTTTAGAAACTTGCAATGAAAACAAGTCTTCAGGTAAACATGTGTTTGTTGCCGTATTAGTTTGTCATGGCTGCCATAAGAAAATACCATAAACTAGGTGACTTAGACCACTGAAATTTATTTTCTCATAATTCTGAAGGTTCAGGATCAAAGTATCAGTGGATTGGGTTCTTCTGAGTCTTCCTTATGACTTGCAGATGGTCCATGTTCTTGCTGTATTTTCACGTGGTTGCCTCTCACTATGTGTCCTAATTTCCTTTTCTTGGATTCCAGTCACATTGGATTAGGACCCAACTATCTGCCTCATTTTCCCTTAATTACCTCTGTAAGGCCCTGTATCTACAATCATTCACACTATAAGGCACTTGGGGTTACAACTTCAACATACAAATTTTGGGAAGGCAAAATTAAGCCTGTAACAGATACCATAGGGAAATATGGTGCTTCTTATTTTAGTGGAAATAAGAAGTATAATGGGGTTGGTTGCTTCTAAGTGTGCTAGAGGACTTGGGGAAAGAAAATGCTCAGCTCAGCAGTTAAGGATTACCTAGCTACTTGGTAGCTGTTAATTTCATAAAAACCACTCTCATCATGCAAGGGTCAAAATTTTGTTCTCACTTGAATAAATATACTTAGGATGAATTTGCCCTCTCTGCTCACAAAGCTGCTGAAACCCAAGACTTAGAGAATGCCATATTCGCCATCATGGTATTCCACACAGCATTACTTCTGATCATAGAACTCATTTACAGCAACTGAAATATGGCAACGAGCTCACACTCTCACAATTCATGAGCTTTACCATGCTCCCCATCATCCTGTAGCATCTGGCTTGACAGAATAGTGGAATAACCTTTTCAAAGGCCCAGTGCAACTGAGTGTCAACACTTTGTGGGCCAAGGTCAATCTCTTGCAGGATGCTTTATGCAAATGATACATGGTGGTGTTTCTTTCACAGCCAGATTCACAGGTATAAGAATCAAGGGGTGAAAATCATAGTGGCCCTTCTATTACTATTACTTCCAGTAATTCACTATTGAAATTTGGCTTCTTCTGCTAGGATCTGCTAGTCTAGAAGTTTCAGTGCCCAGGAGGGAAAAAATTCCACAGAGGCACAATGATGCTATAAACCTACTGAAGGAAAAATATGGGTCTCCTCTTAAGTGAAGAGCAGCTAATGTGTGCCAACATTTCTTTCTATTAAATAAATAAAACCTATAGCTGATTCTAAAATATGTAAATTAAAATTTTTCATGGGAAACAATATGTACTATGTACCTTGACACAATAAAAAAATACAATGGTTGTTTGCTAGTTGGCTTATTTTTTGTTAGTTGGCTTACCGTATGTCTTGGTAAACTATGTTACTGTATTTTCCCTAGAGTCTCACCTAATCAATACTTGCCAAATAATTTTAAGGATAATGGAAAGAAAATTCTTTAAGCAAAACTCAATATTGCTTATAATTCTAATACTCCTTGATTTCTTATCTGAGAAAAGGTAAGAAATTCAATTAGGATGTTTAATTTCTCCAGTGGTCATTGGCAGCTATTGAAACAAAGAGACTATGATTGTTTCAATGGAAGAATTACCGAGAATGAACCTGGAAAATCACAGTGTAATAATTTTGCCAAAACTTTTCAGCTATTTGTATATTGATTTAGGAGATTAGTTTAATTAGGTCTGCTGATACTAATTCCCAGAACAAATATTGTTATTTGAGTTAACAGAGCTAAATCTAATTGCTGATACTGTGATAAAATGTTTAATGTTTTGTAGCTATCTAGTAAAACAGGCAAAGCACAAGAGACATAAAATGAAGAGCTTCTTTTATTCTCCTGAATCACCTTACCCCTTTCCAGATCATCAAATAATTAACTCGTGTCAGTCTTCATTTTTTTGCTACTTTCCTTTCTTCTTAGCCAAGTATCATATAAACAGTAATGTGGATATTACATTCATACACTATTTGTCTACTTACTATAGTCTGAGGTGTTAAATGACTATATAGATGTCAAAGTCATCACAGCAAATAATTGGAAAACTCAAAAGGGATGACTAAAAAGAGTAAAAGTACTATTTACAAAGACATGGCCAGAATTAATGGACACCAATGTGGGGTAGTGAAGCAACCTTGGGTTAGCAACAGTGGGAAGCCATTAAAACCACTGGGTGTAAAAGGAGATGGGAGAGAAAGCAATTCCTAGAACCTGAAGCGTTGCCAGTTCCTGGAAAGAGCATGGCAGTTTTATGAATGAGAAGTTGGCCAAATGTAAGGAATGCAGCCACTCTCAAACCACAGCCAATAGGGAGATGTCAGGAAATACATCCTCCAACCACTCTCTCCCAGCCCTCTTCTAATTCCTTGCTGGTGTTTCTTATTCACTGAAACCAACCCAGAGCCCAGAGGGCCTGATTAATTACCACTGAGGTCAGCTCTCAGGGGGTTAGGGGTACAAATAAGAACAGATAAGGGCAGAGAGGGGTAGAGAATAGATCAAGCACAAATCATAAGGCCATTTGTAGGTGAATCACTAGTACCAGTTTGTTTTTCTTGAGAGAGAGAGAGAGAGAGTTTTGCCATAGGGTGCATGCACTCGCTGGAGAGACAGAGAGATAGAAAGCAAGAAATCACTGCCCGGGGCAAGGGTGGATGGCCATGCCACAATCCCTTCTCCTCCATTCTCTTCTCGGGATTTTGGGCACGCATGCACATGCACCCGGTGTGAGTTTCAAGCCTCTATCTCCAAGACTCGCATCATGGTCAACCATATGGGAGTCCAGTGCTTTAAAGCCTCTATCTCCAAGACTCGCATCATGGTCAACCATATGGGAGTCCAGTGCTTTAACCGCTATATTACCTGCTATTCTCGAATCACTGGTACTAATTTTTTTTCACAATTCTTTTTATTATTATGATTATTACTAATTTTTATGGAAATTATAATAACTGAAAACTTTTGGCAATCGAATACACTACACAATAAAAGAGTACCTGGAAGGCAGTAAAGACTTAGAATAAATGAAACTTAGACTGAATGTAAGCACTATACTAAAGTTAGGTTACTGAGGTCAAGTCTAGAACAGATTCTTAAACTCCTGCCAATTAAGGCAATATCTACTACAGCAAGCTCTTAGTGAAGGATCATTAACTAAAAGGTGGTTAAATGAATACATGGACTGCATGAATGGACAGATGGAAGTACAGCTGTCTCATAAAATTTTACAGGCACAAAAAACTTCGAGTGTAATCTAATCCAGTCCTTTTATTTTACAGGTAAAGAAGGAGAATTTCAAAAATGCTTAAATACACAATATTGCAGAATAAGAATCCAAATCTCAAGATTCTAGCCTCAACTATAATGTGCGATCACTAATTTACTGTTTAAAATTTGCTCCATTCAGAGAAGTTCAAGACATTTATTGTACAACATTATGACTATAGTTAATAACAATATATTGTATTCTTGAAAATTGCTGAGAGAGATTTTAGGAATGCTGAGTAGTCTACTATTGTCTGTGTGACCTAAGTGGGCAATTAAACTGTATCCACAGAAAATATTTGAGAATATAAGTCTCCAGAGCTATTGGTACCTAAAGTTGGTCATTAATCAATCTAAATATGTGTGTGTGTGTGTATGTGCGTATGCTTTACTATCATTACTCAACTATTAATAAACCTTCATCTTATTTTTTATAAAAGTACAAAATGAATAAGCATAAACATGCCTAATTTAAAAGTAAACTTCTGGGGCCAGGAGGTGGCATGGTAGTTGAGGCACCAGACTTCAAATGGTCAACTGCAGTTCGAGTCCCGAAACAGTGGCTTGAAAATCACAAGTGTGTGTACGTGTGTGTGTGTGTGTGTGTGTGTGCACATGTACATCCAAAATCCTGAGAGGAGAATGCAGGAGAAGGGATTGTGGGGTGACTATTACCTGGGAGGTGATTTCTCCCTTTCCTCTCTCTGTCTTCCTCTATCTTTCTCTGGTGAGTGCATACGCCCTATGACAAAAAAAAAAAAAAAAAAAAAAAAAAAAAAAAAAAAAAAACACATTTCTTTACCATTCCTCCAAATACAGTCACCATCTACCATTTTGGAAACCTCTAAAGTTCCGATTGATGAAACACAAAGTGTTAATTTTTCATCCCTAGTCAACATGGATGTTTTTAGTTCCCTATTCATATGGAAAACGTTTTTTTTAAATATTGAAACCTTTTTAACTGATACTCGACTTAAATTTTGCAATCTTTCACATGTGCTACAAAGAGGTTTTTATTCCATAAAGATGTTTACTGTCTACATTTCAACTTTTCTTACTTAACTATTCAGACATTTGGATACAAACATTGTTTAGCAGCACACTTTTTCCCCTTCATCTCATTGTCTTAGATGCAAGGCATAAAACTTCCTTTCATGATTTTAAACATTATCTTTATAAAACACTATAAAACACTGTTTCTTTTTTGAAGCTTTAAACTATGTGGGAAATACCAGCTACATTTAACAGATAATTCCTAAATACTTGTCCAAGGTCACGCAACTCTTTTGTGGCAGAGATAGGGCTAGAATTAGATGTTTCTAGTCCCTTAAAAGAGTTTTTAGGGGTGCCCCACTGCCTGTGGTTAAGGGAGCTAAGTCCTAGTGGTCTACCAAGCTTTGGAGACTTGAGAAACACATGAAGTGCATGGATGCCCCAAATCCTATTCACAGGTTGGATATAGGGTGATGAAGGGTTTTCGGTGTGACCATGTCAATTCTGGGTGGAAAGGAGTGTGCTTTTTCCTGTCTCTCTCTGACTTTCTGGTGATTGCATAATCACCAGTTAAAAAAAAAAAATCTATACCTAGCCCATGAATGTGTTTTGAAGGATAAGCACTTTCAAACCTATAATCCACTTTTAAATGAAACCCAACTTCTGTCCGATATTTGGAGGCCAAAAATTTCAGTCCACTAAAATACAAAATTATATACCGTTGCAGACTGGAAGTGTGGGGCTTCAATTCCTTCCCAGACTCAACTGTGGTTTGACGCCACAGAGTGGCGCTAGTTCTCGCTGGCCCAAACAGGGAAGGGGCAGTGTGAGGCTGACGCGTCTAGGACAGCAGAATCTCCAGGACGATGGGCATGTGGCCAGTCTAGCCGGGCGCTGGGCTGGGAACATGCCCGGGCTTCAGGGCCCCACGGTCCAGCTCCCGGATTCCCAGCCTGGACATACTCGCTGCTATCCGCGTTTCCTCTAGAACTAGACCCTGGCTCCTCTTCCTCCCGGCGGGGGTGAGGGTGAGGCTGTCTGCTGAGCAGAAGACAGTAACCATTAGGTCTGATTTCTCGGTTTTGTTTTTGGTTTTGCTTCTGTTTCGTTTTTGGATGTTGACTACCGACACTGGTTGTGATTATCAACTCCACATCTACCCGTAGCAGGAACTGAAGAGCTCTCTGAATCAACAGCGTAGGGTGGGAGTTTGTGGACCCAAATGCCAAATATAACACCAAATACCCTAGGCTGGTGCTGCCTTTTGCCCTGGGACGATGCGGTCTTCTGTTCTTTCGTACAATCTGGCAAAGCCGGAGACGCAGGCTGTGCGTCCGGGTACAACCCCCGAGAATTCTGGGCAGGCCATTCTGCAGACAATGCCTGTCTGTGGAAGGGGCGTGGGCCGTGAGGAGCCCTGAAACGCCGGGACACAGAAACTCACTACTCCCAGTGGGCATGTCGCGTGTCTCTGCGTGGGGTGACACGAGGGGCCCACATTCTGTCAGGACACGCAGCGCGGGAGGGACCGGAGATTCATCGCAGTAGCTTCGAAGCCGCCCGCCGCGGGGACTGCGCGGAGCCTGCAGCCTGCGCGGCCGGCCTCCAGGGGGCGACAGGCCTGGCCGCGGGGACTCGCGGAGGGACCGAGGGGCTCTGCCGCGACGCCCCTTACCTCCAGGTAGTACAAGTCCACCGTGGTGATCTGCGAGTCGAGGAAATCTTCATAGGTGCTGAACTGAGTGACTATATTGTCCACGGCCGTCTGCCCCTCTTCCTGATCCATTGCGGTTGCCTCGGCCTAAGCGTCCGTAGCAACAGAGGCACGCGGGCAGAGTCGGGGGCCCCTCCCACTTCGTTCCATCCAATCAGCTGGAGCCATTGTGGCGCCCTCGCCGTTAACCCCGCCCTCCGTCTTGTTACTCAGTTTAAAGACTGACCCGCGTTCCTGCGAACTCTGGCTCAATTTCCCACACTGGCTGCTGAGGTCTAAGACCCAAAAAGCGCTCAGAATTTGGGAAAATAGTGCAAAGTCTAATCTGAAGTTAGAAGTTTTCACACTGCCAAGAGATCCAGGCAGCATATTGTAGATCCCCGTTCCTAAACTCATTGTAAAAACCATGTCGGGCAGGACAAAAATACTGCGGAATTTTGTAAGAAGAGTATCACAAAACAGAAGTCTCTGGTTATGGTCTTGTGACCATGGCCAGTAACAAAATACATGAGTGATTTTATCAAATGTATTATATATTATAACTTAAACACAAATCTTTGCTAATGTTTGGATATGAGGAACGAGTCCTAAATTTCTCAAAGAAACTCAGTATCTTTGAAGACCTCTTTTAGCTGAAGTCGTGCTTTTAAGTTTTTCAAACTATTTAAATTTTAATAAACACATAGTATAAAGCTTTGCTTTTTTCGAAGTGACTTCTTGAAGGGCAAAATATCTGTAGAAACTTAGAAAATAAAAGTTTTTACAGTAGATTTTTGTTTTCTGTTAGAAAAAAAAGAAACTGCATTTTTAAAACATGGAATTAAAGGAATCCAATGTTGAATTTGTTTGGTAGCTCAGCGGGAATGCAATATTCTATGTGGCTGTAGCCGCATGGGAAGGTTCTGGGTTTGTATCCAGAAGTTTCCTTGTACACACAGTGTGGGCAAGCAGGTGATCCTGGCTGGCTAGGGCTAGGGCTGATGGTGAAGTTAAGACACTGTAGGGTCTCTCTTTCTCAAGAAATTAACTTTGAGGGAGGAAAACAAAACAAAACAAAACAAAACAAAACAAAACAAAACAAAAACTTGAGAGAACTTTCTTCTCTCTCCCCACCATGTGAGGACACAGTAAGAAGGTGCCATGAACCAGGAAGCCGGCCTTCACCAGACCCCCGAACCCTCCCATGCCTTCATCTTGCACTTCTCAGCCTCCAGAACTCCAGGAGAGGGTGGAGTGTGCTTGTTGCTTAACTCAAACAAATAAATCAAGGAATCTGACATGGCAGCTGCAAAACTTTTCAGAATCTGTTTTGGGATTATAATATTTTATAAATCACCCTTAAAAATCAACACAGTACAACACCAAGCCTATGGTGTTTGCTCGTTAAGTGCTTACTGAATCAATTTAGACTTGCATAGATATGCTAAAACTATCTTTTTAATGTAAGATAGTTAGAGTTGTAAGATACTTTCTCTACTTCCAGTGAGCTTCCCCAGTTTACAAAAGCCCTCTCAAAAGTTAGGATGTCATTTATGGAAAAATTTTAAGTGATGTAGATACAATAACCTCTTTTTATTTAAGAATTATTTATTTATTTCCATTTGTTATTGTTAATTTTTTTTTCTTTATTTGACGAGAGAGAGAGAGAGAGAGAGAGAGAGAAAGGAAAGTGAGAAAGCAAGCCACCAGGTCCAGGACTTGAACCATGGTTGGCCATGTGGGAATCCAGTGTCCTTCCTTATCCACCACACCACCTGCTGGCCCCTAGATACTATAACCTTTAAGGTATTACTGTTTTTATCTAATGAATATATTCTGAAATGTTTTTAAGAGCATTTTGGATCTCATTTTTAAATGCAATTTCTTAAAGTTTATTCATTTATTTCTTCCATGACAGTAATAGAGTAAGAGATAGTCATCCCCAACAGGGTCCTCATGCCATGATCCACACCCTGTCTCAGCCAGCCCAGATCACAGGCACACACACACACATACTCACACACTGTGCTCAGGAATGTCCCAGTACATGAACCCAGGACCTTTCCCATGTGGGTTCAGTTGTGTTACCACTGTGCCAGCATCTGTTCCCTTAATGCAATTTAATCTTTGAATTTAAGAAAAAAGAAAAAAAAAAAAAAAGAAAGAAAGAAAGAAACCCTGAGTACTCGTGACACAACAAAAGTAATAATAACTTTGTTTTATTATAATGTTTTGGATCTACATTTTTGGTTTTATTTTTGTTTTCGTTTTTAGTTTTGCTACAGTGCACATGCTCACTGGAAAGAGACACAGAGAGAGAGAGAGAAAGTGAGAAAGCACCCTCCAGGAGGCATGGCCATGCTGCAATCCCTTCTTCTCCATTCTCCTCTCAGGATTTTGGGCACGCATGCACCCATGTCTGCCGTGTTTATCAAGCCTCCAGTCTGAAAGTCAGACACATAGTCAGCCTTGTGGAATCCAGCCACCTTAACTGCCATGCCACTGGCTAGCCCACAACAGTTATTGAGTGCTCCCTGTATGACAGGTACTGTCCTAAAAACAAGATGGATTACTTCATTCACTAGTGTTTGTATTAAATAGTGTTTGTATTAAAATTAACAGCCATTAATAGTTTGACACCACCTAATATATAGAAATATATAAAAATTAAAATAGCCCAGGAATAAAGAAACAATCCAGATCATTTGAAATAGTCTAGGAGAGAACACAGGTCTCGGTATTCTCTACTCTCTACAGAGTTCTAAGTCTCTACTGAAAGAGTCATTATTCTGTGTAATTGAGCACAAGGAAAGGCTTAGAAAAGATTCAGCCACTTTTCAAGGTCAAAGAATATAAGGATTTAATACAATAATAATATTTAGTTTGACCTTATCATGTGCTAAATATCTTACATGCATTATCTCATTTAATCGTGACAACAAACTCACTAGGAAAATAGCAATGTCATTATTCTGAATATACAGACAGAATGAATTTAAATGCCTTGATCAAAGTCCAAAGATTAAAAATAACTCCCCAAGTTATGACTACCAATTTCAATAAAGAGAAAACAGGGGTAAAGAGAGGATTTGAAGAGCCTCATGGAATAATTATAAAGTAGTTTGTTTGTAAGCAAAGAAATGTCAGTTTGTGCTAGGGTACGTGGATTGGCCTAAATGAAAGAAACAAAAGGGGGTGCCAGCCATTGGGCACCCCCATTTCCTCTAACAAGAGAGGGATGTGATAAAATGGATTAGGAATACTACTGAAGTCTCCAGAGTGACTTACATGTATTACATTTGTTCTAAAGTCTTCCTGCATCAAGATTTCATCATTTGCAAAGACAGTGTAGCATCCAGGGACTGTTTGAGTTGATTAAACTATACAACTTTGATTACAAGGACCTATATGTTAGTAAAATGTGACGTCATTCTTTGCCTATATATTGTTAGATATAATCTACTGTGATGGAGCATGTTCAGTGAAAGTTAGTTAAATCTATCTATCTTTCTTTCTCTCTCTCTTTCTCTCCCTTTCTTTCTTTCTTTCTTTCTTTCTTTCTTCTTTCTTTCTTTCTTTCTTTCTTTCTTTCTTTCTTTCTTAGGATTTTGTCATAGAGCATGTGTTCTCACGAGACAGAGACAGAAAAAGGGAAAGTGATTTTCAAGCCACCAGGTCCAGGACTCTAACTGTGGTCAACCATGAGGGAATCCAGCACCTTAACTACCATACCACCTGCTGGTCCCAAAACCTAATTAAATTTACCATTTGGTTAACAACTCTTTGATGAAGTAATCACTAAGATATCTAAATTTAAACAGTCATTAAAAAGTATTTTCCGGGACCAGCAGTTAGTGTAATGGCTATGTCACTGGACTCCCACGTAGTCGACCGCAGTTTGAGTCCCGGACCCGGTGGCTTAAACTCATGCCGGGCGCGTGTGCATGCGTGCCCAAGATCCTGAGAGGAGAATGGAGGAGAAGGGATTACAACGTGGCCATCCCCCCTGGGGGGTGATTTCTTGCTTTCTATCTCTCTGTCTCTCTCTGTCTGTCTGGCGAATGCACATGCCCTATAGCAAAAACCTCTCCAAAAAAAAAGTATTTTCCATCAATGAGTCCAGTAATATCTTCCAACTCAAAACACTGGGAGTGATTTTCAACAAATCATCTTCTCTTTACTATCGAAGAAGAAACAAGAATTTTTTTTGTCTTTTTTGGCTTTGTTTCTTACAGAAATACTACAAGTATACAGTAGACCTACCTCAATTGCCTTTTTCTAAGCTTTCGATTTAAGTTCAGAACAACATTCAGGCCTGTGCCTTAGATATTATGTAAAAGAGTGGCAATTACCTGAAAGACATGAATGAGAGCCACAGCATGTCTCTTTTTTCTACTGCAAGATAATGCAGTCTAGGTTTTTGTATTTTTTGTTTTGTTTTGTGTGTGTATGTGAGTGAGTGAGTGAGTGCTATAGAGTGCATGCGCTTGCCAGAGAGAGGAAGAGAGAGAGGGAAAGTAAGAAATTGTTAAAGGTAGATATTATGGCCAGGGAGTCCCAATATGCCAACAAAGGGGACATCTGACACATCAATCACTGTTACCAGGGATCACAGCTAGGACACACCTGGCTCAAAAAAAAGAGAGGTCATCTACTCTTATTCTTCCCTGCTGTCTTCCTGCATATGCACACAGGAATTCACTGGAATGCTTGGTCAACATCCCACTTCCCACTGGGGACAATAAACTAATATGGAGAAGATCGTTCCTATACGGATGCTCACATCTTCAAAGTCTACACTGGGCTTGCATAATCAGGTAATCATATTCCTTACTTGACAAAAAGTACACAAGCACAGATAAAAGCCCAGAAATTTAAACCAAGAAGCAGGCTACAATAACAGACCTCCCCTCCTAAATATTCATGACAAAATCCCAAAATAAAAGTAACACCTAAGCCCATTCCCAGCACAGTTGTCCTCTAAAAGCTGCCTACTTCCAAGCCTTTCTGGCATGGGGCATATTCTTTTTCTGTTAAAAAAAAAAATATCACCCCTTTTCTATTAAAAACTTTTTTTTCCTACTTTGCTTGTGTTTGTATTCTTATTCTGCAACTCAGGGCAGGTCTCTAACCTCGGAGATATGGACCCAAAAAACTGAGTATTTTACACAACACAGCTGAGCTCCCCATCTGATAACAAAATTAACTCCCAAGACGGATGGAAAAGCTACAATCCCCTCCCATTCTAGATTCTGTCAGGATTTGGGGCATGCATGCACATGCACCCTGGTGATTTTCAAAGCTGCTGGGTCCAGGACACGAACCAAGCAACTGACCTTGTGGGACCCAGTGCCTTAACAGCCATGCTACATGCTGGCTGCAAGTCTAGGATTTTTTTTAAAGATGTAAGCCTAGAATTTAGCATCAATCCCAGAAACTATTCTTTGCCAAAAACAAAAAAAAAAAAAGCAAAGATTATGTAAATTCACAACAAAACTCAAAGATGTAGGAGAGCAAACATATGTAAGAATAACAAAATACATGCCATATTTAGCTTCATTACTGAGTATAAGCTAGTACAATGTAAAAATAAAGGTCTTTGGCAAAACCAAGTATAAGCATTTATTTGAAATAAACAGGCTTTAGTACTATACTTACCTGGTAGAAATATATTAAAGAATTTCAAATTAAACCATATACTTTTAATTTCCAAATATTTAGTAATTTACTATTAATAGGCAGGAAAATGAGTAGAAATCATAGTTGGTATGTTGACAGGATAGGAATGGGAAATGTTAATAAGATGCTAAACACTCAGAGTAAGAACTTGAGGCTCTATTATAAGCTAGACTTAATACATTACC
Source organism: Tupaia tana (assembly GCA_026018925.1). Taxonomy (NCBI): domain Eukaryota; kingdom Metazoa; phylum Chordata; class Mammalia; order Scandentia; family Tupaiidae; genus Tupaia; species Tupaia tana. The sequence goes on from JAKSZU010000017.1 coordinate 24,645,750, forward strand.
ATATTGTAGGAAAGCAAAACATATGCTCATTCTAGTAAGATAAGAGAGTTGAGTCTGATGTTGCCCAACTGCTCATTAAGTGTGATTGCAGATGAGGGCTATTGCTTAATCATCAGCCAAGGAGAGCTCTCTTGCACTTTGTAATAAGGATGACACTGAATTTATTTAAACTGTTCCTTGTGATGAGATCACAGGACTTCCTTGCACACCATCTCGGTTATTCTAACTTGTGCTAGAGTTCTACTTTCTCAGCTTCTCCATCATGAAGACACGATGTGTTTGTGTGCTGCAATTCACAAGTTTTCTCCTTCCTTACCAATATCTCTCAGTGTGAGAAGAGTCCAGAAAATAGAAAGACAACTATAAGATAGAATTGCTTCCAAGACTGTGATTGACAGGTGTCAGCCAGTGATAAAGATTGAGAACTACCACTGTGCTGGATTGATGACAGGCATGAGCACCCCAACCAGCTCTTTGGAACAGAAAAAAAAAAACTTGGGCTTTCAAGGGCTTTATAGAGTATGTCTAATGCCCTCACTAAAAATTTCCTCATTCTTGGGGCCGGCAGGTGGCATGGTGGTTAAAGGCGCTGGATTCCCACATGGTCAACCATTGTTCAAATCCCAGATCTGACAGCTTGCTTTCTCACTTTCCCTTTCTCTGGTCAAATTAAAAAATAATAACAAATGGAATTAAATAAATAATTCTTTTTAAAATTTTTTTCATTCTCTTTGCCTACATGGAAATCAGGCTGCAACCTAAAACACTGTTTCTGAGTGAATAAACACTCTCAAAAAATGTCACACGTGGGACCAGCGGATGCCATAATGGTTACATGGCTAGACTCTCACATAATCCACCAGTTCAAGTCCTGGACCCAGCAGTTTAAACTCATGGCAGGTGCATGTGTGTGAGTGCCCAAGATCCTGAGAGGAGAATGGAGGAGAAGCCCATCCCCCTGGGGGGTGATTTCTCGTTTTCTGTCTCTCTGTCTCTCCAGCAAGAGCATGTGCCTTATAGCAAAAAATCTCTCTTAAAAAAAAAAAATGACACAGGAATAGACAGGCACCACAATCAAAGCAGATATGCCAGCTTTGAGTAGGTACTTAATATGTGTTTTTCTTCAGTTCATTCTTATTTTCTACAATGACTTCCTACTTTCTTCTCTCTCCTTAATCTTATATCATCTTATTTCAAAGCAAATCAATTTAACTCCTATTCTCAAAGGAAGTAAAAGTTATCAGATTGTACTACCTGTGGTCAAATGCATAAACTTACTCATATTAATTATCAATCCTTTAACTTCTTTACTTGTTTTTGAAATGGAGAGATTTACCATCTGTATACCAGCACTGTAGCCTGGTTCTGTCTCCTGCATTCTTAGGATTTCTCATTTTTATTTTCCCCTCTTTCCCACATTGTTAATTTATTTCTCCTTCTTCCCCTTTACTACCTTCTTTCCCATTATAAAATCAAGCAAAAGAACCCCAAAACACACTCCCTCAATCCCATATCACAGGTTTCCTGCTGTTCCCAGCAAAGCTTCTGAAAGGAGTTATCTACAGTCGCTGTCTCCATTGTCTTATCTTCTACTTCCTGCCCAACGCATTCCAATCTGGCTTTACACACTGTTTCATTGAAATTGTGATATCTTTGCCATTATGGATAATAGAAACATTTTTTCTATCCTCACATCTTGACTCTTAGCAGGATTTGACCCTGTGGCCAACAGTCCCTTCTTTCCTTCTCTTCCAAATTTCTGTCTTTAGCGTTCATCATATACTTTGCCCTGAGGTTAGTTGGTGGATTGTTTTTTCCATTAGTGTCTTCTCAGATTTTTGGTTTGGTTTGGTTTGGTTTTCTGGCTCCTCTTCCACTTAACTATTAATAGCATTTTAAAAGTTGAAGAGTCTCAGTGTACTCTCACAGGCCTTTTTCTGCCTCTACACTCTTGTTCTTGGAGATACCCTAATTCATTTTTTTATTTATGGTCCTACACGCATTTGGTTCTCAGATTTGTATAACTAGCCAGCTCACTCTCCTGAGCTCCAAATCACATATCCTCCTGCCTACCAGACACTACGTGGATGCATACAGGTACAAAGTTGAATTCTTCCTCCTCGCCTGCCTCCTAAATGCTCTTCCCCCAGTGTTCCCATGCTCAGCCTCCTGTCCTTTCAGTGGTTAATGGAAGAAACCTGGAAGGCATCTTGACTGTTGCCTCTTCTTCACCTTTGAAATCTAAGTCCTGATATTTCGTTCTCCCAAGTACATCTCTTACAGTCTTCAGTTTCTCTCCAAACTCGCTGACATTGCTTGCTTACCTAAGCCAAAGTCTGCCACTTAAACTCCAAGAATAGCATCTTTTCTTGTATGATATCCCTCTGGGCTCCCCTCCATTCTACTCTTCACAGTGTAGTCAGAGTGAAGGTTTAAAGACACTAATCTGATTTCATATGCCCCTCTTAAAAACCATCGTTGCTGGGACCAGCAGATGGCATAATGCTTACATCACTGGACTCCCACATAGTCGACCATGGTTCGAGTCCCAGACCGAGTAACTTAAAACTCACGCCAGGTGGGGACTAGCAGATGGCGTAATGGTTATGTCACTGGACTTCCACATAGTCAACCACAGTTCACATCCGGGACCCAGAGGCTTAAAACTCATACTGGGCAAGTGTGTATGCATGCCCAAGATCCTGGGAGGAGAATGGAGAGAAGGAATTCAGCATGGCTATCTCACCTGGGGAGGGGGGAGATTTCTTGCTTTCTTTCTGTCTCTCTCTGTCTCTCTAGCAAGCACACATGCCCTGTGGCAAAAAAAAAAAAAAAAAAAGAAGAAGAAGAAGAAGAAAGGAAAAGAAAGAGAAAAAGAAAATACAAACAAACAAAAAAAAATACCTCATACCTGGTTCATGTGTGTGCATGCCTAAAATCCCAAGAGGAGAATGGAGGAGAAGGAATTGTGACATAGTCATCCCCCCAGGGGGTGATTTCTCGCTTTCTCTTTGTCTCTCTCTGTCTGTTGGGCAAGTGCACAAACCCTATATCAAAATCTCTCTTTAAAAAAAAAAAGAAAGAAAATCTTCATTGCTTTCCCATTGCCAAAGTACTGCCTTCTTTTGTATTTTCTTTTTAATTTTCAGATTAATTTCACATTTCTTCTGTCTTTTTTACATGACTTACAAGATCTTCCACATTCTGACTCTCATTCGGCATCCACCACCTTATTTGTTATATGTTCCAACCACACCAAACTGCTTTCAGTTTTCCAGGAAGCCACCATCTCTTTTGCTGCTGGGTCTCAACATACCTTGAGCCCTTCCTTCACAGACGTACCTTTCCCACTCGCTTACTAGTTCCTTGTCACAGACATAGGTAAACGGATAGGGATAGAGTTAGACATAGAGACAGAGACAGAGATATAGTAATCTTCTCTTTTGTGTTCCCAGAGCCTTCCAATATCCCCACAATTTGTTGCAAATATTGAGTTGTCAGAAAAGTCATGATTTTTGCATAGAAAAATACATCATGACTTTTCCGACAGATAACCCAATATATTCCTTATAATAAAGTATTTGCTAAATAAATGTCTATAAACTGTATTAGACTATGCACATGGAGGCAAAGACCATCTCAACCCTCCTCACCAGTATGTTCCCAGCATCTGACATGGCGCCTGGAACATGGTGATACCTCAGAAGTATTCGCTGAAGAAAACACGTTTCTCATATGTTTTATTCATTAAAAAGGACTCCACTCAGTGTAAGGAATATGAAGATAAGCAACCTAAATATTAGCACCTATGATTAAGAAAAGTATTGAACAATAAAGATGTGGATGATAACAACACAAGACAGAGAGATATTTTTGGAGCGCTATACAAATTCAGAGGCACGAAAAGTCACTTCCAAAGGAAGGGCATCAAGTTTAAAAGATGACATAGCTTTGTGCTGAATTTGAAGTATTGAGATGGGCTCTGGGACTCTGAATAAATGTCAGGCGAATGAATCGCGTATGCTAAAGTTTCAAGGTGAATAAACCAAAGATAATGCCTGGGGAAGAGTGATCAAGTGAATTTGATCATAGTACAGGATATGTGAAGGGGGTGACAAATGGAATGGTAGGTAAGAAACGATTGTGCCGTGGTCTGTCTGTTTCCGACTCTTTAACCATGTCCTCCAAGGAAAAGAGAACCAAAGAGGTGTTCGAGAAGAGATCAATAGAACTGGAGTTTAAAGGATTGTTGTGGCAGCAGTAAAAGACGCTGGAGGGAAGGGGCAGGGCAAGGGGCAGCATGACTTCTGAGATCAGGAGACAAACAGGAAAGGGAGTCTGAATTAGAGAGTAGCTGTAGGAGAAATGGATCCAAAAACCCTTTGGGGAAAGAATTTTACAGATGAAACACTGATCTCAAGTTCAGTACACACTTTTTACTCTTGAGCAGGAATCAGAAGACTTTTTTTTCAATCTCAGATCAAACTTTTTTTGCCTGCTTAAAATAAGAAATACAACATGTTTGGTATGTATATATGTATGTATTTATGTTACGTTTTTTGCCATAGGGCATGTGTGCTCCCTGGAGAGACACAAAGACAGTGAGAGGGAAAGTGAGAAATCACCTCCCAGGGGGATGGCCATGCCACAATCTCTTCTCCGTTCTTCTCTCAGGATATTGGGTGTGCATGCACACACACACACACACACACACACACTCAACGTGATTTTCAAGCCCCCAGTCTGGAACTCCAACCATAGTCAGCCATGTTAGCATCCAGCACCTTAAACACCATGCCATCTGCTGACCCTGACGTTGGTTTTTAAATGAAATCTTGTTGATACTTAATAAACTCAAATAATGAGGCATTTATTTGAGGGCAAAAAAAGAAATTTGGATGAAATTTCAGGAGAAAATAAAAAGTGGCGTCTTTAAAACACCCGAGAAAAGGTGAAAACAGGCTGACTCTCTGAGGAGTATATTTAGTCCCTCCAAAATACTAAATGACCTCTATAATTCTTAAGAGGTGAGATTTGTTCTAATTTAGACCAACATCTTCTTTCTAGCTTTTGAATACAATGTCAGAGCCCATCAAGTAATCAAATATTTTTGCAGCCATAGTAATAACACAACCCTAGTCACAACTAAGCCAATACAAAAAGGAATTAAAAGTCACTAGGCTTTCTAAAATAAGCATTAAAGATAAGACTTTCAATTCAATTAAGAGCTAATTCAACTCATTATTCTTGACTCTACTTTTCCAGAATATCAGACGTTCTTTGCCTAGCAAGAAATTAATCACAATAACAGTGTTTGGACTTGGCTTTCTTTACTGATTCTCACTGAAGCAAAAGTAAAACTTATTCACTTCAGGAATAATCTAAGGTTGTCAAAGCATCAGGTACTATGGTAGGCCCTGAGGGTGCAAGGAAAAAATAATGACTGGTCCTTTATATCTTCAAAGATAATATGATTCAGTGGTGAGAGAAGGAGGGCCTCGAATTGGCAGTTGCTTGAATAACAGGAAAAGATGGAGATAAACTAAGCAGCTTTGTGTAAACAAGTTTGTAAATTACAAGAAAAAGTAAATGTTATGTCCCCGCTGCAGTGGTGTGGACTGCTAAGACACAGTGCTTCACAGACCGGGACCATCTGGAGGGCCTGGGTTTGATTCCTGGTCCAACATAAAGGCCGGAAATAGTCATGCACATCTATGATAGCAGTGCATGACCTCTTTGAGGACTCCATCATATGAGAGAAAAAAAAAATTTTCTATATGTGAAGGACACACAATTTTAAAAATGCAAGAATTACGTATTTTAAGAAATCAATAGGAAATATTTTCTTCTTCTGGAAAAGAATGAGTTAGGACTGAATGGTCTCGAGCTTCTAAATTCTGTACCATCTTAACTTATACTTTCACTAGAAAGTAGAACTATCTCCTATCCTATAGTTTGCTGGCAGAAAATACAGAACTTTATTAAATTACATCAGGACGACAAATCTCAACACAGTTGGCAATACCATACTGTCCTACTGTGTTTGCTTTCTTGTTTTTTTTTTATGTTTGTTTCACATCTTTTCTATTAAAAATCATTACCTTTCTTCCCCTCTGTCTCCACCACTATTTTTCCCCACCCTCACATAGTCACACAATACATGTTCACCTACACCCATTCCCAGGTAAAAAATCTTGCATCTCACCCTTAATTGATACATGCAGTCCTTTCACCAACCAATCTGCCCATCTACTGCTCCCATGCCATACTCCTACCTTCTTTTGTTACAGGAAGCAAAGTCCTATCAAATGTAAATCATGTTGTCCAACACTGGATTCTACTCTTTTTTACTTTCTCAAGGGCTTTATCCTATAGTCACTTTCTCCCCAGCTTCATCCATTTCTTCTGCTCTATGGATCACTCCATACTAACATGTCCTAGACTCTCATATGGTTAAAAGAAGCAACCTCCTTTGAGTGCAAGTATTATTTGGCCATCTGGGATCCAGTCACCTTAACCTCCATTCCACCCATTGGCCCAAGAATACAAGCTTTCTAAAACTTTATTTATAAATAAGGTTACAGGGACCAGCAGTTAGTGTAATGGCTATGTCGCTGGACTCCCATGTAGTCGACCGCAGTTCACGTCCCGGATCCGGTGGCTTAAAACTCACACCAGGCGCGTGTGCGTGCGTGCCCAGGATCCCGAGAGAAGAATGGAGGAGAAGGGATTGAGGCGTGGCCATCCCCCCTGGGGGGTGATTTCTTGCTTTCTGTCTGTCTCTCTCTGTCTGGCGAGTGCACGTGCCCTGTAGCAAAAAAAAAAAAAAAAAAAAAAACTCTCGAAAAATAAATAAATAAATAAATGAGGTTACATATAATTTTGTAATCCTAATTATATATCAAATTACAAAATGAGAAATTTTAACAAAATTCATATTTGATAAAATTATATAGAATTAAATATTTGATAAATATAATTTGATATTTTTAAAAGACTGAACAAAGGACTTTAAACACAATTTTGCAATGACGCATACAATAAAATACATACATATCAAACAAGGAAGTGTTACAAAATTAATAATTTGCTGCTGTTGTTGTTTACTTTGCTGTTGTTTACTTTTTTCTAAGGCTGTAAAAAAGAATTTAAAATGAAAGAGAATGTGGTCGTTGTCCAGCTGTGGTGGCATAGCTGTAATGCAAGACTCTATCATCCCGAAGTCACCTATGAAGGTACCAGGTTCATATTTCAAGTTCATTCTGTACATGTTGGCATGTAGGCACACCTGTCCATGATCTTGGCTGACTGACGCTAGGGGTAGGTTGCAGTAGGAATACGCTGCTGAGGGTCTCTCTCTCTCTCAGAAGAAATAAATAAGCAAACATAAAAGAAAGAGAGAAAGCATTTGATTGAAACCAAACACCAACCACACATACATTCATTTCTTTCTTTTTTTTTTTTTTTTTTTAGAAACACCAAAATAAATGCAAGGATAAAGTTCAAGGGCTATCATTTAGACATATAAGAATGTATTAATATACCCTAAAACAGGGGAAAGGTATGAGTGACCGGATAAGAGAATAAATTACCATCCAAGACCTAATGGTAGTTTCAGAAAGGACTTCCATATATGCAACTAATTGGAATGCGCAGGAGATACAAATACTGGTAATAAGTAGAACGATCATTTTTTAATTAAACTACTCTATATAAATTGCTTGGATGAATTTCAGTCTATGAGAAAGAGCCTCTGAACAGTTACACACTAATCTTTATCTGCACACGTTTCAGCTAGTGTCTGTGAAGCTGGCTTGCTTTCATTCTTGTGAAGTCTCAGTTTCAGGTGGAAAGCTCTGGAAAATAATACAAGAAGACCCTTTTTCCTTCATCTATGTAGACTTAGAATGTGGGGCCATTTTCTACACTCCAGGGATGCTGTCAGGGATGGCTTTATTAAGGTGTCCCTCCAGAATATACACCCAGATGGCCAGCCAGTCACATAAGTGGAAATAAATTTCCCAGCAATATGGTGTAATTTCTAAGAAGCAATGTGGCAGTGGAATTGAAATGGCTAATTTGGAACAAAGATGTTACATGTCAAGATAGAGAAGGTCCTTCACATATCAACTTAGAAGATCATTAACTGTAGTCATTGTGGAAGAGAAAGGAATTTATCATCAGCAGTTTAATTTTCAAAGGCAAAAACAGGTAAGATGGATATTATTTGTAGGAAAGTTTAGACATGACTAAAGCTATTAGAAGTTAGCCAAATAACCTGAATACTAAACATGCTGATATCTTAGAACATATTTATGAATATAAATGAACAGCATTGATGCATAGATATTATGACCATTTGCCAAAATGATATGGCTAACATTAGCCAAAAACAAACACAAAAATATGGATACCAAAACCAAGAGTGGATATTTCTGGCTGCTACTGTGTATCCACAGTAAGTACTTTAAATGTAAGCTTATTTTAATGGACGTGACACTAATCTGTATCGTGTGTCCATATTAAAGGATGCCCAGTTGTTGTCATTTCTGCCAGGAAGTCACTAACATTTTTATTGTTCCAATTCTGTTCATTTTCTTCTAAAACTTCCCCTTTTCCATGTCCATTCAGAAATCTACTATCATATGTATATTCCAAAATGTTAGTAACCTACCTTTTCTTTTTAATTTGCCATAGAGCAGGTGTGCTCACTAGAGAAAGAGAAAGTGAGGAAGCACCCCCAAGGGGGATATGGCCATGCCACAGTCCCTTCTCTTCCACTCTCCTCTCCAGAATTTCGAATTTCAGCAGTCATGCACACAACATCCTATGTATTTTTCAAGCCACCTGATCCAGGACTTGAACCACAATATAGACTGGCCCACCAACCCACATTTTTAAAAAATTGTTGCTACCTCCGGAATTTCAAATTTCTTTGAAAGTGGTTTTCTACCAGGGCACGTTAGTGTCAGCATCCCTGATTTCTGTATTAGAACACAGAGACAGAAGCAAGGGATGGCAGAGACACTGAAATGGCTCTTAGTGAGACTGTGACAAAATTAAGACCAAAGATGTAAAATGGGACTCTATATCCATGTGTACCGATAACCAAATGCATTAATAATGAGAAATTAAGCCTCCATTTATGATATTATGTATAATGCAACATGCTTAATTTTTTCCCTTTCCACTTACTATTTACTTTTATTAGCTAATTATAGGGCTTTGAGAGTTTTTGTAAAGAGCAGATAATAAAAATTGATTGCAGAGTACTTTGAGAGACTTTCATGAGAGCCACTCTGGAGAGCGAAACAGTTATACCCCATGTTCTTTTATGATGTTTCCCAGTAGATTATATATTCCAGAAGAAGTACGTGTGTAGTATAGAGTGAATTCTCGGACATTTTAAAAATGGAATTTAGAATATTGTTCCTTATTTCAATTAAAGATCCTATAATCACCATGAAATATTATTACAATGGAAGCTATCAAGAACCATGTGGATCTTGGCCATCATTCTAATAATGTTTGACACACAGAAGAAAACTAGTTGTTCATTTAAAACAGGCTAAAAATATAAGTAATTAAAAAATAAAATGAAAACATCTGGAATTTTTATCTGCATAATTATTCAAGAGTGGAGAATTACATTGTTTGCCTGAATTATTTGTATGTTTTCTATTATGGGCCTATATAATTTATGGACCATTAAAATGTAGCTGATTATATAACTAATTGGTTCCCCCACATGCTAATCAGTTTTAATTAATAGCGTTTGTAGGCTAATGTAATTTTTATGTAGGTCTTTGGATGCTAAAGAAATAAAAAGTAATTAAACTCTGGTTACATCAAGAAAAAAATGTATGTAATAAAATTTCTTGAGAAGCCAACATTTAACAGATGTACAGTGCTAATGTTTAGGTTTTAGAAAATCAAGGACCATTCTTAGTTCTTACATATATTTATTTGAGAACCATAATCAAATACTTTGTACCTTACTTTTTCTATTGATAGACTATGATAATACATTACAGTATCTCGCGAAGTCATGGTTAAGCAAGGAGATTAACTGAGAAATGCGCTAGATGAAATAGAAAGCATGTCTTCTGCTTTTTCAAGTTAGCCTGTCTTCCATTCACTGTTTAGGTGCTTGCTGCTGTACAGTTGACCTGATCTAGACAGGCACTGCTTCTAACCCGTTTCTAATCTTTCTACTGCTGAGGAAGCTTGAAATTCCTCCGTGTCCCGTCTAACTTCGCTGGTCTTCTTAGTCTACCCTACTTTCCCAGCTATACCTTAACTGTTGCTTTTTGCCTAGGGATGTATTTTTCTTGTCTCTATGGTCATTTTACCTTTCACTGAGTAATGCATTTAGCTCAACTTCCTGTGGGTGGTGCTCTTGCCTGAGTCTTCCCAGCCTGAAAGCAGGACCCAATCTCTGCTTCTCCTGTCTGTCAGTGGGGCCCTGCAGGATCAGCTTTACTCACAGGTGAAGGATATGATATGGTGTGGTTTGAAAGGCACCACGCCTGCCAGCCAAAAACTCCCTGGCAGCCTACCTGAAATTCCAGCCAAAGATCATTAGTGTTGCTCCTTAAAATAACTTTCTTGTTTTGAATATGAGTCTCTCTACCCTTCTTTCCAACTATCCCTCTTGAAATAATTGTTTTCTTACACGATTACTGAAAACTCAAGATTTCCTAAGATTTCAACAACTAAGTGATAAAATACACAGTGCTTAGTACACAGGGTTTTTGTGACTCCTGTAATCAGTTGTGTCCCTTTTATTCTACTTTAGTATTTAGGGGAAAAAAAAGTTTTTAAAAAGTTGACCTTCTTGGGCCAGCTCTTACTGTGATGATTAAAGATGCTGGATCCCACATGGCCAGCTGAGTGGTTCGAGTCCTAGACTCAGCAGCTTGAGAAATACACAGGGCACATGAGTATGCATGCCCAAAATCCCGAGTAGAGAATAGAGGAGAGGTCATACCAATTGTGGTATGGCCATACACCCATGAGGTGATTTCTCACTTTCTTTTTCTCTTTCTCTGTCTCTCTCTCTCTCACTCTCATCTCTCTCTGGTCAGCACAAAAGCCCTATAGCAAAAATGAAAAAAAAAAAAAAAAGTTGGCTTCCTCACTAAGGGCAAGGGGTCATATACACAGGGGTTATAGGTTATAGTAACAGAAGCAATGCTAACTATAACCAGGATAAGAAAATTCAAGGAGACACTCATGAGATAGTGTCTAGACGGAGCGTCATCAGATTACTCTGCTTTCTAAAACCTAGGATGTTCTGAGCTTTTCTTTGAGGTTGTTTTCCTTTTGAATGCCTTCTGAGCAAGGACGGATTTGGGAAGAAAGAACACATGAATTAATGAAAATGTCATCAAAAGTACATTTAGTAATTAACTAAGCTATTTATAATACACCAGCACTTCCTGGAATAAAGGGAGACAGACCTATCGGTGCTGATTTGGGGTGGGGCGAGATCAACAGAATTAAAGGAGAGCCAGGTCAGCTGAGGTAGCCTATTGTGTTCAAGGATTCAACCAGAAGTAAATATGGGAATATGGTGTGATTGTCTGACATGTTGGGAAGAAATCTTCAAAAAGGCTGAAAGATGCAGAAAGAAAAAGCAGAAGAGACCAAAGGATGTTAACCGACTTCGCCCAGGACTTACAGTTAAATTGTTCTGAAAATATGTGTTCTTGCTCCTTACAGAACAGAGGGAGCAATCATGGAGATGTACCCAATGGGAAGATGATTTTTATAAAGAATAATTAATACCCCGTGGCCTAGATCCCACATCGCCCATCAAGGTTCTGCTCTGATCCTGGTAGCTTGAGAAGTGCAGCAGGCACACATATGTGCACACGTGCCCCAGATCCTGAAAGGACAGCAAAGCAGAGAATGTGGCATAACCACACCCCTCCGACAGGTGCTTCCTCCCTCTGCTTCCCTCTGTCTCTCTTTTCTCTGGCCAATACATGTACCCATTGGCAATCTTTTTAAAAATTAAGAATAGTTAGCACCTATGAAGCAGGCCAGCTTAAAGTGTAGCAGGACTGCAGCCATTTTGAAATTAAGAATGTCCTCTAAGGTGAACAGTCTGGCCAACTGCTGAGTCAGAGAGAGGTCTGTTTGAGGAATGGTCAGGTGAGAAACCAAGAATCAGTATTTGAAGGAATCAGGATAGTTACTCAGGAGAAAGCCATTGATTCTGATTGTAGGAAAGAATGATTTGCATATGTATCTTGTATCTCGGACCTATAAACACTGAGAGCATGTTGAGGTTTTCGAGAAAGTTTGGTGGTACTTGCTGCCTGTCTCCCTGTAACAGGCTACAGAAATAAACTCCTTTCTCCAGCCTCTGCCTCTTGTTTTGCCGACCACAAGCAGCAGCCATATGTAGTTGGCTGGTGACACCTACTCTCAGGCCAGCCGCATAGAGTCATGGGCCACAAAACAACATTTCCGTCAATAGTGGTCTACATATACAGTAGTTGGTCCCCTAAGATGACATGGAGCTGAAAAATTCCTATCACCTGTAGCCATGGTAATGTCATAGCACAATACGTTATTCTTGTGTTGATGATGCTGCTGACATAAACCTGCCCTGCCAAGCCTTTCAAAGTATGGCACACACACTCTTGTACTGTACTTACTATCATTATTTTAGCAGGTACTCCTTCTAATTATAAAAAAAAAAAGTCGACTTAAAATGCTATGCATGTTACACCAGCAGTAGCCTCACTGTGTATCTTTTATCAAGTTTCCTGATTACATCATTTTCTCCTGTGCATCATTTAATCTCATGTTGTTTTGTTCACCATTGTCATTCCAATGGCACAAGATGTGGAAGAGGAACACAGTGATATTGATGATCTTGACACTGTGTTGGGTTAGGCAAATGTGCACATTTGAATCTTTGATTTTTTTTAAGTTTAAAAAGTTTTTAAAAATTCAGGGCCAGCAGTTAGCCTAATGGCTATGTTGCTGGACTCCTATATAGTCGACCGTGGTTCGAGTCCCAGACCCGGTGGTTTAAACTCACACCGGGCACATGTGCGTGCATGCCCAAGATCCCGAGATGAGAAAGGAGGAGAGGGGATTGTGGTGTGGCCATCCCCCCTGGGGGGAAATTTCTTGCTTTTGGTCTCTCTGTCTCTCTCTGCCTTTCTGGAGAATGCACGCACCCTATAGCAAAAACCTCTCAAAAAAAAAAGTTCTAAAAAATTTGATAGAATAAAAGCATATCTAGTAAAGATATGAAGAAGATAGTTTTGTACTCTGTACATTGTACTTGTGTTTTAAACTGAGTGTTAATACAACAGTTAAAGAGCTTTCAAAAATTTAAAAGTTTGAGGGACCACCAGGTGGCAGAATGGTTACATTGCTGGACTCCCATGTAGCTGACTGCAGTTCAAGTTCGAACCCAGTGGCTTAAACCCTATGCAGGACATGTGTACATGCGTGCCCAAGATCCCAAGAGGAGAATGGAAGAGAAGGGATTGCTGCATGGCCATCCCCCTGGGGAGTGATTTCTCACTTTCTGTCTCTCTGTTTCTCTTTGTGTCTCCAGCAAGCATAACTGCCCTATAGCAAAAATCTCTCTTAAAAAAAAAATTGAAGTTTGTAAGTTAATAAAAGACAGAAAGCTAAGGTTAATTACTTTAAAAAATAATAATAAATTTAGTCTACAGTGTTTCTAAAATCAACAGCAGTGTCAGCAATGTCCTAGACTCTCCCATGCACTTACAACTCACTCACTGACTTACCCAGAGCAACTTCCAGTCCTTCAAGCTCTATTCATGCTAAGTACCCTATACAGGTGGCATCATTTTTTATTTTTCTTACTTTTTTTTTTTTTTTCAGTTTTGCTATAGAGCACGTCTGCTTACCAGAGGAGGAGTTGGTGAAAGTCAGAAACATCTCTCACCACCACCACGCTGGAGGGATGCCATTTTGCAATGCCTTCTCTAGTCTCCTCTTGGGATTTTGGGCACGCAGACACAGGCACCTGGCATGATTTTCAAGCTGCGGGGTCCAGGACTCGAGCTGTGCAGTCAGCCATGTGGGATCTAATGCCTTAACCTCTATGCCACCTACTGGCCCGATAGTGTGTTTGTACCTTTTCTGTTTAGATATATTTAGATACACAAATACTCGCCATTGTTACACGTGCCTACTGTATGCAGCACAGTAACAAGCCGTATAGCTTTGTAGCCGAGGAGTAATCAGCTATACCATACCTAAGTGAATAGTAGACTATACCGTCTCGGTTTGTGTCAGTGCACCCTACAGTATCCGTATGATGATGGAATCACTTAACTATGCATTTTCAGAACATATTCCCATTGCTAAGCCATACATGACTGCATTTGCATGACCCAGAGTCTACTCTCCTTTCTACTCTCTCCATAGTGCATTTACATATGAACACCTACACCCCAAGATTTAATGTAAGTTCAGCCCTATCCTGACCATACCTCACGCAGAGTCATATACCTGCAGCAGTGACAGGCCCATGGAGGCCATGTTGAAAAGGAATTCTGGGGTCGTGGCACCCAAAGCTTTGCTTAGAAGGAGCTTGTTTCACATGGGAATGTTCTTTTGGTCACTCAAATGTCTCAAAGATAAAGAAAGGTATACTTAAAAATACAGAATGAGGACTGCTCCTCATCTCCAACTCTCTCTGTGTGGGAGGCATAGTGCCTCTGAGCAGGGCTGAAGCATCGACAACTGCACCAAAGGGCAGGTTATACAATGGCCTATGTCTCATCATTTGTACCTTCTTCAGCTAAGAACATTTGTAGTGACTACTGGCTACCGCCAAATCGTTCTCCATGTGCTTTGTCACTTTTTTTCTTGAAAAGGGGAGGGAAAAAAATAGAAGAACAGATGGAATCAGATCTAATAGTCTTGCAAGGATAGTAAATGATCTCTCTTCTGTTCAGATTAGAAGAAATTTCCAGCCACTTATGAGTTGTGATACCCTAGCAAAGTTGCTGTTATGCTGTACACACACACACACACACACACACACACATGCACACACACACACACATTTTCATTTAAGTGATTTTCAATTTAAAGACATTTACAAGACCTTATTAACAACATTTAGAAAAATAGTGGCCATGTCAGTGGGTGAAGCAGGGTTGTATTTAAAAACATGCAAATATGGGTGAGAATTCTAATTTCTTTGAGAAAATGGTTCTCAGTCAAATGTGTTCATCTCTGCTCTTTGGATCACAGCATAATAATGTTTAGATCTCAAATTTCATGTTTCTATTTACAAACAAGGAAACTGACTGCAATCCAGTGAGTTTAGACACCTTGAACATAGTATATGCTTAAAAGTATTTGTTGAATAGAGAAAATATTATCCAAGGCAGAGCCAGTGGTAGAACTAGAGATAGTAACTAGAAAGAGTCCTGATTCCTGGTCAATTGTTTTTCACAGTCGTACTGAGCAATGTGCTAACGCATAATCCTAGTCATGGAGGTTCATAAGCCAACGTGTGAAGGGAGGGGAGAAAACAAAAATAAAATAAAACAATAAACTGCCAATCAGAGGGGCCAGCAAGTGACAAAGTGGTTAAGGTGCTAGACTCCCTCGTGTCCGACAACAGTTCGAGTCCTGGAAAGGCTTGAAACTCACACTGGGCACATGTGCATGCATGCTCAAAATCCTGAGGGTTGGATGGAGGAGAAGGGATTGCAGTGTAGCCATCCTCTTGGGGGGGGTAATTTCTCACTTTCTCTATCTCTTCCTGTGTCTCTGACAAGTACACACACCCTATAGCAAAAGTCTCTAAAAATAAGGCAAAACTGCCAGAGAAACAGGTTCCTGTGTGCTTCTAATCAAGGGGACTATAGTGCCAAATCTTTTAGGGCCAGGACAAAATGCCCTTTAAGGATTAATGCTCCACAGGCACAAGACTCTGGCAAAGAGGAAGTCCTTACCTTCTGCCAAATGAACTTAGAGAAATTAGTTTAGCCTTTTTAGCCCAGGTACACACAAAAAAGAAGGGGCCAGCAGATTGTGTGGTGGTCAAGGTACTGGGCTCCCACATGGCCAACCACAGTTCAAGTCCGCACCTGATGGCTTACTTTCTCACTTTTTTTTCTTTGGTCAAATTAAAAAATAAGAATAATAAAACTAATAAAATAATTCTTTTTTTTTAAAAAAAAGGGAAAAAAAGAAGAAAGAAAACCTATAGAAAAGATATTGAAGTATATCCCAGATCTTTTCCCCTAATGAGTTACTGAACAAAAAAATCTGACCTACATTAATTTCCTACATACCTCAGCAAATGGCTTGTGATTTTATTTTACAGTATCAAGTATTTTATCTAAAATCAGTAATTGAGACAGAGAACTGGAATTCAGTAAATATTCTATTAACATCACATTGTTTTAAAAAATAATACAACTGCAGATCTGCTGAAAGGATGGAGTCATTCCATACTAAACGAGTGTTCCAAATGTAATTCCATCTGCTTGATACTTTGACATTTTAGGTCTGGAAAAGCACAGGGTGAAAGATGGCAAAGAGCAGGGAAATTTTAGTTCAGAAGTGCAACAGCTCATTGAGCACAGAGCTTTACCAAAGCAGAAGCCAAAACCACTGTGACTAATACAGTTTTCAGATTTGCTAAGTAGAAAGGCTCACAGGCAAAAAAGAGACAAGAGGCAAACAGAACTGGGCTCCTGCGCCAGCTCTTCAGTATTTTGATGTGATGCCCTAAGATTATTTTCGTATCCGGGTAACAGGAATAGGTGGTAAATGTATAATTCATTGCAAAGATAATATTTTCTGAAAATAGCATTTTCTACTGAGATATCAACAACAACAAAGAAATAGATGTAAGGGTTACACCAACTGTTTCTCAGGATAAGGGTGCACCTGTTTTAAAATTTTAAAAAAAGGTCTAAAGAATTTGTTCTCCTGTTTCACATGCCTTGACCTTTTCAACTGTTAACTTTACAATGCTAAAAAGCGACAAAGTTTAAAGAAATCTGTATTTTGGAAATGTATTAGACATTTGTTCATCCAGACCAAATAAAGCTCTCTTCAAAAACACAGCCTAAAATTTTACCTTATTTTGGGGTTGGCAGATGGCGTGGTGGTTAGGGGCACTGGACTCTCACATGGCCAACCGTGGTTTGAGTCCCAGACCTGATAGCTTGCTTTTTCACTTTCTCTCTCGCTCTCATTCTGTCCCTCTCTGGTCAAATTTTTAAAATAATAAATAAAATTAAAATGAAATACTTCTTTAAAAATTTTTTTTTAATTTACCTTATTTTATACAGGTATAACAGGAAAACTCCTGTTGAAAGGGCTGGATACTATTATTAAAACTGTGTAACTCTTGTTTTAGAAATAATTTATTTTTATTAGAGTTTTGTTGAAATACAATTCACATACTATACAATTTACAAATGCAGGTGTATAATTCAGTAGTTTTTAGTACAGTCACAGAGTTGCGCAACAAATCAACATAACCAGTTTTGGAACATTTTATCATTTCACAAAGAAACTCTGTACCCTTTAATTATCACCTTCAACACACCTACACTCTCACCCCCAGCCCTAGGCAATCACTATTCTAACTTCTTGTCTCTGAAGATTTGCCTGTTTTGAAGATTTTATATAAGTAGATTCTCTTAGGTGCTTTTTCTGACTGATCTATTAATCTTAGCATATTTTTAAGATTTATCCATAGAGTCACATGCATCAATACTTTATACTTACTTTTGGCTGAATGATAATTTACTATATAGATAATACCAGCTTTGTTCATTCATTCATCAGTTGGTGGATATTTGGGTTATCTTCAGCCTTTGACTATTATGAATAATGCTATTACAAATATTGGTGTACAAAGTGTTGTATACACATATATTTTCATTTCTAGGAGTAGAATTGCTGAGTCAACTCGTAGCCCTGTATGTAACCTTCTAAGGACCTGCCACGCTACTTTCCAAAGTTGCTGCATTAATTTACAATCCCACTAGCAGTTGTATGGTGGTTCTAATTTCTTTGCATATTCGTCAACACTTGCTATTATCTGACTTTATTATAGCTATCCTAATAAATGTGAAATGGTTTCTCATTGTTTGTTTTTAATTTGCCAAAGAACACATGTACTCACTTTACAGAAACAGAGAGAGAACTAGAAAGCATCCCCACAGATGGCGTGGTCACACCACAATCCCTTCTCCCCTATTTCTCCTTCTTTTCAAGACTTTGAATGTGCACTCACATGCACACACACACATGTGTGTCTGGCATGTTTTACAACACAGTTTCAGCACTGGAACCACACAGTTGGGCACATGAGATCCTGCCATCTTAACTACCATACAATTGGCTGGCCCTCATTGTGGTTTTGATTTGAATTTCCCTGATGAATGAAAATACTAAATATATTGTATTTTTATATAGCTACTGGTCACTGTATGTCTTCTTTGAAGAGAGATGCCTTTATATCTTTTGCTCGTTTTTTTAACTGGGTTATTTGTCTTTTTATTAAAGTAGAAGAGTTATTTTTATATTCTAGATATAATCCTTATCAGATACATGATTTGCAAATAACTTCATTCTGAGGGTAAACTTTCCACCTTTTTGATAGTGTCCCTTCAAAAACAAACAAGTTTTTAATTTTTCTTCAGTTCATTTAATGTTTTTCTTTGTGACATGTATGCTTTGGGTAACATGTCTAGGACACCACTGCCAAATACAAGGTTATGAAAATTTAGCCTTACGTTTGCTTCCAAGAATTTTATAGTTTTGGTCTTTATATTTAATTCTTTGATATATTTTCAGTTCGTTTCATATGGGCTATGAGGTAGAAGTTCAACTTCATTCTTTTTCCTGTAGCTTTCCAGTTTTCCCAGCACTATTTATTGAAAAAAAAATTCTTTCCTCATTGAATAGTCTTGGCATCCTTACTGAAAAGTTATTAAGTACAGACATATCAGTTTATTTTTGGACTCTCAATGCTATTCTCTGATCATTGTACTAATTTGCGAGATTGGTAAGTGCACATCCTCCAACTTCATTGTTCCTTCTAAAAATTGCTTTAACTGGTGAGCGCACGCGCCCTATAGCAAAAAAACCTCTCAAAAAAAAAAAATTGCTTTAACTATTCTGGGTGTTTGGAATTTCCATAAGCATTTTAGGACCAGGTTCTGCAAGAAGCCAACTGGGATTCTCATAGGAGTTGTGTCACATCTATAAATCAATTTGGGATATTACCATCTTAACAATATTAAGTCTTCCAATCCATGAATGCAGAATGTATTTGTGTGTACTTAAATCTTCAGTTTCTTTCAACAATGTTTTGAGTTTGGGGAGTAGAAGTTTTGCATTTATTTTTAAGAATTATTTAATTCCATTTGTTATTATTATTCTTTAAAAGAATTATTTTATTTAATTTTATGTATATTTATCATTTTTTTAAAATTTGACCAGAAAGGGACAGGGGTAGAGGAAGTGAGAAAGCAAGTCACCAGGTCCAGGACTCAAACTGCGGTCAGTCATGTGGGAGTCCAGAGACTTAACCACCACATCATCTGCCAGCCCCAGTAGTATTAATTTGAATTTGACCAGAGAGAGGAAGGGAAAGCAAGAAAGCAAACTGCCAGGTTCAGGACTCAAACCATGGTTGGCTATGTGGGAGTCCATCACTTTAACCACCACATCACCTGCCAACCCCTATATTTCTTTCATTAAATTTATTCCGAAGCATTTTATCCTTTTTGATGTTATTGAATATAAAATGGTTTTCTCAATTTCATTTGTGGATTGTTCATTGCATGAGTATGGAAATATCGTTGGGTTTTACATATTGTTCATGTATAATAACTGGCTGAAGTTATTCATTAGGCCTAATAGTTTTTAGTGGATTACTTAGGATTTACTATATATATCATCATGACATCTCAAATAGAGACTTTTTTGCTTCTTAATAATGATTTTTAAAACAATAATTTACCAGGACCAGCAGTTGGCATAATGGCTATGTTGCTGGACTCCCATGCAGTTGGTTAGAGTCCTGGACCCGGTTGCTTAAACTCACACTGGGCATGTGTGTGTGCATGCCCAGGATCCCGAGAGAAGAATGGAGGAGAAGGGAGTGTAGTGTGGCCATACCCCCAGGGGATGATTTCTCACTTTCTGTCTCTCTGTCTCTCTCTGTCTTTCTGGTGAGCTCACACGCCTTATAGCAAAATAACAATAATTTACCATACTTTAGCCTTAAATGAGACAGCTGAATGTACTATATTCAGATGTAATAACTTATACACTTATCTGGATTTTTCACCCTGGTGAAATCTTGTTTTCATAAATATATGATTATCTCTGCTAAAACATTTTTCTTCTCTTTTTGTGTTCTATTATTTACTATAAATTGTTTTAACTACTTTTTCCTTTAACTACTTTACTTTTCCACAGAAAACTGCTATTTGTCTGCCAAAATAAGATATTATTACCATTTATTCTGATAAAATTGCATTATCTAACCAATCACAGGGTCAATATTGACTTACTGAGTCAATAAAATAATTTTATTATAAAATTATTTTACATAGCAATCAAAAATACAGAATATTGTTATCTCATGGTAGCAGTAAGTTTGTAGCAATATGAAGACTACAACACTCTGCCTGCAAAAGGCCAGTTAAATTCTTAATGTATGTGTACCCCATGTAATAAAATATAAATACTGGCCACATAAAGGCTACTTTCCCTCTATATATGGAAAACTGCTCTTTGGATCACTTTGTAACACAGTGAATTTTTAAAAAGTAGGGGGAAAGCAGGTGGTATGGTGCTTAAGGCACTAGACTCCCACGTGGTCGATCATGGTTCAAATCCCAGACCCGATGGCTTAAAACTTATTCCAGGCACATGTGCATTTGTGCCCAAAATCCCAAGAGGAGAATGGAGGAGAAGAGATAACCATCTCTCCTGGGGGATGATTTTTCACTTTCTGTCTCTGCCTTTCCAGTGAGCACACAAGCCCAAGGGAAAAAAAAAAAAAAATCTCTCAAAGAAGAAGAAAAAAAAAATCTACGAGCGTCTGGCATGAGACTGATAGCAAAGTAATAAAAATTAGTCAAGAATTATACAACTGATTCTGGGAACACTATGAAGCTTTCAACATGTCTCTCTATTTCTGTCCAAAATCCATCTATCATCCACATATGGTTGTCTTCATTAAAATTATGTATCTGAGGCACTCATCAAGTATCTTAGCTGACGTGTTAGTGTTTTGCCACAGAGGGAACTGAGTTCAGGGGCAACCTCTTGACCCTGGGCTATAACCTCCAGAATCCAGGGGCTATTGCAAGGAGTATGGCCATAAAGTTTCTCCACGGAAATACTGTCTTTTTAAAGGGCTTTTGTCAGGAAGATAAATGAGAGAGAGAGACATACACACAGATACACTGACAAATAAAACAAGATTCAGAGACAGAAAGAGATGCGACACTTAGGGTGACATGAAAACCCCTCACCAGAAGGAATAAAATCAACACTGTTAGATATTTTGCATCATGTTCTCCTATAAAGGAAATAGATGTTATTGCAGGCAAGGCTTAAGCAATTAGTCTTCTATTCTGGCTGATCGTATTTCATATTTTTAACAATGACCTACTCACATAATTTTTTTAAGACCAAGCTCTAACTGTTATAAAAACAATTATCGAATATATATTAACATTTGGCAGAGTTGATAGTCTAAGTTATCATTAATCATAATAAAACACACCACAAGAATGCTTATTTACAAGTGACTTATCCGAACATGCCCTCATAAATGGTATTTAAATATGTTGATTTTAATCTCGATGAAGCACTGAACTATCATATTAGGAAAGAGCTAAGAAAATCGATCTAAAATTGACTCTAGAGCCTTAGCTGTTAACCAGGATGACCTGGATTTGAATCTTGGATCTTCTATTCTGTGGTTGTCAACGAGGCAAATCGCAAAAGCTGTCTGTTCTCTTAGTTGTAAACTAGGAGTAATAAAACTACTTAGCTTACGAGATCTTCTAGAGAGTTAAATAAAATGCACATAGGAAAATTTAGCACAAAGCTGGGCACATAGTAAGCTCTCAAATCGATTCTGAATTAAACCTACTTATCTAAAAGCACACATAATTTACATGCATTATACTCATTAATTTTCTTCATAATTAGGACCTAATAGGAGTATACTACAAGTTTCTCATTTATAACACAGTCATTGATAATGCTTACTATTGAAATTAATGGAGTATTTTAAGTTTAATATATACATACATACACAAATGTGTATGTATATATTATATACATATATACATATATGATTTTTAAGCTTTCCTACCCTAACATTCAGTTTATCACTTCCTTTACTTCCAGGAAGGCAGTACTCCCTGAATGGAAGGCAAGAACAGAAAAACCACAGTCTGCACTGAACCATATGTTCACATTAATTTAACAGCTGCTACGGTGTTTAGGCTGGGTCTTTTTCAGAGACGCTAGGCACACACCAGATGAGATATGGCAATCCCACTTCATCTATGCATTGCCTGCAGAGCTTAACATAGTATCTAGGACATAGGAGGAGCTCAAAAGGAGTTCAATAACCAATAAATACATCTGCTAATGAAAAATAAGAGGGAATAAAGTAGAAAAAAAGCTAACTATTGGGACCAGTAGGTGGTGTGTTGGTCAAGGCACTGGACTCCCGCACGGCCGACCACAGTTCAAATTCTGGATCTGGTGGCTTGCTTTCTTGTTCTCTCTCTCTCTCTCTTTCTCTCTAGTGAGTTCATGTGCCCTATAACAAACTTAAAAATAATCTAAAAAAACTATTACAAGAACAAGTCTTATTGAATATGCCATAAACCAATATAAAATATTGTACATTTTAAATATGTTGATAATAATATATTGGTACTGACATAATTTATAAATAAATACATAAAGTTGGAGGTAATTTATTTACTAATGGGGTTGATTTAAAAAGGTACGGAGACTCAGGAAGGAGGGTAGATATGCTAAAATATTGCTCATCCATCTACCTACCCATCTATCTACCTATGGATCCATTCACCTTTGTTTTAGCTTGAAATTTCTATCCTGAAATTTTTGTTGTTTGCATCCAGATATGATGGAAGACTGAATATCAGTGGAAATGTAAATATAGTATATATGTAATATATAGTATATAGACATTATAACATGTATTATAAATATACATAAGATATAAATTGAAAAAGATATGATAAAATGTAATTCACAGTTTTAAATAATAGTTATTTATCAATAGTTAAATTTGAATTATTTTTGTCACTAATAGCATTTTAATGTTTAAATTAAATTTATTTATTTATTTATTTATTTATTTATTTATTTTTAATTTGACCACAGAGAGACAGAGGGAGAGGGAGAAAGTGAGAAAGCAAGATGCCAGGTCCAGTACTTGAACCACAGTTGGCTATGTGGGAGTCCAGTGCTTTAACTATCATGCCACCTGTTGGCCTCACTAATAATATTTTCATGGAGACTAATATGACTGAATGTTTTGTTTGTTTTTTCCTTTTATTTTTTATTTCATTTTTTATTTTTTTGCCAGAGGGCATATGCATGCACAGGAGCATTTGAGAAAGACAGAAAGAAAACATCCTCCAACAGGCCTGTTCATGCTGCAATCATTTTACCTCCATCACTTCACCCCATGGGGATCCTGGGCATGTGTGCTCATGCCCACTGTGTTTTTCAACTTGCCAGGACTGGGATTCAAATCTTGGCTGGCCATGTGGGATATGGCTCCCTCTGCACTATGCTTAACTGCTCCACTATAGGGCTGACCCTGTTTTTTTTTTTTTTTGGAAGTAGCTGTTTTTATTATTATCCATGATAGAGTGTGTGCTTGTGCATGTGAGAATGAGAGAGAGAGAAATGAGAGAGAGATGAGCACCTTCCACAAGGTCAGGGCACCATCCCCTCTTCAGTCCTCCATCTTTCAGGTCTTGGACAGCAGTGAATGTGCCCAGTGTGTTTTAGGCCGGCCAGGCCAGGGATTTAAACCACATTCACCAGGTAGAATCCGACTTCTCTTGAACAGAACTGTACTGCATCACCACAGAGCCAACCTGGTTATTTTTTAATAAACTTTATGGTACATTGACAGTCATGCTTCTAAATTTGCTGTGTTTCAGTATGTGGATTAAAAGGGCTATTATAACTCAAAAAATTCTCTTCACTAGCTACGTAGATGTAAATGAGAGAGGTGTAATGTTGTATCTGCTTATTGACGCACAATACCATTTTCCCATTCCATCTGCCAGTGACATAAAACATTTCTGTTTAACTCCAGCTAATAATTTATATCTTTAATTGGTTATTCTTTCATGCTAATTAGAAGGTGCTATGCATCTTTATCTAGGGAGCATCTCATTTTCCCTGATCCAGTAGTTCCTAATCCACCCTTTAGTGCTGGGCCATGTGACTGCCTCCAAGGTTAAGTGTTAGTAAAGAGAAAGGAAAAATGTTTTTTTTCTAAAGAGGCTGCAAATATGAATATAGGTACAAGTGTATATATATGTGTGTGTGGGTATCTGATTTTGTTAAAATCACATGAATGAAAATTGGCATTTGTTAATTGACCTGTGTATCAACAAAAATAGAAATTTACATGAAATTTGGGACCAGCAGTTGGTGTAATGGCTATGTTTCTGGACTTCCATGTAGCTGACGGCGGTTCGAGTCCCAGATACAGTGGCTTAAACGCACACTGGGCGCATGTGCATGCGTGCCCAAGATTCCGAGAGGAGAATAAAGGAGAAGGATTGCAGCATTGTCATCCCCCTTGGGGAGTGATTTCTTGCTTCTTGTCTCTCTGTGTCTTTCTGGTGAGCACACACACAGCCTATAGCAAAAACCTCTCAAAAAAAAAAAAAAAATTACATGTAATTCAAATGAGCTCTTCCAGTTTAATTGTAGAGGTATATCATTAGGTTGCCAGGAAAGTCATGACATATTTTCCTATGCAAAAACGCATCATGACTGGGACCAGCAGTTAGCGTAATGGCTGTGTTGCTGGACTCCCACGTAGTCGACCGCAGTTCATGTCCTGGATGCGGTGGCTTAAAACTCACGCCGGGCACGTGTGCATGTGTGCCCAAGATCCCAAGAGGAGAATGGAGGAGAAGGGATTGCGGTGTGGCCATCCCCCCTGGGGTGTGATTTCTCGCTTTCTGTCTCTATGTCTCTCTCTGTCTATCTGGCGAGCACACGAGCCCTATAGCGAAAACCTCTCCCCCCCCAAAAAAAAAAATGCATCATGACTTTCGCAATGACCCAATAGAATAAAAGACAAACAGAGAAGAAAGGAGAAAGAGATGGGGGAAAGAGATCTTGTTATATGACAGCAAAAGGATTATTTACAACACAAAATGTAAGAGGGCTAGAGTACAGGAGACATAAACATAGAGGCCATACCGGTCTCCTTCCTAAGTACTCCATTTAGAACCTGATCCTTGCATGGTTTCCAAACCCAGCCGTTGAAACCGACCATGATGAATGGAGCGTAATAATTGTGTGATACGCTTCATATGGTACCTTTCAGAATGGCATCCTATCTGGAGCATCATTTACAAGAGCAGAGGAATGTGCTGCCGCCAGGCCTTCTCAGTCTCAGCTTATCAATTGGCTTCACAATAGAAAAGGAATCACAAAATCAAATGCAGCACATCTAACCATGGCCTGAAACAAATGCATCCCGCGAAGCATCCTACTTTCTGTGGGCAATTCCATTTCTTTCATGAAAACTTGATTTCACAGGTGTTTTACCGGGTCGCTCCTGGTGTCTTTTGTGATTTTACAGACGGAAGAGATAAAGTGGATCCTCTCAGTTCACAGCGTGAACATAATTCTAGCAATTTTCACATTTCCCTTAGAGCATCCGTTTTATTTATTCGAAAGTGAAAGGTTAATCTTAATAAATGAAAAAAAAAAAACCACACTACAGGAAGAAGATTCAGGGATTGAGGTCTGTGATGGGCTATGTGGTCTTTTAAAAATATATAAATGTTTAAATGGCCACTTGGCATAAGGCAAACAAAACGCTATGAACAAAGCTTCTATTTTGGGGCTAGGAGGATGCCTACTGAGCAGTACAGGTAAAGAAATAGGTCCAGAGCATCTGAGTTATTTGACCCCACCGTGGAGCTTGTGAATGGCCAGGCAGGCGCTCCATTGCAGATTTCTCACTCTGAAACCAAAGCATTTCCATGAACTTGTGCTACTCTCTCCTTACCCAGATAGATGCAAAAAGGGCAATGGACTTGGTGTAAGGAGAGACAGCTCCACTTCCCCATGGGCCAAGCAGCCCTGTAAGAGCAAGGTAACATAGGTAACAGGTCATGCTAGGAACATGACAGTGACCAGGCAGCCTAGGGAGTCTTCTCATTGTGTCAGAAATTCTGATAACTCAGCTACATGGTAGCTACTGTTAATCGGTACTTAACTGAATTGTGCTTTCTGAAAGTATCACTCACCTCTGTGGTAGTTTTAGTTTTGCAGTGTTCCAAGCCTGAAGTCTTTACAACAGCAATTTGTGTGTATGTAAGTGTGTGTAGTGTTTTTTTAGACAGGTCTCGCTGTGCCTCAATCCTACTGCCTCAGTCTTCAGAGTAGCTACAAGCACACACCATGACAACTGGCTTTTAAGGTGGACAAGAAATCAAACTAGACCTCCATGTGGCTCTAGCATGTGGGGCAGCAGTGTCCAGCCCACACTACCACAGCTGGCCTGTACAACAGTAACTACAACAGCAATTGTCAACCCAAGCTGCCACAGTAGAGTCAGCTGAGAATTTTTCTTTTTTTTTTTGAGAAGTTTTATTTTTCTTTTTTTGCTTTAGGGCATGTGCGCTTGCCAGAAAGACAGAGAGAGACAGAAAGACAGAAAGCGAGAAATCACGCCCCAGGGGGGATGGCCACGCCATAACCCCTTCTCCTCCTTCTCTTCTCGGGGTCTTGGACAAGCATGCACATTCGCCTAGCATGAGTTTAAGCCACTGGGTCCGGAACTCAAACAGTGGTCGACTACATGGGAATCCAAAGACATAGCCATTATGCCAACTGCTGGTCCTGAGAATTTTTTAAAGCAGTTTTTGCCTTAGTGCACTTGCCAGAGAGAGACAGAGATAATGAGAAGGAAAATGAGAAATCACCCTCCCAGGGGGGATGGCCACACCACAATCCCTTTTCCTCCATTTTCCTCCCAGGATCTTAGGCACACACACATGCCCAGCATGATTTTTAAGCCACCAGGTCCAGGACTCAAACTGTAGTCGGCCATGTGGGAGTCCAGTGACATAACCACAGTGCCATCTGCTGGCCCCCAGCTAAGGAATTCTTCAAACTATGACTGCCTGGAGTGCCACCTTAGGACAGTGAGTCACTAGGAGATGGCCTAGAGTATGTACTGTAGTTATTGTTGTAAAAATCACATCGAATAATATTTTTGCCATTTAACCAAAAAAAAAAAAAAATGCCCCCAAGTAATTCTTACGTGCAGTCAGTGTTGAGAATCACCATTCCTAGAAGAAAGCTATCTGGAGCTTTCTTCCTATTGGTTGAAGCTTTAATTGTCCTTGTAAAAAGACTGTCCTGCGGGTGGTAGACTACAGTCACAGCTAAAATCTCAGGTCAGTGCCCTTACACTTTGTAGGTTTCTTTAGAAAAGTTGTGTTCTTAAACGTTGCTGTTCATCAGAATTCCCTGGAGGACTTGCTAAAACAGGTTTCTGCACCTGTGCTCCAAATTTCTGAGTTAATAGATCTGGGGTAAAACCAGAAGAATTTGCATTTCTAACAAGATCCCAGGAAGTGCTGATGTTCTGGTCCTGGGATCACACGGTGAGAATTCTCAGCGAGACCACAGATTCCTTCCTCTACAGTGATCTTTCCCCACAGAAGGCAGGATTCTGAGACAATAACTCTACCAAGGCCTCCACTACTTCCCTTCTTCTTAGTGTGTACACTCCAGCAAATGTGTTGGCCTCTCCGTTGCATTATTAAGTTTCTAGCAGATTGTGGCTGGACTCCACCATTTGCTTTTTTATTTTGAGAGGTTTTTTTTCTATAGGGCGCATGCGCTCGCCAGAGAAACAGAGACAGACAGAAAGCAAGAAATCACCCCTCCCCCAGGGAGAATGGCCACCCTGCAATCCCTTCTCCTCCATTCTCCTCTCGGGATCTTCGGCACACACGCACACGTGCCTGGAGTGAGTTTAAGCCACTGGGTCCGGGACTCGAACCGCGGTCGACTACATGGGAGTTCAGAGACACAGCCATTAAAGTTAACTGCTGGTCCCTCCACCATTTGCTTTTAATTCTTAAAGAATAAACCTCTTGGACCAGCAGGTCACACGGTGGTTGAGGTGCTGGACTCTCACATGGCCAATTGTGGTTTGAGTCTTAGACCTGGTGGCTGGCTTTCTCATTTCCTTTCTCTCTGGTCTCTCTCTAGCCAAATTAAAAAATAACAATAAAGAAAACTAAATAATTTTTTAGCAAAAAAAGAATAAACTTCTTGTTCCAGCCAGCAGGTAGCATAGAGGTTACGACCCTGGATTCCACATGGCTGACTACAGCAGTTCGAGTTCTGGATACTGTGGTTTAAGAATCATGCAGGGGACACGTGTGCCCAAATTCCAAGAGAAGAATGGAGGAAAAAGGACTGTGGCATGGCCACCCCAATCTGAAGGATGATTTCTCACTTACTCACTCTCTCGCTCTCTCTCTAGTGAATACAAGGACCCTATAGCAAAAACTAAATAAATAATAAATAAATATACCTCAGAATATTTCAAATACGTTTGAACAGAGTAATTTGCTAAAGGCATGCTATTTTTCCATAAATGTAGCAAAACTGTGATTACAGTATGATATCTCTACTCCATGCAAGACATGGGCCTGCACAGTACATTTTGCTTTTTCACATAGTACAAATAAATAGGTTAAAAAAAAAAGAAGAAAGAATAAAATTAAAACAGAAGACAAAAACACTCCAGACTTTCTTCCTTCTAAATTCATTAATTCAAGGAAATTGCTGCAGGTAAGTAGAAACTGAAGCCCAAGTTCTGGGGATCTCTTAGATAAAGTAAAATCAAGACCCTTAAACATTTAGAATAAGGGCTGGCATGTAGTACAGAGGTTAAGCACAGCGTGGAGGGAACCAGATCCCATATGGACAGCAACGGTTCAAATCCCAAACTCCGGTCCTTGAATAACATACCAGGCTTGTGTGTGTGCACACCTCAAATCCTGTTGAGATAGTGAAAAAGGATGTGATGTAAACACACCACAGTTGGGGGGATGCTTTCCTATACTTTCTCTCTCTATTGCTGCTGAATGCATACATTCTCTGGTAATTTTTAAAAACTGGAAAAAAAAAAAAAAAAAAACTATTGTTTGCAAAATGCCTACTAGGAGCCAAAACATGACACTGTGAATTTTTAATTTGCAACGCACCAATTTGTGCTAGCAAGCCCTCCTGGTAGTTCGACACTAAAGTTTGAGAGCCACTGATCTATGAAAATATATATTTAAACGCTGATATTTCAAAGTAAATGTCAAACACACACTTTGGAGTTTTAACAGACCTGGTGAGGTCTCTCCTAAAAACAGAAATGTATAAAGGAAACAAGGTACCCAGGAACATGGGGAGAGGACAGCCCTGGGGGAGCAAGGTGGAGGAAGACGAAGAGCTCACCTGTGCCAGGGGTACCACGTGTGTGCCTGTTGCCAGATGTGGGTGTCTTTCAGCAGAATAAGGTAGGATAAGCTGGGAGACCCTTCCTGAAGGTGAAAGAGGGATACTGCAGACAGTCTGACTAGGTGACTTCTAGAATCCCTTTTCATATCAAGGATCCCATTATCCTAAATGTTCATAGAACTGCTTAAAAATATGTCCAAAATAACCAGTGAATTTATAGAAAGAGTCAAGAAGGATATTAGGTTTAAGGGTGGGGGCAGGGGACAACCCCAGGATGGAGAGAGCGAGCTCTGCCTGAGCCAGACGATTCAGACTTAATCCTGATAGTCACTTCCTAGCTGGTGATCTCAGGCAAATTACTTAATCTAACTCCGGTTTTGTCCTTATCTATAAAAGGGGATAATCATACCTACCTCAGAGAATTGTTGTGAGGATTAAAAGAGATAATGACATGCTTGGCACCCAGTAGGAACGCAATTGTCCAAAAGCCGCTGGCAGCCCGAGCTCTCCCTCGGGCTAATGGAAGTCATCCTACCTTTTCTCTTAAGTAGAAGCTTTTTCTGTGGGTTTTTGCTTTTCATTATCTGCTCTGTCTTGGGTGAATAGAAATGTCCGGAGAGAAAGAGCATTGGCCTCCTGGCGCTGGTTGTCTATCAGCCCTGTTCTCGCCTCCTGCTCTCCAAGTTTCCCTGTGTTTTCCCTCCAGCTCCTGTGTGGGTGGGGGCAGGGCAGGGCGGGGTGGTGCAGCCCCAGGCAGCTACAGTCAGCCTCCAACACGCCGCCAGTTCTGCTGGTGCTGGGAGAATCAGCCTTAATTAGTCATGTACCTAGCATAACTCAGCAAATCTGTGCTTTAAGTAGAGCGACTCCCATATAAACGTTAATTTCTCTATTTCCCATTTCACTTCAAACAGGTGACAGGGACTCCTCAGAACAGAGGTGGCTGAGGTCTCATTTTTCTTCCCTCTGTCCATTTTAGGTGGGTGAATTTCAGAGGTAAACACCTCTTAGACACAGACCAATTCTGCCTGCCAGCTACCTGTCAAGTGCAGCAAGTACTCAGCCAGCTACTGCATTATGTTTTGGTTTAAAGCCACTCTAAATGATTTATTGTTTTTAAATTATTTACACGGCATTATCCCTTTCTTGTAAAATGCAGAAGTACTGTCAGGAACAGCACGGCAGCAAGGTTATGAATGGGACTACAAGTAAATCAAGGTAATTAGAAGCTTCGAGTTGCAAATACTGACAAGTTCTCCACCAGCCACCACTTCACTGACAATAATAAAATGTGCATGATTTCCTGACATTATATTCACTACATATTTCCCCTGCACGCTCACTGTAATTACTCGGGGCATGATCTCACGCTCATAGCAAGCAGAACTCTCATTGAACCCAGCCGTGACTATTACAGATGCTTAGAATGAAGCAGATGGAATTAAAGGGAGAGTTCCCTACATAGCTTTAGGGATCTGTGATGTATCAACTAAATCTTGACAGCTAAGAAAAGGGAAATATTCTCAACTCCTCCTAAACCGTGATCAGGCTAAATTATAATGAGACTAAGATAGCATTTGGGTCCTGCATTTGATGAATCCCTGCAATTTGTTTGCTGGTTCTTTGATGGTTAAAAAAAAAGAAAGAAAAAGTCAAAGGTGATTTTAATCCTTGTTATGAAAACACACCTAGACCTAACTCTGTGTAACTATTTAAAAAAAAATTCTGTACTGATTTTCAAAGATCTTCATGGACAAGGAAAAGGGATTGAGTACAGTGGGCATCTTTAGAGTATAGGATAAGAACAGCAGGTGAAACTCGATGTCTTATTTGTGTATCATTTGCTCAAGTTATTCCTCGGTGCAGTGCTTGGTGCATCTCATACAGAACAGCACACAGTCGCACACTTCCTGTGCTCAGGCTCAGTGAACCAAATTTATACTTGACAACTTATTAGTTCTTAAACCTGAGCACTCCCCTAGCTGCCTCAATAGCAGAAAAAGATTAGGTTTAAACTATTAATATAGAGTTTCATAGATGAACATATATAAACCAAAACAGTCATCAATAACCTTCCTTCTGGGATTGAGTTATAGAAGGGGGCAGGGAAACAACCCAATTTGATTCTCAGCTTTGCCTTGTGATC
Source organism: Tupaia tana (assembly GCA_026018925.1). NCBI lineage: Eukaryota > Metazoa > Chordata > Mammalia > Scandentia > Tupaiidae > Tupaia > Tupaia tana. The sequence continues at coordinate 24,677,686 of JAKSZU010000017.1, forward strand.
TTGGGAGATTTATATAATCCTACAGCCTCGGTTTCTTCAACCTACAAAGGATGAAATGACTTACACATGTGCAGTCATGCTGAGGCTTGAAGAGAGCAGGTACAAGTCACTCAGTGTACTACCTGGTATGTAAAAAGCACTGGTTGAGAGGCCAACAGGTGGCATGGTGGTTAGGGTGCTGGGCTCTCACATGGCAGACTACAGTTTGAGTCCTGGACCTGGCAGCTTGCTTTCTCACTTTCCTTCTGACTCTCTCTTTAGAGTGAGCACACACACCCTAAAGCAAATTTTTAAAAAAGAAAATAAATTTTAAGAAAAATGTAAGTATTGATTGGATAGGAATGAAAAGCTAGAACGAATTGGTCAGAAATGTCTTCTCAGTTTCGTCGGTCTTTTAGCAAGCCTTCATAGAATTGAAATCCTTACTATGGAAAGTTAAGTGTCTGAGTTAAGAGCAAGTTAGGAGACGGCAATAAAAAGTCTCATTTTCTAGACTCTCAAAGCACTCTTCAGACCTCAAAAGAGAATTTTAGGAATCAGCCCTCTTTCCCCCTGACCATGGAAAGCCATTGGTAGCATAGCAATGAAAACAAACTAGTTGGGACAATCAGATGTTAGGCAGTGGAAGTTATTGCTCCAAATCACAGTCCTTCAAAAACCAGAGGTGTCTATTGCTAAGTCCTTAACATAATGAGATTCACGAAGGATTTTCAGGTCTTAAGTTGGCGCTGGTCAAAGTTACCGACCCCAGTCACTAGAACTACCTTCTCTAGACCTGTTCCAATACAGCTATCTCCTTTCTTTGTACAAGTATTGGGGGGAGGGTAACTTCTGTGATGGCAAGGTCTATGAACTTGTAGTAACATATATGCAGTCGTTACAAACGTGAAATAAAAGTCTGTTGTAAATAGTTTGTGTTAATTAGCCTTAAGATTACATCAAGCTCTGCGGTAGGTTTACTCATCTTTAATTATATCCATTTTTAGACCAGTAGTAACTTATGAGATTTCTGGAATGTGTTTAGTAATCCACTGAGGAGACTGACTCAGAGTCATAGAAGAAAGATAGCCAGTGTGTCCAATTGCCGTGACTGTTGACTTCTCATTTGTTACCCACACTTCAACATGAATAGGGAGTGAATCGAAATTACATAGCTCAATTAGCACAATGGCAGGTATGAAGCTATTATGTAGATGTGACACATTTTATATTGAATCATACGAGTGGTCATAACTTCTGCTAAAAATAATACGCATGTCATTTTTCAAGTGCCCTTTTCTTTGCCCCCAGCAGTATTTTGAAGACAAAACAAACCATCTTTTGTAGAATTCAGTAGTCTACTCATTTTGTTGCTGTTGACAAGAGTGTGCTCATTTCTCCTACTTTCTCCTACTCAAAATATGTGAAATGAGTCTTATCATACTTCTTAGAGACAAGATCATAAGCTTTCAAATGAAGACTTTACTATTAAATGTGTGGCTTATCACTGGAATGGTTGAGCACGTGTCAGGTCAGTCCTTACAAGGCTGTTACCATGGTTTTCTACTTCAGAGAGCTTCTGATCAAGTGGCTTAAATAATATGCGGCAGGTAATTGATCAACATGCTTACAACTAGGGAGTACATTTTATGTTTTTCTAAAGCTTAGATTTGGATAGTACCTTAGCAGCAACTTAGTCCAATTTCCTCTCTCTTTTTTTTTTTAAATTGTTTATTTTTATTTATTCATTCATTTATTTTTTAATTTGATCAGAGACAGACACAGACAGAGAGAGGAAGAGAGAGAGGGAAAGTGAGAAAGCAAGCCACCAGGTCCAGGACTTGAACCGTGGTCGGCCACATGGGAGTGTCCAGCGCCTTAACCACCACGCCACCTGCTGGTCCCCCCGAATTTCCTCTCTCTTTATGTAATTTTTTTTTAATCTTTGTGTTATCGTTTTGTCACATTTGTGATGATAACTGTTGGAATTTTTTCTTTTCTTTTTCTTTTCATGTGGAAAGAACTCACTCTGAGAAAGCCTAAGAGTCTTAGAAGAGAAATGAGCTTCTATGTCAGAGGTTAATGAAGGCCACATCAGGAAGTGTGATCTAACTTAAGAGAGGCAAGTTGAAAACAGGATTTCTTTTTTGGAGAGTTGTTTGTTTTTTTTTGGGTTTTTTTTGTTTGTTTGTTTGTTTGTTTTTTTCCTATAGGGCACGTGTGCTCTCCAGAAAGACAGAGAGAGACAGAGAGACAGAAAGCGAGAAATAACCCCCAGGGGGGATGGCCAGGCTGCAATCCCTTCTCCTCCGTTCTCCTCTCGGGATCTTGGGCACGCACACGCGCCTGGCATGAGTTTAAGCCACCGGGTTCAGGACTCAAACCATGGTTGACTACATGGGAGTCCAGCATCATAGCCATTACACCAACTGCTGGTCCTGAAAACAAGATTTCAATCTACTAGGAAAGTTTAAAGGTTCTGGTTACCTCTAATTTGGTATCATCTCATCGATTCTTCTACCCCAGAGTGGAATGATGTTAAAAGACTTTGATAGTTGATGTATGACAGCAAAGGAGGTGAAGAAATAGTTCATTTTTTCATCTGCTCAATTACTGTACTGATTAAACTAATTATATCCTTTGGTACCCCTTTCTCTCAGTAGTGTGTAACTGTCCAATACATCATTTCTGAGTGCACCATGTTCTGACATTTTGTTCTAAGAGAAGACTTTCATTTATGTCTTTTACTAGAGCCTTTGTAAAGGGAGCTTACAGAGGTCTGAAGGAGTATCGTGGAAGAACAGAGTTCTCCATGATAACACTTGCAGACTGATCAAGAGAGTTCAGTCCTGAAGACATCCATTTTGGAACGTGAATGGGAGGGGATGCAGCAGGAAATCCAGCTCATATTGCTAGGGAACTTTACAAATTATCAGGTCAAACTGCAATAAAATGTCCAAGCACTTCCTTTTAATTCATGGCGGAGTGAAATTCAGGCCACAGATTCAGATCTGACAGTCTCAGCTCTTCCCATTACGGAACAGGGCACTCAAGCGGCTCCTGTTTTTAGAGGACTTTTACAGTCAAGAGACAGACAAACATACATAAAATGACCAGAGGAAGACGAAGCCTTCTCTAGTCATTTTTACATATCTCTATGTAGAAATTTTGATAGATACTGTCTGGTAATAAACTACATGACTTCTTAAACAAAATAATAATGGTTGTTTATTGTTAATATGCTTCACTTTTATTTACTGCTGATCTGTACTATTTGAAGCTACTATTACTTAATTATTAATGTATATATGATCTACAAAATGAAATGAAGCATGAAGTAAGCAATTGGCAACTCAAGTTATTGAGCCCAATGACAAGTATATGCTATTTAAAATTTGAATGTACAGGCCAGCAGGTGGCGTGGTGGTTAAGGCTCTGGACTCGTACATGGCAGACAACAGTTAGAGTCCCAGACCTGGTGGCTTGCTTTCTCACTTTCCCTTTCTCTCTCTGGTCAAATAAAAATAATAATAAAAATAAAATAAATATTTTTAAAAATTTTTTCAATATAGACTATTGCCAATGGTACACTTTGAACCTAAATTATCTAAGTCATGTCCTTATTTCCTTTTGTCAAAGTAAATACCACTCCCCCCCAAAAAAAAACCCTCTTTGAAGATGACCAGATTAAGCTGATTGCTAACACTAAAAAATAAGAGTTAATATCAGAAGAAACAAACAGAAACATATTTAGAACATTGAAGAACACAGTGTAACTTATAACTAATGCTTCAATCTTCAGCTTCATCTGTGAGATAAGTTGTACTGAGATTTGTAAGGCTAATCAGTCGTTTCTGCTAGAACCCAGTATATGCAAGTCTAAAATCATGGCAATATGCAAAATTGCGCAATAAAGTCCACAGGACTCGTAAGAAGATGGTGTTAAGAGCGTAACACTCAAAAACTTCATGAGTGACACATTAAAGAAAAAAGAAAGATAGAAACCAAACAAAAATTTTATTATAATTTACCTATGTTAAATGGCTAAAAAATATATAAATACTATAGTCTTAATAAATATGGCATTTTACCTTGAAAAATATTTCCTTGTACTTAAGTTTCCAGTGAATTCTGTATAAAAGAGGAAAATGAGAAAGAAAGAGAGAGAAGTGAGATGAGACTCTTATCATATAAGAGAAAGCATAGAGAACAAAAAATGAAAGTTCAGAAAGACTGAAAGAAGAGAAAACTCAAAGGCAGCATGGCCAGGGTAGTCATGGTGTGGTTTGTGTGGTTTGCTGAGGCTGCCCTAACAAAATACCGAAAACTGGATGAGTTAAACAGCATTTTTCTCCTGGTTCTGGAGGCTAGAAAGCTCAGGTCAAGGTGCCAGCCGTTTCAGTGTCTGGCAAAGGCTCTCTTCTGGCTTGCAGAAGGTTGCTTTCTTGCTTTGTCATTACATGACCTTCCTTTGGGCATGAGAGAGCAGAGCTGTCTTTCTGCTCTTCTTTTGCATTTAAGGACACTGTTTGTATAGATTAGGGCTCTATCCTTATGCCTCCGTTATGACCTTAATTATTTCCTTGAAGCCATTCATTTCCAAATACAGCTACCTTGGGGGTTAGAGTTTTATTCATATGAATTTGGGGGCAATGTAATTCAGTCTGTAGCGTGGTTAAAGGACAGTTATCTGAAATTCGGTGGAGAGTTGTAACACCATATATGGATAGGTTTGGCTCATGGATCTCACAAGGTATATATGTGTGTATACACATTGTGTATTCCTACACAACTAGGTCAACTAAAATATCCAGTGTTTCTCACAAGTGAATTTACATAAGCTAATGTGAAATTTGCATTATGCTCCATTGTTCCCTGATATATTGATTGGGTTAGACAAGTTAGTTTTTTCAAAATAAATGCTGCAGCAGAACTGACTGTACTTATTCACTCAGTTAATTGATATTGAGTGCCTCTTTTAGGGAAAATACATTTTTGGGCACCAGAGGTGCTGCAATGATTAAGTCAAGGTGTCTTCCTTGGGCTGCTTTCAAACATTCTACTGAAGAAAGACATGCTACTTACCTGCTCTTGTGGAAACCAGTAAAGAGAGACACATAAAAGATAGTTAAGGAATGTGAAAAAGCTCACATGAAAATAAGGAGCGGGTGAGATGAAATAACCAGGGGAAGGTTCTAAACAGAGTCATCAGGGTAGGCATCTCTATAGAGGGAAAGAGGGGAACGTGGTGAGGAACTAGAGGAAAGGCATTCCGGACAGTTGGGGTTAAAAGCAGTTAGGAAGGTTGAAAGGAGTAGGAGATGAAGAGGAGAGCAGAGAAAGGACTGTGAGTGGGCTGGGAAGCTGTTAGGGAGTTCCGAGAAGGAAAGTGGTATGGTTTCTGTTTTAAAACTTTCATTGCAGGGACCAGCAGATGGCATAATGGTTATGTCGCTGGACTCCCATGTAGTCGACTGCGGTTTGAGTCTCAGACCTGGCGACTTAAAACTCACACCAGGCACATGTGCGTGTGTGCCCAAAATCCTGAGAGGAGAATGGAGAAGGGATTGTGGCATAACCATCCCCCCCGGGGGGTTATTTCTTGCTTTCTGTCTCTCCAGTGAGTACACACACAACCTGTAGCAAAAAATCTCTCAAAAAAAAAAAAAATTGTTACCCTGACTTCTCTGTAAAAATGCACTACAGTGAGTAGAAGGGAAGCCAGTTGGGAGGCTACAGTGACCAACCAAGCTAAACATGAGGTATCTAGCAGAGATAGAAGTGTTAGGACTTACTTTGAAGGTTTAGGTGAAAGTAACTGAAAGATTGGTTAAGGGCTATGAGGGAAAGAGAAGGTAGAAGAATGATTCCTAGAATTTTGGCTCCAGTTATTGAATAAGTCATTACTCTGTTTTTTAAAACCATGAAAGCCTGGAAGCTTAACCATTTTGAGAATAAGAACTGCATTTCGGACATGCTGGGTTTGAGATTCCTATTAGACATCCAAGTAGCAACACAGAGTGAGCAGCTGAGTACGTGAACCTGGGGCTCTGAGAAAGACTGAGGCTAGAGAGTTAAAGTTGGGAGTTGCCAGCGTATAGACAGTGCTTAAACCAAAGACGAGGTCACAGAGGGAATGGGTCTAGAGAGATCAACGAAAAGAGGAAAAATTGGGGCCTGTGGTTCTGCAAGGTTTAGGTCAACCAAAAGAGTTGCCAGGCAAGAAGACTAGGAAGGAGCAGCCACTGAAGTAGCAGAAAGACCAGGAGCATGTGGCCCTTTGAAAAATAAGTTAAAAATGTGTTTTTTCAAGGAGGGAGTGATCAACATTTTGAGAGACTTTCAGATATACTAGTGATAAATCACAAATAGATGATATATCTTGTGTAATTTAGGAAAATAGAGGCCACATGTTTCAATATGATACAAACGAGCACACATACTCACCACTGATACTTTGGGAGGTGGAGCGAAGAGTTAATGCCTCCAGATCATGTGTTGTATGAGTAAGATTTTAGGGTTCGTATAGCCTCAACTTTCAGATTTCCCTTTGTCTATGATTATATACAGTCTTCATGCCTGGGAAAATGTTAAAATATGTCCTCCCAAATGTAGAAAGAGGATCTTCTAGATTCTTATTTTCCTCTGAGTTAATTTTTTTGGACAGTCTAGAGAACTCCCTTTATGTTTCCTGACATAATATGTTTTTTTTAAGGTTATATTTCCTGGAAGCAATCTGTGGCTGATAATGAATGACATACCGAAGGTTTATTGGGGAATATTCTTAGTGATACTTAGAAGTAAAGTTGCAGACTTAGCAAATAAAAATATAAAATCTTCATACAATTTTTGAAATATACTAGCACTAAAAAAACTTAGGTGTTTATCTGGAATTCAAATTTAACTGCATGTGTTTTGTTTTATTTGCATCTCTACCTGTAAGGAAGTAGAAAAGTGGGGATAGAAGGAGAAGAGAATCTTCTATATGGTTGCACCTGAGGCCTCAACTGGCCCTAGTGGTGTTTTAAGCTGATTGACTCTTTATATTTATTGAAAATAGTGGCAAGGGGGCCATTTGTATCAGCTAGTCATTGGCCTCGGGATACTCTCGGTGTAACCTTGAGTAAGGCAGCTCCCTAAGGTCGAGCGGCACAGACTTGAGAAGCTACTTTTCCTGCAGCTGGAAAACAAGTGTCACATCATTAAAGAGGGAATCTGGACTAAGTGCGACAGTATCCAACACGTAAATGCAGAAACCTCAGAAGCTATTTCTTTTCTTTCAGGTAATCTACCTGTAGATCAAATTTTAAATGGTGGCCAAATATATCTTGAAAACATTAAACTAAAATGAAAAGGGGAAGCCAGGCTATGGTGAAGTCAGGGCACAGTAGTGGTGCCAATGGGCCCATGTGGGAAAGGTCCTAGGTTTGTGTCTCAGGACCTCCCTGAGCATGCCAGGAAAGTCCAAGAGTTTCCTTCTAAAAGAAGGCCATTCTACATTGCTTGGTGAGAGGGAAGCACAAGAGGCCTCTATTTCTCTCTTAACCTGCAACCTCACCTCTTACGAATGCTTCTCTCCATTAACCCTTGAGTGAGTCACACTGATGCTTGATGATAATCCTCTGGTGGGTATGCTTCTCCTCCCAGAATGAGTGTTGACATGAAGTAGACTCCAGATTCCCTAAAGCCAGACTAGAGATCCCCAATTTTAACCACATTGGATCCTGCCTGTACATCCTGCCTCTGGCTCCACACCCACCTTTACGCCCACGGCATGAAGCTGTGACCACAGACGCAGACACTCACAGGGTGGTCCTCTGAGCACAGCCTCAGGGAAAGACACATGAAATATTTATTGACTGCAGGCCAATGTTATAAGAACACTGTCTGAATCCACTGCAAGGGTGCCTCTGTAACACCTAAGGTAGACACAGCAACATTTGCCCACCCCCTCAAATGTCCTAGGGGAGGTTCGTTTGCACTAACTATCGTAGTCCAAAAAACAGCAGCTGTTCTTGAAGGGAATCTGATATACATATATAATCCTTTGTCTAAGACCATTAGTGGGAGGAGGTGTTTTATACAAAATGTGATAAATTGTTAACAATTTTCTTGCTTCCAGCAAACGGGTAGAAAAAGTGCTAAAAAATTAAGCAAATCTTAGGGTCACGATGATTTAGGGAAAAAAAAAAGACAGGGTCTCGCTATGTGGCGATCTTCCTGTCTCAGCTTCATCGAAAGCTGGGACCACAGGTGTACACCATCACACTCAGTTTTTAGAGTGGGCGGGGCATCCAATCAGGCCTCTCGTGTGGCCTCACCTTGCCACGTAGCAGGGTCTACCAAGAACATCTTGATTTTTAAAGATTCACATACTTCTGTCTGTGCTGTGAGTATCTTTGTCTTGGGAAATGTATCAGACTTTAGGAAGTACAAGTCAGTTTTTTGTTTGTTTGTTTGTTTGTTTGTTTTTCCATTTCTAAGCAATCCTGAAATCAGATGGTGACTGATTTTCCAATCCCAAGTACCAGGTCAAGGTCGGTTATAACAAATAGAAATTTGATGCCCTAGAAAAGCCTCCATATCATTCTCCTAATTCTACTGGTTCTCGAATTATCTTCAAATGAGCATAGAACATTTTTGCATATTTGACAGCACACTGTGGGTCAATAACCAAAAGAACACATGCTAGAGATTCCCAAAGGAAGCACTACAGGAATTCGCAAATGACTTCCAAAACATATAATGTAATCTGCAACTTAAGCTGCTGGGTCTGTTGTGGTAAACAGAGCTCTAACATATTCAATTCCTTTAGCGAGAAAAAGTATCATTTTTAATCCACTGAGAACTGGCTATAACATTTAAAAGATATGATTCATTGCCCTGATAGCAAAACCAAGAAATGCTTTCATTTCTCTAAAAAACAGGTATTGGTTTAATTCTACCCTCAGAGCAGGAATATTATAAGGGGTTAAATGAAGGTGGAACACTTTTGTTAGAAATTTATTAGTGGTTTCTGCCATAAATTATTAGTGACCAAGCACTCAGGACTCTTTTAGTTTGAGTTGGTGCCTTTGGACCTCAGAGTTGCACGAGAGAGTTGATTTCGCATCATTAGACATTAAACTCCCTTGACTGGTAGAAAGATCTTGCGGTCAGTGCTGTGTGCCAGCAACACCGAGATGCATGTGTTCTTTCTTTCCTTTGTTCTCTTCCTCTCTAAGCAATAGAGGTGATCTTAGGCAATATGACTCTACCGTGATGACAAACTGTCTCTCTGAGCTGATCCAGTTTTATTACACAGTGATACAACTAATGTGGCAACATAAAAGGGGATGACTTTCCCTAATTGTGATTCACAGGAACTCCAGGCCTCAGAAGGGATGTAGAGTAGTCATTTTGATAACTGGGTTGTGGTTTTTTTTTTTTTTTTTCCCCACTACTTAAACAGAAAACATGTTTTTGCCATCTTTGCAAGTATCCTTCATGCAAAAAAAGAAAAAAAGAAAAGAAAAAAGAATCGATTGAGAATTTACTACTTTTGTTCTGCTTTTTCTTTATAAAATGTAAGGTTATTCTGTCATATGCTCTACTGGGGTGGTGACTGGCACGTCTTCATATATTCCCCTTGTACTTTCAATATTCTGGTACATCGGCACATTTACTCTTGGGAGCCCTTTATTAAGGCAAATGTAGGACAACTAACCAACTTTAAAAAATGTAAATATCTCACCTGTGTTGGAGCATGGCAGCAGGCTGGAGAATGCACACATCCTGCAAAGCAGCACCCTCGTGAAATCAAGTGCTGCCGTGCCGTAATTGCACTCCGGAGAGCAAAAGACACTGCCTTGCCTCCTCAGCAGAAATCCACCTCTCTGTCTGAAAATCTGATAAATTTTCCAGTTTCCCACAGAGGGAATGACAGAGAATTTAATGAGGAACACATTGGAACCGGACCTGTCACTGTGTGATTATGCATTCACTAATCTCTCTGTAGGGTACAGAATAAGTCGGCCTTCTCAGAGAGTGTTTATCTGAGAAAAGGGAAAACACATCTAGAAATAAATTACCAGAAAAAAATGTCTTCACTCTCCCACTGATACCTTCTGACACCCCACTGAACTGCTTGCTTGGCCTACGAATAGCAAAACCATGGGGATTTGCATAGTAACCTATTTTTATGATTGCCAACGAAATTGAAGCACCATATTGATGCTTAAGTGCAGCTTGCAAGAACCTGATATTTTCAGTTGGGTCTCAAAATTCATGTTTGACAAATCCAGGTACAATGAAATGAGCTCTGGGTGTTTTTTATTCTTCTTGTAGGAGTTATTTTATATCTAACGAAATTCTCTTGTCATCATCATCTTCATCACATAAATCTTATTCAGCACCTATATCCATCCTAAAAACATTTTTGAGCAACTAATGTATGCCAGGGGCTAATTATATACTAAGTTCTGTGACTAAGTAAACTAATAGCTTCTAGAAAAGATTTAAGTCAAAGGGACACATACACTATCCAAAATTGCTATCAGCTAAGAAGATTTAGTAAGTTTTTTTTGTAGCCAGATCTTAGGTTGGGCAATGCAATGAGAGCAGATATATTTCCTTCAAAAGTTCAGAATATGAGAATGCATTGATGTAAATATCCACAAAGGACATACTGAACAAACAGAATGTCTCATTAGCTAAGAGACTTGTGCAAGGTGGGACCTTAGAAAATACTTCCTGAATTATTGGGAAAATAAGGGAACGGTGACAGAAAATTGTGTCCTGCACGATCCTTATTTGGAGGAGTGATGTCGAGGAGAGACTACTCATATTTCTTCATGAATTTCTGGAAGGCTTCATGAAGAATGTGGAATTTTAATCCCGAAAGAAGTGTCTAAAACTGACATGTTTAATTAAGGTCCTAGAACTACTTATTTATTATACTACTCTACTACTCCCCTCTGAATTAATTCAAATCTTTGGTGACTTTCACAAAATGGTAAGCACAGGATTGAGCCCTGTTTTGTAAATCTCTTGATCCAATCTCACACTTATTCCACTGTTTTTGTTTAAGACAAAGTCTTTTAAAAATTTATGTTTATTACTTCATTGGCAGTTTTTTTTTAGATACGTTTGTCCAGATTCAGCTGGACGCAGATTTTTTCGTTTCCTGTGTACAGAGATTTTTAGTTTGATCTGAGTAGGTACTATATCTCTTTTTCCTCACAGAACTTTCAACATTTTAAGACTCATTAAATGAATAAAGCTAAAAATGATGTGACAAATAAAATGGTGATAAAGGACAAAATGAGGACTAGAAAGTGATTTGTGATATCTGTGGCACAATCAAGACAAAAAAATATTTAGTAAACTAAAAAGTATGTAAGAGCTCTTGATGGATAATCCAATTATTTTTATTAAATAACGTTCCTTAAATGCTACGTGACGGTTTGATTTCATTTCTGTATGGTTCTTAGATGTAAAAATATCTCCACTAACAGTTCAGTTTAAGTTCTTCTTCCTTCTCTCACCTGCAGTTTTCAAATAAGGCAACAAGACAACAGAGGTAACTCTTCTTCTGTTAGTACCTAATCATATGACAACCTTATTTCAAAGATTAACCAGTACAACTGTACTGATATCCAAAAAATGAATGAGCCAAGTTCATTTATCTTAAAGTTTCTTTCAAACCTTTTAAAAAGATCACTGGTTAAATAAGAGATTTATATGATGAGAATTTATATGTAGCAATGAAATAAATCTTTAAAAAGGTGTAGAATTCCTTTAACAAGGTATTTTGTTTGCTTTTCTTTGCTGCGATGTGTACTATACTATTTTTGTTTTTAAAATTAGCCCTATGGGCAATTTGCTGCAACTGTAAAAATGGTGACAGAATTCAAGTTTTTGTTTAGTGTGGTACTTTCATTTTGTTATTGAAAATATGAGAAGTCCTTGCTTAGTATCTCCCTCTTTTGAAAGGGTAAAAAAAGTTAATGATAAGAAAATAATTTCCTTTTCTATTTCAAGATAAGCTTTATAAAAGTTTTACCTACTAGATTTATGATATTTTATTTTTAGTTAAAGAAATAAACATGGTCTTAGATGTGTGTATACACACACACACACACACACACACACACATAGTTGTTGGGAAAGTCATAACACATTTTTGCATTATAAAAACAGAAAAATATGTCATGACTTTCCTGATGACCAAATATATATATATATATATATATATATATATATATATATATGATTCGGAAATGACTTTTTTTTTTTTTTTTTTTGGAGAGGTTTTTGCTATAGGGTGCGTGCGCTCGCCAGACAGAGAGAGACAGAAAGCGTGAAATCACCCCCCCGGGGGGAATGGCCACACCACAATCCCTTTTCCTCCCTTCTCCTCTCAGGATCTTGGGCACGCACGCACACGTGCCCGGTGTGAGTTTTCTTTTTTAGAGGTTTTTGCTATAGGGCATGTGTGCTCGCCAGACAGACAGAGAGAGATAGAAAGCGAGAAATCACCCCCCAGGGGGGATGGCCACGCCACAATCCCTTCTCCTCCAGTCTCCTCTCAGGATCTTGGGCACGCACGCACACACGCCCGGCGTGAGTTTAAGCCAGCGGGTCCGGGACGCGAACCGCGGTCGACTACATGGGAGTCCAGTGACATAGCCAATACGTTACCTGCTGGTCCCCCCGAAATGACTTTTGTCAGGTATTTATTTTGAACTGCTAAGTCACTATAACTCACCTAAAAGAACTAAGATAATTTGTGCACACCAATATTTTCAAATTATCTCTTTAGAAAGAGATGGAGGTAGACTTTGTGAAGTATAAAATATAGTGTTATCACACCTTATTGGAAATCTCTATTTATTTGTATAGATGTTCCAAATAAAGACCATATTAAGTTAAATGAAATCTAATTAACTAATAAAACTGGAATATCAGTCTGAAGAAGTTGGTCATCTGTATTCTAGGCAAACTAGGTTCTTAAGTATTAATGTAAAGTTCATTAAGCTTTTAAATGAAATAATCACAATCAAATAACTTTATCTGATATTAGGTAGGCCTAGTTACTTAAAAAGATTCAAAAACTTCATAAGCATGAAAACTTTTAGAAAGTTCTAAGAATTAGTAATAAGTTATAGTATGCATATTTTCTGTATGTAAGTTCATTTAATTAATTAATTTAGGTAACTTTAGGCTTTACTGAGCATTCATTAAATGTAATTGTATATGGCTAGTAAGCCAAAGATGAGTGTAATTTCTTTAATTTTAGCTTGGCTTTAAATTTTCAAATTAATGAGTCCTGACTTGCATAATTTATATTTAGTAGCTATCTTATTGTAATGTTCATATGCCAATCATATCAAACAGGGAGCAGAAAATGAGCTTTGTTTTTAGTTTAATGTAAACCACGAGCAGCCTCTACAAATGCATTAATTTAGTTTGTTGTTAATCATCATTATTATCTTTCCCTTTTGCATTTAGAACCCATTTACTAGTCTCCTGTTTTACAACTTAAAATTTGCATGTATACTAAAAACTCGATATTCAGTGCACAATTCTTAACAATAGATTGGAATAAAATAAAGGAATATTTTTTGCTTTATGCCATGTCTATAAGGCAATATGTCAGTTAGATAAGAGTTGGGCATGTCTATGGTTGCAAAATGTCATTATTTCATTTAACTCAGGAGTATGTTGAAGTATAAATTAGTTAAAACTTTTGTAGCATTTTATGTTACATATATATTTTTTAATCATACATTAAATACAAAAATGGTTAATCGGATTATTGGTTTCATAATAAAATACTGTACTAGAGTATACACATAATGCTTTAGTTAAGGAATGGGGTTTTTAAGATATTTTATATAAAATATATCATTTGTTTTCATTAAAACAAAGCAGTCTGCTTATGTGGTATTGAGCTCAGTTTTGATAAACTTTCACTTTGTGCACCAAAATGCACCATACTTTGTTTTAGGGAAAAAAGAAGTTTGTAAGTTCTCTTTAAACATACTTAATTGCAAACCACAAACTTTTCGTTTACTCTTTTGCTCTTTGTGTGAAAGACATACTTTAACCATTAGCTATACTTTTTTATTGCCACACTTTTGAATATAAGATAAACATTTATAGCTCATAGAATTCCCCAAAAATGAGTACCCAAGAAAATAAATAAATGTTGTAAAGTGTCTTAAATTAAATTTTCTGTGACTTATGTCCATCGTTTAGTATTTGGTTGGAAAATTAGGTGCTATCTCAACTTAACAAATTTCTTAAATTGAATTTTCCATATCACAGAGCCAGCTTTTTAAAATATACATCAGAAGGTTTCCTTATAAAAGGGAACATCTATTCACTGGAATAGTTATCTTTAGGATAGAAGGTCCAGAGAGTGAGTAATAAGAATATTTTTGACAATAGAACTTGACATTGATAACCATTAAATGATTCATCTCCTACAGATCTCCATCTTTTTTCTCTAAGAGGATGCTCCCTGTGGGTCTATACAGTGGGCTTAGCAGAGGGTCATAGGAGTATTTTTAAGTACTTCAATTTCATAGTGTATGCTTGATGGGCAGAATAAAAAGTATCCCTCCAGCTGTTCAAGAATGAGGGCAGAGAAGAGATGAAAGACAAAGTAAAGGCAAGTCAGAATTAGATCTCAAGAACACTGTAAACTTAGCGTTCTTTCACCTCTAATTCTTTTCCTTAACCCCCAACTTTTAATTCCACCAAAAGGTTCTTGTATTTTCTCCCTAATTCTAATAGTCCAACCACTGATGGGTGGAGTTTCCCGTAACACAATGAATTTACCCATACATACACACAAATCTGAGCCACGCCTTTGGTTCTGTGGAAGAGAATTTAGATATTTTTAAAGGTAGAACTAAACTTATATTATCTGAGGTATGGCTAGATAGAAAACAATAAAAAAGTGCCATGAATGAGGAAAACACAAAGGAAATCTACATATTACAAATGGGCTATAAACCTTTATAATGCATAAGCAGCATTAAAATGATTGCTTATGTAATATTAATTAAAATAATAAAAGTAAGAAAATATGCTCAATGCAGAGGTACTTTTTTAAAAATAAAAAAAACAAACAAAAACATTAATAAAATATTTTATCTGCATCAAAATATTCTTTAAAACCAAAAATAAAAATGTATTATGAATGTTCTTTCAGGCTGATCTGTAAAAGTCAGAAAAGTATATAGTCCATGCTGTTTAACTTTCTGAAAATACCGAGTCCTAAATATCACCAAAGCATAAAGCAAAATGCTTTATGTCTAACTGAACTGAAGCAGTGTGTTCCCAGTACTGGTGCAGAGAATTCCAATTCCATTCCTATCAAAAAAAAATTTTTGTTTCAGTCAAACTGAAACAAATGACCTGACTTCAATACAGTGTGAGTATAACTGAAGCTGTGTCCAAAATTTTTTTCTTCAGAACTCTGAAGACACACCTGTAGAAACTCCTGAGGGAAAGAATAGTTTATCACAGGCCAAGATGAGTATTATCCAAAGCGAAACTTGAGTCTGTATTTCACTGTGTTAGGACTTTTCCGAGGTGCTGAAAGAGGAACCTTTGGCTTGATGGGGTTAGGGGGCTTTTTCTTTTCAGGAACAGTAACTGTGAAAGAAAGTTCTGGCTGCTCCGACTGCTTGAATCTCGGTAGAAAATGGGTAGAGACGTGCTGGGGTTTAACCCGTGGGCTGCAGCCTCGTTTCGCTTTCCCTCTTTTATTTAGGGCCACATACCACTCCCGCCCTGTTTTTTCAGTTCTGTGTATTGCTGAGGCATAGGTATTATAGCTGTTTTCTTGAAATCGTTCCCTGAACTTGCAGTCATCTGTAAATTTGGCCTAAAGGGAAGAAAAGAAGAAATTTAAGTTGCAGTAATATTTTCAGCGTGTAATAGCATATGAGGTCTTCTATTATACCAATAAGAAAAACTAAGACTTCTATTGATTCCTTCCCCTGCTAATCCATCCCCTTGTATAAAGACCTATTTGCATCTTTTAAAGTCACTTTAAAATTATTAATTTTGTTTTTATATTCCTGACTTATTCATCTCTGTAACATTGATTTCTGGTCTCTTGGTTCTGGGTAACATGTCAATATATAGAGAAAGAATCACCAGAATTATTAATACATGTACGGATGCGTCCTGTTTTTAAAAGTACTTTGAAATTATAAAATCTTTTAGCATAATTTTTTTCCTCTAAGTCATCCAGAAAATAAATGGAACTATATTACCAAGAATCAATTGCCTGGTAAAACATAAATTTTTGTTAGAAGAAATGGGGTCAAATTATTCCTTTGAAACATGCATACATTTTTCAGTGGTATTGGTTGTGATTCACACTGCTGAGAGAAGGGTAGCATATGGCCCTATTAATATTGCATGTGTTAGAGTTCTTTAAGGAAAAAATGTATCTTCACACATGCAATACAGGAGAGTATATTTGATGCCAAGAAGAAAAAAGTCGTAGAAGTCACTAGCAACACTTCAGCTAGCTTTTACGCATACACACACGTACAAACTATCTGCCTTTGAAATGCTCACAGAATGGTGGAAAAGAAGACGAGTAGACATCCACCCTGAGCAGCTTGATCAATAGAATGACAACAGTATTCAGGGGGTACATGACAGCACAGAGGATGGGCAACTATGAGTGAAGGTGAGAAGAAGATAGGAAAGTCTTCCTAGAAAAGGAGACATTTGAACTGAGTCTTCAAATAGAACTAGATATTAAGAAGGCTGATAAAATAAGAAAGGATTTTCAGGGAACAGGAACAATGTATCTAAAGGTCAGCATGACACTTTCAAAAACTGTAAGTAGATCAGTGTGACTTCCACTTGGGATGTACAGGGGAAGTAATGAGAGAGGAGGCTGACTGAATAGGACCATCACAGCTCTGAGAGGGCTCAGTTTGCCATGTTGAGGAATCTCAAGGAGTACGGTATGAAGGAAGAGCTTGGGCGTGGAACGAGACATGAGATCAAATACCAATTCTGTCCATCCAGCTCTTAGCCTTCAGCTTCTTATCCACAGTCCTTATACCAACAGGGCTATTGTGAGAACCAAAATATCCTTCTAGAAAACTGTAGCTTTCCTCAAACTTAAAAGTAGGTATAACCATCGAGGAATTCGGAATTCCTATACAAGCCCAGACTGCCAGGTACACAATTTCAGAGAGTATCATTTGGAATTCTTGGGCTGAGGCTGGCAGGTGGCATGGTGGTTAAGGTGCTGGACTCCTACATGACCAGCAATGGTTCAAGCCCCAGACCTGGTGCCTTTCTTTCTCACTTTCCCTTTCTCTCTCTCTTGTCAAATGAAACTAATAATAATCATAAATAATAAATAAACGAAATAATTCTTTAAAAAAGGGAACTCTTGGGCTTGGAAATACCAAATACTTTATTTCCTATAATAAAAACTGTGTACATTTATATTATATCAAGAGGTCTATACTGGAATACAATGACCTTTTATTCTTGCTTTTTCTAACAGTGCCAAACTTTTCCCTGCAGCACAGATCAGAACACTGTTATGTGAAAGTCTGAACACTGCAAGGCAATCTGCACTAATTTACTGTTGAAGGCCACATGGAAGTTTTGACGTGTCCCAAGTATGGCCAATATCAGAAGACAACCAATACCAATGCATTTCCAACAGCACATTGATCTTAAACGCAACAGTTTACTCAAGCTACTTACATCTGAGTGTAGATGAAGCTCGTTATTTGGAGACTATGAAGCTGTCTGCCTAGATCTTCCACGAGTCTACCAGTGAATCTCTAGACTGGATCTCAAGCAGACTGGAAGAATGTGTTTTAAAGACCTCCCCGTAAGTATGGCGTTCCTCTCATCCTGTCTTGCCACCTGCCAGCCCAGAGCTGGGCCAAGAGTGCCATGCTGACATCACTATAAAAGTTCACACCTCCAGTGTTCCCATTTTTTATTTAGAAAAACTTTCTTACAAGTTAAGTGTAGATTTGTCTGCAACTGCTTAGCTCTTAAAGGGTATCTCTCTATACTAGGTATTTATCTAATCAGATAAATCCAAAATTTCATTTCAAAATAAAAGTTAGAGCCATCTGGAATATTTATGGTGCTATAAAAAGATAAGTGTTTCAGAAAGGTATGAGGCATTTCATTAAAAAGAGTAAGCCCAGTCACCATAGCATGCTCCGGATACTGCTGCATGGCAAGCTAAGGCCCAGGCTCAGTTTCTTGCACCATAAAAACTGAGTTGGCAAAAAAATCTTATAATCCCATCTACTTGGGCAACTAAGGCAAGAGGATCACAAAACAGTAAGATCCTCTTTAAAACACCATACACACACACACACACACACACACACACTACTACTACTAATAATAATAATAATGATAAAATACTTATGTACTCTGCCTCAGATTTTTTCTTAAAATTTAGCCGAATAACATTTTTTAAGAATTATTTATTTAATTTTAGTCATGATCATTATTATTATTTTTTCATCTTTAGAAAGAAAAAAAAAGAGAGAGAGAAGGAAGGTAAGAAAGCAGGATGCCAGGTCTGGGACTTGAACTGTGGTTGGCCATGTGGGAGTCGAGTGCCTTAATCACCATGCCACCTGCTGGCCCTTGAATAACATTTTAAAAGACATGTAACACATTATACTTTAACCTTATTTCTACCTCTGTTTCACAAAAATAGCAGCAATTGCTTTTTCAATTTTGACAGATTTTTAAAACATACATTATTTAGCTTTCCTTGCCCCAAAAATATCCAAGAAAATAAAGATCATGTCATTTGTTAATTGATGTGGCATGAGTGCACACACACACACCCAGCACATTGAAACTCCTATGTCAGGGCCATCTTAGCGTGTTTTATGTGAGTAAAAGCCCATCTACTATACCTCCTAAAATTATTCCATCAAAGACTTTTATTCTCCTCAAGATTTTTATTCTAAAGTTCTTTCTTAAGAGTAACCTTTTAAGGAGATGGCTGTTCAGGCTCTAGATTTTTCAGGGGTCACTTGTCACACAGGGTAGACACGTTCAGAATTCTGTGGACCCGCACACTACACACAGCCCTTCAGCCATTCTAAGTCCCACATTATAACACACAAAAAAGAGACAATCAGACTGTTTTGGCTTTCTAAATTGACTTCTAATTTAATGTTTTGTCTAAAGAATTTTTCCAGTCATGATGGAACAGAACCATTTGAATAAACAAAAATTTCAGTGAAATTTTTCATCAGGAGATCTAGTTTCTTCTTGAAGGCTCAACTGTTCCTGTCAGTATTCCTGGCCTTGCTCAGACAAAGTGGTGACCTTAAGAAGCACATCTCTGTATGTAACGTCTTGCATGAAGCATCAGTATAGCAGAGTCACAAAGCAGGATCGGTCTTAGCTACAGGTACTAAAATAGAATCATTCGCCATTATACAATTTCAGATAATACATTTTCAGATTTTAACACTTATATTTAAAATTGCCTTTTAGATTGCTGTATGAAAGAAGATGGTAGAATAGGGCTCTCCAGAAGTCATCACCCCAATAGGAACATTAATTGAACAACTATCTAGACATGAAAATGCCCTCACAAGAGCTAAGGGAACCAGGTGAGAGATAACAGTACCATAATAATAAGAAAAGATGCATTAAAGAGGGTAGAAAGGGCAGTTTTATATCATGCATGTCACCCTGCCCCAATCCTAGGCAGCAGAGCACAAAGAGAGGTACTGTCCACTTCAGAGAAGAAGAGGAAAGTAGGCGTAGGACTTTGCCTAACACCAGACCTACCATAGTAAAACCCAGCACCAGGGAGACACCCATAGCTCCTGACTCCAGGCAAGGACCTATGGACTTAACCTCTAGACTTTATCTGACACTAGATGGAAACCTGTAACCCTACAAGTGGACTTAATCAGGAGTTTGTATCACCATCAGCAGACTACAGCATTCCTGGACTCTGGATAAACCTCAGTGGCAGGCTTCAGTAGCCACAGGGCTTCAGGGATGCCCTGCACTGTACCATCCTCAGAAGTCATGTTATGCCAACACAGCACCACACTGACTGCAGTGATCCCAAGCTTAGGGTGCCCCAGCATTGTAAGAGCCACAGCAGACATGGACAGAGACCACACCAGATGATCTACCCAGAATCTCTGGACAGGATTCCTGTTGAAGGATGCTCCTAACTAAACCAATCTATGAAGACCAAATAAGTACCTACTTCTTAAATGCACAGTCACTGGCACAGGATCAGGAACAATCAAGAAAACATAATATCATCAGAGAGACAAAGTAAAGTACCATGGACTGAACCTGAAGAAATGGAGATGTATAAACTGGCTAAAAAAAATTCAAAATAATTATTTTAAAGAAGTTCAGCAAACCTTAAATAAATATAGAGAAATGATTCAAAGAAATGAGAAAACCAGTAAGTGACTAGGACAAGAAATATAACACAGATTAAAATAATAGTAGTTATGATAAACAGACAGAAATTCTGGAGCTGAAAAATACAATGATTGGGACCAGTGAGTGGTGTGGTGGTTGGGGATGCTGGACTCCCACATGGCCAACCACGGTTCAAATCCCAAACCTGGTGACTTGCTTTCTCGGTTTCTCTCTCTCTCTCTCTGTCATTCTCTGGTCAAATTAAAATAAATAAATGGGTAAATAAAGTTAAATAAAATAATTCTTTTTTAAAAAAGAAAAATACAATGATCAAAATGAATAATGCACTGTATAAACAACAGAACTAATCAAGTGGAAGAAAAAATATGTGAACTAAGAAACAGATTATATGAAAATATAGAGAATCAAAGGCAGAAAAATAAAAATGAATGAAGGAAGTTCATGGGACTTTTTTGGGACAATATCAAAAGGGCAAATATTTCATTCATTAGGGTTCAAAAGAAAGAAGAGAAAAAAAAGTGGGGTAGAAAGCTTATTTAAAGAAATAGTAGCAGAAAATTTTCAAACCTGAAGAGAGATATAAATATACAGGTAGAGGAAGGTCTTCTGTTAGACTTAATCCAAATAAGGCTATTTCAAGACATTATAATCAGACTGTCAAATCTCAAAGACAGAGAAAATCCCAAAAGCAGCAAGAGAAAAGAAGCAAATAACATATGATAGAGTTCTCATTTTAACTGTAAATTAATTAAATTCCCCAATCAAAAAATGTAGACTGGCTGAATAAATTTTTTTAAAAAGACTGTGACCAGCAGTTAGTGTAATGGCTGTGTCGCTGGACTCCCATGTAGTCGACCATGATTCGAGTCCCGGACCCGGTGGCTTAAACTCACGCAGGGCGCATGTGCGTGCGTGCCCAAGATCCTGAGAGGAGAATGGAGGAGAAGGGATTGTGGTGTGGCTATCCCCCCTGGGGAGTGATTTCCTGCTTTCTGTCTCTCTGTCTCTCTCTGTCTGTCTGGCGAGCGCACACGCCCTGTAGCAAAAAAAAAAAAAAAAAAAAAAAAAAAAAAAAAAAACTCTCCAAAAAAAGAAAAAAAAAAAAAGACTCAACTATATGCTGCCTCTGAGAGATTAATTTCACCTGTAAGAATTCAACTAGACTGAAAGTGAAGGGATAGAAAAAGATACCCCATACAAATGAAATCCAAAAGATAGCAGAGTAGCTATACTTACATCACTAATTAAAATAGATTTTAATTCAAAAATTATAAAAAGAAAGTTGCTATATAATAATGAGGGGTCGATTCATCAAGAGGATATAATAATTATAAATATATATGAAACCAAAATTGAAGCATCTAAGTTTGTAGAGCAAATAGTAATAGATTTGAAGGGGGATATACTGTAATATAAACCCTACTTTCAGCAATGGAGAGATCATTCAATCAGAAAAATCAATAAAAAAATCAAACTCCAAATATACTCTTGACCTAGTGGACATATCCTATATGAAAACACACAGAGTATTCCATCCAATGTGCATAATAGACATTCTTCTCAACTCCTCATGGAATATTCTCTAGGATAGATCGTACGTTAGGCCACAAAACTAGTCTTTTTTTTTTTTTTGGAGAGGTTTTCCCTATAGGGTGCGTGCGCTCGCCAGACAGACAGAGAAAGACATAGAGACAGAAAGCAAGAAATCACCCCCCAGGGGGGATGGTCACGCCGCAATCCCTTCTCCTCCATTCTCCTCTCGGGATCTTGGGCACGCACGCACGCGCACCCGGCGTGAGTTTTAAGCCACCGGGTCCGGGACGCAAACTGCGGTCAACTACGTGGGAGTCCAGCGACATAGCCATTACGCTAACTGCTGGTTCCCATAGGCCACAAAACTAGTCTTAACAAATTAAAAAAGACTGAAATTGAATCAAGTATCTTTTTTGACAACAATGGTATAAAACAATAAGTGTAAAACTTCAAAAAAGTACAGACACATAGAAATTAAAAAATATGCTCCTTGACAATAAATACTGAAATTTAAAGAGCAATTAAAACATTTTCTTGAGAAAAAAAAGAAAAGAAAAACATAACATACCAAAAACCTATGGGACATGGAAAAAACAATTTTTTTGAGAGGTTTTTGCTATAGGGCACATGCGCTCATCCAAAAGACAGAGAAACAGAAAGTGAGAAATCACCCCCCAGTGGGGATGACCACACATGCACACACACCCGGCATGTGTTTAAGCCATGTGTCCGGGACTGGAACCGTGGTCAACTACATGAGAGTCCAGCAACATAGCCATTACACCAACTGTTGATCCCTGGAAAAAACGATTGTAAGTGGCAAGATTATAGCAATAAATGCCTACCTCAAAATAGAAGAAAACTGTCAACTAAATAACCTAAGGTTGCACCTTAGGAAGCTAGAACAGAAATAAAAATAAATAAATAAATAAGTCTGCAATTAGTAGAAAGAAGGAAATGATAAAGATCAGAGCAGAAATTAATAAAACAAACACTAGAAAAATAATAGAAAAGATCAACAACATCAACAAACTTTTAGCTAGACTAAGGGGAAAAAAGGTGCAAATTAAATCAGAAGTGAAAAAGGAAACATTCTGATGATACCACAGAAATACAAAGGATCACAAGAGACTATTATGAACAAACTGTATGCCACAACAAGGGTAGACTAGGAAAAAAAATGGATAAATTTTTTCACAACCAACCAAGATTGAATTATGAACAAATATTGGGTCATCAGAAAAGTCATTACATATGTTTCTGTTTTTCTACGTAAAAATAATTATGACTTTACCAATGACCCAACAGAAAATCCGAGCCGACCAATAACAAATAAGGAGATTGAATCATTAATAAAAAGTCTCTCATTGAAGAGAAGGCCAAGACCAGATTCTTCTCAAAGAATTCTGGTCAAACTCTTCCAAAAAATTAAAGAGATGGGAATACTTCCTAACTCATTTTATGAAGCCAACATTACCCTAATGCCAATATCAGACAAGGACATGACAATAACCAAAAAAGGAAAACTGCAGGCAAATATCCCTGATAAAAATAGACGCAAAAATCTTCAACAAATCGACTTCATTGGCACATTAAAAAGATTATTCAGCATGATAGAATGAGATTCATCTCAGAGCTTGAAGGATGTTTTAATATACACAAATCAACAAATGTGATACATTACATTAACATAATAAAGGTCAAAAGTCATATGATCCTTTCAGTAGAGGCAGAAAAGGCATTTGACAAAACTCACCATCCTTTCATAACCGAAATTCTCAAGAAATTAAGTGTAGAGGATAATACCTGTATGCAGAAGGCTATATATGACAAGCCCACAGCTAATACTGTACTCAACAGAGAAAAATTAAAAGCTTTTCCTCTTAGATCTATAACAAGACAAGGATGCCCACTATAAACACTTCTTTTTAACATAGTTTGGAAGCCCAAATTAGAGAACGCAGGTAAAAGAAAGAAATAAAATACACCAAAACTGAAAAGCAAGACATTAAATTGTCCTTGTTTGCAGATGACATGATCTTATATATAGAAAACCCTAAAGACTCCACCAAAAAACTATTAGAGCTAATAAAAGAACACTGTAAAATTTCAGATACAAGATCAACATACAAAATTCAGTAGCATTTCAATACACTGATAGATAACTATTTTAAAAAATTCAAAAAAGCAATCCCTTTTACGATAGCCACAAAAAGAAAAATATAAGAATAAATGAAAGAGTTTTTAAAAAGTCTGTACCGAAAATTATAAAACATTGATAAAAGAAACTGAAGAAGATACAAGTGAATGGAAACACAACTCATGTCCATGGATTGGAATAATTAATATTGTTAACATGTCCATACTACCAAAAGCAATATACATATTTAAGACACTCCTTATCAAAATAACAATGACACTATTCACAGAAATAGGAAAAAAAATCTTAAAATTTACAGGGAGCTAAAAATATCCTGAATAATAAATGCAATCTTGAGTAAAAAGAACAAAATTGGAGCCATCATACCATCTAACTTCAAAATATACTTCCAAACTATTAACCAAAACAGCCAATGAAACAAATAGAGAGCCCAGAAATAATTACACATATTTAAGACACTCAATTTTTGACAAAGGTGCCAAGAGCACAGAATGGGGAAAGGATGGTCTTTTCAATAAATAATGTTGCATACCATATATAGAAGAATAAAATTAGACCCTTATCTCATATTACATTTAAAAAAACTCAGAGTGGATTAAGTGTAAGACCTAAAAACTTAATACGAAAGTACGAAACTACTGTAATAAAACATAGAGGAAAGTTCCATGACATTAGTCTATGCAATGATTTTTTTTGGATATGATCTCAAGGTACAGGTAACAAAAGCAAAAATTGCCAAAGAGATTATGTCAAAATAATAAGCTTATGACAGCAAGGAAACAATCAACAAAGTGCAGAGACAAGTTACAAAATGGCAGAAAATATTTTCAAACTATGAATTTGACAAGAGGCTAATATTCAAAATTATATAAGGAACTCAAACAACTCAATAGCAAGAAAACAACCCAATTAAAAATGGGCAAAAGACCTACTTGATGTTTCTTTTCAATATTTTTCAAGTGCCCAACAGGTATGATAAAAAATACTCAACATCATTAGTTATCAGAGAAATACAAATCAATACCACAATGAGGTACATGTCTCTCCTAGTAAAATGTCTAATACAAGAAAGACAAAATAGAATAGGTGTTGGTAAGAATGTAGAGAAAACATTATCATTATATACTGTTGATGGGAAATGTAAATTTGTGCAACCAACATAGAAAATCATCTGGAGGCTCTTCAAAAATTAAAATAGAACTAGTCAATAACCCAGCAATCCAGTTCCAGGTATATTCCCAAAGGAAATGAAATAGATACACTGGAAAGATACATGAACTCTTATATTTATTGCAGCACTATTCACAATCAGTGAGCACAAGAAATCTACCTGTGTCCATCAATAGAGGAATAGAAAAGATAATTTTAGTTTATATATACAGTGGAATACTATTCATCCATAAAAACAATGAAAATTTTGTCATTTGTGACAACATAGAAAAACCTAAAGGCCATTATGTTAAGTGAATAAGTCAGGTACAGATCTGTATGAACTCAATGATATGTAGAATCAAAAAAAGTTGATCTCATAGAAATAGAAAGTGGAGGGACCAGCAGCTGGCATAACGGCTATGTTGCTGGACTCCCATGTATGTAGTCAACCACAGTTCAAGTCCCAAATCCAATGGCTTAAACTCACACCAGGTGCATGTGCATGCATGTCCAAGATCCCGAGAGAAGAATAGAGGAGAAGTGATTACGGCGTGGCCATCCCCCTTGGGAGAGGGGTCCGGTGATTTCTCGCTTTCTGTCTCTCTATCTCTCTGTCTCTCTGGCAAGCACATGCACCCTGTAGTAAAAACTTCTCAAAAAAAGAAAGAAATAGAAAGTGGTCTGGTGGTTATCAGAGGCTGGAGCAGTTGTAGGGAGTGAGCTTGCAGACATGTTGGTCAAAAGATACAAAATTACAGTTAGATAGAAGTAAATTAAGAGATAAATTGTGCAATATGGTGACTATAGCAAATGACAAAATATTGTATTTTGGAAAACACTGCCAGTGTTCTTAACACAAAAATCATAGTTATGTGAGGTAATTCACATGTTTATTAGACAAATTTAAACTATTTCACAATGTATATATACTTTAAAACATCACATTTTATATATATCATATAAATTTATCTGTAATTTAAATAAATGAATAAATAAATAAATAAATCTGAACATTATAAATGAATAAAATAACATTTCATTTGAATTCTTAAAATCCCTTAATAAAACATACACTTTTTAAAAATTTTTGTTTGTTTGTTCTTGAGAGAGAATAAAAGCAAGTTTGTTAAGGAAAGCGTACAGAGCAGACTTACATAAGTGAAGCAGCCATATGAGGGGAGATGGGTGAACAGTTCCATTCTTTTCTCCAAGAGGAAAGAAAGAATGACTATCCAGATATAAAGATATAAGAGCTACCCCATACACAAGGAAGTCCCCCCAAATAATATGCTTTTTAAATAATAGAACTGCATTATTTCTCTAAAAAAAAAAAAAAAAAAAAAAAAAGACGCTGCCAAAGAGACTTTTCTACAGTTAAGGTAGAGAAGTGAATCAAATGTTAAATAAGCTACTAAAATTAGGACTCCCGGGACCAACAGTTGGCGTAATAGCTATGTCGCTGGACTCCCAAGTAGTCGACCGCGGTTTGAGTCCTGGACCCAGTGGCTTAAACTCACACCAGGCACATGTACGTGCATGCCCAAGATCCCAAGAGGAGAATGGAAAAGGGATTGCAGCATGGCCATCTCTCCGGGAAGTGATTTCTCACTTTCTGTCTCTCTGTCTCTCTCTGTCTTTCTGGTGAGCGCATGAGTCCTATAGGTAAAACCTCCCCCTCTAAAAAAAAAGAAATCAAGACTCCTATCATTTCATTGTTCTACCACTATTAGCCACTACAACAAAAGCAATCATTAAAATGTTTGTGAAGTTGACTTAACCTTGGCGGCACACATTACTATGATGGTTCAAATCCTGGGCCCACCTAACCAGGCCAGGCAGGGTGGCCCGGCGTGTAGTATTAGTCCTTGTTAATTAGGAGACTGGGGCAGGAGGACCTGACATGGCAAGGTCCTATCAAAAACCAATCAATCTCAATCTTTCAATAAATAAATAAATAAATAAGACATTGAAAATACATACATATATGTCTGTGTTTTTAAATAAAACTTCACTTTAAAAAATGTGTGTAAAGAGTTACCTTTTTTGTTTCACAGTTATTAAGTGCATATCACATGCCAGGCATTGTGTTACTTGCCGCTTTTACAGAGGCAAACAACATTGGCATGGTCCTTTTCACATTTTTTGTTGACTTAAATTATATGGATTTTTTTTTTTTATTTCTTCTTCACCTTGCAAGTGTAAAATAAAAAAAGGTATAGCTAACAAGCCATTACTACAAAATTAAAATGAAATGATCAGGGACCAGCAGTTAGCGTAATGGCTATATTGCTGGACTCCCATGTAGTCAACTGTGGTTTGCGTCCCAGACCCAGTGGCTTAAACTCAAGCCGGGTGCATGTGCATGTGTGCTCAAGATCCCAAGAGGAAAATGGAGGAGAAGGATTGCAGCATGGCCATTCCCCCTGCGGGGGTGATTTCTCACTTTCTGTCTCTCTGTCTCTCTCTGTCTTTCTGGTAAGCGCACGCACCCTATAGCAAAAGTCTCTCAAAAATTTTTGAAATGATCAAATCAGTTAATTCTATGTAGATTAGTACACCCCGTGAAAATCCAAAACTTAAACAAATCAAACTATTTTTTGTTGAATATCCAAATTATTCTGAGGAAAGAAAACACAATACTATTAAAGGAAATGAAAGGCCAGACAGTGGCATGGAAGTTAAGGCACTGAATCCCACATAGCCAACTATACAGTTCAAGGTCTGGACCCAAAAGCTTGAAAAACAAGCCTGGTGCATGTGCGTGCATACCCAAAATCCTGAGAAGAGAGTGGAGGAAAGGGGAATTGCAGCATAGTCATTCCCTCGGTGGGGAGGAGTGATCTCTCTCTCTCTCTCTCTCGCTCTCTCTCTCTCTGTCTCTCTCTAGCAAGAACACATGCCCTATGGCAAAAAAAAGAAAGAAAGAAAGAAAGAAAGGAAGGAAGGAAGGAAGGAAGGAAGGAAGGAAGGAAGGAAGGAAGGAAGAAAGAAAAGAGAAGAGAAGAAAAGAAGAAAAGGGAAATAAGAACTTTCTCACTAGAAGGACATCATTTGACTCTTTGTCTCTTCTCACAGTGAAGACGTATGAGATATGATGGATATTTAAAAGAAAGTCAAATTCAGCTCAAAGAAAGAAAAACATTGATTACAACTTAGACTATTCCAGATAAAAACTAATTCCACTGAATTGAAGTTAAACAGAGGGTCAATTAAACCAAATAGAAGTTCTTTGTAAATCAGCATTGTTTAAGAAAAACAACCTCTAAAACTCTTAACACAGTTTAAGTCCTTGGTAAACATGTTCTGTGATGGCTCAGGACCTTGAAGGAAATACATTGAAGCTGTGCAGACACATGTCGGTTTTCATTATGTGCAACTACAGAAGTAAACATGCAGTATATTACAAAGGTGTAGTGACAGCAGTGAATTTGGATGGACATAAGTATCGACCTTGGAAATTGTGAGGTATTTAATCCATTTTTAATTCTTTCTTTCACTTTGTTTTCTTCGATATGCCTCTTGGAAAAAAAACTTGTAAGTTAAATTGTTAACCAAATCTTAACAATGAAAATGTTATTTTATAGTCTATAATTTTTTAAATAATAAAAATATTACTATAGACTGTAATAAAAATAGTTATGGGGCAGCTCTGTGACACACAGTAATGAGCTGCTCAAGAGAAGCCAGGTCCCACGTGGCAGAGCGCTCCAAATCCCTAGCCTGGTGAGTCTGAAACACACCAGACACACCTCTGAGTGTCCAAGATCTGATGGGCTGGAGGACTAGAGGAAGTGGCATAACCAGACCCTGTAGAGGAATGCTTCTCTCTCTCTCTCCCATGTGTGTGTACATACTCTATCACAAATAAAGGGAAAAAATGCTCGACAACAAAATTATGATTGAATCGTGTTCTAGGCAAAGTCTCCTTGCTATATGGGCCTGTACTTCTGGTCCTCCTGCCTCCTTGGTTCCCACTCTATCCCCATGACGGGAACTTCCAGGAACAGGTGCCCTAATACCAGGCCATTCTGGGTGGGTACGGCTGGCTGCAGGGCAGCGTGTACCCAGAAGGCCTGCTTTTACTCTTTAGTTAGGCCCTGCTGTGCTATCTCCAGGTCAGGGCCATATTTCCTGTTTGGCACTGGATAATTGTTCGTTTCATGTCTGAATTCTTCATACTGAGCTAGAAATATGCAAGCTGGCTTTAATAATAACCAACCTGATCATGTAGTGAGGAATACCAGCCACAAGATCTCTCCTCCTAACTCTATGAATTGCAATTACTCAGGGAGCTGTTTAAAATACAGACTCCCCCAGCCCTATCTCTAGAGACTGCATTTTAGTAGTTTGTGGTGAGACCCTGGACTTACATCATTAACCAGTATCCTACGTGAATTTTTTTTAACAGTAGAGAATACATGTGTGTGCACAAGAGGGGCAGTAGGGAGAAGAGCCCTCAACAGGGTCTCCTTACACTGCAATCTCCTTTCTCCAGCCCTCCAGCTCCTCAGGCCTATGTGTTTAAGTATGTGCCCAGTGTGTTTTCGAACTGACCCAAGGATCTGGACCGTGGCTGATCATATGGCTTTCATCCTTGCAGGGCACCTGCGTCACCTCTACACCACAGAGGCTGGGCTCCTGAGTGATTTTTGATGTGGATGAGATAAAGGTCACACTAAGATCAACATGCTATAAGATAGGAGCTGTCTTTCCAGTGCCCTTAATAACTGTACAAAGCTGGGCCACTGAAGGCTACTAGGTACTGTGTGATTTACATGCATTATTTAATTCTCACAATGATGTCATGATCACTCTCAGGATACTATTATCTGGTTTTTCAGTCTGAGAAGTAAAGAAAATGATCCACTTAAAGTCCTATATTTATCAAATGCCAGAATAGACCTGTGACATAAAGCTCATCTTCTGATTTTGAGTTGAAAGCCCTCTCTGTAACACTACACAAACCCAGGCTTTCTCCCAGGCTCTGATATAGTCTCACTCGCTCTGAAGTGACTCCATATTAAAGTACTGGAAAACCAAGTGTCCCTCCCCAATATTCAGAAAAATATGAACACTGTCATGTCTTAGGCCAACCTAGATCTCTGATGCTCCAAGTTAACTCATCACACTTCAATAAAATGGGCCCTCTACTCAGACTTCCTTGGTGCAAGAGTAAGGAAAACTAGATTTACTGCAAAGGCAGAACCCAAACCTGTTTGGGGGCTGGCATTACCAGATATTCAGTTGTACTGTGTGAATGGAAAGCTCCTAATGGGCAAGAGAAGTTCATATTCAAGTGTTCAATATAGCTCATGGTCTTGACCAGCCCAGTGGAGTGCTTAAGAAGCTATTTTTTAATGATGAGGACAAGTATTGCTCAAGCTTCCATTTTCCCTTTCAGTAAACATGCCCAGCTTTAGGGGCTGCTGACTCCTCCTCACTGTGCCCCCAGCACAGGAAGTTTAGTCCAGACTCTCGTGCTGGGCAAGCCAGCTGGCACCCTCTGAAGCCAGGAAAGAAGGACGTTCTAGTTGTTGCTTAGGCCTGATCAAGCACACATTCCACGCCTGTTTCGTAAACTCTGCAATTAGTTTTCCTTCCAAACATGATCCCCTAAAACCCTGAGAAACAAAAATAATTCTACCACATGCTTCTCTCCGGATCTTTAAAATAAGCTAACATGCTTTCCCCAATAGAAAATGAGCGATTGAGCATTCTTTATGAAAAGAATGAAGAGTATATGATAACTGCCTTTTCTAGGATTTACATTTTTTAGGGAAAAAACAAGACAGACATTAAGGCTTTGAAAGAAATGACAAGACTATAGGAAATCCTTGCCCCTTTAAGAGCTTGAGCCTGGAAATTCTGCTTTCAAATTAGGTTCCTTGGTGAAAAAGGAAAACCCAGGAGCCAAGGCATTAGAGTATGCACCAAAAGTTGGGACCCAAGGAAAAAAAGATCAGTGACAAATAGGATAGGGGGCTCATCTAAATAACTGAAGTGTCACAGCTGTCTGACCCCAAAATCAGAAAGAAAGGGGACGGAGGAACTTCAAACAGCTGCCTGAGAGCAAATTCAAGGAGATCCATTTAAACTTTCAGTGCTGAATACCTTCCAGGCACCACTCTTAGTGCTTTATACGTGTCTTGTTTAAAACACAGCTATCATAGAAGTTAATTCTCCTCCTTTTATAGTTGATAAAACCAAGAAATAGAAAGACTAAGTGAAATGGCACAGTTAGTAAGTCGTGGAGTGGGACTCAGCCTGGAGAAATATAACTGCTCCGAACCACCCTGAGAGGCCTTCACTCTTACATCTGGACCCACCTTTGATAAATCCAACAGGCTCCGACAGGGACATCAACCTAAAGGAGGAGCATGAACAGAGAAAGAGAGACAGAAAAAGAAGGGCACTCTGCCTCAGGAAGGAACTTGGCATGGCCATGTGTTGAGAAAGAAGGTCCAGGCCACAGCAGCGACGGCGCTGAAAAACTAAGGCTCAAAGGGAAGCAATTATCGACTACTGTTCCCCATGATTCCTGACATAAGCGACAAGGAAAATCCTGTACGCCTCATCCTTAGGAAGAATACTGAAAAAACCTGCATGGCAGGAATTCGGCTACGTTGTATATTTAGAGTGTACAAGCAAAGGTCTTAAGAAGACTGCATGGAGATTATTAGAAGCTTGATTGAGTGCAGGAAGCCAGGCATACTTAGGTGATGAAAGTTCAAATAAAACTTCTCTTACAGAATTGACAAATTTAGCACCAAAAAATAAAATCAGCATCAGGGTTGCCTCAATCTAACAGCACTGGGCTGCAGTCTCAGCTTCCTACCCTTGTGTCCATGCATGAGAAAGCATTTACTAAATGAAGATTTTGACCAACCAAAAAGATCTCTTTTCTGTTTTGAAAGTTTATCTGGAGAGAGATTCTCTATACGACTCATCATCACACTGAATAACCAACATTTGTAAAAGTCTGTGGTCACTTCCCCTCCTCTCTAGACCTAAAGTCAAGTATCCGAGACAGAAAAAAGAAAAAGAAAGATGGTCGGGAAAAGTGCTCTGAATCACAGAGAGGGGAAGTAAAGGGGATATTTGTTACTTTAAGTACAGATCTAAAATTGCCAGTTTATTTAGCTACTAGAGTGCTATAAATAGTCTAAGACTATGCCATGGTGTTTATCGTTTACATGTAATACGAAAGTATTGTCAAATCATGCACTTAGTAATTCCTGTAAAATAGCGAAAACAATGTAATTGGTTCTAAAAAACTTAATATCTTCTTTTAAGCTAGGTTCTATTTATCAAGCATTACAGTATTTAAAGAGAACGAGAGAGAGAACATCTTAAGAGGATAACCTTTCTTGTCAACTGTGTAACCTTAGGAAAATAATTTAACATCTCTAAGCCTCTTTCTGCACCTCACTAGCTAATGAGATAATGTAAGTGAAATAGCTCTTGAACTATGATAGTACATATCCATCTGGTACCCCCATTTTTAATATTCTGACTGTCACATAAAAAACAAGTTGAAAATCTAGAATTATCCATAAATAGTTCTCAAGACAGTAGGGAGTTACTTTCCCCAAAATTACAGCTTACTTTATGGTTTTCGTTCACATTTACTTTGTAGATGGAACCCTGAAGGTACTCTTCAAATATCTTCACACAATTATTGATTTCAATTAACTTACAAATTACACATCTAATTCTAAAAGTATAAGAGTTTTAGCATTTTTGATGATAATGTAATTCTGTAGCAATGAAAACTAAATCAAATAATCATGTTTAAAATTACAAGAATAATATTTCAATATGTTCAAGTAGAAACCGAAAACAGGAAAGACACCAGCTGGACATAAAACTGATAATTGCTGGAATTAACAATATTTCTAAATTTGACTTCTTTAAAAATGAATCACTTTATAATTTATTGAGATTTCCATTTAGAGAAAAAGTACTACTAAAAGCTCAAATAAGAGAAACTGAGATTGGACAATTGGTTTTAAAAAGAATCCACATAATCGTAGGGCTTAATTTTTTATCTACAATTCATCTCAAAGTCACCAGAATGACTTTTATATCAAAGAGCTTCAGTGAGTGACAAGAGCAAGACTTGCTTTGTACTGTTTAAAAGTCATTATTCCATGAAATAACTTTAGCCTGCCAAGATGAGAAAGAATAACAGATGCTGTTTTTGCATTATCTGCATTATTTCGACCAGCCATCCTTAGACATTTGGGTCAAATTTCTAGAAATTTGTTACTTGCATTTGACAGAGGAATCAAGTATCCTGACCTCTCAGTTTGACCTTTCTAATTGGCATCCATTTGTAATGCTTTGCTTTCTGTGGCAATTATCCTTAAACTAGTCCAAGTTTAGTCTATTTTTTGCATGTACCAGGACCTATATCAGAACAAACAAACCACAAAGAAAAAGTTTCTCTACGTATATTGTGTGTTATTAGGATGCTTAGGTTTTGAAGGTGTTTCTATTTATACAACCTTAAAGTAGACTGGAAAAGTTGTTTTATTCGGCTGTGTTTAATCATTGTTTTCTATCCTATGCATAAAAGGGACCAGCAGGTGGCCTGGTGGTTGAGGCAATGGACACTCCCACATGCCCGACCATGGTTCAAGTTCTGAACCTGCTGGCTTCCTTTCTCATTTTAACTCTCTCTCTCTTTCACTGCTTCTCTCTGGTCAAATTAAAGTAAATGGGACCAGCAGTTGGCGTGATGGCTATGTTGCTGGACTCCCATGTAGTCGACCACGGTTACAGTCCTGGATCCCATGGCTTAAACTCATGCTGGGCGTGTGTGCGTGCATGCCCAAGATCCCGAAAGGAGAACGGAGAAGGGATTGCGGCATGGCCATCCTCCCTGGGCGGGTGATTTCTCGCTTTCTGTCTCTCTGTCTCTCTGTCATTCTGGCGAGCACATGCGCTCTATAGTAAAAGCCTCTCCAAAAAAAAAAAAAAAAAAAAAAAAAAGAATAAGTAAAAGTAAATAAAATAATCTTTTTAAAAATTTAAATCAAATATCTTTCAAATAAAATGGAATGTCCTATGTTTTCATAGTGAAGCAGAACTTTATCCCTTAAAATAAATAAATGAAAAAAATTTAAAAATACTATATTACAGCTTGTTAGAGTATAGTAACCAGCTCAGAAGATGAAATAGGTAAATTGTTTTATAATTTTTGCATCAAGTGTTTAAAGACTTTAACAAAGATCTTCTATTTATATTAATAAACAGAGATTTTAGTGTATATTATGTTTATATTATATGAATGCCATTACTATATAATAATAATAGGTAATATTTATTGAGCACTTTCAATGTACCAAATATGATTTTGAGGACTTTAAATGTATTAACTCATTTAATCCTCAAATAATTACCAAATTTGATCAGATTCTACTGTCTCCTTCAAAAAGTATTAACGAATCACCTTGAGATGCTAAGGAAAAAAATTGTAAATGCCTATTGTGTTGAACCAACTGGAATTCTCATTGAATTTTTTAAAGGTCTGAAAAGTAAAAATCATAAATAGTAAGTTTCAGTTGATTGTACTGTTAGTTAAAACTGCCTATATACTTTGAAACTTGGAGAAATGACATTTTGAGAGTTCATTTAGTAAGAACTAAAGGGAATAAGCAGATAAAAAAACTATCTTTACAGAAAACTGAATTTTAAAATGCCTTAATATGAAGAAACCTAATATACCATAGAAAAAGCATAAGTCACTTTTAAGTGCCGTGCACACACATTAATACAAATAATCAAAATCTGTAAGTGGGAATGCTAAGCTAAACCTATTTCATTATTCTTAAAATGTCTTACTATTTCCCAGGTAGTGAACATTTTCATAACGAAACAAATAAATAATTTGTAAATTGGTTACAAAATGTGTAAGTGCTGTGAAGAAATTTTTAGGAGTATAAAATTAGTCTTTACAGTATTAATAAGTAATTATTTTTGATGGGACAAAAAATGCAAGCTAAAACTTTCTGAAATTCAGCAAGTAAAATTTCTCCATGGAAGATCAGTCTTCTCATTCTAGGTTTCTTTGCTTCCTACTTAGTAATATGAAAATATGTTATATGACAGAGTCTTCCAAAATTTTGTGAAAATACATATTATGGAAATACTGTGGGTGGGTTTTAAAATTTCTTGCACCAAAATAAACTTGTATTTTAATTCCATTTGTTCCACAAACATTTTGAAATCCCCTCATACTACTTAGACCTGGTTTTTGACATTATGGACAGCTTGTAAAATTAAATAAGAACCTCATTTACGAAGGATACATACAAAAATCACATAGACATATAAAATTTAAATGTTATATATTATTGCCATAATATGTCTCCTTACTTGAGCCACTTCTAAGAAGTAAATAATAACAACTGCTTTAGAATGTTATTTCCAAATACACTTACCCTTTTAAAACTGCTTGTGCACTCAGTAATTTGTTAAGTAAATAAAATATTATAATAATTACTTACAGAAATACACATGATTCTCTTGGTTAAAAATAACTGTACCAGAAAAAATGGAATTATCTTAGCAAGTTTTCCTTCTTATTTGGAAAATCCCCTCATTCCATTTTACAAATATAAAATCTCCATAACGCCTTTAACAAATATAAAGTAGTTCTACTTACACTTGCATGGAGTTTTCCTTTTTTTGACATCGCTAAAAATTTGTTGCTGAAAACTCCTCGTATTCCTACAATCCCTTGAGACACAGCAAATATTTCCAAAATACCTAGGATGACAGAAATCCCAAAATAAAACACAGACTCTTCTATATATCATTGTGAAGAATTAAATTTCTACATAAATTCCTTCCATTCTTTATTATGGCAATTTAAAAAAGACCTTAACATTTAACATTCTTATTTTTTATAACATTCACTATGTAAAAATAAGAGGCTAGCATTCAAATGTTCATTGAAAATGATTAATTCAAGATTCAAAGATTTGATATTATGTCAAGAATTTTCTTTTTTTTTTTTTCTACACATGATAACTGCTTTTAGGAAGCAATGTTTAACAATAGAATAATTTCAAGTTCTAAAGAGGTTGAAAAGATAGATTTTTTTTCCTAAATGTTTATAAAATAATTGTCACCCATTGTTTTTTCATCGTTAATACACCACTTTAGTATTAAAGCAAATAAAATATCTATTTAAGACAAGTATAAATGACTTGAAAGCCTGGAAAATAATACTCGTTTATGTCAAATAAGTCTTCTTTTCTAATCATCATGACTGCAAGAATACAAATAAATATATACTGTACTCAATTACTTAATGAGTAGCTCTTTTAAAGACTACACATACCGAGATACTGAAAGTTCTATTGAATAAGTTAGGATTCTGAAGTTAACATTTAAGGGCATAAACGATTATGTTTGAGTCATCTTGCATTTTGAATCATTTCCTGAAATAAAATGTCATGAGATATTTTATTAATATTATATTGACATTTGTATTTCATGGAATTATTGGGTCAATGTCCAATTGTATCCTACAATAATTTCAAAATCTATGCCCACTAGGTCAGCAGAATCACACACTGGTACTTTAAGAAGATGAAACTCATAGTCTTCTAGTCTGCATATAACCGGAAAGCCAGCATATTTATCACAAACTTATATATAATGTTATATGAACATGATTTTGTTTGTTAGTCGTCTACATCAAATCCAGGGAAAAATGAACAAAATAATATAGTTCACTAGAGCTAAAAAGAGACATAATTTACAAAGGAACAAAGAAAGAAAGAAAAGGAAGGATGGGAAGTAGAGAAGAAAAAAAGAACATAACATTTCCATGTATAAAACTTGAGCATACAAGCTAATTAGAATATTCCAATAGAATTCTAATGAATAAAGAAATTCACCAGATTTTCTCGAAATAGCAATCTCCTGTTACTGTATTTGAAGTACATATAAAATTATTTAATTTATGAAAGGGAATAAATTGTGAATAAATATGTGATACTTGTAAATACATACATATGAATAACTTTATCAAGCACTTGTACTACACAATGTGGGTTAATACCTAAAATTGTAGCAAATACTATTACTTATTTATTCAACTTAGTTTCTTAAAAATACTTGATTAGAAAGTTCAAGGGGAGAGGGAGATAGGCGAATAACTACTTGTTATAAAATATTCTTATACCGAGTAAATAAAACATCTCAGAGAAACTGCAGCTGCCAATTTATTTATTAATGTTTCTTAAAAACAACAACAACAAAAAAGCTAGTAGAAAGGAACTATTTTTGCTTTTAGGAATGAATTAAGAAAAATGTTATTCCATAAATCTTTTACTTCGAAATGTTTGAAATCCTGTTTACAACAGATTTTACTATAAAAATTACAAGACTGTGCTACAAACACACAACACTCTCATTTTGTTATTTTATCAAGTAAATGGTAACAAGGCACAGAGAATGCTTTCTAAAGTTACGTACAGTACACGGATGTAATACATTATAGTAATATCTTCAGTGAGTATGACCAGAACATTTGATTCCAAGTTATATTTCTCTCAGAATTACAGAATAATATTGAGAACCGTGTTAACAATTTTCAGTATTTGGGAAATGG
Source organism: Tupaia tana (assembly GCA_026018925.1). Classification (NCBI taxonomy): domain Eukaryota; kingdom Metazoa; phylum Chordata; class Mammalia; order Scandentia; family Tupaiidae; genus Tupaia; species Tupaia tana. Next base: position 24,715,581 of record JAKSZU010000017.1, read on the forward strand.
GGACATGATTGTGAATGCTGTGAAAGTGCGTGTTAAAAATAAAAACATGAGAATATGAGAAATCCCATATCTGTAGAATGGGATACAAAAGAGACAATGTGGAGTTGGTAGAAGAGGAGATTTGGTTATGTTTCCTCCAATTAACTCATGGTTCTAGGTTGTTAGGAGTTTCTTATTCCATTCTTGGAAAATTACCAGGCTTCATAAATACAAAGCTATTATATATTAATGAAAAAAATTACTTAGTAGTATAAAAGATAAAATTCTCTTCAGTATATGTGTTTACAGGCTAATTTTAAGAAATAAAAGGGATTTACAAATATGTGTTTCATGAAAATACATTGGCTTAAGTAAACTGGGTTTCTGGAAACTACATTCTATCTTTTTAGGAAAACTCCACTTTGAATCATTTAAATTGTATCTCAACACTGGTACATTCTGTGTGTATTTGCTATGTACAATTTACATTGTAATGGATTTTAAATATGAAGAAAATGAAACAATATATATGAAAGTTTTATTATTTTATTACATGGTGTATGATTTCTTGTAAGGTTCAGTATAAAAATGATATATTGTATGAGAATAAAAGAATTTTATACTTTTAAGAAAATTATATTTAACTGAAAATTTCAACATAGTTTACATATATTATTCTATTTAATACTAGAAAGACTACAGAAGAGAAAAAACATGTGAAAAAATTACTTTTCACATATGCAACTTTAATACTGATTTTCTAAAACTCAGTGTAATTATGGCCTAATATTGAGAACACTATTGAGACCTTAATTTCCAAAGTAAGTCAGTAGTGATTTTACAATGGCTTGTTTTCTCAAGTATTAGAGCAGATTCTGCAAGTGTCATAATTCAACTTCCTGCCCATCCCCATCCACAAGTGACCATAGGGCTATTGAGGTTACTATGCCTAATCTCAGTAATTCATTTAGGAACTCTATATATTCTTTACAATCTAAATTATGTATAACAATGGAACATATAAATAATAATAAATAATTAAAAATAAAAATAGTTTTTATAAATTAAAAAGAGCTATGTAATATTTTAAATCCATGTGCATTAAATCCAACATATATAAAACAACAATATTTATGTGACATTGATTTTTGCTTTAATTTCAGTAACTTCCTGACTTTTATCTTTATGAGTTGATAATAATAATTTTTTTAAAGAACCATTTTATTTAACTTTATTATTTATTTATTTATTTATTTGTTTATTTATTTTCATTTCATCAGAGAGGGAGAGAGTGAGCGAGAGGGAGATGGGGGAAAAGTGAGAAAGCAAGCCGCCAGCTCTGGGACTCAAACCATGGTCAGTCATGTAGGAGTCCAGTGCCCTTAACCATCACGCCACCTGCTGGCCCTCAATAATAATAAATTTGATGGAAATTTTCAATTTACCTTATAGATGCCTTAACCAAATTGTTAAGTCTGTCTCCCAGACCATAGACAGTCAATGACTGCTAAACTGGATTGTCTTCATTGAGCCTCTCACTGCCTCTCTCTTCCTTGCCCAGACACTCCATGTGCACACATGTGTGGACACATGTTTTAGGAATCTGCTGCTGTTGTGGCTTCCTCTTGCTTGTGTGGAAAGGAGTGAAGGCTCAGTATAAATTAATGCACATCAAAGCGCAAGTGACAGTGTATTATATTTTCTCAGGTATTCACATTTAAGAAAATGAAGAGAAGAGGGGCGTGCTTAACAGAAGGAATTATTCTCTCTTGGTGGAATCTCAGGGTTGACATCTAGGGTGAAGAGGGCAAGAAATTTTTGGTGTCTCAAATTGCGCACATACTTACTTCCAAAGATAGTTAGGCATTATGAAGTAAGTTTATTTTAGTAAGAAAACATATACATATCTAGACTTTTTAACTTAATCCTCTCCAGATTTTTCACCATACTAGGGCTCTATAATAGTTGATACAATCATATGTATAGACTTCTCCCTTTTCTTGGTAAGTAAAATATAGAAAAACACAGATATTCCATGTATTCAAAAGCTTTCAACAACCCATCTGAAAATCCCCAAAGAAAAATATTTTAAAACTGAAATTTCTCTACTTGCATCCACACAGTAACAGATAGACTGTGCCAAGTTAGCAAATCTGAGTCTTGAAATACCCAGCTTAGCAGCCTTCACTGATTAAATTAGTAACAGAAAATTTCCACTTGAGTTTTTCCACACAGTAGATACAGATTCTGGGTTATCCAGGCTTGGGCGACTGTAATGATTCTACGTGATGCCAAAATTGATGGTGAATTCAGAATTTCTAAAAATCAATGAAATCGAGGGTTCCATCAGTCAAAATATGGGATTGCAATTTTCATATTGTATGTGAATGCTTTAGTTCTGTGTAGTCATAGTCTTAAACTTTTCCTCTTTAAATTGACAATGTGTGATTTCCCATTCTTCAATGGCCCAAGAGAATTTAACAGAAAGATCATATTGAAACTATACTTGAAAGCATATAAATCTAAGCAAACATTTTGTTTCCATGCAATACTTGGATCATATCATCTGCCTTGTCATTTTTCTTCATCCTTCCTCAGTATCTCTTCAAGATAAAGGTTTATATGCAATGAGCTGGATTTCATTTTCTGTCTTCAAAATTTGAAATAACTATGTATAAGAGCAGCTAATCATATATTAATTGACACACCTAAACTAAATAGTTTCAAAATCTATGGCCAAAGTATCCTTCTGATGGTGAAATTAAAAATGTTCACAAATTGCAAAAATATTTCATATTAAATGGTAGTTGTGAAACACATATATATTTATCTGTCCTAGCCAATAAGTATTACAAAATGTCTTTGGGTTAGAATGCAGTTTCATGGCAAAGCTTTGACTTTTTAATTTTTTATTTATTTATTTATTTTAATGTTTAGGTAGCAGGATTTAACTAAAAGAACATAAGTTTTTTTCAACATTACTAACTTACAGACAGTAGAATTAGATGATGAGATTAAATGGATGTATTCTTTATGGCCCTTGACCTAGCTCTCTCAGTCTATCTTGTGAGACTTAGCCAAATGTTTTCTCACATGCTCTAAGCAAAAGTCTGTCACCAACACGTTAATTTACACAAATGTCAGGAAACTGTCAAATGCTGTCTTCAAAGAAGTAAATGACCAACTGCAATGAGGGGGCTGCTATTTCTCTTCCACAGCTATGTGAGGGCAAAGACCCACTTTAAATTTCCAAATCACAAGCCATCTTACTTAACATGAGGCATTCCATAAATTCTTCATGGATCAATGATACCAAATTTTACAATATTAAGTAATATAAGACTCTCCAGACATCACAAAGCAGAAAATCACAAAGAGTTGAATATTTATGCTTTGTTTTTCTCTTCAAGAAAAATCTATGGAAGACACAAAACAAAGCAAAACCTAACCCCAAAGTAACCAGATATCATGCTTAATAAAGTAAGTATCCTGTATGGAGTGCAAGAATGAATGAATGAATGAATATGTGAATGGAAACAGTGCATGCGAAAAAGACTAAACTTAGGAGGGCTGCTGTAAACTAGAATAAGTTAGAAAAGAGTTAGTTACGTTTCATCTAGGTGCTGTTTAGGAAGCACCACTAGTCTTTTATAGACATCTTTCAACATGGATTTAAAAAGAAACGCAGGCTTGGACACAGTGGATACCTGTCAATGCCTTCCTTACCTGACCGTTAATGGTTCTTTGTTGATCTCAAATTCCTTCAGGTGGTTTTCTGAAGCAAGGCCCTTCAGAAACCACCCCTCTAGCAAGGCATAAATTGCAAAAATCTTTGTCTCTTGGTGCCTTTGTAGAGAGAAAAGGAGGTGACTCTTGGAAATAAGCCTCTTTTTCTGAGATCACATGCACACCTAAACCTACTGTAGACACATCCTTTTAATCCCCTAGTGCCAACCTGCTGCTTGCTGCCTTCTAATCTGGGGTCTTCCCTCGGTGAACAGAAGCTATCTTTTGTTGGTATTGACTTCCTGGATAAACTACAAGAAACAAATAGAGAAAGTTTTCCTCTAAGACAGAGGAAGAAAGACAGCAAGAAGCGGAGAACAATCTCAGATACTGAGGAAGCAGAGTTGTGTGGGAAAAATTAAGGACACACAGAAATACTGAAATAAACCTAAGTCTGGCTGCCTCTGAAATTTCAGAACATTTCCCTTCCCCCAACAAACCTTGCCCTTTATCACTTGATGACAGTGAGATGAACACTAAAACAGAGAAGCAGCCTCCTCTAAAAAGGCCCTGGGACTCTCCGGGGTGTGTGCCCAGGGCCTTCTGCCGCGCTGGTGCTCCAAGCCACCTCTCCACGTGTGCCGCTGCCAGCTGGAACCGCACGCGCGCAAATCCCCCGACAGACCGACAGGCGCAAGGACCGGTGGACCCGCTCCTCCCCGGACGCTAACCACTGGCACCCGGGAGGCTTGTCAGCCGGTCACCCCACCGACGTGCCCTCCAAGCCCGCTTCAGAGGCCGCTGCCAGGTTGTCAGTTCGGCCATGACTCCCACCGTCCCACGGCTCTACTCCGGAGCCTGGGTAAGCTGGAGCCGAACTCATGGCGTCTCTGGTCTGAGACCCTGCAAGTTTAAGAACACCTGGGAGCTGCCAGGGCCGGGTGACCCGACGCAGCGCTATCTCCTGAGTAGCTCGGAGACCTGCCTGTGTTTTTACCTGGTGGACTAACCTCCCTGTAAGAGCAGTCTGGCCCTACTCAGGAAACCTCCCCCCCCCCCCCCCCCCCCCCCGCAGAGATGGCTCCAGTCCCAGGCACAGCCCCAAATTCTCTCTCCTTTCAGCTGCCTTTGTAAAAGGAGGGGAACCAGAGGGGTTGTGACGTTCTGGAAACGCAGATGCCAGATGCTGTGGAAGGGAAGGAGAGATGAGAAAGAAGAGAAGAAGAAAGCTAAAGAGAAAACTCAAGAAAAATCTTAAGCTTTTCTTTTTTGTTGTTGTTTGTTTTGAATTCTACACAATTTGTTCCCATACCTAATTAAACCTCCTGTGTGTTTCTTCTAAAATAAAGAACTTTCCCCTAAGTGTTCCTGTGGACCAAAGGTTGGCCACTCTCTCTCCTAGCAGAATATTATCATGGTCTCATGACATTAAACGTTTTTAAACCCTACTCTGAAATGAAAATTCCAATGTCCATCACTGTCCCCCCTCTCTAAATGTGTCTTTTTTCCAGATCATTGCCTTCTCCCAGCAGCAATGCCTGCTCTCTCTTGAAATACATATTTTATATGCACATATGTATATGAGATGTGTCTATATATACACTTATGTCTGTACACAATGCACAAATAACATATATTAACTGGCGGTTACTGGTAGCAGTTGGAAGGGGGAAAGTATGTGAGATTCTATTCTTCTGAAAAAATAACTTCAGTTATAGACAGGGCAAAGGGATGCACCTCGATGCTTAATGAAAAAAAAAAAAATCCAGCCTGCCTATAAGCAGAAGGTAAACACACATCGGAGGAGAAGAAAGGAGGTTTTTCGGTTTTGTCCAGGCATGGCTGGAGGCTCGCCTTTGGGGCCAGGTGCCCTGTCTGGGCACCAGCCTCCGGGTCACCTGCACCTCAGGAATCGCCATTCCTCCTGCCCACGAGAGGGGTGTGTGAGCGTGCACCGTGTAAAAGCACCTCCATTCTACCCTCCCGACTGATCTGAGGACCAGCTGGGTCCCTGTGGCTCGCGCTCCGCAAGGTGCGCCGGTGGCCCTGAGAATACCAGCTTCCCCCCACCCCCGACCCCCGGCTGCCTTTGCCCGCCTAGGACGGGTTCCGTAGGAAATCGAGCAACTTACTTAACATATTGGCTTCGTGGGAGCCATTGACTTTGCCATCCGGGTAGATCTGCAGATGGAAACCGATGCCCACTCTGCAGTAGAGGCTGCCGGTCCGGCGCCCCGAGGGGCTCCACTGGAAACTGCTCTGCTCCAAGCCGCTCCTTTGGCTGCCCGGAGAAGCCTCAGGGGAAGAGGAGGCAGAAGAGGAAGACGTGGTGCTACCGCTGCTCGGGCTGCTGCTGGAGCCTCCCGGGTTCCCCTCCGGTGCAGCGGGTCCGGGTTCCCCTTTGGGGGCGAGACGCTTCTCCCCGTGAGCCCAGACGCTGAGGATCAGGTGGCTGAGGAAGAGGAGGAGGAAGGACAAGCTCATTCTTCCAGCCGCGGGGGTCCTAAGTGCATCTTGTAGGGCCGGTTCTGGGCTCTGTAGCCCCCGCGCGGCTGCGTGCCTCTGGCGCTGCCCCCCTCGCCGCACCGGGTGGACATAGCCTCGGGGAAGAGAGAGGGAGAGGGGGAGAGAGAGAGGCCACCCGAGCGGATCTCGGCTCTGGCACCGGGATATTTATAACGCTAGTGATCTCACTGCTCGGTGCACGCCTGCGGAGCTTCCCCTCACCCGCCGCTTTGTGTACTCACTGGCCGGTGCGCGGAGGGAGCCCGGCGGTCCCGGGGGCGGGGGTGGGAAGGAGGGAGGGACGGGAGTGAGTGAGTGGGAGGAGAAGCTGGGCTGAGAAAAGCTGCACCCCGGACGCCGGGTGCGCCCACACCGGGGCCGTGCACCCGGCAGTTCTCACGCACCACACGCCCTCCCTCCCCTGCCCAACTCCCGCTAACGCCGCGCGGGTTTGGGCTCCGCGGGAGCAGGGGAGTCCTCCGGGGACCCGACGGGAACGTGGGACGTGGAACGTGGAAACAGGCTCTCCCACCTCTACCCCACACTAGCGCCTCTGCAACGCACTCTTGCCTCCCCAGGATCCCATCTCCAGGTTCTCTTTTCTTCTCTTTTCTTTGCCCAACAGAACGCGCTATCTCATTGCCTCCCGGGGGGACTCTTCCGGAACCACGTCCTGCCAGGAGATCCCCCGGCTTCACGTGCTTTCGGCAGGGAACCAAACGGATTCGCAATTCAACTTGGGGAGGCTCTGGTGTGCAACCTCGTGGTGGTTCCTGATTTGTTAAGAGCTAAGGAATGAGGGCATTCCGCGTGTAGAACGCCACCCGGAGCCTTTTGGCCACGGATCGAGCTGCCTTCCTGGGGCAAACTCGGGGTCGCGCTGAACACGGTGCTGAATTGGTTTTTCTTTCTGGGAAGCTCTCGGTAGGTGTTCGCGAGCGTGAGCGCACTCGCACAGCCACGCTCGGACCCAGGCAAGAGAGCCTTGCTCTGGACACCAGCACATGTGACCCACTGCCCAGTTGTCTTCTCTCGCCGCACGATCCCTTTGGCAGGAAGGATTAGCTAGAGGCGCGCTTCAGTTTACTCCGAGCTGCCGAGGACTAAAGGACCGACCCCAATGAATGATTAATGACGCGCGCGCTGCATTTCAACCTCAGGAAACCTGAGAACCGAGAATTTCCCTGCACGCAATGCTCCGACTGGTATTTCTCTAGGAAATATACCTGACTTGCATTCTTGGGATACTTCTGTCTAAAAACATATTTAAAGCTTTAAACTAAGCTCAGATACATTATTCATTGGTCATTTTAATGAAAAGGCCGTGATATTGACCGGTAAGGTCAACTCCCATAAGCCAAGGCTGATGCTAAGACATGGTCTTATCCATTATTGAGTATCCACTTAAGGTTTCCTATCTCAATAATGAAAAGCATATAAGATGCAAGATTGAAAAATCTCTCGTGACCAGAGTCTTTTAACATCAAGGTAACTACAAAGTAGAAAGTCGCTGGATGATGCAGTGAGGGCTCTGTAGGGAAAACACACATTATACATAGATGTTCTCTGACACGTGGCACAGGGCCTCCAACAGGCTATGTAAGACAGTGCTGGGGCTAACCTTCCCCCCCCCCCCCCAGCTCTTTAGGCTCAAACACGATGTTTCTGGCTTAACTAGGATAGGTAGGAAGCTCCCCAGGAAGCAAACCTAAACATGGACATTGAGAACAGTCCCAGAGTCTATCCAAAGAGTCCACTTGACTGAAGTCACCCTTTCTGGGCTGAATAATTGTAGGATGCTGAACTCGGGCTCAGGTGATGCTCTAGAGACTGTGAAAAGCTGTCAGGGCTTCTGCCACATTGGTGCTGCTGGGTGCCATCAGTAAGTTTCCCTTCTTGCCACAGTCTGTTGCCCATATCTAAGGGAAATATTTTCCAAAGCAAATCAGACTGCTTGTCTCCTCCCAGGAGAGTGCTGGAAAGCAGAAAAGCAGAAGAGTGGTCCCTGCCCCAGATTATCAGCTCTCTCTCCAAACCAGACAGGCCAAGAGGGCTCTGGGACCATTTCTGGAGCTGAGAGTAGACCTCTTGTTTCTTCTGCTTTCTCTCAGTTTCTCCAGCCCTGCCTGCATGAAATCTTTGGGGACCACTAGTTGGCGTAATGGTTATGTTGCCAGACTCCCATGTAGTTGACCATGGTTCAAGTCCCGGACCCGGACCCAGTGGCTTAAACTCACGCCAGGTGCATGTGCGTGCGTGCCCAAGATCCCGAGAGGAGAATGGAGGAGAAGGGATTGCAGTGTGGCCATCCCCCTTGAGATTTTTCTCTTTTTCTCTCTGTCCTTCTGGTCAGCGCATTCACCCTATAGCAAAAACCCCTCCAAAAAAAGAAAAAAAGAAAAGAAATACCATCTTTGTATTATTCTGATTCCTGGCAATATCCCATTGGGGATCAAATCCTCACCTAAGGATACCCAAGGAAGGCCAAGATACCTGCTTAGGTTTTCATCTACATCAACTGAAAAATGGCAAGATGCACTCTTCTGGGGGGTGAGGGTTTGGAAAGATCCAGGGCTCACTAAGAGGAAACAAGTGACCAGCTGTTGTGGACAGTGATAGGCTCTTCCACCTTGGGGAGGGTGTGAGTGTGCACACACATCTGCACGATTAAGAAATAATCCTCATTAATGCACCCCAAACTGGTAGATGCTATTGAACTTCGGACATTTCTAACAAGCACACCTGCAAAAGCTGAACGGTAATTGAGAAGAAAACACTGTGCCTGTCCCAGGAGCAAAGCTGCCAAACCCCCTCCCTCCAGAGCTCCCTGAGAGACTGTCACCTTGCACTCCAGGGCTGCGCCTTCCTCAGTTGCAACCTGCCTCACCAGACAGCAATGTTCTTTCTGAAAATCTGCTTGCTGTGAAAAAAAAAAAGAAAAAAAAAAAAGCCTCATTCACTGTCTTGACTACCTCAGACTCCCCTCCCATAAACTCCCCCCAGAGGAGAGTGCAAGCCTGTACTACATTATCTGTGGTGACATTCTGGAATATAATCAACAAAGCCCCCTACTGGGGACTTGCTAGAGTCCACTTGGAAGCCTGCTCAAAGTCTCCCACATTTGGTGCACAGCGGAGTTTCCTGATTTCTGAGCTTTCCCAGCCCGAGGAAGCAAGGTTAGGGAGAAGTACATGTGCCTAGCTACCTGCAGGGATAAAACAAACTAGTTTCCACCCTTTCCCCCCTGACTAGGGACAGGAAAGCTACCCAATAAGGTCCTAGGTTGCACCAGTTAAGTAGGTGCCAGGCTGAGTGCTGAGAGTCTGCTCTGGTCCTCACTCTCTCTCCCTCTAAGTTTACCTTCTAAACCCCCATCCCCTAGGCCTCACCTTCCCCAGCTCCTCTCCCCTTTGAACTTATATCTGTACTATCTCCAATTCCTACCTCAAACTTGCCTTTTCTAGACCCCAGCACCTGAGCTTTCTTCTCCTAGGCCCTCTCGCAGTTGGGAAAGGGGGAACCTGGCAATAAATTTCCCTCATGTTAAGCTACAGCTGTGATCCAGGCACAAGTGACCAGAAAAGGAAGCTGGAATTTCCTCTACCCTCAGGTTGGAACCCACAAGTCAATGGAGAGAGAAAGGTCAGGGTAAAGAAGTTGGTCCCCAAGATTGCTGAGGGACAAACTAATTTTAAGGTTCTTCTGGTTGCAAAACAAGGCTGGGCCTGCCTAAGGCCAGGGCTCTGAAGGCAATGCTAGGCCCCGTACATCCTACAGGTCATTATGCTGGGGTGAAGAAGGCGAAAGGTAGATGGTAGGGTAGCATGAGCAACTCTGGGCAATGCAAGCCAAAGTCTGTGGAGACTCTCTAACCTGAAAACCCGGGTGCCACTGTGGTAGAGAGGCCTTACGCAGGTTTCTGTTCCAAGAATTGCAGTTTACCAAATCCCTGCTCTGAGATTTGCCTATCCTGTGGTTTGTTGTCATACAATTGGAAAGCAAGACTTCTTTTTATTTATTTATTTTTTTTGCTGATTCAAGCAGACAAAAACTCAGGTTTTTATAATGCTTCCAACCTGGCCCTGAAGGACTCTGTGGCCCACCCACTCCATTCCTTACTACTCTTCCAAGTTCTCAGAGGCTGTATCCAGTGAGCAGTGACACTTTTTGCTAACTGGGATCCCAGAGTGATGTCTAATCCTCTACAATATCTAATGGAGGCTGCTATGGATTGAATGTTTGTGTCCCCTCAGTATTCATATGTTGAAGCCCTAATCTCTAATGTGATAGTATTTGGAGATGGGGCTTTGGAAGGTAGTTAGGTCATGATGGTGGAGTCCTCATAATGGGATTTTGCCCTATAGGAACTAACAGCAGAGAATTTACTTCTTTTTGTAGCTCCTTATCCCCTCAGTGAAGAACCAGAAAGAGCTCCTTCCATGCTGACACCCTGAGCTTGGACTTCCCAGCCAGCCAGGATCATAGGCACGTGCACCTACTGTGCACAGGTGACCCCTGAAGCCACCACCTTATATGGATCCAGCATTGCTTGAGCAGTGCATTACTGCTGCTCAGAGCTGGGCCCCTGTACATCCAGGCACTTAGTCCCAAAGTACTACAGGTCCTGGGTTCTCTCAGCACCGTGGCCAATTGCAGGAAAACGACCACTCAGAGTACTAGAAGCACTTATCCTCTCTACAACCAGCCATAGAAAATGGAATCAATTCAAAGGAAAACACAGTTCCCTGTACTTGTCACTCATGGGTACAAGAGTCATAATGTAAGATCATGCTACCATCCCTGCTTCCCAGCAGAGCTCACTCAGCCCTCTGTATGTGGTCTTGTAACCAGCACAGTCTAGATCTAACACTGTCAAAGAAGATACTCTGAGCATAGGCGGTGTGTGCATTACATCAGTCTTAAGTCCCCATAAGTAGGGCAGAGGGGTGGGGAGAGATCTGCAACTTTTTTCATCTATGAAGGACAAAAAAAAAAAGAATTAGAAGAATTAGAATTATTGCTATTCAAATAGCTTGAGCATTCTAGATGTTTGGTTTGTATCCAGACAGACAGGCCATAAGCAAGTGGGCAATCATTCAAAAAAAAGAGGGATGTTGGGCAGTGAGAAAGCAAGCAGGGTATCTTCCTCTAGAACACCCTGCTCCTGCCAAATGGGAAAGGCGGGAAGAGAACAGAAGTGAGACCAAGCCTGCCACCCGCAAGAGAACAGATAGGAAGCTGCTGAAACCAAGATGCATGTGCTATCCATGCACCACCACATTCAAAGGCCATTTGTTCAGAAAGTAATTGGATCAAAGCTGACTTCTCAGACTGGTTTAAAGCCAGGACATACAGACTGTGTTTTATTTATTTATTTTTTCCCATAACAAGGTACTCATTTTTCTTCAGTGTTAAGGGGAAAGAAGGACAAAGATTGGAGATGCAACTGTTGAGACAGTGCACAAAATTTGAGAAGCAAATGGGTGTTTTGCTTTTATTTCATTTTTTTTCTTTTTCTTTTTCCCAAGAAAAGTTTAGGCATCACATCCTAAAAAAATATTCCTTGCATAATTTTTCTAAAATCAGGCACTTTCTGGGAAGTCGAAAATTATTTTGGCTTCACTAAAAGCTATTAGAAAAAAAGGGAAAAAAAAGAAAGAAAAGCATTCCTTTCTCGTGGCCTCTAAAAAGAGAATTATTTGCAAATAGCCATTTTCATTTCTTCCATTTTTTTTTTCTAATTACAAAACAGTTAGCTCAAAAACCCTGGACCATTCATTTGATAATCACAGTATGTAACAACTAAGATACAAACTCAAAGATGCATAACTCAAGATTAAAAGTGGAACAGAGGGGACCTAACACATATCATTTATTTTGAATATTATTTTGAATAAAAAATGAAAATCATGTTGATAAAGTTCATGACTTCTTCTGATATATCTAAAGTGTCCCCTCCCTTGCCCCATTTATTTTTCATTCCAGTAGTTGGCTCACATCGGAGCAGTGACAGGATCCTACCTGAGTACCGGGAAAAAAAAAAAAAATTAGAGACTAACCTATGTTCAAAATTTAGTGACGAGCTTTTTAAATTTTTTTATTTATTCATTCATTTATTTTAATTTGACCAAAGAGGGGAGGAAAAGTGAGAAAGCAAGCCATTGGGTCCAGAACTCTAACCGTGGTTGGCCATGTGGCTGTGTCCAGCAGCTTAACCAACACACCACCTGCTGGCCCCAGTGACAAAGTTTTTTTAGAAAAGAAGAATTTCCCTTCTACAAACTACCCTGTTGTCTGCCCCATCTTTGAAGCTCTTGTGTGATACTAAGGGGAGGGGAAGCACTGAACAGCATATAGTGGATCACAGTCAAAACTTTTCTTGGCTGAAAAGGAGGCAATTTCCTGCTGGGAAGCAAAGGGACACACTAGAATTCAGTGTTACAGTGAGGATCACCTCCAAACTCATTGTGATCTGATTACTGCTTAGCTGTCTCTTTTCTTATGGGTATGTATGGTCTCAAGTAAAGCCTAAGCTCTTCAAAGCCAAATCACCTTTCAGCATATACTGCCTTGTAATCTCTCAAATAAATAATAATGTAAATCCTAAGTGAAGCTCTTTGTAAGAAATGGCTTCAAAAGATGGCTTAATAATTGTTTAAATTCCCCCACACACACACACCAAAAGCAAGAATTTGAAGTCTATGGGTGGTTAAGGCAGTGGACTCCCATGTGACCGACCTCAGGCGTGTCATAGGGAACAGCAGATGGAGTAATGGTTACATTGCTGGACTCTCACATGGCCAACTGAGTTTTGAGTCCTGGACCCGGTGGATTGAAACTCACCCTGGATGTGTATGCATACATGTTCAAAATCCTGAGAGGGGAGTGGAAGAAAAAGGATTGCAGACCAGTCATCCCCCCAGGGGGTGATTTCTAGCTTTCTGTCTCTCTGGTGAACACATGTGCCCTATAACAAAAATCTCTCTTAAAAAAAAAAAAACATATATTGTAAAACTGGATGTAGTGGCATGTGGCTACTTAGGCTATGGCAGAAGGAGAACAAATTTGAGGCCAGCCTGGGCAACATACTGAGGCCATATATCTAATAAAAATTAAAAACTGAACAACATTGTAATGCCAGGCAATAATTTGTTGTTTCTGCTTTCCTCCATCGAGGCGACTGCGGATCGGGGAAAGTGCGCGTGTGCATGTGCACGTGTGTGTGTTTCATCGGTTGCATTACCATAGCTCTTAATTACAGTCATCATTTTTGCAAATGGGCTTTGTTTCCTACTCTGGGTCTCTGGGTTTTGGCAGGCTGCACTGGGCAAACACCTGTTGTCTGGTTGTACAGAGAAACACCTGTCAGTGGAGCCACTAAGTACCAACATAGGGGCTGTCATCAGGGGTCTAGGGAAACTTTGCTATTGTCAGAAGAAAGGAAGGCACACCTGCTTAGGGCCCAGGAGAGCAAAATGACAGCTTATTGACTTCTGACAGAAGATGCCTATAATCTATTCCCCTTCCTCTGCCTACTCCGGAGAAAGGCAGCCCGGGGCCGCAACATCTGTTAATGAGTGAATGAGTCTGTGGTCAGATTCAAGGAAAATTTCTTTTTAAAAGAGTCTTGCTTAACTGATACGAAGATTTGGAAATATCAAACTCTAAATGGCTTTTATAGGTGCATCTCTAGATCAGATGAGTGGAGGAGGGAAAGTAGAAGAAAAGAGAGAAGCAAAAAAATGTCCACATGAGAAATGGGACAGAAAAGGTGTTTTCCATAGGATCGTTTTCCTGAGAAAGTGAGCATTGTGCGTGCATTGGTAGGACCGGGCTGTTTTTACATGTAGAGATCGGTAGATCCAATCTAATAGCCATGACAGGAAAAGTCAATATCCGTTCCTGGAGTAATCAGGTGTTCTCCGACAGTTTAGATATTTAGGTCTGGTTCATACTCATACATGGATAAGGAAGAGAATAAAATGAAAAAATATAGAAAAGATTTGGAGACAAGAAAGAGGCAATAAAAAGATCACATTTTTCTTCTTTTTTTTAGAGGTGTTTGCCTTAGGACATGCCTGCTCCTTGGAGAGAGAAAGACAGACACAGTGAGAGGGAAAGTGAGAAATCACCCCGCAGGGGGGGTGGCCATGCCACAATCTCTTCTCTTCCATTCTCCTCCCAGGATCTTGGGCACGCATGCACATACGCCCAGAGTGATCTTCAAGCCACCGGGTCCAGGACTTGAACTGCAATCAGCCATGTGGGAATCTAGCAATGTAACTATTATGCTACTGCTGGACTCAAGATCCCATTTTCAAAGACAGAATTTAGCATCGATATTTGTCTGCAAATGTTCCAACATTTTTTCTCTATGCTCCAGATGAATAGAAATCCATACTGGCTCAGAAAACCTGCTTCCTTCTGTGCAAGATTACTCACAGGGCTGGGCATTACAAGTTCAGGCAACAGGGCCTTTCCATCTGCATCTCCTTCAACCTGGGACTATTCTCCACTATATTCCATGGGAGGAGCTGCCAGCAGGAATTCTTCCTCCAGAGGGATGTTGCTTCTCTTTTCTGCCCCACTGTCTCCCATAAAAACCACTCTCCTATCCTTACATGATGGTTTTCTCTCCTCTTTGAGGGGAATCTGTTGGCATTAAATACAAAAGGAAAATGGGGAGGGGATGAAAAAGTTATAGGCAAGCAGGAAAGAGGACAGACAGGAGAAATCATTAAAAGAAAATTTTTTTTTTTTTTTTTTTTTTGGAGAGGTTTTTGCTATAGGGCGCGTGCGCTCGCCAGACAGACAGAGAGAGACAGAGAGATAGAAAGCAGGAAATCACCCCCCAGGGGGGATGGCCACGCCGCAATCCCTTCTCCTCCATTCTCCTCTCGGGATCTTGGGCACGCATGCACACGCGCCCGGCGTGAGTTTAAGCCACCGGGTCCGGGACTCGAACCGCGGTCGACTACGTGGGAGTCCAGCGACATAGCCATTACGCTAACTGCTGGTCCCATTAAAAGAAAATTTAATCTTAATTCATCTTTGGTTTTTCTCTCTCCAGTACTCTCTATATGCCGCTTATTGGGAACTCCTTTTGGCTTACCTTCCAAAGCACACCCAGAATTCAAGTACTTCTTGCAGCTGTTGGGGTCCTCACTGCACTGCCTGGCTGCCACCATGGTGAAGCTGAGCAAAGAAGCAAATGGCAGAAGCTACCGCAATTCTTCAAGAGTGGTAGGTTTGCCATCCACAGGGCCTTGATTCCTCTCGTGATTTAACTAGGATTTAAGAGGGGTGAGGATCCTGGAATACTGGAACCAACTGTTTGGAGCTTACTATGGGGATAGAAGACTATTTGGTCATCTGGACTAGAACTGATCAGTGGACAGGAACACAGGGAGAGTGCTCTGGCTGGGATAAGAGATAGAATGGCATTCAGATGGCCGGCACGTGTACGTACAAGGCTCTATACAGATGTAGCCAGGGTAAAGTGGAACCTCTGCTGACTTATTTACGTAGAATGTACCGAAATAAATTTCTTTTGGAGAGAGATCTTTACTAAGGGCACATGCACTTGCCAGAGAGACACACACAGAGACAGAAAGTGAGAAATCAACCTTAGGTGTGAGGAGGGTTGGCCACACTGCAATCTTTTCTCCTCCATTCTCCTCTTGGGATTTTGAGCATGCATTCACACGTGCCTGGTGTGAGTTTAAGCCGCTGGGTCCGGGACTCTAATAGTGGTCAACTACATGGGAGTCCAGCAATGTAACCATTACGTTATCTGCTGGTCCCCAAAATGAATATTTTTAATGTTAAAAAACAAAACAAAACAAATACTTTTTGCCATCTCCACTGCAACTGCCCAGCTTTAAAAGCCACCATCACCTCTCACATGGAAGACTGCAATGAATTAGTCTCCCTGCTTTTGGCTCTGGCCCCTTACAATTTATTCTCAATGCCCCAAAGTAATCTTTCTTAAAGGTAAAACTCAGTCTATACCATTCCTCTTCTTAAAACCATCAATCACTTCTTATTTTCTTCAAAACCAAAGCTAAAGTCCTCCCAGTGACCCTCAAGTCCCTACCTGATCTCTGGGCTCACTCATTGCAAGCTATGCTGGCTTTTTCGCAATTCGACCCACTCATTTCCAAGGAGGGTGCAGCCACACTCTCATCACCGATCCTTCACAAAGCCCACTTCATCGTGGGACTGCTCATACTCAGTGCACTTGTCTGGCTCGCTCCTTCCCCTCCTTCAAGTCTTTGCTCTTATGTTTTCTTCATACATGTCACATGTGCCAGGCCTGGGACTGTAACTGTGATCAGCCATGTGGGAGTCCAGTGCTTTCACTACCACATCATTTGCGGGCCCCTGATTATAGCTTCTTAAAGGAACTCACAGGAGCTGAGTCTATGTAAATGCTGGGCACCAGGAAGTACTAAGGTTTTGAGTCGAATTGACACAGATTCAAGCATCCAACAGGAAGGAATCGGCATACGTCCAAACGTTGGTATTAGAGGCTGTTTGGATGAATTATACAGTAATTATTCCTCTCCACCAGCACATCAAACGGGGGAATGTAAAGCACGCAATCCTTTGCAACAGGCTCTGGAAACACTTCCTGGCTCTGCAACATAGAACACACTTCTTAACCTCTCTGGGTTTTAATTTCCTCATTTGTGACATGGAGACAGCAGTAATATCTGCCTCAGAGTTCTGTTTTAATTACTGTTGTGAAAATTAAGGAGTTAATATATACGAAAGAATTAGTACTGTCAACTTCACGGCATATCATAAGCCTGTTAACCGAAATGCAATCTCTCTTGGTAGATTACAGAGAAAATCATTTCAGAGTAGGAGATTCACATTTTGATACAAGTCATCAAATGCATCCACTTGGACTTTCCTTTTCTAAATCAAATTTTTTTTCAATTCTGTGAAAAGTAAAGATAATACTATTTATCTTGAACCTTAAAAATCACAAGGGGGTTTCTTTCTTTTTTTTTTTTTTTTTTTGGAGACGTTTTTGCCATAGGGTGCGTGCGCTCGCCAGAAAGACAGAGAGAAACAGAGATAGAAAGCAAGAAATCACCCCCCGCGGGGATAGCCACACCGCAATCCCTTCTACTCCATTATCCTCTTGGGTCTTGGGCACGCATGCACACGCGCCTGGCGTGAGTTTAAGCCACTGGGTCTGGGCCTCGAACCAGCGTCGGCTACATGGGAGTTCAACAACATAGCCATTACGCTAACTGCTGGTCCCACGAGGGGGTTTCTTTGTCATAAATATCAGAGATAATGGCATCAGGTGACACAGAGAGAAATTACAGTCCTCCCGTTTAACAACAACGGTACATGAGTTTTGCAGGATATGAAATAACAATCTCTCGTGTCTTCTCATTCCTGAAATGATGACACTCAGGCACCTCTATCGTGTGTTCTTCCAGTAAGTGTAGCATATCTCTCCTAGATAACAAAGCCACCTGTCATGTAGTGCCAGAGTAAAGCCTTAGAGTGACACTCCATTTGTCAAATCAGTATGTTACAAAATATAGTTTTCTCCTGGGGCTTTCCCTAGCCTGTCTACATGTTAAAGCCATATTAAAAAGTCCCTGTTATGTTAGAAACGTAGAACAAACACTCGGACAAATGAAAACAAGAGCAAACATTCCACTGGCGAGGGGGAAGATTAGCGTTCCCAGAAGCACACATGACCCCATGCACGCTTCTATATTACTTGTTGCTTTTCAACGTGAAGCTGAGAGAGCAGCTGGATGACAGCAGTCAATGCTGTCCTGCATTTGCATTTTAAGTTTCTTTTCAACATTTGCACATAGTAAAACTCATTCCTCCTGGTGTATTGATTTGAGCTTTGACAAATGCATAGTCATATAACCAAGTTTGATCTTATTTTTAAAAATCTCTTGTTTTTTAAAATAATTATTGTTATATTTTACTTATTATTATTTTTAATCTACGATAGGGTACATGTGATCACCAGAAAGAGAGAGAGAGAGAAAGTGAGAAAGCAAGCCACCAGGTCTGGGACATGAACCGTGGTCGGCCATGTGGGAGTCCAGTATCTTAAGCACCAGGCCACCTACTGGCCCCAAGATCTTCTTTTTTTTAATTAACCCTAAGAAATGCATCATGAAGGACCAGCAGTTGGTGTAATGGCTATGTTGCTGGACTCCCATATAGTCGACCACAGTTCGAGTCCTGGACCCGGTGGCTTAAACTCACACTAGGAGCGTGTGCGTGCGTGCCCAAGATCCCAAGAGGAGAATGGAGGAGAAGGGATTGCGGCATGGCCATCCCCCCTGGGGGGTGATTTCTCGCTTTCTGTCTCTCTGTTTCTCTCTGTCTTTCTGGCAGGCGCACATACCTTATAGCAAAAACCTCTCCAAAGAAAAAAAAAAGAAGAAGAAAAGAAATGCATCATGCAATTCAAATGACAAAACATATGTGACTCAGTCCTTCAAATGGGAAATACAAAGAGTGGGGAAAAATTGTTAGAAGAAAGGTATAATAGCTTGCACTTCTGTCTTCTGAAATGAACCCTCACCTCCCCAAGTTTTTCTTGACTGATTTCTTCTCTTTCATTTATTTTTCTAACTTCTCAGCTTCAAAGCAGCTTTCTTAGAAAAGCCTACCCTAACACGTTTCCCACTCCAAATCTAGCTTAAATCCTCCCCTAATGTGTTTTAAAACTACTTCATTTTTCTTTCAAAAGTCTCCTTGTTTATCACAATTGTATCTCCTGATATATAACTTTTTTTACATCGGTGTTTATTGGGTGATTTGTCTAATACTTATCTCCCACACAGTCTTAAGGTTTTTTTTGGGTTTTTTTTTGAAAGGTTTTTGCTATAGGGCACATGTGCTTGCCAGGAAGACAGAGAGAGGCAGAAAGAGACAGAGAGACAGAAAGTGAGAAATCATCTCCCAGAGGGGTGGCCATGCCACAATCCCTTCTCCTCCATTCTCCTCTCGGGATCTTAGTCACACACGCACATGCACCCGGCGTGAGTTTAAGCCACCAGGTCTGGGACTTGAACAGTGATCAACTACATTGGAATCCGGCGACATAGCCATTACGCCAACTGCTGGTCCCCCACACAGTATAAGTCTAAAAAGGAGTTGAGTGAGTGACTGGATATTTTAGTCTCTCTAACAAACAGTTATTAGTCTCAACAACTGTTTTTTTTTTTTTTTTTTCAGGCACTAGGTTAAAATAAGCCCAATACTTTTGATCTAATGCTTGCCTATACCTACTAACTTGTTTCTAATGATTAAACAGAAGCTGTTCACACAACTAAAATTGGTAGTATGGTTGAAATCTTAAGCATACACAACTGAAATTGGCAGTGTGATTGAAATCTTTTTTAAATTTAATTTATTATTATTATTTTTAATTTGCTTTGGGGCATGTGTGCTCAACAGAGAGAGAGAGAGAGAGAGAGAGAGAGAGAGAGAGACAGAGAGAGACAGAGAGACAGACAGAGAGAGCAAGCTGCCAGTTCCAGGACTCAAATATCAGTCGACCATGTGGGAGTCCAGCTCTTTAACCACCACACCACCTACTGGCCCCATGATTTAAATTTTAAGTACATCAGCAAAATTAAATGTGGAATCTTTTTCTGTATGAATTTATTTTCCAACTGACAAATGGCACAGACCTGCCACCAGGCTCACTCCCCTTAGAGTTAGACTCTATAGTTAAGTAACTGCACTTTTTAGTAGTGTGCACTGAATAATAGGCTCTGAGCTAGGCTGTTCCACAAAAATAAGTCTAGGTTTGAAATCTGGCAGGAAAAGTAACCCAGATCCCAGCAAAGGTCATTTGGTTTACTTTGCTTTACTACAGAACCAGCAAACACAGCAAGGGTATGCACCAGAAGAGTGGATGAGGGAGTTTAAGTGACTGTTCATTTCTTCTTAACTCCTCATACCAATGTGTGCCAAGTGTGTTGGTATAGTCACTCTTTGAAAAAACACCCAGGTGGGATGAGCTGATAGCATAATGGTTATGTTGCTGGACTCCCACATAGTCGACAATGGTTCGAGTCCCAGACCTGGCAGCTTAGAACTCATGCTAAGTGCATATGTGTGCATGCTCAAAATCCTAAGAGGAAAATGGAGAAGGGATCATAGTGTGGCCATCCCCTGAAGGGAGTGATTTCTTGCTTCCTGTCTCTCTGTCTCTCTAGTCAGGGCACATGCCCTAGAGCAAAATTCTCTCTATAACAAAAACGAAAAAAGCACTGGATAAAAGGACCCAAAAACCATAAGCCTACCCCTACTATACTTCTCTGCTAGGGGAATAAGTCATATCAGTACTCAAGGTTCTGACAACTAGGAATTCTAGTTACTTAACAGTGACATGTTTCCCAGTTTTCCTTTTTATGCCATCATTGTATATATAGCTCCCAGCCATGGCCTATCATGAACTCCAGGAGAGCAGAGACTCTGCTTATTTTAACCACATGTCTATACTATGCCTCATTCAACTGTACCATTCAACTCAACAATTTTTGAGAATGCACTCAGAAAATATTTATTGCATAACTGAATAATAAATTAATGAACTCGTTCTGGTTCTGACTCTACCATTGTTTACCTTTTCCATGTGTCAGTCTTTCCTCATCTACAAAATGTAAAACCTATAAAAGCTATAATATGATCACTAATGTTCTTCAAAAAAGTAGATGGATGTTATAAACAGAATCAAGAAGAAAAATCACTTATGTCTACTATTAATCTAAGCCTTCTTAACCATATTATAGTCTCTTTCAATTAAACTACATTAAATGACAGAAAGAGTATGTTTTAGCTGTGGTGCTGTGATTATGTGTATGTGGCTTTGGGCATAACACTAAAGTTCATTTTCTTATGTAAAAACTTGGGCGAATAATGAAGATATTTCTAATCTTTTTTCTCAGCACTTCAGCATCAACAATAGGTTATTCTAGTTTCTTTTATATGTTTTATTTGCAATCAAGCTTTTTGGGGGGGGTCAGTTGATCCTGTAGCCTAATAGTTAAGGGAGCTGGATCCCACATGGTTGACCATGGTTGGAGTTCCAGCTCTGTTAGCTTGAACATTCTGGGCAGAGAGAGAAATAGAGAAGAAGGAATTGTGGTGGAACCACGCTCCACTGGGGTGTGCTTTCTCTCTCTCTCTTTGTCTATCTCTCCCTCTGACTCTCTGTTTGGCTCTCTGGTGAGCCATGCACCCTCTTGCAATTACAAAATAATTTTTTTTTTTGGTGAAAATCCTTGAACATCTTTTACATGTCCAATTTCTAATTATTCTCTTATTATTCTCTTTAAAATTAAGTCAAATTAATGTCTTCTAAACTTTGTAGAGTGGATGCAAGTCATGGGAAATGTTATTCTGAAAAAGAAAATGAAGAACAGGTAGAAAACTGGGAGATATAAAGTGTAGAGGTAAAGTGAAGTCCCAGGAGATGAGGATTGTCATGCTTGCAGAAGGATTAGAATAAGGAAATACAATCACAGCATCTCTTACCATGGAAAGAGGAAGAGTGGTCTAACTTTCAAGGTGGATTAACTATCATTTCATCTTCCAAATTCTTCATTTTTGTTCTCTTTGAGACAACAATTTTGATTCAAGCCAAACAATTTTACTTCTCCCAGGACACAACAGCTATCATGTCTGCAAAGATTTCTTTTAGCCTTTGGAAAAGTGCCAAAGATTCAGGATTTCTCCACATTTTAACCACATTTCTGACACCATGCATCAAATAAGATATGACACATGGACAGAATGAGTTCCTAGAGGTGTTTTAAAAGAAAGAATGAGAAGAAACCCACCTCTTTGTTAGAAGAGTAAACCTCCCTTAGACTGATAAGACCAGGTAGGTTCAGAACATCTTTCATTATATTCTTTCATATTATATTTAAAGGACAGTATTTTACATTTGATGAAATAAAGATACAGAGAAGGAGGGAACATACTATTATTTAGAGCAATTAGATTGAGAAAAGAATTAGAAATTACCTAACCAGAAGTTCAAGAGGCACAGAAGACTTTTTGAAAAGAAGTTAGAGCTGCATATAGTCACAAATGATCCATTTGAATCAGAAAAAAAGTGAGGCATTTTAAATAGACTTTCTGTCCACTAAAATATCTTGAGATCTGACTTTAAAAAAAATAATAAAATAGGAGAAGGGACACAATAACTATGGCAAATGTAAAGAACAGTTTCTAAAAGTATGAAGAGCAGAGTGGATCAAGACAGTGGAAAAGACTGTTACTTTTGTAGTAACACTAATTTCTAACTTTCTAATAAATATCTTCAACCAATTCTCCTAGGACTCCTACAACTTTACATGTCCAAGTATGAACTCAGTATTTTTGTTTTAGTTGGGTTAGAGTCTAAGACAAGAACTGGGTGTAGTTTCTTTGTATGATGATCCTAGCAATCAGAAAAGAGGGAGTTGAGAGGATGAATCCAGAAATGAAGGGGAGGCCCAAACTAAGGGTAGGTATACTACCATCAGTAACTGGGGATCAGACCCACTGGGACATACTGGGAACCTGTGGACACTGCCTCAAAATTGACTCACAAAAGGATGGGGAAGTTAAAACAACAATTCATCAATTCTTATTCTTACTGCAGGTTGCATCTGCGTGCTGGTTTGGGACACCTATGCCTGAGGAGAAAGCTGTAGGGTAGAAAAGCAGCAGTGCAACTGTTCCCATTGAGGTGGGACCCTAGGAACATGCCTGGAATTGCTTACCCCAGCAGTGTTGAACTTATTTAAGCAAAGAAGAGATGGCATGGGGACAAGAAGATGGCATAATAGTTATGTTGCTGGACTCCCAAGTAGTCAACCATGGTTCGAGTCCTGGACCCTGTGGCTTGAAACTCATATCAGGCATGTGTGCATGTGTGCCTAAAATCCCAAGAGGAGAATGGAGGAAAAGGGATTGTAGCATCGCCATTCCCCCCCCCAGAGGGGTGATTTCTCGCTTTCTGTCTGTCTCTCAGGTGGGTGTGAGTGCTCTATAGCAAAAATATCTCTAAAGAAAAAAGAGAGAGAGGGAGGGAGGGAGGGAGAGAGAGAGAGAGAGAGAGAGAGAGAGAGAGAGAGAGATGGCGTGAGCACAACAGTGTCTGTCATGTGTTCACCTCAAATTGTTCTTCCTTGCAAGTGTAGCTGCTTCTTGACTTAAAATGGTTCAACTTAATGACATTATCCCTTTAAGATGGTAGAAAAACAATATGCACTCAGTATAAACTATACTTTGAGTGCTCATACGATTGTTCTGTTTTTCACTTTCAGTACAGTATTCAATAATTACATGATCTATTCAACGCTTCATTATAAAGTAGGCTTTGTGTTTGATATTTTTGCCCAACTTCAGGCTAATGTAAGTATTCTGAGAATGTTTAAGGTAGCTTAGGCTAAGCTATGATGTTCAGTAGGTTGGGTATATTAGATGTATTTTTGACTTACAACATTTTCCATTTATAATGAGTTTATTTGGACATAATCCTATTGTAAGTTGAGGACCATCTCTATTCATTTTTCTTCTTATGCAGTCACCAAGTTGTCCAAGCCAAAATGCTTTCAATTATTATATACTCGCCCATCAATCCATCTTCCACTTTTAATATGATTAAAGTTTGCTCTTTCTATGCATTGCTAATTGTGATAAAAAAATACATAATATAACATTTACATTTACCCTCTTACTCATTTTTAAGTGTACAGCTCAGATGGGTTAAGTACATTCTCATTGTTGTAAAACAGACCTTCAGAACATTTATGTCCTGCACACTGAAACTTTATACCCAATAAAAACTCCCACACTGTATCTGGTATTTATAAACATTTTCTATGTTTTTATATCTTCTAGTCATTCAGTTTTGGAATATTCACTTTGCAAGCTAAGTGACATATGTGATTACATGTATAAAAAAAATTGGAAAAAAAAAAAACCTCCCACTTTCCCCTCCCCTAATCCCCTGGTAAACCATTTGACTATCTGTTTCTGTGAGTTTGACTATTCTAGATACCCTGTGTAAGTGGAACAAGGCAGTATTCATCTGTGACTGGCCTATTGCACTTAGCATAATGTCAGCAAGATTCATTCATGTCGCATTATATGACAGGATTCCTTCCTATTTAAGGTTTAACAATATTCTACTGTATGTATACACCATATTTTGTTTATCCATTCATCCTTTGATGATGGACATTAGGAGTGTTTCCATTTCTTGGCAATTGTGAATAGTCCCACTAGGAAAGTGAGTATGCAGTATCTCTTTTGAGACTTTGCTTCCAAGTTTTCAGATATTTACACAAAATTGGTATTGCTGGATGAATACATGGTGAAAACACTATGAAAAGAACTATAGAGATTCCTCAAGAAATAAAATAGAACTACTCTATGATCTTTCTACACTTTTATTTGTTTATGATGGAGCATGTGCACACTCACGAAAGAGAGTAAGTAAAGCACCCTATACAGGGCCTGGTCATGCCACAATTCCCTTCCTCCAGTCTTCCATTCCTCCAGCTCTCTAGATCCTGAGCATGCATGTGCCCGCCCGACATGTTTCAGATAAAAGACTTGAGCTGGGCTTGGCATATGACTTCCAGCTCTGCAGTCTTTGTATGCTACTGACTGCATCATGGAAACTGGGCTTATTTATTTAATTTAACTTAATTTTAATGAGCGAGAGAGAGAAGCGGGAGAGAGTTAGAGATAGAGACATGGGTATTTTGGACAGGATCTCACCATGTCACAATTCTCCTGCCCCAACCTCCCAGTTAACTAGGATTACAGACATCCAGTCTGCATAGCTTTGTCCTGAAACTGAAACTGAGCCTCCCATATGGTCTCAGCTTCATGCCTTGGGACCCTACCACATGTGTCACCATGGTTCCTCTCCAAGAGAATGGAAGAAAGGGGATTGTGGCATGGTCGTCCCCACACCAGGGGTGCTTTCTCACTTCCCCTCTCTTTCTTTCTCTGTCCCTCTCCAGTGAGCTCACATACTTCACAGCAAACCAACAATTACAACAACAACAAAAAAAAAGGAGAACTGGGGAGACTACATTTTTTATTTTGAGTTGCAACTTTTTGCCAACATTTATTTGGATGTATTCCCAATGTCTACCCAATATAAAAGTGTGTACTTTAAAAACAACAGAAGAGGCCAGCAGGTGGCATAGAGGTTAAGGCAACTGGGCATCATATAGCAGATTCCATGGTTTGAGTCCCAGACCCAGCAGCTTAAAAAAAATCACCACACTTGGTCCAGGTGCATGAGCACCCAAAATCCTGAGAGGAGATTGAAGGAGAAGGGATTGCAGTGTGGCTATCCCCTCTGGGGGGTGATTTCTCACTTTTGCTCTCCCTCTCTTTCTGCCTCTCTCTCCAGTGAGCACATGCACACTATAGCAAAAACTAAAACAACAACAAGAAAAAAAATAGTTTTATTCTCATAAATTTATTAAACAACTATTAAAAGAATCTTTGATGGCAGGTGGCATGATGGTTAAGGTGATGGTTAAGGTGCCGGACTCCCACATGGCTGACCGCGGCTTGCCCTCGTGGTTTGCTTTCTCACTTTCCCTTTCTCTGTCTGGTCAAGTTAAAATAATAATAATAATAATAAATTCTTAAAAAAGAGAATCTTTAGGGGACCAGCAGTTAGCGTAATGGCTATGTCACTGGACTCCCATGTAGTCGACCACGGTTCAAGTCTGGGACCCGGTGGCTTAAAACTTACGCTGGGCGCGTGTGCGTGTGTGCCCAAGATCCGGAGAGGAGAATGGAGGAGAAGGGATTGCGGCGTGGCCATCCCCCCTGGGGGGTGATTTCTCACTTTCTGTCTCTCTGTCTCTCTCCATCTTTCTGACGAGCGCACGCGCCCTACAGGAGAAAACCTCTACAAAAAAAAAAGAGAGAGATTCTTTGATGATCCATTTATGAAAAACAAGGATCCTAAAGGTATATATTTGTCACTTTGAGTGGGAAAATGAGCATATATTTCAAAACCCAAAGAAATCCTACAAAAAGCTACTATTTTATGTACAGTTATAAAACAGTGTAGAGTGAGCTTTACTTTTAATATGTTTCATGTTTTTTAAGTATTAGACAACTTGTTTTTGCTCTGTGTGTGTGCTAGAGATTAAAGGTGCAGTAATTCTCCAGAAAAAGACAGAGAAATAGAGGAAAGGAGAAGCACCGCCCCTGTCATAATTCCTTCTTTTCTATCTCTTCCTCCTTTTGGGATTTTGGACATGCATGCACATGCATCCAGTGTTTCTCAAGCCAATGGTTCCGGAACTTGAACCACACGGTCAACCATGTGGGATCCAGTTGCCTCAACCACCAGTCCACAAAGCCAGCCCTAGACAATTTAATTTTAAAGAAAATGCAAATTCTAAAAAAAGATATATATATATATATAATATAATATAATAAATGTTAGCAGCATATAGTATGTTCTTTCATGCCCTTTTCCATGTTATTACAATCATTTTTGCCAAATGTGTATTTCGTTGTTTTTGTTCATTTTTACAAATGGACCTTATATTATACAAGGTTGTACTTTCTTCACATAAAAATACACAAAGGGTAGCCATCTTAGACCATATCAATATGTATGAATCTAATTCCCTTTCTTAAATATTTGCTTTATGGGACCAGCAGGTAGTGTAGTGGTTAAGGCACTAGACTCCCACATGGTCAACCTTGGTTTGATTACTGGACCTGATGGTTTTCTTTCTCATTCTTTCACTCTGTCTCTCTCTCTTTCTTTCTGTTTCTCTCTGGTCAAATTGAAGAACAATGATGCTACATAAAATAAAATAAATAATTCTTTTTTAAAATTTGCTTTATGTTTCAAAGAATATAAGTACATGATTTTTTTTTTCTTGGAGAGATTTTTGCTATAGGGCATGTGCACTTGCCAGAAAGACAGAGAGAGATAGAGAGACAGAAAGTGACAAATCACCCCCCATGGGGGATGGCCACACCACAATCCCTTCTCCTCCATTCTTCTTTCAGGATCTTGGTCATGCACACACATGCGCCCGGTGTGAGTTTATGCCACTGGGTCTGAGACTCAGACTGCGGTCAACTACATGGGAGTCCAGTGACATAGCCATTATGCCAACTGCTGACCCCAGTACACGAATTTTAGTAGTTATTAACGTTCTCTTTTTAAATCATTACTTATTATGCATTAATAAACATTCAAAAATACTGGTGAATTTATTTTTGTGGCATAGACTCTCCAAACTAGGATAGCTCAAAGGTTATGTGTATTATGAATTAATATGTATTGTCTGATTACTTTTAAAAAAGTTGGGTAGTTCTTCACAGACCACTTGAGCAATGCATGAAATTCTTGCCTCCCGGGACCAGCAGTTAGCATAATGGCTATGTCGCTGGACTCCCACGTAGTCGACTGCAGTTCGCGTCCCGGACCCGGTGGCTTAAACTCACACCGGGCGCGTGTGCGTGCGTGCCCAAGATCCCGAGAGAAGAATGGAGGAGAAGGGATTGCGGTGTGGCCATCCCCCCTGGAGGGTGATTTCCTGCTTTCTGTCTCTCTGTCTCTCTCTGTCTGTCTGGCGAGCGCACGCGCCCTATAGCAAAAACCTCTTCAAAAAAAAAAAAAAAAAAAAATTCTTGCCTCTCCACTTCTGCAGAAGCATGGCTATTCTGCAGTTTACATTTTTATAAAGGTGTCTTCAATTATGTAAAGGACTTTGCAAATGAAATTAGACTGTTTTAGGTCATTTAGGCCATAGAACCAATATAAATGAAAGTAGCTTTTGACTTGGTGTAATTTTTATAACAATTAAAGTTACTTATACATGGAATAGACTACTTTAATGAAAGGTCAGTTTACTGTTTCTGGAATCTATGCTTTGGAAATAACTTTTCTAAAAATAATGCCCAATATTTGCACAATAATTTCTCATTTGTGTAGCACATTCACATCTTTCAATTTCCATTAATCTTTGATCTTCGTTAATCTGTTATTCTATAGGTTTGCATTTTAAAAGCAATCTTATTTTAATTTACATGAATATAACTGAATATTTATATTAACCTCAAATATATTCTCTTATTTTCCCTCTATTTCAAATCCCTTCAGCACTTTGAAAGAAAAGCAGAATATTATGGAACACATCTTGTATCCAAAAGTATGTGGTATAATTAAAATATCCTAAATAGTTGTTATTTACAAATCATTTACCAATTTAATATTCACTTTAAAATCTAAATGTTTAATTCAGACTTAATTGTAAAAATAATCACTTTTTGTTAAGATGTATTTCTATGACCCTAGCTAATGTCAGTGATGCTGGAACCAAATGTTCACCCACTACGTATCTCTTCTTTCTGCCCCGTAATTAGACTATGACTTTAAGAACAAAGGAGAAGGCTTTGACAAGACTTAGCAGAGTAGTTTTAACTAACAGGACTTATTTTGGTAGAGGTTGCAGTTCTAACAAAGTATTCGTAGAACAGTAAACACCGCAGAATCTGGCGGTTATGTATTTTGGCAACAATGAGAATAGTACTGAATCTCAAGGACAGATGACTTGATATTTCCCAGATGTCACTGTTTAGTTGTGTCACTGTCCAGCCGCAGTCACTGATTAGAAAAAAGTCCTTCCGCCTCCTGAAGGAGCAGGGCCAGCACTGAAGGCAGTAGGGGAGATGTTGGCAAGGTATCGGAACAGGTGGCAGCAGCAGGTGTGATAGGCTAGAGATGACAAGGGCACGAGTGTGCTGTTGGCAAGCTGTCGGTAACCAGAGTTCAGGAACTACTGATAGAGAAATTGCAGAGATGGTGGCACGGGGATAGAGGAGCAGGGCAGAACAGACTGTCATAGCAGGATGACAGGTACCCCCCGAACAAACACAAACAGGGAACGTGATGAGAGTGGAAGTGGTGGCCTGCAGCCCCAAATTGGCTTGGGAAGATCACACCATGATGACAGGGAAGCCTGTGGTAATCCAGCAGACCTGAGAGTCACCCATAGCTCACATGCCAGAAGGCAATTGATACACTCTAGCCACCATGGAGAGAGGAAAACAAAGGGAACTAAACTGAGTGATATTTTATTTTCTTTTGTTGTTTTTTCCCCCACAAAGGCACACTGGTCCCAAATACTCTTAAGAACTCAGCATTCTTATACTGGGAATCAGAGATGGAACATCTTGTTAGAGATCCAATTCTAGTTGCTCTTTAGCCATGTTAAGACCATAAATCAAGATGGTTAATTACAGATAATTGTAAAATACTTCTCTCATATGATTCAATTGAGTAAATATTTACTGATGCCAGACTGCCACATGAAGTTCTAAAACCGAGTCACTGAGGACTGCTGCTAAACTGTATTGGATATGGCCTTGACACTACTGTAGCAACTCCGTGTGAAGACATTTTAATTCAATGTGATAGAATCCCATCAATATTTCATTATGTTCGCCTTGACAAATTGTCTCACACAAGAAGGTATTCCTCTAAGAGGACAGTATTCCAAGTATCAGTCCTACTCAGGGGAGAACTGAGTTGCAAAGCAGAGCTTAATTTCAGTACCTTACAATATATTATATTTTCTGATATACTTAATAATAATTTTTGAGAGGTTTTTGCTAACTGCTGGTCCCCATATACTTAATATAATTTTAAAGGTAATGGTTTTAAAAATTTCCACTCATAGTAAAAATATTTTCTTTATTGTTTAGTCTGCACCAAGTAATATTCTGAATGCTGGACACATGATAAGTGACAAGAACAACAATAACAAAAAAAAAAAAACATGATCTTTATGGGACCTGCATTTCGATAGAGGAAGACAAACAATAAATAAATAAACCACTAAAGAAATACTATCATTGTAAACAAATGGATATATCAGAATGTAGAAGAGAATGATGGTTTTTTTCTTTTTTTATGATCAGTTATTCAGTAGGTTCTTGGCAAAAAATTTAGAACATCAATTTGTGAGGATAAACTTCATTTGTAAGGGCAAACACGGATTGCAGGTAGCCCTGGAGCTGAGGTACAGCTTTGATTTTTGGTAAAATTTGTGAGTCCACAGCTTTTTGATCAATCTTGCGCTGCTCTGAAATCTTGTATTTCTCCTTCTCTGTGTCGAAGATCTCACCTTCCTGGTGCCTGGGTTTCCACAGTTTCTTTTTCTTGAAGTAAGCATTGGTAAGGTGCTTTGGGATTTTTACTTTGCCAGTATCAATTTTCGCGGAGGTGACGATGACCAATTTCTGGTGTGTTCTACGCAGTGGAACTTGATTGAGGACCAGTGATCCAGTTACTAGTAGCAAGCCACTGCTCAGCTGCTTCAGGAAAACCACTCTCTTGCCTCTGTGGTGTCCGGTGAGAATGATCAGAATGGTCCCAGGAGAGGTGCTTGCTTGCAGCTTTCTCACCTGCTGACTGAAGGGTTTTTTGGTTTTTGGTTTTGTTTTGGTTTGGTCTTGCCATGGCTCAACAGCTTTTGAGGCATCTTCAGTAGGATAATACCTAGGCATTTTGTGCAGTTTAACCACCCAGATACCATCATGCTTGTTTCTACCAACTGGTTTTGTGTCAGTCGCAAGAATCTTCCTTCTTTTTCTTTTTAATCCTGGACTTAGTGTCTGAGTATTTCCTGTTTACATGGCCTTTCGGGAGTACATGGCAGACCGGAGTATCTGCCAATGCCCCGGACTAGAACCGGGTTTCGGCTGCAATGGGACTTCCCATTCTTGGGCTTTTTAGCCTTGCCACAGGTATCAGCCTTCTTAGCTTCAGGTTTCTTCTCCTTAGTATCCTGCTTTGCAGCTTTTTCACCTGCCATCTTGTATAGTGGGAAATATGAGATGCTATTTTACAATGGGCAGCTGTTTCAGCAAATTGCCATTGGACAGAGACATGGAAAGTGAGAAATAACCTGGGCAGCCATGGAAAGGGAGAACATTCTGGAAAAAGTATGCTTTGTCCAATACAAGAAGAAAAACAACAACAAAAATCAATGTGATTGAAAAAGAGAGAGAGAATGAGAGTGAAAGGGAAGGGAGATGCTTATATGTGACCTTATACATGATGGTAGGGACTGTGAATTTTATTCTGAAAGATCATGAAAACTACTGAAGGGCTTTAAGCAAAATTACATGGTCTGACTTAATTTTCAAAAGGATCACTCTGGTATTAGATGGAGGATAGACTGTAAGGGACCCAAAGGTCACAGCTGAAAGTACTATCAAGAGACTATTGAAATAATACATTTCTGACATGCTGTGGCTTAGAGCAATGTATTGGATTGTTGGGAAAGTCATGACTTATTTTTTCTATGTTTTTCTATGCAAAAATGCATCATGACTTTTTTTGATGACCCAATATTTCATTGGAAGGAACGGAAATGGTTGGATGGTGAATACATTTTGAAGACAGAGGAATTGGAACTGATTGATAGAAACAGGTAGAGTGCATGAATGAAGAAGCCTAGAAATTACTCCAAGTTTTCTTTTTCTTTTTGTTTTTTTTTTATAGAGATTTTTGCCATAGGGCGCGTGCACTCGCCAGACAGACAGAGAGAGACAGAGAGACAGAAAGCAAGAAATCACCCCCCAGGGGGGTTGGCCATGCCGCAATCCCTTCTCTCTGTTCTCCTCTTGAAATCTTGGGCACGCATGCACACGCGCCCGGTGTGAGTCTTAAGCCACCGGGTCCGGGACACGAACTGCGGTCAACTACATGGGAGTCCAGCAACATAGCCATTACGCTAACTGCTGGTCCCATTACTCCAAGTTTTCTGAACAGAGCAACTTGGCAGAATGAGTATGCCATTAACTTAGACAGGGAAGGCTACTGGCAAAGTAGGTTTGGGAAAAGAATTGGTAGTTCTGTTTTGACTATCAAAAATAACCACATGAAGGCATTGAAGAGATATTGGTTGTAAAAGTCTGGAGTTAGGAAGAATTGGGTCCTAGCAATACAAATGCAGAAGCCATCAGGGTATAGAAGAAATTTAAAGCTGTAAGATTAGATGAGGTCATCCAGAAAACTAGTGTAGGTAGGAAATGACATAAAGACTTCAAAGGTATGCTATGACTCAAATGAAAGCAAAAGAGACTGAAATTCCCTAACCTGTGAGATAAGAGAAAAACTGAGAAAAATGGCCAGAAAGCAAAAGAAGAAATTACTTTTGAAAGAAGGAAGTGATTTAATTTTAGTTATTATTATTATTATTTAATATGCTATAGGGCATATACACTCACCAGAGACAGAGAGAAAGAGAGAGAGAGAGAGAAAGTGAGAAAGCAAGCTGGGACTAAACCACAGCCGGCCATGTGAGCATCCAGCAAATTAACCACCACACCACATGCTGGCCCCTGAAGATGAGATCTTACAGTATGTTTATATGAGTTCCAGAATGATTAAGTGAGGGGAAAATTCTTGATGATGTAAAAGAGAGCAGAGAGAGGTGTTTGGGAGGATTCTGTGTGTAGGGCAGTTCCTCATCTTCAGCACTATTGACCTCCTGGGTTAGACAACCCTTTGTTATAGGGGCTTTCCTGAATATTATAGGATGTTTAGTGCATCCCTGGCCTCTACCCACTAGATGCCGGAAACACCTGCTCCCCCACAGTTGAGTTGTATCAACCAAAAATGTCACTAAGCTTTGTCAAATGCTCCTTTGGGGGACAAAATTACTCCTGGTTGAGAATTACTTGTGGAAGTGTTGGTCTTAGGTAAAAGTACAGAAAGCTCATCAATCATAACCTGGAATAAGCCTGAATAAATGGCCCTGGATACAGGTAATCTTGAAGATGTGATAGTGGGAATATACGGAGTTACCTCTGATTGATTTATGTTTCATCTGACAGTGGAAAGGGAAAGAGTGCATGGCAGACTGTGAAAGAGAGGAGTAGCCTTCAGGAAAATGAAAGTTCTAGGGAGATAGAGCTGGATTGCCAGTAAGCACTAAAGGTAGTGGTAATCAATTTAAAATAAAATCAAGTCTACCTGGTTAATCATTATGACTACGGTTGTGGGTGGAGGACAAAATTATTGTAGGAAAGATTAAGAAGCTGAAAGTAAAGGGTATCAAAGGATATGTAATATAGATATGGATATGGAAATAATTACTAAGAAGGAGAGAAATAAGATAAGAAAAAGGAAGAGAGGACAGAGAGAGAGAACCAGAAGTAACATCTTTAAAAAATAAGATGGGGGGGGGCCAGCAGTTAGCGTAATGGCTATGTCACTGGACTCCCATGTAGTCGACCGCGGTTCGAGTCCCAGACCCGGCGGCTTAAACTCATGCCGGGCACGTGTGCGTGCGTGCCCAAGATCCCGAGAGGAAAATGGAGGAGAAGGGATTGCAGCGTGGCCATCCTCCCTGGGGGGTGATTTCTTGCTTTCTGTCTCTCTGTCTCTCTCTGTCTTTCTGGTGAGTGCACGTGCCCTATAGCAAAAACCTCTCCAAAAAAAAAAAAAAAAAGAAAAGAAAATAATAATAAGATCTGGGCATCTATAGATCTCTGAACCAAAGAGAGTAGCAAGTGGCATAATATGATTATATAAATTCCAAAGCTGGGATTTTAGGAAGAAGTGAATGGTAGCCATCTGGAAAAACACTACTCCACTTTGGACTCAAACAGCACAAGGAGCATGAGAGAAACAGCTGTGAATTGAGAGAGGTATAAAGAAGCAGGGTCATAGGAGAGAAAGATTAGGTTAAAGCAAGAACACAAAGGGAACAGTTATTTTTTCAAAATAAATTTTGCATATATGTGAGGTTTCTAAATGATATTAGTGGATATATAAAGATATAGAGCAGGCCAGAAGTGGCATAGTGGCGAAGGCAGTGGGATCCCACATGGTCAACTGCATGGTTCAAGTTTCAAACCCAGCAACTTGAAAAACATGTGGGGCCTTCCTCAGCAAAGGTGGGATGTGGTGGTGGCATGGGTCCACGGCTACAGTGGAGACAGTAGTAGCAATTGGGCACAGTGAGTCTTGAACACAGTGTAGTCTGTGTCATGGCTGTGAAAGAATTCACAGACTCAGGGAGTGGAAATCTCCCTATGATCCCAACGAATTTCCTGTTGGGGCATATCCCCTTCCACCAGGACCAGCTAGACCAGCATTATTCACAATTGCTATGACATGGAATCAACCTAAGTGCCAAAAAACTGATGATTGGATTAAAAAAAATGTGGCATATGGAATACTACTCAGCCATAAAGAACAATAAAACATTGCTATTTGACTTAAAGTCAATGAATACAGCAGAATATAGAAGATTTAATGTTAAGTGAAGAAGCCAAACTATGATAGACAAACACTGTATGCCCCCATTTAATATATAAGGAATGTCTGTACTTTAAGGCAGAATGGATGGAGACCAACAGTTAGCGTAATGGCTATGTCGCTGGACTCCCATATAGTTGACCATGGTTTGCGTCCCGGACCCGGTGCCTTAAAACTCACGCCGGGCACGTATGCATGCGTTCCCAATATCCCGAGAGGAGAACGGAGGAGAAGGGATTGTGGCGTGGCCATCCCCCCTGGGGGGTGATTTCTCGCTTTCTTTCTCTCTATCTCTCTCTGTCTGGCGAGCACACGCGCCCTATAGCAAAAACCTCTCCAAAAAAAAAAAAAAAAGAATGGAAAGATCTGAAGATATAATGGTGGGAAGACAAGTATAGATAACAGAAACTGTAAGGGATGGAAGTAGACTGCAGAAAGAGCTCAGGGAAGAAATAATAGAAATAAGAATGTAAATTTCTATGTAAATGATGTATATAGTAATATCCTTGATTTGATTGTCATGCACTGCATGCATACTCTGAAAAACCATACTGTATGCTATAAAGATGTACATAAATTAAATATGAATAAGAAATAATAAAGGAAAAAGAAGAAAAACACACCAGGTGCACGTGTGCCCAAAATCACAAGAGAAGAATGAAAGAAAAGAGATTGCTGTGTGACCATTCTCCCTGGGGGTGCTTTCTCACTTTCCCTCTCTTCTCTCTCTCTCTCTCTCTCTTCCTCCCTCCCTCTGATGAACACATGTGCCCTATAGCAAATTAAATATGTGTGTGTGTGTGTGTGTGTGTGTGTGTATTTCTGATAAATATAGATAGTACAGTGATTACTATAGTGAAGCAGATTAACATATTATCATGTCACTTTTTTGTGACAAAACAACTAAAATCAACTTATTTAATAAAAATTTCTTATCTATTTCTAATTTTTTTTTAATTCGCTATAGTTTGCATGCACTCACTGGAGAAAGACATACAGAGAGAGAGAGAGAGAGAGAGAGAGAGAAAGTGGAAAAGAGAGAGAGAAAGTGGGAAAGCATCTCCCAGGGATTCTCCTCTAGGGATTTTGGGCATGCATGTGCACATGCCTGGTGTGTTTTTCAGCCACTGGGTCTAGGACTTGAACTGCACAGTCAGCCATGTCACATCCAGCTGCCTTAGCCACCACAACACTTGGCTGGGCCTCTATATTCTTTTATTAGTAAGAAAAAGAAAATCAACTTTTTATTTCATTCATTTTTGGCATTCTTTTTTTAGTCTCAATTTCAGTTATTTGTGTTCTCATCTTTTTAAAAAAGAATTATTGGGACCAGCCGTTGGTGTAATGGAAATGCTGCGAGACTCCCACGTAGTTGACTGCAGTTCGAGTCCTGGACCCAGGTGCCTTAAATTCACACCGGGCACATGTGCGTGCATGCCCAAGATCCCCAGAGGAGAATGGAGGAGAAGGGACTGTGCTGTGGCCATGCCCCTGGGGGGTGATTTCTCACTTTCTATCTCTCTGTCTCTTTCTGGCGAGCGCACGTGCCCTATAGCAAAAACCTCTCAAAAAAAAAAAAGAATTATTTATTTACTTTTATTATCATAATTATTATTGTTATTATTATTATTATTAATTTGCTAGAAGACACATGTTCTCACCAGAGAGAGATGAGAGAGAGAGAGAGGGAAAATTAGAAAGCAGGCTGCCAGGTCTGGGACTTGAATGGTGGTTGGTCATGTGGGAGTCCTGCGCCGTAACCACCATGCCACCTGCTGGCCCCTCTAATCTTTATTATTCTTCCCTTCTACTAATTTGAGACTTGGTTCAGTCTCACTTTTGTAGCTCTTGGAGACATACTGTTAGGTTGCTTATTCATTGCAAATTAACTTTAGATTTTAATGCTATAAACTTCTCTCTTAGTATTGCTTATCTGTATCACAAAATTTTGGTGTGTTGTGCTTTTATTTTCATTTGTCTTGAGAAATTTAAAATTTTTTCTTCTTAATTTCTTTATTGACCTAGAGATCATTCAGAATATGTTTTTTAATTTCCATGTATTTCCAAAGTTCCTCTTGTTATTTATTTCTAACTTTATTTCATTGTGGTAAAAAAACAAATGTGTTTGACATGATTTGATTTTTTTAATTGTTGAAACTTGTTTTATGGCCTATCATATGGTCCATGCTGGGTAATGTTCCATGTGCTGATGAAAAGAACATGTATTCTGCAGCTGTTAGATAAAATGTTCTGTAAAAGTCTGTTAAGTCCATTTGGTCTATAGTGTACTTTAAATCAAAAGGTTTTTTTGTTGGTTTTCTGTCTAGATAATCTAGATAATCTCAGTCCAGTGCTGAGAGTGGGTTGTTGAAATTCCCAACTATTATTGTGTTGAAGTCTCTCTCTTTCTCTCTCTTTAGGTCTAGTAAGATTTGCTTTATATGTTTGGGTACTCTGGTGTTGAGTACATATATATTTACTATTGTTATATACTCTACTGAACTGATCCCTTTGTTGTTCTATAATAATCTTC
Organism: Tupaia tana; assembly: GCA_026018925.1. Taxonomy (NCBI): domain Eukaryota; kingdom Metazoa; phylum Chordata; class Mammalia; order Scandentia; family Tupaiidae; genus Tupaia; species Tupaia tana. The sequence goes on from JAKSZU010000017.1 coordinate 24,752,663, forward strand.
TTTGTCTCTTTCTGAGGTTTTGATTTAAAGTCTATTTTATGTGATATAAGGATAGCTACTTATGCTGTCTACTGGCTTTCATTTGTGTGGAGTATCTATTTCCATTCCTTCACTTTCCATTTATGTGTCTTTACCAGTGAAGTGAAGTGAGTTTCTTTGTTTTTTCTTAATTCTTTTTTATTGCCAAAGGGTGTGTGCACTCACAAGAGAGAGACCCCCAGTGGGGTGTGGTCATGCCACAATCCTTTTTCCTCCATTTCTCCATCCTGGAGGATTTGGGGCACATGTGCACTTGTACCTGATATGTTTTTCAAGCCACTAGGTCAGGATTTGAACCACAGTTGGTCATGTGAGATCTGCCCCTCCCCATACACAGGACTTGCCTATTACCTTAAGGGGTGGCCCAAAGTGCGTTTCTTATAGGCAACATGTAATTGAGTTTGTTATTTAATCACTGAGCCAGTCCCTGTCTTTTGATTTGGGAATGTAACCCATTTACATTCAAAGCTAGCATTGATAGGTGAAGATCTATTCCTGTCAGTTTGTTAATTATTTTCTGGATGTTTTTATTTCCTTTGTTTCGTTCTTCCTTTCTTATTATTTATCTTTGTAATTATGTGTGTGTGTGTGGGTGGGTGTGTGTGTGTGTGCTAACTTCAGCAGCATACATACTTCGAAAAATTTGTTTTCTCTAGTTTTACGGTATGATTGTTTTCTCTTTATCATCTGTGTGTTCACTCTACTGATAAGTTTTATACTTTGATGTTTTCTTAGTAGTCATTGTTCTTTTTCTTTCAGATGTAGAGCTCCCTTAAATACTTCTTGTAAAACTTCCAGTTTATGGAGATAAATCCTCTCAGTTTTCACTTGTCTGGGAAAGACATTTTCTCCCTCATTTCTCAAACATAGTTTTACTGGCTATGTTATTCTTGGCTGGCAGTTTTCCCCAACTTCCAGCAGTTTGAATATATCATCTCATTCTCTTCTTGCCCATAAGGTTTCTGCTGAGAAATCTGCTGTTGTATAACAGGGGTTCTCTTAAATGTGACCTGATATTTTATTCTTGCTGATGTTAGAATTCTCTTTGTCTTTGACTTTGACAGTTCAACTATCATGTGCCTAGGAGAGGCTCTTTTGTGGTTGAATCTATCTGGAGACCTCTGCATTCCCACATCTAAATATTTATGTCTCTCCCAAAACTTTGGAAACTTTTAGCAATCAATTCATGAAATAATATTTCTATGCCTTCTCTCATTACTTCTTCTGCAACTCCTATAATATGAATTTTTTCTATTTTTACTTAATTGTGTCCTATAGGTCCAAAAGTCCCATAGGTTTTACTCACTCTTTTTTATTTTGTTTTTATTTATTTATTTATTTATTTATTTATTTATTTATTTATTTATCTATCTATCTATCTATCTATCTATTTATTTATTGTTAGGTTTTAGTCTTAGGGCATGTTAACTTGCCAGAGAGAGACAGTGAGAGGGAGGAATGACTGTGCCATAATCCCTTCTCCATTCTCCTCTTGAGATTTTGGGAATGCACACACATGGCATGATTTTCAAGCCATTGGGTTCAGGGAGTCTAGCACCTTAACCACTACACTACCTGTTGGCCCCTTTTATTTTTATCTCAAAACACCTGTCTTCAAGTTCAGAATTTCTCTCTTACGTTTGATTGAGTGTATTGTTGAAGCTCTCATTGTATGTTTTTAACCTTTTAAAAAAAATTTTAATGATAAGGAGTGTGTTCATGTGCATGTGAGAGATAGAGAAGCACCGTCAACAAGATCTCATCACTACATAATCCCCTTTCCCTAGCCCTCCAGCTCTTCAGGCTACTGGGTGCTTGTGCCTGTTTCCAACATATTTTCATGAGAACCCAGGCATCTGAACCCACAGTTGGTCATGTGACTTCCACCTTGCAAGGCACTGATCTCTACTGGGAAGACAGAGGAACTGATGCAATTTGCTCCCACTTTTCCAAAGCCACCTTGACTCTGTGCTCTGTGGCATCTCTACCACATCCTCACTGCACTCCAATGTTCTCCCAGAAATACTCCCATGAAATACCACCTACTTATTCTTTCTTCTCTTCTCTCTCTCACTCTGACTCTGTGCTCTGTGGCATCTCCACCACATGCTCACTGCACTCCAATGTTCTCCCAGAAATACTCCCATGAAATACCACCTACTTATTCTTTCTTCTCTTCTCTCTCTCACTCTCTCTTTTTCTCTCTCTCTCTGTCTCTTTTTTTTTTTCTTTTTTTTTTTTTTTTTTTTTTTGTCCTATGTTGTGAGAAGTAAATATATTAGGCACATTGTCAGCCACCTTACTGGATATTCTCCAAAGGAGCATTTGTAAATACATTGAATTTTAATGAATAGATCATGAATTTTTCTTATGATGAAACATAAGTTCCAATGGCACAGTGAAGCCATCTTCAACAGCAGTTTGAGAAGGAAGAAGGAAAAAAGGGTTAGATGAGAAGATGTCCAGAGCTATGTAGAGATGAAAGGCTTCTTATGATAATACAGTAAACTGAGATGCAGGACATAATAAAACCAGTCCTAATGGAATCTTGAAACAGTGTCCTAAAATAATTTGTTTTCATCCATAATTTTATGTTGCTTGCAGTATACTCTTACTGCACATGATACTTAAGCTAACCATGTGTGATTTGTTTGATGTAGTCTATTCTCTTTTTCTCGTGTGAACTATTTTTTTAAAGTGTTGTAACTAATTGGATTTCGCAATCCACTAATAGACCATGCTTAACAGGTTGAAAAGTACTACCTTCAGCAGATGGTATGGTGGTGAGACTGTGAAGGGTTGGGAAGGAAAGCTTTTTCTTAAACATTTTTCCGTGGTGGGGAACTAAGTAGAATGATCTTGTAATGTATATAGATCTCCAGATTCATAGGTGCAAGATAAGTAATTTTTTTTTCTTTTTTTGGAGAGGTTTTTGCTATAGGGCGCGTGCGCTCGCCAGACAGACAGAGAGAGACAGAGAGATAGAAAGCAGGAAATCACCCCCCAGGGGGGATGGCCACGCTGCAATCCCTTCTCCTCCATTCTCCTCTCGGGATCTTGGGCACGCACGCACACGCGCCCGGCGTGAGTTTAAGCCGCCGGGTCTGGGACTCGAACCGCGGTCGACTACGTGGGAGTCCAGCGACATAGCCATTACGCTAACTGCTGGTCCCCAAGATAAGTAATTTTAAAAATTGTATGTAATGGTTGAATTTATTTCTCTGAGTTCTCTTTATGTCAGATTGGCAAAATACTGAGTCATCTTGGGGCTTTCCATCCCACTCTCCATGTTTGAGGCAAGGTCAAGGTCACTTTAGGGATTTGAGTTATTAGCTATTTGTTAATATAGATTGTCATCAAAATGACCATTGTTTCCTAAACTATGCCTTCAAGATTATTAAATCTCTGCTATGTGATTGCTGTCTCTGCTGTAGAAATTCACGAGATTGTTTTCTTTGTCCCTGACGTTGCTATCAGAGCCTGACAGTTCCAGGATACCTCTTTCCCCATATACCTGCTCCAGGCTGACCCTCTCTACAGCATTGGAGGTTATTCTTTTTTAGCCTGTAGATAGGAGAAGCCTACTTCTGCCCTTGAGTCTCTGAGTTACCCTGCTGATACTGGAGAATCCCTTGTCCCTTTGTCTCCAACCACAAACCCTCTAAATTCTCCTAAGAGTTTGGCTTTTTAGAACCTCAAAATATTATGTGTTATTTCTGTTTCTACCTAAACATGTAGCTTGTCTAACTATTCTGAATAAAGTGTAGAGTCAGGTGTATGTGTGGCTTGTGTTTAGTAGCATCCCACCAGAAATCGTGACAACCAAAAATGTCTCCAGACACTGCCAAATGTTTCCTGGGGAATAAAATCATCCCTAGTTGAGGACCAGTGTGATAGAAGATTTAATAAACTCCTTTAAGTTTGATTTAATATATCCATGTCTAATAAAATCTTTTATAGCATGGAAAAAATACGCCATTCATCTTGAGTAATTAAGCCAGAGGAAGAAAGGTAAAACTGGGCTGTCCCCATGGCCTAGTGGTTAAGAGGATTGGATTACACATGACCAATTGCACTGCTAGAGGCCTGGGCTGGCCCCAGTGGCTTGAAAAGAACTCTGTGTGTGTATATGTGCCCCAAATCCTGACAGAATGGAGAAAGGATTGAATTTGACTGTGCCCCATCAGGAGTGATTTCTTCCTCTCTGCTTCTCTCTGGTGAATGTACACACCCTCTGACAATTAAAAAAAAAATTAGAGAGAAAGGATATAATCTGAATAGATGTGAAATGTGTTTCATTAAACAAAAGACTACCTCACTTTCTGTATAGCAGTAAAATTATTCTTTTGTTCCAATTACCATCCTTTGTAAATAAATTTAATTATTTATTTATTCACTATTCCATTTAATAGTACTTCAGTTATTTGAAGGCCACTAGCAGGTTATTCTAATTCTTCTTTTTGATTTAATCATTCTCAATTACAGACTGCCACCAGATTACATGCAAATGACCACAGTGATTTTCCCGTGGATCATTTTCATGGGGAACCCTGGATAATAAAGTGTCATTCTCTTTCTGTGAATGGAAGCAAGACTATGCATCCTCAAGGCTTCTTTTTTTTTCAATTTATTTATTTGCATTCATTCACTGTACATCATTACAGCATACAAAATGAGATTTTCCATCCAGAGTACACTGTATATTGTCTCAATCAAGCACATCAACAAACATGTTATTGTCAGCAGATGATCTTCCATTTCTTGTTTTCTGTATGTTTAGCTTCCCTCCCCCCCCCATCCTTGATTCCTATCTCCTACCCTCTGCCATCTCCCATTCTCCTCCCACACTGTCTCTGGTATCTATGTTTGCTTTCTATACTGTTTTCCCCCCACATTTTATTGAATCACCAAAGACCCTAATCAATCCAAATACCCTCATAGCAAACACAGGTGACATACACATTTCCATGAACACAAGTCTAACTTTGTGCATCCTATAAAGTAGCACCTAGCTGGGGCTACATATCCTACTGCAGTCATTGAATATATATATATATATATATATATATATATATATATATATATATGTAACTCAATTTACATCCCTTACCTAAGCATCATCACAGTACACAAAATGCGATCTCCCATCCAGTACACAAAATGCGATCTCAATTATGCACATTACAACAAATTTTCCATTTCTAGTTCCTAGAAATATTTCCACCCCTCTTTCTGACCCTTTATCCCTTCCCACCTCCTCTCACACCACCTCCGGTGTCCACAATTGTCCTTCATTCCCTTCCCACCCACATTGTATTGATCACACAATTTCCTACATAATCTAACTACTTTCAATGGTGAGTTCACTCATTACTACTAAGAAAACCAGTTTTAACTTAAATCCAAGAAATGCCAAGGAACTTTGCTTAAAGCCAGTAAACAGGTTAGGATTCTGTTCAAATGGTAGGTGCATGAACCTATCAGTCTCATGTACTTTTATCTTCTGTTCTGGTTCAATTTTCCTGGTTAAATTCTGATATATAATATTCAACTCCAGACTTGTCCCTATGATTAAGTTGGCCACTTTCTTAGTTTTTGGACTCTTATTTCCATGTGTCTGTGTTTAATTTTCCTGATACAGCACACCCTTGAGAACTTCTTGGAAATCTGGTCTGGTGCTGGTAAATTCTTTCAGGTTTTGTTTATCTGAGAATGTTCTTGTCTTTTCTTCCCACATGAAAGATAATCTTGCCGGGTACAGTATTTTAGGCTGAAATTGCTTCTCTCGTAACACTTTGAATATATTTTCCCATTCTCTTCTCACTCGCATTGTTTCCGATGAGAGATCTGCTGTTACCTCAAGGCTTCTTTAGGTGCTCAATAGACATGCTTCTTAACACACTGAGAACATCCACAGATACTGGATAGAAGAGATGAAGAAGATCTGTTTCTTCTATGAATGTGTATTATCTTTCTGGCTTCACACCAAAAACAGGGCACTCCCTACTAGAGTAGATTTTGACAGTGGTAAGCCAGGCATCACTATTACGACCCATAATATTCAAGAATATGAGAGTCCTGGAACTTTCTGGAAGGGAGTTGCCAGTCTCTGGCCTAAGATCCAAGAGTAACTGTCAATAATAGTATCTCAATATCTGACGTTTCGTTTACCTTTATCCTAAGCTGTAACATGATGACTGCCGCATGGAAGGAAAAGAAGTATGTAATGATCAAGAGATCCTCAGTAGCAGTTACAAAAAATTTCCAAAGAAGGGCAGAATAGAGAAAATACACTGAAAAGGGAGTAAGTGGCCACAGAGAGGAAGGTGGAGGGTTGTGATGGGAGAAAAGAGAAGAGGTTGGAGGTGTGAGCAGAAGTAGAGAAGGGCAACAGCAGGAAAGTATCCAAAAAGTATAGGATATGAACATGCTTTTTCCTTCTCCTTTTTGGGCCTGATGACTTCCAGCAAGATACACCAACCGGAAAGAAGGAATGGGGACAGGAGAGTGTGGAGGACCTGAGAGTCAAGAAACTGAACACCTAAGAAAGGAAAAGGAAGGAAAGCGAAACCACAGAGAGAGGAAGTATGAGTGTTAAAAGGCATTTCAAGTATTGGTGTGTCCCAGCTGAAGGCATGGAAAGTTAATAGAAGGGGAAAATAAAAAAATCTGAATGTAAAATAGAAATGAGTCATCAGAATAAAATTTAAAGAAGGCAACTAGCAGTGAAACCTTTGTTAAAATGTAACCTAGATAGCTAAGACACTCTATCAAATTATTTTAAAAGTGATTATAAAGATATATGTTGCCTATCATATAGCTATCATATGTTACATAAAAATAATTACTAAGAAAGTTAAGCAGATGATACAGTCAGACTAGAACTATGTTTAAGAATCTACTAACTGTGCTGCTATGTAAACGTGAATGCTGATTCATTTAACCAGATGGTCAAGTTGATGTCTCTCCACATTCTCCTTGGAGGTTGCCAGAGTAAGAAACACTATTTTGTAAACAATTTAATTTCAAGATGGAGTATATGTAATTTAAATTTTGCCATAGGGCGGGCACCACCACACCCAAGTATATGTCATTTAAATTTTGGAGGAAGATATTATATGAAATATTTTCAAGGAAATTGGAGTTTGGGGGTTAATTTTATGATGTTTTTGTACCCATATTTTGTAACAATGAAATGCTAAATTCCATTTAATATCAGAAGCCTCTAGAAAAGGGCAGGACTTCACTTCTTCTTTTACTATATCTACATTCAACCTAGCAAATAACACGGGGTGGGGGAGCCAGCAGGTGGCATGGTGGTTAAAGGCACTGGACTCCCACATGGCTGACCATGGCTCAAGTCCTGGACCTGGTGGTTTGCTTTCTCACTTTCTTTCTCTTTCTCTCTCTCTCCCTCTCTTTGTCTCTCTCTGATCAAATTGTATAATAATATAAATAAAGTTAAATAAAACATTTTTTAAAAAAAGAAAATAACACAGGGCAAATAATAAATATGATGAAGTAAAGAATAATTTATTTTAGTTATTCAGTTCTGATTATAGACTGCGACAGACTGCAGTAGATTACCACCCAACTGGGTAAAATGATCTCAAAAATGACAATTTTATTTCTTTACCATAAACGCTTACTATTCTCCTATTAAAGATTTTTGGAGGAGAGGCTAATGTATAATTTCCAGAGAAGTTCTTAGAAAAGTTGAAACCTTAGAATGAGAGGAATAGGGGCCAGCAGACAGTGTAGCAGTTACATCACTGGACTCCCACATGGCTGACTACAGTTTGAGTCCTGAACCTGGTGGCTTAAAAATTTATGCTGGGTGCAGGTGTGTGTGTGCCCAAAATCCTGGGAGGAGAAGGAATTGCAGCATGGCCATCCTCTCTACAGGATGATTTCTCACTTCTGTCCCTCTCTCTCTCTTCCCCCCTCAGTGAGCACACACACTTTAAGGCAAAAACCTCTACCAAAAAAAAAAAAAAAAAGAGGGAGGGGGAATAAGTATGTTAATATGCTGTTAACTGTATTATTTGTTAATATTTTTTTGGTGTGCGCTCACCAAATAGACAGAGAGAGACAGAGATACAGAAAGTGAGAAATCACCTCCCAGGTAGGATTGCCACGCCGCAATCCCTTCTCCTCTCGGGATCCTGGGCACGCATACACAATACCTGGCATGAGTTTTAAGCCACCAGGTCCGGGACTCAAACCGACTACATGGGAGTCCAGCGACATAGCTATTACGCTAACTGCTGGTCCCTTATTTGTTAATTTTAAGACTAATAAAAAAATTTCTATTGAGTATCAAGAAAGTCATAATGCATTTTTGAATAGAAAAACACGCAAAAAAAGAAAAGGCATGACTTCCTGACAACCTGATAGATCATTCTCAGAGCTACCATGAAGATCACATGAGAAAATGTATGTGAGATGCTTTGGCAACTGTAAAATGCTAAAGAAATTTAAACTATATTATTACTCATATTTTTCCTGAAATGAATCATTATTGTTGAACTGATAGTTCAACAAAACAAGAACATGGGAAAATAAAATACCTCTGAAGAAAGACAATTTAGTTCCCTCACATGTACAGAAAAACGAAGTTTGGAAGAAGCTGCAAATATTGAAGAGAAAACCAAGGGAAGGGACTGGAATAGAATTTGCAACAAACCAGCAGCTGCAGCTGCCTCCGTTCTATTATTGCCTTTGTGATATTCCTCTTGGCCAAAGAGTCACTAAGTCATCTCCAAGTTTGAGGCATTCAGCAAACCATGGCAAGGCTGAGCTACCAGAAACAGACACGATTTTCATGATGGCGATGCTCTGTTAGGTAGTGGAGCTGATTTCCGTATTGCTGGATGAACATACACAGTGAGGAGTGGAATGGAACCTGTGCCTTCTTGGCAGTCACCCCAAAGGATTATAGAGGTCAGTCAGTACTCATCCCAGCTGGTATAACACTGAATCATTTAACAAAAAACAACTCATAACTGACGCTAAGTATCACTACCCATTAAAATATGGCATTATTGGAGAAATAAAATGTCTGAAACCTAAAAAAGAGAGAGAGAGAAAACAAGGGAATGTTGACCAAAGTTTCAGAGGCAAAGTATTTATTACTTTTTTCTCTTATAAGGAGATGAGTGCCCTCTCAACATAGAAACTTATTAGGTTGACTCAAGGTTAAAAATTTTTGTAGAGGGGCCAGCAGGTGGAATGGTGGTTAAGGGCGGTGGACTCCCACATGGTCAATCATGGTTCAAGTCCCAGACCTAGCAGCTTACTTTCTCACTTTCTCTCTCTCTGTATCTCTCTGGTCAAATTAAATAAATAAATAAATAAAGCTAAATAAAGTAATAATTCTTTTAAAATATTTATGTAGAAATAATTCGTATTTGTAGAACATATTTCAGAAAGAAACAAAAATAGGCAAACAACAGTTTTAGTATAATGTGCAACATTTATAGTAAATTATATTTTTTCTTTTTAAAACAACTTTCTGCAAATTATAACATCATCTTTTTTTTCTTTTTTTTTTTTTTTGGAGAGATTTTCGCTATAGGGCGCGTGCGCTCACCAGACAGACAGAGAGAGACAGAGAGACAGAAAGCGAGAAATCACCCCCCTGGGGGGATGGTCACGCCGCAATCCCTTCTCCTCCATTCTCCTCTCAGGATCCAGGGCACGCACGCACACGCGCCCGGCATGAGTTTTAAGCCACCGGGTCCGGGACGCGAACCGCGATCGACTACGTGGGAGTCCAGCAACATAGCCATTATGCTAACTGCTGGTTCCCTAACATCATCGTTTTTGATGTCAAAGGGCACGTGCATGCTCATGAGAAAGAGTGCAAGCATCTCCCAACAGGGGGATGGTCACACACCATTCTTTTGCTACAATTCACCAACCTGTCAGGATCCTGTGGATGTGTATGCCTTGGGGTGTTTGCCAAGTCGCTGGAGCTGGGACTCAAACACGGATGAGCCATGAGGGATCAGCTTCCTCTGCACAGTGCTTAATGCTATTGTAAGGGGCTGGCCCAATAATAAATGATTTTGAAAAGATGAGGAAGTTTGATACAGATTGTTCAAAGAATTTATGACTTATGAGTGATGATGTTAAAGAAAAATTAAATTGAAACAAAACAATATAAAATAAATTGACAGGTGAGCAAGCAGTAGCAATTGTAGAAGATGAGTGTAATGAATGAAGAAAAAGTTTATGGGTGCAAGTTCCTTGACAGAATGAGAATAGAAAGGAAAGGGAGGGGACCAGCAGTTGGCGTAATGGCTATGTCGCTGGACTCCCATGTAGTCAACTGCAGTTCGAGTCCCAGACCCGGTGGCTTAAACTCATGCTGAGTGTATGTGCATGCATGCCCAAGATCCCCAGAGGAGAATGGAGGAGAAGGAATTGTGGCGTGGCCATCCTCCATGGGGTGGGGGGGGGGGGATTCCTCACTTTATGTCTCTGTCTCTCTCTGTCTTTCTGACGAGCGCATGTACCTTATAGCAAAAACCTCTCAAAATAAAAAAAAAAAAAGAAAGAAAGGAAAGGGAGATACAAAGTATAGCAGGGTTGTCTTGTCTCACTGCATAGCCAGTCAAGTCTCTGCTTGAATGTCTGATTTCAGAGCATTTGAAGTAGGGTTCGTATCATGGGCATGCAACCTGCACGGTCACGCAGGGTCCTAGGCTAAGAGAGACCTCATGCTTAGTTTAATGCTCTGCCATTGCCATCTGAGAATTCTTAATAATTTCCTTTTTGAATTATGTTTTGGAAACAAAGTCTACTAGATCAACGCACATATGAATAAGCAGAGCTGATAAACACAATACAAGAATACACAACTGTTTGGCTGCCCCCTTCACACAGGAGGAGTCTTTATAAAGTTCATGGATAATGTGTACTGTGAAAAAGTCAAGCACAGATTTCAAGATCTTTTTTCAAAAGAATTTTTTATTTGTTATTATTATCATTTTTAAAAAATTAGACCAGAGAGAGACAGAAAGAAAGAGAAAAGGAAAGTGAGAAAGCAAGCCTCCAAGTCCGGGAATTGAATCGCAGTTGGCCATGTGGGAGTCCAGCACCTTAACCACTATACCCTCTGCCAGCCCCTCAAAATCTTTTTGCACCAAAAGAAACTTGTACTTTAACTCCATTTCTCCACACACTTTGTGAAGTCCTCTAGCTCAGTGTTTGTGATGCCCCAGGAGGACAGAATCCCTGTGGATCCAACAGTGTAGGAGTTCACTGAGACCTGAAGCCAGAACAAGGCCAATTTGTCACATCTCAGAGTCGAGTAAGGGCTGTGGTGTCAGGGACCTGCTGAAAGCACTGGGAAGCCATGCTTTCAGTTTGAACTAGAACTTGCTTTGGATGTAGAGAGCAGAGAGTGGTGTTCTGTTACTTGACAGAATTAGCCAACCACTTATGCAGAAAATAACAACATAAAAGACAAAGATAGAACAATCCACAATTCATTTTCCTCTCCTTTTTCCTTATCAGTAAGCCCAAAGTAGAGAGTATTGGTAAAATGTATGTCTCTCAAGAAAGGATCAAAAAAACATTTGGGAACCTGCAGTTAGCGCAATGGCTATGTCGCTGGACTACCACGTAGTCGACCACAGTTCGCATCCCGGACCTGGTGGCTTAAAACTCACGCCGGGCGCGTGTGTGTGCGTGCCCAAGATCCCGAGAGGAGAATGGAGGAGAAGGGATTGCGGCGTGACTATCCCCCCTGGGGGGTGATTTCTCGCTTTCTGTCTCTATGTCTCTCTCCCTCTGTCTGGCGAACGCACGCGCCCTATAGCAAAAACCTCTCAAAAAAAAAAAAACAAACAAACATTCGAGTTAGTTTTGTGCAGGTTTCTGCTGTCTGGTAAGAACAAAATAAAGGAGATACAAAACAGAACTGTATACTTTGGGTGATTTTGCATACTAGTTAAATGCTCTTATATTTACATCTAAAACTGGCATTGCATGTTATAACAACAAATGATAAGATTTATGCTAATTTAATTTTAAAATTTTTCTTACTTAGAATAACATTAGTTAATGAAAAACAGTACAAGTGGAGAGAAACAAAAAACAAAAAGCATTTATTTTTGAGTAGCTTTAATAACACTCTTTTGCTGCTTTTCAAACAAGAGGCCCACGCTTTTCATTTTGCACTAGGACCTGCAAATTATGTAGCCAGACCTGTCTGGGATGTCTGCAGCACCTTCTAACCATAGCCAAAATCCCCTTCCACCCACAGAGCCTGGCCTCAAATTCTGTTAAAATAACACAAAGCTTGTCATTCAATAATTACAAAGAAACTTGAAGTGCTAAAAGAGGTTTAATACAGAGAACAATGGGCTTGATTTTTAAAAAGAAGAATTGAGTCCTAGCACTGTAACAACAAACATTTGGGGAAACGGTTTACATTTTCTGGCCCTTGAATTTCCCAACTGTAAAATGGGCTAAATTATCTGCAAATCCCCCTCACGGCCAAAATACAGGAAGCAAGGAAATCTGTAATTAAATCCAGATTAAGCAGTTACAAATGGCTAAATTACAGAACTCTGTGCAGGTTTGATATTTTTGGTGAAGAAACTCCTTGATAACTGAAAAGGGGGAAAGAGTTCAGGATGCCAAGAGTTGAATTTCTTCACTTTTGCAGGGCCAGGTGTATGACTAAACCCCGAAGTAAATGTATATGGAAGAAGTAAACGGGATAGGGAACTCTCCCATGTATGAAACTCCTGCTGAGAGCTAGACAGTTTTCATCTGATTCCTCCTAATATCGCACAACTAGCCCGTGGTGTATGCATAATAATTGTCATTTTTTTTTTAAATTTAATCTTTTGAGTTATCTAAGGTTATGGTGGAAGAAAACACTGTGGTCAACAGATAAATGAAAATGAAAACCACCAAGACTGTGTTTTAGATTAATTTGCGGTTCTTCTTTTTTCTTTTTTGTAATTCCCCTCTTCTGTCTCCTTCCTTGCGCACGGTCCTTGCACAGCAATCAGTGTTTGGTGGTTGCTTCTAGTAAACCTTTTGCTTCCCGTATTTTGGTTGCTAAGTAAGGTGATCCACCTTTATCTGGGTAATACAAATCATGATTCTTCTGTGAGCAGTTCCAATCTTGGCCTCACCAGTAGAGGGGTTGTTATATCAACTATACAGTTTAGGTTCAAGGATCACAGAAAATGGAACCACAGCAATGATTCACATCTTGAAGCATCTTGTCATAATATTGTCTCACTGAAAGAAATGGTGGACACCTAAAATCAGGCTAGTTTCTCCTCTGCTGATGTTCTGTTCAAGGATGAAAAGCTAGGAGTAATAGTCTTCTTTGTGGTTTCTGTGATTACTTGTCCTAGAGGTTTCCAGATCTGAAATGCACAGTGACCGGCAAATGCCAAGAGCTGCAACACCCAGTCCTACTGCTAAACTCTGCCCCAGCGGCGAGTACTCTGCATAGCGCCATGCCTGCCCAGCTGGTGCAATGCCATCACAGGCCTGTAATTGTCATTTTTTTAAAGAATCATTTTATTTAACTCTATTTATTTATTTTTATTTTTATTTGACCAGAGAGGTACAGAGCGAAAGAGAGAGAGAGAGAGGGAGAAAGTGAGAAAGCAAGTTGCTAGGTCCAGGACTTGAACTGCTGTCAGCCATGTGGGAGTCCAGAGCCCTTAAACATCATGTCATCTGCAGACCTCATGTAATTATCATTTTAAGATAAAGAAAATGAGACTCAAGAGTTAGGCAGAGGGAACCAGCAGTTAGCGTAATGCCTATGTCGCTGGACTCCCAGGTAGTCGCCCGCGGTTCACGTCCCGGACCCGGTGGCTTAAAACTCACGCCGGGCACGTGTGCGTGCGTGCCCAAGATCCCGAGAGGAGAATGGAGAAGGGATTGCGGCGTGGCCATCCCCCCTGGGGGTTGATTTCTCGCTTTCTGTCTCTCTGTCTCTCTCTGTCTGTCTGGCAAGCGCACGCGCCCTATAGCGGAAAAAAACCTCTCAAAAAAAAAAAAAAAAAAAAAGAGGCAGATTTTCTGAAGCCACGCTGTCAGTAAAGTGGTAGGTTTGGTTTTGTGGGTTGTTTTTGTTGTTTGTTTGTTCATTTTTTGCTACAGAATGAACACCTTTGCTGGAAAGAGAGACAGAGAGAGAGGGAATATGAGAAAGCATATTCTCCTCTCAGGATTTGGGACATATGTGTACATGTGCCCAGCATGATTTTCAAGCTGCCAGGTCCAGGACTAGAACTGTGCAATTGAACATGAGGGATCCATCCACCATGCCCAGGTGGTAGGATTTTAAACACCGTTTGGGGTGCCAAGAACAGACTCTTCCCATTATAACAGGAAAAAAAATGATCTTATAGACTAAATGAAATTTTAGAAAATTAAAAGTTCAAAAGTTGAGCACAAGTAATGTGGAGCAGGAAGATTATACGCTCATTCTGCTTCTGCCTTCCTAGGAGATAAATTGGGAGTTAAAGGACTTGGTCATATTAACTGCATTCTTGATTATATAGTTATATAATTTTTAATATTTTTAATTATAATAAAAATGGAAATATATAAAGATCAGAGTCAAAAGAAACTGTGAAATCTCTGTATACCTTCGGATATGTTATAATATTCATTTTGAGTGTATATTTATATTACTTAGAAAGTATTTTAAAATTCAGAACTAACAGGAATAATGGTGACAGTCATTTTGAAAAAGTTAAATGATATGAAAATAGAATGACTATGTTGTTATTCTTTTCTAAAATAAAAGAATTTAGCTGATCTTGCAATTATTTCCTTTAAATTTCTAAAATCTGTCCTTTCTAAACTGACTCAAACTAATTATGTTAATTTTCTAAATTAATTTCCTCAGAACATTGGTTAATTGGATCTCCTCCTAGGCTTAAACAAGATATAAGTGGAAAAGTTAAACTTTCATTTGAAAACATCTGTAATTTTTCCTCAGTCATGATCCAATAGAAAAATAAGAACAAAGGGAACTGCTTGCCTAAATTGTCAAACTGAATCAGGAGCAGACTTCTAATATTTTTTACTTCTTGCATTACTCTGATAATTATTTCTGCTTGCTCATTCCCACCCCCGTTGTACATCCTGTGGCCCAATCCCGGCTAGCTGACATTCAGAATATTCAGGTGAGCCAAAGTAGCAATGATTAAGTGATGTTGCACATACATATCCTTTGACTCATCATTCCTTGTGTCCATAGTAACACAACTGTGAAGACCAGCAATGCAATAGTTATTTATGGCTAAGTCAAACAACCTTAGTTCACTACTAGTTTATGCCAGTTAACTTTTTTTTTTTAGTTTTTAGTTTTCGTGATAGGGCATGTGTGTTCACCTGAGAGAGACAGAAACAGAGAAATAGAGAGAAAGGGAAAGTGAGAAATCATCCCGCAGAGGGGTTGTCCACATTGCAATTCCTTCTCCTCCATTCTCCTCTCAGGATTTTGGGCACCCATGCACATATGCCTGTTATAATTTTCAAGCCACCAGGTCCGGGGCTGGAACCACAGAGTAGGCGATGTGTGATGGAGTGCCTTAACCACCACACCACCTGCTGCTCAGCTAGCTTTTTAAGACTCTGAAAGAAAAATATTTCTATTTCCCTCATTTTTAACATTAGCTATTTCTTCCAGGAGAGAGACACACCCCACACACAAGGTCCCCACATTGTAATCTGCTCTCGGTCTTAGCCAGTCCACATCATGGGGAACCCAGGAGCCCTTCCATGGGGGTCCGCCCACACCAGCACGGCACCACTGCCTGTCCCCCTCGTTTGTACTGTACTATAGGGCCATATACTTAGACTCACCGTGTGGTTCTGGGATTTGAGTGAGACTATATGTGAGGCAGAGATTTGCACATTCAAAGCAAACCATTTCAATGCAAAGAAATGCCATGGAAGAGAAACAAAATGGCAAGGTTTACAGTTATATTTGAAATTATGTGGCTTCTAGAGACTATAAAGTCTGTATTTTATCAGCTTACAGAATAAAGTGAAATTTGGTATTTTCTGAGAATTTGAAAGAAAAACAAACTTGGCTAAACATCTCATTGTACTATTTTCCTTTGGTTGCCATGGACCATTATTCTGCATGTTCTTTTGCTCTGATTATATTTAAGCTATTAAAATTTTCCAGTCCATTGGGACCAGCAGATGGCACAATGGTTACATTGCTGGACTTCCGTATGTGACCATGGTTTGAGTCCCGGACCAAGAGGCTTAAAACTCACACCAGGAGCACGTGTGTGCGTGCCCAAAATTCCGAAAGGAGAATGGAAGAGAAGGGACCACAGCATGGCCATCCTCCCTGGGGGGTGATTTCTTGCTTTCGGTTTCTTTGTCTCTCTGGTGAGCATACATGCCCTGTAGCAAAAAACTCCCTAAAAATTAAAATTTTTAAATTCCCAATCCAAAAGTAATTTTATTTTATAAGTCTTCAATCAACTACTTTATCTCTTCTAGCTAGCATCTTTGTTGTCTCGCCTTGCTTTTGTCTTCTGAATCCACTGTCCCCACTTACCTGCTTCATTTCCTCACTCCTTGCAACTAGTCTGAAAAAC
This sequence comes from Tupaia tana, assembly GCA_026018925.1. Taxonomy (NCBI): domain Eukaryota; kingdom Metazoa; phylum Chordata; class Mammalia; order Scandentia; family Tupaiidae; genus Tupaia; species Tupaia tana. The sequence continues at coordinate 24,769,315 of JAKSZU010000017.1, forward strand.
TCATTGATGATCGCCTGATTACCAAATCTGAACATTTTAAATCCAGCCTTGATATTAACAGCATATATAAATTACTCAATCCTCCTGAAAAGGTTCTCCAGCCATTTCACCACCACACTCTTTCGTGACATTCCTTATACAACATGCTGCATCTTTTAGAAGTTCTTTTTGGATTGCTCTGCTTTTTTCCTCCCTCCCCCTAAAATACAAATATTATTTCAAGCTCTACATTAGTCCTCTTTTCTCTTCTACTAATCATATAGTGAAAAGAATTTACTTTTTTAAAAAAATAGAAATATTCATTTAATTTTCTTTACTTATTTTTCAATTTGACCAGAGAGAGAGGGAGAGAGAGAGAGAGGGAAAGTGAAAAAGCAAACTGGTAGGTCTGGGACTTGAACCATGATCAGTCATGTAGGAGACAAGTGCCTTAACCACCACGCCACCTGCTGGCCCCAAGAATTTACATCTTTATAACAGTAATTCTTCCTATTTCTCAGGATAGCCCATTTTGTCATTTATTTAAGTTTCCTCTTTTATTTCTCAATAAAGATTTATAATTTTTCTCTCTTAGAGCTCTGGCACACTTTTTAAAAATAAATTTATTATTTCATATTCTTTCAAGTTCACTTAGATTCTTGTGAAAGTATATTTCATTAGCTACATTCTTTTTTTCATTACTGGTATATAATAATGCAACTGACTTTCTATATATTGCTCTGAAATCCAGCCATTTTTCCAAATGTTCTTACTAGTTCTAATGCTTGACTTGTAGACATTTTCGGATTTTCTATAGCTGAGTAAAGGAATGACTCAAGATTTTTTTAATTTTATTTATTTTATTACTGTTTTTTAGTTCTACCAGTGAGAGATACAGAGAAAGAGAGGGAGAGAGAGAGAGAAAATGAGAAAGTAAGCCACCAGGTCCAGGATTCGAACTACAGTCGGCCATGTGGGAGTCCAACACCTTAACCACACCACCTGCTTGCCCCAATTCAAGATATTTTTAAAGAGTGAGGAGGAGAAACTTGCTGTATTTGATAACAAGATTTACTATTATTAATTTTTTATAATGCTTTTTTTGGGGGAGAGGTTTTTGCTATAGGGCTTGTGCACACGCCAGAAAGACAGAGAGAGACAGAGAGATAGAAAGCTAGAAATCACCTCCCAGTGGGGAAGGCCATGCCACAATCCCTTCTCCTCCATTCTCCTCTTGGGATCTTGAGCACGCAAGCACACGTGCCTGGCATGAGTTTAAGCCACAGGGTCCAGGACTTGAAATGCAGTCAACTACATGGGAGTCCAATAACATAGCTATTATGCCAACTGCTGGTCCCATTTTTTATAATGCTTCTTAAAATATATCTTTTTTCTTTATTTTTTTTTCTTAATTTTATTTACTCATTCATTTATTTTAATTCGACCAGAGAGAAATACACAAAGAGAGAGAGTGAGAGCGAGAGGGAAAGTGAGAAAGCAAGCCACCAGGTTTAGGATTTGAACTGTGGTTGCCTATGTGGGAGTGTCCAGCACCTTAACCACCATGCCACCTGCTGGTCCCGTCTTTTCTTTTTTCTTTAATTCATTATGTATTCCATTAAGTATAACTATTTGGAATTGTGTTTACTACTAGTAAACAAAATAAGCTGGTAGACATTATTTTGAGTGTACTGTGATTAATTAGTATAAATTTATGTAAGAGTTAGCTTGTCTGTGCCATCAATTGTTGGTATTTTCAACAAAACATAGCATAGTCTATGGGAAAAACATTTTACCGAAAAGTTTATCACTTTTATCCCTCTTCCTGCCTAATTAGCAGGCAACCTTGGGCAAGCCAACCCTACCAGAACCTTGGATCCATATCCATATATGTCAAATATAACATGGCAATTACAGATAAATCAGTGAACTTAGTCACTAAAATAATACTAATGCCTATAACTAAAGGCTTTTAAATAAAACAGATTATTATAAAGTGACCACTTAAACAAATGAAGACTTTATTATTCATACTGTATTCCTAGTCTACTCTACTGAGCCTAATCTTTGAAAAGACTTAATTGATCTTAAAAGAAATAAATAGTGGTTAAGATGCTGGTCTCCCATGTGACTGACTACAATTCAAGTCTCAGACCTGGTGGCTTGAAACTCACACTGGATGTGTGTGTGTGTGCCCAAAATACCAAGAGGAGAATGGAAGAGAAGGGATATGGCATGGCCATCTTCCATAGGGAGGTGATTTCTCACTTTCTGTTTCTCTGTCTCTATGGTCAGTGCATGTGTCCTATACTAAAAATTTCTTTAAAAAATAATTAATAAAGTTAAGATATTAGTTAGTGTTTATACAAATGAGATGAAATGTTAATTCAAAAATAGGAGGATCAGGCCAGTAGGTAGCATGAAAGTTAAGGCAGCTGGATCCCACATGGCTGACTCCAGTTTGAGTCCTGGAATGGTGACTTGAAAGTCACACTGGGTACATTTGTGTGTGTGTGTCCAGAGTCCTGAAAGGAAAATGGAGGAGATGGGATTGCAGTGTGGCCATCCACCTGGGAGGTGATTTTCCACCTTCCCTCTTTTTCTTGCTCTCTCTCTGGTGAGTGTATACACCCAGCAGCAAAACTTTTTTTTTTTTTGAATAGGTAGGTCTTTCCCCGAACAAGACTGCATTCTTTAATAGGACTATATTTGAATAAAAATGCCATACAAAGTGAATATATACCTTAACACAAGAAACAGGGAAGGAATATTATACAAAACAGAACATTCAGGTAATTCAATTGAGTTACCCTCCCAACCAAATATTTATTTTTCATATTCATTACAAACACTTCGATCAGTTCGGTATACACCAATGAGACAGTGTAAAGCACTCATGACTGTTTCCATAGGGATATGTGATGTCACCTTCACTTCAGAGCCTAATTGATACTGCTTTTTAATGTTTCAACTAACCATTCCATGACCTCTTTGAGGCTAGTGCTATTGTTTGCTGATGTTTTGAATATTGCCATTTTTGGTCCTTCAAGGCAAGTAATTCAAGTGAATTTGCTATCTCTGAGGGATTCATAGTCTGTTCTAGGTCTTGCTTATGTGAAACACCACTAAAATGACTTTTCCCAGCTATTCTTTCTCCAACATGGCAACTGCCTCTGAATTGACCATTACAACTCTCTCCAGCATAAATGACTGCATTGGTGTTTGCACCGATGACATCATCTGATACATCCTCCTAATACTCAGATTTGGAATTTAGGGCTTTCGCATGTCATTGTCTCTACATTAAATCCCAAGGTAGGAATAGTAGTAATGACTTCTCCAACCTATAATCTGCACAAAATTAAGATTTTCCTGCTCCATCTAATCTCAAAATTAAAATCTTCATTTCCCAGGTTCTAAACAGACAGGGAAAAATAGTTGAGAAAAAGCCACCCATAATGAACCACCGTCACTCTTCCTCAGAGATAGGCCCTGGCCTCAGCAATGTCTCTTGAGCCTCAGCACTGCCACCTCCACTGCCCTTGGCTTTGGCTGTGGCCCTGAGGCAGTTTCCTCACCAGCCAAGTCAATAAACAAGTAGGACTTAACTATTAATTTATCATAATTAAGGCCATGCAATTTTTGACCTAGGCATAGATAAATAAATCAGTGAAACAGAACATACATCCATCTAGGGGCCAGCAGGTGATGTAGTGATTAAAGGCACTGGACTCCCACATGGCTGACCATGGTTCGAATTCCAGACCTGTCAGCTTGCTTTCTCTCTCTCTCTCTCTCTCTCTCTCTCTCTCTCTTTCCCTCCTCCTGGTCAAATCAAAATAAACAAAGTAAAATAAAATAATTCCTTTTAAAAAAAAGAATATACATGCATCTATAGCTTATACCCAATCCAATTCTACTTTTATTCTCACTATACAACTGCAACTTCTCTTAAAAAATCACTGAGACGAACCAGCAGATGGTGTAATGGCTATGTCACTGGACTCCCATGTAATCGAGCACGGTTTGAGTCCTGGACCCAGTGGCTAAAACTTATGCCAGGTACATGGTCGTGTGTGCCCAAGATTCCAAGAGGAAAATGGAGGAAAAGGGATTGCCACACGACCATCCCCCACGGGGTGGGGGTGATTTCTCGCTTTCTGTCTCTCTGTCTCTCTCTGTCTTTCTGGAGAGTGCACGCGTCCTATAGCAAAAAAAACTCTTAAAAAAAAAAATCACTGAGGACCAGCATAAGTTGTAGCAGTTACGTCACTGGACTCCCACATGGCTGGTCATGGTTTGAGTTACTGACCTGGTGGCTTGAAACTCACACCAGACATGTGTGCATGCATGTCAAGATCCTGGGAGGAGAATGGAGCAGAAGGGATTGCAGCATGGCCAAGTCCCCCTGGAGGGAGTAATTTCTCACTTTCCCTCTCACTGTCTCGGTCTCTCTCCCTCTCTTGGGCAAGCACATGTGCCCTAAGACAAAAATCTCTTTAAAAAAATCAAAAAACTAATGATGCTGAATTACTAAATATAATGAATAATTCTCAGTTATGATCTTTCTCATCTTTTCAGCAGCATTTAACACAATTCGTCACAATCTCCACATGGAAACATGTCTTCATGCAGCTTCCAAGATAACACATTGGTGTGCTAAGTCACTAGACATTCCTATTCAGTCAGCTTTCCTGGCTCCAACACCTTTCAACAACCTCTTACTTTGAAGTAGGACTGTCTGGAAGCTAAATCCTTGTTTTTCTTCTTTTCTCTAATATATATTTCCTTTGTTGATGAGCTCAACCATTCTAATGGTTCCAAATACTATCTTTTCTTTTTTTTTTTTTTGGAGAGGTTTTTGCCATAGGGCGCGTGCGCTCGCCAGACAGACAGAGACATAGAGACAGAAAACGAAAAATCACCCCCCAGGGGGGATGGCCACGCCGCAATCCCTTCTCCTCCATTCTCCTCTCGGGATCTTGGGCATGCACGCACACACGCCCGGCGTGAGTTTTAAGCCACCAGGTCCGGGACACGAACCACGGTCAACTACATGGGAGTCCAGCGACATAGCCATTACGCTAACTGCTGGTCCCCCAAATACTATCTTTATATAGCCCATGAATCTAATCCAGGCTCCTACATACAATTACATATTCACACTGAAGTTTTTTTTTTTTTCCAAGAATTATTCACCTAATTTTATTTATTATTATTATATTTTTTAATTTGCTCTAGCGCACACGTGCTCACCAGACAGAAAAAGAAAGGGAAAATGAGAAAGCGAGCCTCTAGGTCCAGGATTCAAACCATAGTCAGGCATGTGGGAGTCCAGTACCTTAACCACCATGCCACCTGCTGGACTCCTCACTTAAGTGTTTAATGAATTAAAATCTTACCATGTTCAAATCTTAGCCCCAGACTCATTCCCTAAGCCTGCTTGGCCTTCAACCTTCCCCATCTCACTTGAAGACAACTCCATCCTTCCAGCTAACAAGCCAGAAAACTTAGAGCTATCTTTTATTATAGTCCTTCTATTCATGCTCTATGTCCACATTTTAAAAATCCTATTTTTGCTTCTACCTTCAAAGTATATCCACCCCAAGTGTCCAAAAGGTAATCTCTAAATATTATTATTTTTTCTTTTTTTTAGAGAGATTTTTGTTATAGGGCAGGTGCCCTTACAAGAAAAACAGAGAGACAGAAAGTGAGAAATCACCCCCCTGGGTGGATGGTCATGCCACAATCCCTTCTCCATTCTTGAAAAATGTGCCCAGTGTGTTTCAAGCTGCCAGTCCAGGACTTGAACTGCAGTTGATCAAATGGGAGCTCAGCACCTTAACCACTATTCCACCTGCAGGCCCCTTAATATCATTTCTTATTAGAAGAACTGACACTCTGTAGAGACATGGCTGATTCCAGGTCTGGAGGCGAAATCCTGCGATAGGTACTTTGTTAAGCCAGAGTGTAAGGAAGATATTGAAGACTATCAAAGACTTAGGGGCCAACAAAGAGGTAGTTTTTGGCGAAGCTTCCCAAAATTTCTCACTGGTAGAATTACATACTCAGTGAATTTTAAAACTATCAGATATGCTTATCTTACCAATTCATTATGATATTTGAATAAAGCACAGACACGTATTAACACACCTTGGTCAGCCATCTAGAATCAACTAGGGAACCAACTCATTATTCTGAAAACCAGTAAAAATGGGTGTTGGGATCAAGCTTTATTTTTCTGTGCCTCAAGATGATCAAATCAGTAATTGGGGAAATTTTGGTGTTATATAATTTTTTGGTACTATCTTGTAACTTGTTCCTCCACTTTCTAATCTGGCATTACATAGGACTGCTTCATGCAGCTGTAACCTGAAAACACATTGCCTCAGCTGCACCACCAATCTCTCTTTTTGCTCTAAAAAGACTATCCCTTTATCATGGATCACAGGCTGAAACGTACCTGGAATTTAATGTGTACATAACCTACAGGCACAAAGGAATGAATAAACCCACAGATCAGTCACTGGCTAATGGGGAACCAGAACCAGAGGCTAACTTTGTCTATTCTGTCTTCAATAAGAAATTTGTGAATTTTACACAATGACTCAAGAATCGCGCCGAGATTGTATCTTAATTTCCAACACTGGTGACCAACTTAATCATACATCATGTATTGGTTTTCCCTCTCCCTCTTTTCATTCTTCCCAATCCTGTTCCCTAGAAACACTTTCCATAATAAACTATCTATGTTTAAATCTTGGTCTCAGGCTCTATTTTATGGAGTAAATGAAAATCGGATAGAAATATTCCGACCAATAATTGAAGAAGAAATGGTAGAATATTTCCATTTCTCAACAACTCATGAAAAAAATGGGTCAGGGCAGTAACTATCAATGTTTCTTATCATTTACAAAAGAGACAATCAGACATAGAATTCCTGATGGGTATTCAAAACACTCTCTATGGAGAGCTCTGATTAAGTCTCTAGAGGTCAAACTGCCAGTTAACAGGAAATAAAGGAGGGAGAGGAACATGATTTAATGTCACCACAATGATGCAATCAGAAAAATCAAGAAAGTAGGGGGAAACTTTTTTTTATGCCAGAGAGTGTGAGTATGCATGAGAGAGAGAGAGACAAAGTATCTACTGCCATAACCTTCACTACCACTAGTTCAAGTCCATCATCACTCACCTGAATTATTGCAATGTCTCCTAACGGATCATGCTAATTTATTCTTGCCTCCCCTATCGTCTATTCTCAGCACAGCTGTCAGAGTAATTGTTTTAAGATTTGAATTATACTAATAACTGAAGGCAGAAAAGGGTGGCAACAGAGAGGACCCTTTAAAGTTCATTATAATATTGCAAGCTTTCGGTCATCATGGCTTGGACCACACAAGTTGGTAATGGCAGAGATGAAGAGGTGTGGGTCATATTCTAACATACTTCGACGTATAGCCAACAGATTTATTGGTGCCTTGCACATGGATTGAGAGAGAAAGAAAGGAATCAAGGTAACCCCAGGTTTTTAATATAGGAAATGGTGAGAATAGAACTTATATGAATTAAGTATTAGGTTTGAATTATGTTAAATTTTAGCTGTTGATTAGATAATCAAGTGAGGTGTCAGGTAAGAGTTGTTGGACTTCAGGAAAGAGATCCAGCCTGGATATACCCATTTGGGAGTTACCAGCCTGTGGCTGTTTTAAGGCCTGGGACTAAAGAAGTAGAGGAAGCTATAGATGAGATGTGGTCCAAGGATAGAGCCCTTAACTTCAAAGGTAAGAGTTCAGGGAGATAAACAGACAACAACAAAGGAAATGGAAAAGTTTCAACCAGTGAAGTTAAAGAAGTACTCAGAGAAAACTGTTCACACGAAGAAACTGTTTCATGAGTGATTCTTTTTTTTTTTTAAGAATTATTTTATTTAACTTTATTTATTTTTAATTTGACCAGAGAGGGACAGAGTGTGTTTGTGTGTGTGTGTGTGTGTGTGTGTGTGTGTTTATGTGTGTGTGAGAGAGAGAGAGAGAAAGTGAGAAAGCAAGCTGCCAGGTCCAGGACTGGAGCTGCAGTCGACCATGTGGGAGTCCAGCACCCTTAACCACCATGCCATCTGCCGGCCCCTCATGAGTGACTCTTCAAAAGAAGGGAAACACAACTCATACACATAGGAAGTGACATGCTAAGAGCCACCCATGGTGGGTACCCATACTCTGCTAAATATTTGATATGAGGAAACAGTTAGGAAGTTTTAATGCCTTGAGGATTTGTCAATTTATATCACGAAGATAAAAAAAAAAACATTATTTGTCAGTTTAAAAAAAAAGAAAGCAAATGTTTTATGAAAAAAGAAGTATATAAATAACATCAGTAGCTTAAGTTAATTAAAGACTGAGAAATGACCCATGGATTTTGCAATGTGGTGTTCATAGCTGTCCTTGCCAAGAGCTATGTCAGTGAAGTGGCATGAAAGAAAGCCTTATGGAATGGAGTCAAGAAAGCATGTGAGAAGGGATACTACAGACTAGCATTCCAAGAAGTTTTATTATAAAAGACAGCAGAAGTGTAGGACAGTGGTTAGAACAGAGGATGGGCCAAGGGAGGATTTTTTAACATGTTGACTTTTGAAGAAAGATTTTGCCACATTTTGTTTGCGGGTGGGAATGTTTTAGGAATGAGAAGAATTAAATGGTTAGAGAGCAATAGAACAATTTCAATACTATAATCCTGGGCAAATGAAAGGGAATGAGACCCTAGACATGGTTAGAGATTTTGCCTTAAAGAGGAACAAACAATTCATCAAAAAGAATGGTCACAAGACAGGATATGTGACCACAGATGCAGGTCATTTACCTGAAACAAAATGCATGTGAATAGACTACTTGAACACAGGAATATAACCAGATTGCTGGTCAGACCACAAGAGATTAGTAGTCCTCAACTGAAAGTGAGGCCACTCAGCATAGTTGCATTGTTTTTTTTTTCCAATTGTATTTGGTGGTTTGTGAAGGCATGTAATAGGTGGGGAACTGAACTTAACCTGGTTTAGGATTCTGCCAGGAAGTGAAACGAAGGTCTGTTTCTACTTCTAGGATGTGAAAATGGCCACTGAATCAATTCCTCAGCCTTTCAGTGAGATAATGTTCCTCCAACTTTCAATATTTATTTTTCTATGCCTGACCCAAATAAGCATTCTTTAAACCTTTGTGGAATAAATTACAGAGTATCTGCATTGGCATTGGTAACAGTATTCATAATAGCAACATCAAGATCAATGTTGGACTATGTATTCGTTGGGTAACTTAAGCACTAGTGTTCTCTGGAAAAATTGGACAAAGTATTTATCATGAAGTTTAAAAGTGGGTTTTACTTGATATTTTAATCAACACCAATGGTATTTTTTTATATCCTTTTTACAGATTTAACTGACAAGCAGCCTTAGGAAAAAGAATTTCAATTAAGAGAGGATCTAAAGGTTAACTGTTTTAGCTGCCTTTGAATATTTTTCTAGGATTAGCCCAGCTTTATTCACAGTACATGTCTAATAAACTAATTCACGTTGTATGTAATTTATTTGGAGTGCTGGACAACAAAAATTATGCATAAGAGGTCAATAATTTCAAAATAACTATTCTGTTTGACAAGAATGATATTTTATTTTTATATGCAAATTTTAAGTGAACGCAGTGCTCCCTAACTTAATAAAAGATGGCGGTCAAAAACTTCAGCAAAATCATGAGATATTAAAAAAAAAAAAACATTAAAGTTAATAAAAAACATGGATGGCCAGTACTCCTATTCAACATTTTTAAGGTCTTAGTATTGCAATAAACCAGAAAAATAAATAAGAGGCTTATACCTTAGGAATAAGAACAGAACTATCATTATTTGATGATGATACGATCACTGACCTAAAAACCAAGGTCACTTGACAAACTAATAAATTTAATAATGAGAATCAGTCCTTTCAAGCAGATAGATGGAAGATCAATCTTTAAAAGTCTGCAATAGGGCCAGCAGATGGTGTGGTGGTTTAGGTGCTAGACTACCACACAGCAGACTGCGGTTCAAGTTCTGGACCCCATGGCTTAAACTCAGGCTGGGTGTATGTGCTGTGTGCCCAAAATCCCAAGAGGAAAATGAGGGAAAGGAGTTGCTGCAAGGCCATCTTTCCTGCAGGATGAATTGTCACTTTCCCTCTCTGTATCTCTCTGGTGAGCACACCCACCTTTATGACAAAAAAAAAAGGCTCTGGGGCTGACAGGTGGTATGGTGGTTAAAGGAGCTGAACTCCTACATGACTGACCACCGTTCAAGTTCCAGACCTGGCAACTTGCTTTCTCACTTTGCCTCTCTCTCTCTCTCTCTCTCTCTCTTTCTCTCTCTTTCTCTCTCTCTCTCTCTCTCTCTCTCTCTCTCTCTCTCTCATCAAACTGGAAAATATTAATACTAATAAATAAAGTTAAATTAATTTTTTTTAAGGTCTCCAGCCATGGCACTGCACATGGTAGGGCACTGCTGCACACTAGTGGAGCAACTATCCAAACCTAGTGGAAGACCTGAGTTCAGATCCTGGGTAAATCTGAACAGTCTGGGTATCCCATATGCATCTGTGATCCTTGGCTGGGACAGTGGGGGAGGATCAGAGTGTGTTCTCTCTCCAAAAAAAAGTAAAAAAAGAAAGGTGTGTAGTTTTTTTTCACATCATCAATCACAGGTATGGAAAAAGAACAGAAAGTTCCATTCACAATAACAAAAACTGTTACATGACTGGAAATAATCCTGGCAAGACTGGCCTATTAGGAAAATAAACGTTAACCGGAGGGCATATATGACATATAAATTTAAAGATAGATTAAATTTATTGATAAGAAGACTCAATATATCATTTCTCTCCCAGATTAATATGTGAAATCAGTGCCATTTTCACTTTCAATAAACTTTTCAGTTACTTTAACAAGTCAGTTCTACAATTAGTACGAAAGAGTATGCGAGTAAGAATAGTGAAGGTATTTTGATAAAAATAGAGTTTGATTTACCAGTTAGCAATACATGTATTATCATTTTTTTCAGTTTGCTCTAGGGCACATATGTTCATCAGAGAGATAGAGGGAAAATAAATCACATCTCCGACGGGGATGGCCACACTGCAATCCCTTCTCCTTCATTCCCTTGGGATTTCGGGCATGCACACACACATCCCCAGTGTGATTTTCAAGTCGCCAAGTCCAGGACTTGAATCTTGGTTAGTCATCTGCAAATCCAGCACTTTGACCACACCACCTGTTGACTCCAATATTCAAAATATTTTAAAACTAGAGATTAGTAAGTAAAAAGAAATGATGCCATAAGAAATGGTCAAAAATATGAATAAACAATTCACACAAGAAGAATAAATATCTAATAAATGTATGAAAAGATTATGAACCAAACTAATATTAATAACTAGGAAAATGCAGTATGAGCAGGTGGCATAAAGGCGACATTGCTAGACTCCCATATAGTTGACCATAGTTCAAGTCCCAGACGAGGTGACTTAAAACACACCAGGCATGTGTGCACATGCACCCAAAATCCCAAGGGGAGAAAGGATGAGAAGGGATTGTAGTGTGAACATTGTCCCTGAGGGGTGATTTCTCACTTCCTATCTTTTTTTTCTCTCTGTCTCTCCAGCAAACACACACACTCTATAGCAAAAATCTCTCAATAAATAAATAAATACATAAATAAAATTTTCTTAAAAGAAAAGAATAGCTAGCAAAATGCAAACTCATATACTAGATTTTTTTTTTTTTTGAGAGGTTTTTGCTATAGGGTGCGTGCGCTCGCCAGACAGACAGAGAGAGACATAGAGACAGAAGGCAAGAAATCACCCCCCAGCAGGGATGGTCACGCCGCAATCCCTTCTCCTCCATTCTCCTCTCGGGATCTTGGGCACGCACGCACACATGCCCAGCGTGAGTTCTAAGCCACCGGGTCTGGGACGCGAACCGCAGTCGACTATGTGGGAGTCCAGCGACATAGCCATTACGCTAACTGCTGGTTCCCATATACTAGATATTTTAAAAATGACAATAAAAGTGACATTTGTTTGATACTGATCACTAACTCGTCTGGGGAAATTGGTATTCTTTTAGTGCTGTTGGTTAAGAAGACATCGGTGCAGCTGTTTGGCAGTACCTTTTAAAATGTTAAATGGGGGGCCGGCAAGTGGCATGGTGGTTAAAGGTGTTGGACTCCCACATGGCGGACCACGGTTCAAGTTCTGAACCTGGTGGCTTGCTCTCTCACTTCCTCTCACTGTCTGTGTCTCTCTCTGATCAAACTGGAAAATAATAATGAAAATAATAATAAAGTTAAATAAAATAATTCTTTAAAAAAAAAAAGAAAAAATGTTAAATAGATTTTTATGTAATCGAACAATCGTAGCACAACATCTACTGTAGAGGAATACTTGATCATGTGTACAAGGATAGACATAGCCACAATATGCATAAAAGGGAAAAGATAAAAACAGACTAAATGTTCTTCTGTAGGAAAATGAGCAGCTAAACTAGGTACATCCATTCTCAGGGACACGATGCACGGTTCAAAAGAATGAGAGAGATTTATAGGAACCAACATATAAATATCTCCAACCTTTATTACTGAATTAAAAACTAAACACGTAGATGGAAGAATCTATTGTGTTATATAATGCTTACTTAAAATGCCTGTGCACACACAACAAAATTGTATGGTCTATATTAGAGGTGTACACGTATTTTAATGTAAATGTGTATCACAAGGTCTGGAAGAATATACCCAAGAAGTTCCCTTTCAGAAGGTTTGGAAACTGGTGGTAGCAGATAATGGAGGCTTCAGTCTACTTATAATATTTCAATATTTTACATGGGGCAGGATTCATGCATGAAAATAATTTTAACAAGCAATACTATTAAAATTAAATATACATATAATGATTAAGAACACACCTGATTTTAGTTTTTAGATATTACATATCTTCTTCAATATAATCTTTTTTTTTTAATATAATCTTTTTGAAAGTGGAAGAAATTATGGTAAAGTGCAGATGGTGTAATGCTTATGTCTCTGGACTCCCATGTAGTTGACCGTGGTTTGAGGTGTGTGTCATGGGTGTGTGTCAGATGAATGATACAAAGAGATGGATATCCTTTTAGAAGGCAAGAATAAGTCTCTGTATGTGATTTCCCCACTAACGCTTCCATTTCAGAGATAAATGAGATGTTATACAACTTCTGATTTTAAAACTAACAATTTTGGTTGAATTAAGAAAATATCTTTTTAAATACTTTTAAATCAATATAGTTATGAATATAGGGGAAATATAGTGAATGTGTAGGCAGTCAGAAAATGATAACTTTATGCCAAGTAGTCTAATAGGAAAAAAACACAAGATTACGTGTGTAATGCTATTTCTTTATGCACAAGGAGTGATATTAATAACATGGTAGTAACTTGTAAACATTTTCAGGCTACTCCAAACCTCAAGCACAGGAAAAAAAAATCATAAACATGTCCTTTAGTTAGATAAAGTAAAGTACATCAGACATTCGCATTTTAGAATTATTTCTTTTCAAAAGAGGATCAAAATATATCTCTATAAATTACTAGAGAAATTAAATCAAGAATTAGGAATTTCAGAGATTCAATTCAACATGTGTTGATGCTGGGCGCTTTCCAGTGGTGATGCTGCTTGTAACAAGAAGGAGAAATTCAACAAGTGCTTCAAAGTCTTAAGAAGGCTGTATACCTTCTGATTCTTTCATATCAATATAACATTAAAACTTTAGGAAGTAGACACACATTGCTAGTGTTCAGATAGTGACATGTAGGTCATCAAAAATAACATAGACTTAGGTAGGTACCCAAGAAGGTCATTTAAAACATCACAGTAGAAATTATACTTGAAAAATAAGAATGAAGAGTTCTTAGAAGTAGTGTCAGAGGATTTCAGAAAAAAAGTTTGAGAACTAGAAGAAAATTTTTGTAATGAAATAAAAGTTCTAACAATGGGAACTAGGGCATATAAGGAAAAGTCAATGACGAAAGACAAGGCTGAATTTTTAGTTATTAAAAGAAATAAGTTGAAAAAGTGACCTCTAGTGGGCTCTTAGCTTTATTCATGAAACTGGCTTTAACCTTTTGGAAAACTAAAAAATGTTATTATATAAATTGCTGAGGGCATAGAATCTGAATAACATTTACAAAACTCATTTAATAGCATAATGTATTTAATTGTATTCCAAACTTAAAAATGGTTATTTCAAAGGAGTTCACAAATTACCCTGATATAATCTAATGCTTTAAAATAAGGTAAACTTTAAAAAGTACTTTTTACACATGGTATGGTAACTATTGGTCAAAAAGCATTTCCAGTCGGCCTATAAAATTTAGAATCATGAGCGGTAAGTAAGGCGATCTCATTGCACATGCGATTCTGGGCCTGATATTTCATTTCTCCTACTTCCCACATAGCTAGCCAGTGGCACACCTCTCCAAGTCTGACCACACAGCACATGATGGTCTCTAGTAGTCTAAAATAAGGCTAATTGTCTGCAGGGACCCAGATTCTCTGCTGAACAAAAACCAGAACCAGTTGTTTCCTGACTTTAGGATCTTGAAGGAAATAATATTTTAAAAACACATGCAGGGAGTAGCAGATGGCATTAACGGTTACGTCTCTGGACTCCTACGTAGTTGACCGTGGTTTGAGTCCTAGATCTGATGGCTTAAACTCAAGCTGGACACACGTGTGTGTGTGTGCCCAAAATCCCAAAAGGAGAATTGGAGGAAAAGGGATTGTGGCATGACCATCCCCTCTGAATGGTTATTTCTCACTTTTTGTCTCTCTGTCCAGTGAGTATGTATGCCCTATAGCAAAAATCTCTCTAAAAAAAATAATAATAATAAAAATAAATAAAAATAAAAATAATAAAAATTAAAAAGCACATGTGGAAAACAAGGCATCAATTTATTAGGGAATAATGAAATAGTAAAAGAGGTCCTCACCAAGGTAAATAGGTAATTTCTCTTTAAAAGCCATCTTAAAAATATTCTATTAATAAAAACAGCCATTTTTTTTCAAAGCATGTAAAAAAATTGAGGTAGAATGTATTGAATAAAAAAGAAACTCTATCCAGAAATTGTTTCTGTGTAAACGCAGAAATCCAATACAAGGTCAAGAGAGCATATGGAAATATCCTGAATGATCCTTTCACTCTAAGCCAGGAAAGTTGTCAAATCAGTAATCACCTTGAGGTAAAGGGATCCCCCCCACCCCCAGAGGACATATAAGCTCACAGGAGAGAGAAAGAGAAGAAAAGTGAGAAAGTACCCCCTGTGGGGGACAGTCACACTGCAATCCCTGCTCCTTCATTTCTTCTGTCAGGATTTTGGGCACACACCCACATGTGTCTGGGGTGTTTGTCAAGCGTCTAGTCCAGGATGGGGAGATCAGCAATATGGGATCTAGCTGCCTTAATCACCACGCCACTAGGTGGCCTAAGGTTAGGAGATATTTAGAAGCGTTCACAACTAATACATCATTTCAGGGGACTAATGAAGCTTCAGCAACTGTGGAAATATTTGCTAGTTCAACCCCACTTCATATCTGCGACATAAATACACAGGATGGGAGTGTGTTAGCTAGTATTACTTTCATCTCCTTTCATATATGCTTCAAACTTCATTCAGGCTGAGACCGAACTAAACATGAATTCAATTCTACTGTCTCTTCCATGTCTTTTCCTTTTTTTTGTTCTTACTTAACTCTCTTGTAGAATGGAAACTAGAAAACCATGAGTTTTTTTTTATCATAATAAATAGCTACTTTGGTTTAAGTTCTTCTAGCACCTAAGTAATTTAGAAAAAAAAAGAAAATCTGGGGTCTGTTTTAAGGGATTGATTGATTACTTTCCAAACTCACATAGACATAGGAAGCTATTCTGTATAGAATCACATTAGGGCTTTAACTGAATAGCATGCTCATAAAATTCATACTTTTCTTTTGTTTAGTATACAGACTCCATGGTGACCAGTTGATAACCTCTCATCAGGTTATATAAATGCTCAGAGATAATGTCTCCTCAGAATACACAAGCTCTCAGAAAGCAGCGTACACCTGTAAGCAGCAGCTTATCAAGACCTCCCACGCTGCCCACAAGCTGAGTGAGCAAACAGATCTGGCAGAGTGCCCTCAAGGCCAGCATTCCTGGGCTCCACCAGACCACCAAGGAAGGAAGCCCCAGAGAGCAGAGCTTCCAAACAAATCCAGGGGAATAGGCTTTACCCAAAATGTTTTGGGAAGTTAAGGAATCTGCTCTGAGGAATGGGGGAGTCCATAGTTCAGACCCAACTTTGTCTTCATTTCCCATCTACCATGCCCAAGAAAGGAACAGTCAATATCCCAGGACATGTCCCTTCAGAGTTTCTCAAATGACACCCTCTTCTTTCTATAGAAGTGCATAGTAAATACCTCCTTTAATTTACAAATGGAAGAATAAGCTTGGTTATAGCCATAAAGTTAAAAATCTACAAGATAATGAAAACCAGCAGATGGTGTAATGGTTATACTGCTGGACCCACATGGGCCACTGTGACTGAGTCCCAAACTCCAAGGCTTGCAATTCACACCAGAAGTGTGTGTGTGCCCGTGCCCAAAATTCTGAGGGGAGAATGGAGGAGAAGGCACTGCAGCAAGGGAGTGTGTTAGTTTAGTATTACTTTCTTCTCCTTTCATATATGCTTCGAACTTCATTCAGGCTGAGACTGAATTAAATATGAATTCAATTCTACTGTCTCTTCCATGTCTTTTCCTTTTTTTGTTCTTACTTGACTCTCTTGTAGAATGGAAACTAGAAATCATCCCCGGGGGGTGATCTCTCCTTTTCTCTCTAGTGAGTGCATGTACCCTATAGCAAAATCTTCTCTTAAAAAACAACAAAAAAAAAAAATGAAGAATTTCCAAAGACCTACAAAAAGGACTTTTAAAAATAATTTTTAAATTTGTAATAACAGTTTTATTGAGATAGAATACAAATAGCATACAATTAATGTACTCAGCTGTGTAATGTAATGGTTTGTAATATACTCACACAATGGTGTAAACACCAGCACAATTGATTTTAATCCATTTAATCACCTGTTAGCAATCATTACCATTGCTCCACTTCTGAACAGTTCTAGGCAACCACTAATTACTCGCTGTCTCTATGGATTTGCTTGTTCTGGACATTTCCTATAATAGGGATGAAACACTAAGTGGCCTTTTGTGTTGGCTTTTTTCCTTACCATAATGTCTTTAAGGTCCATCCATGCTGTAATACATATCACTACTACATTCCTCTTAATTACCAAATAATATCCCATTAAATGGATCTAGCATACTTCATTTTTACATTGATAGACATTTCAGTTGTTTCAATTATTTGACTATTATGAATGATACTGCAGTGAATGTTAGTGTTCAAGTTTTGTGTGGAAATATGTCAAAAATAATCATTTCTACATATCTCGTGCCTATTAGATAACTTAGACTGCCAGACTTTATCTCCACCCTTTTTTTTTAATGCCAGAGGTGGCATGTGTGTCCAGAAGGGAGAAAGAGCAATCCTCTCAATGAGGTCAATCATACCCTAATCCTTTTTCCACCAATTTGCCATACTAACATGATTCTGGACATGTATGCATGCGCCTAGTGTGTTTTTCAAGCCAGCAAGGTCAGGATTGGAATACTGGTTGGCCATGTAGGATTTGGATTCCTCTGTGCAGCACCTAACCTCTGTGCTACAAGGTCAGCCCCATCTCCAATCTTTACAACCACTCTATATGTTTTTCTACATTTCAGGTTTGAGAGGAGATAACTGAGTTTCAGAAAATAAGGTGACACGGCAACAGTATACACTGCAACAAAATACAACCAAAGAGGGCTATTGCGAAGATCTTTCTGACTCACTACCTGCTTTTGTTTTTGTTTTACCTCCCAACACAGCCTAAAAGGCCAAGGAAAGTTAATGTTACTTCTTACACCATCCAGAATCTCAGTATCCAAATTATCATTCTTATGAGCTGCCTAGCAAATAATTCTGAACTCAGACTTAACAAATTCTGTCCCACCAATGTACTAAAGGAATAAAAGAAAAACAAAAACAAAATAAAACAAAACTGTGACTTGCAACTTTTCTCAGCCACCTGGAAGCCAAATACATCCATTCAAGTACACAAAAGTATTAAAAATTATCAGATGTAATTCCCAAATGAGGCTCAATCTCAGAAAAGCATTTAGGCAACTTGTGTAGCCTGGCAGTTAATATACTTTCTTGAACACAGTAACAAGAGGACAAAGAATTGTTATACTTTGAGATATTGCAGAGATAAGACCATGAATCTCTGAGGCATTTGTGTAACTCTTCAAACTCTAGAATATTCTAGGCTGCTTGCCAAATGAATGTTTAGTTGAACATAATTAAGCTTATTATCATGCATATGTACAAATGTACACAATATAATTGAGGGTTAATAAAACATTTTATATCTAAGTAGACCAATATCTTAACGAAAAGAATTATTTTCAGTTTACCTCTATTTCTCAAATATTTTTCCACCCTGACTCTCTGAATTCTGAGCACCAGAGGTATATCCAAAGTATCTCATTAAGCGACAACTTCTTTCTCTTATGAGCCATAGGAAATATCTGGAATTTCATATTCATGACTTCAGGAATTTCTTCTCATTTATTATGACAAATATCTTTAACTTTGTAAACTCAACTTCCTTGGAATGTGTATCAAATTAATGTGCATTTGGATCATTAAAAAGAAAAGTATAGCTAAAACAGAGTTACCTTTTAAAGTACACATTCCCGGGATCTGCACATAGGATGTCTTTTTGACCTGAAATGGAATATTAATTGTAAGTTACTAGGTAAAGCATCATCTCATCTTTATGTTTGTTATTCAGTACTGCTCCAAAACAATTTAGGGAAGAAGTAGTATCTTAAAGAGAATAATAGTGGTAATTAGTTGACATGTTGTGCTGTAATAGTTATGTCGCTGGACTCCCACGTAGTCGACCATGGTCCGAGTCCTAGACCCGACCACAGTCCGAGTCCTGGACCTGACCATTTAAAACTCACCTAGGCACGTGTTCATGCATGCCCAAGGTCCCAAGAAGAGAAAGGAGGAGTAGGGATTGCAGCTTAGCTATTCTCTCATCCCCCAGGGAGGTGATTTCTCGCTTTCTGTCTCTCCCTCACTCTCTGTCTCTCCGGCAAGTGCATGCACCCTATAGCAAAAATATCTCTCTTAAAAAAAATTATGTTGAAATTTAAATCATAAATCAATCTGAGAATTTTTTTCCAAACCAATAGAAATTATTTCTCAAATGTCATGTGTCATGGCCTTTAATTTGTCCTTGTTACAGCCAACTGTTGCTGAAGCAACCACTTATTGGAGGGATTAAAAGATGTATCATAGGCTGGTAACATTGGTAAAGAAAGTTATGTGAGCCAGCCATATAAACTGAGAGAATAAAGAGCATTTCACATTATAAACTGAAATGTTTACCTCTGAAATTATGTGACTCTGGTTACTAAATTACTTGTACAGGAAACACAATAGGGGAGAAAGAACTACACATTCTAAAAAGGCAGGTAATTTTCAGCTTCATATTTGGAATTTAAAAGTTTCTTTCTGTTGTTTTGTCTGAAAAGACAATGGGTAAAATGGGAAACAAGTACAAGGGGATTTCAAAAAGTTCTTGGACAAATGGAATTAAAGTTCAAGTTTACTTCGGTGCAAAAAAGTTTTGAAATCCCTGCATAGTTTTCCTTTCCATACTGTGTATTTCACATGAACATTCTGAAGACAGTGTGTACTATAAAATGCAGCTAGGAATCAATTATTACCAAATAGAATGGATAACAATAATTTCTAGGGGGGTAATGAGATTCAAAAATGCTCTTATATTCTTCTCAGCTAACAAAAGCATTTTTTCCAGACTTTATTCGGAATAAAATCAATCTGAAAAATTAACCATTGCTCTCTCTTTTTCCTTTTCTTATTTTTTGATAGGGATTGGATAGAAGAAAGGGAAGTTATTAAAAATATTATTAGCAGGGCCAGCAGGTGGCGTGGTGGATGAGGGTGCTGGACTCCCACATGGCCAACCATGGTTCGAGTCCCAGACCTGGCAACTTGCTTTCTCACTTTCTCTCTCTCTCTCTCTCTTTCTCTCTCTCTCTCTCTCTGTCTCTCTCTCTGGTCAAATTAAAATAAATAAATAAATAATGTTAAATAAAATAATTCTTTAAAAAAAATATTATTAGCCTTCCTGTGTGCTTCATCTCTGGACAAATCTAAAACAGAATTTTGATATTAATCTTTTGTACATCCTCTATTTTATTAATGCTCATGTAATACTCATGCAGTTTCTCACAACAAATCACTTAAGAGTTGAGTGATTATAGTGAACTACCTGTCTGTAGTATTTCATGACTGTTACTAATTTATTACACTTCTGTATACTTCCTTATTTACCATCAACTTGTTGACATTTTCACAGTAAGCCCATCTGATTTGGAAAGGGAAGACTTTCAGTAATACTTCTATGTTGGTGCTGTACAGCAGAGAATCATATCCAAAGATTTGGAACTAAAATAATTTGATAACTTAAGCTCCTGCATTACATCATCTGAAATAAAACCTTTTCAGAGGACATACACATAGTATGATTAACTAATTAAGCATTGTGACATTCTTGGGACATACCAAGGGCTATCAAAAGGGAAGTATCTTTAAACTCTCCTTTCCTTCCCTGGCCTATGGTAAGAAAGACTCTTACAGAATTACCGAGAAGTTAATATCATCCTCCATGCTTGTGAAAGGTCAACAACAGTAAATCACTTAATAGTAACTTCCTAAAAGTTTAAAACAGGAAACAATAAAGGATGCTACATCCAAATAGAAGTTGCAAGGATAACTTAGCTGGATAGAACGTAAATGCTAAAGTTAAAATTAGCAGGGTCACCTTCTCTATGGGGAAAAAAATACCTGGAAACCTGGCAACCAAATAAATAGATAGAAACTTCCTTCCCATTAATAAGCTTCTTTTAATTCTATGCTGAAATGTTATTTCAAAGACATACACCTATTAACAAACCAACACTACTTTTTAAACCAAGTTTGGGCACTCACCTGATTATTAAAAAGACCTGAGCTTAATAAACAAAAGTGTGCATTATAAACTTATAACCTGATCATATTTGATTTGAAAATATCTTATAAATCATGTAGTCCAATTTCATTTTGTCAGATGAGGAAACAGGAGAGGTGACTTGCCCAAGCTCGTTAGGCTATTTTCACAGTGGCTGTTTGCTATACTACTGACCTTCCGTAGGTGGTAAATATATTTTATATTTACATGTAAATTCTTTTGGCATTTTAGCTATTTACCTTTGAGAAAGACTACGTTCAACTTTATCACTCAGCATATAGACCTTGCATATGAAGTTAAATGGTTTCTATATAAAAATAAAAATATATAACTTGAAAGTTCAAAGTGATATAGCAGCTAAACGTGGAGATATTCTTTAATTAACATAGCATTATTATTCATGATCAAAAAACACTTAGAAATATTTTTTGTACTAGCCAATTTGAGGTAAAAAATTGAATTATAATCAGATGATTCTTCCTGCCTTCCACTAGGTGGCAATATATCTTTTCCTTTACAGTCTAAATGTTGTTTTCCAGAATATGATGAAATACCTCTTTAAGTGTTTTTTTCTTTGAGTAGTAAAACCATGGGAAAATTAAGAAAACCTTAAAAAAGAGACATGAGAAATGAGGGGTGTATGATGAAAGGGAACAGGGTTAGCTTATGAAACCCAGCATCGAAACTAAAATAAATTCCATTTCACATATCTTCATAATTGAATTTGCATTAAATTTTACATGATCATGTTAAAAATGTATAGTGACTTATTGTTTTAATTTAAATCAGGCTTGTTACTTTTTTCTTTAGTTTTTTTTTTTTTTTTTTTGGTTCTTGTTTAGTTTTTGCTATTGGGCCTGTGTGCTAGCTGAAGACAGAGACAGTGGGAAAGGGAGAAAGTGACAAATCACCCCCCAGAGGGATGGCTACCCTGAGATGCCTTCTCCTCCATTCACTCTTGGGATTTGGAGCACACAAGCACACACATACCTGGAATGATTTGTAAGCTGCTGGGTCCAGGACTCAAACCATGGAGTTGGCCATATGGGATCCAGCTGCCTTAACCTCCATACTAGCTGTTGGGCCAGGTTTATTACTTATTATTGGTAGTAAAAGGCACTGAAAAGTTGTCTTAATCCTGCTTTCTTAGTCTTGTTATTTAAAACATAATCCTCCAAATTAAGTCATAGTATTTTAAAATCCATTACTTATTTGCATAGCCTGTTTTCCATCATCACTTGGGGACAGACTATTAAATTACATTATTTATTTGTAGAATCAAATAACTTTTCTTTTTTTTAGTTTGTGTTCATACTTAGAGATATGTTGTTTCTGAACTAACAAAACAAACACTATGATCTTTAAAGTCAGGTTTGAACAAATTATTAGGTATTGGGAAAGTCAGGACACATTTTTGCATAGAAAGAGACATCATAGGACCAGTAGATGGCATAATGGTTAGGTTGCTGGACTCCCACATGACTAACAGTGGTTGAGTCTCAGACCCAGAGACTTGAAACTCACGCTGGGGCGGGGGGGACCAGCAATTAACATAATGGCTATGTCGCTGGATTCCCATGTAGTCAACTGTGGTTCGAGTCCCGGACCTGGTGGCTTAAACTCACGCCGGATGCATGTGGTGCATGTCCAAGATCCCGAGAGGAGAATGGAGGAGAAGGGATTGAGGCTGGCCATTCCCTCTGGGGAATGATTTCTTGCTTTCTGTCTCTCTGTCTTTCTGGTGAGCGCACATGCCCTATAGCAAAAAAAGAAAAAAAAGAAAAAAGAAAAAGAAACTCATGCTGGGTACCGTGCCCAAGATCTCAAGAGGAAAATGGAAGAGAAGAGATTGTGGTATGGCCATCCCCTCAGGGGTTGCTTTCTAGCTGTCTGCCTCTCTTGTCTCTCACTGTCTCTCTAGGGAGTGCACGTGCCCTGTAGCAAAAAATCTCATTTAAGAAAGAATTAGAAAAGAAAGAAAGAAACATTATGACTTTCCTGACAACCTAATATTGGAATAGCATGGTAGTTTTCTAAGAATGCCAGAACAAAATACCAAAATATCACAAAATTTCTATTGTGTAGCTTCAACAACAGAAATTTATTTTCTCACAGTTCTTTAGGCTAGAAGTCAGAATTAAGGTGTTGGCGTGTGGTTTCTCCTGAGGCCCTTTCTTTTACTTGCAGATGGCTGCCTTCTCACTATGTCCTCACATGGGCTCCCTGCTATGTTATCTGAGCCCTAATCACCTCTTCTGATAAGAACACCAGTCATATTAGATTAGGCCTCACCCAATGACTTCATTTTACCTTAATAATCTCTTTAAAGGCCTTATTTTCAAATACAATCACATTCCAGGTACCTCACTCAATATATAAATTTGGCTGGTGAGTGGGGTGAGTGAAGTGGACCCAGTTCAGCCCATCTGCATATACAGCATACCCCATATTTATTTTTTTTAATTTTATTTTTGGAGAGGTTTTTGCTATAGGGTATGTGTGCTCGCCAGAGAGATAGAGACAGAGAGACAGAAAGTGAGAAATCACCCCCCGGGGGGATGGCCACGCTACAATCCTGTCTCCTCCATTCTCCTCTTGGGATCTTGGGCACACACACACACACACACATGTGCCCAGTGTGAGTTTAAGCCACCGGGTCCGGGACTCGAACCGTGGCCTACTACATGGGAGTCCAGCAACATAGCTATTACGCCAACTGCTGGTCCCAAGCATACTCCATATGTATAAACTGAGGTATTGTGGTATAGAACCAAGAACCCTAGATTGGAAATTAAACAGTAAAGGAAGTTCTTAGCAATGATCTGATTCTTGACTCTTGCTTCACAAAAGAACTTTTAAGTACCCCAATGCCCTGGTCCCACACTCAGATATTCTGATGTATTAATATGGAATGGGACCACATGCGTTTTTAAAAAAACAAACAAATAAAACAAAACAAAAACTTTCTAACATGAGACCACAAAGTAGAACCACTGATCTAAATAAATATTTCCCAAAGGTGGCTCAAGAATCACCCTGAGGGTTTATTAAAATATAAATACCCTAGCCATCACCTCCCTTGTTTTTAATCTCCAGTAAGAGAGCCAAGCCCATTTATCAAGCTTCCTAGTAATTACTATGAACCTTAAAGTCTGAGAAGAACTGATTTCATCTAACCATCTCACTTACAGGTGAGAAGTCTTCAGTTTAAAGAAGTTAGTTCATCTGAGGTCAGAATGGTAGAGCCAGAAAATTAGATGTTAGCTCTCATGACATCTAATCTCATCTTTCAGCAGGATTCTCTGTGCTCACACAGAACTATGTAGACTTTAAAATGATCTTGTAGCTATGGCCCCAGTACTAGGCTGCACCTATCCTTTTATTCAGGCATGTCCTGACATAACTAGAAGCCTAGTAAGGCAGGATATTGCAGCTATGTTTATAAAAGATGCATTCCAGGAGCCCATATTGTGTTCCAAGGTAGTGGACGGCATCGAACTGTGATGGGTGATTGTGAATTATACTCATACTCAGTGTTGCCTGCCAGGTTCTCCTGGCTCTGTCTCCTTAGACCCAGGCCTAAGTCACAGATGAAAGGAGACTGCGGAAAAGACTGGAATGAAGTGATATAAAGTCAATGGAGAAGTTGGTTACTCTGGCACCACTGACTTCTGCAGCAGAGGTGGGGGGACTTCTGAATCAACAGAGGTTTAGGATCACCCACTATCAGAAGTGCCAGCCTCTGTGCAGGTATTGGCTGGCAGAGAAGCAGCAGTCAGCGGTTGACTGGTGGGCTGGAGCTGAGGGCAAACTGGTAGCTCAAACAATTTTCAATTCTGCTTCTATTATATTATCCACTCAAAAAAGATGGCTGCCAGGGAACTCTTGGGAACTTAGTGTCAGAGCCTGGATTGGTAAAGGTTATGGACACATAGATACAAATAAGTTGTAACAACACAACTTCAGAAAATTGAATGTATCAAAATCCAAAAACCTTTTTTAAAAAAATTTCTACAGGATGATGATTAAAGGGACATTTAATTTTTTTTCCCATCATTATTTGGCTTAAATGATTTCTCAAAGGGATTTTTTCATGCATTTACAATTTTTGTTGTTGTTATTGATAATAACCCAGACTTGAGTGAGAAAGGAAGAGCAAGATGTGGAAACTGGTCTAAAACAAAAATAGAACATCACTGAAAACTTTAAAATTAGTCTGTAACAATATAATTCAATTTACCCTCAATATTTCAGGAACACAGCAGTTTTCTAGACTAATGTACTCCTATTTTTTAACTTAAGTTTTCATGAGGCTAGTTCTAACTCCTGTCCGTATTTTTCAAAGTGTAGATCAAGAACCACCTGTTCTAGAATAATCTGGGCATGATTGCTGGAAATGAAAGATTCTAGGCTCCACAGAAGATCCATCAAATCTCTGATGGTAGCCACAAGGAATTTGCCTTTTTAGCAGTTTCCGAGGTGATTGAGAAAGATCTCTTCCTCAAGGACCTCTATAATGTCCCATAGATATTATTAATTTTTCTATTCTTCTCTATTATTAATATCTATCATTTGTAATAAAAAATGTCTGAGAATGGGACGCAAACCGCACGGTTGACTATGTGGGAGTCCAGCAACATAGCCATTACGTTAACTGCTGAGAAAGGGAGACTTGTGGGAAATTATCTTCTTCTGTTGAGCTTTTTCCTTACTGAGTCACAGATTATGAAGTCATTATCAGAAGCCCCCTCTTTTCAGCACCCTTATCTGATTTTCAAGTTGACTATCAGGTGGTTGTAAATAGCTAACATGACAGGTACTCATAAACTGTACATGTCAAACTTTAAATAATGGGTTGTCAGAAAAGTCATGCCATATTTTTACATAGAAAAGCACAGAAAAAATATGGCATGACTTTTCCGACAATCCAACAGTTTCTCCTGAAATGTATTCAAAGGAAAGTCTTCACTCCGGAGAACAGAGAAATTTGTGTTCTACAAAAAATTCATTGAATGGTTCAAAAGTCTTCCAAAAAGTCATGGAAAATGCATATTATGGAAAAAGTATGCACAGGTTTCACGATTTTTTTCATCAAAATAAACTTGTAATAAATTCCATTTCTTAGGAACTTTTTGAGTTCCTCTCATGTGTGTATATATTTGAAATCCTATGTCTCTATTTCTAAGTTATGATAAATAAATGTATTTTGAATATTTAAGGGATTAAGAAATTCAGATGTGAGCTCCTGGCAATCGTGTGTCTTGATGAGACTTGTTTTACCATGCTATTATCTTTACTATGCATGGAATTAGATTTTTGAAAGCTAGGTTTTCTAAATATCACCCTGGTTTTAAGTTTAGGCATGTTTGGGAGCTTAATAAACCCTTTTAAATGCAACCTCAAAATAAAATACCTCTGAACTGGAAACAGCCTTGGGCATTATCACCCCGGGCGGAGAAGGACCTCCATATACCAATGCTTCATCTTCATTTCGATAATGCCAAAATAAGAAATTAAGTCCCCCCAAAAAAGCGAATCCAGGAGAAAATACCTTCTTGTAAACTCAAACTTTTTTCTTGCTATTTATTCTCAAAGGTGGCAATTTTGGATACCGCCTCTTTGCTGGAGGGGGGAGGACTAAGGTAGAATTAAAGAAGCCTAAAAGCAGGAGATGATTGAAGAGGAGAGGTTCTGAGGTAGAAATCAGAAAGCAGATTAAATGTTCCTCAAGATAAACTCCATGACATTGACTCTTTTTGTTTTTTTTTTTTTTTGGAGAGGTTTTCTTTTGCTATAGGGCGCGTGTCTCATCAGACAGACAGAGAGAGACAGAGAGACAGAAAGCGAGAAATCACCCCCCAGAGGGGATGGCCACGCCGCAATCCCTTCTCCTCCATTCTCCTCTCGGGATCTTGGGCACGCACGTACACACGCCCGGCGTGAGTTTTAAGCCGCCAGGTCTGGGACGCGAACCGCGGTCGACTACGTGGGAGTCCAGCGACATAGCCATTAGGCTAACTGCTGGTTCCCCATGACATTGACTCTTCATCTCTACCTAGCCCTGCTAAATAGTGCAAATAGTTTTACTTGCAACCTCTCTGGGAACATTTTAATGAAAAAGTTGATTTACCTCTCATGATGACATTTACCTTTCTCCCCACCCCCCAGAGTTTTTTGCTATAGGGCGCGTGCCCTCGCCAGAAAGACAGAGAGAGACAGAGAGACAGAAAGCGAGAAATCACCCCTGGGGTGGGGGGGATGGCCACACTGCAATCCCTTCTCCTCTCAGGATCTTGGGCATGCACACACCTAAGCCCGGTGGGAGTTTAAACCACTGGGTCCAGAACTCGAACCACGGTCAACTACATGGGAGTCCAGCCACATAGCCATTACACCAACTGCTGGCCGCAATGTCGTTTACCTTTCTAAAAGTGACCCTGCAGTATACTGGCTGTATTATCTTTCCTCCAGACTCATTTGGCACCTACACTGGAGCTGTGTGCCTTAGAGGAGGAATGAACTGTACAGATATTAAGATTTTTCTAATCTCATGAGTTTCATTGATTTCTGGGCTGGGTGTCACTATTTGGCTACGTTTGTCTTTCTCAAAGACCCAGTGAAATCTTGCCAGAGGGGAAAACAGATCTTAATTCATTTGTTTGGCAGAAAAGAAATCATCAAATGCTTTTTTGAAAAAAAAAAATTCACACTTAACCAAAAAAAGTAATAAAACACAGAAGAGCTACTTTGATTTGCACAGGCAATGGTGTAACCCTGCCATGCTCACCCAGAGGTGGATCCCTGGAGAAGAGTAACCATAGAATGTCCAGTTCTCAAGCCCAGAAGCAGGTGTGCACTGGGATCTTAGTCAAGGTTGAGATTGCTTTCTGAATTTCTCCCAAGATCCAGTCATACTTTTCTCCAGAGAAAATGCAAAAAGAAAAAGGGATGGGAGAAATTTGGAACCGAGAGCTGGACATTTCTGGGAAGAGAAGTGAAGGCACAAAGAACTAATAGAGTTAATTTCTTTTATCCCATCCATGCTTTTATCCTTCCAAATCTCATCCCTTTTTTTTTTTTTTTTTTACAAAGGAACTTAATATTCCTCTCTCAAGTATTTATTCCCTAAAGAATTCAGAAAAGAGAAAAAGATGTTGAATGTATTCATCAAACCACTCTTTTAAAGCAGTAATAATTATTTGTAATAAAATAATGCATTCAGAGTCCATTTAAAAACACTAAAAAAAAAAAAAAAAAAAAAATCTTGAGCTAGAGTCCAGGGTCTCTGAGAGATGAGTATTAGTCATCCCCATGGGCCTAGCTGTCATGGCCTGCACAAATAGGAGAATACCCCTGTGGAAGGCCATGGCTGTATGAGGCCTGGGTTCAGCTCCTGGCCTAACCTAAACAGGCTGGGCATGCTGCTATGTGTCTGTGGCCCTAGCTAACTGATGGCTGGTACAAGAGGATCTTGACACTTGGCAAGACTCTGTCAAAAATACCTTCTTTCGGGGGCGGCAGGTAGCACGCTGTTTAAGGATGCTGGACTCCCACACGATGGACTGTGGTTTGAGTCCCAGACCTGGCAACTTGCCTTTTTACATTGTCTCTCTCTCTCTCTCTCTCACACACACACACACACACACACACACACACATTCTGTCCCTCTCTGGTCAAATTAAGAATAAATCAAGTTAAATAAAATAATTATTTTTAAAAAATACCCCGTTCTCTGTGTGTGTCTCTCCATCTATCTCTACCTCAGTCTCTCTCTCATGGACTCAGGCTCTGACATTCTCTCTCTCTCTCTCTCATTTTAAATGAATAAATAAGTAAATAAAGTGTCACCATAATCTGCAGAGGGAATGTTGTCTTTATCAAGCACTGAGCACAGCATAGCCATCTAAGCAAGGTGCCATTTGTTGCACAGTAGCCAGGAAGAGGAATGGGTTACTCTGCATTTTGACCATCCCATCCTTTTAATAGCAGGGCAAATTATAACTAGGACTTCTCTACTGTCCTTTAGGTCTTAGCATTGTGCCAGTTTCTAATAGTTAAGTACTGGGAAAACACTGGATTTGTAATTTAGGATTATTACAGCAAAGTCAATTTAAACTACATATACATGAAGAGGCTTCCTTGAGTTTATGTCTCAAATATTTTTTATTGACCATTCTGTAAGCCTGAGACACAATGGGTAGTCCCGAATAGTAACATCCACAAAATCAAACCAGCAATCACTCCCACTTCTGGATAGCAATGAATAAAAATTGGGACCAGCAGGTGGCGTGATGATTAAGGTGCTGGATCCCACATGGTTAACTGCAGTTCAAATCCCAGACCTGGAGGCTTGAAAATCATGCCAGGCACGTGTGTGTGCATGCCCGGGTGCCCAGAATCCCAAGAGGAGACTAAAGGAGAAGGGACTGTGGTGTGGCCATCTTCGCTTGGGGGAGGGGGTTGTGGGAGGGCATTTCTCACTTTCCCTCTCTCTCTTCTTTCTCTGGCAAGCACACATGTCCTATGGCAAAAAGTATATTAAGAAAGAAAGAAAGAAAGAAAGAAAGAAAGAAAGAAAGAAAGAAAGAAAGAAAGAAAGAAAGAAAGAAAGAAAGAGAGAAAGAAAGAAAGGAGGGAAGAAAGAGGGAGGGAAAAGAAAAGAAAAAAGAAAAGAAAAGAAAAGAAAAGAAAAGAAAAGAAAAGAAAGGAAAGGAAAGGAAAGGAAAGGAAAGGAAAGGAAAGGAAAGGAAAGGAAAGGAAAGGAAAGGAAAGGAAAAGAAAGGAAAGGAAAGAATAAAAATCATTAAAGGAAGTCAAGGCCACAAAATATTTCTTACAGTGGTACAAGAGCACCTTGACTATCTGAGGAAGGTAAATTGAGGCTCAAATCATATCTCTTTCACTAACAAGGAACATGTAATAGTATGAAAGGTTTCCATATCTGTGACTTTATTTGCAAGACACTGCTATGTGATAAGCCCACAAAAAGTATTCACATACTCCAGTAAAGGAAACTGAGATAAATAGGTGGAAAGACCACAAAATTTAGAGTAGGTCGCCTGAGTTCAGAGACACTTTATTTCCCATTATTCTGTATCATATTCTCATCTTTCTGTTCCATGTTGGCAGCCATACTAACCACACAGTGATAAAACACAATGGAGTAGGATCATTAGTAGCTTTCCTCTTAAGAAGGGTGTAAGAATTAAACCAAAGCAACATATGAACAGGTTTTAGACTAATGCCTGCAATGTATATGTGTATTAATTTATATGTGTATTAAGATGTATATTTGTATATACAAAAACAGACTGTATATATGTGCACATGTGTACAAACATACATAGATGTGTATTCTAGTACACACACACACAACTTGAAAAGAGATAAGTAAACAATGATTAGCATAACCAGGTTAGCTATTTAAGTAGGGCCACCTGTACTAGACCTCCAACTGTAAGGATTAGAAATAAAAAGAATTTTTAAAAAAGGAAGGTGAGGCCAGCAGATGGAGGGTAAGGAGCTGGATCCCACATGGCCAACTTTGCGCACCTTGAAAATCACCCTGGGCTAGAGTGCATGTGTGCCCAGAATCCCAAAAATAGAACAGAAAAGAAGGGATTGCAGTGCAGCCATCCCCCTGATTTCTCACTCCCTCTCCTTTCTGTCTGTCTCTCTCCTGCAAATGCATGTGCCCTTTACCAAAACAAACATACAAACAAAAGCTTTTTTATAAAGTTTCTTTATCCTTTCGTCCCGGAGAATAGAAATCTTTCTAAAAAAGAGGGAATAGGATCAGTCAGGCAGCCGGGCAGAGCTTCTCTGGTGGGTGCCGGTCAGTTCACAAAGCTGGGAGGTATTCAGGCCCACCAGTCCAGAGCATGCTCCTGCCTCATTCATCCTGGGCCTCAGGCCCTCCTGTCAACCAACATGGGTTTGGAGGAGGGAAAGAAGGTGGCCCAGCTTCTCGACCCACTCCCAGCCTCATGCAGGCTAAATTTTCTCTACCCCTTGGTGGTCATTTATTCACCTTCAGGGCTCGATAATGAAATTTTCAAGCCAAGAGGAACTGTCGTAGGCGGCCTGTATGTGCGTGAGCGTGTGTTTGGGGGGAGAGGCGCTTGCCCATCTCTGCCACCCCGAGGTGTTGGGATAGTCCTCCATGCCCACAACTGACGGTGTAGGTTCCCTGCCCGGCTGGTGCTGCCACACAGGAGTCAGTTACCTGGACGGCGGCAAGTCACCAAGGAGGCCCTGGCTCACAAACGGCGGGAAGTAACAAACAGTCCCAGAAATGCTGAGGAGACAGGGAAAGTGTGGAGGTGAGCAGGAGCTGAGAGGACGGAAAACCGGCAGAAACCAGAACCAGCCAAAACGTTCCAAACATGGGTCTGGCAGAGAGAAGACAAAACGTGAAAGCTCGGGCCGACGCGCTCGCGCTCCGTGCGTCGCGGGTGCTCCGAGTCCCGGCCGCGGCGTGGAGCTCCTTCCCTGGGCTGGTGGCACAGCCAGCGGGGGCCGGGGCGAGCGTGGGTCCAGCGGGGTGGACAGAGACAGGCGAAGTGCAGGACCACAAGGCCAGGCCACTCTGAGGTGTGGGCCCTCGCTGTGGGGCGGCGGCGGGGACTTCCGGGCCCTCTCCGGGTGGGGCTGGCCTCGGAGAGTGGTTTCCCCGCCCGGGGTCACGCTCAGTGCGCAGGGCGCGTAGGAAGGGGGTAATCTTGCACGAGGAAAACCGAATGGGGAACACGTGGCGGGCTCAGAGGGCGGGAGCCAGGCACTCCGCCACGCGGAACCCGGACTGGACCCGAGGGCTCCCTCACCCGCCGCACAGGTCAGCGCCTGCAACCAGCCCCCACGCGACTGAAGCTGCAAAGCGCAGGGCTCCGGGCGTCGGAGGGCCGAGCCGCATGCCCAGGAGTGGGTGGCCAGGACCTTGAGCACATTCCCGGGGAGACTTCGATTTGTCTTGGCTCTCCAGCGCCGGTGAACTCGTGCACAGCGTGTGCGGCCCCACCCAGGTGTTCTCTGCAAACCCGGGAGATACCGACGCCCTCCACCCACTAAGGCCTGGAGGAGTAAAGAGACAAATAGGGAGAGGAATTGGGATTGGGCCTAGAGTTCGCAGGCCCGGGGCGCCAGGTCAGTCCCCGGCGTTCTTCCCCCGACCCGGGCACGACAAATGCTGGCGCGGCCGGGGGGGTTGGGTTTCCCTTTCCCGGGACGTTAGGACTTGCAGTTGTTCTGGCACTCGACGCTGGAGCCACCTGCCTGGACTTCGTGGGACCAGCCTGGCTTGATGCCTGCGTGACCTGTGACCTCGTCCCTCCCAGCTGTGTGCAGACGTCTGTACTCACCGCCCCAGCCCACGACCTCGGCATGTAGGCGGGGTCGTGGGAGTCTGGAAACTCCTGAGAAGGTTCGGATTCAGGAGAGGGTGATGCTGTATCTGAAAGCTTGGAAATGCAGCATTACAATAAAACATCTCTGGGTTTGCCTTGGCTGAACACAAAACTAGCTTTGGGCACCCTTCCCGTACTACTTCCCGCCAAAACAGTCTTATGAGTAGATTGATCAGCAAAGCTACCCAGCCCTAAAGTGTCTGCCACGAACACACCTACCTGGATCGCCTGGACTGTGGCTCAGCCAAGGCTCGGCTTTCTTCCTGATCGTATGATTAACTTAATGACCATACAAAAGAAAACACGGGGGAGGTTCGCCCAGTGTCTACATGTGCCCTTCAGAAAACGTGATTCCAGACTATGAGGAGGCAGTCTGAATCTTTCACAGACACTGAAGCCACCTCAGGGAAAAGGAGATTTCAAAAGGATGGGATAGAAAGAAAAAGGGCATTCAAATGTTTTTGAAAATAAGGCTTCAGGGCAACTCATCTTTATTTGTTTTTAAGAGACTTTTGCTGCTGAGATCCACTGGTGTCCTGGGCATAGACAATTTAGACTGTCATTAATCTGACTTAAGGGTTCCTTAAGGCCCATCTTCTGTTTGTCCCCAGATATCTTCTTCACTTCTTCCTATCAAATTTGCTCCCCACCTAGGTTTGATCTTAAAAAACAAAAAAAGAAAGAAAGAAAAGAAAACTTTAGGTTCAGTTGGAATCTGACTAACTCATTAGAGAAAATTCCTTGGCGCTAGAAGTATTTTAAAGATGGTAGAAACTCCCTTACTCACCTTACAGATGAGACAACTGAGCTGCAGGTAAGTCAAAGGATGTCAATAATGATGTAGTTACATTACCCATGGGTAGCAGAGGAAAAAGAAGAGCTGGGCCATTGAACTATTTCCACTACACAATGTATCAGATCATCCAACAGTTGCCTAGGAAAATTGGGAGTAGGCTTCAAATAAATGTAGCATTACAAAGTATTTGTATATTAAGGAAGCCAGTTTTCATCCACCTGAGTCACACTCCGTGTAGACATCTCCCTTCACCCTATTCCTAGTCTTTACCTACTCATTGCCCTAATCATAGGTTGTTTTGTGGTAGCCTTAAGATAATGAAGGTTTAAAGTCCACTGAAAAGCTTGTCATGAAATGCCAGTAAGTTTCCCATTTCAGATATTGTCACAAATGTCCTCCTTTAAAAAACTAGGGGAGGGGGTTGACAGGATGTGAAGGGGGGCAAATGGAATAACTCCTGTGATAGTTATACCAGTGTAGTGACTATTTTTAGAACATTCATAGAGTAACTATGGAGATGTCCACAGATAAATGCATGCTATTCTAAGAACTAAAGGATCGCTGTTCGTGTCTACATATATCTACACATGTATACTCTGTCTAACTAAAAACTGTAGGGCTATAAAGCCTACAGAGGGATTTTTCATAAAAGGAAGGGTTTGAAGAGGAAAAAAGTTGTCAGATTCTCCTGTATTATATTGTTTCAGTACTAGTTTTTTTCCAGAGACTCTGTAGTTGTTGAAGCCTTCAAAAGGAAAGTTGGGCCTTCAATACATAGACTATCCCCAAACCATGGTAATTTTCCCTCGGTTTCTAGAACTCTCTCCAAAGTGTCTTAGTATAATGACAGAATACTGAAAGGTTCTAGAGAACAAGATACTCTTCCCTGTGAGCAACACTATTACAACAGTAGAAGTTAAGGTGGGCTTCTCATCTGGTTTGCCAGATCCAGACCTGAAAATTGTCTCTGGCTATT
The DNA here is from genome assembly GCA_026018925.1 of Tupaia tana. Classification (NCBI taxonomy): domain Eukaryota; kingdom Metazoa; phylum Chordata; class Mammalia; order Scandentia; family Tupaiidae; genus Tupaia; species Tupaia tana. Next base: position 24,803,708 of record JAKSZU010000017.1, read on the forward strand.
TGTAGAGATGCTGCAGCTGAAAAAAAAATGCTGACATCGCAGTGACAGGTCAGCTGGATGTGAGGCATCTTTGTTTAAATAATTTGTCTTTGATCAAAAAACCAGCATTTTCCAGTTAAAGATTTTCCAAGGGATAATCAAAATCTGTCTTTTAGGCTTAAACTGGCATAGAGTAAGTAAATGCAAAGGGAGCAATGTTTATCATTCCTTTCTTCTGCCATCTCTTCCCATCTTTTCAGGAACTCAATGAAAATATGTGGTATCTACTGAAAGTATAGCCCTCAGCTACAGGAGAAAAAAAAGTTTTAAAAACTTTCCAAATAATTGCTTTGGAGAAAATAGTCATTTATTGTCAAAGCATCCAACATACCCGAAGAAACTATAAAGTTTAATAAATCTTTCCAGGGATAAAAGAAACACATAACTATTCAGACTCCATTTCACTGGCACAAAATTACACTTTGTATTAAAAGGAAATACATATTTACATAATTGATGACATTCTTCACTGAAGTCCATAATCATTTCATGATACATGCACTTCCCCCTGGAAACGTAAATTGAACGGTGATCCCCTTTTTATTCGTTTTGTTTATTTTTTGTAAGAACACAAGCTGTCATCAAGAAATGCAGAAAGCATCTCACCCTCTTCCTTTACTTTATATCTAAAATAAATTTTGCCCTTACATATAATTATTACATCTAAACTGTAAGTGCTTAATAATTTAAGTAGAAACGTATGACAAATGCATCAATATGTTGCAATATATGACATTTTAAAAAATGTACCTTTGTTTTTGGGAAAGTGAAAATACGTGCATTCAAAAGAAAACCCCTCAAACAACCCACCCAATCAAAAATCCACCATCCTGTCTCGTGTGTGTGTGTGTGTGTGTGTGTGTGTGTGTGTGTACATGTGTGGGTGTCCCGGGTAAACACTCGAATGAGAAAGCTCTTCTTGGGGGAGAGGGCATGTGCGTGTGTGCGTGTGCCGTGTTTCAGGGCGCAAGGAAGTGGTGTAAGTCCTCGCGTGTTTGTTCCCGCAGGTGGGTTGACTGTGCGTGCGTGCGTGGAGAAAACTGGGGTCTTTTCCGTGTCAATTATGCGAGGTCATGTGCCTGGAGAGGTGGTGGCGCTCCCTGAAGGACTCGTTGCAAATGGGGCACTTGAGTTTCTCCTCCCGCCGCCGCTTCACCAAGGGCTCCATCGCGTACTCCTTTTTGTGGTGCGACCTCATGTGGTACACCAGGTCGGAGGTCATGCGGAAGGAGGCGTTGCACTTGGCGCACCAGTTCTGCGCCGGCAGACACAGCGAGGTGAAGGAGGGCGGCAGCAGCGTAAGCGCCGAGGGCAGCTGCAGCTGCAGGGGCCCGGCGGCCGCCGCGGCTGCAGCTGCGGCCGCCGCAGAGCTCTTGGGCCAGAAAGCAGTGGCGTAGAGGAAGGGGCTCTGCTTGGGTAGGCCGCCACCGCCGCTAGGCAGGGCCCCACAACCTCCATTCATGTCCGCTGCGCCCTGGAGCTTCACTGCCAGAGGGTCGGCGGCGGCCGGGTAGAGTCTAGTGGGGCCCACGCCGTCGCCGGGGTGGCAGGACTCGAGCGCGCCCAGCTTCTGGCCCAGTACCAGCGGGGACAGCTGCGAGAAGGAACGCGCCGGCTGCGAGAAAGCGCTTTTGCGCTCGTCCGATGGGGCGCCCTGGCCAGCGCCAGCGCCGCCCGCGGCCCCAGGGCCCGCACCGCTTCCGGCTCCGTTGCCGCCCGCGCCGCCCAGCTGCGGCACCGAGGTGAAGGCGCTGCCCCGCGCGGGACTGCCGCCCTCCAGCCGGCTGGGCAGTGGGCCCCCGGGCCGCGGGGCCAGCAGCTTCTCGGCGCCCGCTGGCGATGCAGCTGCGGGCGTGGAGGAGCTGCCGCCCACGTCCTGCTCCTCGGTGGCTGCGCCCGCGCCGTCAGCGGTCGCCTCCTCCTGCAGGCCGGCGGCGCGGGCCGCCTTCTTCACCTCTACGAAGGCGCTGCGCTTCGCCTCGCCGGTCTCCGGGCTGGGTGGCGCGAAGAGGCGGCCGTTCTCTTCCAGGCCGAAGTAGCTGCCCGAGGCGCGGTACTGCTGGGGCGTGCACACCAGGTCCTCCTTCGAGGCCGGCAGGGGCCGCTCTGCGAAGCGGCCCCGACCCCCCACCAGCCCAGCGCCGCCGCCGCCAACCTCCGCCGCCTCCTCCGGGAATTTCCTCTTCCCCTTGCAGACGCCGGTGGCGATGCCGTCGGGACTCAGCTCCGCCTCCTGGTGGCCGCTGCTGCTGCTGCTGAGGTTCTGGGCTGGGGAGCAACTGCTGCCTCCCCGGGAGTTTTCCAGCTCCCGGGCCAGGTTGTGGAAGTCCGTGGATGGCTTCGCGCTGCTGCCGCCGCCCGCGGCGGGTGGGTTGGTGCTCTCGGGGGAGGGGGCCGGGAAATGGTGGATCGGGCCGGCTTTACAGAACTTGGGGCCCGGACCCAGTGGCGCCTCTTGCTGTTGCTGCTGGTCTTTGGCCCCGCCGCCGCCCCCGTGGTCCTTGGTGCCCACGCCGCCGCCTTGCTCGTCTTGGGGACTCATATCAGCGCTGTGAAGTCTCTTGGGGCAGCGGAAACGCAGATGCGCCACATAAGGGAACTCAAACTGGAACCGTTGGCTGCATTCCAGGCATGTGTAAGGGGACGACCCTGCTTGGTGAACAAACACCATGCGCACGCACACACACACACAGAGACACACGCACGCACGCACACCACATGATTACTCAGCATCGCCCCCATGCCAGTTTGCCATCATCCCCGTTACAAATTCCGCCTTCATCTCTCAGGGCCCAAGTATCCCAGCAGTGAATACACTGTCCTACCTGACCTAACTTTCCCTCCTGATTTAGGGGATACACAAGAATCAAGCCAAGTGTCCCCTGATTTATCCAAACCTATCCATCCCAGCTTCATTTCGGACTGTATCTTAGAAGCTTCCTAAGAGATGCCTAAAGTGAGGACAGGCGTTCCCACGCGCGGGTTGAGCCCCCAATGCTTCCTGCATCTCCCCTGCCCAGCGGAGGGCCCACACACAGGTCTCGAGCCAACCTACCATTCATTTTGTTGTGGGATCTAGAGGGACAGAGCAAGAGTAACTCAGTCAGTTCTTTCCCGTACCAAACTAGTAACTCCTCGTCTTTGGCAATCCTGCGGAGAGAGCGGTAGAACAGCTGTCCGTTTTTAATGTAGGCTTCGAGGTTCTGCTCTTCTTTATCTCTGGCTGATTGGACGAGCCGCAGCCACATGAGACCTTCTGAGGAACCATTTGCCGCTGAGGTGTCAACCTACAGTTTAAAGCAGAAGAAAGAGGACAAGAGGGGGAGAAAGACCATGTGAGGGAAAGATGCCAAAGGAACCAGAGCATTTTCTATAGGTTAGTCTGTTCCAAAACATTGTCTAGACCAAGCGACCTAAGTTGAGAAACATCCTTATGTTGTAATCTGTCGGCAAGATAACCACCCCCTGACCCACTGCATTAGGCATATAGACGATTTAAGCAATCTTTTTATATAGTGGTTGAATATCGAATGAGGGCACATCTTCTTACAATGTTAATGTTAACCTCTTGAACATTTACTTCTACATTATCTCGCACTCTGAAAGCATGGGGAATTTTGTCTCTTTCGAAAGCAAAAACCCAAGATTAGATCTTAGAGGTTATGCTGTGGCACTCGTCTTTCCAATTTTGGCGTGAACAATTAATAGCTTTTTCTTGTAAAGAAAGAATAGGAACTGAGAGGCCCTTTCCCTTCAAACTCAGACTTCAATGTAATGATAGTTTACTGCCCAAACTATTCACACTGGTATTTAAATACAAACATCAGGCACTGTCCAATGTTATAAAAGTCGAAATAATATTTAGGACATGAGGAGGCCTCCAAGGTTGGAAGGCAAGTGTGTACCCCACATGTGTAAAAGAACTTACAGAATATACTTATGTAAATAGCTTCATCCCTAGTGAAATCTCCCAAAGAGTTTAGGAAAACCCAGAACTGAGGCACTGATTTAGATGTTTGTGGAATTCCAAATCAAATTTTGGTCTTTATTACAACAAACCAGCTGACAATAATCTGTTCAATTTTCCTTTTCTAAGTTTTGCTGTATAAAATTGGATTGCTTGCATTACTGTGTTTTCTATTATCATCAAAACCTGTCTCTGCTTGTCCTTGGGATGATTCTTAGTCCATTTTCCACAGGGCATTATTCTCATGCACCTACACAGCCCCAGGTTGAGACTTACCCGGAAGATGTAAGGTACGGTTCTCTTGTCGGTAGACTTGAGGGCTATGAAAGCTATGCTGTCATAGAGGGAAGTATGGCTCAGGACGCAGGGACCAAAGATAGCGTTCTCGGGGATGTCGCAGGTGGTGTAAACACTGGTAAAAATATCTGTCAGACACTGCTGGACAGCCTTGGCATCTCCGTCCCAGATGCCTCGCTGGATGCCCGAATCCTCCATCACTGAAGAGATACACAGGACAAGGAAGCCAGTTACCACTAGGCTGACTTTTCTTGTACGTGTCTGGTTTTTTGCATAGCTTTTATTTCAAAAATAAAAGCAGGCTAATCTGACACATGTTAAAGATGCCAACTAATGGGTACTTCCTTTTTTGTTTGTTTGTTTAACAGTCAGTGGAGTAGCTGGAGAGCTGGAGATTGCTTGGGAGAAAGCAAAAAGGGGGCTAGGAAACACTACATCATTTTTGCATTGCCTCAACATTAGATAGGGTAGGCTTTGGGATGGCCGGGAGGGGGAGAATAAAACTATTCTTTTTTATCAGCCTATAGACTTTCCTGATTGAAAGAGACTGCCAACACTTAGGAGAAGCTCCTCTCCTCCCATTTGAGAACTGGGTGCCCAGAGCTGATTTTTTTTCTCTTTTCTTCCAAAGAGGGGAGCAGCATTAGTGAGCAGGCGAGACAGCGGAGCATGGCGAATGGATTTCAAGTGGAGTGTCAGGGCCACTAATTCCATGTCAGCTAACCTTTCTCTGCAGCCTACAAGAAGGGACGTATGTCTGCTCATTACCATAATCCAACACTGTCCCTCCGAGGCTTTAATTAAAAGCAGCAAGCAGAGGTAATTATTTTTTTCTCGACATGCTTATTTATGGATGAGGGTGAATCCCAGTTACCTTGTTATACAAGGGGGTGGATTGAGTCGCATGTGGCTCATAAGTGAACAGGTACAGGGCAGGCCTGAAATGTCCCCCATCTGAAATATCATGTGTAATGACTGGTGAATTCTCATTCCCCCAGATAACACGGGGTTTGGGCAAGAGGGGGCAGCCCTGCAAGAGTAGTCCTCAGTGGGCTCTCCAGCTGTTTAATCTGCAGCAATTTAGAAAGTAATACCCCAATGGAAGATTCTCTATTAAGCTGTCCTAAAAGGACATTTCCCTTCCTACACCACTGGACACCCGTACAAGACTGAGCTTTAAAAAAACAACAGGTATTTTTAAAATTTAAACTAACTGCCTTATTTACTCTTTCTGACTGATCTGAGGGTTTCTTCCAGTTGGTTTTCCTCTAATAATGTCACCACTGGCTGCAATTGATGTACTATTTGTATAATTTAAGTTGTGGAAAAGGGTAGACCTAATTCTTTTCCTGCAAAGCTGTTCATTATGGAATAATGTTAGTAATGTCCATTTTTATCTTAATGTCTAATCATCCACTAATCTTGCCAGTGTGATGACAAGTTAGTGCTTTTATTTCTGCTCCACTTAACAGCCTGAAACTTTGGTCAGTCTCTTTATCCATTCCTTCTCCTGCGTTCCCAAATGTCAAGTACTGGGCTGAAATAAGGAGGGAAAAAAGATTCGTAAAGTAGAAACTTTATCTGCCACACTATTATCTCTGGGCATTTTTTGCCTTCACAAGGTAGCCTTCCTGATTTCCAATTGCAAATTAAAATACATTTTTTTAAAAGCAAAAACTAGACCCTCTCATCTTTTCAACGGAATCCTATTCTCCCCTTTTCAATTTCCTCCAATTCAGCGTTTTATGCGCTAATTTCTCTCTCCTTTTTAAAAGTCTTTTTTCACACAAGCGGTTCATTGTGCTGGGAGGTCGCCCTGTCACTTCGGGCAACAGCAGGGACGCCGTCATTAAAATGCGGTTCTACCTAACAATACGGTGAAAAGGTCCTCGCTATGCCGCGCTAATAGCGGTCGGCCGCGGCCGCCACGAGCCTCCAGCCGGTCACAATAACCGCCGGGCACTTGCCTGGGCTCGCCCGCCGGCGCGCGGTTGGCGGTGCCACCCAACCTTTCGCAGCTCTGCGCTGGGCTCCAGGCCCCGGTTCTCATCTGCCCAGCGCATCCTTCCCGGAGCGGGCAGAGCTCGCTGCTGCCGACCGCTCGCCCTCCCCTCTAGGCAGGCATTGTCTGGCGGCCGCGCGGAACCCAGTCCTTGGCTTCTCAGGCAAAGTGCTCCCCACCAGCTCCTCCCTTTGTATAATCTTATTGGCAGCAGAGATCCGCTCAACAATTATTTCCCCCTCTCTTCTGGGTACGAAGGAGAAGACGACGAAATGTTTCACTCTTCCCACTAAACCTGCCTTTCCCCATCCCCCTCCTACACCCATGCAAATAGACTTACCAGAATCAGGTCAGGATCCAATCGCCCAAATAAGGCCACCTGGAACGGGGAAGATGCGATGGAGTGTTTCTTTTTCCCCTATTGTATCAGTGTACTTCCATGTCAAGAGGTGTTGGTGTTGCTGTCTGGTAGGCTCTTCCTAAAGAGAGAAGAGATGGAGAGATGGGGAGAGTGGGGAGAGAGAAGCGGAGAGAGTTGTACAGATGGACCCGATGCAGTGACTGACTGGCACGCAGACACACACTTTTTGTTTGCTGCACATAATCTGCCCAATGACGCGTGACAGCCCACGTCCCCTCCCTTTAACTCTTTGCTGGGCTGGGAGCTCCCTCCGGCGCCGCCTGCCTCGCCGCTTTCTCCCGGCCTGCCGGCGCCCCGCAGATCCTGAGCGCCTTCCCGAGTGGCAACGCCTTTCTGAGAGCGGCCCGACTAGTCTCCTCCTGAAGCGTGGGGGTCCTTTGGGACTGCTAGAAGGGTAAAATCCATTTCAGGATCGGAAAGGAAGGTACCGAAAGGACTGGAAAGGGCCTTTTCCCGTTTCGGTAGGCACTTGGAGAGCCTGTAACAGAGACCTGACACCCAGCGCGCTCGCGGACCCTGCGCGTATTTCCCCAGAGTCTTGAGTTCTGCGAAAGAGCGACGGGTGTGGATCAGCCCCAAGAGGTTCTCTGGCCATTCAGCCTCCACTGACTTGCGCAGGTAGTTGCTTGGGGGAAGATACATGGGCTCCCGCTCTCTTTGGAAGCGCTCACACTACCAAGCTCTCCCGTGCAAAATTCAGGAAGGATGCGCTTTGGTGAGATCCTGGCTCAACCTTCCCGTAGTCCAGAAGATGGGGGAAAGGGACAGAGTGGGAACGCCACCAGACCTCGGAAGGGGCCTTACAGGGGTCCCCAAGTACCAGTACACGGGTATTTGGGATCCGGGATGGTGGTTGGTGGAAGAGCCCAGGTTACTGGACTCAAGCTGTTTCTACTCCTCTCACCCTCTGCATGGCGCTTCCAGCGTAGTCCCCAAGGGGGTCCCGTAAAGAGGATGGCCGGTACTCTTAAGACCTCGGGTGGGAAGGGAGAGTGACTCAAAGTAAAAATTATTATTACCGAGATGGGCTCGGGAGAGCTTTCACGGCCAGACGGTGGTGGAGGAGTGGATGGAGTTGCCGAGGCCGTCTCGGGAGCCTCGTTTGTGCGCTAAGCCACTTAGAGGCGCTGGCTTGCCCATTCAGCGCAGCAGCTGATGCTAATGACTTGAGGTCAGTAACCGTCTGAAAGTTGCAGCACTATTTCGCTGGGGGATCTCGAGGTTCCTTTTCACTATTCAGCTCTCCACTTCTAAGGAAAGGCCTTTGAGTGGTATAGATGGGCTCAACTCCCTCGCTCCACCCACACCACCACTACATTGAAGTGGGCAATCTGTCAGCTTTAGAATAAATCGGATTGTGAAGCTGGCTAAAGAGAAAGAAGCAGAATCACGACTTAGGGAAGAGACAGCCTCATTTTCTTCAAGGTTGAAATCAGATGAGTATATTGGGAGTTGGCAAAAAAAGCAGCTTCCCATGTTATTGATCCTTTTGCTGCCCTGAGACCTCTCTGGAACCCAGCAGGACAGCAGCACTGCAAGCTTTTCCCCGGAGGCTGCCTGCAGTCCCAGGCCAGGGAAGAATAGTACCCAGGAGAAATAAGAAGTGCAGGGAACTTCCCACCAAGAGAGCACTCTTCCTCGGTCTCTCCGCTCTTTTCTTGTCAGCAACTCGTGCCAATTTGAGTCCTTCTGACCAGAAAGAGCTGCTATCTAGGATTAAGATGGGGCTCCGGGAAGAAAGAGCTGCACAATCCTCATATATTGGGTGAAATGGGAGAATTCTCCCCAAATGTCCAGGTTAGTTACTGACTTTTTTCCCTTAAGGTTCTCAAACTGCAGTTTTCTTTCATCTTAAAAAGTCATTTTTTCTCTTCCAAGTTTCTGCAGTTTTAAATAGTTGGGCTAGGAGTGATCTAATGACCAAGGCTCCATGCGATGAGAGCTCTGGCATGTCTGTATGCAGGAGTCTGCATCCACAGCTGTCTTTACCCACTGGCTGGCTTCTGTCTGCTCCACTGAATCTCTGTCTGCCTCTCCATCTCTGTCTCTCCCTCTCCTTCTACACACACAGTGAAGCTATCACCACCATCCCCTCCCTCCCTATCACTTTGAAGAAAGGATTAAAGAATTAGGAATGCTGAAAGAATTGTCTCAAACATCTGGGAAACAACCCTCAGAGTTGAAGAGTGTCCTGATACATACACAAATCCAGAGAAGAAGAAAGAAGAAAAAGCAAGGGTCAGGAGAGGCATAGGTTATGATAGAGAAGTGGCTATAGGAGAGTCATAGTCCCTTAGAAACCATAGCCTGATACTATGCAAGTATGAATTTCAGGGGGGGAGGGAAGGCAGTGTTTGGGAACTTAATTCTATTAATCCATTAAACAGACACGCCTTAGTACTGTCTTGTGCTGTTGTTTAGAGAATAGAAACTTTGTCTCTGCCAGAAAAAAGTCATCTGTTCATGCAAGCAACTTAAAAAAAAATCCTCTTACATATTATAAATACAAGAGCATCCATTCCAGCATGTGAACATTTAGAAACTCTAAATGGAAAGCATTTTTCTTGTGCCTGGTCTTTCTCTCCAAAAATATAGAGAATATTTAGACTGTGCCTTCTTACAGATACTGAAACCTTGACTCCAGTTCTTATAAAATAACGTTTCTGGTACTTAAACTGAGGGTGAGTGAGTTTGACCTTCCGAATCTCAAGTGAGAAAACAGCTTAAGTTCTATACATCAGAGAGGGAAGAGATTTATTGAGAATCTGGCCAGCAGATGTTTCATCTGTTTCACTTGCCCTTTAATTAGATTTTTCTCTTGCTTTTCAGGTAAAGATCCCTAAGCAAAAGAATTTCTTACATTTTATGAGTCCAAACGACTCTTTGTCTTATGTATTAAATGATTGACATAACAAAAAACCAATAGGTAAGATTAAGTTGACATTCCTACTTCATGAGTTTTTCAGTATTTTAAGTGGTACACAGTTTGCCTGGTAACATAGATACTCTAAATGATCATCAATAATAATCCCCCTCTAATTTGTAGATAAAGAAAATCTACAAATGATTTTTTACTTTACTAGAAATTCATGAGCTAAGATGGTGCATCAACTACTTGGAAATCATTGCATTATTACATACTGTAATTTAGTGATAGTAAATGAAGGGTTGAGGCATTTATTCAGCCTCAGACAGTACTATAAAAATGTACTTCAGTCAATAGTTTTATGCAATTCACATGGAACAGTGGGTTTATGAATATATTTGGAGCTCTTTTCCCTGGGACTTTATTTCCAATTAAATTATTAGAAGGATGACAATAAAGGGTGAGTATGCTCATCTTGCTCCCCTTTGGTAAGACCCCCTGCAGGCAGAGTGAAAATACTTGTGTAGACAACTGCAGGGTTTTGGAAGAGAGGCTGGAGGGAGGTTGATAGATGATTCCCAAGGTGGTGCCTTTTATGACCTAAGTGAGAGGGTGGAGAAAGGAGAAGAAAGGCGATAGGATTCTTAGAAAATATTAAAATGAGAATGCCCTTTCTACTTCCACGGTGGAGAAACTGGGTCCAAAATATCAACTTTTGGGAGAGGAGGCAGGAGACATCTCTAAGAATATCTCAGAGTTCATTATCCTATAACAAATAAAAACACATTGCCTTTCTTTTGCTTCATAGGTCTTGGTGCATCCCCCTCCAATCCTATTTCCAAAGCACTACCAGCAAAGGCTTGGTTGTTAAAAGAGTATGGCAATTCATGGCAAAAGAAAAAAAAAATGTGCTGGAAGACAAGAGGATGCCAAGGAAACAGACGGAGCCGCTCTTTCCTAAGCTTATTAATTTCCCACAGGGAGAGTTCTGGAAGAGGCTGTGAGGGTTGGGGGAAGCAGAGACTGGAACATCAAGGATCTGCCATATCTGCATTAGCCAACCTCACTCTCCAGAATAAGGAACTTTATAAGGGGCACACTTGACTGATTACTTGTACATGAAAGAGAAATAACAATGATGGGTTTCTGGGTAAGAGAAAACACTGGTCATCTGCACAAATGTTGTTCAGAGGATTATTAACTTGGTTCCTATCACTTTGCCTTTATCATGAGAGTGGATACAAGGTGGGTTTAAAAGAGAGTGGGAGGTTGGGGGCCAGTGGGTGGCGTGATGGTTAAGGCTCTGGACACTCCCACATGGTCAGCCACAGTTAGAGTTGCAGACCTGGTGGCTTGCTTCCTCTCTCTCTCTCTGTATGTGTGTGTATGTGTGTCTGGTCAAATTAAATGAATGAATAAATACTTCTTTTAAAAAAGAGAGAGAGAGGGAGGTTATATTAATTGGATTATTTATTTTATTCCATTCATTATTTTTCATCTTGATGAGTGAAAAAGAGACAGACTAGTAAAATGTATAAAATGTATAAAAGTTTACAAAGATGTGGGGTGCTTTTTTTGTTTGTTTTTGCTATAGGACACCTGTGCTCTCAGAGAGACAGAAATTGAGAGATCACTCCCCCCCAGGGGACATGGCCATGCTGCAATCCCTTCTCTAGGGATTTCAGGCATACATGCACACACCCCTGGAGTGAGTTTTAAGCCATTGTTCATTGTGTCTGGGACTTGACACAATGTCCAGTGACATAACCATTATGCCATCTGCTGGTCCTAGGGGTACTTGTTTTTAGAAGAATACACCACATGGGACCAGCAGTTAGCGTAATAGCTATGTTGCTGGATTCCCACGTAGTCTACCGCGGTTCGAGTCCTGGACCCGGTGGTGCGTGCGTGCCCAAGATCCCAAGAGGAGAATGGAGGAGAAGGGATTTCGGTGTAGCCATCCCCCCCTGGGGGGTGATTTCTCACTTTCTATCTCTCTGTCTCTCTCTGTCTGTCTGGCGAGTGCATGTGCCCTATAGCAAAAACCTCGTGTAAAAAAAAAGAAAGAAGTATACACCACAAACTCAACTTGGTCTGTTCCTCACCCTAACTATTGCAATTGGTTCATTGGGTGATAAATGAACAAATGTTTCCTAGGCTGGTCCTGGGAAAGTCAAAGACTCAGAGATGGATAATTTTGTAGCCTCTGAGGAAGGACTGGAAGCTCTCAACTGTAGAGATCACTTCTGACTTACACTCTTCTCTTTTGGTTTTTCCTCTTTCTCAATAAGTGTTAGTTTATAATGCTGCTTCAGCTACTACTGTTGTCATTATGATGCTCCATCATTCTCCATCATTCTCAATTTAACTACCTTCTTCTCTCTGAGGGATTCCTAGTTCTAACTTCTGTTAGAGTTCAGTTGAGAGCTTTGTGTTATTCCTCTACTGGATCTGAGTTGTAGTCAACTGGCTTAACAGCTTCTGAGAATAAATTCTAGCAAGGTTAACAAATCAACGTGATATTGCAAGCAATTCCACAGACCTGAAATCCATGTGTCATGCCCACCTGTGTGAGTGTGGCTGGTGAACCATATCCAAAACCTCAATATACAATATCCCAACCCCTTGGGCCCTCCCAGCTTTTATACTCCTTCCCGGATGAATGTCTAGAGACCTGAAAAGGAATAACCTGGTTTTCTGTCAAATCCACAGGTTCCAAAGTCCCCCAGACTCAGATGCCACAGTCCTTGAATAGATCTTAGAAGGGTAGGCTTGGGGAAGGGAAGCTTAGCCAGGTCATAGTCAGTCAGTCTGATCCTTCTCACCCACTTGGACCAGACTTTTCAGGTCAGCACTAGGGGGCTGGAGGATGGCCAGCAGTCTCAAATGAGATTTTGAGAAGACTGACTCTAGGCCTTGGGACTGTCACCCAATCAAGTACCTCTCCATCAAATTTCTTCACGCAGCCTGGAAAAGGGACATTATTCTAAGATTCAGTACCTGAGTTCCACCCCTTTTCCTCTCAGCTATTGGTGGTCTGTAATTCCTGAGTTGAAAAGAAAAGCACTAATTGACGCTCTGTATGTCCACACCATGTACAACGTCAGCAGACAGATTCCTTAGCCCCTGAGCCCAGCTTGCCTTCTGAGGTGTGAACCTAGACTGAGATATACTGGGCCACTGGAGGATGAACAGCAGGAAGCGTTGCTCTGCCGAGAGAAGGGTCTAGGCAGAGGTCACACATGCCTAGGACTTTCTAGCTTGGAATCTGTCCATCCTGAGCCTTGAAGAAAGAGACATCTGATTTTCTCTAAGAGGAGGAGAGAGGGAGAATGTGGGGAGTACATATCAATTAGTAACCACAACGGTGATCATTCATATTGCTTTGTTAGAGCCTTGGAAATATAATTTCTTCATAAATTTTCCTCCCATGCTCAAACTGTTCACCTGCTCCTATGTGCCAGTTGAACTGCTTGAAGAAAAACTACCTTTTGTGATTTAAATAAAACAAATTGTAGGTTTTCCATGATTTAATTCAGGGGTATTAATGAATGTCAGTGGGGGATGTCTCCACAAGTATTGTATAGAAAGCCTAGTGCTTTGAAAAGATTTTCAAAAGCACTTAAAAATTACCAATGCCATTCTTCAGTGCTAAAGGTCTCCTAAAGAATTAAAGACAAGTTGTAAACAATAGTACTACATCACCTAATCAATACTGAGTGTGCATTATGAAGTGGAGAAATAGACAAAGGGATTGAAACTTATATTTATTCTATCATTATTATTATTATTATTATTACTATTTTTTAAATGTGACCAGTGAGAGACAGAGAGAGAGAGAAAGTGAGAAAGTCAGCTGTGAGGTCCAGGACTTGAACCACAGTCAACCATGTGGGAGTTCAGCACCTTAACCACCATGCCACTTGCTGATCCCTATATTTATTCTTGATCTTGCTAGGTGAAGAGCTGCTTCCCAGACTGATTGGAACAGTAATGTAATGTAGTGTCTGGTAATAAAATGTAATGATCAAGACATTGTTCACAATCTTCTCTAAAGTTTAAAAGAAAATGAATAATATCCAGAGTTGCCAAATAAATCATTTACAAATTTCTAAGAATTTCTAAGAATATACTGAACTGAATGTTAAGATTTCCTAGGCCTAAAATTCAATTTAGGTCTGAACAAATTTATACCTAATCAGACTTGGACGTGTGTGTGTGTGTGTGTGTGTGTACATACACGTGCACTTAAGAAGATCATGAGTGAATGTTGAAGTGGCATTTAAAAAAAAAATAAGGTTCAGGACTGTCCTTTTCCTTGGATGCATGTGCATAAGGTAGTCCGTGCTCTTTGTTGCAAATTTTCATGCAAAGCAGTTGGTCATGGAAAAGCAAATTCAATAGAGTTATGAAGAATATATTTTCTGAGTATAATTTTACTATGGAATATTTTGGGTGGGTAAGATCAGATGCCATATGGCATTATCTACATTGTATTGTAGATTGTTTACCCAAGGCCCTAGAAAGTTACTAATGTTTGCCAGACAAGTGAGGTTCCCCTGAAATGGTGAAAATACCCTGGAGAAAAAAACGATGCACTGAGAACATAACAGGTTCTATTTCTTACCTGGGGAACCAAATTAGCTGCTCTATTTCCAGGCCCCTCCCTTACAGTTGAGTTTGGTTACACAGTGTGGGCTTAGCAACAAAGCGGAGACGTGCCTGCTAGACTCAGACAAGCCTGGAGGTCTGTATTCCTCGTGCCCCCTCAGTAAAGAGCTACCAGTGCAGAGGTCAAATGACTGATCTGATGTGGACAAGCCGGGTCTAACTAGGAAAGACCCAAAGAGAACACCGCCCAGAAAGTATCACGAAGAGCTGACACTGCTCTCAATGTGCCTCAGTTGATTCACCAAAGAAGGCAGAGCCCTGACACTGGGCAGGATCTTAGAACAAGATACCATCCGTGAGGGGAGAAGGAGCTCTCATAAAAGCTGCGTGCGCAGCCCGTGAACGTGGGACAGAAAGAGGCCTCGCGGCGCTGACGTTGCGCTGCAAACACGAAGGGACCAACCTCAGTTCCCAAGGGCCAGGCACGGTTCCCACGGGTTCCCACGTTCTCTAGCCTCCTATCACTTTGAAATTAGTGCCAACACTTGCCTCCTGCTAGGCGACCACTTTCCCCCAAGAATGGCACCTGGTAGTGGGTGGGACCTGGGAGATCAGCAACACTCCTTTCTACACCACCTGCCCCAATACACAACCTTTCCCAGCTGGTGACCCGACCTCCTCCCCAGTGGAGGAGCTCCGGTTCCCTTCTGTTAGGAGCTGGGCTGCTGGTGACCTAGCTCAACTTTGGTTTTCCTCCAGATGAACTCTAGCCAGCATGGCCTCCAGAATCGCGGTGAGGACTCCCTCCAGTAAGGGTGAAAGAATGAGGGTGAAAGCAGCTTGCTGAGTAGATGGTAAAAGATTACTTCCAAGAGCCTGGACTAGTTTCATTGCAGTTGTGGACATCCCGGAGAGGTCTCAATACCTTCATAAATGAGCATTCTCCTTAGTTAGAAGCCTGGAAAACTGACCAGGAAAAAAGACCAACAACACGGGCTCAGGCAGGCCCACAACTCCACCAGGGCGACTGCACCATCTGTATTTGTACTGGTTCCCCACTCGTAATTTAATAGGTATGTGCTTCAGACCATTCGTGACCTGAGGTCAGTAGAGGAATCCTTTTCATAATAATGGTGAGGGCTGAGTTGATATTAGCAAGCGCATAACGCGATGCCCCGATGCCCAGCAGGTAGCAAACCCTATTTCGGTGCTGTCTATTGCTACTAACGCTGCCTGAGCTTCCTCACTGGCATATTTCGGACTGTACTGTGCATCCGCTTTCAAAATGACTCGGCATAGAATGAGGATTTCTGGTCGTTTCTAGGGAGACCGGAAGGAGATACTGGAGGACAAAGAAGGCAGGAGGAATCTGTTCAGGGATCCCCTCCACCGCTGAAGGGACTGAAGGGTTCAACCACGGGCCATGATCCCTATCCTTTTCTCGCAGTCCCCCACCTATCCTGTCCCGGTTTAATATTGTGACAGAGATGCCCGTTTGCAGGGAGGCCTGCCTCAGTAGATCCAGATGGGAGTTCTACTTACCACTCTTCTCTACCCTCCCCAACCCCATGCCCATCCGGGGAGTCCTTTCTCTAGGCCTGGTAGAAACGCCATGGGTCACGAATAGGGTGCCACCATAGGAACAAGGGGAAATCAGGGTGGCAAGGGCTAATGCCGATGGGTACGGAAGAGGAGAAGGAGGTGAATGCGTCGCTGGCTAGTGACCAAAAGCAAGGCCTGGGGGTGGGCGAGATTGGGCAGCCAGCCCTGGCTCAAGGTCCAGAGGGAGCTCGGCCTCTCCTCTCCTGCAAAAAGAGAAAGGTTCTAAAACCGGGTGGCCCATGAAAGCAGGCTGGGCGTTCCTGGCCCTCCTTACACACCTAAGACCGGGAAGTTCTCCCGGGGAGGCCTCGAGCCTCGCGGTGGGCAAAGGAGCCTCGAACACTGCAGACGTCCCCAGCCGCCGCCGCAGGCCCCGCCCCCGGCGCCCGCACATGGGCTGCGCGCAGAGCACTATGGGCCGCGGGGCCTGGAGCTCGGAATGGGCCTGGGGAGCCTAGCAGAGCCGCTCCAACACCACGCCGCTTCTGCGCAGGCGCAGCCCCGAGCAGTCACAGCCCGGAGCAGCAGCCTGATGCCCCCAAGGCCGCAGTCTCACACTGCGAAACCTCCTGCCCAGTCTGGGGTCCGGTGAGAGAGATAAGCTGTGGTGGACTTCCAATACCGTTTCCTCCCGAAGAACGAGAAAGCCTCCAAGAAGTTCGAAAACTGGAATCCTAGCCACTTAAGTTTGAATCCCGAGTCTGCAACCTACTAACTGTACGTCTGAGAAGATCACGTCAAACGGTTTGACCTTAAGTTTCTTCATTTGTAAAATAGTAAAAACAGCATCGCTTTCATAGAGGGCCCATCATGAGAACGAGTGCAATAAGGCTGGCAGAGCATTTAGCCTGCCACATAGGAAGAGCCCAGAAGGTAATTGTTTAAAGCATCTCAGTGTCTCCCACTTCGAAAGGCTGAGTAAATATAATGTCTAGCTCTCAGATCTCCTACTACATGTTTTCTATTTTTCAGAGAAGAGCAGAATGCAAAAGTGTGTGTTGGGGTGCGGGACGGTAGAGCTCCGGATTTGAGAGGACAGTCAGGTGACACTTCTGGAAGCTGAATTCTGGTCCTTTGGGCCTTTCCTCTTCAGTTTCTAGAGACAATGTAAAAGAACTGGAAAGGCAGGGAAAGGGGGCTTGGAACATGGAAGGTGCTCAGCAGTGGAAAATGACTGCAAAAATCAGAGACCAGGAGTCTGTCTGAGGTGGGAAGGAAGATGGAGTTGTGATTGGCTGCTCTTTCTCAGTCCCATGCAGCCAGTAGGCATGTGGCCTCTCCATGTTAGGAGCATTTCTGTGTGACTATGTCGTGGCCCTGGAAAGGGAAGACCTGAAGGAGGGGATGGCAGTACTGCAGGGGAGCAAGTTCTGAGGACAGGACAAGCAGGGGGTGGATATGGCTAGGGAAATGTCCTGGCAGGAGACAGAGCACACTTGAGTCAAGAGCAGTAAAACTCGGCTGTGAGAAAGGAAATAGAAAAGACGGGAGCACATCTGGGGATGAATTAGGCCTCTGGTGGAGGGTTGGTTTCTGTGTATTCCCCAAAGCATGAAGATTCAATCTGGAGCCAACACCTTACATTCACAGACCCTTTCTGAGTAGAGAATCATACCTGTATCACCATCTGCCATATCATGTCCCTGTCCTTCAATACCAGCATCCTCCTCTGACTTTGTGAATAGGAACACTTAAAACAGCCTTTGAAAACATTTTTGGATAATATATTTTAAAAAAGAATTATTTTATTTAACTTTATTTACATTTATTTATTTGTTTATTTATTTATTTTAATTTGACCAGAGAGGGGGAGAGGGAGAGAGAGAGAGAGAGAAAGCCACCAGGTCCAGGATTTGAACCAGCCACATGGGAATCCGGCACCCTTAACCATCACGCCACCTGCCCCCCCCCCCCCAATAAGACATCCAAGAAAACATCGCTCCACATAGTATTCAAGACCATACCCTTCTGCTTTTTTCTTGGGGGCAGAGAATGCTGATGTAGCAACAATAATGGGGAGGGGGTGGTATTTCATACACTTTTGGCTCTTAGATCACGCTCCCTTCAGACCTGGACTTTTAGCAGAAAAGAGTGTAAAATAAAATCACACCAATTCCTCAGTGCTCGACTCCCAGGGCAAAGGAGACACTGGAGAGGAGCCACAACTTGGAAAAAGATTTATTTTTCCTGGCCATAAATCTCGTCCCCTTGTTCCTCTGCCCAACGAAGCATGATAAAGTCCTTTTCCATAAAGTATTCAGTATTAGAGCCACAAAGCTCCCCCAATCAGTAGCCATCTGCTTCTACCATAACTGCTGTTGCTGAAGCAGGGAGAGCAGCCGCAGAGAAAGGGCACCACTGTTAGGCTGCTGGACAAATGAGGAGTCTGAATAGCTTTGGTTTTCCTTGTGTATCAGTATCTATAGAGACAGGAGAAGAAAGGCCGCATTATATTGATACAACAATTGTAAAACAAAACACGGAAGAGGCATCTAAAGGGCAATATCGCATGCATCAGGGGTCCCCAGATAAAAGGGGCACTAACAGATTTATAGAAACCTTTAATTGGTTTTCAATTGAAAGCTAAAGAGGCAGAGGCCAAGCTGTGAAGAGTGGCAAAGTGCTCTCCTTCAACCTTCTGGAGGCTTGATCCATTTCATGGGGAGAGAAAAGAGGATCCTCAAACCCTCCCGGTGCCTCTGCCAGAGCAGGGAAGAACGACGCGTTTTAAGAGTTTCTGGGCTAGGGAGTTACCAGCCTGATCTTGAGAGACTCTCTCAATCTCTGTCTCTCTCTTCTCTCAATCTTTTAAAATTTGCTATAGAGCACGTGCACTCACCAGAGACAGAAGGAAAGTGAGACATGGGGGTGGAGGGGAGGATGGCCACAGCTGTCCCTTCTCCTCTGCTCCTCTCTCCGTATTTTGGGCATGCACGGACACACGCGCGTGTTTCCCAAGCCGCTGGGTCCGGACTCAAAACAGCTCAGTCGGCCATATGGGATCCAGCCGCCTTAACCACCACGTCACCAGCTGGTCCTCTTCCACCCTCTTTCCTCCTTCTCCCTCTCCTGCAGACCAGTGGGCAAGTGCAGAGAGGAGGAAGGGGAAAATTGAAAAATAAATCTACCTTCCCAGCTCCAGAAAAATAGACTCTATGCCAATCAAGCTCAGACTTTAATCCAGTTCACTCACTAGTGGGGAGGGCTCTTTGAAAGAAACCGGAGTCCCGCCCTCATCCTCCAAACAATCCTCCCTTCTTTCCTTTTTCAGACTCAAACAGGAGAAAACTAAAAATTACGAGTCTTCCCAGTTGGTGCAGTGAGAAGTCTTCGCTGGCGCCCACTGGGTCTATTTCAGAGCGGATCTTCCCACTCGGCGCGCCTTTTCTTAACCCCTTCCTGAGCTGCGGGTCGGCAGTGCCCACCCACGCAGCAGCCCCAGACGTCGGTCTGTCTGTTCCTAAAGCTAATTTATTAGTCCGGCCCTCCATTATCACTTTCAGTTTCCTAATTAATTAAAGATAAAAGGCAATGGCGCAAATTACGATTATGAGGGAACTGGAAGAAGGTTTGGAATAAAATGGGAGAAGAGAAATATGATTAATTGAACGACATGATAGTGAAACGTCAAGTGCGAGGAGCAGGCCCCAGGGGGTCAAACGCTGACTCATCAGCGTGGCAGGTGCGCCCCTCCGCCCCTCCCTGCCCCCCCCCCCCACGGTTAATTAACAGGGACTCAGCCACCAAAAAAGGTCACTTAGGTCCGAAGCCTTCGGAAGAGAGAACTGAGTTCCCAGTTCAGCTCTGAACTCCACTAGAAGCCTGCCGCCCAGTCAGCCCTAGCCCACACCCTCGCCACACACGGTCGGATTTCCGTAGTTGGGACCAGTGATCCACCCCGCGCCAGGAGCGCCTTTCGCTCGAAGCGCACCGTGTTACTGCGCGGACGCGCCGGCTGGTCCCGAGATCTGCCACTCTCGCTGCTATCCTTGCACATTCCTCTAGCGAGGCTAACTCTTCGTGAAATGGCAGGAAAACAAGTCTAGTAGGTCAGAGATCGCATTTGCTCGTGTAAGGGATTAATAGAGCCCTTGTCTGAGGCTGCTCTCTAGAATTACGTTTGGGATTAAAAGGCAGACGCGGCAGAGGCACACATTTTGCATTCACTGGTCGTTGTGATTAATGTTTCCGAAGGGATTTGTGCTGGGAGCTTACAGAACGTGCTCTGGGGTCTAAAACCCGACGGTCCGCAGCGCAGGGGCGAGCGAGCTGAGTGTCTGAGGGCACTATGGGCACGCGCCCTAACACCGGGGGATTAGAGCAGACGTCAGATGGGCTTGGGGATGCGAGACACCTCGGCCTTTTAGTGCCCTCCCCTCCCCTTCCTCACTCCCGCGCAACTGCTTCCGAGGAAAACAGAGAGGACTGTCTAGGGAGGCCGACCTGAGGCCTTTGGGTGTGTGCGTAAGGGAGGATGCTCTTGAGTTGAACTTGTCGGCAGGAGGAAGGGGTTCGGTACCACGCCACTGAATTTTATGCGTCCATCTAGCACAGAGAATCCCAAACTCCGAATTCCTGGGAAGCACTGCTCCCGAACGCCAATACTCACCCTCAAATCAAACAGCCATCATCCCAGGTCCTTGGAAGAGAATGGCCTCAATCTCCGCGAGCTGCCATTCTCAGAGCTGTTTCCGAGGGCACCCGCGGAAGCACCTGTGGGGAGTAGCCAGAGCCTGCGTGTGAAACACAATCCCTTCCACAACGCCTCCCAATGGGCATACCTCCCAGCACCGGTGAAGGGCCACAAGGGAGGGGAGGTAGCAGCATGCACGGGGAGGGGTGAGAAGGAAGGAAAGCAGGCAAGGAAAAACATCAAAAGTAAATAGTGAACGAGAGGAGGGAGGCGTGAGAAGAGGAGAAAACTGGAGAAATGGGAAGGGGGTGATAGCTGCTGGCGGTGGGCGTTACCGCACTCCGGCAGAAGGGGGCGCCTTTCTGGCGGAGACAGCTCTCCCACGGGCCGGGGCGGGACAACCCGGCAGAGCCCGCCCTCCGGCTCTGGCTCAGGGGTGCTAGGCGCCCCCTCCTGGATACTGCGCAGCTTCTCCTAGTTGTCCCGGGGGGTTCTCAGGGCCAGCCACTGCTCCTTCCGCCGGGCCAGGGGTGAAGGGCGGCGAACGGAAGGTCAAACGAGTCAGTGGGTACGGTGCTGGAGGGGTCAGGACCCCCTTACCTCCGGCCTCTAGGCTTTCTTACCTGGGGCTGTAGGGTTGACTCCTCGGAGCGCAGCTCCTGCGGGCCCCTCGGCTGCCCCGCGCCCCTCGGCGCTGCGCTCCTGCCCAGACTGGAGAGCCTGCGGAGGAGCCTGCCCGTCTTGCAAAAAACGGTCCCGGGCTCTGCTGCAGCAGCTGGGAGGGAGGGAGCGACGGCCGGCTGCTGCCGGGCGGCGTCTGGGGGCCGCGAGCCGAGCGCAAGGAGCCGCCATCTGGAGCCTCGGCAGCAGGCGGGAGTGGGGGTGCAAGGGAAGGCGCCTGGGGTCCGCGGGTGGGAGCGGCGCCCGGCGGTCCGTGTGCTTGCGTGGGAGGGAGGGTGTGAGCCGCACTCGGCCCCTGGGGAGGAGCAGCAGAGGCCTGCCCCCCGCACAACTCCCGGATTCCGGGGCAGCCCCGACTGGCAGGTTTAGCGAAGGAGCCGGGAGCTAGCTTGGCAGGCCGTCCTCCCTTCCCCAGCCTGCAGCCACTCTCCCGGTGGGGGCCGAGAACTGGGAGAGGAGACCCCAAACACCGAAACATGCGCACACACCCGTTGCCCGTCAGAAGTGGTTTTCTCATTTCCCTTTCCTCCCACCTTGTCCATCCCACTCCGGAAACATTCTTCTCCAAACCGCACGGACTTTTGGACACCTCCACCCTAAGCCTACTTCAGCCAGAACGTGGGACAGGCACTAAAAGGATGTCACCCTTGGGGATAAATACTCTCCAGTTTCCGGTGGACGGTGGAAGAGGAACCAACGAGGGACGCTGCCAAAGGGATGGATGTGGGAAGCGCATCCTTGCGCATTTAGCGTAGGGAAGGAGAGAATAACTGGGGGTGGGAAGTGTGCTTTCTCCCCTCCCTCCTTTCATTTCAGACCTTCTTGATGCTTTTATTTCTTTAACTTTGAAAAACATTTCCTTTTCCTGAGTCTGGACGGAGTGGGGAGTAAACTCAAGGAAGGACAAACGCCCCATGACTGTGGGTAAAGCCAGGGTACAGGTTCTGGGAACCCAAACTCCAGCGTCGAAGCCGTCTCTGAGAGGGACGCCGTCAGACGTAGGTTTTAGCCCAGCATAAGGGAAGCTGATGATTGGGTTTATGGGAGGTGGCGGGTGGTCTGAATTTAAAATAAAATAAAATAAAACAAAATAAAGGCAACCCCATTCTCACCCTAAGGCATTAAAAGACACCCCCACCCCCAGCTGTCTCGTGTCCGGCAGAATGGCATTATGTAAAAGACCTGGCATGTCACCCAGTGGCACATCTGGTAGGTGTAGATGGCATTCATTAGCACGGGGCTTCTACTCTGCAGCATGCCAAAGCCCTGACAGAGATGCCCGCTGCCAATCATTCATTCGCTGCCAATCCCAGAGCGCGGCCGGGAGGGATGGCTCCCTTCCACCCTGGCACCAGGGCTGGAGGAAACAATGTGTTGAGAAACGAAGAGATGAAAGCGGAGCTGAGGATGCGAGGCACCCAACAGATGTATCCCGGGAGGAGATAACGGTGCGAAGAGTCGTTTAGCAAGAAAGCATATGCAGGATCTCAGGAGGGAGGCTTGAGTAGGGGTTCGCCTGCCTGGGGCTGAACTGAAGGAGGGGCCGGGGAACCCCTTCGCAGACCTGGAAGGCGACATTGCCTGTTTAAAAACACACAAAGATCCACACCCCCGCCCCCTGTTTGTAAGACTTCCTCCTCTCTCCCTCTGGTTTGTCACTTGGACCTCTGTTTATCTAGAAACTAAATAGTTCTGAAAAGATCTACTTCTCTGCCTTTGTCATGGCTTTCCGATGATCAAGATAAAGAGCGCCTTCCTGTTTGTGATTTTGCACCATTCTCTAACCTTGTAACCGTGGAGGGTGGGGGAGGGAAGGGTGCCGGGCTATCTGTACTGTGTTTCAAAGGGCAAAAACTCTTGTTTGAATTCCTAGCCTTTCAAGGGGGATAAAGCTAAACAAAGGAAACCGAGGAAATTATTAAAAAGACAAAGGAAGATTAAACATGAAATCCAGGGTTGCTTCTGAGGTGGTTCTTTTTCCCAGGCTACATAGTGGTTAACTAGGTATTGTTTTTTCTTTATGCCATAAACATGTTTTTATTAATATTCTTTTTACATTCACTGCATAATAAAATAACTATAACAAAATTCAGGGTTTGGAGAGTTTGTGGGACTCACTGTAGCTGTTTTGTAAATTTTGCCAAAGGGTATGTGTGCTTGCCAGAGGGGGAGAGGGAAGGGGGAAAAAAGGGAAAGTGAGAAAGCACCCACTTTGGGCATGGACACACTGCTGCAATGCCTTCTCCATTTCTCCCCCTTCAAGGGTTTTGGGCATGTAGGCACATGGCCCCAGCTTCCAGTGAGCCAATATAGGATCCAGCCACCTTTATCACACACCATGGACTGGCCCAGAACTCACTGTATGAGTTGAGTCTAATCGAACAGTTCTTTGTTTTATATATACATGTGTGTGTATGTGTGTTTAAAAACAATTATTTAATTTTGTTATAATATTTATTATTATTAGTTTTTGGAGAGATTTTTGCTACAGGATACGTGTGCTCGCCAGACACACACACACACACACATACACACACACAGAGAGAGAGAGAGAGAGAAAGTGAGATATTGCCCTGCAGGGTGGGGACTTGGCCATATTGCAATCCCTTCTCCTCTATTTTCTTTTGTGGATTTTGGGCACACTCACACCTGGTGTGAGTTTCAAGCCACTGAGTTCAGTACTTGAACCGCAGTTAACACTTGGGAGTCCAGCACCTTAACTACTATGCCACCTGGGGATCCCTGTTATTATTATTTTTAAATTTGACCAGAGAGAGACAGAAAGGGAAAGTGAGAAAGCAAGCCACTAGGTCTGGGACTCGAACCATGGTTTGCCATGTGGGAGTCCAATGCCTTAACCACCATACCACCTGCTGACCTCTTTATGTGTGTTTTTATGTGTGCATATTACCTATAAAATTATGCTCTTTCTAGTCTAAGTATATGCTATAAAATATTTGGGACATACTTAAACTACAAGTTTATTTGTGGCTAATCTGAAATTCAAATTTAACTGGGCAGCCTCTATATTCATATGCTCAATCTAACAACTTTGGCTATGTTGGCTCATGGTCACTATATAATAATTCTAGGCATCACGCCTTTTTTTTCTTTAAAAAAATGTGTCATAGGGTGCGTGTGCTCACTGGAGAGAGACAGAGAAAGAGAAAAAGTGGGCTCGCACTCCCCCCCACCCCCCGAGATGATGGCAATGCCACAAACCCTTTGCCTTCATTTTCCTCTAGGGCTTCTGGGCACACACGTACACAAGCGCACTGTGTTTCTCAGAACACTCGGTTAGGATCGTGCAGTCAGACTTGTGGGATCCAGTCACCTTAACCACCATGCTACTGGCTGGCCCCACATCATTGTTTTAAGCATGAACAAAGGGATGGGGACTAAGAGCTTTTCTTACTTTTCCTTTTATAAGTGAAGAAAATACTTTCAATTTTTGTTAACCAGACCTGAATTACCTGGTCACAGATACCTGTGAAGGAGTCTGGGAAAAGTCCTTTTAAAGTATAAAAGAATAAGGATAACGGGGTTGGGAGTGATTGTTGGGTTGCAACCATGGGTATCTGCCAAAAAGTCTAAAAGGCAAAGAAGACTTAATGTTAGTATCAAGAAAGAACAGATTATCCTGTTTTATCGTTGTTTTAAATAAAAGTCTTCTGTTTTCTTTATAGTCATTTAAGAGATACTGTACTTTCATTTAGCAATTTCTTTGTGAATTTCATCAAATTCTATTTCAAAATATGGGCTTGGGCTTGATCAATATGTTCATAAGACAGCTGACATAAAATCTGGTTTTATTTAAATGAAATTAATCATTGCAGGAAAAGTATAAATAGAACTTGCTTATAAATTTAAATGAAACAAGAAAATGCTCTTGGTATTAGAAGAACTAGAGTTTGAATCCCTATGCTGTGGTCACTGTGTGTGTAACTTTGAGTATTTTACTTTCTCAATTTTTTTTTCCACTTGTAAAATGGATTGATAATGCTAGTATCTTGTTTGGTTGTGGTAAGAATTAGAGGTCATGGCACACATAGAAGATTTTACAGTATGGTAATTCTCAGAGATCCTGCAGGAAACAGAATTCAGCCAAAATGGATTATATGTAGAGACTACTTACAAAGAGGTACGCAGGGATGTGGGAATAAACAAGACAGTGAGGTATGCAGAAACTAGCACAGTGAGAAGTCTTTTTTTTTAAAGTGAATTATTTTATTTAACTTTACTTATTATTATTATTTTTTAATTTGATCAGAGAGAGAAACAGAGAGAGAGAGAGAGAGAGAGAGAGAGAGAGAGAGAGAGAGAAAGTGAGTAAACCAGCCACCAGTTCTTGGACTTGGATTTGAACTACAGTCGGCCATGTGAGATGCCAGTGTCTTTAACCACAAAGCCACCTGAGAAAGGAATCAGTGTTTGTAAAGCCTGGTACAGACTAGAGCTTTGAAGGAGGGGCCCAGTAAGAAACAAGAAGACTTAGCTACTATCAGGATGTCATGGTAGGACAGGGAAGGAACAAAGAAGAAACATCCAGACCTTTTTCTTCTCACACCCTCCCATTTCATGTTAATGTCTTCCATTGGCCAAAGCCACCTGGAAGCTAGCCAGCAAGGTGTTGGAGCATGATGATGAATTTGCCTGTGTCAGCTTCTGGGGACACATAAGCAGGCAGAAAGGGATGGAGAATGGATCTTAGGGAGACGAAAGAATAACTAGCACATGATTAAAATTCTCTGAGGACTCTTTCTACAAACAACTTGGAAATTTGGGAAGACTTTGCAAGTCTAGACCGGGAGGAATTGGAGAGTATGCCCTTACTGACTTCCTTTGGGCATCCCCAGGTCTTTGTCATTCTGTGGCTTCCTGTGTCAGGACCAGTCTTGCTGTGCCTGGTTAGTCACTCACTCACTGTTGTTTTCAAGAAAATCAGCCAGCCTTGAGCAAAAGGTAACTATCTTATAACAAATTAGCCCCACAGCAATAGGAAATTCTGCTAATGGCTTTCCCTGAGTTCAGAGTCTGGGTAGACTTCAGACGGATTTAAGCTTTCCTCTTTCCAACTTTACCATCCCAATCCTTTCTTCCTGTCTTGAACATACTGGGTGCATGTGTATGTGTACCCAAAATACTGAGAGGAGAATGGAAGAGAAGAGATTGTGGTGTGGCCATTGCCCCTGGGGGATGAAGGTGATTTCTCACTTTCTCTCTGTCGCGTCTTTTCCTTTTTTTTTTTTTTTTTTTTTTTGGAGAGTTTTTTTGTTATTGGGCATGTGTGCTCTCCAGAGAGACAGAGAGAGATGGAGAGAGACAAAGTGAAAAATCACCCCCCAGAGGAGATGGCCACACCACAATCCCCTTTCCTCCATTCTCCTCTCAGGATTTTGGATACACACACACATGCACCCAGCATGAATTTCAAGCTACTAGGTCTGGGACTCAAACCACAGTCAGTCATGGGGGAATCCAGTGATATAACCACTGTGCCACCTGCTGGCCCCTCTGTCTCTTTCTGTCTGTCTCCAGTGAGCACACATTCCCTATGGGAAAACTCTAAAAAAAAAAAAATTACAGCAAATATCAGTCTTGTGTGTTCACTGTAGACATTAACACAAACAAAAGCCTCATTTCTGAACCTCTTAGAAACTAAGATCTTCAAAACCTAAAAGGACTTA
The DNA here is from genome assembly GCA_026018925.1 of Tupaia tana. NCBI lineage: Eukaryota > Metazoa > Chordata > Mammalia > Scandentia > Tupaiidae > Tupaia > Tupaia tana. The sequence continues at coordinate 24,830,514 of JAKSZU010000017.1, forward strand.
GCAAATTGACAGTCACTGTTTTAGTGTAGAGAAGCAGTGTAACTAAAAAAATGGAAAACTAGGAGTAGAAATGAAGATGAGTCCTTCTGGAAGTTCCAACAATAAATAAAGTACTGCAGTCCTCTCAGCTTGCCTTCATGGCATGGGAACTTAACAGCACCAGACAATAAATACCAGTGGGGCCAGCAGGTAGCATGGTGGTTAAGGCACTGAACACTCCCACATGGCTGACCACAGTTCGAGTCCTGGACCTAGTCACTCGCTTTCTCACTTTCCTTCTCTCTGTGTGTCAAATTAAAATAAACAAAAGAAAAAATAAAATAAATAAATCTTTTAAAAAAAAACAATAAATACCTGTAAAACTGATTGACTTCTGACTACCTGGTGAAACTAGTGAAAGTTATGAATAAAGAAATAGTTATTTAAACCTTCTGAAAATGGCCCAAGGGGCAAACAGCAAATGAAGCAATATCTATTCAAGGAAATCCATGAAAAATTTGGTACAGGGACCAACATATGGCATAACGGTTATGTTGTTGGACTCTCACATGGTTGTCTGCGGTTTGAGTCCCAGACCCAGCAGCTTCAAACTCATGCCAGATGTGTGTGCATGTATGCCCAAAATCCTGAGAGGAGACTAGAAGAGAAGGGATTACGATGTGGCCGTCCCCCTTGCGGGGTGATTTCTCATTTTCTCATTTTCTCTCTATTTCTCTGTCTCTCTGGTGAGCACATGTGACCTATAGAAAAATCTCTCCCTCTTTAAAAATATCTGGTACAAAAGGGTTGAGTTTGTGGTATTTGGACTATGATAACACCTTTCCTCCCAGTTCAGCAAGGCAGATTGTACTGCAGACTTCTGTGGACAAGAACTGGGCTTTTAATTTTATTTTAGAGAGAGTTTTGTTATAGGTCATGTGCACTCTAGAGAGACAGAGAGACAGAAAGGGAGAAATCACCCCTCCCCAGGTGGGTGACCATGCTACAATCCCTTCTCCTCCATTCTTCTCTTGGGAGTTTGGGCACACACGCACACACACACCTGGAGTGAGTTTGAAGCTGCTGGGTCCAGGACTCAAACCACGGTCGACTATATGAGAGTCCAGTGATATAACCATTATGCCATCTCCTGGTCCCAAGAACAGGGCTTCCTAACACCTAGGTCTTAGCTGGGAGACTTTCTTTGCAATAGAAACAGAACTTCAGCTTTTCTCAGTTGCCTGTTGTTACAACTAAGTCTTGGGTGAATACAGTGGGGAGGTGGTAGCTTCCTTCTTCTAACAACCACTACTTTATAATAATGGAGTTTTTAAAAAAATATTATTTTATTTAACTTTATTTATTTATTTTAATTAGACCAGAAAGGGACAGAGAGAGAGAGAGAAGGAAAGTGAGAAAGCAAGCCACCAGGTCTGGGACTCGAACCATGGTCGATAATGTGGGAGTTCAGTGCCCCTATACACCACGCCACCTGCCGGCCCCCATAATAATGGAATTTGTACCTTGGGTATGGCACATTGAGGATACTGAGGCCCTGAGAGCCCTTCCCTTGCCCCTTGAAGTGAAGGTTCCACACCATGACAGGCAAGCTGAGAGGACTGCAGGCTGCTGCTTGTCGCAACCCACTTCCACCCCATCTAGGAAATACTCAGCTCCTGGGGCTGGTGTGTCACTTAGAGAGAAGCTCATCATCGTCTCCACATCCAGCCTTGGCTCTGAAATTTTGCCATGGAGGAGAACCAGGTAACCAAGCACATAGTTCCTAATCTCTTCCCAAAGGAATGGACCGGATTTGAAATTGAGTGTAGAGAAGTTGAAATCTGAAGGCCCTCTCTAGAACAGTAGAGCTTATTGTGAAAGGTAGTTGGGAGGAGTCTACTGTAGATACGACTTACAGGCCAGCTAATTTGTAGGAGAGAACTGAGGAATCAGACAGCTGGGAGGAGCTTTTCTGGGATGAATACAAGTATCAAACACTTGATCTCAGAAACTGTTCCACCCACAATGTGATTGGATTGGTGTGTAGATCAATTTATGTCTGGGGCACTATTGAAAACAATAGTGCAATCAGGCAGAAACCAGTAGAGTTTAACAGCTGGGTATAGTTAGGAAAAGCATGGAGGGATATCTTAGCAGAATCACTGTCATCCCAGAGTTACTATAGGATATACCCAAAGCTATGCGTCTCTGATGGCAGAGCATCAGGAGCTTACTAAGGGGTGTGTGTGTGTGTGTGTGTGTGTGTATGTGCACGCGCACGCATGCGCGAGGCAGGGGGGGTGTGTGGCGCTGCAGGGCGGGGCAGGGAGATGGCCTTCAGGAAGGTGTCCTGGCCGTGATAAGAGCGTGTGTGGAAGAAGGGCAATAGACTACTAAAATGACCCATCAGTTACTAAACAAATAAACAAGAAAAAAACAATAAGAGGCCTGGGAGAGAAGGGCAACCAGTTTCTAGAGTTGTATTATCTAAAATATCTATAGAGTTTATAAATAAAAATTATGCAACATGCAAAGGAAAAGGAACGTAAGACCCATATGCTGAACAAAAGACAGGCAATAAGAACTTCCTTTGAGAGAGAGAGTTAAACAAAAAAGCAGAGATGATCAGACTGGATAAAAACACATGATCTAAGCAGATCTTGTCTACAGGAAAAGCACTTTAGATATGAAGACAGCTCAAAAGTAAAAAGAAAGAATACCAAAAAAACAGCAATCACAATAAAGTTAGAGTGACTATACTAATATTAGAAAAAACTTTAAAATAAAATAAAACAAAACACAAATGTAACTAGAGCTAAAGAGGGAATTTGTGTTTGTTTTTATTTCAGACAGGGTCACTTTTGTTGGGATCCTTGTGCCTCTGTTCTCCCAGCTGGAACTACAGCTTCACATCACTCTGCTACCTTTTTTTTTTTTTTTTTTTTTTTTTTTTTAAATGGTTCTTGCCATAAAGTGAATACCTCCCTAGAGAGACACAGAAAGACAGGGAGAGGGAAAGTGAGAAATCACCTCCCAGGGGGGATGGCCAGGCTGCAATCCCTTCTCATCCATTCTCCTCCTGGGATTTTGGTTACCTACACACAGGCCCAGCGCAATTTTTAAGCCACCAGTCCCCAAACTCAAAGTGCAATCAGCCATATGGGAGTCCAGCACCTTAACTACCATGCCACCTGCTGGCCCTCTGTTGGCTGTTTTTTAAACAGGGTCTTGCTATATTCCCCATGCCAGCCTTGAGCTTGAAATCCTACCTTGACCTTTCTAAATTGTTGGGATTACAGTCCTAGCACACAATAGTCTACTATGATTGGGCCAAAGAGAGAGACTTTTCTAATGATAAGTGGGTCAATCCTTCAGAAAGATATAACAATTAGATAGTGTACAATTATTACATTGTACCTGTTAATTGGGCACCAAAATTCATGGAGCAAAAATCAAGAGAAATGAAGGAAGAAACAGACAGTTCAACAGTAATATTGAATAGTTGGAGAGCTCTGTATCACTATTTAAATAATGGATAGACGAACTAAAGCAGATCTAAAAGGAAATGAAAGACTGGAACACTATAAACCTGCTTGACCTAACTAATATCTTTTTTTTTCCCTAAATTTATTGAATTACATTAATTTTACCAAAGAGAGACAGAGAGAGAGAGAGAGAGAGAGAGAGAGAGAGAGAGAGAGAGAGGAGAAGAAAAGTGAAAAAGCAAGCCACTAGGTTCAGGACTTGAACTGTGGTCAGCCATATGGGAGTGCCCAGTGCCCCAATCACCACACCACCTCCTGGCCTCCCTAACAGATAGCTTTAAAACACTCTGCTCAACAACAAAATATACATTATTCTCAAGTGCCCATAGGACATTTTCTAGGATAAACTATAAAGCAGTTCATAAAACAAACATCATTAAATTGTCAAGGATAGAATTAATAAAAGCATGTTCTACAACCACGTTGAAGGAAATTAGGAAATAGCAATGAAAAGTTTGGGAAGCTCACAAATAGATGGAAATTAAATAATACAATCCTATGTAACCAATGTCTCAAAAAATTATAAAGAAAATAATAAAATTCCTTGAGATGAATAAAAATGAAACTTATAACACACCAATACTGAAGGATTGCAGCCAAAACTGCTTGAAGGGAAATTGTAACTATAAATATCTATATGAAGAAAGAAGAAAGATCTGAAATCAATAACCTAATCTTACACCAAAGGCTCTGAAAAAAGAAAACCTAGCCCAAAATAAGAAGAAAGAAAAGAATAAAGATTAGAGCAGAAAATAATGAAATGGAGAATAAAAAATAGAAAGATTAATGAAAGAAAAGCTATCTTTTAAAAAGATTGACAAAATTGACAAGCCTTTAACTAGTTTAGCTAGAAAAAAGAGAAATCTCAAATTACTAGAAGCAGAAATGAAAGAAGGGGCATTACTATTGAGTTTACAGAAGTGAAAATGTTTATGAAGGCATATTATGAACAACTATATGCCAACAAATTAGATGATTTAAATGAAACGAATATATTCCTTGAAAGACACAAACTACTAAAACTGACAAGAAAGAAATGAATAAATAAACTTATACTAGGTAAAGAGATTAAATCAATAACAACAAAGTTATAAAAAAACTGATAATTATGTGAGCAATTACAATGGATATGTAAATTAGCTTGATCAGCTATTGATATACACATAATAAAAAGATGATGTTCACTGTAAATACGTAGTTTTATTTTGTCAATTAAAAAGTTTACAAAAAGAGAAATTTATCCCGTAAGAAAAGCCCAGTGCAGATAGTTTCACTACTGAATTCTCTCAAATATTCACAAAAGAGTTCATTCAAAGACTTGGGAACAGCAGGTGGTGTGGTGGTTAAGGTGCTGGACACTCCCACATGGCCGACCACAGTTTGAGTTCTGGACCTGGTGGCTTGCTTTCTCACTTTCTCTCTCTCTCTCTCTCTCTCTCTCTCTCTCTCTCTCTCTCTCTCCCTCCCCTCCCTCCCTCCCTCTGTGTGTGTGTGTGTCTTTCTGGTCAAGGTAAAATAAATAAATGAATGAATAAATAAAATTAAAAAAAAACACAAAGACTTTACAGATGCTTTCAAAAATGAGAAGGAACAATTCCCAACACATTTTATGTGGTCAGTTTTATCCTGCTATCAAAACCAGAGAAAGACATCACAAAAAAAGAAAACTGCAGACCGATACTGTTTATTAATATAAACATGGGCCCCAGCTGCGGTGACACGAGCAGAAGGGGAACTGCTGCACAAGGCTGGAGAACAAGTGGAAAGATTCTGGTTTCACATCCCAAGTCTGCTTCGAAACACTGGGTGGCCCACAGGTGTGCCCATGATTCTGGCTGGCTGGAGGGCTCTGGGGAGGATTGCCATTTAAAGGCCCTGTCAAGGATGCTTCTCTCTCTCATGAAATAAAGAAACTTTAAAAAAAAAAAAAAAAAGTAAAAATCCCCAACAAAATATACACCCCCAGGGAAAGGTTTTTTTTTTATTATTAATTTATTTTTCTTTTTTTAACATTAATATGCTATACATCATTACAGTATACAAAATGAATTTTTCATCCAAAATACAGTCTGTTGGCTTAATCAAGCATATCAACATACGTGTTATCAACAAACAATTTTTCATTTCTTATGTCTTGTATATTTTGCGTTTTTTTTTTTTTTTTTTTCCATCCTTGATTCCCTATCCCTAACCCTCTGCCCTGTTCAACCCTCCTCCCATTGTCTCTGGTATCCATGATTGCTTTCTATGCCTATCTTCCCCCATTTAATTGATTTGTTAATGAACTTAATTTGTCTAAATATTTGCAATAGCAAGCACAGCTGATAGATACATACACAAGAACCCATGTCTGACTTTAGGCATAAACCTCAGTGAGTAGAATGAACATACTATAAAATAGTACCTAGCTGGGGCTATATAGCTTACTGTGGTCATCAAATACACAGTTTTTTCTTTAAATTTTGGTAACAGTTTTAGTATTTTTTTCTCTGAATTTTTTTTAAAAAATTTACATTCATTCCCTGAGCATCATCACAACATAATAAATGTGGTTTCCCCTCTAGAGTAAACTGCATAGTGGCTTAATTATACATGTTATCATCCATAAAATTCCATTACTACTCTCATATATATATGTTTTTTTACCCCATGTCTGACCCTCTGCCCTATTCCACTCTCTTGTTACACTATCTCTGCTATATACAGTTGTCTTTAATTCCTTTTCCCCCAACATTTTGTTGATTACACAATATCATAAGTAATATAACTACTTTCAATAGCAAGTTCAGCTGGTGGTTTCAAGAAAGGCAGTTTTGAACTGGTAAGGTTATTTCCTTGAAATTTGAAGCCTAGAAACAGGTTGGTATTTTGTTCAAATAGTAGGTACATGAATCTATTGACAGCTCAAGACAGGATAAAAATCCTTAAAACCGGACAGCAAAGCTTAGAAGAAAAGCAGCAATATCTTAGTCAAGTCACAGAATGCTGTTTCATCAGTTCAGACTCATGTACTTAATCTTTCTTCTGTTTCTGTTGAGGTACGATCTTCCGGATTGAACTCTGAGATATAATACTCAACTCCAGACTTTGTCCCTACAGTTAAGTTGCCCATTTTCTTAGTTTTTGAACTCTTATTTCTGTGTGTCTGCATTTAATTTTACTGACATAGCACTCCCTTAAGAAATTCTTGGAGATCTGGCCTGGTGCTGGTAAATTCTTTCAGGTTTTGTTTATCTGGGAAAGTTCGTGTCTTTTCTTCCCAAATGAACAATAACCTTGCTGGGTACAGAATTCTCGGTTGAAATTGCTTTTCCCTTAATACTTTGAATATATTTTCCCATTCTCTCCTCACTCGCATTGTTTCCAATGAGAGGTCTGCCGTTAGTCTGATGGGATACCCTTTGTAGGTAACTTGCCTTTTTTCTCTTGCCAGTCTTAGTATCTTGTCTTTGTCTGTGGTTTTGGTCAATCTGGCTATAATGTGTCTTGGAGAAGATCTTCTTGGGTTGATTCTATCTGGGGTCCTCTGTATTTCTTGGGACTGAATCTTTGAGTGCCTCTCCAGGTTTGGAAAGTTTTCTTGCAGGATTTCATGGAATAGATTATCAATGCCCTTATGAGTCTCTTCACCCTCTGGGATGCCTATTATCTGGATGTTTGGACGTTTAATTGTATCTAGTACTTCTTGCATATTATTCTCAAATTTTGGGGCCATTTTCTCAGTCTTCATGGTGGATTTTTCTAGGCCAGCCATTTTCTCTTCTACATTAGAGATTCTATTTTCTGTATGATCTAGTCTGCTTTTAATACTTTCAAGGGAGATTTTGACTTCTTGTATTATAGCCTTCATCTCTAACAGTTCCATCTGATTCTTTTGTAAAGTGTGAAATTCCTCTTTTAGATCTTGCATTAATTTTCTCACCTCCTGGAACTCTTCAACTCCTTTCTCCTTCCTCTTCAGCAGTTCCCTGTCTCTCTTCTCTTCCATCTCTGTTAGCTTTGCCATTATGAATGTTCTGAATTCTTTATCAGACATTTCCATGATTTCTATTGAACTGTGTGTGGATGAAGAGGAGCTATCCTTTTTCCTTGTGGGAGAGGTATTTTCCTGCTTCCCCATATTTCTTGTGGTCCTGCAGTGATTTCTAGTCATCTGGTGGGTGGTCGGTTTCTTCCCAAACTTGGAAGTTCAATCACGCGGGTTTTGTATGCTGGAGGCCCAGTTATCAGTGGGACATCTTCCTTTCTCCCAAAATGGCTAGATTGCAGGAGCCATGGAGCTGTCTGTCTCTTGAAGAAGGGCTGTTCTGGGTCCCAACAAAATATTAACAAAAGAGACATAGCATAGGGCCAGCAGGTGGTGTGGAGGTTAAGGCGCTGGATCCCACAAGGCCAGCTGCACAATTTGAGTCCCAGACCTGGCAGCTTGAAAATCACGCCAGGTGTGTGTGTGCCCAAAATCCTGAGAGAAATGATTACAGAGTGGTCATCCCCTCCAACCCCCCAGAATGATTTCTCACTTCCCCTTTCTCTGTCTCTCTCTGGTGAGTGTGCACACCCTATAGCAAACCCTAAAAAAATAGAGGTACAGCACATAAAAATAATTATACTTTATGACCAAGGGGAGTTTTAACATCTGAAAATCAATTAAGGTAAACTGTCGTATCAATAGAACAAAAACATAAATGACATGATAATCTCAGTAGATGAATGAAAGGTATTTGACAAAAGACAACTCTTTCTGTAATAATAAAAAAAAAACACAGAACAAAGTAGGGATAGAAGGAAGTTTCCTCAATTTGATAAAAAGACTAACATAAAAAACTGCACCATCACACTTACTGATGAAAGATTCGATACTTTCCCCTTAAGATAAAGAACATGTCAAGGATGTCTGTTCTTACAATTTCTCTTCAATGTTTTTTTTTTTTTTTTTTTTTTTTTTTGTTTGTTTGTTTGTTTGCTATAGGGCGTGCACATTCACTGGAGAGAGAGAGAGAGAGAGAGAGAGAGAGAGAGAGAGAGAGAGAGAGAGAGGAAAAGAAAGTGAGAAAGCACTCCCCAGGGGGAATGGTCATATCATAATCCTTTCTCCTACATTCTCCTGTGTACTTTACATGGTTTTCAAGCCACTGGGACTGGGACTTGAATTGTGCAGTTGGCCATGTGAGAGCCAAAACACCACTCACTAGCTGGCACTCTCTTCAACATTTCTTTTTTCTTTTTTAGAGGTTTTTGCTATAGGGCACATGCGCTCGCCAGAAAGAGAAAGAGGAACTCAAACCGCGATGACTACTTGGGAGTTCAGTGACATAGCCATTACTCTAACTGCTGGTCCCACTTTAACATATTTTTAAAGTTTTTTTTAAAGAGTTATTTATTTTTTACATTTTTATTCATTCATTCGTTCATTTTAATTTGACCAGAGAGAGAGAGAGAAAGTGAGAAAGCAAGCCACCAGGTCCAGGACTCGAACTGTGGTTAGCCATGTGGGGGTATCTAGCACCTTAATGACCAAGCCACTTGCTGGCCTCATCTCTTTAATATTTTATTGGCAGTTTTAGCCAGGGAAATGAAGCTAGAAGTAGAAGCAAAAGGAATTTGGGTGGGAAAGGAAGGAGTTAAAATATCTCTATTTTTAGAAGACATGCTCTTTTATAAAGAAAAAAACATTGGGGACCAGCAGTTAGCGTAATAGCTATGTTACGCTAGGTCTGTACGTACTGACTTCAAAACTTACTAGAAAGCAATGGTAATCAGGAGAGTGGTAATGGCATATGATAGGCATGTATTAGAGGGTATAAGACTGTTGAGGCTGTCATAACAAAATACCATACCCTGGTATAAATGTGTAAATGTATTTATTCATAGTTTCGAAAGCTGGGAATCTGCTGGACTCCCACGTAGTCAACCATGATTCGAGTCCCAGACCCGGTGGCTTAAACTCACGCCGGGTGCATGCGCGTGCGTGCCCAAGATCCTGAGAGGAGAATGGAGGAGAAGGGATTGTGGTGTGGCCATCCGCCCTGGGGGGTGATTTCTCGCTTTCTGTCTCTCTGTCTCTCTCTGTCTGTCTGGCGAGTGCACGCACCCTATAGCAAAAACCTCTCCAAAAAAAATTATTGGAATTAGTAACTAAGATTAACAATTTTTAGGATACAAAATTACTAAGCAAGAATAAATGGTCATTTCTGTACACTTGTAATAAATAGTCTGAAGATGAAAGCAAAACATTTCATTCATAATAGCATCTAAAAGAATAAAATACCTAGGAACAAACAGAATAAAAGAAATGTAAAATTTATATTCTGAAAACTACAAGATACGTGTGGAAAAAACTAAGTGGGAGGACATTCAATGTTCATGAATTGTGAAATTTAACATTGCTAAGCTGGTAACACCTCCATCTGATCTACAGACTTAATAGAATTGCTATCAGAATCCCAGCTGACTGTACAAACTGACAGTTGGTTAAAAAATTAATGTGGACTGCAAAGTACCTAAAATACAAAAAACAAATGTGAAGAAGTATAAATTAGAAAGGTCTGTACAAACTGACTTCAAAACTTACTAGAAAGCAATGGTAATCAGGAGAGTGGTAATGGCATATGATAGGCAGGTATAAGACTGTTGAGGCTGCCATAACAAAATACCATACCCTGGTATAAATGTATAAATGTATTTATTCATAGTTTCGAAAGTTGGGAGTCCAAGGTCAAGGTATCATCAAGGATAGTTTCTGGGGGAACCAGCAGTTAGCGTAATGGCTATGTCGCTGGACTCCCACGTAGTCGACCGCAGTTCGTGTCCCGGACCCGGTGGCTTAAAACTCATGCCGGGCTCGTGTGCGTGCGTGCCCGAGATCCCAAGAGGAGAATGGAGGAGAAGGGATTGCAGCGTGGCCATCCCCCCTGGGAGGTGATTTCTCGCTTTCTGTCTCTATGTCTCTCTCTGTCTGTCTGGCGAGCGCCCGCGCCCTGTAGCGAAAAATCTCTCCCAAAAAAAAGGATGGTTTCTGGTACAGACTCTTCCTGGTTTGTAGATGGCTCCCTTCTCGCCACGTCCTCTCACGACCTTTTCTACATGTGCATATGTTCCTGGTGTCTCTTACTCTTCTTATAAGGTCATAAGTACTTTTGAATTAGAGCCCCAGCCTTATGGCTCCATTTAGCCTCCATTACCTCCTTAAAGGTTTTATCTCCACATACAGTCTCATTGAAGAGTAAAACTTCAATAAATGAGTTTTGGGTGGCAGGGATACTATTCAGTCCATGATGCAGTGGTATTTACCCTAGAGAAATAAAATGTATTCACAAAGTCCTATTCACTAACCTTCATAGCAGCTGTATTCATAACTGGTAAAAACACGAAACAAACAAAATGCCCTCAATGGGAAAATGGATAAGCCACTTTGGTATGTGTGTATACATGTATACAATGGAATACTATTTATCAGGCAAGGAAAGAGTGAAAAAGTGATAAACACATGACTGACCGAGGTTCGAGTCCTGGACCTGGTGGCTTGCTTTCCCTCTCTCTCTGTCTCTCTCTGGCCAAATTAAAAAATAATAATAGTAAATAAAGCTAAATAAAATAAATCTTAAAAGTAAGTTTGCCAGAAGGTGTGTATGTTCATGGAGTAGGGATAGGGAAAGAGCAAAAGTAGGAGAGCACCCCCCGACAGGGCATGATCACACTACAATCCGTTCTCTATTCTTTCCTTTTTTGGGGATTCACCCAGCAATTTTTTTCAAGCTATCATGTCCAGGACTCAAACCATACAGTTGACCATGTGGGATCCAGCTGCTTTGACCACCACATCAGTGGCAGGCCCCTGAGGTTTTCTCGTCTGTGAAATGGAAAAGCACTAATATCCAATTTGCAGAATTGTTTATTTTTAGGGACGAGCAGTTAGCGTAATGGCTATGTCGCTGGACTCCCACGTAGTTGACCGTGGTTCGCGTCCCAGGCCCGGTGGCTTACAACTCACGCTGGGCGCATGTGCATGCATGCCCAAGATCTCGAGAGGAGAATGGAGGAGAAGGGATTGTGACGTGGCCATCCCCCCTGGGGGGTGATTTCTCGCTTTCTGTCTCTATGTCTCTCTCTGTCTGGTGAGCACACGCGCCCTATAGCAGAAAAAAAACAAATAAACAAACAAACAAACAAAAAACCTCTCCAAAAACAAAAAAAATTGTTTATTTTTATATGAGAAAGGATGTGAACATGCTTTTTAAGCTATAAAATACTATACCAATGTAATTTAAAACCTAATACTGTCGGACAATTTTAAGCTGAAATATTACAACTTTCATGCTTTACGTTAACATTTTTTTCCTCACTCCTTACTCCATAAGACCAACTCATTGGGGACAGCAGGTGGCGTGGTGGTTAAGGTGCTGGACGTTCCCATATGGCTGACCATGGTTTGAATCCTGGACCTGGTGTCTTATTTTCTCACTTTCCCTCTCTCTCTGTGTCTCTGGTCAAATTAAAATAAATGAATAAATAAATAAAAAATAAATAAGTATTTTTTTTAAAAAAGACTACTCATTTAGCCTCTGAGTCAGTTACCTTCACCTCTTAGTTTCCATAATGTTAGGTTACTTGCCTATTCCATGCCATCATCCAGATTCGGGCTTAAGAAATTGTGTCATTTGTGATACTATTAAAAAGAGTAAACTGTATTTGGAAAACACAGATGAATATGTAAGTTTTTTTTCCATGTGATTAATATATTCATCAAGTCATTCTTAATGGGTTCTTACTTACCTGTTACATATCAGAGCTATCAAGTTATTTTGATGTTTTTCTTTTTGGTGAAATGTTGGCCATGGGATTTTTGTTTGTTTCCCTGTTTTGACAAAGCTAGCTATTCAATTATGTTCATTTTAATTTTAGAGTTTCTCTGTGTCTAAGAACAAAAACAAAAAAAAAACCTAGATGCAAATGAAGCTCTCAGTTATATACCAGAATAAATATCGCAAAAATAATTTCTATTTGAATTTTTTTTTTGTTTTAACCTGGATTTTAGATGTCTCTTGACTGTAGCCTTTATGCTAATTAACTGCAATCAAATAGAGCCTATGATTTTAGCAAGAAACGTCAGATAGAATAAGGTAAGAAAAAATATGTCAACCCTCACTTTTCATGTTGCAGCTTTTAGCACCAAAATAATAGGACAAAAGCCTGTGTAAATTTGTTCATGCAAAACAATCACCTCCCATATCTGACTCATTACCATATAGCCATGTTCACTCATGGTAGATTCATTTCCTTTATTTGCTTTCTCTGAAGGCATTTTTTTTTCACTTTACTGTTTACTGCTTGTCCAATATTTTGTTTTTTCTACTATTCTTTGTTCAAACTGCAAAAATCTGAAATAAAAATATAATATAGAAGTATAGGCATCAGCTAACATTTTCTATGGCATATGGTACTTCAGATGCCATATGTACCAGTGTTTAGTGATTCTGGCAAAGAGGCATAGAATGGTGAAATCCAACTGCCAGGATTGCTGAAAACAAATATGTAAATGCTCCAGGGCTTTTGTTATTCATAACATACCTCTAACACAGCACATACAATATGCTGTTCATTCTGTAACTAGTATAACTAATAAGCCACATTTTCCTCTTTTATTTTTTAAGGTTTCTCCAAGTTTATGTGGTCTTTGCCTCTAACCTTGAATCCCACTGCTGAACTCTTGTTTTGTGAAGCTCATATTCATGACAGAGGCCTAGGGGAAGACATTCCTCTTTTTTCAAGGGCATTTATTTATTTTTCAAATTAAGATCCAAAGTCTTGTGCAGGCCTCTTCTGTGAAACAAAGAAAACGCACTGGGCATGTTCTCTAGACAACACACAGTTATGAGAGAAACCAGATAATGTCAGGAAAGGCAAATTTGCACAGAAAAACAAGACAAGTTTCCTTGCACGGAAACTCTCCAGTGGTCTTCCCACCACCGACGTCCTATCCGATGTAATGTAAAAGGAAGTCTGTGGAAATAATCTCTTTAAAAAAATGGAAATAGTGATCATTTTAATAACTTTTAAGCTGCAGGAAGCATCCCAGCCCATGTACCATCATCACAATTTTGAGATAATCACAATTTGGGGAATCAAAGTTGACCTTGTTTCGTTTTGTTTTCTCTGCTAATTTGCACACAGCGGATGGGAAATATACCTAAGCCCCTGCTTTCTGTTTCATAGATGGATAGTTCCCACAAGTGGAAAGAACAGCTCGAGTACTTAGAGGTCATTATTTTCCACTTGTCATCAGACAAGCCGTTTAACCTCTTTGAGCTTGTTTCCATATGTATGATGAGGATAATATCTTCCCTGGGGATATTACTGTGAGGATAATATGCCATAATCTTTGTGAAAGTGCACTTATCTAGCATTATTATTATTAAAAAGAAAGCATCTGTAGATTTTCTGGTAGTTTAGAGACCTAAGGAGGCTTGCACTACTTACAGTATTTTTTTGTACACACAGAAACCTAGAAAGAATATTGGAAATGAAAACCTTATTTCTGTCCCAATGGAATGGTCAATCATGAGACTGTCTCCTTCTGGGTTTAATTCTTTTAGGTTGAATCAAATGAAATTGTTATTTTTACAGGTCAAAAATAGTCTAATATAAAAAAATCGATTTGGTGCTTTTTAGTAATTATTCTTTTGGGGGGTGCAATAGGCTTGTGCACGTGATGGAGAGAAACAGAGCAATCAGGGAGAAGGAAAGTAAGAAATATCTTTCAATGGGGATGACCACGCTGCAATCCCTCTCCTCTTGGGATTTTGGGCATGCATACTGATTTTCAAGCCACCATGTCTGGGACTTGAACTGCAATTGGCCATGTGGGAGTCCAGCACCTTAACCACTATACCACCTGCTGGCCCTGCTTCTTAGTTAGTTCCATAGATTCTTTGTAATATCTTACACATGGATACACACACACGCGTATGCTCACTCACCATCTCCTTTCATGTAGCTGCCGTAATTAGTGACTAGTATTGCTATCTGATGTCCATTTCTGTTCCCTAGCATCTTTCCTTTCCATCACTTCCAATTGGTTCCAAATTATTTTGATTATAACTCTGATTTCTCGCTTTCTGTCTGTTTCTCTCTTGTCTTTCCGGTGAGTGCACATGCCCTATAGCAAAAACCTCTCCACCCCCCCCCCCCCCCAAAAAAAATTTCCTTTTCTCTGGGAATTACATTTCATTAATATTTTGATGTTTTTAGGTCCATATGTAAAATGGAAAACAAAACAAAACTTTTCTCTGAATTTTAACAAGGACAAAAGGAAGTTACCATTGAGTCTTACCACAAGTGAAATAGTTTCAAATGCCTGGAAAAAATAATAAGTACAAGAACACAGCCTCTCTTTCCAGGTGTGGTTGGTCGAACAAACCTGCAGAGAATCAGCAATTAGGAATGTGTAATTCTTCTATCACTAGGCCGCAATTATTGAAAAATAATACCAATGCAGAGACCATTAACAAATAAACTTGTTCCTCTTCAGACAGAGTTGTCTGGCTTAGAAAGAAAAGCATTTTCTATACCAGAAACATCAACAAGCTGATATTCTGAGTATATTATTAACAAATCTTGTTAGATTATCTGTTCTACTGGAGAAGTCTTTCAGTCAAAAAAAAAAAAAAAAGTAATAGCAATGACAAAAAGTTTCAAAACAGCTTGTCTTTGGTCATTAGAAGGAAACAGTGTAATGCAGACATATCCAGAGAGTGTATCATTGACTACCATGATAACAGCTCTCAGGTAAGACTAGGTCATGATGCTTACTACCTTTTAGGCTTGAAAGAAGCCCAGACAGGGCCAGCAGATACATAGTGAGTGAGGTGCTGGACTCCCACATGACCCACCAAGGTTTGAATCCTGGACCTGGCAGCTTGCTTTCTTTCTCTCTCTCTCTCTTGTGCACATGCGTGGGCCTGTAACAAATAAAATAATAACAATGATGATAAATAAAATAATTAAAAAAATAAGTCCAAACTGCCTTCATGAACTTCTAATAAATACATTTGAAAAATTCAGAAAGGACAGCGACAAGTGCTTCAAAATGAAGAAGTGTTCCCAATAACAGTAGAGAACCCAGGATGGGCATGTTAACCAATTAATCAATAAATCAATTACTTGATTCGATACCACAGAACCAACTCCTTTTTTTTTTTTTGGAGAGGTTTTGCTATAGGGCATGTGCGCTCGTCAGAAAGACAGAGAGAGACAGAGAAACAGAAAGCAAGAAATCACCCCCCAGGGAGGGTGGCCACGCCGCAATCCCTTCTCCTCCATTCTCCTCTCTGGATCTTGGGCACGCACGCACATGGCGTGAGTTTAAGCCACTGGGTCTGGGACTCAAACCGCGGTCAACTACATGGGAGTCCAGCGACATAGCCATTACACCAACTGCTGGTCCTCCAACTATTTTTTAAAAATAATTATTTTATTTATTTATTATTATTTTCCAGTTTGATCAGACAGAGAGAGAAAACAAGTCACCAGGTCCAGGACTTGAACCACGGTCAGCCATGTGGGAATCCAGTGCCTTTAAACACCACACCACCTGCCGGCCCCAGAACCAATTCTTAAAAGAGACACTTAGGATAGAATATAAATACAGCACAGTCTGAACTCTACTTGGATTGATCAGAGTTTTCACAGAACCTAAGTTCAATCTTGAAAGGTGAATAGGAGCTCGTCAATTTGGAAAGAGAGGAAAGATACTACAGTCAGGGCAAACAGCATTTAGCAGATTTAGAAGTTCCTGAAGAGTTGTTAATATATTGAAAAAAGCTGTGCATAGAAAGTTGGGATTTAGGGACCGGGTGGTGATGTTATGGTTAAGATGTATGGATCCCATATGGCAGACTGCATAGTTGAGTCCCAGACCCAGCAGCTTGGAAAACACACCAGGTGAGTGCACACCCAAAATCGTGAGAGAAGGAAGAGAGGAGAAGGAGGAGAGGGAACGATGGTGTGGCCATTCATCCTGGCAGGCCTTTTCTTTTTCTCTCTCTCTCTCTGATGAGCACATATGCCGCATAGTAAAAGCAAATAAATAAAGTGACAGTCCCTAAAGTTTTAAAAGAGTAGAATTTATGGAAAATGTGGGCTACGGCAAAGATGATTTTGGAAACAGAAATATAGTTATTAGATTGTATTACTCAGAGCAGGGTAAGTATTGGTGATCCAGTTCTTGCATTCAAACAGCATATATTGGCTTAAAGGCAAAAATTGGGCACATTTCTAAATGATGGTAGGCAGTCATATATTTGGGGATTCTGGATTTTCCCTACCTCCTTACCCTCTCATTCCCTTTATCTCATTTCTCCCCAGCCTGACCTCACTAAATGTCTCTGTAATGACTACTGGACATGGTGAAGCTAGCTAGGAGCCGGGGGGAGGTGGGGGGATACGAGTAACTCACCTATCACAAACTATTGTGCATGACCATAAAAGTCAGACCAGGGACATTTTGGGGATGCACCAAAATTGCTGAATCACATCTTTATCCTCATTTTTGCTCCTTTTTGAAATGCTCAAAGGGAGTGATTATTCTGGGAATTCTAGTCAAGAGCAAAATAATAAAAAGAAGAGCAATGGTGTCATTTCTCTGTCAGATGGGGAAAAAAAATAAATCAAATAAACCTTTTGCTCATAAACTGGAATAGAAAGGTATTAATAGCCTTGTATTTTAAAGCATACTATAGGGGCCATCAAGTGGCATGGTGGTTAAAGGTGCTGGACTCCCACGTGGCCGACCATGGTTCAAGTCTCGGACCTGGTGGCTTGCTTTCTCACTTCCTCTCTTTCTCTCTGTCTCTCTCTGATCAAACTGGAAAATAATAATGATAATAATAATAAATAAAATTAAATAAAATAATTCTTTCAAAAAAAAGCATACTATAATTGTACCCTATGGCTCATGTTCTTCTGAGACACGTTGAATTGATGAAAAGTACATTTCAAATATAGACAATTTCTTTGGTAAGGAGCTAGGATCTCAGCATTATTTCATCAACATGATGCATTTTCTAGGTAAATATTTATCATTATAACAGCATATACATAAAAACTCAGGTGCAAATGGTGCCAATAAAGACTTGAAGTATCTCTCTATATCCATGTATATCTACATATTCTATAGAATATTTATAAATACATATATATGTGCACACACACAACATATTTTAGAAAAGCGCTAAACCCCTTTATACAAATTTGCCAACAGAATAAACAATCTTGACTATACTGCAAAGCTTGCCAAGTCCTGTCAGAAAGCTCTCGTGGCTCAATGCCGTTCTCGGGTGGTGAAGAACCACTAAAATAACCCCTTCACTCAGACTCCTGTGATTCTCTGCAGGGAGCTTTCACGGCAGTTGTCACTCTGTAAAAGCAATCAAATTTAACATATAGATACAGGCAGCAAAAACATGTGAGTGTGTATGTGTGTGCGTGCTCTCACACACGTGTGTATTTAAGTATATAGAGGGACAGCTGATGTCTTTGATCTAATAAAGATATATGGGTAATTGGCAGAGGAAGTCTGTTAGGATTTCAATATTTTCCTTCTTCCCTCTCTTCCTCCCTCTCTCCCTCTCTTCTTCCCTCCCTTCCTTCCTCCCTCCTCTCCTCCTTCCTTCCTCCGTTCCTTGCCAGAGTGTTTGTGCACTCATGTAAGAGAGAGTTAGAGAGAGAAAGAGCGAGCAAGAGAGAGAGAGAAAGCGCCCCCTGGTCACGCAGCAATTCTTTTTCCTCCAATTCCCCGCACAGTTAGGATGCTAGGCACACACCAAACCTGGCATGAAAGCCTCTGGGCTGGGATTTGAACCCCCGTTTACTATGTGAATTCCAGCTGTCTCTAAATAGTACATAACTGCTGCACAGGGCTTGCCCAAGGTCTTTGTTGTTGTTTTCAAATCAGTAGAGTTCAAATTTTATTAGACCTGATGGAGATTTTTATTCAGACTATATTCATGAATTTTAAGTCCATACTTTGTAGGATAAAATAATTACATAGAACAGCATTTTACAAATTGTAGATTGTGATCCATTAGAAGCTTATAATACCCATTTAAAGGCTTTTGACCAATATTTTACAAAAAACAGACTAGAATAGAAATCAATGTACTACAGCATGTAAGATATGTTAGTAGTACTGTATTTTGTTGCTTTAATGTGTGTGTTTGTGTGTGTGTGTGTGTGTGTGTGTGTGTGTGTGGTACAATGATATCCACTTTAAAATTTAGTTTATAAGAGGAGAAGTTTGGGAACCAGCAGTTAGCGTAATGGCTATGTCACTGGACTCCCACGTAGTCGACCGCGGTTCACGTCCTGGACCCGGTGGCTTACAACTCACGCCGGGCACGTGTGCGTGCGTGCCCAAGATCCCGAGAGGAGAATGGAGGAGAAGGGATTGCGGCGTGACCATCCCCCCTGGGGGGTGATTTCTCACTTTCTGTCTCTATGTCTCTCTCTGTCTGTCTGGCGAGCGCACGCGCCCTATAGCGAAAAACCTCTCCAAAAAAAAAAAAAAAAGAGAAGTTTGAAGTTTTTTGACATAGAGTACATGTCCTGGTTTGTATTCAGTACAGAATTCTCAGGCTGGAGACTGTGAACTCCCTGAAGGTAAGTATTGGATGAATTTCATCTTTATTTACCCTCCATGGCCCCAGAAGTGCCAGGCAATTAGTGGACAATCACTAAATAGTTATCAAACAAATGTTGAGAGCTCCAGATGCTGTTATTTAAAAGGATAATAAAGATAATAGTTGCTTTGATAGAATGCTTCTTACTTTTCAGAGTGCTTTCCAATCAATGATCTCATTGATAATTTAGAACTATTTTGTTGGAAGAAAGCAGCCAGAATGCCGCACTAATAAATTTCACTATCTCCTAAGTGTGCATCACATTTCAGTGATACCTAGGACATAATTTAAGTAGACTCTAAAATTTGTGCTTGGGGAGGACTCAGGCTTTGTGGGGCTGGAAGAGTAGAATTTTGGACACCTTCAGTATGAACAAAGCTACAAGTGTTCTTCAGTAAGAACAAAACCACAAATAGCTACTGTAAATGGCATGGTAGTTAAGGCACTGGACTCCCACATAGCTGACTGCAGCTCGAGATCTGAACCTGGCGGCTTGCTTTCTCAATTTCTCATTCTCTCCTTCCCCCAAACCCCCATCTGTCTCTCTCTGGTGAGCACATGTGCCCTGTAGCAAAACTTAGAAAATAATAATAAATAAAGTTTATTTATTTTTTTTTAGAATTATTTTTATTTAACTTTATTTATTTATGTATTTTAAATTTGCTCTGAGAAGGATGGAGTGAGAGCGAGACTGAGAGAGGATGGAGTGAGAGCGAGACTGAGAGAGGGAAAGTGAGAAAGTAAGCCGCCAGGTCCAGGACTCCAACCATGGTCAGCCATGTGGGAGTCCAGCATCCTTAACCACCATGTCACCTACTGGCCTAAATAATTATTTTATTTAACTTTATTTATTATTATTGTTATTTAATTTTTGTTGTTTTGTTTTGTTTTCTCCTAATATTCTTTTTTAAAATTTTATTCATTCATTTATTTTCAATTTGGCAGAGAGAGACACAGAGAGAGAAAGAAGGGAAGTGAGAAAGCAATTCACCAGATCCAGGACTCAAACCATGGTCAGCCGTGTGGGAGTGTCCAGCACCTTAACCACCATACCACCTGCTGGTCCCTTTCCTAATATTCTTATTTCTCCATACTTCTTGATTCTAAGAAATGTTTACTTTTTGGGTTAATTCTTTTTTTTTTTCAAATTTTTTATTTCATTTTCTTTTATACATTCAATCCCATTATTTAGTTTACAAAATGAATATTTCAACAGGTGAACATTTCTCCCTAGCCCAGTTGATAAAACTGTAAAATATCTTTAACAGATAACACCACATTTCTTTGTCCCATTAATGCTTTGCCTCCCTATTTTTCTTCTAAATGTCCTTCCTCAAAGCCTACTCTTTCACAAACACTGTATCTGGTATTTACATCCATATACTGTGTTTCTATATCCTTTAGTCAATCAGTTTCAGTCACAGAGTGTGGACACTTGGTATATATTAAGTGGGGACATACAATGTCTCTCCTTCATAGCCTGGCTTGCTTCACTCAGCAGTAAATCTTCCATATTCATCCACTTCCTGTCAAAAGCCAGGTTTTTTGTTTGTTTGTTTGTTTGTTTGTTTGTTTTTCTAATGGCTGAATAGTATTCCATAGAGTATATGTGCCACAGTTTTTTTATCCATTCATCTGTTCATGGGCATTTGGGTTGGTTCCATGACTTAGCAATTGTGAATAGTGCCACAATAAACATCGATGTGCAAGTACTTTTCTGATTAGGTATTCTTCCGTCCTTTGGGTAGATACCAAGGAGTGGGATTGCTGGATCATATGGTAGTTCTATTTGTAGATTTTTGAGGAATCTCCAAATTATTCTCCACAGTGGCTGGATCAATTTACATTCCCACCAGCAGTATAAGAGAGTTCTCCTTTCATCGCACCCCCACCAGCACTTGTCATTTTTTTTTTTTTTTTTTAAATCTTAGTCATTCTGACTGGGATTAGGTGGTATCTCATTGCTGTTTTGATCTGCATTTCCCTTACAATGAGGGATGTTGAGCATTTTTCATATGTCTTTTAGTTATTCATATGTCATCTTTAGAGAGTGGTTTTTTCAACTCATTCTCCCATCTTTTAACAGGATTGATCATCTTTTTTCAGAACAGCTGCTTGAGTTCCTTGTGAATTTTGGTTATCAGTCCCTTATCTGACACAGTTTACAAAACTATTTTCCCATTCTGAGGGCTGTTGATTCACACTAATTACTGTGTCTTTTGCCATGCAGAAACTTCTTAGTCTGATGTAATCCCACTTGTCTATTTTGGGGATTGTCGACTGTGCTTTGGGTGTCTTATTTAAGAAGTCTTTCTCTACTCCAATGTCTCCCAGAGTTTCCCCAGTGTTTTCTAGGAGCAGTTTTATAGTTTGAGGTCTTAGATTTAGATCTTTGATCCACCTTGACCTGATTTTTGTCAAAGGTGAGAGGTAGGGATTCAGATTCATCTTTCTGCAAGTGGAAATCCAGTTTTTCCAGCACCATTTGTTGAAGAGGTTTTCCTTTTCCCACTGAGTTGACTGGTACCCCTTGTCAAAAATCAGTTGGCTGTATGTTTGGGAATTTATTTCTGGGGACTCTATTCTGTTCCATTGATACACATGTCTGTTTCTGTGCCAGTACCATGCTGTTTTGA
Source organism: Tupaia tana (assembly GCA_026018925.1). NCBI lineage: Eukaryota > Metazoa > Chordata > Mammalia > Scandentia > Tupaiidae > Tupaia > Tupaia tana. The sequence goes on from JAKSZU010000017.1 coordinate 24,852,348, forward strand.
TTACCACAGCTTTGTAGTATATTTTTAGGTTGGGGAATGAGATGCCACACACTCCACTTTTCTTCTGCAGAATTGCTTTGGCAGTATGGGATCTTTTATGATTTCAGACAAACTTTATGATTGTCTTTTTCTAGATCTGTGAAGAATGTGTCTGGTACTTTGATTGGCATTGCATTAAATATTAAAAATTTTCCCCTCCAGAAAATTTTTCATGGAAACCATTGGGTCTTCTATGTACACAATCATGTCATTTGCGGATAGAGAGAGTTTCACCTCTTCTTTCCCTATTTGAATGCCTTTTAGGGACCAGCAGTTAGCGTAATGGCTATGTCGCTGGACTCCCATGCAGTCGACCGTGGTTTGCGTCCTGGACCCGGTGGCTTAAAATTCATGCCAGGTGCGTGTGCGTGCGTGCCCTAGATCCTGAGAGGAGAATGGAAGAGAAGGGATTGTGGCATGGCCATCCCCCCTGGGGGGGGGGTGATTTCTTGCTTTCTGTCTCTCTGTCTGGCAAGCGCACGTGCCCTATAGCAAAAAAACTCTCCAAAAAAAAAAAAGCCTTTTATTTTTTTCTCTTTTCTGATTGCGTTGGCCAGTACTTTCAGTACTATATTGAAAAGGAGTGGAGAAAGTGGACATCCTTGTCTTGTACCCGTTTTTAGTGGAAAACCTTCAGGTTTTCTCCATCGAGGATGATGTTCGCTGTGGGTTTTTCATAGATAGCTTTTATTGTGTTGAGAAATGACCCTTCTATGCCGATTTTGCTGAGAGTCTTGATCATGAAGGGATGTTGTATCTTATCAAATATTTTTTCTGCATCAATTGATATGACCAAATGGTCTTTATCTTTATTCCTGTTAATATGGTGTATTTATGGTTTTGCATATGTTGAACCAACCTTGCATTAATTTGATCAGAGTGAGACAGAGGGAATATGAGATAGCAAGCCACCTAGTCTTGAACTTGAACCATGACCTGCCATGTGGGAGTCCAGCTCCCTTAACCACCATGCCATCTGCAGGCCCCTAAAATAAATAATTCTTTTAAAAAAATCCACAAATGATAGCTAGAAAATTAGGTATAATAATGAACATTTATTTAGGAGAAAAGACATTGCAAAAATTAAAGCACGTAAAAACTTGTCAACTATAACAAATATCACAAAATCCAGGAAAATATGATTTTTTTTTCTTTTTTTGGAGAGGCTTTTTTTGCTTGCTATAGGGTGCATGCACTTGCCAGAAAGACAGAGAGAGACAGAGAGACAGAAAGTGAGAAATCACCCCCCCAGGGGGGATGGGCACGTCGCAATCCCTTTTCTTCCATTCTCCTCTTGGGATCTTGGGCACGTACACACACGTGCCCGGCGTGAGTTTAAGCCACTGGGTCCGGGACCCAAACTGTGGTTGAGAAAATATGATTTTTTTTTAAAAAATGGCAGACATCTCTGTAATACTTACTTCTCCCTTTATTTGTTGCATGAACTTTTATTGCCTCTCTTATGACAAATTTTTTTAAATAATTATTTTATTTAAATTTATTTATTTACTTACTTTTAAAAAAAAAATTGACCAGAGAAGGACGGAGTGAGAGAGAGAGAAAGAGAGAGAGGGAGAGAGAGGGAAAGTGAGAAAATACGCTGCCAGTTCTGAGACTTAAACCGTGGTCAGCCATGTGGGAGTCCAGAACCCTTAACCATCTGCCAGCCCCGAACAACAACAAAAATTAAGATTATTTTCTAAAAAGAAAATAGGATATTTCTTCACATAGCCAATTGAAATAACTTATTTACTATTGACAAGCTAGGTGGATCTAACATCATTTATGATTTCACAGTCATACTTGCTACTTTACAGATTTGTACCTTTCAAATACATGAATTTTTACATATTCAGTGAAGAACAATTTCATGAAACAGAAAAACAGACATAGTGGGTTTATAATTATATAAACTGTATTCTTTCTTTTTCTTTTTTCTTTTTTTAAGAGGTTTTACCATAGGGCGTATGTGTTCTCCAGAGAAAGAGAGACAGAGACAGTGAAAGGATAAGTGAGAAATCACGCCCTGAGGGGATGGCCATGCGACAATCCCTTTTCCTTCATTCTCCCAGGATCTTGGGCATGCATGCACATGTACCAGTGTGGGTCTGAAGCCACCAGGTTCAGGACTAGAACCACAGTTGGCCATGTGGGAGTCCAGCAATGTAAACTCTATGCCATCTGCTGGCCCCTAAACTGCATTATTAAATGTATTCTAAGTAGGGATACTTTTCATTGTGATTACAGATGAGAATTGAATCCTCTATTTACAATTTTAGATATCTGATTTTTATTAGAGTGTTCTGCAGACTAGCTTCTTGCTTAATACATTTTAACTTTATTTTACCTCTGCTGTCTTCTTAATTGTGGTGTCAAATACTATAGAACATTCTCATTTCATGCTACAAACTTACCCTCTGCTTTCATTCAGCATTTCATGTAAGTTGGCCTGTTGTGAGTGGTTTTATGGCAAGACATTACTACAATGGGATGGCTAGTAATACCTTTGATGTACATGGAAGTACACTTGAATGTAAATATATCTCATTAAAGCTGAACTAAATCTGTCTTTACTCAACTTTCTCTTAGCTAAATCCCTAAAACACCATGGACAATATTAACTAGAGATGTTTCATGTAAGATTTGGAGTGGCAATGAACAGAAGACTTAATTGCATTTAACATATCCTTATTTCACAAATTTAATAAAAACATAAGATCATATGAATGTGTGTATATATATATTTTTTTTTTTGAGAAATTTTTGCAATAGGGCAAGTGCACTCACCAGACAGAAAAGGAGAAATCACCCCCCAGGGGGGATGGCCATGCCACAACCCCCTCTCCTCAATTCTCTTCTTGGGATTTTGAGCTCGTGCACATGCACACACACATGCCCAGCGTGAGTTTCAAGCTGCCTTATCTAGGACTCAAACTGTGGTTGGCCATGTGGGAGTCCAGCAATGTTTTCCTGGGGGGGAAGGGCAGGTAGTGTGTTAGTTAAGGCACTGGACTTTCACATGGCTTACTGAGGTTCAAGACCCAGACCTGGTAACTTACTTCTCACTTTTCCTCTCTCTCTCTCTCTCTCTCTGTTTCTCTCTAGTGAGCATATGTATCCTGTAGCAGATTTAAAAATAATAATAATACATAAAATTAAATAAATAATTCTTAAAAAAATTTTTTCCCCCAGAGGGTGCATGTCTTTGCCAGAAAGAGACAGAGAAAGGAGAGAAAGAAAATGACCCCTACTGGGATGTGTTCATGCCATAATCCCTTCTCTTCTACTCTTCCATTCTTCTGGGATTTGGGGCATGTATGCACATGAGCTGTATATTTTTCAAGTTATAGGGCTGAGATTCCATCCACATTGTCAGCCACATGGTTTTCAGCTCCCTTGACCACCAGGCTGGGGAGCCAGCCTTGTACTGTCTTTTTCTTATATTGGCAGTAGAGTCTGTATTCACTAATGTGTATGTAATCATTATCTATCTTATTTATCTCATATAAGGAATGTGCCCAAGTTGGGTAGCTATTCACTCAAGATCCATGCTGCCTTTAATGCTGATCATTTGCTTTTCTATTCCTTTGATACATAAGGTGGGGGCCCATCCCTAAGCAACTGATGTTTGACTGAATTTGACCAAGGGGAGACAAAGGCTTAGGCATAGAATAGAAGGAGGCAAGAAGAAGCCAAGATTTTTTTCCTCTTTTTTTGGGGGGGTGGTAGTAGGATCTCCAGGATTCATCAGTCTCCCCCACGATTTCAGCATATGTTAGACAGACTAACTATGATTCCAGATTTTACAGGTGATCCTTAACTCCTGGGCACAAGTACCTCTGGCTCCTTCCTTAGTTCCTTCAGCTTCAGGATTTCAGGGGTGGTCGTAATTGCATGTGTTTGCTAATCTCAGGGTTGCCTTACCTTTAGCTTAAAAAAAAAATCTAGGCCTTTTAATTCCCTTGTAAATAATTACCTTTATTAAGTTCTCTCTACTGGATAATTTGACATGAGTTTGTTTTTTATGACTTGGTCTCAACTGATACGTTTTCCATGGTACAGAGTTGATGAGAAGCTCTCCATTCATAGGGTATTATTTCCCTCTTTAGCAGGGTGAGCCCATGCAACTGAATTTCGCCCATGTGACAATACATATAAATGATACATCTTATTTCTTTTTTTCTCTCTCTTTTTTTAAATGTACTATAAGGACCAGCAGTTGGCGTAATGGCTATGTTGCTGGACTCCCATGTAGTCGACCGTGGTTTGATTCCTGAACCCAGTGACTTAAACTCATGCTGGGCACATGTATGTGCATGCCCAAGATCCCAAGAGGAGAACGGAGGAGAAGGAATTGTGACATGGCCATCCCCCCTGGGGGCGATTTCTCGCTTTCTGTCTCTGACTCTGTCTTTTTGACGAGCACACGTGCCCTACAGCAAAAACCTCTCAAAAAAATTAAATAAATAAATAATGTACTATAGGGCACATGAACTGGCTGGAGAGAGACAGAAAGAGAGAGTGTGAGGGAAAACGAGAAAGCAACTCTTCCCCAGGGGAAAGGCAATGCCACAGATCATTCTTCCCCATTCTGTCAGGATTTGGGGCATGCACACACTCACATACACACACACACACCTGTTGTGCTTTTCGAGCTGCCTGAGTCTGAGAGTTGAACTGTGCAGTTGGTCATGTAGGATCTAACCACCTCAATCACCACGCCGCTGGCTGACCCCTTATTTATTTTTCTAGACTGTAACATTATCCCAAATAATCTTCCATTCTTTCACTTCACTAGTCTGTTGGTTGGATGCCATGGCCTCAGATATTTATGAAGTCATAGGTTGTGACAAATCTGTCAGCCTAGTCCTTGATTGATTGCATGTTAAAGTCCTGCATGACCTGATTAGATTTTATGTGAACTTCGTTTGTCCATTCCGATTTTAGATTTATCTGTTCACAGAAGCTACCATTACCTTAACTGGTACAAAGAGACTGTGTTTATTGGATGTGTTCTTAAGGGGCAGATTCTTGGCTCGAGGCTTCCAGTTCAAAGAAAATATTTTGTGAAAATTTCGTGGCTGGTAGCAGATATGCTTTAATTCATTTTCACATTAGAATTTTAAAAAGAAGTTTTTGAAAAAAATAGTATAGGTTTTTAGGTTAAGAATCATGATAGACTAATACCAACTTTTCAAAATATACTTAGAAGCAACTGGTTAAAAAAACAAAAAACAAAAAGAACTCAGAACCAGCAGTTAGCGTAATGGCTATGTCACTGGACTCCCATGTAGTTGACCATGGTTTGCGTACCGGACCCGGTGGCTTAAAACTCACGCCGGGCACGTGTGTGTGCGTGCCCAAGATCCCGAGAGGAGAATGGAGGAGAAAGGATTGCGGCGTGGTCATCCCCCCTGGGGGATGATTTCTTGCTTTCTGTCTCTATGTCTCTCTCTGTCTGTCTGGTGAGCGCACGCGCCCTATAGTGAAAACCTCATAAATAAGGCTTCCTAATCTGGAAAATAGATAACTGAACATTGGTGCTGGCTTGCTCAGAAATGCTGATATTTGAAACAAATGCTCAGTTTGTGCATTCTGTCTGAATTTCTTAATATTTCCTACATATACTTGGAATTAAAAAAAATTTTATAGGAGAATTCCTATTTAGTGTATTATGATTAAAAGAACAGGATTGGGACCAGCAGATGGGATAATGGTTACATGGCTGGACCCCATGTAGTAGTTCAAGTCTTGGACCTGGCAGCTTACAACGCACACCAAGTGTGTGTGTATGTGTATGCCCAAAGTCCCAACAGGTGAATGGAGAAGGGTTTGTGGTGTGGCCATCCCCCATGGGGAATGGTTTCTCATTTTCTGTCTCTCTGTCTCTCTCTCTCTGTCTCTCTGGTGAGTGCATGTGCCCTACAGCAAAAATCTCTCTCTAATAAATTTGTCTGAAATTAAATTCTATTTTTATTATTTACACGAGCAAATTATTTTTACCTTAGTCAGTTTACTCACTAATGTCTAGTGAGTAATTTCTCATATGTAAAATGGGAAATATTGTAATATTTATCTGATCCTTAGAATGGTTGAGAACAAAAATGAAATTACATATGAAAGATCTTCAAAAAGTTCATGGAAACATGTATTATCAAAAAAAAAAAAAAAAAAACTGCATGGATTTAAAAATGTTTTGCACCAAAATAAACTTGTACTTTAATTTTATTTCCATTACTTTGTTGAAGTCCCCCATGTGTAAAGTGTGAATTGTTCATAGTGAATATTCAATATATGTCGATTACCATTGCTATTATTGTAATAGAAAAATATACAACAAAATAACACAAAAATGTAAGTAATTGGCTATATTATTATTCACAAAGAAATATTGCTAATCGTTTGGTTTATATATGTTTTAGTTAGGAAGATATGAATTGCAAGTAGCAGAAAATACATTATGAATTGGTTTAAAGCATCAATATATTTATTTATTTACATATAAGAAATACAAAAATACAAAAGTCACATGATGTAGTGTCTCTCATTTAGTTTTTCTGTGATATTCTCTCAGCTTCTGTTCACTTTATTCTCAGGAAGGGAATGTGACTAAGAAATACTAAACCTTTAATTCACATACAATAATATTCAGAGAGAACATTTCTTTCTTTTTCTCTTTTATTTGTGATAGGGCATCTGAGTGCCTGGAGAGAAGGAGGTGGGAATAGCAGAAGGGGAGGGAATGAAAAAGCACACCCTGGTGGGGTGGCCATGCCACAATCCCTTCATTTTCCTCTTGGGATTTTGAGCATACATGCACACATGCCTGGTATATATTTTATGGGCCTGGGATTCAAATAACACAGTTGGCTGTGTGAGATTCAGTTGTCTTAACTACCATGCCACTAGCTGACCCAAGAACATGTTTTTAAGTATTAATATTGATGTTCAATTTATTATTTTAAATTATTTTTACATTTTGCATCTTATAAATCTGCCCCGTCAAGCCCATAAATGTTTTCTTCTAGAAGTTTTATCTCTTATATTTCAGTGTATAATTTATTTCAAGTTAATTTTTGTCTATAGGTTGCATAGGTAAAGATTCTTCCTTTTTTTGTATTTAAATATTCAATTATTATGCAGTATTGCTGAAAAGACTATCTATTATTCATTAACATACCTTAGCTCAGTGTTCTCAACTTCAATCCTGTTGATATTTTGGGATGACACCATATGTTTCTGTATGTTTTTAAATTTATGGAGCTTATTCACATGAACATTTTAATATCCCTCTTCTTAGTTTTGTCATTTACACTATTTCTGTCACTATTTCTATGGTTCAATTTTTGACCTGGTGATGTTCATATTTTTCTGTTTATGTTCATGCCTTATACTTTTTTTTTTTTTAATTGCCAGAGGGTGTATACACTCACCAGAAAGACAGAGAGAAGGAGAAGGAGAAAGCGCCCCTCGGTGAGGTGTGGTCACAGCAAAATCCCTTCTCCTCCATTTCTTCAGATTTTGGGCATGCATTAGAGTTATGTGGTCAGCCATGATGGATCTGACTCTTTTAACCATTAGGCTACAAGGCCAGCCCTATGCCTTCGAATTTTTGATTAGATGTCAGCTATTGTGAATGTATGTTGTTGGTTGATGGGTTTTGATTTTTTTTTAAGTAGTGAATTTTGTCCAAGTGCACAGTTAACCAGTTGGATTATTTCATGCTTTTAATCTTTGTTTATGGAAACAGACAAGTCTATCTTGAACTAATTTAGTCCTACCATTAAGGTGATGCATTTCTGAGCATTCCATCCGATGATCATGTAACATGAGATATTTCTACTCTGACTGGTGGTAAGATAAACTATTCTTAGCCTTGTGTGTGAGCTCCAGAATTGCTTTGCCTATCCTCCTTTTTCTTATGTAGTTTTCTCTTAGTTTTCTTCTTATGTAGTTTTCTCTACACATGTGCAGATTAGTATTTAACCAAAGACCAAATGGGATCCATCTACAGAGAGATATCAAGCTTTCTCTCCTTCGTTACTTTCCTACGGTTTGTAACTACCTTTAACTCCAATCTCTGTCTCCTCAGCTAAGCAATACTATTGATTTCTCTTTGGGTTTTGCTTTCCTGTCCTGTGGACTAGAAAGGGTCTCTAAGTGGGAAGCTGGTGAAATGTAGGGCTCAACTTCTTTGTTTGCTGTCTCTTAGGGATCTCCGTGCTGTTCTGCCTATTGTTCCACATCCAAAAATTGTCTTTTTTGTGTTGTGTTTACCCATGTTTTTAGTTGTTTAAAGTGGACAGGTAAATGTGATCTGTGTTACTTCATCTGGTCAGAATTTGAAGTCTCTAATATTATTTATAAGGTCTGTTAAATATTCCATCCTATGGATGTATCATAATTTAACTATTTACCCATTGTTGGATATTTAAATTTTTCTAATTGTGAAAATTTTGTTACATAAATATTAATATGAAAATGTTATGCATACATATTTCTACACTTGAAAATATTGGGGTCAAGGAATACATAAAAACCAAGTCTTGGGATCAGCCAGTGGATTGGTAGTTAAGGTGGCTGGATCCCACATGGCCGACTGTGTAGCTTGAGTCCTGGAACCAGAGGTGAAAAACATGCCAGGCATGTGTGTGGCATGCCCAAAATCTCAAGAGGAGAATGGATTGTGGTGTGGCCATCCCCTCAGGGGTGATTTCTCACTTAGCCTTTCTCTCTGTGTGTCTGTCTCTCTGCAGTAACAACAACAACAACCTCCTCAAAACCCCCACAAGACTCTTTTATTTTGGGTGAATTGTAAGGTTATTACTGATCTCATCTAAAATAAATGTTGGGATTCTTGGGGACAAATTAAATAGCAGTCTTGTTAACTATTTTTTAGTAAGCCAATATGTAAACAAATATATGGCAAGTGCTGACGAAAATAGCATCTTTGTTACCTAGAAGAGATAAGTTAGATGGTGTGCGTGCTAAATTAGTTTGCTAGCTGAACACAGGGTGAACAGAATTGCCGAAGCTCAGATAAGGCCAGACTAGGGGAAACTTCCCTACAGGTGCAGCGTTTGGTTCTAGAGGAGTATTGGATGCTCCTAGTGAAAGCCCACTAGCAATATTTCCCAAGAGAAAGCAGGAAGGAGTTGAATTGAAAACACTTCATTTATTCTCCCAAATCTATCAATCAGAAAAGTTAATCTACTTGTTGGGGCAGAGGAGTAATGTTGCATAAAAGATGCCGGTAGTTACTCTAATTACAGTCTCTCAATATGAAAGAAAATATCGGTAAGAGATGATTAATGTTTTCTTGCTAATAACCTTCCATATGGAAGGCCTAAGCTTCACCTTTTCCTTTCCCCACACTAATTATGAGATTGAGTCTGTAAAGAAAATTTTACATGTGGTATTATCTTTTGTGTTTAGATTTCCAATAACAATATCCTTCTTTATAGAGTACTTTGCAAAGTACTCTATAGTCATGATTCAAGGCATCTTGTTTATATTGTCATGGATTTGAAATTTAGGCTAACAGTTGTGTGGGCTGGTTAACCTCTGGGATGCCCACATTTTTCTTTTTCTGGTTTCTGTGTTAGGATTCATTTTATAATTTTTTTTTTTATGATTTCAATAAACACGTATTTTTTTTCCCTCTGAACAGACTTCTTCAGGTTCAAGGCATTCAGAGATTCCTTTTATGTGGGGTTATCTTTCTTAATAGCGTGTTGGTTCAGAGTGTCTGAATTGCTAAGAGATGATGGAGGATACACGTAGGAGATATGAGAGGTAGGATAAGAGTTTTCCGGCCAGAAGTAGAAGAGACAAGGACGGTTGTTTTTTCCCTTTGGGCCAGCTTTCAGGCTCCCTGAGGTCTGGAAGCCTCCAGCCCTGACTCTACCTCTGTCCTAGTCTTTGGCTGATGCGGCTGACTGCATCCCAAGGACTTTCCTTCTCGGCAGCCTGCTGTGCTATGCACTTGCTCCACCTTCTGTAAAGTGTAAGTATATACATCTTGATGTACTCCAGGGTTGCATTTTAAAAATGAGATAATCAAATGATTTCGCCCTTAACAAGTAAGGAAAGTGTGGATTCAGTTATTCTTTTGTCTTTAAAAATTACTTAATTTAATGAATTTATTACTACTATTCATTTTGACTAGAGAGAGACAAAGAGAGGGAGAATGAGAAGGCAAGGCGCCAGGTCTGACACTCAAACCATGGTCGGCCATGTGGGAGTCCAGCACCTCAAACACCATGCCACCTGCTGGCCCCCAGTTACTCATTTTTTAAAAGAGGTTTTTGCCTTAGGGCACATGTGCTTGCTGGAGAGAGAAACAGACAGTGAAAGAGAAAGTGAGAAATTATCACCCAGGAAGATGACCATGTTGCAATCCCTTTTCCTCTATTCTCCTCCTGGGATCGTGGGCATGCACACACACACACTTGGTGTGATTTTGAAGCCACCAGGTCTGGGACTTGAACCGTGGTCAGCCATGTGAGAGTCCAGTGACGTAACTGTATGCCATCTGCTGGCCCCAGGTTCAGTTATTCTTTGAAGACATTAAGTTTATAGATAGTATGTAACATAAACAAATTTGCCAGATGCTGGGGATTGTACGGTAGCAAAATTGGAACTTGCTAATTAAAATAATCTCAGTCTCTTCTGGATTAAATTTTCTGGATTTCCCACTTTATATAACTATTCAGGCATTTTGAAGTTCAGTTTTCTATGAGGCCTGCTTCTTCTCTCCTATTATGCTTAAAAGGTGACATCATCTGGATTCAAGAGGCCTTATGTACCCTCATGGTCATAGTGAAGTGGGGGTTGATGTCCATTGGGCTTTTGGTTCTCCTAGGCTTCTGAGCCACGTATTGTCCCTCATAACCATTAGGCTCCCTTCTGGACTCCCTCTGATCTTTTAGTGGCTCTGTTCATCTTCAGTAGCTTTAACCATGATGCTGCCTCACTTTTTGTCCCCCTGGTAGACCTTGTGGTTCTCAACTCATTCACTCCCCATGAGAATTTCAAAATTGCTTGTACATTCCACAGGACAGATATCCTTTGTTGATGATAGGCAACTAATTGATTATCTGCCAGGATCCTAAGTGAGAAAGGGAAGAACTTTTTACTTCCCTTTCTGTCTCCCAGTATACTAGCATACATTCCTGGCTTGGCAGTTAAGGCAGCTGGATCCCATATGGTTAACCATGTGTTTCAAGTCCCGGACCTGGTAGCCTAAGAAACATGCAGTGTGTGTGCATGCATGTCCAAAATCCCAAAAGGAAGGCGAGATGGAGGAGAAAGGATTGGAGCATCACCATTCCCATAGGGGGTGCTTCCTCGACTCCCCCTGCCCCTGAGAGCACATGCACCCTTCAGCATACACACGCACACACATACACACACACACACACACACACATACACACACATTCTGTAGAATCAAACATTTGAAGACAAATAGCTTTTTTTTTCAGGAGATGATCTGTGAAAACTTTAGCAAGGGAGTAGAAAAGTAAGACCAGAAAGGAAAGAAAGCCAAGAAAGAGTGTGTTATCAAGCAGCTTAGGATGCAGGGTGAAACAGAGTAAACATAAGCCTCAGGGTTATCCCCTTCAGGGTGGGAGGGAGACGGGGTGTTTATATACCACGTCCACCAGTCATTGGCTGACGGTTGATTGTGTAGGGAATTTACTTTGAAGAATGCCCTGTTTGCTCTATGTGGAGGCAGAGCAGGTTCTGGTGACCAGAGAAACCATCAGGCAAGAGGTGAATGGGGCTACAGTGCCACAGGCAGGATGAACAGATGGTAAGGGCTGAGGGGATATGGCAAGGGCTTCAACAGTGTCCACTATGGTCTGCTCCTGGCATGACTTAGATCCATTCATGACCCCTGATGACTTTACTCTGCTGTGTTGCCAGTTCTTCAGATTTGTGACTGGTCACAGCTTTGAAGAAACAAACAATATTAAAACCCCCAATAAGCTGTTTAATACAAGAGGGTTAGTGGGACAAACTGCAGACCTCTTCTGCAGTTAATGTTAAGGTCATGACTGAACTTAATTTTCTCCTTCTTCTAGTGAACATTTAGTTTCTCCTCACCTGTGGACAGCGCTTTTGCTTGTCTAGGCGGTGTACTCACTTGAGTATCCCAAACCTTCACTGAGGGGTCTGAATCCTGAGTTACTGCGCCCTTATCTGGATGATGTTTCTGGAATTTTCCACTTTTTTTTCCATTTGTGGTTACCATGAGGCATCTTGACTCTAAGAGATACTTTTCTAGATATCTAACTTGTATCAGTAACTGATAATGACAAACAGGGAGTATAGTTCCTTTTCTCTTTGCCTGAAACAATGGCCATGTTATTTATTTACAACCAGATGTCACCTACAGATTTGTGTTTATTGAAAATATTTGCTATGTCAGAGCCAGTAGGTGGTGTAGTGGTTAAGGATTCCCATGTGGCTGATAGTAGTTTGAGTCCCAAACCTGGCAGTTTGAAAATCACACCAGGCACATGTGCATGTGTGCCCAAAATCCCGTGAGGAGAAGAGAAGGTATTGTGGCATGGCCATCCCCCTGGGGGGTGATTTCTTACTTTCTGTCTCTGTCTCTCCAGTGAGCACATGTGCCCTATAGCAAAAATCTCCCTCAAATAAATAATTTAATTAAATACGTTAAAAAGAAGAAAAAATGTACTATGTTCCTGGTGGGATTTCTCCTATGGCTGCTTGGAAGCATGGACTCTGGATCTGAGAACTGGCTCAGATACAGAAACTGGGTAAAGGACCATGACTTTTTATTGCGGTGACTAACACTAGCCTTCTGCTAGCTTTTGACCACTTTTTGGTAATACAGGTTACACGATATCCATATTGTCTTCCCATACCATTTGCTGCATGGAACTCCAAATCTATTAGATATTGCTGTGTGCCCCTGTTGTTGAGGACCTCTGATTTCAGTCCAGCTTTGGTGATTAGGTTCATCTTGCCTTTAGAAGTTAAGTGCTACCACTTCTCTTATTTTAGAGTTCTGTTTTCCTTACTGAAACTAGGGGGCCCAGTTTTATGCCTTACTCTTATCTCTGACTCACAGAGGGTGGCCACCTCTAGTCAACATTGCTGATACCTTCTTTATTGCCCTCATGAAGGAAGTATCCTCTGGGACCTCCAGAGGAATACAGCTGGTGGGTTCTCTAATTAGACATAATAAATCTATTTTAACATGAGCCTTTGACCTCACCATCTATACTCTCCCAAGGCAATACTACCACATTGCTATAGGCCGTTGTTATCTCCAAGTTTCAAGGACTATCCTAGCAGCAAGTTAAGACTGATTCAAAAGCACCAGGTCCCTGGTGGCTTCCTTTTTTCTGACTTTACCCCTCTCTCTTTCTGGTCTAATTGAAAAATATAATAATAATAATAATAATAATAATAAATACAGTTAAAAATAGAGCACATTTGTTGTTAATGTCCTGAGTCACGGAAGAGTATCTTCAAACACGCTTAAACAGCTTTGTATCTACCCCTTCTCTGTTCTCCCCCCTCGGATTCCTTCTTGTCCATTATCTGAGTATATGTTAGTCAAGTTCTGAGGCTTCTATGGTAAATAACCTTTGTCTTCCACAGCATAAACAATACTTGCCTAGTCTGGGCTGGCTCGAGAGTTACTCCCAGTTACTGTTCTAAGATGGTTGTTCTGAAAGTGTGGTCTAGACAATCTGCACCACCTGGGAATTGTTAGAAATGTAAATTTCCAAGGCCCATTCTGGATCTACTAAGTTGGGAAATCTAGGGGTGTGGATTGAACAATCTACAATTAAATTAGCCCTCCAGGTGATACAGATAACACGTTGAAGTATGAGACCACTTATTGAAAAGTCAGAAGAGAGATGGGGCAGATCTTGAGGAAGTCAGGTATCATCTTGTGAAGCATCTCCCTCAGCTGATCCTTTTCTGTGGTCTCCAGTAAAGAGAGGCCATGATCATCTCCTAAAGAGGAGAGAGTTGTTTCTGCTAGCTAAAGAATTTCAAGAAATTCAGTGCCTAAAAATTTTCATGTGTATACACCCAGATGTTCTTAGCCTAGATTTTAGGTTCACTTTTTCTCTATCAAAACTGAGTCTGGCATAGAGAATTGCCAATAGATTATAAATTACTCCTGTTATTTTCTTAGTAAAATCCATAGCCTGATTTTGGCCTGGTCTGTCTTCTGTCTGCAGGAAGATGAGGATCTCTTTTTAAAAATTTATTTATTTTATTTTATTTGTTATTATTTTAAAATTGAACAGAGAGAAACAAAGAGAAAGAGAAAGGGAAAGTAAGAAAGCAAGCCACCAGGTCCAGGTCTCAAACCACAGTCAGTCACGAAGGAGTCCAACACCTTAACCACCACACAACCTGCTGCCCCCAATGAGGGTTTCTTTAAATATAGTTATAACAGACCAATGGCTTCCACACTGTGTTATGAACTGATACTTGCCTAATCTCTGATCTTTCTCCTTTTATCAGTTCAATGAAATAACATCCAAATACCTCCATGGATTTTACCATTATCACTGTCTTCTTGTCTTTCAAATCCTAGAAATGTTACATATACAATGCATCTTCTCCCATCTGTAGCCCATCCTAAATCACCACAAGTGTTGGGTCAACCTGCAGCACAGTAGTTAAGAGAGCCAGATCCCACATGGCTGGCCACAGTTTGAATCCTGTCCAGTGTCTTGAAAACATGCTAGGCATGTGTGTGTGTGTATATACCCAAAATCCTGACGAGAAGGAGGAATGGAGGAAAAAAAAATATAGTGTAATCACACTCCATTGGGGGTGCTTTCTCTGTCTCTTCGTAGCACCCTCTGGCAATAAAAAATGAACAAACAAAACAGGTATATTATCCATTGCAACATTAAAACAAAAAATTACATTGCTACAGTACAAGTGTTGCCACCTTCCTGTTGCTGAGTTAGTTTGGGTTCCTCAAGGAGAATATCTAAGAGAAGTGTTCATTTGAACGTAGATATAGCAATTCCCATCTCATTGCCCAGAAAGGAGTCACCTGGCCTAATTGCACTGGTGATCATTCAAGTCATAATTTAGTTTTCATACGAGCTACAATGATAAGCAGCAAGAGGAGAGAGGAATGAAAATGGATACTGGCTCAACCAAACAAAATTTACCATAAAAGATATATAAAAATATTACCCAACCATACACACAACATGCACCAACACATTTCTGTCAGTGCATATGTATTTTATTCTAGCTTCTGTTCATATATATATGAACATATATCATAATGTTCACTTTTTTAAGGAAATAGAGAAATAGGAAATCTTTACACTTAAAAGCAGTTCTAAGCAGGCAGGGTTTAGGTTGCCAGTAGGTCACTGGGAAGCTGGTAAATCACAAAGAAAAAAAAAATCACAGGGATGCACAGCATTACGAAAAACAGCAAAGATACTCATAAAGATTGCTCAATGTCTATTGACCCAAAGTGAGTCTTAGGACTGTGTTGACGTGTTTCTTGGACTAAATCAGGAAGTTCTTCATTTCCTGATTAAGAAACTATGAGTGGTGAGGTTTACTCACCTGATTGCCTCTCATGCAGTAGACATTGTTATAGGTTGGAAAAGTATCATTTTTTTAAAAAAGTGAGATAAATCAATGTAATGTTAAAGACAATGTTAGATTAAAAAGTCAATTTGAGGGGCCAACAGGTGGCATGGTGGTTAAGGTGCTGGACTCTCACACATTGCTGATCATAGTTCTAGTCCTGGACCTGGTGGCTTGCTATCTCCCTTTCCCTCTTACTCTTCTCTGGTCAAATTAAAATAAATGAATGAATAAATAAAATTAAATAATTATTTTTAAAAGTCCATTTGAAACTTGACCCTCCAAAAATACAACTTTTCCTCTATTTTTCTCTAAAATTTTACAATTATTAGTAATTGTAATTTATAATTCAATATACAAATAATTCTACTCCTAAATGCCCAGATTCTCTTTTCTGCTAATGTTTTCCACTGAAAGGAAGCATGACTCTTCAAGAGTAGCTGTTTCAATGTCTTGAAGCAGGGAAAAGTTAGGATTTGAAAGAACAGGTTTGAGATATATTTGTTGCCCGAGAGGAAAGATTTTTTTTTTTTTTCTTTTGGGAGAGGTTTTTCTCTATAGGGCGCGTGCGCTCGCCAGACAGACAGAGAGAGACATAGAGACAGAAAGCGAGAAATCACCCCCCAGGGGGGATGGTCACGCCGCAATCCCTTCTCCTCCATTCTCCTCTCGGGATCTTGGGCACACACGCACATGCGCCCGGTGTGAGTTGTAAGCCACCGGGTCCGAGACAAGAACCACGGTCGACTACATGGGAGTCCAGCGACATAGCCATTATGCTAACTGCTGGTTCCCAGGAAAGATATTTTAAGAATGTCCATGGGGGAGGTCTGGCCTGTGGCCTGGTGGTTAAGGAGAGATGATCCCACATGGAAGACATTGTGGTTTAAATTCTGGCCGAGGTGGTTTGAGAAACACTCTTCACTCATATGTGTGCATGTCCCAAATCCTGACAGGATGGAGAAATGGAGAAGAAGGGATTGTAGTGTGACCACAGTCCACTGGGGGTGCTTTCTCCCCCACCCTCTCTCTGACCAGCATATGCATGCCCTCTGACAAAAAAAGAAAAAAAAAAGAATATTAGGGGATCAAGCTTGAAAGGATAAAGGAGCTATCTAATGAAGCTCTCACTATTCAAGTTATGAACATTTGAGCATCAAAATGAAATAATAATTATTGTTAATTAACATAGATTAAATGTGCAAAAGTCCACAAATTTATAATGACGTAGCAAAAAAACATAAACATAAAAAGTTTGAAAACAAAAAATAAAGAATATAGTAGAATAGGATTATACATAAAAAATTATTTTACTAAGTAGAGGATGTTATTGATTCTTCTATTAAGCATATAATTTTATAAATTATAGCTTTATTTGTATCTTTCTGAGTAAACAGGGAAGAATAATACAGAAAACAGTGAGTAAAAGAAATGTTCCTGAAAAAAGTGGAAATAAGCAAACCCGATCAGTGTTAGTGGTTATCTGTAATCAGCAGTACTACGTGAACAAAGTAGTAAAGTTGTGCACAATAACCAAGTAGAAAGAGGGTTTAATTGTGTATTCTGAGAGAACAGATTTGACAAATGTCTTACGGAGGAGATTTATTTCCACATAATTCACTCTATCTCCTAGGAGATGAGACTTCTAGATGGCTCTACTAATTATAATGAGATATAGACAAAATGTCAATAAATCCCTAATTGTAGGCAGCTTTCTAAGATGATTCATGCCTCATAGTACTCACTTCCTGTGTAATCCTCTTCCCTTGAATGAGGGCTGGACCTCATCACTAATATCTAGTGAATAAAATATAGCAAAAGTAATGGGATATCATTTCCTAGATTAGGTTATGAAAAGATGGTGTCTTCCATTGTTCACTATCTCTGACTTTATTAGCTTGCTTGCTCCAACAAAGCCAACTTTCATGTCATGAGCTGCCCTGTGGCGAAGGCCATGTGACAAGGAATTGAGGAAGTGCTTTCTGACCAGCAGTTATTGAGGAACTGTGATATTCCATCCTGCAGCCAAGAAGGAACTGAATTCTCCCCATGGCCAAATGAGTGAGTTTGGGAGCTTTCTCTGTTGAGCCTTGTGATAATTGAATCTCTAGATGTCACCTTGATTGTAGATTTGAGAATTTATCAGAGAAATGCAGCTTGGCACTTCCTTGTCCTAAGTGATATGGGGACGTAGCAGTGCAGGAGTGATCAGGCCCAGCACTCACAGTGAGACACAGATTGTCTTGTGAATTCTATGGGTTGTGAAGAATTAGAGACTGGGACACAGAGAAGGGATAGCAAGTGGAGTTTATTAAGAAAGGGAAGGAAGAACAGAACTCCCAAGCAGAGAGTGCATCCTAAATGGGTTGCTGAAGAGGAACTGAGGTAAGAGTTTTATATTTTTTTAAGAGAGAGTTTTGCTATAGGGCATGTGCACTTGCCAGAGAGAGACAGAAAGCAAGAAATTACCTCCCAGGGGGATGACCACACCACAATCCCTTCTCCTCCATTCTCCTGTTGAGAATTTGTGCATGCCTGCACATGTGCCCAGTGTGAGTTTCAAGCCACTGGATCCAGGACTTGAACCGTGATCAGCCATATGAGAGTCCAGTGATGTACAATTATGCCACCTGCTGGTCCTGAGGTGAGGGGTTTCATCTGATTCAGAGGGGCTTTGCCTATGCTCGTTCTCAGGCATGACTTGTGCATGTGTTTCCCTCATGATGGGGGTCACATGTTGGATGGATCTGATTATTTTTCTCCTAATTTTTGGAGTGGGTACAAAGGTCAGGAGATTCTCTTTGCCTAAAAGCTTTAAGACATACAAGACCATTACTCCTTCCTAGAATGTGATGGGATAAAGAAAAAAGCCTCTGTTTTAGGTCATAATGTCTAGGGTAATTATTAAGTTACTGTTGCAAGCCTTCTCTCCTAAGCAAACAGCTAAACTATCATGTTTGTATCTTAAAACGTAGCCATTTTGTGAGACCAGCAGGTGGCATAATGGTTACATTGCTGGACTCCCACATAATCAACTATGGTTTGAGTCCCCAACCTGGCAGCTTAAAAATTCACGAGAGTGTGTGCATGTGTGTACCCAAAATCTTGAGACTGGAAGAGAAGGGACTGTGGCATGGCCATTCTCTCTGGGGAGGGAGGGGTGATTTCTCACTTTCTGTCTCTTCGTTTCTATCTCTTTGGTGAGTGCACACATCCTATAACAAAAATCTCTAAAATAAATAAATAAATAAAGCTTGCTATTTTATGATTTGGGGCTTATACCCTAACTATATCCTTAGGGTCTCTGTCTCCTACCTCACATGGGTTTTACAAAGTAGTGGTTAAGAGTCACAAGAATTCTTATATAATTAGGCTTGTGATATGGATGTCCTTTGGACCAAATTGTGCTACTCCTTCAATAGCATTTTCCATGTATTTTGAGCCTATTAGTTTATTTCATAGCTTTCATTGAACCCAGGTACTTTAGATTTATAAATTAGGAGTTGTATGGCCTTTGATCTCTGACTTTTTTTTTCCTAATGGAGCTTAATGTTAGTTTCGGCTGGAAGGACAAAGGGCAGGGAAAAATGTGACTTCCATTAAGTAAAAGTGAGTTGACTGGTTTCAGTCTTTTTTTCCTTCTCAGTGTTCCCTACTAGTTCTTCTTCCACTACCTCTACCTAACTGCCTAGCCAGAGTCTGCCTCCCAGATATCAATCAGGAATCTATTGGCAGATAATTCATACTTTTTCATTTGTGTTCATTAAGATTTCTGTTAGAAAGATATTTATGCTAAACTCTTTGCATCCATGTGTAAGAATGAGAACATGCCACTGGTCAAGAGAGCTAATAAAGAAAAATGTGTAATCACGTGGATTTTAAATTACAGAAAAAAAAACTGGTTTTAGTGTAAGTGAAGTAATAAAGTTATTGTTATTTGGCAGGCATTTTATTTGTTTCTTAAGGGGTTTAAAGCATTAGATTATAATATAGTAGCTTTGAGATTTAAACTGAATTTTAGAATAATTCGAATAAATTTTTTCCACCAAAATACACTGTATATTGGCTCAATCAAGCATCAACATACGTATTATCAACAAATAATTTTCCATTTCTTATGTCTTGTATACTTTGTTTTTTTGTTTTGCCATCCTTGATTCCCTATTCCTAACTCTCTGCCCTGTCCAACCCTCCTCCCATTGTCTCTGGTATCCATGATTGCTTTCTATGCCTATCCCCCCTCCTGCCCTTTCTGCTAGGACTAGAGAGCTTGTTTTTTCCTTAGTCCTGAGTCTCATTTGACCTGGAGGATTTTTAACTAGTGTGACAGTCCTGTCCTCTGCCCATTCACATATCCCTCTCCTAGAAAGGAAAGAATGATTTATTCGATAGTTGGGTTTTGAAGGAGAAACTAGGTATGTGTAGTCTTCTCATTTCCTGTTTTTCTTGGGATCTAGCTGCACAGAGAAAACACACATCCCATTTGGCTCCTCTCACCAGAAGGTTCACAAGGGAAGGCACTTCACTTGGGGGTGCCCGTGGTGGTTTATTGTTCTCTGTGACTACATGAGTAAGTGTGAGGAAAGCCAGTCCAAACAATAATGGTGCTATTTTAAATTTTCATCCTCTTTATTCTTGTTTTTCTTTTATTTACTCCAGAATGAGTCATATAAGGAGGGTGTAACTTATTATTCCAACCCCAACATTGTTCTATCTTTAAACCATAGAAATATGGCTTGAAATTTACCGATAGACTTTTCCTTTTTGAATACAGTCGCAAATAATGATTACTGTAATGTCACATGACTGCTAATCAGGAAGTTAGTTCCTTTTCCACAAATTTCACATCTAGAATTAGATTTGCAGGTTTTAACCACATCAGGCATCTATTTCCATTGCTTTGTTAGAACTGTGATGGTCTTCGTATCATTCTTTTATGATTTCACTTCACACAATCCTTTCTTTATAATGTTTCCTTTCTTACTTACATTCCACTATTATGCATCTCTATAGCACACAATCTGTTTTGTCAACATATGTATATAATACATGATGATCAGATCAAGAATATTATCATGTACAATATTTTCAACAGAGAAATTTACATTTATTTTCTGTTAAGTGTTTCTTCCCTTTACTCCTCTCACCCACCCTCTGCTCCCTAATGGTCTCTGGTAACCACACTTGTCCTCCCTACTATCATACCTTCAGATCGTTCCACAAATTCTTTTTTCCTCCCATAGGACATGTGCTTTTGCTAAAGAGAGAGAGAGAGAGAGGGAAAGTGAGAAATCACCCCCTGGGGTGGTGGGGAGGGAGGTCCCCAGCCACAATCCCTTTTTTCCTTCTCCTCCATTTTCTTCTCTGAGTTTTGGGCACCTACACACATGTGCCCAAAATGATTACATTTTTTTTTCTGTTATCTCCCAGCATGAAATAATGCCTCATTGAAATGTTCTAATCTATTCTCTATCATGCCTGTGGATATAAAGTAAAAATATGCTGTTCACAATTGGCCCTTAGTATTAAGGGATGATAGCACCCAGAGGGTCTATGCTATTTGTGGTTTATGAGTAAGGAATGTTTTTTATTTTTTAAAATTTACTTATTTATTATTTATTTTAATTTTGACTAGAAAAGGATGGAGTGAGAGAGATAGAGAGAAAGAGAGAGAGAAAGTGAGAAAGCAAGCCACTAGGTTCGGGACTCAAACCAGAGTTGGCCATGTGAGAGTCCAGCACCCTTAACCACCATACCACCTGCCAGCCCCAAGTAAGGAAATTTTCAAGAGAATTCTCAAATTCATAACATGGAGATTTTTTTTTTTTTTATTTTAAAGAATTATTTTATTTAAGTTTATTATTATATCATTATTATTTTTCAGTTTGATCAGAGAGAGACAGAGAGAGAGAGAGAGAGGAAGTGAGAAAGCAAGCCACCAGGTCCGAGACTTGAACCGCGGTCGGCCATGTGGGAGTCCAGCGCCTTTAACCACCACGCCACTTGCCAGCCCCAACATGGAGATTTTTACCTTCTTTGCTTTTTGTTAGGAAAGGTAGCTTCCTCCAGGATCCGATTGTGAACAGTAAAAGGTCCCTTTAACTATTGCTTTAACAGTTGATTTAATTCATCCATTTCCAAATCAAATGGATTCAAAATGGTGTTATGCACTAAAATAACAATATAAGGCTAATTCTCCTTTATAAATGTTTTATTTTAGCCGTTCATTAAATCATTCAGTATTAAGGACTGGTTCAGAGGCTGATCTTATTTATTTAATTTGCCAGAGCATACATTTGCTCATTGGAGAGAGTGGAGAAAGTACTCCCCAATGGGGAAGAGTCATGCCACAATCCTTTCTGCTCCATTTCCCCATCCTGTTGAGATCTGGGACTCCCATGCACATGCGCCCCATTGTGTTTTCCAAGCTGCAATGTCTGTGACCAGAACTGCTTTGTCAGCCATATGGGATCCAGCCCCCTTAACCACTAGGTCATGGGGCTTGCCTCAGAGGTTAGTCTCATTAACATCTTCATAAACCATCTTCTCATAACATCTTTATAAACCATCTTGGAAAAAGAAATGTTCACAATGCAAGTCCCATGTTTGTCAAAGACTCTAAGCTCTTCTGTTTAATGAAATGATAAGCTAATAGGGATAAACAACAAGAAGACCTTGTGAAGCTGTGTTAGTGGACAGAATTTTTTGTTTTTCTTTTTTTGTAGAGGTTTTCTCTATAGGGTGCGTGCGCTTACCAGAAAGACAGAGAGAGACAGAGAGACAGAAAGCGAGAAATCATCCCCCAGGAATGATGGCCATGCCATAATCCCTTCTCCTCTATTCTCTTCTCAGGCTCTTGGGCACGCATGCACACGTGCCCGGCATGAATTTAAGCCACCGGATCCGGGACTCGAACCGCAGTTGAATACATGGAAGTCCGATGACATAGCCATTATGCCAACTACTGGTCCCCAGAAAATTTTTTTTTTAGAGAGAGATTTTTACTATAAGACATGCGTGCTCATTGGAGACACATAGGGACAGAAAAAGTGAGAAGTCATCCCCTACTTCCTGAAGGGTAGATGACCACACTGCTATCCCTCTTCTCCATTCTCCTCTCGGGATTTTGGGCACACACGTCTGGCTTGAATTTCAAGCTTCCAGGTCCAGGACTGGAACCTCATTTGGCCATGGTGGAGTCCAGTGCCATAACCATTAAGCCATCTGCTGGCTACAGTGGACAGAAATTTGATATGAGTCTCAGAGATGACAAAGATAAGATAATGAGACAATGCTTTGACAGAGAAAATTATTCAGATTTTGTCTGTAGACTGCAGAGTATGGGATTTGAAACTATCCATACTTTTTTCTTTTTCTTTTTTTTTCTTTTAGGGCACATGCACTCACTGAAGAGAGAAAGACAGAGCTAGAGAGACAGAAAGTGGGAAATCATTCCCCAGGGGAGGGATAGCCATGCCATAATCCCTTTTCCTCCAGTCTCTGAGGATTTTGAGCACTCATGCATACACACTTGATGTAATTTTTAAGCTGCCAGGTCCAGGACTTGAACACGGTTATGTGAAAGTCCAGCACCTTAACCATTATGCCACATTTTGGCCCTGAAGCTACCAATTTTTATTCAGAGATTTTTTTGTAAACTCTTCTTTGAGGGCAAGGATGAGTTTGTTAAATGCTGATGAAATTCTGACAACCACAAGGAAGGAACATGCTATGGCTTGCGTATTTGTCTCCTTCATGTCGAAATGTAGTTGTCGTTGTAATGGTAGTGGGAGGTGGAGCCTTTAAAATGCAATTAAGTTAGGAGGACTCTACCCTCCTGCATGGATAACTGCCCTTATTGGGGAGTGGGTTAGTTTTCATGGGAAAGGGCTCCTGATAAAAGGATGAGTTTGCCTCCATCTTGTTCTCTCTCTTTCATGTGCTCGCTCCTGCCTTCTGCCATGGGATTACCCTCAACAGCCAGTGTTGTATTCTTCAACTTCCTGGAAGGACCATGAGCCAAATAAAGTCCTACTCTTTTTTTTTTTTAATTTTAAAAGTTATTTTATTTAATTTTATTTATTCACTTATTTATTTTAATTTGACCAGATAGAGACACAAAGAGAGATAGGGAAAGTGAGAAAGTAAGCCACCAGATCCAGGACTCAAACCATGGTTGGCCATGTGGGAGTGTCCAGTGCGTTAACCACCATGCCACTTGCTGGTCCCATAAAGTCCTATTCTTTATAAGTTATCTAATCTGTGGTATTTTGTTATGGCAGCAGAAAAAAATTAAGGAAGGAGGGAAACAAAATACCACACAACACCCTCTTATAGAAAGTCATGGCACAGATGTCCCTATTATTTATAGTTTGATCACTACATTCCAGGACAAAATGAAAAAGAAAGCACTGAAGGATTGATACCATAAAAAAGCACCGAGAAGAATCACAATGCTGTCACATAAGCATAGACTAAAAAGACTAAATATGAGATAGAAACATTGGAGAGGGAACAGAACCCAAATCTTCAAAATTATTAAAGATTTTGTTTTGTATGTGAAATCTTTGTAATGTTCTTAAAAAAGGCAAAATAAAGATCAAAACAAAGGAATTTTTCATTGATATATTCAGCACAAAGTAGATTTGCAAAACTCATTTCTTTGTGAGATAGTATCTGGTAAAAATATAATTTCCAAAGATAATTTTATAGACTCTTGGAGTATGCATTTAAGTTGAGATTCAAAGGAAAATATTGTTTGTGGATTTATTTCTAGCTCTTTAAGCAGAATATCAGTGAATGAAAATATACATGCATTCTTGGTATTTATCCTTAGATGTCCATTAGAGATGGGGGGGAAATGCAGCTCCTTAGGACCAATCATTTCATGAGTTGAGCAGCTAAAAATGGAGACATATAATTAGTACATGAGTTTCTCAAACATCTGTCACATCATATTGTTTAGTTACTATTGAGACAAGGCAGTGAACATCCAACAGATTTAATCTCTGTAAGATACAGAAACATTTCTCAATATTTTTCTTTCTTAAGCAAGTTAATTAATTCTCATCTAGGGGAAACTAGCCAATATCAGCAAAATTCCTGCTGAAAAGAGCCTGAAAACTCAAGAATTTCTTTATGATTTGAGATTATGTTTTTAAAATAACTGGACCACAATCTAATTGTTTCAGTATTGTTGATTTTTAATAACTAATTAAGAATTCTCTAGGTTAGAATCAATCAACTATAGCATGACTGGCACTTGTGTTAGTAAAAACAATCTTAGAATGATTAATTTGACAGCCATGCATAGACACAGTCCACTTCTATGGAAATTATACTTCACTGGTTATAATCTTTTCTCATTTGTCTACTGGATTTTTAAGGATGAACGATAGTAAAAATTATCTAAGGCAAGGGTCAGCAAATAGTTTGGAAAAGGTCAAGATACTTTAGGTCTTCTGAACTATGTGGTCCCTGTTATAGCTACTCAACTCTGGTATTGTGCAAAAGCAGCCAACTAAAGACAATACATAAACAAATAGGTGTAACTGTTCCAAAAATCTTTATTTATGAAACCAACAAGCGGTGTGGTGGTTAAGGCACTGGACTCCTGCATGGCCAACTGCAGTTTGAGTCACAGACCTAGCAGCTTGAAAATCACAGTAGATGCATGTGCATGCATGCCCAGAACCCCAGGAGGAGAACGGAGGAGAAGGGATTGTGGTGTGCCCCCAACCCCTGCCCCAGGGGAAGTGATTTCTCACTTTCCCACTTGCTGTCTCTTTCTGGCAAGTGTATGTGCCCTATGACAAAAACCTAAAAAAAGCAAAAAACAAACAAACAAACAAACAAACCAAAAAACAACCAAAAAACCTTTATTTACAAAAACAAGCACCAGGCCTGATTTGGTCTGTAAGCAGCTAACAGCTAAGGGGAAGTTGGTATTAATGAAATGGAACTCATGCAAGCTTTTCAAAATGAAGACACTAAATTAAAGCTTATATTTCATGGGAGTTCTCTTTAGTCCAGCTTTTGCATATGATGAGCCTGTATTGTTAAGATCTGTTCTCTCCCTAGGATTACAGGTTAAAAAGACAATTTTGCAGCCAGAGAGCCTTGGTTCTCTGTTCTTCTATTTGCTAACTGTGTGACCTTGAGCAAGGGGCTTAACTTGGTTCTTCATCAAATAGAACTATAATAATGATAAGTTGAGAAAATTAAATAGTGTTAACAAAAAAGATTTTTAAACCATCATCTATAGGGGCTAAGAAGTTACGTGGTCATTGGAGTGCTGGATTTCTACATGGCTGAACGTGGTTCAAGTCCAAATTTCGTTCAGTCCCAAATCTGGTGACTTAAAAATCACAACAGATAAATAGATAAATAAATAAATTTTTAAAAATCATCTATAAATACCAGTTGCTACTATCAGTACTCTGCATAATGGGTTAACACAAACCATTTTCCTCTCTGTGGATATAATCACGGTTAATTGGCTCCATCTACTTTTCCTAACTAGAAGAAAATTAATCCAAGGAAAGAATTAAATGAACCCTTAGTCATGTTTTTTGTTTGTTTGTTTGTTTTTAAATTTGCTAGAGGGTATGTGTGCAATCCCTGGAGAGCGAGAAAGAGAGAGAGAAAGAGCAGAGAGAGAGAGAGAGACAGTGAGAAAGCATTTCTCATGGGGTATAGTCACACTGCAATCCCTTCTTTTCCATCTCTCCTTCCTTTCAGGATTTTAGGCACAAATGCACACTTGCCCAGCTTGTTTTTCAAGCCTCCAGGTCTGGGACTTAAATCTCCCGGTGGGCTTTGTGGGTCCAGCTGCATTAACCTCTAGGTCACAGGCTTGCCTGGCCATAACAGTTTTAAAAAAGTGCATTTATAGGGAAAAGTAAGTCCTGAAATACATAAAAAAGAAAAATAACAGAAGTCGTAGTAGCTGGTGTAAATGATAATAGAGATTTAAGAAGAAAAGGTAAGAAATTAGAGAAAATAAAAGACGTGGAAGATGAAAGACAAACCAAGGAGTAAAACTGAAATAGAGTCAACAATGGAAATTTAGAAGGGAAGGTAATAAGACAAAGTTAGTGAAAGCAGGTGCAGATCAAGGTGGTATCAGAACCTGCAGGCAATTCACTGGGTAGGAAGCTTACAGGTCTGGGATTATCTGTCCTCAGTGTAACCATTTTACCTTGTTTCATTATTCATTGCACTTGAGACAGTGGCATTTGTGTTTACATTTACTGACAGATAATCCAAAGACAAGACTAGGGAAGGATTTCAAATAATAGCTCTCTCTTCTATTGGTTCTGCATTTCTAATCAGAGAAAGGTTCTTTGGGAAAAAAAAAAAAAAAAAATGACGCCAATGTGTCCTGACTACCAAATGAGTTAAGATAAATGAAGATTAAATAACAGACTTGTTAATCAAGATTTGGGGTAGACTTAAATTTTCACAGTCCATTTTCTCGTTCTCACTTTCTCGCTCTCTAAAGCCTGTATTCCTGCTTATACATTCTCACAACACACATCCACACCCACGCACGCCTGTCAAACTTTCTCTACCCAGATGGATAAAACGGACTGAAGTTGGGTGCACCAATGTGTCTTTTATAATCAGTATTCACTGCCTTAAAAGTCAGACAAATGAGGAGAAAATAAAAAGCATACTTAAAAAACATCATGGAAAAATAACATTCCTATTTTTCTTTCTGTTGTGACTCATACTATCCTATCTAGGTACCATGTTCGTGTTAAATGGATATTCGGTTTCACCATCTGACAAACAGAAGGTTAAAAGTATGATTGTTTAAGAAGAAACAAACAAGAGGGTTTTATTTTCATCTCAAAAGGGAGATATTTAAAATATGTCTCTCTACCCCCAAACAGAGTCATATTCAGTCTCTGGATTATATGTGGGCTTGGCTGTATCAGCAAAAAATATATAAAAACACACTTAAGAACTGTATCTTCTGTTAATTTGCAATTTTAGAGGATTTGAAAGTTTGGACTTGTTAGAAAAGGACGGACAGTAAGATTTTGAGAACAAGTAGAAGGAGAGTGTTTTGATAAGATAAAGGAATAAATTGCTTTGAAGAGAAACACGGAAAATTCTGTAAAACATTTCCCGCAGCTCTTAAAGGGGGAAGTTTTTCTTCCCCCATCCCCCCAAAAAATTAAGACCAAGATATTAGTGATATTCTCATATATTTTATTTTCTTATGTTAAGAATAGAAAAGAAAATGTTTTGAATGTTTCTTAAATATCGGGGGGAAGTACATATTCTGGTGGTAATACCATATATCTTTGTTTTATTTTCGGCAATTTAGGTATTATTCTATAATAAAAAGCAGAATTAGGCACTTCTTTTAGGCCCCAAATCTTCCATTCTAAGACAAATCATTCTGTAGTCTACTTTTGCAGAACTCTTTTTCTTATTCTTAATCCAAACTTACATAAGTCTCTTCCAGACAAAGAAAAAAGATTCCTAGGACTTTAATTATGTATACTTCCAAAAGGACTGAAATAGTCCATCTAAATCCCTCTATTTTTAACCCAATTGAGAGAGAAGGCAAGAAAGAAAACATAAATGTTACTGCTTCTCCAGAACTCTCTTCTTCCCAGGTCCATTAAGCTGTTCTTGCCAAATAGAAGTAGTTTGACCTTTCTATCTTATTTTTACAACAGATTTCCATCATTTATTGCCCCAACTCTCCCAAATGATAGTAGTTTCCAACACACCAAGATGGCTATTTTAGCTAGTGACCAGTGACATGAAGAGTTGAAGGAATGACCTGAATTGGATTGGAATTAATTATACCTAAATTGCTTTTTAGATAATTATAGATACCTGAATTAATCAAAAACATGCGCTTAAGCTTTGCAGAGCAGCTTGTCAAAGTCTGCTTGCTTAAGAATACCCTGTTTTTGCTCTTTTTTTAAATTCACTACAGAAGAAACACTCTACTATGGCAACATATGATGAAAGTGACACTGATTTGGAATGTAAATATATGCAGGATGTTTTAAACCGACAGCATTTTGTATGTAAAAATACTTTCAAAAATATATGCTATCTTTGAAATGCAATTGATAGAATAAAACAATAACAATCATTCTATTCTAATTTTTAAAGTGTCCATTTGAAGAGGATATTTACTTAAGGATATATATATATATATATATATACACACACATAACTTTTTAAGAAAAGAGGGAATATTTTAGTTATACTTGGCTGAGAAATGAAGCAAACTGAACTGCAGTTCATTTTCTTTCTATATTATAAATGAGGGGTCTTCAAAAAGTTCAGAAAAATGCACATTATAAAAAAAACTATGCATAGATTTCAAAAAGTTTTTTGCACTGAAATAAATTCATAGTAACTTGTCATAGCATGTCTGAACAGGATCTAGTTTTGGCACAAAGAAGGATAAGACACCAGTTTAAAAAGGGTCCTATGGGAGCAATAAGAATACTGCTAAAATCGAAGCAAGAACAAACTTCCAATTTATGGTGAAGCTTGGTTGGAAGAATGGTAAAATCATCAATGCTTTAAAGTCTATGGGGACAATGCCCCCAAATAAATCAGCAGCTTACAAATGGGTAACTTGTTTTAAGAAGGAACAAGGTGATGTTGAGAATGATGCCTGCAGTACCAGATCATCCACATCAATCTGTGAGGAAAAAATGAATCTTGTCCGTGTGGTAGTTGAAGAGGACCAGTAATTAATACCAGAAACAACAGCCAACACCCTAAACATTTCAGTTGATTTAGCTTACAAGATCCTGACTGAGAAATGAAAGTTGAGCAAACCTTCTTGATGGGCATCAAAATTGCTATGCTGAGATCAACTCCAAACAAGAGCAGAGCTTCTTATGGAAATTTTAAACAAGTAGAACCAAGACTCTCAAGCATTTCCTTGAAGAATTGTCACAGAAGCTGACATCTGACGTTACTAGTAAGATCTTGAACAAGAACCAGAATCAAAGCAATGGTTACCAAGAGGTAGAAAAGGTCTATTCAAAGCAAAAAGGGGTGGCTGAAAACCACAGTCATGGCAACAGGTTTTTGGAATGCTCAAGACTGTTTGCTTGTTGACTTTTTTGGAGGACTAAAGATTAACATCTGCTTAGTATGAGAGTGTTTTAGGTTAACTGAACCTTTAGCAGAAAAACTCTGATAAAGCTTTGCCAGGATCTGTTCCCACCACTACCTTGGGAGAGTTTTGATGGGAAATCGTTAGGCACCCACCTTACAGTCCCAGTTTGGCTCCTTCTGACTTTCTGTTTCCTAATCCAGCAGGTGGCATGTTGGTTAAGATGCTGCTGGACACTCCCACGTGGCCGACCATGGTTCAAGTCCTGGACCTGGTGGCTTGGTTTCTTACTTTTTCTCTCTCTGTCTCTCTCTGGTCAAATTAAAATAAATGAATGAATAAATAAAATTAAAAAGAAATAATTATAAAAAATCTTTAAGGGGTACATTTTTTCTTTAGTTAATAATGTAAATAAAAATTCATTGACATGATTAAATTCCCAGGACCTCGATTCTTTAGGAATGGATTGAATAGCTGGTGTCAAGTGTTTTCAACTTGATGGAGCTTATGTTGGGAAATAAAGTTTATAATCTGAATTTTTATCCCTTAATTCCTTGTTTTCATGAATTTTATCACCTTGTATATTGTCTTTCATTTCACTGGGATGTATTTTTCTTTACTGCTCTATTATACAATGACAGTATTAGACGATGGGAAAAAGGAATGCACCGAGTTAGTCTTCAAGACACACAAGGCCTGACAACATTAGGTGTCTGACTAGTTGTTAATAACAGCTTGAATATGGGAATGTCACTGGGCTGTGAGTATTTTCTGAAGTTCATCATTTTGGCAGTTTAATGTGAAATGTTTTATAGGGGAAGGGTGGGTAGGCGAAGAAGCAGAAAATCTAACTCCCATTTCCTGTTGATTGTAATCACGTTTGTCACTCACCTGCTTGAACTGCTAAACCCCTTCAGGAGCCTGATCGTAGAAGCCTCCTGTTAAGTGGAAAAAATGTCTTTCCTGACTCTTAGCAAATCACAGTAAACATGTCAACACATTATGGGATGTGGTAAACTTTAAAATATGTGAACATCTGATGAGAAGATCTTTTTGATCAGAACTTTTTGTTGGGTCAATAGACAGGACTAGTTATCCATTTTGTTTACTTTCAGCTATCTTAGACAGCTATACACACATGCTGGGACTCGGGGTCGGCTCCCAGTGAAATATATGGAAACACAGCAAATACATGGGCTTTTGGGTACCTCCCCTCCCACCTAGTAGTTTTAAATGAGAGATCTTTGCCTTCAGGATGGTTCCTAAACAGATAACATTAAATCCAGTACAAAATGTAATTAGATTTTTCCCCTGGGTGTTTTCAGCACATTTGCACAAGTTGTTAAAAAACTTGTTTTGCTGAATTTTCTTTAGCACATTCTTGGTGAGATAGTAACATTCAATGTCACTGACAAATGTATTGGGCATCTCTGGTATGAGTTTTTCTAATAGAATTTATAGATTTTCAGGAGTTGGCAGAAACTGCAAATACTGATAATCTGAGGAATACACCAATTATTATAATGACTCTAAATATAAGAATAAATATTCCAGGGCCAGTGGGTGGGGTAGGGGTTGAGGCGCTGGACTCTCACATGGCCAATCAGGATTTGATTCTTGCATCTGGCAGCTTGCTTTCTCACTTTCTCTCTCTCTCTCCCTGTCTGTCTCTCTCATCTGTCTCCCTCTGGTGAGCACACATGCCCCATGGCAAATATTAAAAGGATAATAATAAGTGTAATTAAATAATTCTTTTCAAAACTAAATATTCCAACTAATAATAGCCACAGTTAGACTTATTGAGAGCTTACTGTGTTTCAGGCATTGTTCACAATGCTTTTCATATGTTACCTCATTAATCACAACAAGCCTGTGAGGTAGGTATTATTAATTTTATTATCATTTAACTTGCTATTGGGTGCTGGAGACAGAGAGAGCAAGAGATGGAGAGAAAGAGAGAAAGCACCCCTCAGAGGGGATGGCCATGCCACAATCCCTTCTCCTCTGTTTTCCTTTCAGGATTTTGGGCATACACGCACATGTGTCCATTGTGTTTTTCAAGCATGTGGTCCCAGACTTGAACCATTCAGTTAGCTGTGTGGGATCCAGTCACCTTAACCACCACACCATCTCCTGGCCCAGGAGGTACTATTATCCCTATTTAAAGATGAGGAAACTGAGGCTCTGAGATGTTAACTCCTTTGCTCTAGGTTACATAGCTAGAGTGGTAAAACTGCAGTGTGAACAGTCCAGCCTACAGTCAGTACTCTTAGTCACTGGGCTAATTATATTCCACTTTCTATACTCTTTATTTTAGTTTTCTTTATCACTGGCCTCTCCAAATTCTTTCTTTGTCTTCTCCTTTCTTTCCTGATGCTATTATCATCCTCCCCGACTTTTTTTTTTTTTTCCCCTTTCGGGAATCCCCTCCTTTTCCTCCTCCTCTTCTTTTCCTTTCTTCCTTTCTCTTTACCCTACTTCTGTTACATTTTCCAAAGTCTTCTCAATAGAGAAAATGTACCGCTAAGCAAATTTCAGTGTTTGTACCCAAGATTTTAATTAGAGACCTTGAAGGAGAGAATAGGTCAGAATTGTAGATCTAACATTGGGAGAAATGAAGAAGATACGTTGGATGAATCAACATTTCTGGTTGAAACTTTATTCAAAGGAGCTGAGGATAAAAAGCAAGTAAGTGCTAAGGCAGAATGTGGAGGTGATTCATTAACCGTCAGGAGGTATAAGTGTGAACAAGTCTGGGAGTAGGAAATGACTCACTGACAGGCCACTAGGGAATTCTCCTGTAAGAGAAGGAAAGAATTTCTGGACAGACAGTTGATTCTTGGGAAAGTTTTTAAAATAAGATCTTCACCAGGTATAGTACCTTGGAGGTTTGATTTGGGCATAACGAAGTCTATTTGGCCCCCAAATAACTATCTTGTTTGTGCTGAAAGTTTCTGTATTGGTATTTCTCTGTCTTATTTTAAAATAAAAGCTAAAAATAACCTATAAAAATATCATTTAATATTCATCCCAATCATCTTAGGTACCAGGTACTTTATATGAATTATTTTTCTTCACAATAACTTCATGAGGCAGACATAAATATTATCAATATTTTTTCAGATAAGAAAACCAACTTAGAAGTTAGGTATTTTGTCCAAGAATACACGGCAAGGGTGAAACATGACAAGTCACTATTAAATAGGTCTTCAGGCTCTGGACCTACCAGCCCAACCACTTTGCAATATTGCTTCCCATTATCGATAAATGATTTATTTCTTAAATGATAAATTATTTATTTCTTAGTGAGGGCATAAATAAATGAGAATCTTTCTTCTCATGGAAAATCTCTGAGAAAGAATGCTAGAGATAGAGTGACTAGATAGAGAAGGGAACTGACAACTGACTAGAAGATGAGAGTAATGATATAAAAATAACAATAATAAGGGTTCATAAGTGTTTCTTCTATGTCAGAAAGTTCATTAGGCAAGTTGTACATATTATCTTATTAAATCTTTACAAATGCCTTAGAAGTGGATGCTTTGATTTTTATCTATGTAAATTAGTGGGCAAAGAGAAGCCAAGCAGCTTGCCAATGTTTTTTGTTTGTTTGTTTTTGTTTTTGTTTGTTTGTTTGTTTTTGAGAGTTTTTTGCTATAGGGCGTGTGCGCTCATCAGAAAGAAAGAGAGAGAGACAGAGAGACAGAAAATGAGAAATCACCCCCCAGTGGGGATAGCCACGCTGCATTCCCTTCTCCATTCTCCTCTCAGGATCTTTGACATTCATGCACAAGTGCCTGGCGTGAGTTTAAGTCACCGGGTCCAGGATTCGAACTGTGGTCAACTACATGGGAGTCCAGTGACATAGCCATTATGGCAAATGCTGGTCCCACATTTTGCCAGTGTTATGCGGCTAATCCATAGCTGTGCTAGGGTTTGAACCCGGGCCCAGATATCCTTTTCTTCAAACCCTTTACTGAGGGAATTGAAAAAAATCTCTTAACAATCATTTGGGATGAAGCTAACATTGTGGAAAGATACAATATTGATCAGGTCAAAACTTTAACTTGGTGCTTAAGAATTATGGTCTAAATGATCTGTACCCCTCCCAAAAACTGTTATTGAGAATTACAAACTCAAGCCTAGATTAGAGGTAGTATAAGGATCAGCTGTGTTACAATTTCAACCGTGGAGACTTCGAATTTGCAATATTTTCACAGCCTTCATGGCTGCTGCCTACTTCTCCCTGTTCCATGAGCCTATAGTGTAAATACCTGGAGGAGGACCGTGAACTAAGAGAAAGAGAACTGTGCAGCTTGCAAGAGGGCAACACAACCTCGTATAGCACAACAGAACACTGAAGGAGTTTTTGAAAGTTGATTTATCTATTATTATTATTTAATTTGCTACAGGGCACATGTCCTCATCAGAGAGACAGTGAAAGAGAGTAAGAGAAAGTGAGAAAGCAAACCACTGGGTACAGGGCTTAAACTACAGTTGGCCATGTGGGCTCCAGTGCCTTAACCACCATGCCACCTGCTGGCCCCCTGAAAGAGTTTTTGAAGAGAAGAATTGGAATCCTAAGAGCTTTAAAACCGAGAGAGAGTATTTCTCTTTGAAGTCTTGTCCTCAGAACCTAGCATGATGGCATGGTTGCCACTAGTAAGTCAGGGGAAACTAATCAATTTTACTTCAGTGCTTTGATCAACTGTGGATATTGAGCATTAAGTCACATGATGGAAGAAAGAGAATGAGAGAGAAAGAGAAAGAGAAAGAGAAAGACAAAATAAAGGAA
Source organism: Tupaia tana (assembly GCA_026018925.1). Classification (NCBI taxonomy): domain Eukaryota; kingdom Metazoa; phylum Chordata; class Mammalia; order Scandentia; family Tupaiidae; genus Tupaia; species Tupaia tana. The sequence goes on from JAKSZU010000017.1 coordinate 24,886,912, forward strand.
AAACAGAAATAAATTGATTTTAAAAATAGCGTTTGTGGCCAGCCTGTGTTTTAGTGGTTAAGGCGGCTGGATCTCACATGGGTACACAGACAAAATCTTGGGCCTGATGGCTTGAGAAATACACCAGGTTTGTGTGATGTGTGCCCAGAGTCCCAAAGGGAGGAGGAAATGAGAGAAAAGGGGTTGTGGTGTGACCATGCCTCATGGGGAGGTGTGCTTTCTCCTTTCTCTCTTCTCTCTGTATCTCTCTGGTGAGCACACATGCCTTCTGGCAAATATTGGGGGGGGGGGAAGTGCTTGCAGATGGTCTTTAAGGAAAAAAAAAATCCTGCCCTCCTAAGCTTGCATGACAGTGATAGAAAAAAATTCAGGACTTGTTTGAAGGATCATATAGAGGGCAATAGTTGTTCTTTTATAAAAAGGCTTTTGATAAATGCTTCCTTTTTTAAAAAAAGAAAGAAGATTTAAAGACTTTTTTTTTAAAGAGGTTTTTGCTATAGGGCACATGCACTCACCAGAAAGAGAGAGACAGAAAGTGAGAAATCACCCCTCGGGGAGGATGGCCACGTTGCACTCCCTTCTCCTCCGTTCTCCTCTTGGGATCTTGAGCACACACACACATGCACCTGGTGTGAGTTTAAGCCAGCAGGTGCAGGACTCGAACCACAGTTAACTACTTGGGAGTCCAGCGACATAGCCATTACACCAACTGCTGGTCCCAAGACCTTTATTTTTTGAGAAAAACTATTAGTTATTGAGTGCATTCACATGCAAGAGAGAGAGAGGCACCTTCCACAGGGCTTGGTCTTTCTTCAGCCCTCCAGCTCATTGGATCTTAGGTTCCTGTGTGTGTGCCTCCTCCTCAGAGAGAGAGAGAGAGAGAGAGAGAGAGAGAGAGAGATGGAAAGTGAGAAAGCAAGGCGCCAGGTCCAGGACTCAAACTGCGGTCATCCAAGTGGGAGTCCAGTGCTTTAGCCACCATTCCACCAGTGGCCCTGCAATTTGGCTTTTCTTAAGAAGTATGTTACAACTACAACACGTAGCCAGTCCTCCCTCCACTTTTTACCAGCTTCAGCCTACCATATTCACTAACTTGATATATTAACATTTTATTAGAAAGCTAAATCTGTAACAAGACCCTGTAATTTGATAGAAATTGGTCAGATATGGAGGATCTATTGCTGAGTGCAGTAAGCCAGGCTATGAAAGATCCACTTAATATATACCGACTATCCGCACTCTATGATAGAGAGCAAAAAATTGGAGGACATAAAAGCAGTGAAGGTACTTAATGAAAATAGGACAGTGTGGAATGGGGGAAGTGAAGAGAAGAGGATAGAGAAAGATAGCAAGTGAACAATAGAGAGGCAGGACGTTAGTGAGAAACAGATATGGCTTATTAACTGTTGATGTTGACATGTATAGTATTCTCAACTGGATTCGTCTGAGAAGTATTTCATGATGGGCAAAGTATTTTTACAAGCAAAATGAGAAATAGCGATTGACTGTTTTAAAAAATAATTAGAATAATAATAATAATGATTGGGGAAAACATAGAAAAGATATTGAATGTTGAAGCGGGGAGATTAATGTCTCTGTACTGACTGACATGCATGGCATTCCCTTTTGAAAAAGCAATGTAATACACTGTAAAGTTATATGTAATCCAATGTAATATAAAGAAGATTATGATGATAATAAAAAGAAAAAAAAAGAAAGCTAAATCTGGTAGAAATACTTATGAATATGTTTGTTTTGCTAACATACATTCTTATTTTTTATATCAATTTCAATCTTCAAATGTAGTTGTCAGTAGTTTTTCATTTGTGATCACATTTATTAAAAACCTAGAGATAGAGTTTTAAAATTTAAATCTGGTTACAAATACTTAGTTGTGAAACCATAGTTTAAATCATGAATTGGCAGAAGTATTATGATGGAAATCTGCGAGGAGTAGATGAGAGTGCAGAGGAAGGAGCACTTAATTCTTCGAGTGGGGCATCAGAAAAGAATGAAGAGACGCTACTTGAATATATTTTTGAGGAAAACCTACAAATTGGAGTTTTTTTTATAAAAAGGATTACTTATTTATTTATTGTTATTATCATTTTAAAATTTGCCATAGGGCCTACGTGCTCACAAGAGGGGGAGGGAGAAAGAGAGAGAGAAAGAGAGAGAGAGAGAGAGAACAAATCGCCAGGTTTGGGACTCAAACCAAGGTCAACTATATGAGAGTTCAGCACCCTAACCGCCATGCTACCTGCTGACCCTGAAATTTTTTTATTTTTAAAATTTGCCAGAGGATGTGTGTACTCACCAGAGAGCTACAGAGAGACAGAGAAAAAGCACCTCAGTGGGGTGTGGTCATGCTCCAATCCCTTTTCCTCCATTCCTCTTTCCTGTCAGGATTCTTGGCACACATGCAGCATGTTTTGCAAGCCACCAGGGCCAAGATTTGAACCATGGCGGCTAAGTGGGAGTGGCTCTCTTAATCTCTGTGCTACAAGGCTGACTTAATTTTAAATTTTGGGATGCTTAATTTTCTGTGTTCACTTGACTGGGCTAAAAGATGCCAAGATTTCCAGTAAAACAATATTTCTGTGCGTGTGATTCTGGAAGAGAAATAAACATTTGAATCAGCAGACTGTGTAAAGATCTGCCCTTGCAAACATGGGCAGGCATCATCCAGTCTGCTGAGGTCCCAAACAGAACAAAAAGACAAAAAAGGGGTGAATTCTCTCTCTCTCTAAGACATCTATCTTCTCCTGCCTTCCTAAATCAAAACTGTTGGCTCTCAGACCTTCAGACCCTGGGACTTACACTGTTGGCATCCCTTTTTCTCAGGTCTTTGGATTCAAACCAAATTATACCATTGATTTTGCTGGTTTTCCAGTTTGCAGACAGCATATTGTAGGGGCTTGTTTGCCTTTGTAAGTGTGTGTGCCAATTCCTATAAGAATTTTCCTTCTATAAATTTATACGTATTTTCTTGAGAATTCTGACTAATACAGACATGAAAGAAAATTCTAGTGTGGGTATTCTCTTATCATGAAGTAGTCATTGAGATGTTCTGGAATTTACTCACTGACACTGGTTTTTAGAACGTGTATGTCTACATTAAACTGTAAATCCCCAATAAAATGTCATCAGTCTTCTCAAAGTCACCTACACTCAGGTTAAGAAACACTTGTTCCTTTAGTATCAAAATGTCACACTTTCAGTTCTTTGTGAAAAGCTCTAGTTGATTGCATAACCACAAAACACTATCATAGATTAAGCCTCTTAATTACTCCTAAATTACTGTTTTAGTCTTCTATGGAAATTAATTTAACAGCGGAGTCTTTTGTTTTGCTTTGTTTGTTTTTTTTTGTTTTGTTTTGTTTTTCCTATTTGAACACCTGGTATAAGAAGCCTATCATTAAGCTCACAGCATCTCTGTAAGTTCAAGGTAACTTTCAGGTTCCTTTCAACTTTGTTGAATACCTGAAAAGAAAAGTTAAAAGACTTGAGACATTTGGCTAATTTAGAAGACAGCTCTCTTACTTCCAGAATTCTAGAAATTCTTCTAGTTTTCTTAACCAGAATAATCATAATACATAACATCTCTTGATTTTCATCTGTGTTGTTGGAGCAGATGCCTTTGGTTCATCGAGTCATATCCTCTTTGCCAACCTCTAATTGTAGCTACTGCTCCCATGTTTAGTCCACACATGCTCAGACTCATCTCATGTTTATAGCATCCACTCTCCTGATGTCTTTCCACTTGCTTAGAGCCTTCTGGAAAGCAATAGAAACCTGCATGTGCTTCTTGGAAGTGTGAGGAAATTAATACCTCCTGGGTGATCCTTAGTCCACAGAGCCCACAGATAAATATCCCAGCCTCCTGTTCTTCAGATGAACAGATCTGTGATGTGTTCTGTACACTGCTAAGAAGTCCTGAGGAACTCGAGTGCCCATTCCTTACGACAGCGTCTTTAATTATGAAACCTCTTATTAACTTTTTCTCTTCCCCACACTCCCTCATTCCTGCGTCCAGCGATCATCTTCCATATAAACTACTTTGATCCACGTCTTTGTCTCAATCTGCTTGGGGGGGAATTCAGATGAATACAGATGGTGGTTGCTTTGTGAGGTTGAGGATGGACTTTTACATTGTTTTCAAGCCAAACTGTATCCAGCCTTGTTAAAGATACTTTTCATAAACAACCATGGCGTTCCAGGTAGGACATGGGCAGATAATCGTTAACAGTATACAACAGTTTTCGAACTCCCTTCTTCAATGGACTACCAAAACTCAGAAAGCTATTAAAAACCTAATGAAGCTTAATGCTCTGAACAGGGGAAATTTAGAGTGAGGGTTGACCTTTCACATTTAACATGTTGTTTAGGAACTTTCATAGCTGACCCTGACTTTCAGGGAACAAAAATGGCAGAGTTACCAACCTGAAGAACTAACCTGAAGAAACTGTTGCTCTTTTAAAGGATGATGTCATCTTAATATAATTGGAAAGTCCAGATTTCCTGATATACTGGTAAAAGTTTTTTGTGGTCGGGTTCCAGTAGGTCTTCGGTTTAAGGGAGTGAAACCTGCTGAAGGCAGAGAGGGGACGACAAAAACCAATTTTTAACTTGTCTACACCACAAAACATCTACACCATAACACAAAATGGTTATGTGTGTCAACATCAGGGAATCCCTCCTCTTGGGAGCCAAGAGGAAGTCTCTCAAAACTAGAAGGGGGGAACCAGCAGTTAGCGTAATGGCTTTGTCGCTGGAGTCCCACGTAGTCGACCATGGTTCGCGTCACAGACCCGGTGGCTTAAAACTCACGCTGGGCACGTGTGCGTGCATGCCCAAGATCCCGAGAGGAGAATGGAGGAGAAGGGATTGCGGCGTGACCATCCTCTCTGGGGGGTGATACCGCTTTCTGTCTCTATGTCTCTCTCTGTCTGTCTGGCGAACGCACGCGCCCTATAGCGAAAATCTCTCCAAAAAAAAAAAAAAAACCTAGAAGGGAAAGATGTTGTCCAAATCAATCCAGCTTCAGAGACATTCTATTAATGACAAAAATCCCTTCCCCCGAAACAACAATGAAGTGTTCTATGTGCTAACAACATAGCTTAAAAAAAAAAGGAAAACATAATTCTTCATTTTCATAAAACTTGATGAAAAATAGTATTTCAAAGTGTACAGTCACCAAAAGTACAGAGTTATCAAAAAGGCACACACCTCACTGGGCATCTCCAGCACTTGCAGCTTTCTGTGCCTGGTCTGTGTTGACATCTCTGTTTTCTGCAGGATTATCCCCATTGTTGCCAGCATCAGATTTCCCCTTTTTTCCTTGGGTACCATCTCTCTCTTCTTTGCTGGGACCTCAAGAGGGATGGCCATGCCACAATCCCTTCTCCTCTATTCTCCTCCCAGGATCTTGGGCATGTAGACACATGCACTTGGCATGATGTTTAAGCCACAGGGTCCAGGACTCAAGCAGTGACTGGCCATGTGGAATCCAGTGATGTAACCACTATGCCGTCTGCTGGTTCCCTATGCTGTTTATTTTATTTTATTTTATTTTTTATTATCATCATAATCTTCTTTATATTACATTGGGTTACATATAATTTTACAGTGTATTACATTGCTTTTTCAAAAGGGAATGCCATGCATGTCAGTCAATACAGAGACATTAATCTCCCCACTTCATCATTCAATATCTTTTCTATGTTTTTTCCAATCATTATTATTATTATTCTAATTATTTTTTAAAACAGTCAATCACTATTTCTCATTTTGCTTGTAAAAAGACTTTACCCATCATGAAATACTTCTCAGACCAATCCAGTTGAGAATACTATACATGTCATCACCGACAGGTAATAAGCCATATCTGTTTCTCACTAACGTCTTACCTCTCTATTGTTCTCTTGCTATCTTTCTCTATCCTCTTCTCCTCACACCCCCCCCCCCATTCCACACTGTCCTATTCTCGTTAAGTATCTTCACTGCTTTTATGTCCTCCAATTTTTCGCTCTCTAGCATAGAGTACGGATAGTCGGTATATATTGAGTGGATACATACAATATCTTTCTTTCATAACCTGGCTTACTTCACTCAGCAATAGATCCTCCATATCTGACCACTTTCTATCAAATTCCAGGGTCTTGTTATTTCTTATGGCTGAGTAGTATTCCATAGAGTATATATACCACACTTTTCCAATTCATTCATCAGTTTGTGGACATTTAGGTTGGTTCCATGTCTTGGCAATTGTAAATAATGCTGCAATAAACATCGATGTGCAAGCACTTTTCTGACTGAGTGTTCTCCTGTCTTTCGGGTAAATACCCAGAAGTGGGATTGCTGGGTCAAATGGTAGTTCTATTTGTAGATCTTTGAGGAACCTCCATATTGTTCTCCACAGTGGTTGAACTAGTTTACATTCCCACCAACAGTGTAGGAGAGTTCCCTTTTCACCACATTCCCGCCAACCCTATGCTGGTTTTTTAGAGAGCTGTAGAAAACCACTAGATCTCTGAAAGGTAGGGAGACCCAGTTATAACTTATTAAGAATTGAGGCTAAAAGGGGGTCAAACTGAAACTTTGCCTCTGTCGTTATTTTTCATAAGGATTAAGGATAGATAAGATATAGGCACTTAATAAAGAGGTACTTAATAATTAAATAGTAATTGGCAATAAATAACTGTTGAATAGGTTGGAGTTTAAGTTTCAGTTTTACTGTTTACTTTGAATTTATAATTTAACCTCTTTATATTCCTTTTTAAAAAAGAATTTATTAAATCTTATTTATTATTATTATTAGTAGTAGTAGTATTTTAGATTTGCTATAGGGCATGTGTGCTCACTACAGAGCGACAGAAAGAAAGTGAGAAAAACAAGCCACCAGGTCTGCGACTCATACTGCAGTTGGCCATGAGGGATCCCAACAACACCTTAACTACCATACCACCTGTTGGTCCCTGTACTCCCTTCTACATTTCTAAGGATAACAACAATATTAGCCTCTTAGGAATGTTGTGTAGTATAAATAAGAGGTTATAAGTAGGGAGCACATTATAAATTCTGAAGCAAATGAGGACATCAATCGTGGTATCAGAGATGCAAAAGAATACATCTATTACAGCCCCACTTGGTAAATGCTCCTTCAGATGTGCAAGGCTCTTATGGAAGTTCCTATGACTATTTAATCAATCATGGTTTGCTTTTTCCCCTTACAAGATAGTATCCAAATGGGTCCAGCAGATGGCCACCTGTAGTTCAAGTCCTGGACCTGGTGGTTTCAATCTCATGTTAAGTGTGTGTGCATGCATACCCCAAATCCTGGGGGTGGGGGGAAATGGAAGAGAAGGGATTGTGGTATGGCCATGACCCCTGGGGCTGATTTCTCACTTTCTCCTCTGTCTCCCTTTCTCTCTCTGGCAAGCGCATGTACCCTAGAGCAAAAATCTCTTTAAAATAAAACAAAGATGGTATATAATTAAGGTCCAAGCATCTAAATAGTCAAGCTATTTGTTCATTTTAACATCTAATATGGGTCTTATCAGTTTTCCATTGCTTACAGTCCATACCCAATCACAAATGATGCTAAGTTTTTTTCGTTGCTAATGATATTATAACTGTAAATACAAGAAAACAAGAATGATGACCTTTCCAAACCAACTATATCACTGCATTCTTTTACTCTGTAGACAGCAGTGGGGAAGTCTACGTCTCACTGATGTTAAACAGCCTGGCTTTATCAGCATGCACATTTTCTTTCTTTTCCCCTACCCCCTCGTCTATGTCTGAGAATATCGAATTAAAAAACAATAACAGCAACAAAAATACAGCATCCATGTGAGTCATTGTCCTCAGAACTATCAGGCCAACGAATGAGTATTTCATAGACTTAAGGTGACAATGCATTACACGTCCAAAACAGGTTGTGTGTGTGGTTTAGCAAAACAAAATTAAGAGTCATTCTAGGGAAGGACATTGCCACAGCTTTGGCATAATTAGGAATCATCATAATCAAATACAGGGAATTGGCACATCTGCTTTTCAGGCTGTTGATCCAACTGTGCGGCTGCCTGCGCACACTGGCACGAGCAGTCTGATGCAGCTCGATGTGTTCTGCAAAGCTGTCTTTGCATAAATATTTACATAATTTTCTCCAAACACCACTATAAGCAGTTGTTTTTTATCACTTTTTCTCCCTTGGGTTATTATTTCTTCCCATCTCTACTCTTGGTGAAGGAGGGATGACTTCTCATTCTAAGAATTTCTCTTTCTTCCAGAAAAGTTTAGAGGAAAGTCTGGTAACCCGAGCGTTTTAAAAAATGACAATGAGATGGAAACAGTACCTTTTGTTGGGTATATTTTTCTAAAGAGATGAATTAAAAAAAAAATCTCCTAACCCAGCTGTGGGGAAGGCAAAGCAGAGAGACACAGAAAGAAGCTGGAGAGAGAATCTACTCAGGGCTTGAGATGGATAAAGAACAGAAAGTCGAATTAGGTGAAGTGGAATAAAATAGCCTTAAAGAAGCAATTACCAGGCTGGCCCTGTGGCCTAGTGGTGAGGGAGCTGGATCCCACATGGCCAACTGTGGCTCAAATTCCAGTGGCTTGGGGGAAAAAAAAGGCATATGTGAGTGTGTGTATGTGACTGTGTGTGCGTGTGTGTGTGTGTGTGTGTGTGTCCCAAATCTCCACAGGATGGAGAAACAGAGCACAGGGGATTATGGTGGATCACATCCTATGGGGGGAGAGTGCTTTCTCCCTTTCCCTCTCTCTCTTTATGCCTTTCTGTCTTTTTCTGATGAGTTCATGCGCGCTCTGATAATTACATATTGAAAAAGCGATTACCCCGCCCTTTCTCCATCATTTTTTGTTATTCAATGTTAAAAAAGTCTTCTACAGAAACAGTGATTTAGGAGTTACTTCACTACTAGTCATTTAATGATCCTACTAGTTTCTCTCTTCTTAAAATGAGCCAGAAAGATCTTTCCAGTTTTGAAATTCTATTGTGCATTATTCAAACTATAATGTATTTTTAAATGATACATATTTCACAGTCTAAAATTTCACAGAAAAAATCTAGCATTTTCTCTATTTTCCAAGCATTGCTCTGCTTACAAATGTGCACAGATGTCTTAGATTTATTATTGTAAGTTTGGCTAATAACATCTAAATTACAACAGATAAAACATTTGATAATATTTTAAATATTTATGAGGAATCTCCAAAGGGGAAGGCATATTTTTTCTATCTTAACGTAAAATTTTGCCTTTGATGTAAACTTCTGGTGACTTATCCTAGTAACCTTGGGATTTGTGCATTTGAGGGTGGTGTGGCATACTTTCTTTTTCTTTTTCATTTTTTTTATGGCTTTTACCATAGGGCATGTGCACTTGCCAGAAAAAGATAAAGACAGTGAGAGGAAAAGTGAGAAATCACCCCACTCCCCCAGGGGGATATGGCCCAATCCTTTCTCCTCCATTCTTCTGGGATTTTGGGAACACACACAAATGTGCCCAGCATGATTCTCAATATGGGAGCACCTTAACCACCACACCACCTGCTAACCCCATGATACATTTTTTTTTTTTGGAGAGGATTTTTTTGCTATAGGGCGCGTGCGCTCGCCAGACAGACAGAGAGACAGAGAGACAGAAAGCGAGAAATCACCCCCCGGGGGGGATGGTCACGCCGCAATCCCTTCTCCTCCATTCTCCTCTCGGGATCTTGGGCACGCACGCACACGTGCCTGGCGTGAGTTTTAAGCCACTGGATCCGGGATGCGAACCACGGTCGACTATGTGGGAGTCCAGCGACATAGCCATTACGCTAACTGCTGGTTCCCCCCATGATACATTTTTAGAACCAAATAATCAGACAGTTTACATAGGGAAAGGTATGCTCATGTTTCCTTCAAAAAGCACTGGAAGAAATAATTTTTTAATAATTTAAAAATTAGAAAAGAGTAAAGATTTTGAAAAGAAATAGGCATGTAATCTCCCTTGATCATATCTCCCACCTCAATTTTCATTATGATATAAATTATGAATACTGGTCATTAACAGTTTTACATTGTTAGTTACATGGAATATGAATGCTAGATTATAGGCGGGCTGTCTGTATAAAGCACTTGTTTTAACCTTTTTAGTGAACTTTACATAATTTGATAAAATGACAGTATAAATTGCTTCTTTTTAATGAATTCTGTTAATAGTAAACCATATCTAATCCTAAGAATCTCTTCAAATAATATTAAAAAGCCATCTTCTTTTTTCACTCTATTATCCTTAGAGCATTGTCTTTTGTTTTTATGTTGTTTTCTCTTGGCCCCAGATGGCTACGGTGACTCCAAACATCACAACATGGAAGATAAATGCTGAGAACTGGGCTCTGTTTGATGCCCCCCCGCCCTCGCACTGTTGAAGATGCATTTCTGCTCTTTTTCACTCTTCTTTCTCTTGGTATCAGTCTTTTTCTTCTCATTCCCTGCTCTAGGCTTCTTCCTTCACTTTTTTTTGTCTTTTTTTGGAGATGTTTTTGCCATAGGGCACGTGCGCTCGCCAGACAGAGAGAGACAGAGGGACAGAAAGCGAGAAATCACCCCCCAGAGGGGATGGCCACGCCACAATCCCTTCTCCTCCATTCTCCTCTTGGGATCTTGGGCACACATGCACATGTGCCTGGCATGAGTTTAAGCCACCGGGTCTGGGACTCGAACCGCGGTCGACTACGTGGGAATCCAGTGACATAGCCATTATACTAACTGCTGGTCTCTTCCTTCACTTTTTGAGGTGAGCTGATGATGGCTCCATGTCAATTAATGGGATCACTGAATTCTTTCATTTTGCCCATGGAAGACTCTGGAAACTTAAGTACTTAAAATGACCAATGAGACAGAATCAGAGTTAGGAATAAGAGCATGTTTATAGTGTTTGAAGAGCACATGCATAGTGTTTGATTCATAGTTGTTCTGTACTAAAGACTCATTTAACCTTTATAACCATCTAGACAGAATATTTTTGTATTATGCACATATACACTTGTGGGTATATTTAAAACCTTTCCATATGCGTGGTACGGTATAATGTGTGTGTGTGTGTGTGTGTGTGTGTGTGAGAGAGAGAGAGAGAGAGAGAGAGAGAGAGAGAATGAATGTGTATTTGTAAGTCATTCCTGTACATTTATCAATTAGATATTAAAACATTCAAAACTCTTTTTCCTTCATCAACTCTGAATTTTTTCTCATCTTTTTGCCATGTCTTGGGAGTAAACACCTATGTTATTCTCTAACTGGTCATGATTGTAATCTGATTCAAAAGCTGAACAAGGGGGACCAGCAGGTGGGGTGATGGTTAAGGCGCTGGACTCCCACATGGCCGACCATGGTTCGAGTCCCGGACCTGGTGGCTTGCTTTCTCACTTTCCCTCTATCTCTTTCTCTCTGTGCCTCTCTCTCTGGTCAAATTAAAATAAATAAATGAATAAATGAAATTTAAAAAAAGATGATATAATATGAAAAAAAGGAGATGCTTTGGATCAGAGGTAATGAAAATAAGGATATAATCTTTAAAAAAAAAAAAAAAGCTGAGCAAGGGCCAGCAGGTAGCATGGTGGTTAAGGCACTGGACTTCCACATAGCTGACCACAGTTCAAGTGCTGGGCCTAGTGACTTGCTTTCTCATTTTCTCCCTCTCTCTCCTTTTCTCTTTTTTATTAGCAAAATTAAAGATAACAATAATAAATAAAATGAAGTAAATAATTCATTAAAAAAGTAAAATAAAATAAAAACTGAGCAATTGTCAGAAAGTTCTTTGAGTATATCTATATCTTACAATCAGCCAGTGAGTCAAACATTTTTCTACTTACATTTAACTAGGGCAAGATTTTTTTAAACTTCACATATGTCTTATCATATTTGCATTTTATAATTCTTATCATCTCTGTCTTTACTTAAAGTTACTGAAAATATATAATACATTCTTAGTTACTTGAGAGAGCTATGTGGTGGGAAGAGCTCTTCACTGTGATTTTAGCCTTCACGTCCAGGAGTCCCAGTTTCTCATCTGTGAAGTGAGGAAATTGGACTGCAGAAAATTTTAGTCAGCTTTTTCTCTTTTTCAAGTTTTATTTATTTACTTTTTCTATGAGAGAGAGAGAACTGGAGAGTGAAATAGAGAATGATAAAAATGTATCACAACAGGGTCTTCGTGTCACCATCCACCCAGCCCCAGCTAACCCAGATCATAGGCATGTGCATGCACGCCCAGGGTACAGATAAAGGCCCCTGAATGCAAACCTGGGGCTTCCTGTGGGTTCAGCATGGAAGGCTGTGCTGTTTCTTCTGTGTGCTGAGTTCTGAAAGCCTGGAAGGCATGCCGTATGAAGAAACAGAGGTCTCCTCCAAGCTGAAATGGTGCACATACCGTCTGGAAAGGCCAGAGCAACAAATGGATTTCTCATGGAAGTGTGTGTTGATTCAGTGTCATCAGCTGTGAATGCAGAAAGAGGAGCCACTGGTTGATGGGCACTAGCTGACATTTATTGAACAATCACATGTGTCAGGAACTGGTGTAGGTGCTGGTGAGAAAAAGAGATTCTCAGTTGAAGCTTATGATATTATTGAACAAAGTGTTAATTCAGAAGCAATTATAATAAATTATTAAAATTCTATGAGGAAATGCACAGAGTTTAAGAGTGCATAGGGGGTGTACTTACCTTTCTCCAGAGGAAGCCAGGGAAAACCTTGGAGTAAATTATGTTAAAGATGAAAACAGAGCCAGCCGGTTACATGTTTGTTAAAGTGGCTGGATCCCACATGGCCAGTGGTAGTTCAAATTGCATACCTGGTGGTTTAAAAAGCACACGGGGCATGTGGTGTGAAAAACGCACCAGGCACGAAAGGAAGGAGAATGGAAAAGGGATTATAGAATCACTTTCTTCCATAGAAGTGCTGTCTAGCTCTTTTTTTTCTCCTCCTCCAACTTTCTCTGGCAAGCACATGCACCCTCTAGCAAGAAAAAAATGAAAAAAAGGAAAAAAAGGAAAAAGGATGAGAATAGTGAATAATAAGTAACAGTAAGACAAAGAAGGCCGTAGAGGTATTAAGATAGAAGTCTCTTTATGGTATAAAAGTCTATTATCAGATCATTTAATTGCATTTATATGGTATAAATAGTTGAGAGAATAGGATTAGTTATCTTTCAGAAATGCGGAATTTTGGGCTCGATCTGTAATGATTATCCTTAATTATTTTTAGTTCCCTAGTATGTTCTTCTGAAAAACCTCCATCTGGACCTGTTAGTTCAGAAAAGGGTTATTACTGATCATTTGAACATCATAATTGAAGTAAAAGAATTCTTAAGCTAGGAAGAACCTGCAAGTTTGTTCAGTCTAGCCCTCTTATTCTGAAGAATTTTTTTAAAAAAGTATAAGAGCGTACGCAATGAATTTACTAAGTTATGATAGCTCATTAGTGGTTGAGTTTGCACTTAAAGTAGTTGCTGACTCTTAGTTAGAGGTAGTTCAGTGTCTCAGCCTGTCTTTTCATAACATGAGGATAAATACGTTTATGTTTCCATGGTATTTTCTATCCAGGCACTTGGGAAAGAAAACTATAAAGAGGAGTAAAGGTGGAAAGGGCATTTGAAAAAAATTTTAAATGTATTTATTGTGTTTTGTTTTGTTTTTGATTCTCCAGCTAGTGGCTCCACCATTCTGATAGTTATAAACAAATGTGTTTCTAAAATTAAAACGACAACAACAAAAACAAGAATCTCTTCATTTTGTTTTTTTCAGGATACATTTTGGCAATAATTAGATAGCTGTGCCAGTATTTTTATTGATAAATCAATATTATTTTAACTCAGAACCAGTAGTATGAATCTAAATTTCTCTTTTTCCTAGTGACTTCTATTTTTCTGGTAATATTTCTCAAGTTACCGATGGATTGACAGAATCTTATATCAATTTAGTTAGCCAATTATGATAGTGGCTAAGAATTCAGGGTCTGGCATAATTCTTAGTTAATTCTAGACTCAGTATTTGCAAGTTATGCGACCTTAGAAAAGTAAAATAACAATTCTCTACAATCCTGTTTCTCCATCTATAAAATGAAGATAAGATTGAAATGAAGATTTAGAGAGAGAGGATATATATGAAACATTTAGCCTAAGCTTAGAGAAGTGCTTACTGTATGTCAGTTGTTATTATTTATAAACAGTTAAGTTCTCAGTAAAACATAATGACTGGAGGTAGTCTCCAGAAACACTGCTTGCAGGAGTATTTGTCAAAGCAAATAAAACCCAAATTTTTACAGTTGTAGAATGGATCAAACCAGTTTTGATATGGATGTTGCCACTGCTGTTGCTGGAAACCAGATTTAGCTTCTGGGTCTTGGCTGCCAGATGAATGAAGCAGAGAGCCAATTTTGTATAAGTGGGCCCCACATGATTCCTGGGAGTGTCCGGAATGCGAGGAAGGCGCAATGTGTGTTACTGTTGCAAATCTTTCTTCCTGCCAGGAATGACATTATCCGAATAGCCTGGCTCAGCCTGGTCATCCCACCCTGCTGGCAGCAAGACAACTGTGAGACAGAAACAAACTGCCTGGGCCAGGCGAAATAGTCCCTCGGGGAATGTGGGAAGGGGGCGCAGAGAGTTTGTGGAAAGACAAACAAGATTAAGGAAGATGTCTGGGTAAGGATGGGATCAAATAAAAACTAGAATATAAGATTCTAGTTAGAAAAGGTGGAATAATAATTCGAGACATTAATTTTTTTCTTAATGTTTTCTAATCCCACCATCCTTGCTTCTAAATTCATCCTCCCTGTTATGGACTGAAGCTGGTTGGCACAAGCTATGTGGACAGATAACACTGAAGACCAGATTCTGTCTGTCCTTCCTTCCCTCTTCCCCTACATATACGTACTTTCTGACTAAAGAAGCCCTCTAATTGTAGATGCATCCTCAACAGCTGAACGAAGGTCCAGCTCTGGTGGCACAACACTTTGCAATGCTGGAAGCCATAGGGCAGGTCAGAGTTCAGTTTCTGGTTGACTTGCACGTGCTGGGTATGAGCCTACTTCCTGTGATCCTGGCCGGTTAGGAAGGCTGGAGGGTGGGGCAAATCATGGCATGAGACTCCACTGGAGAAACATTCTCTCTCATAAAAGAAAGAAATAAACTTAAAAAAAAAAAAAAAAAGAATGAGTCAGGATTGACCGCAATTATTTAGCACTCCAGGGACTTTATCCTCTAATAAAAATGTAGTTGGTTTACAGCAAAATAAATAATATTTTGAACATCTAAGTTTTAGAATGAGGTTCAAATATAAAATATATACACATTTTTATACATACACACACACACACATATATCCTCTTGTCTTGAATTTTCAGATTGTATCTGCTATAGACTAAATGCTTGCATCACCATAAAATTCATAAGCTGCAATCCCAAACCCCAAGGTGATGGTATTTAGGAGCATGACTAGTTGTGGGGCTGGAACCATCATGAGTGGGATTAGTGCCCTTTTAAGAGACCTCACAGAGCTATTTACCCCTTCTGTTATATGAAGATTCAACAAAAGAACAGCTGTCTATGAGCCAGAGGGTGGACTGCACCAGACACCAAATCTGTTGGTGCCTTAATGTGGACTCACAGCCCTCGAGAATGGTAAGAAATAAAAGTCAGGGGGCCTGCCAAAGGTGGTTAAGGCAGCTTGATCCCACATGGCAAATTGCGCTGTTCTAGTCCTGGACCCAGGACTAGAAGGTGGCTTAAAATATATGCTCTGTGTGTGTGTGTGTGTGTGTGTGTGTGTGTGTGCGCGTGCACGCGCATATGTGCGTGCGCCTAAAATCCCAAGAGGAGAAGGAATTGCAGTGTAACCATCCCCCCAAGAAGATGCTTTCCCACTTTCTCTCTCCACTTTGTCTCTCTCTTTCTCTGGTGAGTGTACTCGCTCTATAGCAAATTAAAAAATAGAAAAAGAAAGACATGTCTGTTGTTTATAAACTACTCGGTCTATGGTAGTTTGTCATAGCAGTCCAAACAGACTAGGCACTATCCAAAGTAGAAATCAGGCAGAGTATCTTGAGAAAAATTTTTGTTTTGTGATATTTATTTTTCGTGAAGATTTCACTGCTGTCCTCTATAGTCCTGCTGCCAATGTCAACACAATATAGCTCCATTTGAAAACAACAATGACAATAAGCCCTTTATCTTTCTTGCTAAACGGAACTAAACCTCTAACTGAGGGGTAGGTTTTTGTGTTCATTCATTCAACGAACGTTTCCTAAGCACCAATTATGGATTGGCTTGTCTGGCACTGGAGATAAACTGATAACAAGAAGCATTTATGGTCTAGGGATAAGAATGATTCTCAACAAGACAAGCTAAGATTCTATGTGTGATAGTAGTGATGCAAGCACAGCTCTTACAAATGATTTTTGCATAAGGTTATTTAATTATAGCCTTCAGTGGAAATTGGATAATCTGTAATTTCCTCTCTTCACCAACATTCTCGTTCCCTAAATAGCTTTGGAGAGGGCCAGAATGTTGAGCACACTGGGCAAGTATGTTCTCTTCGGTTGATCTGGCCTGCTAACTCCAAGTAGACCTCACTTCTCAATTACTCACTTAACATTCCAGCACATTTTGGGAACAACTGATAATTTTGGAAGCTGCCAAGCAGACGGATGAATGGTAACTGAGTTAGCACATCTAGGGAAGCTGAAATCTAAGCCTACCAATAAGCTAACTAAAACCGCTTAGCTCTGGAAGTGCCCACAGACTGAAAGCACCAGGTGCTTCTGAAGGTAATATTTGAAGGAGGCTGAAAGCAAGACTGTTGCTAGTGTTATAAGGTGTTTTTCCAACTCCTTATTCCTACTGCTTCCATACAAAAGCCTGGAGGTTAGCTGCTTGGATCACGGGGTCCTGCTCCTGGAGACACCAGGCATAGGTAAGAAAGGCTATGGAGTAAGATACCATAAAGCAAAAGGAGGAGGTATGGAAGGTAATATTTTGGAGTATGAGACCAGAATCCATTTTCATGTTTAACATCCTGAGCACTGGAGGTAAAATTTATATTCCTAATGTAAGAGATTGAAGGATCCTTCCTGAGGAAATAAAATTTATGAGAAAAGACTCATAGATACTCTCAGTAATAGAGATCTTCAAGAAAGATGGAGAAGGAAAATATCTGCATGTGAGGCAGAGGTATAAAGGAGTTAAATCTTCATCTTTCATAGCATGTAATTATTTGTAAAAAAAATTAGTAAATATCAAAATAAACATGTCATTTATTATTACATCATATTTGAAATACAGAGATAGGACCAGAAGATGCTGCTAAAGTATCTGAAATAGTTTTAGCCATTTTCCTCCTCCTCTCAAGGAGTAGGGGTGAAATAGGAAAATGATAAACAGGTGTTGCTTTATACCACGTTTTAAAAATAAGGACAATCTTCATGGAACCATAAAATCAAACATATCTGGGTTCAAAGTTCAACTTTTCCACTTACAAGCTCTGCGACCTTGGTCATACTGCTTTAATTTCTGAACTTAAGTTCTCTCCTTACCAAGTGGAAAAATAAGATCAATCACACAGTAAGCACTTAATACATGGTTATGGTTAACTTGAATATTAAATGCAATAATGTATTAAAGTACTTAATATTGTACTTAATGATGCTTAACTAACATTATCATGACAATACTTTTTGAAAAGTAGGGAGAAAAATCAACTCAGAGAAAGAAAAGGAATAAATATTTGACTCTGAGTGTACACACACACACACACACGCACACACACAGAGTATACAGAAGAAGTGAGGAAGGAAGGAAGCACAGCAAGGCTGCTAAGAGACAGTTACACTTGCCCCTTAAGTTTAAATTAATACATAAATGAAAAGAAACAAAGTCAATACTAGTAAGAAAAAAAGAGAGAAATACATTTACTACATTTTATTTTTTATTCATCTTTTATTCACCTTAACCCTTTTGTGGAGTATGTATTATACAACATATAAAATGTTGGCTACGTACTAGTTTCAATTGTAAAATCACATGGTTGTTATATTTAGTAAAAGTACTTTTACTTATATTCTTTTACTTGATTTTCAGACTCATTCTGTCAAATAGGCAGAATAGCACTTTACAGTTGCTTCTGTTAAGAGTTAAGAAATGGGAGGGACCAGTAGTTGGCATAATGGCTATGTCACTGGACTCCCATGTAGTCGACCACAGTTCAAATCCTGAACCCGGTGGCTTAAACTCACGCCAGGCACATGTGTGTGCGTGTCCAAGATCCCGAGAGGAGAATGGAGGACAAGGGATTGCGGCATGGCCATCTTCCCTGGGGGGTGATTTCTTTTTTTTTTTTGGAGAGATTTTCGCTATAGGGCGCGTGCACTCGCCAGACAGACAGAGAGAGACATAGAGACAGAAAGCAAGAAATCGGGGGGATGGTCACGCCGCAATCCCTTCTCCTCCATTCTCCTCTCGGGATCTTGGGCACACACGCACACGCGCCCAGCGTGAGTTTTAAGCCGCCGGGTCTGGGACGCAAACCGCGGTCGACTACGTGGGAGTCCAGCGACATAGCCATTACGCTAACTGCTGGTTCCCCCTGGGGGGGTGATTTCTTGCTTTCTGTCTCTGTCTCTCTCTCTCTCTGTCTTTCTGGTGAGCATATGCCCTATAGCAAAAACCCCTCAAAAAAAAAAGAGAAAGAAATGGGGAAGAGTGGTAAAAAGAAAAGAGAACTATGCACATTGCCTAAATATTAGCATAGTTGTGAAAACCAGACAATAATCTGATTATAGCTATTTTTAGAACTCAGTGTGAGAACTTTTTATTAATTTTCAGTAAGAAATTTAACTACCAAATAAACTGAAACACTGATGTTACCTGCTTTTGCATATTATTTCCCATGCTAAAAATTTTTTTCCCAGGGAAATTAAAATTGGTTTGTAGAAATGCAATCAGAGCATAGTTATGGGATGATCTTAATGGCTAATATCATTAAATTATGGCATGTGATGTCCCTCAGCATACTTTAAGGCTGTATTTGCCAACCAACCAGAATGCCCCTGTCAGCTGGTGAAGGCACCTTTATCCCCGGGTGGTGCTGACACCACCCTGACAGGAGTGTGCTTTGACTTCGTGTACACCATCTGGCAGCGAGTAGTCTTCAGCTGTATTTCAATACAG
This sequence comes from Tupaia tana, assembly GCA_026018925.1. NCBI lineage: Eukaryota > Metazoa > Chordata > Mammalia > Scandentia > Tupaiidae > Tupaia > Tupaia tana. Next base: position 24,906,141 of record JAKSZU010000017.1, read on the forward strand.
TTGGCTAGGTTAAAGCTTCTCTTATATCAAATCACATTCCAGGCATGCCTTCTTGCTGAGTAGTACATATTTTCAAAAGAAAAATTTGAAAACTCAGTTGTCACAGGGATTAGAAATGAGTTATATATCCATATGGTTTTCTAATATTCTTCTAAGTGCATTTAAAAAACCCAATAATTGACTAAAGTGAACTTGACTTCATTCTGATAAAAATGAAGCTAAAGATGATTAATCTATTGGATTAAACAAATATGGCATTAGAAGCAAAGGCGCTAGTGTCAGAATATAGAATGCACAGTCTGTGATATGCTTTATGACGTGTGTGCATTTAAGATACTATCAAACTCTTTTAATCACTACCCTTATGTTAGAAGCTTTGTTTGTCGTAGCTAGTGAAATGTCACTTCAACAAAACCAAAAGAATTTTAAAAAAAAATCCACATGCTTAGAAAGCAGAAAATAGCAAAATGTGGGAAAAAAGTCATCTTTGCAAGGAAAGGTCGGGAGAAACATATGGATCCCAAGTGAAATTAAAATAAGGTTTCTGTACAGACTAAGATGCTGAGGCAGATAACGGTGCCACAGGCCAGACAGAAGGTTCCCAAGGCCCCAGGCTGCTTTCTTACTTCTGCTCGGCTGAAGACTTTATCCAACATTATTTTGGTGATAACACTTGTTATACATCCTCTGGATCCTCAGATGCTAAATCATCCTGTAATAGACTTCATCCAGGAAACCTAAAGGCCAGACATATTTCATCATTTCTTAAGTTTCAGTGATTATAAAACAGCCATCTGTACATGTCTGGAAGCATATTTTTATTTGGGTTATTATTTGATAATGTACAGACAATCCAGTCTTCAAACCTCTAATGTGTCTATTTGTTTTAAAAAGTCCATAGAACATTTTTATATGGTTATTTTTAAATTTTTATTTTATTTAGTTGAAAAGTGCATAAGACTTTATCCAAAGTAAATGGGAAGACAATAAATAATGACACAGAATAACAAAGAACATATTTATTGAAAAATATTTGGTTATATTACCTTATTGGATCTTTTTATATTAAGTAGGTTTCCTATGTGCTTAGGGTTGGAGATGATGCATAAGTATTCTACATAGAAAGTTCTACTCTCCTGCAGCTGCCCATCTAAAGCATACTCACTCCTGCTTAATATTGATTAAGCAATAAGTCATCAATTTGTATCTATTAGATGTATTTATTACCAAGCAGATTCAAAGTAAGGAAAGAGTAAGTTAATTCCTATAAAAGTGGCTTTGGGGGCCAGCCAGGGGTGCAGTGGTAAGGCAATGCTCTCTGATATTGGACCCACATGTGAGGCTGCATGCCTGTGTGGCAGGCTAGCTGAAGCTGGGGGTATATTGTGGCGTGAAGATACTGTTGAGGGAGGGTGCTTTAAAATTCTGCCATAGCTGACAATCTCTCCCCTTAATTATAGACCTTTAAGCTTACATGGCCAAAAACATCTGATCCTAAGTCACCTGCAACAGATGCCTGGCATTCTGCCATTAGACATTTATTCTTTGGGACCAGGGCCAATATGCAGATACTGTTGGTCAACTTAGGGATAAAGTAAAAGGAGGACAATACATTAAATATTTATGTTATGTATATATTAGGTGAATGCTTTTTTTTTTTTTTAAGAGAGATTTTTTGCTATAGAGTGAGTGTGCTTGCTGGAGAGAGAGAGAGAGACAGACAGAAAGCAAAAAAATTACTCCCCCTGGGGCGGAGGGATGGCCATGCCACAATCCCTTCTCCTCCATTCTCCTGTTGGGATCCTGGGCATGCACACACACATGCCCAGTGTGAGTTTTAAGCTGCCAGGTCCGGGGCTTGAACTGAGGTGGACGACATGGGAGTCTAGTGACGTAACCATTATGCCACCTGCTGGTCCCAGGGGAATGCATTTTTAAAATCAGATTGTTTTCTCTTTATGAAGAAAGCTTGAAGAGTTTGCTTTCTTAGAGCAAAATATGCAGGAATGGGTAACTTCAGCGGGAGCAAGGGAGAGAGGAGTTGAGAAGAAATGTGGTAGAAATGGGAATTGGTGGTTAGTAAAGCTGGACATTGTTATTCTAGGGAGACGCCATTCCAATCAGGTACCCAATGGGGAACAATTGGAAAACATTCAAATGGGATAATTTAATGGACAGTTGCTTTATAAATATGGGGTAGGATAAGTTAGGAAGGAGCAGATTCTAGAAGCAGAGAGCTATGTAGAGAGGGCAGACTGCTAGAAGCTATGGCTTTTGGTGGAGGAATGTGACAGGCAGCCTGGGAAGACTCTGTAGAACAAGAACTGGAAAAGGTGCAGAGAAAAGAAAACGACACAGCCCATCCATTAAAAAACTTAAATCCCTGCTCTGCAACCTATTAGCTAAGTCTTGCACAAGTCATTTGATTCTCTGGGTCTCACTTTCCTCATCCAGAAGAGATAATACCTTTTTCAGGAAGTTATTTTGAGAATCAAATTATGTTGTCATTTATATAAGAGCTACAAACACTGAAAACTAGAGAAGAAATTCTGATGAAATGGTTAATCTGAAAAGTTGTAAAACTCTGAGGCACAGGTAAAGGGAATGAAGACCTTATTTTTTTCTGATGTAGATCTTCAGGCTAATGCATGTCAGGTGATTAAACTGCATATAGATGCACATAGACAGATGCTTTGAAGATATATATATATATATATATATATATATATATATATACATACACATACAAATTTAGTATCAAATCAGCAAAATTAGAAAGTGAGGGTAATAGAGAGAGAGAGGGAAAAGGCCTAAAAATACCCCCAAACTTCTTGAATCATTAGGATCAAGGACATTACATTTAGACACAATTATAAGGTGCATCCCCCTCATATACTGTGAATGGAATAGCTCATAGCTTTTAGCAAGGGAGTGATTGCAAATATTTTGTCATATTTCTTCAGAAATTTATTTCATACTCACACATACATTTTTAGTCTGCACTGTTAAATTCCTTATTAAGCCACAATGAGAAGACTTAAAACCGCTATTTTTGCCTTGTTTCCCTATGGAACTATCTTTCAGCTTAAATTCCAGCATATAGTAGTAATGCATGAAGAATGTCAATGCACTTTACCTCCTACAAGTTACTCTCCTAAGAAAAATTACTAGTTAAAAGGGATGGTACACGTCTTAAGTCTGCATCAGGGAAAAGAAAAATTATTTGTTTGATCTCATGGATTTGGTACTGTGTTGTGATACCATCTAACATGAATATAGTTTAAAATTCTATGTGAAGTCCCTCTGTTTTGACTGTCAATTCAGGGTGGAAAACCATTTTGATAGAAGTGTCAAGAAAATGATGAGCAGTGAAGATATCAACTTGGTTAGCTCATTTTTTTGACTGCCACATGATTCTTCTTGTACTATAACATGTATGAACAAAAAAGACATTAAATCAAAGACAAGAAATTCAATGAGTTTTAAACTAATCACTCAAGGTGCATTGGATTTATCTGTAATATCCTTTACATATTGATGTTTGTGCTTTCTTGGCTCCCTTGGTTTGTATTCAATATTTGTTCCACAGACGGAAATCATTAATGAACGCCTTTAACATGCAAATTTGTCAAGGTCAGAGTTTCAAAAACAGAAGCTTGTTGGCTGTGCCATGCACTGTAATTTATTTCTGTATAATACTTTGTTAGATTATCAATCAAAATGTTGATTATTTTTACAAAATAAATGATAAGTCTTCAGATTTTTCTTTGTCTAAATGAGCATAATCTGAGAGAAAAATATTTTGGTTGGAAATGAGATGAAAATATGACCAGTATAAGCAATACAGATATTTATTGCTCTCTATGGAACCAATGTGTCCCAAAGAACTTGACTTTAAGTGGATTTTTGTATCGTGACTCTTACACCCCCAATGACTCTCTTTATAAAAGTGGGGTCACACTTCTTACAGAGGATGCCTTTTGAGGTATCTTTCTAGCATGTCACACCTAGAAAATGTCCTCTTACAGCCAGCAGTAGAGCCTCATCTGCCATATTCTGGTTATATAATCATACCTCTGAGCTTAAGTTGCAATCAACGGTGGACACCTGATCCAAATTAGATCAATACAACCGGATCTTCTTAACTAGGATTTTGACATTGCAATCTAGACACTAGTCCCATCCATAAGTGCCATACAGTCCTCTCCTTACTCTCCTTGAGATACCTTTGTAGCTTAATAAAATACTTCCTTTTGTCTTTATTTACATCATATTCACATCTAATACTACAAACAATTTTTTTTCCCTTGAGGGTAAATTCTACAGGTTGAACTGAAAACTTCGGTGTAGAAGCGACAGGCTCATTACTTGCTGTCAACAATGTGACTCCCCATAGCTGTATCCCCTCAGCCTTCTCACTTACAATCTTTCGCACAACTGCCCAGTCTCCAACTTTTTTCAGGCATAGCTTACCTTCAGACTACACACATCTCTCTAAAGTACAGAAATCCCTTTGTCTTCTCCTAAGGTTCAGATAATGCTTTGTCCCCAAAGGTTCATGTTTTGGAAGCTTGGTCCAGTGTAATGGCTTCGGGAGGTGATAAGGACTTTAAAAGGTGAGGCCTCATGGGAGGGCATCATCCAATCAGCTGATGGCATGGGCGGGACAAGCAGAGGAAGTGGGGGGATTTTTGTCTCCTCCTTTGCAGGGGCTTGGCTTTTTCTCTGCTTCTGTCAGCCATGTTGTGTGTAGCACCAGAGGCTGGCCTGCTGCTGTAGCCACCAGAATCATCAGCCAGGTGACCTTCTATCTTTATAAATCATGTAGTCTCAGTTATTTCTGTTTTGTGACTCAAAATGAACACCTTCTCACTCTTCAATGTGATGTTCTGATTTTACTTTCAAACAGTTTTGAATCACTGTAGGCTTTTATGTTTTATTGAGCACAAAATGAAAAGTATAATAATGCTAAATTTTGTCCGCTTTGAAAACTTCTAAGTGCTCTCACCTCATTTTTTCCTTATTTATCTTGCCACAGCAACCTGATTAGCTTTCTAAACAGCTCTGTTCAAACCCTTCTGATATTTAAAATGTATTACTGTCTCCATTTTTGTCTACACATCAATGTTTATACACTAAACGTTTCATTTTGAAAAAAAAAAAATTTTAAGTTGTTTTTGCTATAGGGTGCGTGCACTCACCAGAAAGACAGAGAGAGACAGAAAGTGAGAAATCACTCCCCGGGGGGTTTGGCCACGCCGCAATCCCTTCTCCTCCATTCTCCTCTCGGGATCTTGGGCATGCACACACGCACGCCTGCGGTGTGTTTAAGCCACTGGGTCTGGGACTTGAACCGCGTTCGATTACATGGGAGTCCCAGCGATGTAGCCATTACGCCATCTGCTGGTCCCCATTTTTGAAAATTTTTAATCTAAAACGGAATTTGGCAATTTTTTTAAATTAAAAATCAGATAATAAATATTTTAGGATCGTGGGTCATATGGTCTCTGTCTCAACAATTCAACTCTGTTGTTGTAGCACAAATTAGTCATAATCAACAAATAAGCATGATTGTTGCCAATAAAACTTTATTTCCAAAGCAGATGGCAGGTAGAATTGACCTAAAGACTGGGCCTTTTCCAGTTCTGTCAGCTTTACTGCTTAATTCTATCTTGCCACACCACCAGAACTCCACTGAGATGTTCCTTTTGAGTCCAATAGTACTTTCACCACTCTGCGCTTCTGTTCCCTTAGAAGGGTGCCGAGGTGAGGTACTGGAAGTTTCTCTGAGAAGTGCCTTTACATCAACTTCAAGGTAATATATTGTCATACTGCTTGTTAAGAGTTTGATGAGAATACATCAGAGAAAGTGTAATAAAATACACAAAACAATTCTAGGATGAATACAGGTAACATTATGTTACAGGTAGTACTGTAAGACATGTAAAAAACTAGTCAAAGGGTTGTGACTCTTAAAAATATACTTGTTTTTCTACCCATCCGATTAAAGATACCATCTTTTCACTTACCCCAGCCTGCATATAGAATCTGGTTATGCTTTTAATTCTATAAAGCCTTCTTTTTTCATCTGTGCTGATCTTAAAAATACTATGCATCTTTCAAGATGCAAATTAAATTTCCTCTCCTTCACAAATCCAGGTCTTCTCCTTCAGAATTTCTAGTATACTGTACCACATCACTTTAATCTTGGTATTATGATGATTTATTTATGGATCTTGGTTCAATAACTCGAGTATCCAACTACGGTATCTCTCTTAATAGACTTTTTATATTCCACAAAGTGCAGATCAGTACTTTGCAGAGCGTAGGCATTAAATGATTTTGATTAATACATTTTTAAAATTTGTGAAAAAAAATGAAGCTTCCTTTATTTGATGAAGAAGTGTTAATGCTGTATAAGGATCAGGGTCAAAAGCAAACCACTGATTTACTAATCTTTAAAAAATATCCTCAGGCACTTGTGGTCCAGTATGGTTGAACTTAATGTTGGTATTTTTGCTAGCCAAATTTACTACATATGAAACCCATTGGCCATTTGGGGATTGACAACTTTCCTACTGCTCCTTGCAAAAAACTTCCCAAGAAAACTGGGATAGATAATCTATGTGCCATATGTGCTGTTAAAATAAAGTTGGAGATGCACTAATCAAATGGTTTCCATGAGATACACAAGGCCTCCAAAATATGAAAAATCTTTTTAATTGTAGTACTTATGGTAGTCACTCTGAAGAGCAAAATTACATTTCAAACTTTTTTATCTTAAAAAGGAGTTGATATCCAAAGCTTAAATATCTTGGAGCAGAAACACTCTGACTGTTAAAAATGTTACATAAACAAGTTTGAAACAAGCAAAAAAAAAAAAAGTTTTATCTCTTTCGCGTTGCCTACAAAGTCTTTAAATAAGTGCTTAGCCTAAAAGAGAGGGTTTTTTGATTTCTGAAATGGTGGAAGCATGATTACAGGGTGCCTACTCCCATGGTAGATTTCAGGCACGGGAAGAAGTCGACCTATTCGTGGATTCTCTTAGCTGAACGTGTTAACTATTACCATCTTCGTTTAGATACCATTCCCAAAAGAACATATTCTTGTTTTCTTTTTAAAGTTTCTTTATTGATTCAGTGAGCAAGAGAGAGGAGAAAGGAAGAAATGGAAAGAAGAAAGAGAGAAGGAAAAAGAAAGAGAAACAGATATCCACAACAGGGTTTTCACCTGTACTGATCATAATTTCCAGCAGCTTTGGGCAGGTACATACCTAGAGTATTCAGGGAGGTCTCTGGATGCAAACCTGGAACCTTTCCATGTAGGCCAGCATCACAGAGTTTTGTTTTACTACAGCACCACCTTCCAGCCTGTTCCAATTCTATTAAGAAAAATGACTGATAAGGATGAAATAGGATTCAATACTGTTGATTTTTAACATGCCTAGCATCAGAAGCAAGCTGGTGGGAAACTGAATGTTTTGGGACCAGCAGTTGGTGTAATGTCTATGTTGCTGGACTCTCATGTAGTCAACCGCAGTTCAAGTCCTGTACCCAGTAGCTTAAACTCATGCCAGGCTCAAGAGGAGAATGGAGGAGAAGGGACTGCAGCGTGGCCATGCCCCCTGGGGAGTCATTTCTCGCTTTCTGTCTCTCTGTCTCTCTCTGTCTTTCTGGTGAGTGCATGCGCCCTACAGGAGAAACCTTTCCAAAAAAAAAAAAAAAAAAAAATTTAAAAAAATTAAAAAAAAAGAAAACTGAATGTTTTCATCAAAAAGATAATCTATAGAGTTTCCTTAAAAATTACGTGTTATCTGATTTTTGCTTCTATTATTATTTTCCAAGGTTTATGTTACTATCACAACATTAAGAAAATATTACTATTATCATTTAAATTCTTCTAAGTTCTTCTATATTATAACCTCTTAGAAATAGGTATAAATGCACAATTTGTTTATTTTGGGAGTGGCAGATTGAAAGAGTACTTATATTCTCTACTGTTGTAATTATTCCTAGATGTAAATTGTTTTGTCTCTCTCTGAGCTGTCTGATTCTATCTATAATCAACTTTATTCCTTGAATTTTATTACTTAAAATTGCTACCTCTGTGTTCTGCATTTAAATAGCTAAAAGGATTTTTACTTGTCTTACAAAATTCTCAAAGAATATTAGATCTTCAACCCCTGACTTGTCCTCCTCATCATCAATAGATTTTAAATTTATTACATTTCGCTTTTTCTTCCAGGGACCTGAATTTACCAAGGAGAGGAATAATATCAAATGGACGCAATGGATAATTTTAAGAGTCACAATTTCTAGGACCAGCAGATGGTGAAAAGGTTACATCACTGGACTTCCACATAGTCATGTATGGTTTGAGTCCCAGTCCTGGTGGCTTAAAACTCATGCTGGGCATGTGTGTGTGCATGCCCAAAATCCCAGGAGGAGAATGGAGGAGAAGGGATTGCAGGGTGGCCATTCTCCCTGGGGGGGATGATTTATTGCTTTCTGTCTCTCTGTCTCTCCAGCAAGCACACACCCTATAGCAAAAATCTCTCAAAAAATCATAATTTCTTACCTCTTTTTGAATACTTATAAGTTTTTATCATAATTATAAATGCCAGCAAAATGATAATCTAAGTTTTACAGAGATTATAGGAGGTTTTTGCAAATGTTTTTGAAGACAAAAATCTACTCTAGCTATTTTAAATAAAAGGAAGTATTAAGAGGCTCCTTAGTCTCTTCTTTCTATATACATTTTGAAATAATCCATGATTTACAAAAAAAGTTGTAAGGAAAGAACAAAGAAACATTGTTCCTGTTTTTGAAAGTAAGTTGTTGCCATGGTGACCTGTCATGTCCATGTACTTCAGTGTTACTTCCTCAGATAAGGACAGTCTCCCACAAACTGTAATAATTTTCCAGTTGCCCCTGTAAAATCCTTTAGAGCAAAATGATTCAGTTCAAAATCAATCAGTTCATGAAGTTTCCCTGACTGTTTAGTTTTCCTCAATATTAAAAAGTTCCATTTTTAATTTTTTTAAAAAAAGAATTACTTATTTATTTAATTCCATTTGTCATTGTTATTATTATTATTTTTTTCTTTTTTTGGAGAGGTTTTTGCTATAGGGCACATGCGCTCGCCAGACAGAGAGAGACAGAGAGATAGAAAGCGAGAAATCACCCCCCAGGGGGGATGGCCACGCCACAATCCCTTCTCCTCCATTCTCCTCTCGGGATCTTGGGCACGCACGCACACGCACCCGGAGTGAGTTTTAAGCCACCAGGTCCGGGACGCGAACCGCGGTCGACTACATGGGAGTCCAGCAACATAGCCATTACGCTAACTGCTGGTCCCTATCATTGTTATTATTTTTAATTTGTCTAGAGAGAGAGATGCAGAGAGAAAGAAAGGGAAAGGGAGAAAGCAAGCTGCCAGACTTGGGACCCGAACCACAGTTGGCCACCTGGGAATCTAGCACCTTTAACCACCATGCCACCTGCTGGCCCCTCCATTTTCAGTTTTAAAAGGAACTGTCAAACTATTTTCCAGAGTGACTACCATTTTGCATCCCCACCAGCAATGGATGAGATACCAAGTTTTTCTTCATCCTCACCAGCATTTGGTGTTATCATTGTTTCTTATTGTCGTTATTCTGATATGTGTGTAGTCATCTTATCATGGCTTTAATTTGTATTTCCTTAATGGCTAATGATGTTGAATGTCTTTCATGTTTCTATTTGCCATCTGTGTATCCTCTTGGGTGAAATAGATATTCACATCTTTTACTCATTTTATCACTAGATTGTTTCATTTTGATACTCAAATTATCCTCAGTATGTCTGATGGGAGCCTCTTTGATCTGATTTCTTTGTCTTTTGGTCATGTATCATCATTCTTGAATATCCTCATACTTTCTGGGACTAGATATTATAAGCTCATCTTGTTTGTCTTGATCTACTTTGGAATTAGCCATATCTTCAAGAATCATATCCTCATTAGAGAGTAGAATTTAAAACCAAGAACTGAGCATCAGGTGTGCTCATTGTGGTTGTATTGCTGTCCTCAGGCCTTCTAAGTGGACAGGGCTGTATGTACACATGTACATATACACATTTACATTTATATTTATTTATCTGTATAATTACGTAGATACTTGCACTTATATAATTACATATATGAGTTCAGAGAAATAGCTCCAGTTGTAAGCCAGTACCCTAGCACTTATTCTAGATTTTTTCCGTTTCCTGATTTGTAGCTTTTTTCTCTGATGGTAACTCCCATTGTCTTTAATATACGAATTAATTTCTTTGCTATGGCCTGAACAATCTTTTTTGTTTTAAATCTTTGGTATAGGGCATATGTGCTTGCTAGAGACAGACAGAGAGAAAGTGTGAAAGCAGCCTCGGGGGGATGACCATGCCACAGTCTCCTCTTTTCCAGTCTTTCCTTGGGATTTTGGGCATGTACATGCACGTGCCAGCCTGTTTTTCAAGTCACTAGGTCCAGGACTCAGACCACACAGTTGGCTGCATGAGATCCAGCAACCTAACCCACCTAACCTCTACGAAACCTGGTTGGCCCCCCAGTCTGAACCTTTGTACTGTCCCCAAATTCACATGTTGAAACCTAGTCCCCATTTCATAGCATCTGAAGGTAGGGCCTTGGGAACTGCTTAGGTCATGAGGGTGGGGCCTCACCAGTGGAATTAGTGTTTTTATAAATGAGGCCCCTTCTGCCTTGTGAGGACACAGAAAACACAGCTGGTCATGAACCAGGAAGAGGGTTCATAGTACTGAATCTGCTGACCTCTTTTTTTTTTTTTTTTTTTTGAGAGGTTTTTTGCTATAGGGCGCGTGCGCTCGCCAGACAGACAGAGAGAGACATAGAGACAGAAAGCGAGAAATCACCCCCCAGGGGGGATGGTCACGCCGCAGTCCCTTCTCCTCCATTCTTCTCTCGGGATCTTGGGCACGCACGCACACGCGCCCGGTGTGAGTTGTAAGCCACCGGGTCCGAGACGCGAACCGCGGTTGACTACGTGGGAGTCCAGCGACACAGCCATTACGTTAACTGCTGGTTCCCCTGACCTCTTGACCTTAGACTTCCCAGCTTTCAGAACTGTGAGAATTAAATTATTTGAAATAGATCAGTCTTCCTTCTCTCTTCCTCGGTGCTGCCTGCGGTGGTGGTGGCCAGCTCCTACTCGGCATCATGGCTGCCCTCAGACCCCTCGTGAAACCCAAGATTATCAAAAAGAGGACCAAGAAGTTCATCTGGCACCAGTCTGACCAAATTAAGTGCAACTGGCAGAAACCCAGAAGTATTGTCAACAGAGTGCAGAGGAGATTCAAGGGCCAGATCTTGATGCCCAGCATCGGTTACAGGAGCAACAAGAAAACAAAGCACATGCTGTTCAGCGGCTTCCGGAAGTTCCTGGTCCACAACATCAAGGAGCTGGAAGTGCTGCTGATGTGCAGTAGGTCTTACTGTGCTGAGATCACCCACAATGTCTCCTCCAAGAACCGCAAGGCCATCGTGGAGAGAGCAGCCCAGCTGGCCATCAGAGTCAAAAACCCCAATGCCAGGCTGCGCAGTGAAGAAAATGAGTAGACAGCTCATGTGCACGTTTTATTTGTTTCTAAATAAAACCACACCCCCCCAAAAAAATTAACTCCGAATAGCTCAAGTACTCCAAAATGGGCTCCCCTACCCCCATAAGGAAGTCTTCCTCATCTCATTTAGGCTTAGAAACCTCAGTGTCTCTTCTTCCCACCCCAGGCTCCTCCTCACTTGGCTCATCCTCTGGCTTCTCATACTGGGCCTCTGCCTTCCCTGGGGATGCCTTCCTCACCCTTCTCAGGCTCCAGTACCCCATGATGGGCTGTCTCTCCCTGCACCAAGGGACCACTCTCACACCCTGTTAGGCCTCTGCTACCTGCTCTGGACTTCTCCTCTCCACCTGGGCGCCCATTGACTTAGTCTTCCTTACAGTTTTTGACCTGAATTGTTCAATAAAGACATGGAAGGGAAGAGAAAGAGGAAAGAGAGTACCTACTGACCCTGGAACATGGTGTCAGGGAAATGGGAGTACAAAACTGAGGGAAGACACAAAGGAGTAACTGTGTGCACAAGAGAGACAGCCAGGATCATGGTTTCTCTAGAACACAGAGTATGTGGGGGATCAGACTTGCGAGCTGTGAGAACATAAAGTCACTTGCAAGGCTACTGCAGGGGCCTTACTTTGTAAGGAAATGATATTTCATTGGTAATAATCAGGTAGATGATTAATATGATTAGTTTTATACTTCCAAAAATTAATCACACTGAAGTGTGCAGGAGGTGTGGGAAGACAGAATACCATTAGGCTAATTCCACCGAGAATTGATAACTGATCTGGACCAGGGCTACGAGAGAAGGCGAGAAAAAAGGGAGGCAGCTCCCTGACTGCCATGCCCGGACACCAGTCAAGGCCGAACTGGCTTGGGGAGGCCTGACTCCATACATGAGGTAGGACCTTCAACATACTGGTTGCCAGATATCGTGACTTTTGGTTGATGCCCTGGATGCTGTGGTTGTAGATGTTGTAATGCTGTCTCCTAGATCCCTCCTTCAGGACTGAGGAACTTATTTCCCCACAGCCAGAGTTTGCGGCTGACAACTCCCAGTTGAGTCTCTCTTCATAACCAAAGAGGGCTGCCTTGCCTGCAGTTGTGCTCCCCATAGTGGGGCAGCTCTCCTTTCATGACTGGTCCATGAGGGGACACTAGGCCCTGGCCCCCTTGCCTCACTCAATTCAGGACAGCTATGAAAGTCCCCTCCAGCTCCAGTGGTATCGTTGGGGTGGCTGAGGACTCCTGTGCAATGGCATCATGGTTCAGCTTTCCCTCTGATCATTCCCGCTTCCTTCTTCACTCAGAGACTGTGCTCCCTAGAGCTTTCCTACATGCAAACTTCAGGTCTCAAGTCTGTTTCTCAGAAACTGGATTCTGAAACACATTCATTCCCATATGCGGATGGTGGTAACCATTTTCTGAACACTGGTCGGCATCCCCTGCTGCCATTCACAGGTATAATTCAGAAGTAACTGCACCTTCCAAAGGCGTTGTACTAATTCTCAGGAACTAGCTCAGACACTGGGGAAATCTAGTCCTTTAATGACTGTACCTGGTAAAAGTTGAAATAAGCTCTGTCATCTCTAGGTAGTGAAGATTATTTTCTTCCTCTGAATCACTGAGCTTTTACACAACGAATGACTTCCCATGTGATGTGAACATGACTCACTTCCACTGTAGTGCCTGAATTCTAGGAGAGTCATGTCTGCCATTTGGACACTATACTGAGATGCCTACTTTTTTTTTTTTTTTTTTTTTTTTTTTGAGAAGTTTTTGCTATAGGGCGCATGCGCTTGCCAGAAAGACAGAGAGAGAAAGAGAGACAGAAAGCAAGAAATCACCCCCCCCCGGGGGGGATGGCCATGCCACAATCCCTTCTCCTCTGTTCTCCTCTCAGAATCTTGGGCACGAATGCACACGCACACATGCCCAGCGTGAGTTTAAGCCACTGGGTCCTGGACTTGAACCATGGTCAACTACCGGGAGTCCAGCGACATAGCCATTACGCCAACTGCTAGTCCCTAAGATGTCTGCTTGTATATTATATAGATTACATGATGTATTTTCATAGAAAGGATGCATTTATTTAACTTTATTTTTCTATGATTATTGTTGCTTATTTGCCTTTTTTGTTTGTTGCGGTTAATGGAGGTACAAATAAATTAATGATAAGAGATTGGAAATGCAAACTGCTTCAAAGTAGGGAGTCTAACATTTGTGTTTAAAACATTTCCATATATACAGTAAGTCTTGAAAATGTTTTTAAAATAAAAACCTTTTGTAAATAAATAATTATTTTTATTTATTTATTTATTTATTTTGGAGAGGTTTTAGCTATAGAGTGCGTGCGCTCGCCAGACAGACAGAGACATAGAAAGCGAGAAATCACCCCCCAGGGGGGATGGCCACTCCACAGTCCCTTCTCCTCCACTCTCCTCTTGGGATCTTTGGCATGCACGCACACGTGCCTGGCGTGAGTTTTAAGCCACTGGGTCCAGGATGCGAACCGCGGTCAACTACATGGGAGTCCAGCGACATAGCCATTACACTAACTGCTGGTCCCTAAATAATTAAATAAAATTTAACATGAAGTTCGTAGATGCTCTATGGGTAAATTGGACAGGGATGGGATCTGGTAAAGACTTTTAATCATCTAGTATCAAACTCAAGCTATTCTAACTGCATAAACTGAGTTTAAAATGTTTTGGGGTTTATTTACCTGTTTTCTTTTTCAAAGGTTTTTGCATCAAGGAGCGTGCACTTGCTGGATAGACAGACAGAGAGAAAGTAAGAAATCATCCCCTGGGGAGGATGACCACACTACAATCCCTTTTCCTCCGTTTTCATCCTGGGATTTTATGCATGCTTGCACATGTTCCTGGTGTGATTTTCAAGCTAGCAGGTCCAAGACTTGAACCTCAGTCAGCTAAGTGGGAGTCCAGAGCCTTAATCACCACACTTTCTGCTGGCCCAAATAAGGTGATATATTCAATTGAAATCAGAAGTTGGTTTGTTACAAATAATTTATTTTTTTTTTTTGAGAGATTTTTGCTAGAGGGTGTGTGTGCTCACTGGAGACACAGACAGAGACAGACACAAAGTGAGAAATCGTCCCCCTAAGGGGATGGTCACACCACAATTCCTTCTTCTCCATTCTCCTCTCGAGATTTTGGGTATACATGCATAAGTGCCCGGCATGAGTTTCAAGCTGCTGTGTCCAGACTCAAACCATGGTCAACTATGTGGGAATCCAGCACCTTAACCACCATGCTACGTTTTGGCCCCTGTTACAAATAATTTTCAGAGTGGGAGCCATGTATGGCTTGTGAAGTAAAATACTTAAGTTGAAATCCAAATAATTTGATAAAAGAAAAATATTTTAGATTTACTTTTCTAAATAAATCAGTCTAAAATATATTTTTATCTCTCTGTCTTCCTCTCTAAGAATATGCATTCCAGGCAGGCCCTATAGACTAATGACTAAGGGAGCTGGATCCCATATGGCTGGCCCTGGTTTAAATACTGGCTGGTGATTGGTGGCACATGTGCGTGTATGCCTAAAGTCCCAACAGCAGAAGGAACTGTGTTGTGACCAACCACACCCCATTGTAGGGTACTTTCTCCTTCTCTCTCTCTCTCTCTTTTTCTCTGTCTCTCTGTCCCTCTCAGTAATCACATTTACCCTCTGGCTGTAAAAAAAACCCAAAAAACCAAAACAACAACAACAACAAAAAACCCACTATATTGCTTCTTCCATTTTTGACTTAAAATTTAAAAGTTAGACAAGGTCCCAGTATGACTATCAAGGTCAAAATTTGGTTTGAAACCTTACTTGACTAGGCTCCAGTTGACACAAGGCCCAGAGTACTCTTCACTGATAGAGGAAAAGGGCAAAGTATTACTGTTGCTCCCTGCCATTCATGGCCTGGAGAGGTTTCCAAGTCTGCTTTTGCTTTCATCTTCCCTCAGATTGCCTGGACAAAGACTGACCAACAGCCTTGTTTGCCAGATTTCACACTCAAAGTCCCTCAGACACCCCTCAGTCTGCAGTGTACTGGAATAGTTGGTTGCCCCAGTAATTAATGACCTTTCCACAAACCTTTATGAGATGATTTCATTCATTATTGGTATATGCTAGGGGAGGCCATTTCCTGCTATGCTGCAGATCTTGTATGAGGAAATGAGTGAAATGAGAAAAGCTCCAGAACTGGGCTGACTTTATTACCCAAACAGACAAAAGACTGCTAGTATACTTTAGTATGCCAATCACCTCTGCTGGCCTTGTAATCAGAAAAATATCTAAGTAGAAGGACTCTAGGAAGACCTAGAAATTTTGAAGAAAAACAAGTTTTAAATTTGAAGTATTTTGCTTTAGTTTTGGCCTCAGACAAAATGGATATTTAAATCAGTTTGTGGAGTCTCAGAAGAACACACAGTGAATCAGGAAGCTAGGAAAAAGGACTATGGTAGTTGTGAGTTAAATAATGTCTCATTGTGGGGCCAGTAGGTGACATGGTGATTAAGGCATTGCACTCCCACGTTGCTGACTATGGTTCAAGTGCCAGATCTGGCAGCTTGGAAAATCATACCATAAGGGGCCAGAAGGTGGCATAGTGGTTAAGGTGCTGGACTCCCATTTGTCCGATCATGGTTCAAGTCCTGCACCGGGTGGCTTGAAAATCATGCTGGGTGCATGTATGTGCATGCTCAAAAACCCCAGGAAGAGTATGAAGGAGAAGAGATTTCAATATGGCCATCCCTCCCTTGGGGGTGATTTCTCACTCCCCCCCCCCCACTGTCTCTCCCTGTCTCTCCAGTGAGCACATGTACCATATGGCAAAAGTCTTTTTAAAAAAAAGAAAGAAAGAAAAAGAAAGAAAGAAAGAAAGAAAGAAAGAAAGAAAGAAAGAAAAAGAAAGAAAGAGGGAGGGAGGGAGAGGGAAGGAGGGAGGGAGGGAGGGAAAGAAAGAAAGAAAGTCACACCACATGTGTGCACACATGGTCAAAATCTCAAGAGGAAAATGGAGAAGGGATTGCAATGTGGCCCTCTCTTCTAGGGGGTGATTTCTCACTTTCTCTCCCTCTGTCTTTCTCTGGGGAATACATGTACTCTATGGCAAAAAAACTGAACAAAACAGAACAAAACAAAAAATAAAACCTCATTATGAAGATAAAGTTTGTGGTTAGAATCATATTCCAAATTTCTTCACCTCTGTAACCTTCTAACTTGAAATCATCATTATTTTTTGGCAGATACATTTTCCTACATTTTATTCAGTCATTTACTGATATGTTATTTAAAATTTTTTTAATAATTTAAGTTTTTTATTATTTTTAAATTTGCTATAGGGTATGCCCACTCACCAGAGAGACAGAGAGAGAGGGAGAGAGAAAGTGAGAAAGCAAGTCACATGGTCCAAGACTCGAATCACAGTTGACCATGCAGGAGTCCAGCACCTCAACCACTATGCCACCTACTGGCCCCTGGTATGTTATTACTTGCTAAAGGCATACTGTATCTTTGATTCTGTCTTGATTAAGATTAAAGTTGATTAAGATTAAAATTGAAAATGGAAAGCAGTTTCAGCCAGCAATACATAAAAGGTATCTTGAAAAGAACCCTTAACAAGCTGTTGATGCAAAGTTCCCAAAAATGTCAGCCTGTTTCAATTCTGCTCTGGGAAGTCAAGAAGATTAATGTACTCACAGTTAGAGATCTCAAAAAGAATGAATGAAATGAGAGGCGGCAACATGTTTCTGGAGACCTGATGGCTGCAGAAGGATCAGAATCTCAAAATCTCAGAAAATCTTGAGAAAAGATGAGGTCAAGGGGGACAAGGTCAATTTGGTTGCTTAGGGTCAGCTATGTGGCCTAGTGCCTAAGGCAGCTGGATCCCACATTGCCAATCATGTGGCTCAAGTCTTGGACCTAGCAGTTTGAGAAACATGCCAGGTGTGTGCGTGTGTATTCCCGAAATCCCAAAAGGAGGGAGAGATGGAGAAGAGATTGTGGCATAACCAGGCCCCATGGCGAAGCAAGGATGTTTTCTCCTCCCCTTGACACCCTCCCCATCTCTCCAGCAAAAAAAAAAAAAAAAAAAAAAAAAAAAAAAAAAAGAAAAAAAAGAAATAGGATGCTTATAATGTAACCGCCCCTCTCCTTTGGACTTTTTTCTAATGTTCAATTATTTGAAACAATGGAGACCTTGTGTTTCTTTCCAACAGAAGTGAAAGTTACTTCCATTCAATCAGTTCCTTGCCCTATTAGTAAGAAAGTACCTTAGCACCTTCCCCAACCCACCTAATTAGAAGGTGGATCAAGTGGATGATGGAATTTCCATTCCTGTGTGGCCAGCTGTCAAAGAGTAAGGGGGGTGGCAGTTATCCTCCATTTACCCTTTGGCATTTGTAACTGGGGTCTGCCTGTATTTACTGAAGCTTCATTCTTTTGAGCCTCTCAGCTGCTGTAGGGGTGATGGTACAGGCAATATTTTATTTTGGCATAGTAGTACAATAGTTTTCTAACTGCTCTCACCACTGTAATGCTTGCTACCTCCAAATTCATTGTCGAACAGCAGACAGAATGTTTTTTTAAGAAACATAGATCGTATCAATTCATCCACGGCCCACTCCTGGCCTTAAACTTCTCTAATGAACTCTTATTACACTTCAGATAAAATACCTGAATTTTTAAAATCGAAGTTTAAAAAATATCATACAATCTGGCCCGTGCCTCTCTCTCTTATCTTATCTCACAAAACTCCGGCCACAGCATTTTCTTTCTGTTTCTTGAACTTGCTGTGCTAATGTCAATGTATGGTACTATTACAATAACTTGGAAAGTTTCCTCTCCCAGCTCCTGGAATGGCTGAGTCATATTTTTTAGTCACCTAGTCAATCACTCTCTATCATTTCACCATGATATTTTAAATTTCTGAAAACCACCTTCCAATATAGACATATTTTATTTGTTTGTTGTCTATTTTGTCTCTTCACCCTGACAGCATGCTTCATGAAAGCAGGGACTGGCCATCTTGTGCTGTGAATTAAATGCAACTACTAAACAGTACTTAGCACATAGTAAGCACTCCATAAATCTTCGTTAAAGTGACTGATTTGGGGACCAGTAGAAGGTGTAACGGTTATGTTGCTGGACTCTCACATAGTTGACCGTGGTTTGAGCCCAGAACCTGGTAGCTTAAAACTCACACCAGGTGCCTGTGCATGTGTGCCCAAAATCCCAGTGGAGAATGGAGAAGAGATTGTAGCATCCTCCCTGGGGAGTGATTTCTCACTTTCTGTTTCTCTGGCTTGTGCACGTGCCCTATAGCAAAAATCTCTCTCTTAAAAAAACAAACCAAAAAACCCAAACAACTCTTAAAAAAATGATCGTTTTTCTATACTTGAGGAGCTGACATATCTGGTTGTAAGATAATGTAAACGGAAAGATAAATACATGTGACAATGAACAAGAGAGGCTAAAAGACAGTATGTGAATAAGTATCATATAAACTTGATCCTATGGCATTGATTTTACTAAAATGAAAAAGAGGAGGTGGTACATACTACTGTCAATTGTTGCTATATCAGTGCCATTCTGAGCTCTAAAGGCAATTGTTTTTCCTTCCCTTAAGAGGTAGGGACTTGCTTTTGTCTTCCAGGCTGGTCCTGAACTCACCATTCTCCTGCTGCAGCCTACTAGCTAGCTGAGTTACAGGCACAGCCACTATTTTGACAAATACAGGTGGAAATCACAGGTGGAGATGGTGGGGAGGAGTGAGGAGAGAAGGCTTAAAGAATGAGTAGAGAGAGGCCAACCCGTGGTGTTGGTGGTTAAGGCTGCTGACACCCACATGAGGGATGTGGCAGTTCAAGCTGAAAAACCGTTGAGTCCCTCTGTCTTTCTGGGTGAGCGCAGGAGCCCTATAGCAAAACCTTCTGTTTAAGAAAAAAAAAAAAGAAAAAAGAAAAAAACCAAACAAACAAACCCAAACAAACAAACAAAAACCTCAAAACACGTTGAGCACCTAAGGAGGGAGAAATGAGAAGAGACTGAGGCCTGATCATTTCCCATGGGGGTGGGGTGCTTTCTCATTTTCCCTCCCTCCTGCGTGTGCACGCACTTTCTGGCTCAGGCAAAAGTTATTAAAAAAAAAAAAAGTAACTAAAGATTTTGCATGCAAGTTTAAGCTGTTGCATAAGTTTGGCAAGGGCCTCTTAGCTTCTCCGAAGAGAAATTCTTGTTAGCTGAAGCTTGAGGTACGACTTTTCACTCCTAAAATGGTCCGCTTTCCTCCCCCCCTTTCTGCCGCGTCTCGGCTTGGTGAGATGAAGCGACAAAGTAGTTTCCTTTAACAAAAAGAAAAGAGGAAGTCCGTAAAAAGTGTGCGTGCGTGTGTGTGTTTGGCTGTGGAGGTGGTGCAGAAGAGGTGAAGGAGCCGTCACCTCCACGGAGTCGCTAGGATTGGGTCTCCAAACCGCGCACAGCTGCTCCAACAGGCCAGGCCTGCGGGCTCCGTGGTTACGCGGAGTTTCTCGAGGACAGTGTTTTGCTAAACTTCTTTCCCAAACCTGGCACGCGGTCGTCCTCCTGCACTCGGCAGCGACCCACGAGTGTGCGTGTGTGGCTCGCGGCTGCGCCCGCCCCGCCCTCGCCCTGCGGCGCAGCGACACCCGGGCTGGTCCAGGCGGAGCGCTCCCGCCCTGCGCCGCGTCTCCACCGCTAGCTCCGGGCCGGCTCTGCCTCCTCCCCTAAAGGGGCCGGCCCCGCGGCGCTGCGCCACCGCCGAGCCCCGGGAAGAAAGTTTGGGAGCTCGGCGGGGAGTGGGGCCGCGGGACGAAGGGGACCAGAAGGACAGACCTCCGCGGCTCCGGGACGCGGGTGCCCGAGCACACGGCAGCGGCGGAACTTCACCTTCCGGGCGGAACCCGACTCAGTCCGGGTCCGAGCCCGAGCCCGGCGCCAGCGGCTCTGCCCCAGGCCCCGGAGGAACTTCTTTGGCGGGCTGTCGCTGCGGGCCTTCATTGTCTCCAGGAACTCTCCAGAATCCGGAGGGGGAGGACGGATCGCGCTGCCACTGGGATTCGTCGAGAGTTCCGGCGGCAGCTGCGGCTGTGGCGGAGGCTCCCTTTGTCCTCCCAGGACCTCCCTCTCTCCCTTGCTCCCTCCCTCTGTCAGTCTGCGCGTCCCGGTGCCCCAGGCGCCGGCGCCCCCGCTGCTTGCTCCCCTCCCCTCTGGGAGCGTCCCTGGTGACTCTGGCCACCTTCGCGTCTCAACAGAGCGGATCCGAAGGGACTGCGTGTCGGAGAGAGTCGCAGGCCCCCGGCCGCAGGATGGTGGCGGGGCGGTCCCCGGCCCGCAGCCCCGGGCGCTGGCTGTTCCCGGGGCTGTGGCTGCTGGCGCTCAGCGGTCCTGGGGGGCTGCTGCGGGCCCAGGAGCAGCCCTCATGCAGAACAGCCTTTGATCTCTACTTCGTCCTGGACAAGTGAGTGCGGGCGGGAGGGCAGGGTCTCCTGGCGAGGGCGGAGGTCCCCTGGGGCTGGGGAGGCTGAGCTGTGCGCGCCCCGGGACCGGCTTGGAAACCCGCCCGCGGGAGCCCTGTTGCTGTCGCCTCGCGAAGGGCAAGCGCTTTGGGATCTGTGCGTGCTGAAGTCAGGATGGAGGGGGGTGACAGAAACTCCAGGCTGCTTGGCTCCCTGGGGAGGAAGGTATTCACTGCTCGCGTCTTGGGGGCCCTTTGGGAAGAGGTAGCATTCTTTGTCGCTGGAACCCGGACGGGACTGTCTCCGCACTTCAGTCCTTACCTGGCTCCCCGTCTCACCCCAGTCCGTAACGCTGACCAAAGTTGGCCGGGTTTTATCTAGACCCCAGCGCTTTCCTGGGAGCTAGGAAAAGTCTAGGGTTAGCTTAACCAAGGTAGTTTACATTTCCTGCTTAGGGTGGAGTTGGGATTTATTTTTGGAGTCAGGTCCTACTGGAAACAACTAGCCTGCAGGTAGTGACTCCTAAGGTGAGGGGACTTCCTCGACTCTGGGCTGCACCAAAGTTTCAGATATCGTCACTTTATTGGAAGAAGACCTCAGCTTCTCGTCTTTGTGGTTTTAAAGAAGGCACAGGTGTGAAAAGTTGACATTTCCACCCCACGTTTCGTTTTTCTGATCAGTTCGATTTTATTCTTTTTTTTTTCAGGTCTGGGAGTGTGTCAAATAACTGGATTGAAATTTACGATTTTGTCCAGCAACTTACTTTGAGATTTGTAAGGTATTTTTCCCACTTTTACTTTTCTACACAGTGGAGGAAAAGTAGACCGAAGTGTAGGGTTTTCCTTTTCTGAAAACTTTAGCAGGTAAACCTATCCTGAAATGCTGATTTGTTTGCTGTTATCAGGACAGTCCTGAAGTCCTGGAGGGCTTCTTTCATCTGGATCCCAGAAATTTGGCTCAGACTCTGGGGAAGCATCTTCAAATACTCCTCCAAATGTCTTTTCCTTTCTGAATTTCATCTGTTTTGGATTTCAGTGCTGCTTTCTCATAATTTATCACATTAAAATAAATTTTATGCTAATAGTATCCATAATATATTTCCCTTTCCCCTCAATTCCTAGCAGCATAGAGGCCTTCACTGAAAAAACGAAGTGTTGGAAAACTTCAAATGAACATGTGTTAATAATCCACTACCAGAAAAGGCACTTGTGTGTGTGTGTGTGTGTGTGTGTGTGTGTGTTTAAAGAAATGACTTGTGTTTACACAATGTGTGGGTGTGTGGATGGTTTAAAATTTAACTGTTCTATTATATATGCAGTAAGCCTCGCTAAGGAAGACTGGTTTCCTCCCCTATAAAAAGCATCACTGCTATGAAATCTAGCTTACTCTGTTATTTAGAGGTAACTAGGAATTAGTGGCATCTCCTTTATAAAAATAACCTCAAGACACCAGGTTTTTGAAGGTTTTTTCCTCCTTTTTTTTTTTCTTTTTTTCTCTCTTTTTTTTTTTTAAAGAAAAAATGCTATGAGTAAATCCAAGTTTATCAAGATAATGAAAAGGACATGAATAAGAACTGTATCATTAAATATTGCTTCTTTCAGTCTTGTTAGCCCAAATGTTTTCAGTAAAACAGGCTTGGATGATCAAAACATTTTGAAAGTCATGTTGCAAGTAACTTCAAACAATCTGTAGAGGCCTAGGCAATCCTTGCTTTCTGTTATTGGCAACAGTAAAGTTATCCCTATAAAAATGTATGCCTGTCCATGTTCAATCATCAGTCCCCTGAAAAAGCCAAGTATAATAACACACTCACTTCTGGACAGGGTCAGAGGTAAAACTGTCTAGGAAAGAAAAATAAACAAGACTCTATATCCTTAAATGTCAAAAGCAGGACAGGCAGTTGTTTATAAATGTTCTGATTGAATCCTAGAGTGTGCAGAGATTGTCACCCAGATCATGATCAAAAGCAATAGATCATTTCAATACATTTTATTCATTTGGTCTGTGTTGCAAATTGCGGTTCTGTAACATAATTTTCTGATTCAAGTTTATTTGCTCACTTATTAATACACGGTAGGAAGGAAATAAGCGAAGATAATTCTGATGTTTAGTTTATAGGTCTTACAGTTTGGGAAGTTAGTAATAGTTGTGTAGGGTGTCCTTGAAACAAAAAACATTCTGTGAGGAAAGTACTTAAAGCCTGAAAGATATAGCTGACTGGAACAATTGTTACTGATTGGAAATAAGCTATTTGAGACTTGGACAATGGAAAATGCTAATGCAAAAGTGATTTGTTAGTTTCTCCATGACATTCTTTAAGTATTCTTGCTTCAAGGTGACTTTGACATCGACTCATTTAGCTGTGGGCATTAAGTCCAACTGGCTTTTTTCCAGTCCTAGGTATGGCTAATCATAATCACTATGGAGGGTCTGGCCTTTAAGTGATGAGGTAGAACACCAAGGGAACAAGTGTTTCTGTGAAAGAACTTTATTTACATCTGTCCAGAATTTATCTTTCCAGTTTGTCTCTTTCTAAGTGCAGGCCCCTGTGTGTCATGGAGTAGTGTTTGGGGCCGAGAAGCATTGACTGAGTCCAAAATGACTTATGAAGTCATGTTAAGAAGAGTTAGTATATCTGCCTAGGAAGTTCTGTTTCAAAAGAAGCCTGGACCATTCCCTGAATCTAATTTTAAATGAACCTCCCTAGCTGTACATCTGCATTGTATCAATATTTCTTTTAAAAATGTTTTAACTGCCTCTTTTCTTATTTTGCAGCCCTGAAATGAGATTATCTTTCATTGTGTTTTCTTCTCAAGCAACCATTATTTTGCCATTAACTGGAGACAGGTTAGTGCATTATCGTTTCACTGCAGGCTTTTAGTAGAGACAAATCTTAGAGGCATGATTGATGTTTCCAAGTGGTGATTCAGGCCTCTCAGTGGAATCAAGCAAATGCACAGACACATCAGTTCTCTATACTAATAGAGAGGGAAAGGAGGTATGAGTAATAGAAAAGAGTAGATGATCTGAAAATCAATATCATTTATATTGGTTGTGGAATGTGCACTCAACTCCAGATCTCTGCCTTAGTTGTATGGTCACTATGTCCCGCTTTTCCCTCTCTGTTAATAAAAGTAGTTCTACATTTTTCTTGTTTAGATATAATATGCTAACCAACCAGGAATTTTAAAAACACTGAGGAGGAGAAAGATATGGTCTATGTGGATAATCTACTAGATTTGGCAGATGTCCCAAATTACTGCTCTTTCTCTGAAATCCACTGATGTTGAATGTATTCACCTTTATAAAGGAACTTACTTTATAAAGGAAGTAACTTTTATACACACACACACACACACACACATACACACACATGTACAAAGGGTCTTTAAAAAGTTTATGAAAAATGCATACTATAAAAAATTATGCAAGCACTTCAAAATTTTTTTGCACACAAATAAACTTGTACTCTAATTCCATTTATATTCATGTTTCTCCTTAGTGCTTTTAACAAGTTTGGCTTTTTCCAAGTCAGTGTGACAATATTTCATATGAATATTTCCATGTCATTTGAACACATCATGGCAAGTTAGAAGTAGTCATTGACCTATTTTAAAGAATCACTGTTTCTCATTAGATCACTTTTGCTTACTAGACTAGGAGTGGAGCTTTTTCTTCATGTTTATATCTACTTCATCTAACACAAAGTATGTAAGATAATTCTTGCTCAATAAATTCTTATTGGATGAGTGAATGAATAATGAACAAACGGGTTTGCATTCTTTTGAAATAAATTTTCTCCAAACTTTAGTTTTAGTAAGGGAGGCTGGTCCTTTATTTAACATGTGTGGATTTCTGAAAAGCTGTGTGAATTCAGTTGTCTTTTTTTTTTTTTTTTCTGAGAGATTTTTGCTCTAGGGCTTGTGTGCTTGCCAGAGAGATAGAGAGAGACAGAGACAGAAAAGCGATTAATCACCTTCTGGGGGAGATGGTCGTGCCACAGTCCCTTCTCCTACATTCTCTGGGCATCCTGGACATGCACGCACACACACCTGGTGTGAGTTTTAAGTCACCGGGTCTAGGACTTGAACCACAGTCAACTATGTGGGAGTCCAGTGATGTAGCCATTATGCCATCTGCTGGTCCTGTCAGTTTTTCCTTTAGAGGACCAGCAGGGGATGTGGTGGTTAAGGCAGCTGGATCCCACATGCCTGAGCTGTTGGAGTGCCTGACCCTGTGACTTGAAAATCCACTTCCATGGCCAGAATCCTGAGAGGAGAATGGAGGAGAAGAGATCGCAGCATGGCCATCCTCTCTGGTGGGGTGCAGGGGAACAGGGGGAGTGCTTTCTCACTTTCTCTTTCTCTGTCTGCCTGTCTGTCTCTCTGGTAATCACCTGTGCCCTATAGCAAAAACTAGAAAAAAAAAAAGTTTTTCTTTCTTTTGTAAATTAAATTTTCCCTTGAAAAGATCAAGAAAACATAATATTTAAAGGGACTCAGGGAGAGAACTTGTTTGTAATTCATTGAATTGATTTAGAAAAGCTTCTAACTTCTTTGTCCTTTAAGTTTCTCTTTTCTGGGAGAGGAAACCTCTCTGTAGAAGGTGAGTCCTCAGTGTCTCATTGCGATCTCCCTTCCGTACTTTCTTGTGTGCATGTGGGCCCCGTAGAGAGCAGACCGATAGTTCCCTTACAGCCAAGTATAGCAGCTTTCTGTGTCCAGCGACGTCACAGTTCTTTCCTTTGCAAAGAGATGTTTTCTTCCTTGCTCAGCTTTATTTCCAAAGAAGCAGCTTTGGATGCAGCCTTACAAGAACAACAAAACAAAACAAAAACCCACTAAAACCAAACAAACAATTTTATCCAATGTTAACATTTATGGCATGCATATATATAGAAAAGCACTTAGCATAAAGTCAGACACGGAGAAGACACTCAGTAATTGACAGCTGCATACGTCGTGCCAGGTTCTCTGCTAGGCACTTTGCATATGGGTCCTCCAGTGCCTTGACGATGAAGCGTAGTCACTGGTCTACCAGACTGGGCTTGCTCAGACATACATGGAAGGAGTTTACATCTTTAAGTCAGAGATTCTTCCCTTGAAGATGAAGCATAGTCACTGGTCTACCAGACTGGGCTTGCTCAACCATGCATGGAAAGGGTTTATATCTTTAAGTCAGAGATTCTTCCTTTCTCTTTGTCTGAATCTAATAGAGGACAGACTGACATGAGTTAAAGAAGAGACCCCTGTTTTAAGAGGCAGCATGATGTCACAGTTAGGAGTCGCTGGTCCAAGTCTATCTGAGTTTAAGTCTTGGCTCTCCAGTTCATTCGCCAGATGGTCAAAGACAAGTTGCTTAGCTTCTTTTTACCTCAGTTTTCCCACCCTATGTGATAAAGATGATGACGATAATGATGGTTGTGATACCTACATCATAAGGCTGTTGCAAGAATTGAATGTGATGAGTGTGGAATATGTAGGACAGTCTGGTACCTAAATATTCAAGAGATAAAACACTTTATTATTATCATGATCACCTGGAGCTAGGGAATATTCAGTATTGGAAGGATCTGGGAAGAATATGCTTATGTAAAGTAAGTATTTCCTGCTTGAAAAGGTTTATAATATTCTAGGAGGAGTTTTAGTAATGCTACTTACAACTTATTTCACACATAGCTGGCTCCTCTGTCTCTTTTTAGATATAAATATTTTCAGTTTTAATGAAGTTACCTATTCGTGGTATGCTGAATTAGTTTTGGGTGGCAGAAAATGTACTAAGAAGGCCTGGGCTAGAGTTCTAGTTTTGACACTTACTGTTTTGAAAATTTGTAGCAAATTATCTACTCTGTGTCAGTTTTTTAAGTCTATACGTGTGAACATAAAATTTGCTCTATTTTATTAAAGGATTGCTGTGAAAATTAAAATGCATAGTGCATAAAAAGGTACTGTTAAATACCATAGAACAGTCTCCAGTAATGTTTTTTTTTCTTTTATTGTGGTATTTTTTTATTAATTTTATTTCACTGAATTAGTAACTTCTCACATTTCTATGCTTTTCTCTATTTGGAGGTAGGGTCACTCTTCTTTCATTACCCACTTTCAAGTGTGTAGAAACAATTCACGTATCTAGATGAAAGGCCACTGAACCGGGGTTTCCACACTGTTGTGAATCTTTGTTTCAAAACCTAGAAATTGGAATTCTACACATGGACTTGATGTCACAGGTCACATCCACAGTTAGATCTGAATGCATGAGGAAAGCAAAGGTTAACCCAGCGGGTTGCGCAACTGTGGTTTCTATGACTCCTGTTTCTTCAGTACCTTGGTAAATATGAGAAGTGGCCCTTTCGTGTTTCTCAGAGTGTTGCTAAAGATGTTCAGTAGCGGTGAAGCAAGATTGGCAGTAAGTACTTACTTTAGGGCCGTGTCTTTTGTTACGGCCTCAGCATGGCATTCCAGTGCCATGTAAATGCCTGAAAACAATAATAAACATGTCAAAAAGTGATCAGTTCTACATTTTATATACTCAGCATTTAACAACTTCATTCTTTGAAGTACTTCAGCTTGAAGCACTCCTTTCTTTCTTTTGGCCTCATGCTTTTTTTCTCTGTATGTCTGTTTATCCATCTCTCCACTTAATCTACCAGCCTTATATACAATGTATTGAGCACTATGGGCCCTGGGGGGGGGGGGGTAACACGATGTTGAATTATCTAGTGTGTGTGGTGTGGGTGTGAGGGTGAGTGTGTGCACGCATGCAAGGTCATGCACACACACATAAATAGCCTAGGGGTTCATTATAATGAGAAGAGTCAAGTAAGGGGAAAGTTCCAAGTGTAAATTCAGTGAGAAAATATCCAGTCTTTGAATATTACAGAATTCAGAATCAGGACTAATTTTAGAGGATATTTTTTGTTACCATATTGGATAACTGGGAATAGTGAATTATACTCAGCTCTGTTTGATATTATCTTAATATTGTAATAGTGATTTAGTTGAAAACATTTACTGGACAATTACAATGTGCCAAGCAGTGTACTTGGCATGCATAACCTTATTAAATCCTTGTATCAGTGTATTAGATACTGGTTATTATCTCAACTTTACAAATGAGAAAGTTGAAGCTAAGAAAGGTAATGCAGCTTGTCCAAAGATACACAGTTAACAAGTGGCAAATGGTTTTTTAAAGTTTAAAGTGAATCATACCACTCTCATGCTTAAAGCCATTTAATGACTTAGAATAAAACGCAAATACCACATCGGCCTATGAGCCTTACCTGTTTGCCCTAGTTGGTCCTTTCCGACAAACTTTTGTACACAGTCTAGCCGATTGGCTTTCTTTCCATTCCCTAAATAGGTCGCGCTTGTTTCTATATTAGGACTATTGCTTTCTCTCTGCCCTGAATCCTCTCATGGTTAGCCCATCCTGATCATTTAGGCCTCATCTCATGTACCCCCTCTTTTCTCTCTTTCTCTCTCTGTCTCTATTTATTTTGTCTTTTTTTTTTAAGAGTGATTTTTGCTATAGGGTATATGTGCTTGCTGGAAAGACAGAGAGACAGGAAGTGAGAAATTCATCCCCCCACTTCAGAGTGGATGGTCATGCTGCAATCCCTTCTCTTCCATTCTCCTCTTGAGATTTTGGGCATGCACACACATGCACCCAGCATGAATTTTCAGCTGCCAGATCTGAGACTGACTCGAATCACGGTCAGCTACGTGGGAGTCCAGTGACATAACCATTGTGCCATTTGCTGGTCCCCATATGTCTTCTCTTCTAAGAGCCTTGTTGGACCACTAAGTTTAAGGGAACCCTGTTCCTCTCTTATAATGCTCTGTTTGGTTATCACTTTTTGAATATGTTCTGTTAACTAATCATTTCATTTTTATCTCCATGACCCTAATGTAAACATGGGAGCTGGGGGACCTTCTTCATCTTGTTCTCCCCTATTTTCCAGCACCTGAAACGTGGCCTATACACAGTAGATGCTCAAACAATATTTGTTGAATCAATGATTCAATTGGTCTGATGCCAGAAACAAGTAATTTTTTATTTATTTTTAAAATTTGCTATGTGGTGTATGCACTTGCTGAAGAGAGACAGAGGGACAGAAAGAGGGAGAGGAGAAATACACTTCATAGGGAATGATCACGTGTAATCTCTTCTTGTCCATGTCTCCTTCCTTTATTGGGCATGTACACAAATGTGCCCAATGTGTTTCTCAGGCTGCTGGGTCTGGAAAATGAACTGCAGGGTCAGTCATGTTATATCTGGCTGCCTTAACTACCAGGCCATGGAACCAGTCCCATAATTTCAATTTTTATATATCTAGGTTGTTTGATTTTATTTCAACAAGTTTGCATGCATATTATTTATGAAAGATTAAATAGATGCTTACATTAAAACTTAGAGATCAGGTGGGGGCACAGTGGTTATGCTACTGGACCTACATTAAAACTTAGAGATCAGGTGGGGGCACAGTGGTTATGCTACTGAACCTGCATGGGGAATGGGCTTGGTTTGTGTCTCTTTTTCTCTATCAGAGAAAACACATAAACTTTAAAAAGAGTGTTACTGGCTTCTATGGTCATAGATAGCTGTCTTGGAGTCACAATGGAATTCAAGGTTGAAAAGAAAAAACATTTAGGAATAGAGCTAGTTGAACTCTTTCCTTGGAGACTCCTGAAAGCTCCTTGTTGGTATGGAAAGACTAGGATTGGACCTTGGGTCCAACAGACATAGGAGCTACATGCTGGCCATGTGACCGTGCACAGTTACTTAACACTCTTGCTGCCCAATTCCTGGGCTAAGTACGAAGAGTGATGTTGCGACGCTAGTGTATAATGTATTGAGAAGGTCTAATTAAGGGTCTGACACATACAGAATACACAGCAAATGCTTGTAACTTTGTTAACTTACCTTTCTTTCTTTGCTTCTATCATCTACTCATACTACCTATCTTTTTGTATTTCTCATTTAAAATTTCTCATTTTTCTAGCTCTATTGCTGTTTTAATAATCAGCTAGGAGGAGGCTAAGGCTAACCTAGGGTTTGGAGGTTATCAGTGCACATCATCATCATCATTATTTTCATCATGAAGTGTCAGGATTCTTTTTTTTTAATTTGCTATGGACACATGCACTTGCCAAAGAAACAGAGACAGAGAGAAAGTGAGAAAGTACCTCTTATGGGGGTGGCCAGGCTGCAGTCCCTTCTCCTCCGTTCTCTCAGGACTTTGGGCACACATGCACATGTGCTTGACTCGTTTTTCAAGGTGTGGGATCTGAGACCAGAACTTCAGGGTTGGCCATATGGGATCCAGCCACCTGAACCTCCACGCCACCAGCTGGCCCATGTATCAGGATTCTTACAGAAGTGTAATAAAACGAGGTGCCTTTGTTCACAGTGACACGCTAAGCAGTTAGATCCAGCAGAATTCATGCGCAGGTCTGATGTCGAGCGTGAGCATTTGACTACTGCGCTACACTGACTCAGACTCTGTTCCCCTTCTCTGGTTTTCACATTAGTCAGAATTTGTTGTAATTCAAAAACAGTCATCATCTCAATTTATTTTATTCTTACAGACCAGTGAAGTGGTGAGAGGAAGTGACAATTGCTGGGTCAGGGTTTTTTTTTTTTTTTTTTTTTTTTAATTTGTTAGGGAAGTAATTTAATTACTCTTACCTAAAAGAGTCTGCTTTGGCCATGTTGTGCTAACCTCAGGGGGTCTGGGCATGGCAGCAGCTCAGATTCTAGTGATGGGTATGTTAGCGGTTACTTTCAATAAAGTCCCTATTTGCTTTATGAGTTCTAGTATGTTCTAAAAAATTAGTTGCACTGTTCCTCATGGAAGGCAAACCTGGCACATGGAAGTGGTAAAATGCAGTGTTCCATTTCTTATGGTTCAATAGGGCAATAGAAATGGAATAAAAAAATACAGAATGCAGCAGGTATGAGCTTCAGGTGTGAGCTGAGTACTGCACTTTGGTAAATGCAGACTAAATTGGAGAACATTTTTCGCACAAGTCAGAGGGTGCGGGTTACTTTGTAATAGTGAGTATCGTTGGATCCAGCATTGCTACCTTGGATTCATTGGTCTGGCCTTTGAACCCCAGAGACGTTGGCATATGTTGTTACCAGAGTGAGGTATTAATAATAAACACGTTTTTATAGAAGCATAGCAACATATAGCTAAGTTGGTTAGTTCCTCATAATAGGATGTATTAGCAACGTTCATCTTTAGAAAAAAAAATTAAATGGAGGAGCTAGGAGAGGATGAATGACCTTTTTAGTTTATCCTTCACAAACTGTGCAGTGCAGTAGTGTATAATAATACAGTTAAGTAGAAGTGTAGATATATTTGAATGAACATATTTCTCTTTCTGTCACTCTGGCTGATGTCATGGTTTGTTAAAGGAAGGAGGCATTAAAAGTTGTAGATAATGTTCACTGAGCACTTACTCTGTATCACATGTTTTGCTAAATGCTTTACATGTTATAGCTCAGATAAAGTATGCTATGTGGTTTATGATAAGATTTGGGAGTTTTTTGCATTGTGCCCTTAGAAACTGTCTGCCATGTAAACACTCTGATGGCCCTGAGACCGCCATGTTAGGAGGGAGCTCCAACTGGCATGTGGAGGCTTGTGGCATAGAATCAGCACTCTGGTCAGCAGTCCTAGTTGAGTTACGAGTCCATAGCCAAAACCAACACCAGTACCAACTTGTCAGCCATGTTGAGTGAGGCCTTTTCAACCCCGCAAAACCACTCAGCTTCCTGGCTAGGAACTTATGAAATGTAAGAACTGCTTATTCAATGCACAGTATCATAAGGAACAATTGTGTTTATACTACTAGTTTTGGGGTAGATTATTATGTAGGAGTAGGTAGCAAAAGTTGAATTTGTGACTAGGGTATAAGCCAAAAGACTTTGAGGAGATTAATACTGGGACGTAGAAAAACCATGACTTTTTTCCTATGCAAAAATGTAT
This sequence comes from Tupaia tana, assembly GCA_026018925.1. NCBI lineage: Eukaryota > Metazoa > Chordata > Mammalia > Scandentia > Tupaiidae > Tupaia > Tupaia tana. Next base: position 24,938,232 of record JAKSZU010000017.1, read on the forward strand.
AATGGCTTTCCTCACGCCTCAGTAGCAAAGACTGGAAAGGGAGTGAGAAAATTGTTGCTAGAGATAGAAGCAGAAATGGCCCTTGTGTGTAGTGGTAGAAAGTCTGGAGGGAATGTGGGAAACAGAAATCGTACGTAATCAACTTGTGAATGTAGCCAAGGACACTTCCAGGAAGAATGTCGAAGGTGTCAGTTGGCTTCTTTTAACTACTCTGGTGACACCTGAGAGAAGTGAGATGAGCTAAAGAAAGAACTTAGAAGTTTTCAAGCAGGATTTAGAGGAAATACGGAGTTGGGACATGATGAATTTAGAAATGAAACTCCTCTCATCCTCAGTCTTTCTTGGCAAATTACTCCTCCAGTTTAAGAGCTGGTTTTAGGTTGGTAATGAAACTCAGACTGCTGCCTGTACAGTGTGGTATCAGAGGAAATGTCAGGTGAAGGGTGCAGCTGAAACACACTTTATTAAGGCTTCAGAAAAGCTAAGCTGGTGCCTTGTCAACCTTCTCATCTCGACAAAAAGACTTACAAGAATTTAAAGGTGAACCTCATGGGAACTTTCAGGTGAACAATATGACTGCTAAAAATCTTCTGTGTGGTTGTCTCATCTGACTTATAACCTAGGGTAGAAATGAGTCACTTTTGAAAAAACTTTGTGGATGCATGTGATTTTGCCCAATAATTTGATACATAGGAATCACATAAAACTTTGAAATCTTTACATCAACTGGGATTAAAAAGAGAACTTGAAAATGAAAAAGATTTCTGAGCCTTCATCTTCCTATGGGCAGGAAGGAATTAAAATTTGGACTATTTTTTATGAAATAGGAAGGATGACTCACAAACACATTGGCTACATTCACAAGTTGATTAGAATGTCTTTAAAGCTGAAGAGAGTTTTTTTTTTTTAATTTTTTTTATTATGATTTTTGCCATAGGACATCTGCACTAGCCAGAGAGGAGGAGACAAAGAGACAGTGCGATGAAAAGTGAGGAATCATCCTCCAGGGAGGATTGCCACACTGCAGTCCCTTCTCTTCCATTCTCTTCTTGGAATTTTGGGCATGCAAGCACATGTGCCTGGTGTGATTTTCAAGCCATTGGGTTGAACTTGAACCATAGTCTGCCTCTTGGAATTCAGTGCTTTAACCTCTGTGTCACCTTCTGGCCCCACCCTGGTGTATAGCCGGGTGGAAAACTACAGTGCAACTGCAGAGAGAGATGTGAGAGTAGCCCTGAATTGTGTGTGAGGCGTATCACCATGTGGAATCTCGGTATGCACTTGTCAGGGGTGCTCAACATATTGGCGTAGATTGAAATCCAGAAAGTACTTTAAAATCTAGGAAAGTTTAGATGGTGTACATTGGAAAGTTCAAGTACTATACGGATGCAGTATGTAAAACAAACAAACAAAAAGTAGGAGGTACTTAAAATGATGCTTTCACTGTTAGTTGGGTCAATCCGACTTCTCTACTGACCATTTTACTGTTTTACCATTTCAACATCTTTATTATATATTTTAAAAAAGTATATTTATTTATTTTTTCAGAGAGAGAGATAATCCCAACAGAGTCCTCACCACACAGTCCACTCCCCTGCACTGGCACAGATCGTGAGCCTGTGCACGTGTGCCTGGCATACACGGGGAGTCCCCTGGACTTAAACCCTGGCCTGCCCCATGTGGATCCAGGTGCTTGCTTGTTGTGCTCCCAACTCGTCCCTATTTTTGATTTGGTTATAATGTCCCGCACACCTTCCATAATCCAAACCAGTGCTTTGTGGATGGGAAAAGCTACTGGTGTGCCCTCGTACAAGGCAGCTGTGGTTGCTATCTTCCCCCCTTACTCATCAGAGAGTTGTGAGAGATACTAACAGAACTGAAAGTGTTACTTTCATAGATTATAAGAATGAGGCAACATGTATTTTCCCTTGCCAGCCTTCCGAGATCCCTCATCAGTTGATAATAAAGTTTGATCCCCTGATTCTCAAGAAAAACAGCCAGAGGTTTCATGTACCATTTATTTGTTTAAATCCTGCCTTTCTCCAAAAAAGTATTTAAGGCTGCATAGGACATAATGATATTGTAGAAAATTAATAAAATATAAAAAATCAGTATATTTAAAAAAATATTTAAATATTGGGACCAGCAGTTGGTGTAATGGCTATGTTGCTGGACTCCCATGTAATCGACTGTGGTTTGAGTCCTGGACCTGGTGGCTTAAACTCACGCTGGGCTTGTGTGCGTGCATGCCCAAGATCCCGAGAGGAGAATGGAGGAGATGGGATTGCGGTGTGGCCATCCACCCTGGGGGTGATTTCCTGCTTTCTGCCTCTGTCTCTCTCTCTTTCTGGCAAGCACACGTGCCCTATAGCAAAAACCTCTCAAAAAAATTAAAATATTTAAAAAATATTTATTTATTTATTAGAAAAGAGGATGAAGCAATATGGTAATCATAGGAAATTGGAGTTTTATGAATAAGTAACACATGTACCGTGGGCTTTCTGGTAGTCAAAGCAAGAGACAGCTTACATAGTTGTAATTAATAGAAAGGAGGAAGTGTGGAGCAGCTACTCAAGGTGACAAAAAAAAAAAAAAAAAAAAACCAGCTGTGAGACCTTTTAGGGGACTTTGTATGTCTTGACAGCAAAGCCCTTGACAACAGCTGCACAACAAATATTGAAGTAGTTTCAGTATTGCTACTCTTTGTATTTGAAGCCAAACTTAGTGAAGATGATCTCCTAAGATATGAACTGATTTTTCTAATAGAACCATTTTTTCTTCTCTTATTTTTATCATACCCCCACCCCTGTTTTCCTTTAAAGTTTTCTTTCACATCACAGTATGGATGAGCTAGCTCCGTTTTTAGTCCTTGGCATCATTTTGCTTTTCCTCAGTTAACTGTTTCCCACTGGAGAAATGTAGGACTTACTTTTATTTGCTTTTGAAGTCCATGATCTTTTGAAGGCCTCAGATCTGCCCTATCTTGTTTTGACATTTTATTTTCCCTGAAGTGACTCTTGTTGAATAAGGAAAGATGATAGACTGAGAAGATACCCTGGGAGTAGTACAAGACTAGAACTTGTGTGTTGATATTATCAACTGTGGGCAAAGACCATTTTTCTATGTTTACACAGCTGTAAAAATACTGATGAGACTTGGTGCTTAGAGTATTATGGGGCAGGTATGGGTGTGGATAGAAAACCACGAAGTGCTCTGTCTCTTCCAGTGAAATAAGCTAACAGAGACACCCACCTTTCCAAAGGACTGAATCCCACATTTGTCAAGTTCCTGCAGCTCATGGTCTTCTGCTAGTGTTGTCTGATTTTAGAAGGAATGGTGTGCTGATCTGAACTGAATGGAGATGGCTATTTTTACCATGCAAAATCTGTTTGTGTAAACTTGCATTTCAGTTGTCTTTTTCGTTTTCCCTTTTGGCAGCAAACATTAATGCTTGAGGACACGCTGCCACTCATTTCTGAGAAGCACCAAATATTTGGTTTTTATCTGCATTCAGACAGAATCAGTTTCAAGTTGTTTCTGTAGATATCAAACATAAATATTTAGATAAAACAAACTTATAAATGATGTAATTTACTCCATCATCTGTGGAATTATGAATTTTTCCAATGATAGATTGAAAGATTTCTTGAACACCTACTTTGTTGGGGACAGTATAAAGAGCATTAAGTGTAGAGCAGGAGAATACATTATAAATAAAAGACATGGAGGGAGCCCCCTGTAAACTTCAGTCTAGTTGAGAAGTGAAGATACTAAATTAATTAATTTAAAGTAGACTATTTTTAAGAGACATTTTTCACTGTAGTAAAAGTTAAATATCGGTATGACTAGAAAGCTAGGAATACCTTAGAAAACAGTGTAAAGAAGTTATAAGAAGGTTGAGAGTAGGTAAATTTAAAACTGAGTATTAAAGAGACAGTGAACATGGTTTGATAGGATGACTGAACCAAGAAGGAGGAAAGTTACGCTTATTCCTGGAAAGTTGGTTTGTTTCTAGAACCTTCTTTAGATGGAAAACTTGTCTGATGATTTTTATTGTGATATTAAAGTTTAACTGTGAAGTTAAGGTTTTAAAGTTTCTTTCTTTTTTCTAAGAAAGAGAGAGAGACATCTTTAACAGGGTCTTCACACCACAGTCCACTCCAGCCTCAGCCAATCAGGATTATAGGTGTGCATGTGCAGACCCTATGCATATAAGGAGGCCTCAGGACATGAACCCAGGAACTTCTCATGTGGCTTCAGAATTGCAGAGCCCTGCAGTAGGGTCTAGCCTCAAGAAGTAACTTCTAAAATGTGTGTGAGGTTCTGGTGAATGGCTTATTTCAAGTATTTGAAACAATATTGCAGCATGACAACATTATTATTATTATTTTAAAAATATTTATTTATTTAATTCAATTTGTTACTATTATTATTTTTTATTTGCCCAGGGACAGACAGAGAGAGAGAGAGAAATGGAAAGTGAGAAAGAAAGCCTCCAGGTCTGGGAGGCAAACTGCCGTCGGCCATGTGGGAATCCAGCGCCTTTAACCATCGTGCCACCTGCCGGCCCCTGACAACATTATTTTTTACTATTTTTGACATGTGTTACAGTGATCAATATCCATATTATATATAGATATATGTGATTATGTACATATACATACAAAACTTTGTATGTGACCCTAGTAAGTTCCTTGATGTTAATGTAATTCTTTTTATGGTTAATCTCCTCTGTCTCTCATCCTCAGTTACATCTCAGTAGCATCTTCAGATATTTCATTTAATGCATTATAATTCAGTTCACTATTTCAAGAATTTTACATTTTAAAAGTAATTTTTCTTTGCTTTTATGAAAAAATTAAAAATCTTAAAAAGAGCTAATCTTTTAAATTTAAAACTTAAAAGGTTTTTTCCTTTTTCAATTTTTCCATTTATTTATTTTTTTACAGTCATTCACTGTACATCAATACAGTACACAAAATGAGACTTTTCCATCCAGAACGCATTGTATATTGGCCCAATCAAGGATATCACCATACATGAACAAATAATTTTCTATTTCTTCTTTCTTACATATTTTGTTCCCCCCCGCCCCTTGATTTGCTCCCTCACCCTCTGCCAATTCTTCCTCTTCTCCCACATTGTCTCTGGTATGTATAGTTGTTTTCTGTGGCTTTTCCCCCCACATTTTATTGATGCTCTAATGATCTTAATTAATTTAAAAACTTTCCATAGCAAGCACAACTGATATATACATATCTATGAATGCATGTCTGACTTTAGGTGTAAATCTCAGTGAGTAAAGTGAATATATTATAAAGTAGCACATCATGGGGGCTGTATTATCTCACTGCAGTCATTAAATAGGTATTAATAGGTCTTTTTTAAATGCATTTTTTATTTCAAGAAAAACAGGTTTGGTTTTAATAGATCAAAATGAAAAAATGTTAAGAGAAATTTGCTTAAAACTTAAAGCCAGGGAAAAGGTTAGGGTTCATTTCCAAGAGTAGGTAGATAGACCTATCAATAGTTCAAGAGAAGACAAAAATCCTTAAATATGAAAATCGAAGCATTGAAGTAAATCAGTAATTTTTTAGTCTAAAGTAAAAAATATTCAATTTCACTAGTTCAGACTCATGTAATTAATCTCTCTTCTGTTGAATTTGCAGTGTTACTGTGGTCTGATCTTTTCACTTAAACTCTAGAAGTTAACATTCAACTCCGGACTTGTCCCTACCATTAGGCTGGCCATTCTCTTGGTTGTTTTTTGTGCTCTATTTCTATGTGTCCCTTTAGTTTTCCTGGTATAGCACTCCCTTTAGCACTTCTTGGGGAGCTAGTCTGGTGTTGGTAAATTCTTTCAGATTTTATCTGAGAATGTTTTTGTCTTTTTTTCCCCATATGAAGGATAATCATGCTGGGTATAGTGTTCTTGGTTTACATTGTTTTCACTTAACAATTTGAATATATTTTCCCATTCTTTCCTTGCTCACATTGTTTCCGATGAGAGGTATGACGTTAGCCTGATAGAATATCCTTTGAAAGTAACTTGACGTTTCTCTCTTGCTGAATTTTAGTATCTTGTCTCTGTCTGTGGTTTTGGTCAATCTGGCTATGATGTGCCTGGGGAAGATCTTCTTGGGTTGATTCTATGTGGGGTCCTTTGTATTTCTTGAATCTGAACATTTGAGTATTTCTCTAGGTATGGAAATTTTTCATTCAGGATTTCATGGAATAGATTATTAATGCCCTTATTAGTTTCTTCACCTTCTGGGATACCGACAATCCAGATATTTGGGTATTTAATGGTGTCTAGTATTACTTGTATGTTAGTCTCATCTTTTTGGGTTATTATCTTAGTCTTTTTGGTGAATTTTTCTAGGTCAGAGGTTCTGTCTTCTACATCTGTGATTCAGTCTTATGTAGGATCTAATCTGCTTTTGATAGTTTCAAGAGAATTTTTGATTTCCTGTATTACAGCCTTCATCTCTTAACAATTCTTTTTTATGATGTGTATCTCCTCTTTTAGATCATGCAAGAACTTCCTCAACTCTTGGAACTCAGTGTCTATTTTCTCCTGTATCTTTTGGAGTTCCTTGTCTCTCTTCTCTTGCATTTCTGTTAGCTTTTTCACTGTGAATATTTAAAAGTCTTTATCTGACATTTCCATGAGTTCTCTTGTATCCTCTGTGGAGGAAGAGGAGTTATTCTTTTCCCTTAGAGGAGAGATATTTTCTTTGTTTCTCAAATTTCTTGTGCCTTTGTGGTGGTTTCTGGTCATCTGATGGATTATATATTTTTCCCTAGCTTTTGGAGTTAAATTTGAGCATTTAGAGGGATGCAGTAGGAGGTGACCTGCAGTCTCTAAATAGTACCATTTTACTCCTTTTGCATAGCTGATTCAATGAAAATTGAGGATTAATCTGACCCTAAAAGTATTCAGATATTTGGCTACTGAGCATCTAGAGTTGTCTGGAAAAATCAGTGTGTGGAGGCTGAGCAGAAAGTGATAAAGGTAAAAAGAAAAGTAAAAGGAATAGGGAAAAAAAAAACAAAAAAAAAAACCGAGACAAAAACAAGACAAAAACAGTAAAAACAATTTTGTCAAAAAAATAAAAATTTTGAGGTGTGCTAGCATGCCATGTGAATGGGGTTGCTAAGAATTCAAATATAGATGGCTGCTGATTGGCTTGTCCTATGGGGGCAGGGGGAAAGTAGGAATTAGCAAGACAAAAGAGTGGCAGAGAGCTAAGAAGTTTAAATATTAAAATTAGAGAAAGAAATGGAGAGAGAAAGAGAGAGAATAAATAGGATGCTCTAACTTGGCTCCTGGCTAGATTGGGGGGGAGGGGCAGGAGGGTGAAGTCTGGGCAGAGGGTCTTTGATGGTTGTAATTAATCCCTGAATGGGGCCGCTCAGAACTCAAATATAGGTGGCTGCTTCTTTAAAAATAAGTTTTAAATTCATTTATTTTTAAAATTTAAAATTTATTTTGGGTAATTTTTATAACATTATTTCATCTATCAAGATTCTTATGGTTTTCTTTATTTTTAAAGGGGTTTGGAAGCTACATTTATAAAAACCTGAGAAGTGGGTCTTCTCTTACATATACAAAATAATTTTTAATACTATTGTAGAAATAATTAATTTAGACCTACTCCCCTAGGACAATGACTTAGTTGTGATGCAAAGGATTAGCCTATATTTTTTCAGTCATATTGCTTTTCTCAGTAATTCATTATTTATTTACTCATTCATTCATCAGATATGTAATAAGTACTTACTAAATGCAAGGGAATGTGCTTGTTTTTGGACAGATGTTTTAAAAGGTGCCACAAAAGTGAATAAATTATGAGACTTAGGACTTAAGAAAACAAAAGTAGAAGAAAGTATTCATTTCCATAAGTAATTATGGAAGGATTAAGTAATGATCTTTAGGAATTTGTAACTAATACATAAAACTTAGACCACTTCTAGAAAGATAGGGTGGGTATTTCAAAAATACTTCTGTACTGAAGCTGAGCTATTTGTATTTTTATGCACTAAGTATATGTTTCACTCCTTTGCATTTAGTAAAACAAATGTGATTGAAGCTATCTGTTGTCAGCCAAAAATTATGCCTAGAATGTGCTTAGTTTTTTCAGGGATTTTTTTTTTTGGTGGTTAAAACGTAGAAGTTAGTAAATACCTATTAAAATGACAAAACTTGGGGAACTGTCTACTCACAAAGCTCAATTTCATTTCCCTACTTTTTATTAAAGATACCTTAGTTGCAGTAATGCCATTATTTTTGAGAAGTGTTTATTGTGATCTTTGGTCATATATATATTTTTTTAATTGAATATTATAATATATTGTTTTCAGAGGCAAAATTGCTGAAGGCTTGGAGGATTTAAAACGTGTTAGTCCAGTAGGAGAGACGTACATCCATGAAGGGCTGAAGCTGGTAAGTTCTTATATATTTATCATTATGGAAGAAGATGTGTTTTTAGTCTGCAATGAAGTAAAACTCTCCAGGAAAGCTCAAAGACTCCATAACATACTTGTTTTAAAACAATCTTTTTAAAATGCTTTTACCAACTTTGGAGGCGAGATGGGTTAAAAACAAGTTTTGAATTTATTTTGGATAGAACATTATCCAGAATGGTAGAAAACATTATTTACTGTGGTGATAAGAAGAGTCCGGATGGCATTTTACCTTTTAAGGAATTTTTCTCTGTGGTTATATTCAGAGTAGTCAGCCGCAACTAAAAATCTATTTCATTTAGAACCAATATTAACTATAATGTGAATATATCCGTATTTTAGATAAAATAGTTAACACAAAATACCCAGTTTCTAAAGCTAGTCAATAATATGATTTTTGTCAGACTTCAAAATTCTGCTTCATACTGGTTAAAAGTTAAAATTAAATTGTGAGTTGGGATAATTATTCTTCATTTTCAGGCGAATGAGCAAATTCAGAAAGCAGGAGGCTTAAAAACCTCCAGTATCATAATTGCTCTGACAGATGGTAAGTTGGACGGTCTGGTGCCACAATATGCAGAGAAAGAGGTGAGTATTGAACTGAAACTGTTCTGTACACCCCACTGTACTTTGCTGTGTGTCTGCATGTATAGCTCGATGATCTGAAGAATTCACTTCCTCTCTCTCTTTCTCTCTCTCTCCCCCAATAGGCAAAAATATCCAGGTCACTCGGGGCTAGGGTTTATTGTGTTGGTGTCCTTGATTTTGAGCAAGCTCAGGTGAGTTACCACAGACCTGCAAACTTTAATCTAAATCACATAATTATCTTAAGGGTAGTTTAACACATTCTTTTTATTGATGACATTATGATATGAATCAATTTTTAAAGATTTTCTGTAAGACTGGCTCGATGTCTTGAACTCTACCTTAATAATACCGGAATTTTGGAAAGTTGCATTACTGAAAATGAAACTACATTTCTTGGACATTTGTTTGATTTGGGGAACTAATGTAAGCTAAACATTTGGATTGAAATACCTCAATACTCTTCTTCAACTCAGCTGACAAATTATATAACAGTTTATTTAGCATTTTCATTTTGATTTAAAATTTGACGCAGGAGTACAGGATTTGAGAATTCCATTTAAAAGTCTAATAGTTTTTCTTACTAAACCAACTTTTTCATAAAGTTTTGAGGGTTTATATTTAAAAACTTTTTTTTTTAACCCATGAAATCATTTTACATTTAATTTTTACTGGAGTCTCAGACCATTCACAGCCAGTAGAGCCCTATACTGTTTTGAAATTGCAATTTGGGGCTAATGTGAAAGGGCTGTAACTGACATTGGTTCATTTTATGGTGATCTATTTAGAGTTACACCACTCTTCCTGACCTTGAGCTGGTACATTGATCCCGCAATTTTTCAGATGAAGATAACTGAAACAAAATGAAATTGATAAGGTGTTATGTTGCTGTTGTTCACTGCTGAATTAAAGTTTTTCTTTTTTTTTCCCTTAAGCTTGAAAGAATTGCTGATTCCAAGGAGCAAGTTTTCCCTGTCAAAGGTGGATTTCAAGCTCTTAAAGGAATCATTAATTCTGTGAGTGTTTCTCCTGAGGGTGGGGGGGGGGGGCAGGAAAGGCTCATCATTTTACATGTATTTTAAACTATATTAAGTAATCTTAATATCCAGTGCAAGTGTTCATTCATTCACTCATTATCTAAAAGAAAGAGATTAAGAAAGAGGTTTGTATGGTATTTCAACTGCACTGTAATTTTAAAGCCCTGAATTTTGTTGGTAAATGAAATTTGGTATTAATTCTTGCTTATTGGGCTCTGAGAGCCTGGGTTTATGATTTCAGGTTTTAGATTTTCATAAACTGTCTCAGGCACTTCCACCTTTTCAGGATGGAGTTAACCGTCTTGATATCCTGAAAGTTTTATAGACTTTATAGAAGAAATGTAAATAAAATGTGGATTGGAATGTGTGATTATTTCCTCTTCCAAATATGGGATTTCTTAGCTACCAGGCAACTTGAACCAGCAACTGAGTATCTGACTGCAGTTGTTGTTCTTTCCATTTAAATGATTAATAGTTTCACTGGAGCACATAATATTTCTGTTTGGAATTCAGAGCTGTCTCTGGTGATCATTAGAATCTGGGCGATCCTAAACAGGGTATGGGGAAAGGGTAGTGATGAAATGCAAAGCAAAACTCCTGGGCCTTCACAGCTGAGGTTTATGTTTCATTTTACTGCCTTTTGCTAGAAGCACTAGGAACAGTTGCTATTAAGTATTTATGATATTTTGGTAAACACCATCCTAAAATGGGAGGGAATAATATATATTCTCTAAGCCACAGCTTTCCCTTTAATCTTTAGGTATTTAGTAAAGGAAAAAAAAAAAAGTAAAACTCAGTTTCTTCTAATATTTGGTTCTGGCATTTAAAATTTCTCTTTAAAGATCATGGCTTTCAAAAATACAGAGTGAGATTTATTAAATTTGTTTTCAGTAGCATGTAGGCTTTTTTAAAAAAATTAATGGAGCTTTGCAGAGAAAACATAATTTGGTTTTCATAAATCAGTACTTCTAGTGGACAAATCACAGTGAGAACATATAATTTGGTTGCATTATATATCAGAACTTTTAGTGGACAAAGCAAATGTAATGAAGAATAAAATAGAAATTTCAATTATTTTAGGAGTTTATGTAGATTATTGCATTTAGTTTTTAGAAAAAATTATGGTGTAAAAAGTAATAAATAATTTTATAGCTAGATTCAGGATAAATCCTCTACAACCGTAATTTAATTTTTAAAGTATTGGAAAAGGAATAGACAATGCCAAAGGGAGGATAATTTGACTCTCTAAGTAAACAAGTAATTGGATTGTATATTAGATAGAATTTTATTATGTTTGGGAGTTTGTAATTATTTCTATAATTATATTAAGAAGGAGAAAAGACCTCCTTGGGTTATTCCCTTTGATATTTTATACGTTTTTAAAAAATAATTAATTAATTAATTAATTTTAATTTGACCAGAGAGAGTCAGAATAAGAGAGAGAGGGAAAGTGAGAAAGAAGCCACCAGGTCCAAGACTCTAACCACGATCGGCCACGTGAGAGTCCAGTGCCCTTAACCACCATGTCACTTGCCAGCACTGGAATTTTATAAGTACTTTAACCCAGAATTTTCCAGATGACTGATTAAGTTTCTAAAACTTTATTTTTATGGATTGTAACTACAGATTTCTTCTTTGAAAAATTTGTCATTGAGAGGGTCAGCAGGTGGTATAGTGGCTGAGGTGCTGAACTCCCACATGGCTGGCCTTGGTTTGAGTCCTGGACCTGGTGGCTTGAAACTCTTGCCAGTGCGCGTGTGTGTGCATGCCAAGCATGCCAAGAATGTCAGGAAGAGAATGGAGGAGAAGAGGTTGTGGCATGGCCATCCCCCTCTGGGGAGTGATTTCTCACTTTCTGTCTTTCTCTGTTTCTCCAGCAAGTACAAAAGCTCTATAGAAAAAAATCTCTCTCAAAAAAATTTAGTCATTGATATAAGAGAATATAAAGATATTTTTATTGTTGTTTTATGTATTTGATAAATTTGACTTGGCTATTTGGATTAGAAAAAACTTTAGAACGTAAATGTTAAGTACATTTGTTCTTTCCTGAAGTTCTCGATGGACTTTAGTTTGAGTAAATTATGTTGAAAGATTTAGCATGAATTTAGAGAGAGGCTTGCATTATTTTTGCTATAGATTGCCAACAAATATCCCTTGAGTTTCATCTGGAAAGGGATGATAGGTACAGCTTTTAGGTCAATATAGTTAAACCTCAGCTATTTCGTCACAAAAGGAGGAGTAAATTATCTCAGAGAAGCCAGCCTCTGAGGGGGGAACCAAGGCAGCAGGGTTGGCAGGTATGAAACAGGATCCATTATAACCAAACCTGATCTCATTAGTGGTTGAGATTCTTATCCGTGTGATGATAGCTTGGGATTTTTGCCTACTTTGTTGAAATTTAACATAATTCAAGCATTTCATCTCTCTTCAAGGACAGACATTGCTCTATCCTTAATAGTATATGAAACCTATAATTCTGCCTCGGATTTGAATTATATTGGTCATTAGGAAAGTCATGACTCATTTTTGCATAGAAAAAGAAGAAAAACACGTCATGACTTTCCCAATGACCTAATAATACTTTATACATATGTAATACTGTCTTATTTTGGAAAAATGTATTTGACCTTTAAAATTAGTATAGTATATCCCTCACAGGGTGAGGGTAGATAGAAGAGGGTATTTCTCTGTTCTTTATAATCTATCAAACCAGTGGATAAAACTGTACTGTGGAGTGTTTTAATACAAAGCGTAGCAAATGGGAAAAAAAAAATTAGAAAATTTGCCTTTCAGATATTTGGCATTATGAAAGCAAAATATTTGCTAAATTGATAGTTTATGTTTTTGCTAGATATTATTTAAATATATCTCATTTCATTAATTGTCACTGCATTTATTGCTTTTGAGTTAATTTTTGAGAAAATTGGTAACATGGCTTTCTTTCTTTTCCCTCCTTGCTTCCCAAAATTCAGTGACTGAGATGGTGTATCCCTTACTGTGTAAGATATATGTCAAAACATCATTTGTCAAGAACCAGTTTCTTTTTTCTTAAATGATTTAATTTAACTTTATTTATCTATTCATTTATTTTTTTAAATTTGATCAGAACGAGACACAGAGAGAGAGAGAGAAAGGGAAAGTGAGAAAGCAAGCCACTAGATCTGGGACTCAAACCATGGCTGGCCATGTGGGAATGTCCAGTTTCTTAACCACCACGCCACCTGCTGGTCCCTAGAACCAATTTCTTAATCAGCAAAGATAGAGGTTTCATTTTGGAGACTTTCCTCACAGTAGTTGAGTAAGGAAGACACACTATAGTAGTTATGTCTTTTGTAACTTAAATATCAGGAACTGAAAATGACCTTCGTAAGAACATCCTGAATGTTAACAATTTAATACCTTTTTCTAATATTTGTTAGATTCAGAAATCATTTAAATATGCATTTTCATCTTTGGGAAAATGTATTGTTTCAACATATTTATCTTTCTATCCAGGCAAATACGATACGTAAATTTTTTTGAATATTGATATAATTTCTAATCTTAACTGGCACCTATAAAGTTTTATACTTCATTATTATCTTAAGTAGATACTGACAAGAAAAATTTTATTTGCTCTTTTTCTTTCTTCTTTCTTCAGTTGACTCTTTCTTTCATTTGCATTTGCCAAGCTCTTATCATCCTTGAGGCATTGTGTTAAACTTGGGAAAAGTTACACAAACTTAAATAAGATAAATTCTGTTCCAAAGGAGCTTAAATAATAATGATGATTCGTTGTTTAGAATTTGGTAGTTCCCTGCAAGATTTACAAAGTATTGTGGGGATTTGGAGAAGGAGAATTTCAGTGAGTCACCCTACAGGATTAAGAAGAACCTTTTTGAAATGCCAGTGTGGCTAGAATGTCAGTTGACGTAAAGACAGGATAAGTTTCATTATGTAAAGTTACACAAGAATTTGCATGCTGGGATTTGAACTGGGCTCTGACAATTATAGTAGATTTAATTAGAATAGGAACACAGAACTTCAAGAACAGCTGGGGCAAGTGACAGAGCACAGGAGGGAGTGTGGTTTGGAGAAAGATGGGGGATAAATATTGACAGTCTGGATCTAGATTATGGAGTCCCTTGCACATTTGGATGGAGAATTGGCACTTATCAGGGAGCCATAGAAGGTTAATTTAGTCAATGAGATTTATGTGATGAAATGAAGATTCAGGAAGAGTACTCTTATAGCAATGTATAGGATGATTTGGAAGATAGAGAGGTGTGTTCTAAGCCTCTTGTAGTTGATTTAGTGACATTTGGGAAAATAAAACATACAGTGAAGACAATTTGGAATTGGGACTAGGAAAAGCTTGGTATGAATTCTGCTATCTAATCAAGTGACTTGGGGTACATACTGTAATGTAATTTTTCTGAGTTTTAAAATTCTTGCCAGTTGGGGCCAGACAGGTGGATCCCACATGGCCAAGTACACTGTTCAAGTCTCAGCCTAGTCGCTTGAAAAACATGCAAGAAATGTGTACATGTGTGCCCCAAATCCCTAATGGAGTGAGAAATAGAGAAGGGATTGTCCCATGATCATTCCCTATGGGGAGATGCTTTCTCACTTTTCCTCTTTCTTTCTGATTCTCTCTGGCAAGTACACACACCCTCTAAAAAATGAAAAAAAGAAAAATTCTTGCCAGTCAAATGGGAATAATGATTTCTATTTCATTGTGTTGTGTTTTTTAATTAAAAGAGAAATGATTAGGAATTATCTAAATCAGAAAACATCTGGTAAGTGGACCAGCAGATGGTGTAATGCGTGTGTCTCGGGACTCCCACATAGTTCACCATGGTTCGAGTCCCAAACCTGGAGGCTTGAAATTCATACCGGGTGAGGGTGTGTCCATGTCCAAAATCCTGAGAGGAGAGCAAAGTAGAAGGGATTGCAGCATGGCCATCCTCCCTGGGGGATGATTTCCTGCTTTCTGTCTCTCTGGCGAGCATACACACCCTATCGCAAAAATCTATAAAAAAAGAAAATATCTGGTGAGAAGCCAAGAGGAATGGTAGGAAGCTAAGACTATGTAGTTTGGGGCAATGGATCTTTTTTTAGGACTGTCTACCTGGAGAGTCAGCCAACAATCTATGTGATGAAAACTTTAGGTATACAAAAACACAGTATTGATATGTAGCAGGTGGTCCATGACAACAAAGATTTCTAGATGGTGTAGCTACCCAAAGTCAAGTACTTGAGTGTGCAGTTGTTCCAAAGCCCAAGGCTAAATATCAGAATCCAGCCAACAACTGGGAAACAAGATTCAGTATTCCATGACAAAACCTATGCAGAGTTTCAGGACCCTGCAGGAAAAGAGCCACAGTTCCTGTAGGAGGACTTGTAGTGCTAATTAGAGATTCAGAGTAGAAATCTAGTGTTAAGAGGGAAATAGCATCCTCAATGAATCTTCTGGTCTTCAGAAACAAAGTAGGTAAAAAACTCTGAAGGAAGTACCTAATAAACTCTTGCCCTGGTCAGAATTATGTCAGGAAGAAGGTGGAGTTGAACCTCCAAGTATGTAATCCTTGTCTCTTGCTGATCCAGGCTCCATGGGATGTGGCAAATATGACTTATTTTGATGGCAGTGAAACTGGGCATAAAGTAAATTTGGGAAGCATTTACAAATTAGTAGAGCCCAAGGGCTCACTGGATATGATTAAAGGGACGGGGGTGGGGGGGTGGGGGGATGGGGGGGTGGGGGGGGGGGTGGGGGGGGGAGGCAGGGAGCGCCACAGCAGTAACACAACTGGACCCACATGGAAAAGGTCCCAGATCTGCATCCTGGGATCTCCCTGAGCACACATGTGTACCGGCCTGTGATCCAAGCTGGCTCCGACTAGGGGTAGATTGTAACATGAACCCTATTGGGGATGCCTGTGCCTGCCTACTTGTCTGTCTCTGTCTCACAGAAGAAAGAAAGAAACTTCTAAAAGTATAAATAAAGGGACAGAGAGGGGAGTCCAATGTAATTTGAGCATTTTTCCCTGAGTAACAGGAATAACTAGGAACAGTTAGAATAAAAACTGTTTTTACAGTGGGGGCTGGCGTGTTAGTGGGCAACCTGGAAGAGGAAAGAGTGCAGAGAGAGAAGAGGAATTGAGCTTCAGATAAAGTCCTACTGGGGGATGTCCCTCGGGGAATTGGAAGTTCCAGGAAAATGTCGAAGTTAGAAAAATCTTAGAATTGAGACATCGTGCTTCTTCTTGGTCTTTTCCACTCCCATTGCCCACAAGAACAAGTATATAATTCTGTTTTTCACTTCAGATTATCTTTAACATCTTGGAATGATAAAAAAAAAAGTTTTTTGTTTTCTTAGGAAGGTGATGGTAGGAATTGTCTTTGAAAATGAGGTTTTATTTGAACTAGTAAAGGTCAGTTCAACACATGAGTACCCCAGGGGTTCTCATTCAATGTTTCATAATGTAGCATTGTGGAAGAAAACATTAAAAATAAAACAAAACCACAGCCTGTGAATAATATGGAAAGAATAAAAATCAAAAAGCTCTGTGGAAACCTCTCCTTCTTCTGTTTCTCTAAAAAACTGGACTATGGGAGGTTTTGCTATTTGGGATTATTTCTACATTTTTTAAAAAAATAAGAGGACTTCAGAAAATATTAAGCAGAACGAAGTGAGTCGGTGTGAAGTTAGTTTTATCTATCACCCTGGTCCAAAGGAATTAAGAACACTACATCCTTAGCGATGGCAGTTAATGCCAGAGTTTCTAAATTCCTAATGGGAAAGTACAGGAGTATAAGTAGGACAGAAATGGCCACCCATTCGTGGGAGACATTTAAATAAAAGTGTACTAGACAAAGTGCAATATATGTATTTCAAAAAGCAATAGCCTCATTCATAGTGCTCAGAATAGAAGTTCTCATTTGATTTTTGGAACTGAATTCTTTTTCTCAGTAATGTCTGTTGTTGTTTTGTTTGCAAGGTATCTAAGAAGTTGTCTAAAACTATGTTTTAATGAAATGAGAAAACATTGCCAACTCATTTTCTCTACAGGCAAATCATTTCCATGGAAGAAGAGAATACCTAATAAACATTTTGATAAAATCTTAGCTTAAATGATTTTAGCAAACTTTGCTATGAATGTTGACTGCTTAGTTGTGGAAACCTGTATTTGTAAAATCATGGTTTGATGAAAAACCTAAAGTGTGAACAACTATAAAGATACATTTATAGGAGAAAGGAAAAAAAAAATCAAAACTGGCAGGATTTTCTCAAACTTGCAAATCAGTTTCCAGGACTTCCATTTAAAAGGACTAGCTGTAATGTGGGGATCACTGTGGATCAGATTATTATGGGCTTCTTTGTACCCAGGAATCATTAGTCTCATATGTAGATAAGACGTCTCATTATAGTAATAATATCTCCCACATTAATGGTGTGAAGGTTGGGACTATATCTTCCTCACCCCCAGTTTTTTGCCCAATGCCTGATACAGTGTTAGTGAAGTAGTCATGCTTAATTCATATTTATCGATCAATGAATAAATAAAATCCTTACAAGTTTAAAAAATATTTTTATATCTTTTACAGTATAGTTGTGGTAGACTTGGTTGTTAAAAAATCAACTTTTGATTCTATATACCTTGGATTTCCAACTCTTATTTATGTTCCACAATAGTATAACTCTTTTGATTGTAAGTGACAAGAGCTCAGTTAATGTTAGTTTAAGGAAAAAGAGGAGAAAGAAAAATTTATTGACTTATATAACTGGGTGATAAGAGAGGGAAATTACCTCAGGTATAGCCGAATCCAGGGCATCAATCATGTCCTTTGGTCCTCTGGCTTAATAAATTTTTCCTATGGTTCTATTTGCCTTAGTCTCTGTTCAAGTGAGTGGCAGAGGACAGAAATTGCAGAGGTTTCAGGCTTACATGATGCTCAGTTGGCAAACCCATTGGAAAGTGAGTGAGTGCTATTATCTCCCTGCTTCCTATGTAGGGTCCTAGATAAAGGCTTTGATTGGCTGTGTTGGGTCATGCACTCATTCATGTACCAATTACCTGGGCCAGGGTAACATGCCCACCCCTATGATAAGTGTTGGGGGCAAGGAAGAGAGGGAAAAGAAGGTTATCCTGATTGATAGCCTCACTAGGAACACTTGGAATGAAGGGCCAATTTCCCCAACAGAAGGGGGGCGCTGTTCATAGAAATATAAGATTGAAAAAGCAGGACCAGCAGTTAGCGTAATGGCTATGTCGCTGGACTCCCATGTAGTCGACTGTGGTTTGAGTCCCGGACCCGGTGGCTTAAAACTCACGCTGGGTGCGTGTGCATGTGTGCCCAAGATCCCGAGAGGAGAATGGAGGAGAAGGGATTGCGGCATGGCCATCCCCCCCCCGGGGGGGGGGTGATTTCTCGCTTTCTGTCTCTTTGTCTCTGTCTGTCTGTCTGTTGAGAGCACGTGCCCTATAGCAAAAACCTCTCAGGGAAAAAAGAAAGATTGAAAAAACATTTGAGGCAATGTTAGGATACTTAATAACATTATTCTTTGTCTTTGTTTAGGATTGTAGTTTAATGAAATCAAGTCTACTTTGAATAAATAATTATAGCTTTGCCATATTTTGTGAAAAAATTAAACTTATGGCTTGGTTACATGTACAAAATTAAATGCCAAATTTTTATTTGTTAACATGAATCTGTTGGACTACAAAAGGCGGTTACCTGCTGAGGCTTCACCTGTTCCTGAAAGCAGATTCAATTGAGTGGAAGAACATTGAAAAAGAGAAAATAGCTAAGATTTATGACCGCATGTACCACCGTATAAATTATAATGGAGAAATGCATGATTTCTCAGTTGTATTTCATTTTTTTCCAAATATAATATTTTCTAGTTTATTCAGAAACATTTATTTAGTACTGACTCTGTCCAGAGCAATTTTCTGTGTACTCAGTTTGAAAGAAGGTCCCAGACTTTTCTCAGCTTATACTTTTTAGGCTTATGTGTTTGCAAAATTAGAACTGATAAAACTTTTTTCTATTCTTGTTGCAGAGGAAAACATTTTTAAAGTATGTTTTTCTTTAATTATCAGAGGGCACCTACACTCATCAGAGAGAGAGAGAGAGAGAGAGAGAGAGAGGAAAACAAGAGAGAGAAAGTACCCACCCACCCCCCCGCCAATGGCGTGGTCACACCCGCAATCTTTTCCTCCATTTCTCTGTCTCATTAGGATTTTGGACACTCATGCACATGCACCTGGGATGTTTTTCAAGCTGCTGGAGCTAGAATTCAAACCGTGGTTGGCTATGTGGGATCCGGCTCCTGATGCACTGCAGTTATCACTGAGTTATTAGGCCAGTCTGCATAGGGGAACATCTCATTTGTCACTCTGGATTTGTAAAAATCAGGTGGAACAAATATGGGCTTAGGATGCTTGACAGATGTGGAATTAGCAGATGGCGTAGTAGTTACGTTGTTGGATTCCCACATGGCTGACCTCAGTTTATGTATTGGACCCGGTGACTTAAAACTCAAGCTGGGCACACGTGCATGTGTGCGCAAAATCCTGAGAGGAGAATAGAGGAGAGGAGATTTCAGTGTGGCCACCCCCATGGGGAGTAATTTTCCGCTTATGTCTCTCTCATTTTTCCAGTGAGCACACACACCCTATAGCAAAAATCTCTCTCTCAAAAAAAAAAAAAAAAAAAAAAAAAAAAACCAGGATACTGGATGGATGTATTTAATATTTTATTTATTAAAACATGAGTTTGGGTAAATAGAATTAATATAAATAATATATACAGCAGAGTGAAGAGTACTCAGTTTCTTTTAAGGTTCTGAAACAAATAGTTTATTATTATTTTGTCTCATAATTTCAACATGCTTTTTATAGAAAGCCTTTTTTGAGGGGGGGGAGGTTTCTGCTATAGGGCACATGTGCTTACCAGAAAGACAGAGAGAGAAAGAGAGACAGAGAGATAGAAAGCGAGAAATCACTCTCCACGCTGTAATCCATTCTCCTCTCGGGATCTTGGGCATGCATGCACATGCGCCCGGTGTGAGTTTAAGCCACTGGGTCTGGGACTCAAACTGCGGTCGACTACATGGGAGTCCAGTGACATAGCCATTATGCCAACTGCTGGTCCCATAAGCCTGTTTGCCTTTGAAGGTAGCATTAAATGATTATTCTGAGTTTTTGCTGGCCAAAAGAAAAAGAAAGCAAAACAAAGGTAGACAAATGTTCCAAATCACAGTTCAGTTTTGACATTTTTCTATGTCTCAGTGAACGAGGAAGACCTACTTGTATATTTTGTTAATGAAAATGCATTTTTGAGGTGTGGGAGAATGTACATGCCATTTATCTTTTTTGTTTCAAGATTTGTGGTATGGGTATATTTTACCAATGGTGTAATCAGAACTATGTATCTATTTTATTTTGAGCTGAGAATAGTAAATGAAAATGATTATGATTTACATTTTTTCCTAGACTTCTTAAGGTTTTCATCTTAAAAGTTTTTTAGAAATTTCTCACGTCGTTTTATTACTTGCTTACTTGCAAAGGAAGAGAAAAATCTGTATTTAGAAATGAGTCAGAATAGTGCTTGCTGCATTGAACAATTGATATTTTAAAGTTCCAAATGTGTTCTTTTAAAAATTTTTTTGAGCTTTTTATATGAGAGAGAGAATGAGTTAAAGAGTGAGCAAGAAAAAGAAGAGGGAGAGAGATGCAGGGGGGCTTTTTTGTTTTTGATAGGGTCTTGCCACTTTATCCCAGTCTCCCAGTTAGTCAGGGTTATAAGTCTGTGCCTCTGTGCCTAGCATGATCCAGCTGGTCTGGGAGTTGAACCCTGGCCTCCTTTATAGCCCCAGTTCTGCACAGTGAAGGCCTACCATTTGTACTACTGCAGTTAGGCCTGAATGTCTACGTATTTTAAAAGTGTGAACCAGGGCCAGCTTGTGGAATGGAAGTTAAGAAAGCAGGATCCTACATGGCCAACAATCTCATTTTGAGTCCCAGACCTGGATGTTTCAAAATCATGCCTGGTACATGCCCTACAGCAAAACTAAAAGAAAAAAAAAATAAACTAAACTCAAACATATAAATAATTTTTAAAATTAAAGTATTACTTAGAGAAAATACTTGGTTGGGATATTTGGTTGGGATGTTTGGCAACCATAGAGAAAATAAAAATCGTGACCAGCAGTTAGTGTAATGGCTATGTCGCTGGACTCCCATGTAGTCGACCGTGGTTCAAGTTCCGTACCCAGTAGCTTAAACTCATGCCGGGCGCGTGTGCGTGTGTGCCCAAGATCCCAAGAGGAGAATGGAAGAGAAGGGATTGTGGCGTGGCCATTCACCCTGAGGGGTGATTTCTCACTTTCTGTCTCTCTGTCTCTCTCTGTCTGTCTGGTGAGCGCATGCACCCTATAGAAAAAAACCCTCCAAAAAAAAATCATATATCTGAATATTGAAAAGTAAAAAGGAAGCACAGTCAAAATGTTTGTGCTTTTTACTGAGAAAAGTTTACATTTATTTTTCAATTAAATTCAGTAAACATTAATTGAGCAGCTTTTATTTAATGATATATTATGCTATATACTTTTTATATTAGATTGAATATTGAATGTGTATTCTTGCTGTTCATTAAAAAAAACACTTAATTTCATCTGAAATGGGTTGTATTTTATTTTCCACATATAATATCCCTCCCATTGCCATTTAGAAATTGGAAAAAGTACAGATTTAAAAATCTGTTTTGGCTTGCATTAGTTGTAGAAAGTTTGCATGTATGTGTGTGTGTTTACACTGGATACTGGATATTCAGATCATAAGACCCAACTCCTAGATATTTCTCCCAAATTCAGCATAAATTTTAAAGACACTGTAAGTCCTAAATCATATTTTAACTTCTTATCCATAGCTTAATTTATTGTATTCTTTATTTTTATCTTGGATCTGTCCCAGCTGTAATTCTCCACTAGGTAATTCCATGTAATCCTAAATGTCAGAAGAAAAAGCATAGCTATATCCTTTGTACATGCTTTTCAGGCCATGATATGACTTTCATTACTTTTTGCAGGTCCCACATTTGGTTATAACATTATAACTTGTATTCATTATGTAAACATTCTCAGGAACTTAAAAGGTCTTAAGGTACAATTTCATATGTATCTTCAAGAATCTCTAAGAAAGAAAAAAACAAGTCAAGATTCTTACAAAACTCAGAACTTTGGGGTGCTATTTAGTTTTTTTTAGTGTGGATGGGCTCTTTATAATATCATTTACATGATTTTTAGTCAGCAATTATAATGACCTGTAGAGAAGCAAGATAAAAAGCTGTGTAGGAGGCCTGGCTTGGCTCCTGGGCCAACCTGAACAGGGGGTTGCATGCACCCTTAATCCTAGCTAACTGGGAGACTGGGCAGGAAGGTCACAACCCAGCAAGACCTCATCAAAAATAGCTGTCTCTGTCTCCTCTTTTTTCTGTTTCTCTTTTTCTCTCTCTCCCCATCTCTCATGAAGGAAAACCTCTTGTATCCAGTGAGATTCTTAGAAGAGTTGAGACTGACTTAGTAATGACAAACTGCTCATTCTGGTCCAGAATGCATGTCTGCCATTTGTTATGTAGTATGGAAGTGTGGCCTCTGGTGAAATTCTGTAACTTGACCATGTTACCTCCATGCAGACTCAGTCTGAATTCATTTGGAATGTGTCTGGAGTATCCAGGGTGGAACCCCATTCTGATACTTCATTCAAGTTAGGCTGGTGAGAAGGGACAGTCGGGGGGGTGGGGTGGGCATGTGCTTTCATCTCCTGCCAAACATCTGTAATCTCAGAGGCCGGCAGGCTGTACAGTTAGAGCTGGCTCCTAAGGCTACTTCCAGACTTGCTGCTAACCAGTGACTAACCCAGAGGGAGACATAAACAACCTTCTCTCATTCTACCCTTGTCTCTGGCCAAATAGAGAAATTCCATTAAGTTAGTGTTTGGAGTGTTCACTGAACTAGTGAGAGAATTCTGA
Organism: Tupaia tana; assembly: GCA_026018925.1. Lineage (NCBI taxonomy): Eukaryota > Metazoa > Chordata > Mammalia > Scandentia > Tupaiidae > Tupaia > Tupaia tana. The sequence continues at coordinate 24,961,337 of JAKSZU010000017.1, forward strand.
TGATCTGAATTGTATAAATAATGCATCAAAACGTGGTATAACTACTTCAAAGCAACAGAAAATAAGTAATTATAATTTGCAAAGGGTGAATGTTATTAGCCCATCAGCAGTTTTATTCCAAATAACTCAGAAAAGGGGAAATACTCAGAATTTTTAGTTTCTTATGTTAATACATGGCAGGCTTTTTACTATACACTTAAAAACATCCACTCAAGGCAAATAACATTTTAAATAGGAGAGACATTTCCAATAATGAGAAAAGATAGTGACTATTATGGAGAGTAAATATTAGGTTGTTGGGGAAAGTCGTGATGTATTGTTTTTATGCAAAAATGTGTTATGATTTTCTAGACAACCTAATATATAAAACCATCTTAGTCATTTCTTATATAGTTTAGGACAATATAGTAGAAAGGAGTTTTTTTTTTAAGGGATTTTTGCTATAGACAGAAAGCAAGAAATCACTACTGGGGGCATGGCCACGTCACAGTCCCCTCTTCTCCAGTCTCCTCTCGGGAGTTTGGGCACACATGCACATGTGCCCAGCATGAGTTTGAAGCCTCTGGGTCTGGGACTCAAGCTGCAGTCGACCATGTGGGAGTCTACCGATGTAACCATTACCCCATCTGCTAGTCCCTGGAAAGGAGATTTTTACACAATGCACCAGAATTTAGAAATCTATGTTAAATTCTTTTCTGTTATAGATTTTCTGTGTTTCCCAAACATAAGTCTTAACAATAGTATTGTGTATAACAATAGCTACTCTGCCTCAACCCCTCCCTCCTGGAAATTCACCCCTTTATCTTCTACCCACTTTGTGCCCTGTGAAAGCTACTGTAGGTTAAGATGTTTTAGAGACCCTATGGTTCATATATGAGAGAAGGAAAATAAGAAAAAAAGGAGAGGAGTAGACCTCAGCAAGGCACATCGATCTGGTTTTCCAGTGTTGGGATACCATTTTAGAAAATATTTTCCCTCATACTACTTGCATTTCTTTTTTTCTTTCTTTCTTTTTTTTTTTTTTTTTTTTTTTGAGAGGTTTTTGCTATAGGGCGCGTGTACTCGCCAGACAGACAGAGGGAGAGACATAGAGACAGAAAGTGAGAAATCACCCCCCAGAGAGGATGGTCACGCCGCAATCCCTTCTCCTCCATTTTCCTCTCGGGATCTTGGGCACGCCCGCACACGCGCCCGGCGTGAGTTTTAAGCCACTGGGTCCGGGACGCGAATCGCGGTCGACTACGTGGGAGTCCAGCGACATAGCCATTATGCTAACTGCTGGTTCCCGCATTTTTTGCTTTATGATAGTTATGCTCCCGAACTTCTGTGTATTGGAATTTTCAGTACTTAGCAATCATCATCTTGAGCTTATAATAATAATAGTTTTATGTTCAAGACTGTCTGTGTGTCTAGCAACCTAGGTGAGATAGTGGGGGGAGAGGACCAAAACCTAGCTTATTCTATATCAGAAGTCTGTCCAAAGTCAACTTCACATCCAGAAAAAACAATATGTATGTGTAGAGAGAGCCCCCAAACTTTTGCCTCTTGGTTTTTAATGCCTTTTCTTTTCCCATGACTCAAATCAGCTCTAAAGTTTTAGAACTGTGGAAACTAATACCATGAACATCATTACTTTCATGAAAAAAAGTATTCCAAGATCAAATAAAAAATTTAATTTTTCTAAACATAATTTATTTTTGTCTTCTAAGTGCTTGCTGTGCCCCCCAACCAGAGTTAGGGCCTCTGATAGCTTGTTCCAATGTGGCTTCTTTTGTCTTTTATGTTCTGGATAAGGCTGAGAAGTAAAAAGTACAAGTATTTTATCTGTAGAAAACCAAATTTGAGACAGATACAGTAATAAAGTAAGACAAGAAAAAAAAATAAATGAGAGTGATAAATGAGAGTGGGCCCTGACCTGAGAGTGGGCCCTGGTAATTTAAGGATCCTATAAATTACCAGTTCAAAGGAGGACCTCAATTTTAGTTTATCTAAAGTTAATGGATTTAGGATTTTTAAAACAAACATATAAAAACGAAAGTGAAAGCTTTAGTGACATATTTTTGAAGATAAGAAATAAGTCAGGTTTTAGGTTGTTTTTGGTAATATAAAACGAGTCCAGGCAAAACATGGGGCTATGGCTCAGTTGCCATTACACAAACAATAGAGCCCCACTGTGTGAGTCAGTAGCCACATGGGAAGCCCGGGTTCTGTTCCTGGACAAACTTAAACATGCTGCTGTGGTGGTACAGGCCTGTAATCCTTAGCTAACTAGGAGGCTGAGGCAGGAGGGTCACAACATGGCGAGACTGTCAAAAAAATCCCCTCTACTCTTTCTCTCTCATAGAAACAAAACAAATAAACAAAAAACAGGTAGATGTGTTACATTAGTTTATTTTGTAGTGATTATTTATTTATTTATTTATTCTTTTTTTTTTTTTTGGAGAGGTTTTTGCTATAGGGTGCGTGCGTTTGCCAGACAGACAGAGAGAGAGAGAGAGACAGAAAGTGAGAAATTGCCCCCCAGGGGGGATTGCCACGCCGCAATCCCTTCTCCTCCATTCTCCTCTCAGGATCTTGGGCATGCACGCACACGCGCCCGGCGTGAGTTTTAAGCCACCAGGTCCAGGACTCGAACTACAGTCCACTAAGTGGGAGTCCAGTGACATAGCCATTATGCTAATTGCTGGTCACTGTAGTGATAAGTTTAATTGACGAGACTATCCATCACAAACCTAAAGGTTAGACAAGTGCATTGGTTAGGGGAATGGGCTTTGGATTTTATCAAACTTGGGAACATCCAGCTTATTATAAATAGTTAAGAGCTATTATTGTTTTAGGTCAGTTTGAAAACCCTAAGTTCCAGTTTCCTTGTCTACAAAATACAGATGAACATAATATCTGTTCATAAAACTTGTGAGGATTTCAGATACATGTCCAACAAAGGGTAGTTGGGATTTATATTTGTTTTCTTTGTTTGTTTGTTTTTGGTGAAAGAAAGGGTAATATATTAAATAAAAGCAAAAATACACCCCTGAGATAGGAGTGGGCCTCAGCAGACAGAGAAAGAGTAGTCAAAAGACCTGGCTGTTACAATCTGCTGGATTTGTAATTTTTAACTTAGGTCGTGTGGGTTGATCGTTGGCTGGGCCTACTGATTGTTTTCATCTCATTGTTTCTATCAGATGTATGTTCATCTCATTGGCTGTATTAAATGTGACTTAATCAGTTAGACATCTCCTACTAATCTCCTGCCCATATTACCTTGGGCAGGAATTCTGCTCTGATCCAAAAAATGATCATTTGTCTAGCCACATGGGCAGATGCTCCAGCCTCCTTACTCACTTCCGTTTACTAGCTTTCTCCTGCCTCATTTTCCCCCTGAGAGGCTTGATCCCTATAAATCTTTTTGGGGAACTGAAGGTGGATGGGCTGTCTTCCGTAACTGCTTCATGCTGAATATGGGCATTGGCCCTAATTGTTCTCATGTCAGAATTTCTTTTGAATTTTTGATTACTAATATTGGTATTTAATAAAACTTGATTTTTTGTCATCCATACCAATGTTTCAAGATTTAAAAGTTAGGATCAGTTAATAATGTATATATTATTTTTCATTTGTAAAATACTTAATACTATTACTTTTTGAGTGAACAGATGCTTCAGTAGTATACTTTTTACCTGATGAGCATCAAGATTTTGCTAATTGATGTGTGAATGTGTGTGTGCACGTATACCTTCTTCCAAATCTCATATAACAAAATTTTACGTTTACATGTCTTAGTAATGCTGATAAATGTATAGCTCAAATAACTAGTAAAGAGGCTATAATCTGAGACTTAATCCGAAAAGTGCAATCAGTATCATTTTTTCCTTTTTTTAGAGGTTTTTGTCTTAGGGCATGTGCACTTGCCAGAGAGAGAGAAAGACAGAGATAGTGGGAGGTAAAGTGAGAAACTATCCCCTGGTGGATGCTAATGCTACAATCCCTTCTCCATTCTCCTCCCAGGATCCTGGCATGCATGCACATGAGCCCAGCATGTTTCAAGTCACCATGTCTGGGACTGAACTGCAGTTGGCCTTGTGGGAGTCCAATGATGTAACCGCTGCACCATCTGCTGGCCCCACAATCAGTATCTTTAATTGGATCTGTTTTATTTTTATTTATTTTTTTAAAATAATTATTTTATTTAACTTTATTTATTTATTTAATTTGACCAGAGAGGGACAGAGAGAGAACAAGAAAGAGACAAGGAAAGTGAGAATGTAGCCACCAGGTCCAGGACTTGAACTGCAGTCGGCCTTGTGGGAGTCCAGCGCTCTTACCCACCACGTCACCTGCCGGCCCCAATTAGATCTGTTTTAAAAGCGAAAGGAAATTTCTTCAGAATTGGTAGCAGACATAGTAAATTTGAGTGTTTCATGTTTTCTTTTGACCTTTCACTTTTTCGACTCACTGTTCTCACTTTTATCCCAAATTGGCTAGAACTTTAGCTATAATCCTCATTTTTAGGGTTGGAAGATTTAGCTCCATATTTTCTTGCAAAAGTTTTCTTATTTCCTTTAGAGTCTAATTATCTAAATTATATGAACACTCTTGAATATATTAGTGATTTGAGATACTGCCCATCCAAGAGGGCACATTAATCTTTAACAATGGTCTTTAATTCTTGAACATGTAGGAGTGAGTGTTAAGTTTTAGTAAAGTGGTAAATGAGGAGGTGTTTGGGCACAGAGAGGTCTTTGAGTACCTAGGACATCTGTTTGGTCATTTCTAAGTTTAAAAAGAGTTCATCCAAATTTTCTCAGACTTAAAATCTGACCAGGCTCTTCCTAATCACCAATGCCTCAATCACTATTTGAAAAGTTGAATTCATTGGGAAATAATCTTAAAAATTACTAACACTGTCCCCTTTTCAGAGATGCATGTTCAGCAATGAAAATTTCATGATTTGACAGTTGATTTTAAGGGGCTAAGAATTTATATTTCCATGGTTATTAAAGCACAGGAAGCATTTCCATTCACCCCCTATAGTCTTTTCTTCCTGTTCTAGCTGTGAGTAGGAGATGCTAGAAACGTCATCTGTCTTCAACTTCCGTTGAGAGAGGAGTGTCTTTCAAGGATCATCTGGAATTTGCCTGACTTTGATAATGTAGTGCAGAGCAGTTCTAAAAATAAAGGCAGGATTATTGTATCCATTTGGAGCAGCTTATTTCATCCTTGTTTTTCAGTTGTAGCCTAGTGCCTTGTTTGGTGGTGGTTTCTGTTTCTCAGAACAAGCTAAGAAGAGCCATTCTGTTCTGTGCTCTGAGAATGCTTGAGTACAGAGTCTGTATTTTTGAGAATAACATTTGCCTCACATAAGAAGTCTGTGTTCTGCAAGTGTGATGTTTGATGCATGTAAGGAGAATTAGCACCCACGGGAATTGAGCCTAAGAAATGGAATAGAAATGCCACTGTCAAATGAAGAAGTGCTTATTTTTTCATATTATATTTGAATTTAATGGAGAACACAGTAACTTAGCATTCTTAAACAGGAGGTCTGATTTGATCTCTGGTAGGGAGGGTCAATATTGATTTTATGGTTTTAGGACATTTTAGTCGTGTATTCTTATTCAAGGCTACCAAGACTTTAAGGCAACACCCACTTCACTTGTGTTTACGTAGATTTAGTTTAATCAAATAAGGATTCGACTGTAAGTGAGCTTGGAATATACCCTGAAAGACAACAAAGAGGTTTCTTAAGAGCTTGGTAGCTGTGTATGTTATAGTCAATAGATTCTTTTCTGTCATCTCTTCAAGTCAGGAGAGGACCTTGAGATTATTAGTGATCTTATCATTCACTTCACATGTTGTAATTTAGTTCTGTATGTTGATCTTCTTTTTCTCCATTTTAGATACTAGCTCAGTCATGTACCGAGATCCTAGAATTGCGGCCCTCAAGTGTCTGCGTGGGGGGTAAGTGTTTAAAACTTAAAAATACCATGTAAGAAATCGTATTTTTTTTTTTTTTTGCTAGCTAAAATATATGATTTGAAACCCATGTTGGAAAGAGAATAGCAAAATTAACTTTTTTGGCATCTTTTTTTGTGTAAGAATTTTTAAATAATTCCTTGAAATATTTCTATTTTAAATTCAAATTTTTAAGATTGGAGTGTTATTTTAAATAATGAGCATATTGTGTGACAGGCTTTTAGAATCTTCTGTATATTTAGTTCCTATTTGAGACCTTTCTTATGGCAAATAAAATAAAATATGAAATCTTTTCTTGTATTGTATTATAGTCAGGCGTGTGTAGACTTTGAGCCCCATTCTTTGATGAACTGACCAAGATGCGGTGTGTGCCAGCTCAGGGGACGTAAGGAAGTGACTCAGGGTGGGTGGTAGGAAGGGAGCAGGTGGCTTCATTAACTGGTGCTAAGAACAGATGCAGGTTTTTGCACCTCCCAACCATCCTTGCCCAGAGACAGTGTGAGTCCCTCTGGCCCATTTTATTTCTTCGTCAGATCTGACCTAGAGTTCATTTTAACCTGACTTTACTTAGAAAAGGAAAAATACTGAGTCGGGTAGGGATGGAACTGTGTTGTGTAATCCACCACAGAGCCTCCCAGCTTGCTGGATGAGGTCTTAAGCTGGGCATCTTCTGGATTTCCTAATGAATGATTTTGTAAATGTACCTGAACACCCCAGAGCAGCATTCTCATTTCTAAGAGTATAGGGTAATACGTTTCTAAAGGCCCAGTTTGGTTGCACAGTGTGTTGAACTGCTGGGCTGGAAGCCACACGGCTGATTATGAGGTCTAGATCCCAGGGGCCTGTCAACCTGGGTGTGCGCATGCCCAAGATCCTGATGAGATGGAGGGCCGGGGGAGAGCCGCGTGAGGGGGTCCTTCAAGGGGCTTTCTCTCTCCTATGCATTTACTCAAACTCTCTGTCACGGATAAAATCAACTTTAAATAATAAGTAAATTTCTAGAGATAAGAAAAATAAATGAAAAAAACAGCATTAAAATGACAGCTGTAATTTATACTCTTATTTATATTGGTACATACTGGATCCTTTTCATTTGGAGTTTTACCCAATCCTTACAGTAATGTTCTTTGACAGTTTTATGATCTCTGGTTTGCAGATGGGGAAACTGAGTAATAGCTCAGTATTGGTTACTAGTAATTGTGTTAGATCCTTGTCTATCTGACTTTGTCTGTGGTCTTAGTGAATCACATTTAAGTTTTATCTACAACTTATTTTATTTGTAAATAGAATTTCTTTTGTGATACACCAAATGGAGAGGGACCTGGTGGTATTTTCTTCCATAATACATAACTGTATATGAAGGAGGGTTTTGGGTGGTCCTTACAAAGTTCATGGAAAATGCGTATTATGAAAATTATGCACCAATTTAAAAAAAGTTGTTTTTTTTTTTTTTTTTTTTTTTTGGTGCCAAAGTAAACTGATACTTTAATTCCAGCTTTCCATGAACTTCTCCAGGTACCTGTGTATGTGTTGAATTGTGTTAGGTGAAGCTGGCGAGGATTGAAAGTGTTAAAGACCAGGCCTGAAGCAGCTCTGCTCAGACAAAGGCACTTATGCCTCATTAGTGATCTTAACCTTACTGAGTCACAAACATAATGAAACCTGACTCAAGCATTTCTTCTAACCGCATATGTTAAAGAAAAACAGAATTGAAACTCTTCCAGTCAAAAGTAACTAACAAACTTCTAAGCACATAACAAGGGACTTTACAACAGAACAGACCAAATAAGACAGTAAATAACTGTAACCTGTGAAATATTTTTTTTTGCTTTACTTCTGCATTTGTCCTATAAAAGATTCCCTTAGTGGAGCTTTTGAACTTCTTCTGATTTGGAGCTGCCCAATTCATGGATCATTGTTTGCTCAATTAATCTCTTAAAATTTTATTGTGCTTATTACCCTTTCTTGGAGAGATTTTTGCTATAAGGCATGTGTGTTCACTGGAAAGACAGAGAAAGATGGAGAGAGAGAAAGTGAGAAATCATCCCCTGGGGAGACTGGCCACGCTGCAGTCCCCTTTTCTTCCATTTTCCTTTCTGGATTTTGGGCACACACACACACACATAAACCCAGCATGAGTTTCAAGCCACCAGGTCCAGGACTTGAGCCATGGTCAACCATTTGGGAGTCCAGTGCCTTAACACTATGCCACCTGCTAGTCCCTCAGGTTACCTTTTTAACCAGAGTTAATCACTATTAAAATAGCTAATACACTATCATGCAGCTAAGCTGGACATTTAAGGCCTATTAAGATATTTAATGAGGGAACCAGTAGATGGCGTAATGGCTACATAGCTGGACTCCCATGTAGTTGACCATGGTTCGAGTCCCAGACTCCGGTGGCTTCAACTCACTGTGAGTGCATGTGCATGTGTGCCCAAGATCTCGAGAGGAGAATGGAGGAGAAGGGATTGCAGTATGGCCATCCCCCTCGGGGGTGGTTTCTCTCTCTCTCTCTGTCTCAATCTGTCTTTCTGGTGAGTGCGTGCACCCTATAGCAAAAAACTCTCCCCCCCCCAAAAAAAAAAGATATTTAATGAGGTCTGACCCTATAGTACAGTGGTTAAGCTCTGCGCACAGGGAACAGGATCCCGTATGGCTGAATGTGATTTAAATCCTTGCCTCAGCAGCTTGAAAATCACCAGATGTGTGTGCATGCCCCCAATTCCTAATGGGATAGAGAAATAGAGGAAATAGGGAATGCCCCATTGAAGTGTGTTTTCTCTCTCTCTCTCTCTGAAGAGTACAAGTGCCTTCTCGCAAGAGAAAATGAACAAAAAAGATATTTGATAAGTTAATTTCATCTAGCATATTCTTTCACTCTCTAATGTTCAGAGCCCACTCCTGCTATACAGGTAGGGTACAATAAACGAAATCAATGTCCTTTAGTGACTAGTTATAGATGACTAGTAATCCAAAATACATGACCTCTGATGATTTATGCAACAGAAAATGAAATTAGGACTAGTAAAGTGAAGACCTTTGTATGGAAAAGGCATAGATTAAAGAAAATACTGCATATTAACTTTCCTGAGAACCAAAGAACATAAATAGTTTTCTTTATGTACCCAAAACTTAATATCTTCGAGTGAAGAAAAACAAAGACGTTTCTTTCTTGAGGTTATTTTTGTGAGGGGATAGAATTTGGAAATTTTGAATAGCATCTGTCTGGGAGTAACTGATTTGTTTCCATACAATTCTAATACCTGGGCTACTACTAGAAAAAACTTTGTTTAAAGTAAAATGATACATCACTGTGTGACAGTGAATGGTATCACTACTTTCACTACCCAGAGGGTCTAAGAACACAAATGTAGTTGGAAAAGTTATGTGTGGCTTAACGATGGGGAGACATTCTGAGAAAGACCTTCTTAGGCAATTTTGTCATTGTGCCAACATCACGGTGTACTTCCACAAGCCTAGATGGGATAGCCTGCTGCACACCTAGACTATATGGGATAGCCTGCATGCTCTTCATGAGACCACTCTCACTATGCCGTCCATCACCGACCCAAGCATTGTTACATGGCACATACCTATAATATTTCGAATTTTGTCTTCATTGTTATTGCTGTATAATTTTGAATTATAAGAAGAAATAATAACATGATATTATTCATAATATATACATTATTATTAATATATAGTAATATATTGATGCATTTTAATATATATAATAGACAATAAGTATATTATATTATAATATATAATAATATATAACAATATATAAATAATAATTATTAGTATATATTCATATATTATTAATAATACGATATCAATATATTATTCAATAATATTGAATAATAAGAAATTCATTCAGTGCTTCTTGTGCAATGCTTTTGTTTCAACTTATCTGTTTTTTGTTTTTGTTTTGAGAAAGCAGTGATTAAAATGCTTACTTCTTTTTTTTATTTCTAGAGGAATTTCAAATCGTTTTGAATGGAAGAGGATTCGCTCTGGGCAGTCGGAACGGCAGCGCCCTCTGTACCTACACTGTTAACGAAACCTACACCAAGAGTAGGTGCCCAGTCATGTCAGTGTTGCTCTAGTGACTACATGGCCTCTCCACGTCAAGTGTGTTCTTTTCTCCAGCTAAAACCAGCTCTGCTCTATTTTTTAATCAAAGGAAAAAGTAAATAAAGCCTGAAGGATAATATAAGTAGTACCAATTATTTAATATTTATTTAATAATGGTATCATTTGCTTAAAACTTAGTAAACGCTGGACCTTCATTATTTTGATTCTGGTTTGTGGTTGAAAGAATAAAATAACTTGGTGTGGTGAGATAGCTAATGATGGCCAGAGCTGATGCTTGAACCCAGTTTTCTTGTCTGTGCTCTATACGGACCAAGTCAACAGCCTGATTTTATCACCTCTTTCCTCAGACACATTTCTTGGTATACTTACTTTAAAATCTCATTATCTTGGACTGTTTTACTAGTTGTTGCCTTATCTTTTGTTGCTCATGTTCTTTATTCAATTTCGCAATTATTTGTTAGTCAGATTCTTGAAAACAGACTGCTGTACGAAGCTTTTGTATCTCTAGTACCTACTCGCTGTTTTTGTGGATAATTATTATATTTATGGAACTGGGCTTTAATTTTTCCTAGCATCTACTTTCACAAAAGACAATGAATGTAATGTTTTTATTTTCATTTTGAGAAAAACTCTCTCTCTTAAATGGGTCTTAGTTTCCTGAGCATTTCTCTATTAAAATATGCTTCCTCTTTGATGACTATATTGCCCTCTAAAAATTTATATGGAAGGCAGACATTATAACTTTGTGAACTCAGAGTGATTTTTTGAAAAAGACTCACCTCCAATTTTGCTATTTATCTGATGGTGCTAATCCTCCTAATTAGCATAGCTTTGACCACACATATGGTAATATGCAGTTCAGTGTGTGTCTGTTGAATTAAAGTGGTGAGGATCTCAGCATGGTGAGTGTCGTAATTAATTCCTCTCTTTCCTATTAAGATCATCACTTTGGTAAGGCAAAACAATAATATTTGAAACCAATTCTCTTTGTAAAAGAGTCCACGATTGAGTAGCACAAGTAATTTCATTTTCATTCTGTGATCGTTTGTATCTAAGCATTAGGTTTACCTAACTCTTCTTGATTACATATTTGAGTTCATTATAATATATGCATATTTTGTGCTTAGTTACATAAGATTAAGTTTATTCAACTAAATCCTGAAACAAGAGGAATCAGAATGCAGTTTTCATCATTCACATTCTCAGATAAACTTTTCAATATGTAACTTTTCTGTTTCTAATCTAGATAATTTTTCTCATATATTATTAAAATTATAAGGGCAGTTTAAGCACCAACTTTATTTATTTATTTATTTATTTATTTATTTATTTATTTATTTAGGAGAGGTTTTGCTGTAGGGCGTGTGTGCTCGCCAGAAAGACAGAGACAGAGAGACAGAAAGTGAGAAATCACCCCCCAGGGGGAATGGCCACAGTGCAATCCCTTCTCCTCCATTTCCTCTCGGGATCTATCTCACATCTTTTTAAGCTAGCTTCTACATGGGAGTCTTTTAAAATCTGCTGGTCCCAGTTTATAAAATGTATTTAATTATTATAGAAACAACTATTTTATTAAATTTATGAAATAAATTCATTTTTTCCTTTGGATAGTCATCTTTCTATCTCCATCTTTTCTAGCTTCTGTTTTTAAAAAGTATATATCATTTATCCTTAAAATTTGAGATACTGTAAATATTTAGGAGAAAAATATATTTTTATAGTATCTGCAACTAAACAGGAATTTAACCTAAGTCAAAGAAATCCTAATTTGGCACAGCCACAGTGGAGCAGCCATTGCACAGTGCTCTGCAATGCTGGAGGCCATAGGGAAGATCAGAGTTTGGTTCCCAGGTTCACTTGCAGACACTGGATGTTCCTGGATTCCTATCTCCCGATTTCCTGGTCTCCCTGTCTCCCTCTACACACCAGGCAACATGCTGGTGATTCTGACTGACTGGGATTTCAGAGTGGGGACTCCATCAGTGTGCCTGTCTTTCTCTTTCTCTTTTTCTTTCCCTTCCTTTTTTATTTTTTTAAGAGAGATTTATTATTATTTTTTTTTTTCGCTATAGGGCACATGTGCTTGCCAGAGAGACAGAGGGAGAGAGACAAAGAGACAGAAAGCAAGAAATCATCCCTTGGAGATTGGCGACACCACAATCCCTTCTCCTCTTGGGATTTTGGACATGTACGCATTTGTGCCTGGCGTGAGATTTAAGCCACCGAGTTCAGGACTCGAACCACGGTTGATTCCGTGGATGTCCAGCGACATAACCATTACGCCATCTGCTAGTCTGGTCCCCCCTCCTCTTTTATGGAGGAAATAAATGGATAAACTTTTAAGAAGGAAAAAATTCTAATTTATGATTTACCAATATTATATAATAATGGAGCAGAGAGTATCTTTCCATCTATATCCCCCTTTCCTTCTTTCTTTAGTTTTTTATGCTAATAAATCGAATATGCCACACTTGATCTCTGACTGCAGGAAGTTCTTTATAGTATTAATAAAACTGTATGAGACACTTGAAATTCTTTATTAATTCAGTGGCATTTTATTTTCTAGGTGTAAAGCCAGTAAGTGTACAGCTTAATTCTATGCTTTGTCCTGCACCTATCCTGAATACACCTGGAGAGTAAGTATTTTATAAAAAGTTTTTTAAAAGCATCTTACTGACAAAAGTATTAGAAAATGATGATGGGGCTGGCCACATAGTGCAGTGGTTAAGCACTATCTGTTGGAAGCTGCCCAATCCTGCATGGCCAACTGTAATTCAAATCCTGGCCCCAGCAGTTTGAAAACACACCCATTGCTTATGTGTGTGTGTAGAATTGGAGGAAAAAGAATTGCAGTATGACCATACCTCATTGTGGGGAGCAGAGTGCTATCATTCTTTCATTTGTATTCATTTGTGCTTTAATTTGTGTCCCATAGCTGTTGAGGTCTGTACTTTCATGTTTATTTCATGTGGCAATAAACTATAATAATTGCTAGTTAAAATATGGACTATTTGGGGCCAGCAGGTAGTATGGTAGTGAAGGTACTAGACTCCCACATGACCGACCATGGTTTGAGCCCCAGACCTGGTGGCTTGAAAATCATGCCAGGTGCATGTAAATGCATGCCTCAAATCCCTAGAGGGGAATGGAAAAGGGATTGTAGCATGGCCATCCTCCCTTTGGGGGTGATTTCTCACTTTCCCTCTCACTGTCTTTTTCTCTGATTAGCACACATGCCCTATGGCAAAAAACTTTAAAAATATATGGTATATTTAGCTTGGAAGATGGGTTTTTATTGTCTAGAAGCAAATAATTTTACTAGTAATTTAATATTTTCATTTGCAATTTTTTTCTATCATGTTATAAGGCATATAAAAATACCTAGCTCAACTGTAGTAGATATACTTGTTTAGGAACACAAAAAGGATACAGTTCTCTAGAATTACTTTATACTGATATTTTACTGAGCACAAAGTAAAACTAATATTCAAGGTCACAATCAAGGTCTGGATTAGTGTTCAGAGAGTAAAGATTACTTTTTCCTCCATGGAATCCAAGAGAATCATCTTAGTCCTTGGACTTGGTATTCACTTTTGTGAATCCTTAAATGTTCAAGATAGCTATTGGACATCACTTCTGGACATGCAGCAAAGTTATAGAAGTATCAGCCTTCTATTTTAAAGAGATTGAAAGGGGCTGCAGAGTATAACTTATAAAAGTATGATTACTTATTTTCTGGGTCATAGAATAATCTAGTGTTAGTGACACCCTGCCTATGGCTAAATCAGCATTGAAATTTAAGAGAGGTAAATTTTTCACAGTGCCATCTCAATGCCAAATGCACCAGAGGACTCGGTGGTTTTCTGAGTAATTGTGTCCTGTATTAGTCATGATAAATCTATCGACTTGAAGTTTGATTCTTAAGATCTCTTGAATTTGTAATTCCATATTGGAATTACATGGAATTACAAATTCATTGTCCCCCACCCTCAGACAATCTGCTTCACAAGCTGTCTTTTCTATTTTAGTAACTGTAGCTTCGTCCTTTTTGCTGTGTAGGTCAAAAACCTTTGAGTCATAAATGATATCTTTCTGTCAGACCCAGTTCATCTTTAAATCTTCTTAGCTCTAATTCCAAAACATATCCAGAATCCAATCTCAGCTCACCGCCTCCATTAGAGCCATCCTAGACCAAACTGCTGTCACCTCTTGCTTGAATGAGTAGCCTCTGAAAGACTTTTCTATTCTTGTCCTTGGCAAGAGTAATCGTGTTAAAACAGGTTGGCTTATGCCACACCTCCACTTAAAATGATCAAGAATGAGTACCTTCTTCTGCTCAGAGTAGAAATCTGATCTTTGTGATATTCTACAAGGGTTTGTAAGATCTCACCCGGCCCTGCTCTCTGACTTCATCTTCTGTTTGTCCCTTCCCTACTCGATATGGTCACACTGGCTCTTTGCTGTCCCTTAGTCACATCAGCTTACTCTCACTTCAGCATTTCTTCACTTGCTGTTCCCTCTGCTTGGAGTGCTCTTCCCTTCCTGAGTTGCTTCCTGGCCTTCTTCAAGCCTAGTTCTTTTTTTTTTATTTATTTATTTTTTTGAGAGGTTTTTGCTATAGGGCACGTGTGCTCGCCAGAAAGAGAGAGACAGAGATAGAAAGCGAGAAATCAACCCCCAGGGAGAATGGCCACGCCACAGTCCCTTCTCCTCCATTCTCCTCTCAGGATCTTTGGCACACATGCACACATACACCTGGCCTGAGTTTAAGCCACCGGGTCCGGGACTCGAACTGTGGTCGGCTACATGGGAGTTCAGCGACATAGCCATTACACTAACTGCTGGTCCCTTCGAGCCTAGTTCTAATGTCACCTTTTCAGTAAGCCCTTTTTCTCGCCACCCTACATAATCAAGCTGTCTTCTCCCTGCTTTAGGTTTGTAAAACTCCGTATTACCTTTTTATGCTTTCATTTTTCTCCCAAAGCACTTGTGATAGTATGTCTCTTTCGTGTTGGGATAAACTTTGTCTTGTTTCCTGTCGTGTCATGAGCAGCTAACACAGTGTCAGAAACCTAGAAGAATCACTAAGTTTGTTGAACAAAGAGGAAGAATTTTTCACAAAATAATTTTTGTTTTATCAGTGAATTCATATAAAGAGCTATAAGTGACCATTTGGGGGTTTGGTGGCTTGGTGGTTAAGGGCACTGACTCCCACATGGCCAACCGTGATTTGAATCCCAGACCTGGTAGCTTGCTTTCTCACTTTCTCTCTCTCATTCTGTTCCTCTCTGGTCAAATGAAAATAAATAAGTATGGTTAAATAAAATCATTTTTTTTAAGAGACCATTTGGTTGCTGTATATCAGATAGTATAAAGATGGCCGGAATCTTATTTGAAGGGTACTTATCATTTAGAAGAACAGAAAACCTTTTGTTTTTAATACTAGTGACTAGTTAAGGAAGGCAACATCTTCAAATTAGTTATAAAATGCTGTTCCGTCCTGGGTCCTGAATTACTTTTCTCTGGAATTTGCCTTTGGGCATAATATTCTATTGAATAGAATACCGTAGAACCTGATATCCTTTGTGATTGGTAGGTAGGCTAAGTACTTGGGAGACACATGTTTTTTTCTATCACACATAGCATAATAAATGTAAGACATGAGAAGTTATCATTTGTTTGGCTTTTGACATTAAAATGTTTTACCTACAAGCACACTGAGAATGATTGGGGATGGAGATCTGTCAAAAAGACTTTTGCTTTACTATTTTTTTTTTTTTTTTTTTTTTTGTATCAAGTATATAACACATTGAGGCAAAGCTTTAGAGTATTTTATTTGTTAATGTATTGGGCATTTGGGGACGTCGCTAGTTGTTCTACTTGGTATGTTGCAAGTCATTCGAACCTTTCTTTTGCCTTTAATTTTTTGGGGGATACTTTTGTTAACACAACTGCAACAGTTTAGACTTGTAAGGTGACTGGTGCTTAATATGTTTGCCTAATTAGCTTTTGGCTAAGAATTCAAACCCATTAAGTAGCTAGTTAGTCGATATTTCAAATAAACACATCTGGCCCAACAATGAATGAAGGTTTTTCCTTTGCGAGGGTGACAGATGTGGTGATGGTTCCCCCTGTTCTCTCACTTAAATAATTAACAGCACTCTGGTGGAGTAACCCTAGACAGACAGCTTCAAAGCCAGATGCATAGTCTCAGAGCTGGACTCAGAGACATGTGCCTCATCTCATTAGCCTGCTCTAGCAGTTCCTTTCTTATCTTTATGCTGCTTCCCAAGTTGAATTTTGTTCGAGGATTAGTCTTTTAAACACTTAGGGCTTGTGGATTTGATTTAACAGGGTTAACATGAAGATGTTTACTTGAAGATAGGGACTGAGAATGGAGCAGACTAGCTGGCACATAGGCCTACATTTAGAAATTGATGTAATAGAATAAACAAAAAGATACCTGGATAAATCTGTCCAGGCATATCTTTGTTGAGTATAGTTGGATCTTCAAAGAATTTTCTTTGACAGAGATCTACATTTGTTGAATTTGTTTACTTGATAAAGATTTTTAGGCTAAAATAAGCAAATTCTTAGTATTTAAATAGAAAGAATGTCAGGGTAGTAGTGAAGTTGCTCTTTCCAATTTCTTTCTCTTGACATTGTTTGCTTTTAAAATGCCACATGATTGGGCCAGCCTGTAGCCTGGTGGTTAAGGTCACTAGATCCTACAGGGCTGACCTTATGGTTCAAGTCCTGGACCTGGCAGCTTGAAAAGCATGCTAGGCCTGTGCATGCATGCCTAAAATCCTGAAAGGAGGGAGAAATAGAGGAGAAGGTAAGGAGGGATTGCAGCATGATCATGCCCCATGAGGGGTGCTTTCTTGCTTTGTCTCTCTCTTTCTTCCTCTCTCCTTCTCACTCCCTGGTTGGCTCATTCACCCTCTGGCAAAGTTAAAAAAAAAAATTTCAGGGGACCAGCAGGTGGCGTGGTAGTTAAGACGCTGGACACTCCCACATGGCCGACCACAGTTCAAGTTTTGGACCTGGTGGCTTGCTTTCTCACATTCTCTTTCTTTCTCTGTGTCTCTCTCTGGTCAAATTAAAATAAATGAATGAATAAATAAAAATAAACAATTATTTAAAAAATTTCATATAATTAAACAAGTTGTCTTACTAAGAAAAATCTGTAAATTATTTAGCTTATTTCCACAAAAAGTTCAATTGCACCAGTATGTCTTCTTTAGATTTTAATAGGATGGATTCTCTAAAGCTCTTTGAATCATCCCCATTTCAGGGCAATAGCTTTACAGTTTAATGTGCAGGTATCTCCAGTCCTGGCAGTTGAGGCTTCTTCTTTGACCCTTATTTCATGAGATATCAACACCATCATAGCTACTGTCCAGTAATTGACATCTGAAACCTGTACTTAGGAAGACTAGAACAAACTGGGTAAACATACATAAACACACTGTAAAGAAAGAAAAACAGAACAGACAGAACCAGAGCCTTACCGTACAGCTTGTTTGATAGAGATGATTTAAGGAGGCCTATGGTACAGTTAGATGTGCTTTCAGAAACATTGGCCAGAATCTTCTGGCAAATATGAAATAAATATCTAAGTCAGATGAAGCTATAGTATTAGTTCTCTTAAAAGACAGTATGGGAAGACACTTGATGGAGTGTTTTCAGTAAGAAGTGGTGGGACATCAGTGTATGTGAAAAATATCAAATATTTGATATTGAAGGATCATTGAGATGAACAGTGTGGCAGACTTGAGGTTCGAGCCTGACTTGGTAACAGAATCTTTTTTTTTCCCTTCAATATTGTTATTTTAAAAATATTAAATCAAATAGATTTTCCCAGCTATAACATTAATTCCTTCTTTTTTCCTTTATTTTATTGTATGATTTCTCATTTACATTTAATCATTGCACATCTTTATAGAGTACAATATGGTTTTGCAAAGCATGCATGCGGTGCATGTCAGTCAAGTCAAAGATATTACTATGTACATCATCCTCAATGGATTACTTTCCATTCTTGTGTCTGTTAATTTTTTTTTTCCTGAACCCGTTAATTCTTCTTGTTTTCTTGATTGGGCAAAATCAGCCTTGACTTCACTTCTCTTCTTTTCCAAACCATGCTTATATATGTCCCGTGCGTGTGTGTGTGTGTGTGTGTGTGTGGTGTCTAATGAGACTTTTTTTTTTAGAAAGTCATTATGCCAGGCCATGAGTTATATCTTTGTTTTGAATCTAAATATTATAGCCTTGTTGAGGTGGGTTAAAGCTGAGGACCATCTCTGTGTTTGTTTTTTGTTTGTTTGTTTGTTTTTATTTCTCTACCGTGTCCCCTTTACACCCTCGCCCAACAGTGTGACTTTAATCTTTCATTTACATGGAGTATTGATTTGTGATGCTATGGGTATGACAAATTCACTTCATCTGCATTACATCTCCATCCTATGTGTTATATACAGTTCTGGGCAATGTCTTGTAAGAGGAACAGGAATTAACTTGAGCACCTGTAAGGGTAGCCAACAAGATATTGCCAAGGATGGAAATGTTAAATAGGATACAATTTAAACTTCTGAAAAAAGATATGATTCAGGGATTAAGGGGTGATGCACTAACTCTCTTAAAACATCGGAAGAGCTGCGATGCGAAGACAGATTTGACTTATTCATTATTACCACAAAGAAAGGAGGAAGGAGTGGCAGGTAAAGAGACACATATTTCAGCGCAGTAGAAGGAAGATTGTTCTAAAACTTAGAATTATTTAGTCAGTGTTTTGGCATCTAAAAATGTTTAAAGAGAGACAGCTACATGATGGTGTAGAAGATATTCCTTAAATATGTACTTATATCCTTGTATAGTTCTGCTTCTAAATTTAATATTATTAAAGTTTTTATTAAAACATTGGACATTTCTGCATGCAAGGCACTGCATATGATGTGATTATTTCTAAGTGTCTTTTTATTGTTCTTTAAAAATACTTAAAGCAATTATAAAAAGATTATTTTCAGTGTAATACTAAAAACATTATAATACAACTTTAGGTGTAATGCCCAATACATCTCTGAATAGAGCATTTTTTCCTTCTAAAATCTAGCAATCTTCCAGACTATAATTTGTAAGTTATAGACACATATTGAGATATCCTAAGAAGAAAACTATTTAGTTCAAGAACCTTTAACCATTAATAGGAAGTATCATTGGGCAAACATTAATTTATATACTCATAACTAGAAGTGGAACTTTAAAACTATTCACAAGTATGAAACCTTATTTTTCAACTTAAAATCTTTATCATGCATAAAGATAACTTTAAAACCTCTGCAGAGTATTAAATAGTAGAACCTGATTTCAAAATATCTTAAGTCACTATAATTTTAATAACTTTTTGAGTGGTTGCCAGTTTAATTTTCAGTATGTGCAAATTGGAGGTAAATTATTTATCACTTCCAGCAAATGTCTTTTACAATTTTATTTAATTTTTTCATCCCTTTTAATGGATCATAAAGTGGCAGTCTTTTATTGGATATGCATAAAGTCAGAAGCAAATGAATACTTTGCAAATAGGTTACTGAGGATTGAAATGTCAGCCATACTTCACAGAGTATGAAATTGCTTAGATCAGAAGAGCTTGGACATTGGATGCTGAGCCATTCTTCTGTTCTTGGAACACTCTTATGTCCTTAGAAGTAAATAGAAGTATTGTGACTATTAGGACTTATTGCATTTTATTTACTTAATTATATATCACAATACTATTTCATAATTTCTCACACAGAATTTTGTACACTTTATTTTTATCACTATTGAATACTAGTTGACATGAAAATGTGCATCAAACAATCTTTTCATATGTTAAGTCATTAGAGGCTTCTTGTATCCTTCTACTGTGAAAAAAATATGCTAGGGATGGAACAAAGAGTAAGTTAAGATGTTTATAAAGAAATAGTGAACCATTGGGAACCAGCAGTTAGCGTAATGGCTATGTCGCTGGACTCCCACGTAGTCGACCGTGGTTCGTGTCCCGGACCCGGTGGCTTAAAACTCAAGCCGGGTGCGTGTGTGTGCGTGCCCAAGATCCCGAGAGGAGAATGGAGGAGAAGGGATTGCGGCGTGACTATCCCTCCTGGGGGATGATTTCTCACTTTCTGTCTCTATGTCTCTCTCTGTCTGGCGAGCGCACGTGCCCTATAGCGAAAACCTCTCCAAAAAAAAAAAAAAAGAAATAGTGAACCATGTAAATCCAGTGTATAGGAAAGGAAGTTGAAAGAGCTGTCAGCTCTCAGCCTGATCTTCCTTTACCTCCTTTCTTCTGTGTTCTAGGCCGCTCCTTTCTCAGAATGAATGTCTTCCCTTTTCTTTTGTGACTTCCTATCTCCACCCTGGCTGTTTTTCCTCAGATGTCTCTTGAGGCTCTTCTTCTTAGTCACTTCACTGTCTATTTCCATCATAATTGGACATCTCACCCATGAACTCATCTTCTCTAAGACTTCCTTTTCTTGCTGTTGAGTTCTAAATCTCCAGGCAATATCCTTTTCTTACCTCCTAATCCATTATGCAGATGCTCCCATACATGAATGTCTACTAAGTCATTTGGGTTTCACCTAGTCACTGTAAACTGAGAGATCCCACATTAAACTCGTGTCTCTTCAAACTTGCTCCTTCTCGTGTGTTCTCAATGCAAAACTACCATCTTGACGTGTAAGGCAGAATCTCCAAAGTCATCTTTATTCCTTTCTCTTCACCTTTTCATTCAATAAATGTCCACATTGTTTTTTTCTAACTCTTAATATCTCTCTACTTTCATTTTCACACTCCCACCTTTGCCTTCATTCTAGTTTAATTCTACTTTGGTTCTTATTTGAAATACACTGGGACTTTCTGAACTGATCTTTCCATTCTACAAATGTGTGCACACATGAGAGAGAAAGACAGAGAGAAAGCCCTCCCCCAATGAGAGTCACACCACAATTCTTCATTATGTCGGGATCTCTGGCAGGCATATTTTATAAGCTTACAGGGGCAGGACTCAAACTCTGGTCAGCCATGTAGGGACTGACCTCTGCTTAGCAGCCAACTGCTGTGCTTTCAAGCCAGCCGTAGGTATTATATTTTATCAAGCTCACCTTCTCAAAACAACTCAGAAATAGATACAGTTCTTTCCATTTTAGATTGAAGAATAAAAGATTGAGAGTGGGGTAATGAGGGTTCAAACCCAGGGCTCCAAATCCCCCAACATATGGACTGAATCTCTCCCATTGTCAATTTTATTTGACCCTTGGTACAAATAAGGATCTTAGCCTCTCATTTATACCTTGGATTAAATAAATACAGAATTGCTTTAATACAGTTTTACCCATAATAAAGTCTGTGAGAATATGTCTTCCACCATCAGGAATATACTAACTAGAAATAGTATGTATGGAAATAGGAATGAACAATCCACAGATAGTAACAGAAGTGACATAAAATATGACAGAAAACATTACATATTCATATCAAAGGCTTGGGAAAAAAATTCGAAGTATTGGGTTTGGCTGAGCGGGTGATTTGGCCTAGGTTTGGCATAGCTTTAGACAACACCAGCTTCATGACAGTACTCATACCAACAAAGCAGAAATGATTTTTTAAGGAAAGAACAAACTTGAAAAGCAGAAGTAACCTGAGGTTTTCATTATTTGTAACACTTCTGGAAAATTTTCTCAGAAAAGAAATGTGTTCTATACATACACAAATACATACATAAATATTTATACATATATTATATATATGTGTGTGTGTATATATATACATATATATACATATATATACACACATGTATTTGCAAGTAAATATCTTGTTTTTGTATATAGTAAGTGCCATTCTAGTTCACCATGAGAAAATATGTGAATATAGTTACAAACTAGAGGTGTAACTATATTATCATGACACTACACTCATGATAATGAGAGAAATTTAAAATAAGATCCTACAACAGCTGTGGAGGACTCAAGCAGTGTGGAATGAAGTGACACTTTGACTGCAGTATCAGAAAGGGCCTGTGTTTGGGCCAGTTACTTTTTCTTTTTAAAGGTTTTTGCCACAGGGCACATGCACTTGCCAGAGAGACAGAGAGATAGTGAAAGGAAAAGTAAGAAATCACTCTGCGGGGGGCATGGCCATGCTGCAATCCATTCCCCTCCTGGGATTTTGGGCATGCATGCACATGCGCCCAGAGTGAGTTTCAACTTGCTAGATCTTGGACTCTCTCCACGGTTGACCATGTGGGAGTCCAGTGCCTTAACCACTGTGCCATCTGCTGGCCTTGCATGTTACCTTTTAAGCTTCAGTTTCTTCAACTGGACAGTGACAATAATGCTAACAACTACCTCATGGGCTGCAAGAGTCAAATGAGGAGACAAATTCAAGTGTCAAGTGCCTCTAATTATTAGTGTTGTTGATAGTAAAGTTTTGATCATGCTATTAGTACTCTTCGGAAGGTGAAGATTATATTGTGTCAGTAAGTTCTTATGTCAAAAGAATCATCCAGTGGATTTATCTGTGGAGACTCAACTCAGTTTTTAAATTATTTTTTTAATCACTGTATATCCTTACAGCGTATATATATTTTTCCCAGCATGAATACATTGCTTATTAGTCTAGTCCAAGACATTACCATATACATTATCATCAACAGGTACCTTTTCAGTTTTGTGTCTGTTAAATGTTCTTTCTTCCTGATTCCCTCCTCCTGCTTCCTGCTACCGAGCCCCTCCTATACTGTCGTTAGTATCTACAGTTACCCTCCCTGCTTTTAACTCAGTTGTATTTGACAACAGCTAAAAGATACCATGCTTCTATTAGACTAATACAGTTATTTTACAAGATTTTATTAACATGCATTTCTACTATAGGAAAGAGTAAATTTTGTTTTAAAATTATTTTTTAGGGAACCAGCAGTTAACGTAATGGCGATGTCCCTGGACTCCCACGTAGTCGA
This sequence comes from Tupaia tana, assembly GCA_026018925.1. Lineage (NCBI taxonomy): Eukaryota > Metazoa > Chordata > Mammalia > Scandentia > Tupaiidae > Tupaia > Tupaia tana. Next base: position 24,984,402 of record JAKSZU010000017.1, read on the forward strand.
CCGCGGTTCGCGTCCTGGACCCGGTGGCTTAAAACTCACGCCGGGCACGTGTGTGTGCGTGCCCAAGATCCCAAGAGGAGAATGGAGGAGAAGGGATTGCAGCGTGACCCCTGGGGGGTGATTTCTCGCTTTCTGTCTATGTCTCTCTCTGTCTGTCTGGTGAGCACACGCGCCCTATAACGAAAATCTCTCAAAAAAATTTTTTTTAATTATTTCATTTTGGTAAACATTAAGAAATTTTTTCTTTTTTTCCCTTTTTTTATTTGTCAGAGGGTACATGCTCTCACCAGAGAGACAGAGAGAGATAAGCGTGCTGTTTTTAAGTTTATATTCTTTCTTTATTTCTCTCTCTGTCTCTGTTTCTTTCTTTCCTTTAAAAGATAAAGGGAGATACCCTTGGCAGACTCTGACTGATCCTCCCTTCAGACTCTCAGTCAGCCAGGATCAAGGGTGCATATGGGTTTGCCCTGAATGTTGAGGTCAACCCCAGGTTTCAAACCTGGGCCTTCCAAAGGTTCAGACAGTGGGGTGCCTCCAGTGTCATGCAGGGGTGCCCGACCATTCAAGCCACTGTGGCTGGGCTCAAATTCTCTTGAATTCCACATGCCAGATCATAAACAACTTCAGTCAGCATTGACTGGTCCCTTAAAGTTGAATCAGCAAGGTTACCTCAAGAATCATGTTATTATGAATCAAAATAATCTTATCTATCCCACAATAAAAGCATGTCTACTAGGTTATAAGTCTTGGTACATGCTTTAAAGTAGAGGAATTGGGAACTAGGAAAGATTATTTTTGGATTCAGTTATGCTTAGTAGTTAAAAAATCGAAACAAAACAAGGCACTTGGGTTTGAAAAATGAGTGATGAAAGTTTTCTTTTTTAAAATAGACCATTTGGCATTCTCTGTTAACATAGTTCAGAAGTTCAGTTAATTTGATGGAAACATCCCCAATTCTCATTCTTTTCTGTATTTAGCTAAATTTTTTTTCCCTAAACAACATGTTTTGAAGTCAATATTTTACAAGAGATGCTTTTGATAGGAGTATTCTTGATTTTTGAATAAGAGTTGAACTCAAACATTGTTAATGATATATTTCTTGGTGGCTCTGTTCCTATGAATCCAAACTAAATATCACATTGAGAAAAGAAAACACAGTAAAGATTTTCATTTTCTCATTCACCAGATCTCCGTGGTATGATTGAAAGAGTTCAAAATGACTTAGAAATCTAGCTTTACTATTTTGGGTAAGGTAATTAGCATTTCTGGGCCTTCTGTACCCTCTCTGTGAAACTGTGAAACTGTTGCTTCCTTCAAGGGCTATTGTGAGGATTAGATGAGATAATTCTCATAAAATGCCTAGGATAGCATCTGGCACATAGCAAGAACTCGGTAATATTTCTCATCTCCCTTCTCTGGCATCACTGTTAAACACTCTGCTAGTGGCTTGAGATGGTTTCTGTTTCATCCTGTCTCTATTAGTATTTGATATGCAATTAAGGACTTAGAGTAGAAATCTATATATAACAAAATTCTGTTAATTCAGAGTGATTAAAGCAAAGTTTTTGGCTATTGTGTTTTATGAGAATTGGAGTTTGATGCTTTAAAAATTGTAATATTGTATGGAAACTGTATTAACCAAATGCTACCTATGTACTACTTTCTGTTCTCATGTATGGATAACTTTATGTGTGTGTGTATACACACACACATATATATATGTGTGTACATATATATATGTATAATGTGTACATATATATATAAAATATGCTTTTGAACTATTTTAGGAAAAAAGCTTTTTCCTTTACATATTTTTAAACCCTTTGTCATTTTTTCCTCATTTTTATCTTGTTACAGGTTTTTTTTTTTTTTAAGTTACCAATTCTGGAGTAACCGATCCCAAATAATGCCTCACTAGAGTCTAATTAATAAAATTTTAACTATTATTATTTTATAATTTGAAATTGTATTTTCAAGATGTATTTTAACTATGATACTTGTAGGCCAGTGACAAAAATTATATTCCCTTTTTCGACATTTGTTAGGATATTTTAATATTCTGGACCTCTATCACAAATGCCTACAAATTTGTTTTTCTTTTTCTTCATTTTCTCTCTCTTTTATTTCTACTTTTTTTTTCCTTTTTGTGCTTGAGAGTGTAAGTATTCATATATAGAGAGAAAGAGACAGAAAGAATGAGGAGAAAGCACCCTCCATGGGGCATGGTCCTGCTGCAGTCTCTTCTCCATTTCCTCCTCCTTTTGGGGTTTTGGGCACACACACACATCTGAGGCTGTTTCTCAAGCTATGGTGTTCATAACTCAAACCATGTGGATTGGCCATGTGGGATCCAGCTTCCTTAGTCACCAGGACACAGAGCCAGCTGTCCACTTTTTAATATTTTACCCTTGAGTGGTTTATTACTTCCAATGACATATCCTTAAACAACGAGTCTTGCGATAATAACAATATTTGAAGAGTGAAGAAAATAAATAATATCTAAGGATTTAGGTTTTTCAGACCCAAAACTACCTGTGCAGTTACCTAGCTAGATTAAGGAATTTTAAAGTGTAGATTAATGCTTTTTAAAGGAACATTAGATCATTTAAGGAGTGTGCCCCTGACTCATGAGTAAGGACTCGAACTAAGAAACTAAGCTGGAATAACTGATCGAGAACTGTAACTTTTACACTTTAAATATATTTTTTGTCTGTTTTTGAAATTAGATAAGGGAATAAAAGTGTCCTATAATCTTGTAGTTTTTAATGTATTTTTAATGATTGTTTATTTTCTTTCAGAACTCTTGATGTTTCAGTGAGTTTTAATGGAGGAAAATCTGTCATTTCAAGTTCATTAATAATCACAGCTACAGAGTGTGTAAGTAAAAGTTTGCCTAAAGTTTTGCCTAAAAAGAATAATTTTATTGGGACCAGTAGTTGGCGTTATGGCTATGTTGCTGGACTCCCATATAGTCGACTGCGGTTTGAGTCCCAGACCCGGTGTCTTAAACTCATGCCGGGTGCGTGTATGTGTGTGCTGAAGATCCCAAGAGGAGAATGGGGGAGGAAGGATTGCAGCATGGCCATTCCCCCTGGGGGATGACTTCTCACTTTCTGTCTTTCTGTCTGTCTCTGTCTTTCTGGCGAGCACACGCCCTATAGCTAAAACCTCTCCAAAAAAAAAAAAAAGAAAAAATTTTATCCAGATATAATATATGCAGCTTCAGTGTTGCTGTATTCTTCAATAAAGAAGGAAAAAATAATAACATTGGAGACCAATACAAGGAAAAATTTATATAAAATTTATTATTTTTTTATTTAGCCTCCTTTAAAAGGAATTTCAAGATACTATACATTAGGTTTTGATATCTATAAAATTCAAAATTCATTTTTAAAATCAGAATAGTAAATGTCTTAAAACATTAAATGTGGAAATGATAGTATTGTCTCTTGTGAAACTAGATCTTAGTAGATAAGACATCATGTTTTGGAATCATTAGTACATATTAAGGATGACTTCATTATTTGTCCACTTTAAATATTGGTATTCTCTAACATGAGTAAAAAATTGATTTTAATAGTTTGAAAATATCTTAGTTTGAAACTACATTGAACTATATTTTAGTGAGTAAAAAATTGATTTTAATAGTTTGAAAATATCTTAGTTTGAAACTACATTAAACTATATTTTAGTTGAGATTATTGATGTGCATTACCTAAGATGCAATAGTTTGAAATGTAAACTACATTTGTAAAAGAGTTTTTTTTTCCTTGTAGTTAATTTGATGAATTCATTGAAAGTTTTGATATTATACTGTTGAAAATGAAAACAGGAAGCACTGAAATGGACTGGCCACATGACTTTTATTTTTAAGCGTGTATTTCCTTTGTAAATAAATAAATAAATAAATAAAAGCAAAATTCCTGCGCTCAAAAAAATAGAATCTCAAACTTAGGTATTTTCTTGCATCTTATGGTTTCATGGTTTTGTAATTTGATTAAGTCGAGAGACAATCTTTAGGTGGGGACAAACCCAGCCAATTCAATGGTATCTGTATTAATAGCAGTGTTTGTCATTGTAAGACAATGTTGCAGGGAACAGGAAAATCCATGTTGACTCTTGGGTCACTTCAAACTTTCTGACTCTTTATCAGCACCTGTTTTTATTTTTAAAATAGCTTTTTTTTTTTTTTCTTTTTTTGGTGTTTTGAGTTGTGTGTGTGCGCATTTTGTTTTTATTTATTTTACATCTGCAATGCACGTTGCAATTTGTAGTTTTGTGGATGTTGCAATTTGTAGGTTTTCTGGTCCCTCAGGATGTGGTCGAGGTTACAAATATTTGTGGTATGAAGTTTCTCAGTGTATAGTTTGCTGAAATGGCATTCTTTCTGCATCCTTCTTCTTATTCTGCACTTCCAGCTGTTTTATTTCACCTCTCTTCTCCGGGAGTAGGAAAACAGTTCTTTGTTTCTGTTTTACAGCTACACATGATTTCCACGTGAAGGCATGTTGAAGTTAAATGACTCATTTGGGACTGATAGATAGTGTGCTTTCAGGACATCTTTCCTGGCCTTGCTAATTTCTGAGAGAGGTTACTGTCACTTGAGATGGTTTAAGAGTGAGGTGATTTCAGAGAAAGGAATGATGATTATGTGAGAGATGGAGAGACAGAGAAGGGAGAAGTGATGATATTGAAAAGATGAAATTTGAGCAAAGACTTGAGGAAGGTAAAGGAGTGAGCCTACAGACCATCTGGGGGACGCTTGTTCCAGGAAGAGAGAGAAGCTAGAATAAAGACTGAGGGGGGCCGTATCAGTTTAGAGAGGAGCAGGGTGGCCAGTGTGTTGGAGTGGAGGTGGTGGAGGGGGTCGGGAGAGGGGAGCAAGAGTCTCAAAATGAGTAGAGGAGAATGGAAACGCTGGGCAGAACATGTAGGGGGCACATAAATCATCCCAAGGTCTTGAGCTGTTCTCGTTGGTAGAACAGGAAGGCCTCAGAAAGAGTCAGGATTTGACTTATGTTTTACATCTGGCTGCTGTGTGAAAGTAGACTTTGGAGGTAGAAACAAAAGTGGAGATACTTACACCAATTCTGTGGCTAGTTTAGTAATTTACATGGAGATAGGGAGTGGCCCTAGTGGGGTAATAACAGTGGGGATGGTAAAAAGTGGGTGAAATGGGCATAATTTAAAAATGGGGCCCATGGATGCCTAGACTTATTTGATGTGGAGTGTGAAAGAAAGAAAAATTTAACATAGTTCCAAACTTTTTTCTCCTGAGCAAATAGAAGGATGATTTGTCACCAGATAGAGCAGTTTCTGGAAAATGAGAAATTCTGTTTTGGTAATGTTAAATGGGCAATGTCTGTCAGACATCTCAGTGGCAATGTCTAAGACGGCTGCAAATCTATAGGTCTGGAGTTCTAGACAAAGTTCTGGATTAGAGGTACACACTCGGAGTTGTTGACCAATGGATGAAATGAAACCAAATTCCACCTGGTATTTACTGGAAAAAGGGGGCTTTTAGGAGGTTAGAACAAGAAGGCAACAAAGACCAGAGAAAATTTATATTTATGGGGAAAATCAAGACGAGAAAGGAGAATGAGACAGGCAAGGAGAGAGAAGAAGAAAGAATATTACAAATAAAGAACAAACAGGGTGAGGATGCCCTGAAGAAAATGAGAGTAAATTAATTTGGCTGAAGTGGAAATAAGTGGAAGGAAATTTTGGAAATAGATTTAGATCAGAGTATCAATACCTAGAAAACAAGTTGGAATTTAGAGTTTATTCCACAAGCCTATGGTTCCCAAACTACCACAGAGAGATCTCTCTGATAGAATGAAAAAAGAAAGAAAATTAATCACATTTTTCATAATGTTAGATTTATTCAACTTAAAAATATTTCTGTTCTAGAATTATTGATCCTGCCACTTTAATTTTAAACATTCCTTGATTGAAAAAATATAATTTCTTTAGTAAAATGTTAGGACCTTCATTTCTTCCTTCCTTCACCCTTTCTTCTTTCTGTCTCCCTCCCATTTTAGTCCATGATCTGTTGCTGATAACAGAAATACCTGAGTCTGGGTAATTTATAAGGCTAGTATTCATTAGGTTTATGGTCTTGGAGATTCAAGGTCAAGGGGCTGCATCTTGTGAGGGTCTTCTTGTTGGTGGGGACTCCCTGAAGAGTCAGTCCTGAGGTAGCCCAGGGAATCAGATAGCAGGACAGAGCAAGAACATGTATATCTGTCTGCTTCTGTGTCATTATTTTGGTCTCTCTCTCTGTCTTTCCATATGAAGCTACCAGAACTCAGTCATGGGAGCCCCTACCCTAATGACTCTATTTACTCTTTTTTTAAAAGAGGGTTTTGCCTTAAGGTGTGTGTGCTTGCTGGAGACAGAGACAATGAGAAGGAAAGTGAAAAATCACCCCTCCTGGGGCTGGAGGGATGGCCACACCATAATCCCTTCTCTTCCATTCTCTTCCTAGGATCTTGGGCACACATGCACACATGCCCAGTGTAATTTTCAAGCCACCGGTTTGGGACTTGAACCACAGTTGACTGTGTGGGAATCTAGCAACTACAGTATCTGCTGGCCCTAACTCTATCTACTCTTAATAAAAGGGCTTCTAGCCCCCAAATTTCCACCTCTCATTCCCATAGTTAAAGTTTTCACCATTTAAAACTGTTAAAATGTCTCATCAAATTGCAACCCATAAATTTTTGGGTGCTATGTTCACCCTCCTAATGTTCTATTCTCTGTTTTCCTCCATCCCTGCATTCCTGTCTTCTCCTTACTTTCCTCATATTCCTCTCATACCTCCTCCTTAGTTTCTTCCTCTTTCTTATCATTCTTGTATATTGTTATTTTGCAAAAGGATTAGCTAAGAAGCCTATGTGAGAAGCTACATTTCTTTTTTAAGGTTTTACTGCCTTAAGAAATTATGAAGTCTGACTGCAGTAGATAATAGTGTGTTTTTAAAGAACTTTGGGCAATGAATGTGATGTTGCAACATGCTATTTTGGGAAGATTAGATTAGTAGGGTCATGTAAGAGAATTAGTACAGAAAAAGAAAAACAAGTTCCAAAAAAAGCTTTTAGGAGACAAACGCAGGAGCTTAGGCATAAACCCTTAGATTATGAATTAACTGAAAGGAGTAGAAACAGTATCAGAAATGGTAGTAGATACTGTATTAATGAAGAAATATATATTATAAGCTGACTTACTGGTTTTGGAGGGAATAGTTGATTCCTAAATATTAAATCTCACCATCTAGAAGAACATTGGAAACATCTTAAGTTATAGCTGAATCTGGAAATGAAAAAAATTTTCACTGTAGAGGTGCTAGGTTGGTCAGGTTGGTAACGTCAAATGGCTAGTAGTAAATAAAGCCTCCAACCTCAGAGAGGAATCAGGGCTGGGTATAAAATGTGCTTTCTTTGTTGAAGTTGTGAGAAAGGGTAGGGAAATTGGAGAATTTAAGATTAATGCCATTTGAAGTAGAAGAAATGCCATACTGTTGAAGAAAAATTGCACTGGACATAATTAAACAAACAAGTTTTTTTCTTTTTAAGAATTATTTTATTTAACTTTATTGATTTATCTTAATTTGACTAGAGAGGGACAGAGAGAAAGAAAGTGAGAAAGCAAACCACCAGGTCCGGAACTTGAACCGTGGTTGACCATGTGGGAGTCCAGTGCTCTTCACCACCATGCCACCTGACGGCTCCAGCAAAGAAGATCTTAATTAAGACTCTTGCAAGGGAGAGATTGAATTCAACTCTGCTGAAATAAAAGAATCAAAACAGCATGGTATTGACTGGAGCATTTTAAAGAGCTGGTCTAGGGGGAACTGTAGACCACCTGTATCTACAACGTTGGCTTACCCAAAGGGAAAGTAAACTTTCTCTTACCTTCCTACAGGAGGTAGTGCTGAAACTTGGAGCAAGGCATCCACTGAGGTCAGGCTCCTATCTGTCTACAGAGGTGGGGAGCTATTTCCTTTGATGGTTACATTTCAGAGGGATTACTGTTCCTTGAGAACGGGATTCCTGCAGCTCTGTCAAACTGGCCAGATCCTTTAAAGGACTTCAATATACATTTCACAGTGCAAAGACATTTTGCAGTTTTGTGTTCTCTAAGGTAGATGTTTCAAGTAAAGAGAGATCGGAGACCCACAGTCAGGAAGAAAGCGGAGTTATTTAAAATTTAACCAGATTTAATCAAGGTAAGTCTGTCTTGGAAATGAGCAAGAGAAGGAACAGCTCAAACCACGGGAAAACCAGAACACTTACCATAAACGAGGTGAAGGGAGATGAAATTCCAGTGAGGGGACAGAGCAGTGGCAGGTGCCTGGGAGAGGCCAAGGAGAAGCAGATATAGGAAAGGTCTTAGAGTTCAGCCTGGGCTAATGACTTAAAGCTTTCCTGAGTGATTTTGGCTATTCTGTTAATAATTTCAGGGTGATAAATATTGTAATAAATTTTAGCATACAGATAATACTCATAGGAACAGTTCTATTTTTTTTTTCTTGTAGGTTTAATCATTATTTTGTATTCAACTTCAAATACTTCTGGCAAGTGGTAGTAATATTACTATTTTATAGAAATAAAGAGTGAGACTTGAGCTGATGAGATATATCTACAGATTTGTACCTTAAATCGCTATTCAAAATAGAATAGAATAGTAGGTAATATTCTGATAAATTTCTGGGCATTGGATTTAAGTAATACTCTTTCTTTCAGGCATATTCAGCAATGGAGGTTAGGAGAAATGCAATTAGTGATGTGGCTTACTATAGCAATGCTTTCGACTTTGACAGACATTTGGAAACCCACCAAATAAACCATCATTTTTCTAGCCATTGATTAGTCCTTGTGAAAAATCCCCCAAATAAAGAAGCCTCTTGTGGTCTGGCAGGTGGTGTGGAGGTTGAGACACTGGACTTGTAAATGGGTGACCGTGGTTCAAATCCTGGACCTGGCATCTTGCTTTCTCACTTTCCCTCTGTCTCTCTTGGTCACATTAAAAAATAATAATAATAACAGGGGCCAGCAAGTCATGTGGTGTTTAAGGTGCTGGCCTCTCACACGCTGACCATGGTTTGAGTCCCAGGCCTGGTGGCTGGCTTTCTCACTTTCTCTCTTGTGAGTGCAGGTGCCCTGTAACAAATTAAATAAGTAAAATTAAATAAAAAATACTAATAACAAGTAAAATTAAAATTAAATAATTCTTTAAAAAGAAAAAGCCCCTCTCTGTGCTCTAAGGATCTGTGGGTCTCAGCCTTTAAGAGACTGAGACCTTTAAGGCACTCAGGGCACTGAACCGTAATTTCCTGTTTACTTCTGGGCTGTCATCACCAGCCTAGAGACAGTGACTGCAAGGGCCGTGCTGTGCTCATTGCTTCTCTCCCATGACTGATCCTTACACAGGAAAGGCACTCCAATCTGCTAAATGAATGAATGGAAGTAGCTGCATATCTATTAATAGTTTTAAAGTGGGGAAAACTAAAGTTTAGAATCAAGAGACTTAATACTGGAGTCAAAGGAGGGTTTCTACTTAGGCCATCCTTTTTTTCATATCTCCTCAGAAGACCTCTTAACTATATTTCCCTAGAAGAGAATGGAGGAGAAGAGATTGAGGCATGGCCATCCCACCTTGGAGGTTGATTTCTCACTTTCTGTCTCTCTGTCTCTCTGGTGAGCACATGTACACTATCACAAAAATCTCTCTTAGGAAAAAAAAAACTGAAAACAAAGGCTTTTTATTTCTTTCTTATTTTGGATCCACTGTTATTCTGGCCCTTTTAGAGTAGCGATAATACCAAGAACCTGTTTTCTGAGCATGAATTCTGGAGCAGACTCTGTACTAAGGACTATTAACATGTGCTAAGCACTTCGTGTCTTCACTTAATACTCTCAACCCAGGAGTAGGCTCTTATCCATGTTAAGTTTACAAATGAGAAACAGAGGCCCAGGGAGCTACCTCCAGTCATTGGAGCCACCTCCATTCATCAAACACATTCTAAGATACTGTTTCTGTTGGGTGGACCCAGTCCTCAAAGGGATGCATGGCTTGTGATTTCAGTCTTTAACGTCTGTGAGAAAAGGGTTTCTTGGAGCCAGGAGGTTTGAAAAGTTAAATTACTTGCTTAGTTTCACAGTCTAGGAGTGTTAGAACTGAGAGTTGAACCCGTCTTTCCCCCATAGATGGAACATTGATACAACCTACCACTTTAAGTCAGATCCTAAATTGATTTATATAGGAGAGGAATGAGAACATTTTCCTGTAAAAGGCAGTAGTAAGTAGTCAGGCTCTGGGGGCCACATCCTCTGTGTCCCAACTACTCAACTCTGTTCCTACAGCACAAAAGCAGCCGTAGACAGTGTGGAAGCACACAGCTGGGCTGTATTTGATAAAACTTGGCACACTGAAATTTGAATTTCATGTAATAGATTCCTCTTTTGACTATTTACCCAGCTATTTAATAATGTCAAACACACACACACACACACACACAAACACACACACACACACACACACACACACACACACAAAACCCACTCATTTTTAGCTTGCAAGGGTTGTGTAAAAATAGATGGGCTGAATTTGGCCCTTCGGCCATACTTTGCTAATTCCTGATAGAGAATATTTCAGAAGAATCCAGTAAAGGAAATCATCAGCTATTCTGTGACTATTTTTTCTTCCCCTACCTCTGAATTCATAGAAACAAAATTATGGGGACCTGTTTACCCTTTTAAGTCGTTGTTGTGATTAGTTATTATGTAGATAGTACATGTTGTTCATGTTTTGAAACATAAAACGTTCAATATTTTTAACAATTATTTAACTTTATTTATTTATATTTCTTAATTTGACCAGAGAAGGACAGAGAGAGAGAGAGAGAGACAGAGAGACAGAGAGAGAGAGAAAGTGAGAAATCAAGCTGCCAGGTCCAGGACTTGAACCATGGTGGACCATGTGGGAGTCTGGCACCCTTAACCACCATGCCACCTACTGGCCCCATTCAAAAGTTTTAAAACTTCTGTGTGCTTTTTCTTGCCTATAGTTCTTTTGCAAGTACACTAGTGACCTTGGTTCATTTTTATACTCCTGTGAGTCGCTGAGCTAGAATTTTGATTATATTTGGCAAGGTTTTTAACTGTATAACTTGCTCTTAATGGAGAAAAGGAAATTAGATGCAGGTAAAATTTAAAAATGTACTGTGTTTAGGATGACTACAAAATATGTCCCTTATACCCTGACATCAAGCTCAAGTTTCTGGTATGTACCCAGTAACCCTTAAAAGAACTTTGATTTCTTAGCCTTGACTGACATTTGGGGATTGACTCTTAGATGGGAGTTCTCACTATCACACCCAAGTCTGTGTAGATATCTGAAGAGGCTCCCTGTTCAGAACTCCTCTCAGGGAGAATGGGTGCAACAAATGGTCAATGGAAATGTCATCTAACAAACGCCCATTAATCCAACAAATGGCCAGTTCTCTCTGTAATAAATTATAGCTTTTCAGAAACCTGCATTTAATTTTTCAAAGAAATTCAGCTGTTTCAGGTGTTGCTCAGTCCCCTTAAATTCTATGCTCTAACTACAGTGGTCTTTTTCTAAATCTTACAAAAATCCTTCCCTTTCCCTTCCCCACCCATTTTTATGTTTCCTAAAGGAGGATCTTTAGAATTGCAGACTAAGTTAGCTCTACTTTCACATGTCTCCATGGCCCTCGCCTTCCACAGTCGCACAGTTATTATTTGTTCAAGGTTTGCCTAATTTTTAGTCTTCACAAAGACTTGTCCCCCATTGTAGCCTCAGTACCTAGTTAATTGCCTAATGTGTAGTAGGTCCTCATCAAATGTTTTTTTGAATGAGTGAAAAAATACTTTTAGATTCCAGCCAAATATGTTTATTTATTCCACTTAGATCAAGAAAAATGACATTGGAGGAATGAAGATGTATGATGTTTTTTTGAGCTTTTTAACAAGGGCCGTGCCTAACCGAAAGTGAGAAGCTTCTAGTTTCTGTCCATGATGCAGAACTCCATGTAATCGCATCTACTTTCATACTCTTCTTCATCTGACTCTTAGGTCTGTGGCTTTTAGCATGGTATCTGTCCACAGGACTGAAGTGTATATGTTTGACCTTTCCTTAATTTGTTTTAAAGTTACATGAACAATGAAATCGTCTCCCTCTCATGACTGATGTCCCCCATGCTCTGATAATGCTCTGGCAGTTGAAACAAAGGAAATGGGAAAGCCTGAATTTGTATCCAGTTAACTGAGATAATGTCTGGGATCTGTGTATCCAGCGACCGTGTCTTATAAATATGTGGCAAGATTGGGTTTTTCCATCTTGCTTAGCTTAAATATAATAGATAGTGGGTCTTTTGGTCTTCAAAAAATGCACCGTTTAGTTTTTTTTAAAGAATTCTTTATTTAATTTTATTTATTACCATTATTTTTTAATTTGACCAGAGAGAGATGGGGGTGGGGAAGGAAGGGAGTGAGAAAGCAAGCTGCCAGGTCTAGGACTCAAACTGTGATCAGCCATGTGGGAATCCAGTGCCTCGACCATCATGCCACCTGCCAGCCCTGCATAATTTGGTTTTGTGAGACACATCTTTGGTATTAGTTGAGACGACAATATTGTATATCTGCCAATGAAAGTGCATAGTGTTGTGTTGGTGCTCTTAATGGGGAGCGCTTTTGTGAGGGAAAATCAAGGATCTTCAGTGCCCGTCAGGGCCAGTCTACTTACTTTGTATTCTGTTAGCACAGTTTTTCAAATTTCCTGTTCATGGCACGTGCATAGAAAGAACACAGGAACTACTAAATTTTAGCGGATTCATGGCCTCTGGTTTCATGGCTTCTAGTTCTTATTTCTGAACACAGGGTGTGAATTCTAAGAAAAGGGGAAGCCAATGTCCATAGAACCCTCTTGAAAGATGTATGGCATGGCTATTGGTGAGCCATTTCCATGCATGCTGTGGCGAAATGCGCATATGGGAAAGGCCTGGTGGGGAGTGTTATATTCATTCTGTACAAGGACAGTCACAGATTGGGAGTATCTTACTTAAGACCTCATATTTGAAGATGAGATGAAGAACAGATATACTTGAGGTCAGCCCAGAGCATGGTGGTTAAGGAGGCTAGATCCCCCAAAGCTGAATGTGAGGTTTGAGTCCTGGACCCGGTAGCTTGAAAAATATACTAGGTGTATGTGCATGAGTGCTCCGTATGACATTCTTTCGCCAGACAGACAGAGACAGAGAGACAGAAAGCAGGAAATCACCCCCCAGGGGGGATGGCCACGCCGCAATCCCTTCTCCTCCACTCTCCTCTCGGGATCTTGGGCACGCACGCACATGCGCCCGGCGTGAGTTTAAGCCACCGTGTCCGGGACTCGAACCGCGGTCGACTACGTGGGAGTCCAGCGACATAGCCATTACGCTAACTGCTGGTCCCTCTTGTATTCTTATTTGCCCAGATTTTAGAGTTTAATGTAATTAAGCCTGTGGAGAATAGCACAATTTGTTTATGAATATTTAGAATTCTGTGTAGAAAGAAGTACTTTGGATATTTTCCTAAGTAGTGCAATATACACTCTGAATTGTTTTCTTTGACTTTGAGAATGGAACATTTCGATATGTGCCTGGAAATTCCTATACGGTATTTTTCTTCTTTCTCTCTTCTCTTTTTATTTTTTAATTCTCTGAATTCTTTCCCATTATAAATAAAACAAACACAATATGAAACACTACTACTGGGGGATGACAGTGAGCAGGGTTTTGGGAGAGAGACCTTGTTCCTTTGGCAGTTACCTCTACAGTAAAAGCTCAGTACACACTCTCTTCTTTTTTTGGTGTTTTTTAGTCTTTGGGTTCATTCAGTAAATAATTTTTAAATCCTAGGCATTGAGTATACAGTGGTGAGTTGGTTAGACATAGCTTTTGACATCCTGGCACTCACAATGAATTGTGGCAGAACAGATAAATTAAACAAATAATCACAAAACGCATAACTAAGTAATGAGTTGCTGCATTTTGCTAAAGATGAAAGCATAGACAACTATGAGTTGTATAAGCAGGAGGGATATCCTCTTATCAGAGGGTCCAAGGAAGGCTTGCCTGATAAAACAACTTAATCTGAGCCCCGAAGGATGACTAGGTCATTGTAAGATGACGTGGGTTAGAGGCAGAACCCAGAGCAGGTGCCTTAAGGCTGGAGGAGTTCAGTTAGGAAGCGAACCCCAGTGTGGTCCTTGTGCGTGTGGTACTCGAGCTGTGATAAGAGATAATCTGATGGGTAAATGCATGAGATTACATTCTTGCAGTGAAGTGTGTGTGCCATTTGCCAGCAAGAGTATTGTTGGTTTGTCATCTACTGGGGCATTTTTTTGTATTCATTTTGTCTAATTTAAATATAAAAGTAAATAGTGTTCCATGATCTGAAAGTCTGAGAGAATTCTTTCTAAATTGCCTAGGGGTAGTCATTCTTGGAACCAAAATGATGCTTACCCAGACACAAAAGATAGGGACCAGTTGTCTAACCACAAACAGTGATTTTTTTCTGACATTTCTCTTAAGACATTTGAAAACAGTCTGTAGCACTTTGGAAAATTTTGTATTTGCTATTGCACGTCCAGTGTATTAAATAGGACCTAAAAGATTTTTAAAAATTTAAAGGAATATAGCTTAAATCTGGTTTGACATGATTATGCTTTCTGTATTATTTTCTGGTGTTTCATTTAAAAATTTGCATTTGTTTGCTGACAGCTTTGTTTTTGTCTCTTGCCTATTTCAGTCTAATGGGATTGCAGCCATCATTGCGATCCTGGTGTTACTGCTTCTCTTGGGCATTGGTTTGATGTGGTGGTTTTGGCCCCTTTGCTGCAAAGTGGTAAGTAAGATGAGTTTGCAACTTTGCTTTTTTTTTTTTTTTTTTTTTCTTAATCAGTAAGTTTTTAAAAATCAGAAGTAAGGCTTGAAATATGAATGAATGTCACATTGTTTAACAACAGCAAAGTTTCAATTAGTAAATTGAATTTTAATAATTTTATCACTGCAGTCAGAAAGTAGCATGGTGGTTAAGGCTCTGGACTCCCACATGGCTGACTGCAGTTTGAGTCCTGGATGCCACGTGTTGAAAATCACGCCAGCCACATATGTCTGTTTGCCCAAAATCCCAAGAGAAGAATGGAGGAAAAGGGATTGTGATGTGGCCATTCCCCCTGAGGGGATGATTTCTTACTTTCATTCTCTCTCCCACCCCCCAGCACATGCACCCTATGGCAAAAACAAAGTAATAATTTTACCACTATAATAAATTCTAGAAAATATGCATACCAATGAACCTTTATCAAAACCCTTTGTTTAAAAAAGCACTTCAAAGTCAGGTTTGTGAAAAGATAGGGGGAGAAAGGTAGAGGAGGTAATTGGGAAAGAATGTTTTCCTCCAAGTACAAGAGGCATTCAAGTAGATTGAATGGTATTTTCTGTTGGATTTATTGAGAGAATCCATCACCTATCAGGGTTTTTTTTTTTTTTTTTTTTAAGTGCTTACTGAATCTTTTATTTCGTCTTTTTCCCAACAACTCTTAGGTTGGGATATATTTTTGCATAGAAACACAAAGGAAAATATGCCATGACATTCCCAACAACCTAATAATTTAGGACCTTCTCTGTTTGCCTCTGAAAAACATTTTAGAAATCAGTCATATGGAGATGTTCAAGTATTCAATAGTCATTTCTGAAGTAATGGCGGATGATTTCAATTTGTGTCATTCCTCCTGTTTGTGTAAAGCCTGTGAAAGAATAGGAGTGTGTATTAGTTTGTTGCTGCTACTGTAACAAATTGCCACACACTTGGTGGCTGAAAGGAGCTCTGACACGGATCTCATTGGACTTCTGAAATAAAACATTTTGGCAAGGATGCATTGTTTTCTGAATGCTCTACAGGAAAATTCATTTCCTTGCCTTTCGTAGCATCTAGAGGCCACACACAGCCTCCTTGCTGCATAGCCCCTTTCTCCATTTTCAAAGCAAGCCACATTGCTCACATCTCCCTCTGACTTTAAAGGGAGATTGTAAGGGATCATGGGACTAGGTTGAACCCAAATGGATAATCCAGGGTACTCTTCCATCTCAAGGTCCTAAACCTTTAGTACATCTGCACTGTTTTTTTTTAACGTTGAAGAATATGATTCACAGTACCAAGGAATGAAGTTATAGTCATCTTTGACTTTCCTCAAGGTAGAAGACTAATAAATTTCAGCACATTTCAAGCAATCCAATTTAGATTATTCAGATATCATGGAAAGAATTTATCCTGAGGAAGCTCTCTTTTTTTTGTTAAACTTTATTTATTTATTTAGTCATTTATTTTTAATTTGACCAGAGGGACAATGAGAGAGAGAGAGGCAGAGGGAAAGTAAGAGATCAAGCCGCCAGGTCCAGAATTCAAACCACGGTCGGCCACGTGGGAGTCCAGCGCCCTTAACCAGCATGTCACCTGCCAGCCCTGGGAGCCCTCTTTTAAAGCATGCCTGCTACTTATTTTGAGATCCTTCCTTTTATTATAAGTACATCATTATATAGAACTTTATATTCAGTAGATCACAGTAGTGTTTTACATATTGCTAGACTGCCCCCCACCACCACCTTTGCTGACTGGTTTCAGCTTCTTTGTAATTTCAGGCAGAGCTTTGTATTATATCTGCATTTATTATTAATTGTACTTTAGTCTGCTTTCATGAGGCAGCTTTACAATCCTTTATCTCAGAGCAGTTGGCTCATGCAGGAGGCCTAGAATTAACTGAGGTTTCAGTAGAGACAAGAAGCATCCTGTCTCTTTGCTGAACTAATCAGTTTCCTGCCATAGCAATTTATGCTCAAACAGTTTCCTGTTGTAATCTTGATTATCCTAGATATGGCTATTTTAGGGTGGCTAGTATTCTTGAGTCTTAAATTAAAAAGCAAAAAGGTGGCCTAATGTGATTTGTGCTCCCTGGGTTTTTAATTTAAACTTGGAGTAGTGGATTTCCTTCCATTATTACTGTGCAGTTTCATTCAGTATCGATCAGAAGTCTCAAAGGTTTAAAAGTGTGTGATTTTTTTTTTTTAAAGCAAAAATCTCATTGGAGGTTGCTAGATATGCTCACATAGAGGTTTCCACCATAATTTTGAGTATTTTAGAACGATTCCATTTTCGAGGGGTAAGTTTAGATCCATTTCAACTCTGGGACTCTTTAGTTCATGAGTCATGGAGTTATCTTGAGGCAAGGCATAGAGAGGCCCCGATGTGTGATGTCAGCATGTCAGAAAGGCTTCCTATTTTCAGAAACACCACAAATCCCTTAATTTCTAGAGCTTATCAACAGAAAGAACTACCTTTACTTTGAATATTTTTATGAAAGCACCTAGCTCTGAACATGAACATTCTATATTTGTACCGAAGTGTAAATGACTCATAGCAAGTGCTTTCTAAAGTAGGTTTAAACACAGGAAGAAAGTAAAGGAAAATCTTGCATTCCTCTCTTTGCAGATATTTATCAGCCATCTAGTAGGTGTCAGTATCAGTACTGTGCAGGAACTGGGGAGATAAAGATACTTATGATCTGATATGGAAATTCACATTTTAATACGGAAACACAGAAATGTGAACAAATACGTGTAACTGAGGGGTCAGTAAGAGCCCCAATGGCAACATGTGTTAAGAACAGTTAGAACGTAAAGGAGGATTTGCCAGAGAATAAAGGGGGGTGTTTTAGAGAAAGTAGACTGAGTTGATGACCACAAGCTGAGTTATGGATGATGAATAAGATGCTGGCAGTTGACGAGGGATGTTTTGGATGAAGCATTTGTGTATGGAGTTAGAAGTGATCCTGGCATCCTCTGGAAAGTGCTAGGTTAAGACCAGGCATTCCAGGGAAGGGAACGGTGAAAGGTGCTGTGGTTTCAGAAAGAGCCCTACTAGGAATGGCTTTCTACATCTTATAGGAAGTCTAACTGTATCCCAGGGGTGATGAAGAACCACTGGAGAGAGCTGATTAGGGTAGTCACCTGGAAGAAGCTTGACTTGTGTTATAGTACTGCTCAGGTCTGGTCCTGGAAGGGACTAGATAAGACTGTATCAAATGGAGTTCCAGCGCTGGAAATGGCAAACTAGTGATAATGCACCTTAGACATGGGCAGAGCAAAGTCTTTCTCACAAAGTATGGGTGGTTGAAATCTTAACCTAGAAGCTAGGTGGGCTAAAGAAAATGATAAGGTGACATGAAATGAAGAGGGAAGTGGGACTATAACCTTGTGAAAAGCCTCTTGAGAATTTCAGAAGGCATTGTAGTACAATTGCAGTGTATTTTGATTTTGTTCCTTTTATAGAATGTATTTGTGCAATACTTGAATTAGAATGTGGACAGTTAAATAATCCTTAGTCATATTAAAATATTAGGGATCAGTTTGACTTTGTCTGTCATTATCAGTAACCTAACTTTTTAATGGAAAAATGAAATGCATTTGTATCAACTTGGTGTTGGACAAACTTCTTTTTGTTTGATTGTGTTTTAAACACTAGCGTCAAGTATTTAAATCTAGTCTTTCAATTGAAACACGACTAAATAGCTTATAATGTCTGTTCTTAGGCACATTTAAATCCACTTCTGTGGGGATTATACATTCAAGAGCTCTTATCAAGAGAAAGGGCCTAGAGGAAAGCCCTGAACAGAGGCCTTGCTATCTGTCAGATATCCTTCATGCAGTCATTTCATATTTTTTGAAATATTGAAATATGAAATACTAAGTCATATTTTACAAAATGATTGAATCATTCATTGTTCAGAGATTAAAATTTCAAAGATATCTTATCAATGACTCGGTGATGACAATGTTACTTATAGTTTAGACAGTGATTCTCAATTTTTTTTTCCTGCCTGAAATAATGGGAAGGTTCTCAGAGCAGTGGCTGTCAAGTTTCCAATAGTGGGGATTCTCCTTGAAGAGAAGAGTTAGGTAGAGTGAGACTCTTCAGAGGTCGATTCAGTTTGGAAAATCTCACTGTGGTAAGCTGAAGAAAGGTCTTTAAAGGTATCTATATCTTAATCACAGGAATCTTGTGTGAATACTACCTACTATGGCAAAAAGAGTCTTTGCAGACATGACTAAATTAAGGATCTTGAGAGAGGAAGTTTATCCAGGGCACTCTAGGTGGGTCCTCAATGCAATCACGGGTCTTATGAAAGGCAGATTAGATTATGGAAGGGGAGAAACATTGTAATTATACAGGCAGAGATTAGAGTGATACGATCACAGGCCAAGGAATGCTGGCAGCCACCTGAAGCAGGAAGAGGCCAGGAACAGATTCACCTCTGGATCCTGCAGAATTTACCAGCTCTTCCAATACCTGATGGCTAATCCTATAAGATTCAGTTCAGACTCCTGACTGCCTGAACCATAAGAAAATAGATTTCTGTTGTTTTTTGGAGAGGTTTTTGCTAAAGAGCGTGTGCACTTGCCAGAAAGAGAGAGACAGAGAGACAGAAAGTGAGAAATCACCACAATTGGTCACACCACAATCCCTTCTCCTCCATTCTCATCTCGGGATCTTTGGCACGCACGCACACATGCCTGGTGTGAGTTTAAGCCACCGGGTCCAGGACTCGAACCGCGGGAGTCTAGCGACATAGCCATTATGCTAACTGTTGGTCCCGGATTTCTGTTGTTTTAAGCCACTAAATTTGCAACAGTTTATTATGGTGGTGATAAAAAACTGATATGTCTCCTGAATGGTTCCAATTTCTCCAGGACTGGGAATACTTCTTAGGGTTATCTGTTTTGAGAATTCTTATATATTTACAGATCAACTTTTTATAAAAAGGAAATGAAAACAAACAAACAGAAAAACTTCAGCTTTTCATAGGATACAAGAGGTTATAAGAGATGGGAGACAATGAAGTATATTTTTAAATGGTTATAATGTTATCAAGGGTATTAAAAACCAGTGTAGGCCCCGTGTGGAAGCATGTGTTAGATGCTGCTGCTGGGCAGGCTGAGGCCACATGGGAGACCCAGGTTTGATTCCTGTCCCTGCCTAAAAATTCAGGTACACTGGCATGCACCTGTTGTCCCAGCTACTTGGGAGGCTGAAGCAGGAGAATCACTATATATGAAACCTTGTATGAACCACTCACCCCTCCCTGTCCCCACAACACACTATTCTTTCTTTAAAAAATTAGAATAACCTTTCTGTTTGTTTTGGGTAACTAAAATATGCATAACGCTTTATTTACTAAATAGAATTTACTTATGTATCAGAGTGACAAAGAATTTTTAAAAGAAATTAAAAAACCCAGGTTTAATAATAAAAAACAGAAGTTTTTAAGACATATATATATTAGAAAAACCATTTAGTGATGGAAATCCATAGAAAGCTTTCCAAGGGTGATGTTATTTGCAAACTAGTACAGGTTTTTTTTTTTTTTTTTTTTTTTTTTTTTTTTTTTTTTTTTTTTTTTGAGAGGTTTTTGCTACAGGGCACGTGCACTCACCAGAAACAAAGAGAGCGAGAAATTACCCCCCGGGGAGATAGCTTCGTTGCAGTCCCTTCTCCTCCATTCTCATCTCAGGATCTTGGGCAAGCACACACATGTGCCTGGTGTGAGTTTAAGCTACCAGGTCTGGGACTTGAACCATGGTCAACTACATGGGAGTCTACGCCAACTGCTGGTCCCTAGTACAATTTTATTTGTATTCAGATATTGAACCATTGAGTCTCTCAAAAGCCAGACATTGACCTGTTAACTGCTGAGAGAAGCAAAGAACTTGAACATTTAACTAAATATGGTATCTGTGAGTCTATAGCGTATATCTGGTTAGCCATACCAGTTTGCTGTCAGGAAACAAGACATATATCAAAGTCACAGTTGTCCCCCGTAGAATATTTTATATTAGGATTTTAGTCAAATCTTTTTGAAAAAGTTACCCATTCTGGTGAGAAAATAGTGCCTTTTTGGTAAGACTGCAGTATTGATAAAATTGTAATTAAAATGATTTTTTATTATTTGAATAAAATCTCTCTTCCTTTAAAGACTAATAATGTTATGAAAGCAGATATGTGCGTGTTTTACTCATCATTGAAAACCTGGCATATTGTACAGTAAAGTTGTTACCGAATGCATGTTCTTGAACTAAATCATTTCTTAGAATTGAGAAACTTGGTATCTCCTTATCTGGAAATCAATTTCAAAAGAGAGTTCTTTTTTTTTTTTTTTTTTTTGGAGAGATTTTCGCTATAGGGCGCGTGCACTTGCCAGACAAACAGAGAGAGACATAGAGACAGAAAGCGAGAAATCACCCCCCCGGGGGGGATGGTCACGCCGCAATCCCTTCTCCTCCATTCTCCTCTCGGGATCTTAGGCACGCACGCACACGCGCCTGGCGTGAGTTTTAAGCCACCGGGTCTGGGACGTGAACCGCGGTCAACTACGTGGGAGTCCAGTGACATAGCCATTACGCCAACTGCTGGTTCCCAAAAGAGAGTTCTTCATTGCTAGTAATAACAAAAATCCCATTGACCATGGGAAAGTATCATGCTTGAGAGAATTTATGATATAATCATAGTTCTTTGTCTGATTTTTGTTGACCTCATTTAAAATGTGTCCTCACAGTGTAAATACAGTAGGAAATAAGGCTTTTATAATCCTATCTACTAGGAACTGCATGAATATACCCTATAGGAATTTCTAACCTGAAGATTATGAACTTGCATGGAAAAAATACATCTTTTTTTTTTAGTTCTAACAAAATGTATTATTGTCTTCATTTATGAATATAGACCACTGCCCACCAAAGTATTAGCAGTTCTGAAGACCGTGTTACCAATAGTAATGACACATATCCTATAGCACACTGATAGTTGTTCAGGTATTTTGGAAATAGCTTTTACATGTATCACTACTCTAAAATTATGATAATTACTAGACCTATTATTAGATCTCACTGTTTAATGAATTAATAAAGGAGCACACATATTTCTGTATTGCATATTGTTTTTACATAATTGGTGTTCTTTACATCCTATGTATTTTAATTTACCTCAGTTACCATGGGAAGGAGTCCATAGGTTCACCCAATTCCCAAAGAAGGTCATAGAATGAAAAAAGGAAAAGAAATCCTGCATAGGCTCTCTGGTCACCCAAGATACTTTTAATATGAGACTATTGTATAATTTAAAAACTTTTTCTCAAAGATAAAAGCACTTTGGGACCAGCAGTTAGCGTAATGGCTATGTCGCTGGACTCCCACGGAGTCGACCGCGGTTTGCGTCCCGGACCCGGTGGCTTAAAACTCACGCCGGGCGCGTGTGCGTGCGTGCCCAAGATCCCAAGAGTAGAATGGAGGAGAAGGGATTGCGGCGTGGCCATCCCCTCTGGGGGGTGATTTCTCACTTTCTGTCTCTCTGTCTGTCTCTGTCTGTCTGGCGAGTGCACGCGCCCTATGGCAAAAACCTCTCCCAAAAAAAGATAAAAGCACTTTTTGATCATAAAATACATGGTATCTGTGTGATGTGGCTCACCATTTTTGTGGCTCCCCTAGATAATCTACTTATGAACATTGTTCTAATTCTGTGTAAGAAGAGTAGAAATCTTTGCTAATGTTAAGACGTTTGTGTTATTGATCCAAAATGCATTTTCCTAGTTTCTAATGGATGGGAGCATAAACAATGCTCCATTCACAATTTTATAAATTACTTTCCCTTGAAATAAATATTTTTCAGTTGGTTTTGACAGATGTTTTTAAAAATGAAAGAGAGAGTGTTATTAAAGAAGGTTCAGATAGTGTCCCCATGCAAAAGGAGATTCTAAGGCAATGACATTGAGAGAATTTTACTTGGTAATACTTGCAGTACAAGAGCCCTTTTGTAAAATTGAACTTTTAGGCACTACTATTTGTGAATTATAGATTGTGTTGAGTTTGCAAACTATTCCATAAGGGGAGAAGTTCTCATTTCTGTGTGAAGTTTTTTTTAAATTTTTTTTAACCATCTGTTTAAGGAGTCTGTATTCCACTCAGTGAGTATCCTCACATCCATCCTCTGCAACTGCTTTTCTTTAACAAAGACATCATTAATTAGCATTCTTCCTTCATATCTTAGATTAAGAAACAGGGGCGGGTCAGCCAGTGGCACGGTTTTTTAAGGCAGCTGGAACCCATATGGCCAGTTGCGTGGTTCAACTCCAAGACCTGGTGGCTTGAAAAATACACTTGGCACATGTCCATGTGTGCCCAGAATCCTGAGAGGAGGAAGAAATGGAGGAGAAGAGATTGTGGCACAAGCACAACCCATGGGGGGGTGTTTCTCACTTTCTCTCTTCGCTTCTTTCCTGGGGAGGGCATGTGCCCTCTGGCAAATTTAAAAAAAAGGGGGAGGCAGAAGAGGTTAAAACAAAATTTATTATGTATTGAATTGTGAACGAGACAGTAGAAAATATAGGTGTTTTTATCATTACTTAGAGGATATGTGGGGTTTATGGCAAATTTGTTTTACTGATCAGATAGCAGAAATGACAGTTCTACAGTTGCATAATTTGAGATTACCAGACACTCGGAGAATTACAGATGTAAGGCTAATGAGGTGGCAAACAAAGGCTTTCTGGAGTATTGTCAATTGGAGTGTGTTATACAGCTGCAAATAAGTACCTGAATATGCTGGAAATGATAACTGTTCATTTTGCCTAGTATTCTTGGCCAGAGTTCTTCATCCTCAAGGGAAAATAGCAAGTTCATTTTTCTTTACTGCATTTAAGACATTGTATGAAGATTTCAAAAATCTTAATGTACCGAATCATTTTAAAAGTTATCTTTTTAAAGTCCCAATTTGCTTATAAGTAAGTTGAGCTTCGTGATGAGGCTATATCTGTCTGAAGCTCTATAGAATCATTTTCTTAGCCAGCAATCGCTGTGCTGTTCTTTCTGAATAGTGATAATGCTTCTGCATCGCACTTGTTTTTTATTGTTGAGGAGGACTCCTGGTGCCTTTATTGAGTTACTTTGAGAGCTGTGTGATTTTTTTTTTTTTTTGGAATGCACAATAAAACAGAAGTAATTTAAATTTTAATATGCCTTCCTTGCACCATTAATTAAAATGATTTATGTTTGGCTGCCTCTTTGAAATAGTGTGATGTTAGGATGTATTGCTTCCATGGTGATGTTTTTCCAACACAGCATCATTTATGAAAAAGGGTATCAAACTCTGCTTGGTCTTAGTTTATTTGCTTTGACAGCAGCACCTTTACTTCACTCCTGGCAGAATACGCTCTCACACTGTTCTTCCCAGAGCCCATTGGCTTTCCAGTCATATTTATTGTCCAGATTTCTGGCAGCTACATGTTTGTTCAAAGACTTGCTTTGAACATTGATAAG
Organism: Tupaia tana; assembly: GCA_026018925.1. Lineage (NCBI taxonomy): Eukaryota > Metazoa > Chordata > Mammalia > Scandentia > Tupaiidae > Tupaia > Tupaia tana. Next base: position 25,008,829 of record JAKSZU010000017.1, read on the forward strand.
TTTGTAAAAGAGGAAAGGAAAAAGGAGGATAAGATAACTTGGACCATGTTCTGGTCTGAATGTTGAAAGCACCTAACTTTGTAGGAGACAGGACTTTTCAAGGATGAGAACTTTGTGTACTTCAGAAGAAAGGCATACACTTGCTCTCTGGTCTTATCAAAAAAGAGAAGGGAGAATGAAAGGAAGACCCACATATATTTAATACAAAATATTAATATTTTAGAAAGGTTTTGTCCTTTATTCATGATAGAGCACTTGTGCACACCCAAGAGTGAGAGGGAATAGTACCCTCTATGGGGTACGGTTGTGACACTATGCTACAGTTCTCCTCCAGTCCTCCAGCCCATGACTCACATTCATTCCCAGCATGTTTCAGGCTGACCTGGCCACCCTGTGGGATCTGGCTTCTCTTGAGCAGCATGTTACTGCTGCATCTTGGAGCTGGTCCTAAACACAAATTTAAAGCACTAAGAAGGATTTCCCTATTGTCCATGGGCTCTTAGGCACTTGGAGTGATATTGCTGGTAAGCTGGGCATTTCTTTTTGTCACTGACAAGAATCAGTTCTGAAATGCTACTTGATCTACAGTTATTATACAGTTTTTTTTTTCCTTTTAATCCAAGGCAGTTCAATGTTGACAGTTCTTTTCACTCTTTTCTGAATATCGGAACATATGATTGCATCAAGCTGGCTGCAGGCTCCAGTGCTGACATTTTCTAGCGCAAAGAATGCCCACATCACTCGAACATTTGAAAAGTGTTAATGAGCAGATCAAAAGGACTGTTGCCTGAAGCAGCTAACTTTTTTTTTTTTTAAAGAAATCGGCTCTTCTCCAAACTGAAATCTTCATTCTAGCAGCTAAGTAGATGAGATGTAATCCTCCCTGATGATAATAACAAATGAAAAAAAAAATTGGAGAAGAATCAAACTCTGCATATGGTTCATAAAGTGGTGAAAGTGTTTTCCAGAATCTTCAATACAGAGCTGAAGGATGCTAAGTGGAAAAAATCCTGGCAACTAGGCAATATTATGCCTTTTAAAATCTGCAAATTCTCATAAAATATGGTGCATATGAATACATCCTTTTCTGAAATGAACGTGTTCTTTCACTATTTAATATAAGAATGGGATTCTCATGACTGTATTTGGACTAACAGATTTCCTTTTCTTCTGAACTAATTTTACTGTAATGTATGGAAGTAAGATTTTTGCAATTTTTGGCTTTAGGGTCACATGGATTCACAGTATTTTCTCCTTCTTTGGTTACTTATGAGGCTCTGGGAAGGAGAGAAAGATACAGTTTTGACAGGATCTTGCCATTGTGATCCTCTGCTCAGCCTCCCAGTTAGCTAGGACCATGCCCAGTTTGTTTAGGATGGTCTGAGAACTGGACCTGTGCCTCCCAGGCAGCCTCAGCCATCATGCAGCGGTGCCCTCCTGCTTGCACCACTCTAGCTAGGCAGGAGCATTATGAAACATCACAAGAAAACCATTTTATTTTCAGTCCCAACATTTCCAGGCCAATGATGTTGGACATATTAACATGTTAGGTCTCTAAGATGTGGTGACCAGCTCCATCTTACAAAGTTACCATAAGCTTTAAATATAATCATATCCATCTACTGAGTTATCTATCATCTCTGTATCTATTCATCCATCCATTCATCTCTCCTAGTAACAGCAACTCAGCAAATCTTAGGCCTTTTCTTCTGTAACCTTTCCCTTTACAGTTCAGTGCTTATTTTAAAAGGATATCATGTGGCCCAAGTTGAACTCAGAGTTTATAAATATATAGACTGGGTTCTGGGTTCTGGTTTTGAATCCTAATTCTAAGTTTTCTCATTGTATGTACTTGGGCAAGTTATTGAAGTTAAGAGTCTCTTTTTCCTTATATTTAAAATGCAGACACACATGGTTTTTATGAAAAGAGGAAAACTATAGAGTATGTGGCATATGGCAACATCAGTAAAAGATGGTAATTGTTTTTTTTGTTTTTTTTTTTTTGAGAGGTTTTTCGCTATAGGGCGCGTGTGCTCGCCAGACAGAGAGAGACATAGAGACAGAAAGCGAGAAATCACCCCCCAGGGGGGATGGTCACGCCGCAATCCCTTCTCCTCCATTCTCCTCTCGGGATCTTGGGCACGCACGCACACGCGCCCGGCATGAGTTGTAAGCCACCGGGTCCGAGACGCGAACCGCGGTCGACTACGTGGGAGTCCAGCGACATAGCCATTACGCTAACTGCTGGTTCCCCCGTAATTGTTAATAGTAATAGCAGCATAGAGATGAGCCTTAGCTCTGGTTCAGTTTCAAAGGCACTGTCATCTGTTGTGATGGTAGTTGTGTCTACTAATTTACCAGATCAAAATCTGATTTAGGTAACACTTTAAGGACTTTGTTTCCATTGTTAACAACACAGAAAATATATATACTTGCCAAGACTTCAAAATTACTTAAAATTTTTTTTATAAAACGTCAAGTATGAAATTAATTACATATCGTTGGAAAAACAAAGTGGTTTTGTCCTGTAATAAGGTGAATGCAAATGAATATAGGCATATGGCTATACTAAATTATGGAAAGGAATCAAAGTAAAAGACCTGGTGGAAATATTGTGATATGCATTTTTTAAAATCATTTTCTTAGAATTTTCATGTTGGAAAGGACCTACCATTAATCTAGTTTATTTTCCAGATCAAGAAACTTTAGATGATATATGTTTTCCCATCTGTAATTGAGTTCATTTGTTCTCTGACTTTATTGGTTGACAGAGACAGTTGATGCTTCATTTTCCTTACAACAAGCAAATTTTAGAATCATGGAAATACATCTCTATATTTTATTTATATATATTTTTCCATAATATTTTACTTATAATTTGTAGATCAGTTGTGAACCTTGTGAATATTCTCAGTTCCTTCAGCTTCAATTTCAATGCTATTTTTAGTACCTGCTGTTTGCAGAGCTCTTTATTAAGCATTGATGATATTTATAAGGAAAGAGAAATGATTAAAGATGCTCCCTGACTTATGATGGGGTTGCTTCTCAATCAAACCATCATAAGCTCAAAATATTATAAGTGAGAAATGCATTTAATACCCGAACAAGTGAAAAATGCATTTAATACTCCAACAAGTCCATAGGGCCAGCTGGAGGTATGGTGTTTGGGGCAGCAGGATCCTACATGACTGACTGTGTGGTTCAAGTCTCAAGCCTGGTGGCTTGAAAAACTTGCTGAGCACATGTGTGTATGCCTGGAATTCTAAAAGCAGAAACTGAGGAGACTGTGGTGTGAAAGCACCCATGGGGATTGCTTTCTCACTTTCTCTCTCTCTCTCTCTCTCTCTCTCTCTCTCTCTCTCTCTCTCTCCTCTCTCTGGTGAGCACAGGTGCCCTCTAGCAATTTAAAAAAATTTTTTTTCTATCATAAGTGGAAAAATTGTAATTCAAATGATCATAAGTTGGGGCTATCAGTATTGTCCTTAAGAAATATATGCTTTTCAGGGGTAATTAAAAATTACAAAATAATCATAAAATCTGAAGCTACTGAAGATGCATGAATGGTTCCACTGCCTAGCAACATGTAGTTTGAGACGTTTTAAGGCTTCTAGATGGAGCAGTGTAAAGTTGGTGGACTAGTCTGTCAAGGCTAGATGAGACCTAACATGGAGATGGTTGTTAAATTTGGGTGCCTGTGGAAGACAGGCATGTTAGGGCTGAGTTGTGAAGGGACTGACACACCAGGCTGAGACATTTGAACAATGACAGTAGAAGAGCTGGCTCATGTAGATGTACCGAAAAAGGGCTTTTGGCTTTCCAGCTTGTAGCTCATACCAGATAAAGGATCTTCAGAAACAGAAAGAATGCAGAGTTCAATTCTTGGACCCAGTGGCTTGAAACTCATACTGGGTGCAAGTGTATGTGTGCCCAAGATCCCAGGAAGAGAATGGAGGAGAAGGCATTGCAGCATGGCTATCTCCCCGGGGAGTGATTTTCCACTTTATCTCTCACTGTCCCTGTCTCTCCCTCCTGTAAATACACATGCCCTAAGGCAAAAACCTCTCAAGAAAAATAAAATAAAGGAAGGAAAGAAGGAAGGAAGGAAGGAAGGAAGGAAGGAAGGAAGGAAGGAAGGAAAGAAGGGGATGCTTCTCATGATCTTGTTAACTGTTCAACAGCAATGGTCATATGAGGATTTTAAATCAAAACTCAATTTCCCATATCACTGCTAAACTAGATGCCATACAGGATAATGCATATGATATAAGAAAAGGGAAGTGTTAGAGGAGTTTGTTCTGTAATTCTCAGGAGGTTATGAAATAAAACGGATGAGGATATTGTTTATGTCCCCAGAAAATTATATACCAGTGCAAGATGTACAGATAATAACTGAGTAAATTGAAACCTTCATGATGAAATGAAAACGAGTTCAGCTGAATTATGCTCCGACTTGGTGGAATGGAAGATGTACCTTGATCTTTTCCTAGTGAGAAAACTCCAGAGAGCACTTTTATAGGGCACTCATACAACTAAGACTGGAAGCATGATTTGTAAGGTCCTTCTAATAAAATTCAGTATTTAATTGATTTGAATTATGGGTATTGGAATCATGAGTCCATTTTGATCAGGGAAATGACTGATAAAGATTCTGCTAGAAGAATTTTTGCATGGTTACATAGGTTAGAATGAGAGATGAGTTAGAGATAGAGAAACAAACTGGACATCTAATTTAGCTACATACACATAGGCTTTGTGCCCATCGATGCAAAAGAAAAAAAAGGCTATGGTGCTTATAAACTATCAACCAATTTTATCATTTTGTGATTAGTTAAAATGCTTGTTACATAGGGTGTGAGAAAAGGCAGGGGTGCATCTGTTTTTTGACTGAGTACGATTCATTTACTTAATAATGGCTAGGTCATCTTAAAATGCTGTGATCAGTTCTGGAAATCACACTTTGAGATATTGACCAAATAAACTAAAGGAACTGACCAAGATAGCCAAATAATTCAGAACCATCTCATGAGAAATGGTTGACATATTTAGCTTCCAGATGGGTAGACACGGTACATATATGGTAATTACTCTAGTATTCAAAAATAGGAATTGCTCTCCTCTGGAAGAAAAACTGGCTCTGTGTGCGTGTGCGTGTGCGTGTGTGTGTGTGTGTGTGTGTGTGTGTGTGTCTGTGTTTCCAGACTCTAGGATCAAGACTAAAGATTGGAAACTACAGTGAGAGAAGTTTTGGCCTCATTTTAAGGAAAAACTTTCAAATCATAGGAGCTTGTTGCCAGTGAAATGAATTGCTTTGTGAGGTAATGGATTTCTTTTTATTGCAGCAATTCAAACATAGTTGGACTACAACTTGGTGAGAATTTTTCAGAGTATCAAAGTTTTGATTGTGTCTATTGGAGGAGTCAAAAATGTTGTGCTAGATACTTTCAAGGTCCAGAAAATCCTAAGTTTATGATTTTAGGTAGTGACAGTGGGAAAGGAATAAAAAGAATCCTCTCTTCATCCTTTGTCCTCTCTCCCTCTGCAGTCTTTTTCTCTCCTCCTTCCCACCTTCCTTCTCTTTCTAATTCCCTCTATCCCTTGGTCCCTTCCTCCCTCCTTTTCTCTCTCCTTCCCACTTCACTTTTCCTCTCTTCCTAACTCTCCTCACGTCCTTGAGTCTTATTCATGCTACAGTCTACTAAGCCATGGGAATGCAGTGAGGAATAAAGCAGACGTAAAACCTGTTCTGGAGTTTACAGTTTTGGGGGGCTAGAAAACATGATCAATTTTGACAGAAATTGGGAAAGAACAAAGAGGCATCTGTGCATAGGAAGGGATCTCACCTGCTTTGGGGAGATCAGGAGACTTCTTGAGGGCGTTTGCAGGGAGAGAGAGAGAAAGAAAATCTTAAAGAATCTTTTGGACATGGAAGTGATTTGATGAAGCCAGTTACAAGTGAGAAAGAGATTATGTATTATGCCAGCATTTTGAGGATGTAACTGCAGAGTGATTTGTTTGAAAGAAACAGGGGAGACAGGAAGGGCACTGACTTAAATGAGGATGGTTGGGTTTGTTTTACGTTGCTGAGTGTGAAATGTTGACAGATCTGGTTTTCATTGATTATTTTCGGCATGCAGGTTGATAAAGATATACAGTGCTTCTTTTTGTATAAGGGAAATGTACCTGTAGCCTGATAAGTTTAACTTTATTTTTGTTTTACTATAGTCATATTTTAAATAATCTTTTGTTGGTATTTATATCTAGGCTAGTCTAAAAAATCACAGATTTTTATTTCTCAAGATTACTAAAACATCTGAAACTTTATATTTTTTGGTAAAATAAAATTGAATAAATAAGAGTTAAATAGAAATAATGGCATTTGTCAGAGCATTTAAAAAGAGATTCAGTCAAGTTAAATTACTGTCTAGTTATATTTATGTAATTGTTACTGTTTCTGAGGTTTAAATCTAAACTAAAATTTAAATGACGAAAATACTATGCATGCAGAAATTTATAAGCCAATTCTCTCAACATTATCAGTAGTATTACCATTTTAAAACTCTTTCATCATGAAAACTTTTGAACTTTTACAAAAAGAAAGACTAATATAATGAATCCTCCATATCCTTATCACACAGCTCTACTGATTAACTTATTTTTAATTTCATTCATCTATTATGTTGGGTTGTCAGGAAAGTCATGATACATTTTTGCATTTAAAAAAAAAATAGAAAAATACATCATGACTTTCCCGAAAACCTAATATATCCCCATTCATTTCCCTACCTCAAACTATTTTGATGAAAATATCAGAATCATATCATTTTACCTGGAAATATTTGTGTATACCTTTAAAAGATAAGTAGCCTTTAAAAAACATATCTATGGGCCAGCCAGAAGCATGGTGGTTAAGGCAGCTGGAACCCACATAGTTTTATTGTGGCTAAAGTGCTAGACCTGGAGGCTTGAAAAACATGCCAGGTGCATGCGTATGTGTGTCCCAAATCCTGAGAGAATAGAGGAGACAGGATTGTAGTGTGGCCTTCCTCCTTCCTCTCTCTCAAGCACACATGCCCAATAGCAAAATTTAAAAAAATAAAATAGCCATGATAACATACCAAGCCATAATAATAATTACCTGCTGAAGTTGAAGTGGCACCTCATTTTCATAGTTGCTATTGTTTTAAGTTTTTGGAAATTTTATAACATAAACGAAATATTTGACCTTAGACGAAGTAAAGCAGTTACATTTTCAGAACATTTTTCCTCTTAAAGGCTTAGATATGTACCTGAATTACCAGAAGCCATTGGCACGTGGCCAAAGACTTTCTATTATAATGGGGTAACAGTTCAGATGCCCCAATACCAGTAAAGGTTATTTCAAATTAAGCACTAGGCTCCTTGCCTCTACCTGAAAAATCAATCACAAGATTTCTTGCTTAATGATTCACAGGGAATAAATCTTGACTAAAAAGTTGTTTCATTCCAAGTAACTTCAAACATTCAATATTCTCACAGCTCTGTAGGTTGACTGGATCAATAAGGACATTCTCACTCAGTTCTCATGTAGGTGCCTTCAGGTGTCAGTTGGATGGTCCTTGGAAAGCTCAGCATGCCTGGATGTCCAGCATAGCTTTTTTCCCTCCCATGCTTGGCACCTCAGCTGGGGTGACTGAAACAGCTGGGGACTATTCCATGCCTCCTTTTTATCACCCAGCTTTCCCATAAGATTGTTTTAGGGTTTCTTCCATTTGATGGTCTCAAAGAAGACTTCTGAAATTAAAATAGAATTTCCCTGAAATGAGTATTTTGGAGTGACAGGGGCAGCTCAGAAGCTGCTTTTGACCTAGCCTCAGAAGTGCGATGGTGCTACTTGTAACTCATTCTATATAGTATTAGTCAAAGCTAGAAACTAAAAATAGCACTATGGGACTATCCAGGAATCCCACTATGGGATATATAGCAAAAGGAAATAACATGTCCAAGAAATATCTGCACTCCCATGTTTACTGCAGATATTCACAGTAGCTAAGAGGTGGAATCAACCTAGTGCCCAACAGCTGAGAATGGATAAAGCCAATGTGGTGTAGATGCACACAGGAATACTTCGCAGCCATCAGAACGGATGAACTCCTTTCATTTGAGGCAGAATAGATGAACCTGGAAGAAATCATGCTAAATGAAATAAGCCATGCTCTAAAAGACAAATACTGTATGTCCTCATTCATTAGAGGAAGCTATATGAAACATTCAATTGCATTGAAATAGAAAGTGTAATGATGGATACCTGAAGCTAGAAAGAGGGGGATGGGAGGAAGAGGGGGATGAGAGATAGGGAGAACTTGGTTAACCGATGTAAGAGCACATGTAAATAAGTGGACAGAGTTATAGAGTTATAGCACAGTGAAGAAAATTGGTGGTTGGGACTAGCAGATGGCATAATGGTAATATCACTGGAATCTCACAAAGTCAACCGTGGTTCAAGTCCCAGACCTGGTGGCTTGAAACTCATGCCAGGCGCATGTGCATGTGTGCCCAAAATCCTGAGAGGAGAATGGAGGAGAAGGAATTGTGGTGTGGCCATTCCCTCCCACCCAGGGGGGTGATATCTTGCTTTATGTCTGTCTCTGTCTCTCTGGCGAGTGCACATGCCCTATAGCAAAAATCTCTCTCTCTAAAAAAAAAAAAAAAAGGAAAATTAGTGGTAATTTAATATAAATTTCAAAATAACCAGAATAACACATTTAGAATGTATACAATACAAAGTAATGATAAATGTTGGAGATGGTAGATATGTTTATTTCCCTGATTTGATCATTATACCTTGTATATATTTTTTAAAAACCACACTGTACATGACAAAGATTTATATGTACATTTATATGTAAATTATGTAACAATAAAAATTATTATTAAAAAACTAGTTATAGGCAAGCACAGATTAAAAAGGGGCATCAATATTGGAAGGCAAGGTTCATTGTGGGATATCTTGGATCTACCTTGGTATTTTGCTCTTCTAATTATTTTTACACATCCTTACTGTTTCCTCCCTGGGCTATGGGAGTCTTTATATTTTATTCATTTTTTTGACAGGTTATCAAGGATCCTCCTCCACCACCACCTCCTGCACCAAAAGAGGTAAATGAGTGCCTGAACAAAGGATATGGGTTGGTTTATTTTCTCTGTATAAATATCACCCCCATATTTGATCAATTTTATTTGTTGTTAAATAACTCTAATACCTATGCATTAACATTTTACTTTATGAAAATAAATGGTTACTTTTCATCTTCCTGTGATTTTTTTTTAGTAGAGACTGGCTGTAGAGATAAATAGTACATAGAGATTTAATGTACTTTCTATAGCTGTATATCCGTAGTTCTTATATAACTTTTTTTTACGTTTATTTTTTTCCTCCATGAGGGAGAAAAAGAGGCAGAGGAAGAGAGAGAGAAACAGCACCCCCAGCAGGGTCTCTGCACTGCGATCCACCCCCAGCCTTCAGCCTCACAGTGTTCTGTTTGACCACTGTGCCACTGTTTGATCTCTGATCACGTATTTTTCTAGAAAAAGTTTGTAGATTTAAGCTGGCAGTTTAAGCATGTTATTACTTTCTTTAAAATTGCTGGGTCAGCCTGTGGCCTGGTGGTTACATGAGCTGGATCCCATATGCTATCTCTGCCATTTGAGTCCCAGTCTTCATGGCTTGAGAAACATACCAGGTACCTGTGCACGCACGCTCAAAATCCTGAAAAGAGGGAGAGATGGAGGAGAAGGGATTGCTGTGTGACCATTCCTCGTGGGGGGAGCTTCCTTACTTTCTCTTATTCACTGGCAAGCATATGTGTCTTTTGGCAAACGTTTAGTAAAACAGCAAAAATAAGATTATTGATTTTTTAAATTACTGTTTGTTACTCAAAATTATGTTATCGACATGGAATAAGGAATGTGCTGGTGTTATATATTTTCACAGGCTCTCAAATGTCTAACTTTTCAGTATACATTTCACAGAGATCAAACTTACACATACATTGATGCCTTCAATGATGAAGTAGCCTATTTCCAATGTTTTATTATTTCTCGTATGAAGTGATAAATAGACAAATGATAAACAGAAACTTTTGGCCCCCTAGGGATGATGAAAAGAGAGATTCCTAAACTTTGAGGTGGGGAAGGAGTCCTCATATCCTACAGAACACCACTCAAAATGTATGCACATGAGCATAAATGCATCCATGTGTCCTGTATATAATTTCTATAGTCCTCTCGAATCGATGGAATTAATCAGAAAAACATGTCCGGGCCACTTCTGACTAAACAGGATTTTAGGAAATTAATTAAAACCATTTTTAAAAATTGTATATCCACAGGAGGAAGAAGAGCCTCTGCCTACCAAGAAGTGGCCAACTGTGGATGCGTCCTACTATGGTGGTCGAGGTGTTGGAGGAATTAAAAGAATGGAGGTTGGTATCTTTAAAAAAAAATAGAAACTGCAAATCTGGAATATGTATTGGTAGGACTATTAAGCCATGAAAACGTACCTTTTATAATTCACTATCAAAATATCATCCATTTTTACTTATCACTGGATCTTTTCTGGGTCCACTTTTTATTTTTTCCTGTGAAATCATCCCTGCCATTTCAAAACGGTTGAAGAAAAACTGCTTTCATTAGTCAAAGGACTGCATTGATACAATGTCTGAATTCTAAAGCTAGAGACTGTCTCACTATTTTGGAAAAAATTACTGCATAGAACATCAACTTTGAAGAAGCCAGTCACTTAAAGTTGCAACAATGTTCTTCTTTGAAAAGATCCAACAGTTATGTACTATTTGGAGATAAAATGTTAAAATATTCAGTAATCTGGATGACCTTACCACAGATATAGAAGAAGCACATTTAAAACTCCATAGCAGATTTTAGTTACTACTTATGAATTACCATAATTAATATTGCATGTCATTTAGAAAATACATTGAACTTTTAGACTGGCTCAATGAGTGGATTAAAATTGAACTTTCATATAATATCTTACATTAAATGAAGTTGTCTTATCACTACAAAATATCTTTCAAAGCCATCACTTTGAATGAATGAATAATAAATAATTAATGCCATCACTGAGCCCTTAATAGCATGGTAGATAGGCCCGCATCCCATCCCAAGGAGGAATTCAAGGAATTTTCTCAATGACACTTTGATTTTATTCTTTAACACAGACCCTGGCACAACTTCCTTTTTTGGTTTTTGTTTTGGAGAGGTTTTTGCTATAGGGCACGTGCGCTCGCCAGACAGACAGAGACAGAGAGACAGAAAGCGAGAAATCACCCCCCAAGAGGGGATGGCCACACTGCAATCCCTTCTCTTCCATTCTCCTCTCGGGATCTTGGGCACGCACGCACACGTGCCTGGCGTGAGTTTTTAAGCCACCGGGTCCGGGACGCGAACCATGGTGGACTACGTGGGAGTCCAGCGACATAGCCATTATGCTAACTGCTGGTCCCCGGCACAACTTCCTTATTAGTTAACCTTCAGTTTTACTTTGTTTTTTTCTTAAGTTTATTTCCTGAGAGAGAGTGAGAGCATGTGCATACAAGAAAGAGTGAGAGAGACAGAGACAGCCACCCATGACTGTCTCTCATGTTATGATCCACTTTTCCCAGCCTTCCAGCTATTCAGGATGTTGGATGTACACACATCTGGCAGTTTTCAGATTGACTTAGAACCCAAATGCAGTTGGCCATGTGGCTTCCAGCACTGAGTTCAGCATGATACCACCTGTGCCGCTGCAGTTTTCTATCATTACACATTTCTCCTATTGTCATCTTGGCTTTATCGTGTTATTGTCTGCAAAATCAGTCATCTAATTAACAACCTCATAAGTGCTGTAGTGTCCTCTCTTGATACATTTTGGTAAAATTCATACTCCCAAAAAAGAGTTTTTCTTTTTCAGAATAAACTTCACTATTTTTTTTTTAAAAAGCCTGAATATCTGTACATAATTGTCATTACTAAACTGTTTAATCCAGCCACCTGACAGTGATTGTCACTTTCTCAGCCACATTAGATGATAAAACTATACATCCACTTTATTTCAAAAATATTTTTGGTACAAGCAGTTAGCATAATGGCTATGTCGCTGGACTCCCATGTAGTCTACCACGGTTCAAGTCCCGGACCTGGCGGCTTAAACTCACACCGGGCGCATGTGTGCGTGCCCAAGATCCTGAGAGGAGAATGGAGGAGAAGGGATTGTGGTGTGGCCATCCCCCCTGGAGGGTGATTTCTCGCTTTCTGTCTCTCTGTCTCTTTCTCTGTCCTTCTGGTGAGCTCACACACCCTATAGCAAAAACCTCAAAACAAAACAAAACAAAAAATTCAAAATATTCAAGCATCTTGCTGCCAAGAGTCATGGTAAAAAGCATTTACTAGAAGCTATTAAGTTGGTCTTTGAGGAATATATAGGTTTTGTTTTTGTATGTGGATAATTGAGAATCTTGAACAATACAAGAACTTGGCTAAGCTAGTTCTTGCTTGACGAAGAAGGGAGAGTGTGTTATTGTAGACTTGGAAAAGTGGCAAAAGAGTGGACTGGATGTTCCTATGTGTATAAAAAATACTTACTAGGGGACCAGCAGTTAGCATAATGGCTATGTCGCTGGACTCCCATGTAGTCGACCGCGGTTCGAGTCCTGGACCCAGTGGCTTAAACTCAGGCCAGGTGTGTGTGCGTGCGTGCCCAAGATCCTGAGAGGAGAATGGAGGAGAAGGGGTTTCGGTGTGGCCATCCCCCCTGAGGGGGGTGATTTCTCACTTTCTGTCTCTGTATGGCTAGCGCATGTGCCCTATAGCAAAAACCTCTCCAAAAAATTAAAAAAGGAAAAGAAAAATACTTATTAGCAAAACTTTTACATGCAAATATCCACATGTGATCCTTCACAGCTCACTTTTAGTTTATTTGGCTTTATTCCAACATATAAAATGATGTATTATATGTAAGGGGAAAAAAAGGTTTGATAGATTATATTGAAAAACCTGGCTAGGTTTCTCTGGATGGAGTAATTTTCAAGGTGTGCAATATATTTCCTGAATTTTTGGTCTAATTTGTTTGTCAATGAGCACGTACTACTTTATATTCACAATAATAAATTTAATTTCATTTTGAAATCTATACATGCAATGTACCGCATGGGAATGAGGTAAAGCTGTATGTGTATGTGAGCCTTAATCGAATAATGTTCTTGCTGAAAAAAAAAACTAGGAATAATGTCAGATTTTTGTGAGTTAGATATTCTCATGTTCCAAAGACTGAGATCTCTTTCTAAAGAAAAAAATAAGCATGAGGTCCTGAATGGATCATGAGTTAAACGTAGCGTTATTGGTTCATGCTCAACGGAACCAGAGCTTATGCCTATCCCCAAGTAACCCATAATTCTGGTTTCAAGAGTTATAGACTACTAATATATGAAATTATATCAGCAACCCATCTTTTTAAGTTGAAGAAAATTTGAGCAAAAGACTCAGTCAACTTATAATAAATCTTGGCCCATTTTGGCTTTGGATAAATTTGGCTACATTGTATGGAGTATTCTGTGGAAGAGATGGAAATGAGACAACAAATGGCAGAGCAAATGTGGACATTACAAAAGAGACACACAATATATAAAAATACACAATACCATTGAACTGAGAATTAAGCATTATTAAACTCTCGCAAACTTATTTAACCTTGGAGAGGTAAAATAGAAAACATAATCTTTTTAAAAGCATGCCTAATCAAACCAGAAAAGTACTTCCTTTAGTGAAAAACCCTCAAACTGGGGAAAATAAAAGGAATTAAAGAAATTATACGAATGATGAGAGTATCAAATTACAGAACAAATCTTCACAATTAAGGTTATTTTACGTCAGTATAAGGAATTTTACCTAGAATATGTTTCTTAGTCCTCCTTTAAATTAAATATTTAAACACTCTGGTAATGGGAATTTACTGAAAGCTGGAACTGAGCTGATGTTAATAACAGCTGTTAGCACAACTGATCCACATTACCTAATGACTTCAAATGTGTGTTTCTGCCAATTCAGCGTGAAGCTGTTTTTGTTTCTTTCCTCAATTCTGGAATTGCTCCGCTATGATATAACCTCCTAGTCATCCAAATATGCTTTGAAAATTATAGAGTTTCATTGTTTATAATGAAAGCCAAGTAGAATTGGAAGACTTTAGCTATCAAGCTCGCACTTATTGTTTTTTCCTGCATTAAAAAGCTAGAAATATTAATTCTGCTCAGGCTCCCTTTAGCAATCTATCCTTATTATTTTATCTATCTATCATCTATCTATACACACACACATATAAATATATCTATATTATATGTATTTTTATATATAATATGCATTTGCCATGAACAAAAGTTTATGGAAAATACATCTTTTGAGAATATTATGCCTGGATTTCAAAATCTTTGTCCCCAAATAAATAAACTTTTACTTTAATTCCATTTTCCATGAACTTTTAAAGTTTATGTCATACATATAAGTACATATCTATTCATGTATGGGTCAGAACACACATATACATATGTGTGTGTACGTGTGCATATATGTGTGTGTACATATATATATATACACACATATATATGCACACACATTTATATGTATATGTATGTATGAATAGGTCCCAATTCTGGTTCAACTAGCTTCATATTCTTTATCTGAGAATGGCGCCAGTGGTATTTCAAAGAAGAATATGATTACCACTGCTTCTATATCAACTGTGAAGGATAGGCTGGGGAACTGTACATGCTAAAATCTTCCATTTCCAAATGGGTCTAAATTGTATCTACTTATATTTCTACCCTGAATTACTTCTCTGAGTTATGACATTCATATGTTTACTTAATTGTGCATCTCCTTTTGTTTTTGTTTTTTCCTTCAAATTGAGGTTTTACTACAAGGATATGTGTCCAAGTTTTAGAGTTTTTAATTCATTTTAGCTATGTCTTAAGATTTTATAAATGTTAGCTTCTCTAGGTGAAGACACTGATTTGAAAGAGAAGGTCATTTCTTTGGAAAGAAAGCCAAGTGTCTAGCTCTAAAGGTTTAATGGTGTTTAAAACAATTTTAACAACCTCATAAAGAACATTCTAGTATCCTGATCACACTGAAAGATACAGATACATTTTAATGACTCAACAGGGGCCACTTGAAATTGAAAGCCCTTTCTAAAATTGTAGTAAAAAAGGATAAGAACATCTAAGTAAGCTTTATCAAAAAGCTGTGAATGGTTCTTTCTATGGACAGTAATCATCTGTATCCCTACATACTAACTCAGGTCATTAAAATGCTTTAATAAGTCTTTAATTTTTTTTCCTTTGTAAAAATCACTTAAATGTAGTGTTTTATAGTGAGCCCTGGGCAGGTCTTTGGGTTTCTTTTTAGAATACCACTGTCTCATCTCCATCATCTTAATGATGTCCTTGGTCTTTGTAGGACTCCTCACTGCTTCTGGATGGGCATTCTCCAGGGGCCACATCCTAGTCATGTACCCAGTTTGACTCAGAGTTAGCCCTTACCATTTGTTTATTGAAAAGTAAAGAAAACAGGGGCCAGCAAGTAGCATCGTGTTTAAGGCATTAGACTCTTGTATGGTCTACCGCGGTTCAAGTCCTAGACCTGGCAGCTTGAAACTCATGCTGGGTGCATGTGTGTGGGTGCTCAAAATCTTGAGAGGAGAATGAAGGAGAAGGGATTGTGGCATGACCAGCCCCTCTGGAGTATAGGTCCTCATTTTTTTTCTCTCTCTGTCTCTCTGTGTGTCTCCAGTGAGTGCATGCACCCTATAGCAAAATCTCTTGAAAGAAAGAAAACAATCATTTGATTCTGTGGCTTTTCAGTGCCAAGAGTTTTCAGAGAAGGAAATTCCCTAAAACTTGTGGAATTCCCTGGTCTCCCTGATTTTTCTTTCTAAAGTAGAGTTTCTTTTGATTTATGTTCTTCAAGGAAAAATTGATATGTCAAGTAGCCAAACTCAGATGAGCATACTAAACACTGAAAGTTACTTCATAAAGTAACATGTCATAAAAGTAAAGAAAGCTCATATATGAGGAAGAATTAGGAGATACTTATCTTTTTCCTCTGAGAGGTTGCACCAAAGAACCACAGGCTGGGTAAGAGCTTGTTCCTCTGTGACACTTTCTATCTGATCGCAGAATCTTCCCTTTGTCTTAAAGGTTCGTTGGGGTGATAAAGGATCAACTGAAGAAGGTGCAAGGCTGGAGAAAGCCAAAAATGCTGTGGTGACCATTCCTGAAGAAGCAGAGGAACCCGTCAGGCCTAGACCACCTCGACCCAAACCCATACACCAGCCTCCACAGACGAAATGGTACACGCCAATAAAGGTACTCATCCAAAGTTTATGTAACTTAACTTCAACCTCCTAGAAAAACTGTAGTTTTTTTTAGTACCAACCTTCCCCCCCACTTATTTGAAAGAGGACTAAGGTAGATCAAATATTCTTCCATCTTCTACTCTAACAACTGAATACTGTCTTGGAAATCAGAAACCCCAAGATTATCTTCTGTATGTATTTGCTTTAATTTATGCAAGAAATGGGGCTAGAGAATAAGACTTAAGTGTCTTCATTTCATTCATCATTTATTCAGTAAATACAGGTGAAATACCTTCCCTGGGTATTTACAAAGCCCATTTTCTTTCAGGGTCGTCTTGATGCGCTCTGGGCTTTGTTGCGACGACAGTACGACAGGGTGTCCTTGATGCGACCACAGGAAGGAGACGAGGTTTGTATATGGGAAGATGTTGGGAGAGGCCTGACTGCTGGGTCAGTATAATGAAGGTGTGAAGTATAAATAAAGTAATTTTAAAGCCCTTATTACCCTCAAAGAAGGAGTTATTGTCTAGCCAAATTTCTATTAATAGGGCGCTTAATGAATTATTACCTGTTGTTAAAGCACATCTTCAAGTGGGGCCATCAGGTGGTATAGTAGTTAAGGTATGGACTCTTACATGGCCAACCACAGTTTGAGTCCCAGACCTGGTGGCCTGCAGATCACACCATGCACATGTGGCTACATGTCCAAAACCCCAGGTGGAGAATGGAGGAGAAGGGATTGTGGTGTGGTCTTAACTCCTGGGGGGAGTGATTTCTCACTTTCCTCTGTCTGTCTAGCTCTCTCTCTGGTGAATTCACATGCACTATGATAAAAATCTAAAAACAAAACAAAACAAATGCATCTTAAACGTACAGTTTCACAGTCCCTTTCAGGTAATTCATAACAAGTATAGTCATTTGTACACCTACTTTTATAAGCACATTCATCACTTTAGCCTTTGAATTTGAGAACACTGTGTTCTGAGGTTTTACCTGGTGGAATAAACAAACTGGAAATTCATAACTGAAGTCTCTCTTCAGCATTTAGTAGCAATGGGGTCTAGGAAAAATGCCCAGAACTCCAATTTCTTTAGGTGCTTTATATTTTTCCTGCTTTAACAGATGATGTAATCTAATTTCTTAAATATCTGAAAGTTCTTTAGAATAACAAAACATGATAAAAATCTATGACAGTGGGATACATATATGCACACACACATGCATACAAACATACATGTGTGCATGTATGTTTTTCTCCACCAGGAAAACGAGCTTGAAGCTTTTTTTTTTGGTTTTGTTTTGGAAATTTGGCTAGAATCTTTCTAGTTCTATAATTTCTTTAGTATATTAGCATCATTTCCTATCATACTGATGTAAAAAAATTGTTAAAAGCTTTTTATAAAAACAATGGGTGGGTTTGGATAAGGGACACAATTCTGTTTATACTACTAGGATCATTTCATTGTATGCCCATGTGATCATTATTGTTTTCACAAGGGATGAATTCATACACTTCCGATCAGAGGACTTTAGGCTATTTTTTTTAAGGAGGAAATGATTAATTAATACTTATCGTTCAGTGCCAAGCTAAGTTTTATTTAGTGTTACATGGTTTTAGCTTACTGTTTAAAATACAAGGAGGCCTAAATCTTAAAATTTTACTTCTATGAAATGAAGGTGATTTAAAAAAACATCTCAGTTCAACCAGCTAGGAAATTTAATTTGAGAATGTAGTCCTGGAATTTTTCCAGTAGATCATTTACTCTTTTTTAGGACCATTGGTAGAGAACTGGTTGGTTTATAAAGAATCCTCTTATTGGATCATTGTGTTTCTTATTAGAAATGTCTTATGTAATGAGATTTGTGCCTCTGTTTAAAATCATGTGTGAGCTGGAGTTCTTCTTCTGTAACAACATATAATAATTCTTCCACTACAACATATTAGACTTTCACTTTAGTTTTTTTCATTTTTCTTATAGAACATATGCACATGCCAAAGTAGAGAGAGATAGGCAGAAAGAGAGAGAGGGAATATGAATCCCTCGAGGGGAATGGCCATGCCACAATCCCTTCTTTTTCATTCTCCTCTCAGGATTTTGGATATGCACACACATCACCCAGTGTGTTTTTTAAGCCACTGTATCTGGGATTCAAATTGCTCAGTCGGCTATATGGGACCCAACAGCCTTAACCATACACCATCAGCTAGCCCCACTTTATAAATTTTTAAATGGTTTTCATGTACCATCTGAGTTTTCTCTGGGTTAAACATTAGTTCATTTGTTTAATAATTTCATTTTATTAAGTGCTGGGTATTAAGCTAGTATCAAAGATGTACTAGCCAGCAAAAACAGACAGTGATCCTAGCTAATGCTTTATGTTCTTTTAGTTATCATGGTTAAAATTTAGTTTTTCATCTTTCACCCTTCTATTGATTTTGATTCAATTCAATAATTTATAGATTATAAATACACACAAGTAAAGGGCAGGTACAAACTGTAGCCTTTGCTATTAAGAAATCTAAATTTGGGAAACAAGACACACATACAAAGGTAAGATTTATTCTAGAATGTGATTTGCGTACCTGTAAGGGCATAGAAGAAGAATGATGAACTCTTCTTGAAAGGATTAGGGAAAACTTCTTCAAAAATATAGGCTTTTTATCTTTGAAAATGGGCAGGGTCTCAACAGGTGAAGACAGAATGACATTTCCATGTCTGAAGTATCATGTGAAAATTACTGAGGCTGCCAAGCACACAGTGATTAGTGTATTGCTAGATAACCTGGGCACTGGAGGGTAAATCAAGAAAGACTGGTTGGGAATCTTTGGGTAAATCAACATATCTGATTTTTTTAAAATGATACATACTAATTATTCATTTAGTCAGTCAACAGATTTTTATGTAGTGCCTAACATATACCAGGTACTTTTGTGAGCTACCAGATAAATTATTATTATTTTTTTAAATTGACATATAATATTGGGTTATCAGAAAAGTCATGATGCATGATTGTATAGAAAAACATAAAAAAAAAAACATCATGACTTTCCTGAAAACTTAATAATTATGTGTATCTATAGGGTATAGTGTGATTTTTGATACATGAATACATGTCATGATCAAATCATGGCAATTAACAGCATATTTAGAACCTCAAACATTTATCATTACTTTGTGTTGGAACTATTCAAAATTCTCTCTTCTAGCTTTTTTGAATTAGAAAATAAATTGTTAACTCTAGTCACCGAACTGTATTAGAACACTAGAAGTTTTTTGAGACGCCAGCTTAGTTTAACATTCTTTTTAAATGTTTAGTGCTAAATGACCCACATGTTGCCCCACTAGTTTATGTTCTTACTTATTTTTCCATGATTAAAGAATAACAATTTAATTTTCATTATTTTAACCATTTTCTTTGATCTTTAGCAGTTTAGTTACAATTTTGTCTAAGATAATTTTGAAGCCTTTTATGCTAATTCTTGAGGTCAGAATGTTTGGAATTCAGACATTTTCAGATTTTAGGAATGTGCTAGAGTCTATATTATCATTCTGTTATGTGAAACAGCATTTCTTAATCATGGTATTCAGACATTTTGCTATTATATATTGATATTAATATATTAATGAGCATCTCCAATCATGCTGGACATTTCACTACTACATATTAGCATATTAATGACACAGCGGGATAAATAGAGACTGATATTTTCAAGTTAGTTCAGTTAAGGTTTTGCTTCCAGATGAATTTTGGTAGAAAACATCAGATAAAACTTTCAGATTTCAAAGGTTTTGGATTTCAGAGGTATAAACAAAGATCATAGACCTTTACTGTGTGAGATTGACTAAACCCACTTTCTCCACTCTATGCTGTGTACTTGATTATTTTCCTTTTGTTCATTTTTACTTAAATGCAGGACTTTATGCTTAGTAACATTGATTGTTACTTTGATAGATTTTTCTCATCATGTATGTATTATGATCCTTTGCAGTTTGACTTAATCTTTCATCATCACATCTATTTGCTGATTTTTGTCCCTTATTTCAAGCCACTGTGAGAACTTTGGTGTGGCCATGCATGAGATTATTCCCTATAAATGAACACTCCATAGTGTCCATAGATATTCTGATGGTAAGGCTGGGAACTTGCTCAATAGTACAACCTCATTTTACTATATTATTGACAAGGATAGTCAAAACCTTTTGTTAAATTCTTTGCTGAATTTAATGTATATTTATGTGTTTTACTTATGTATATTTATGTATTCTACCATATACCCAAACCAACCAGTCAAAATTATTTGCTCAAAAAAATCAAGCAAGCTGGGCATGACTTGCTCTTGTGATCCTATATTTCTTATTATCACCCATTTATAATACTTATTATTTTTTAGACTAGGTAATATGTCAAGTTTATGGTTACCAGTCTTTGGACAACTAGAGAAATCTTTGCCCCTGCTTTTATTTTCCATCTTCACATATTAAGAAGATGTGAATTTATGTCAATATCACGTCGTCCAACAGATCTTCTTTATTTGATAGTGTTCATTTCAATATAAACTCCTTATCTAACACATTATAACCTGTATTTTTCCAAAAGTAAAAATCATAGACTTACACAGCAAAAATCACTCCAATATTTAATGAATTGGCTTCCTGTGCATTATTAGGACAACTGAAAGGTTCCAAAATTTTTAATATTTTTTTATGTGATTATATTATGTTTTAGAAAACCATCCTATTGTTTTGGTTTCACGGTCTTTAGAGTGCTTCTCTTCTTTCCTTTTTCCTTCATTTCTTCTTCCCTTTGATCTATGCATTTTTTTCCTCCTTGTTTCTTCTTAAACACATTTATATCCACTCTGCTTCTGTGTGCAACTTTGCCCATTTTTTTTATATCAATTTAGACATTACTTAACTACCATGCTAATTTTCAGTTGTATTCTTTTGAATGAATGAGTGAAGGCTTCAATCTCCCTATTCTTATCTTATAAGCACAGTAAATATCTTTATTGACAAAGGCAGCCATCTGACTCTGATACTTTGGCCAAAAAAAAATCTGTGTCAATCACAGCACACTGAATCATAGTAAATATTTTGGTGAATTTTATTTGTAAGTGTCTACAAAAAATCGATAATATAACACATTATTATTAAAAAGTAATATTTAGCTATTTTAAATAAAATCATATTTGCATGGTGCAGTAACATAGTCTGTACTGAGCCTCTAATATTCCTCAAATTTTATTTCTGTTTTATAAAAGAGCATATAATATTTCTTAAATTCCAGTTTTTGGGGGAGTTTTGTATTTATCTTATTTTTTTGTTTGTTTTTGTTTTAGGGTATCTTCTATTTGGGAAACTTAAAGCAATTGACTTAGTGAAAATATGATGACCTAGAGGCAGAAATAGTATCAGGAATTTAGAATATATTTGCAACAACTAATTTCGATGCATGATATTAAAGAGATAGTCTGCTTTGGTAATCCTTTATCTATGCCTGAGAAAAAGATCATGGCTCAATAGTACCTTTACTTATTGTGGCTAGAGAGTTAAGCTCAGAAATTAAACCGATTGAACCTTACGATTTTTACTGATTTAGTTTTTATAGACATGGTTTATTTCAGAGGATGACATGAATAGAGGAAATTAAAATCTAGGAGACTAAGATGATCAAGTGGTCATGTAGTATATCCTGGTTTTCTTTAAATGTTAATCTATCTATTTTTATACTTGTTTGAAGAAAGGGAATAATGAATAGACCTCAAAGTATGTGTGTTGTGGGTGTTGTTTTCCAGGTATGCGAGGGCACAATCACTGAATGAGAAGTTAGTCTGTGAAGGTTTTGTTGCTGTTGTTGTTAGCTGTAGGTTGTCACACACACTTATGATTGGGCTTCACCATCCTGTATTTGCTAACTTGCCTCCTGAAACTAATTAATACTTGACTAAACCAAGTGTTGAACTCAGACTAATTCATGAAAGATTTTATATGGTGCTCATTGTCCTTTGAAAATGTGTACATCTCTATTTCAACACATCTGTTTTTCTAGTAAATTATGTCATTTGATATTACAAAATTTGTAAATAGTTTTTCTCAGCTTAGAGTAGATACTCTGATTCCTTCTAAAGTCTGTCTATGCATAGCAAATAATTCTTTGGAACAAAAATTATTGGCTATGAAGCCAATGCTTTTCAAAATAAATTTTCTTAACATATACCTTGGTGAATATATTTTGCAAATAATTTTATTTTCCTGTGCTCATAAATATTTGAGTTTCTGTATACACATGCTTCCTTTTTTAAAAGAAGTATTTGTATAGGTACAGGAATGGTGTGTGAGCTCGTATACAATGTACAAAA
The DNA here is from genome assembly GCA_026018925.1 of Tupaia tana. Taxonomy (NCBI): domain Eukaryota; kingdom Metazoa; phylum Chordata; class Mammalia; order Scandentia; family Tupaiidae; genus Tupaia; species Tupaia tana. The sequence continues at coordinate 25,031,574 of JAKSZU010000017.1, forward strand.
TTTGCACATTGTGGAAATTAAGATGACTTTGGACAATTTTTTTAGTTGTTAGAAATGGATATGGTTTGCTTTATATTGTCAGGAAATAAATGAGAAGCCAGTCTTATGACTGAATTTTAAAAGAACAGTCACAGGCCTTTTTTCTTTTTAAAATGCTAAACAAACTTTCTGCTGCTTAAGAGACAATAAAACACAATTGTTTTCAGGTTGTGGCTAATGGTTCCAAGTAACAACCTCTGCCTAGTCAACAGCATGTTTTCCACCTTGGAAAACAATCTTGTCATTTATTTATAAATTGTTTACTGCAGATTCTGCCTCTTGAGAGTTTAGTTTAATAAACAAATCAGCAAACATCGAACTCAACCCAGAGTCACGCACATTTACTCTGCAAGTCTCGTCACGGTGCATTTCAAGCCAAATGCTCTCCTTTTATGGCTCTGAGGCCGCACTGGGCTCATTTGCGGAAGAATTCACTGCTGAATTGAAGTCCTTGATCAAGTAATTGAAGTTCAGGCATAAAGTATCAAAGCGGCACGAGAAATCTCTCGCTCGGTCCCTCGCTCCCGCTACCTTGCGCACGCCAGCTCCTGCCGAGGTGGCGGGGTCCTCCGGCTCACGCAGGCCGGGCTCGGGCTTTGATTGCGGCTGGAACTCCTCCGAGTCATGAATGTTTCAGCGCACGGCGCGCGAGGTTAGGGCCGCGCGTCCAGGTGTAAGCTAGCAGGTTGTCGCCGACATCTGTTTGCAGCAGCGGCAGCGGCCTCCCCAGCCCGCAGCGAGCGGCCGGATTGTCAGCGGAGGTAGTTGAGAGCGGCAGAACCGTTTTGGTCTCACACTCGCTGCCTGGAGGCCTGAAACACCAAAGGTAGGAGCGGGGGTGGACACAGCTGCGCTCCGAAACTTGCCTTAGGCACAAATAAGAGATCTAATGTAGTTTGACTCCGTTGCGGTGGGGAGATGAGGACAGAAAGCCACTTCAGAGACAACTTAGCGCTGCAACATCTGCCGCCAAGTTTCTAGGGAGTGACAGGGGACAGCAGGTACAGATCGAAGTCTCCACATAAACAACCTCCATTAAGCCCTGGACTCTTTTGAAGGGCCTCCATCAAACATGCCAGAGTCCGCAGCAGGAGTTTGTTTGGTTTTCAAAGCAGTGTTTTGGTTTTTATTTTTTTTTCCCTTCAATAACAAGGTAATTTATAAATGATGCATGACCATGCGTTCTTCTTCTTTATTTGAAGAGAGTTAGAAAAGCAGAAAGGCAAAGAAAGAAGAAAGCACAGCCCAAGTTTTGGAGTTGTTCCACAAGCCGATGAAATCTCCTAGGAGCTTTTTGGCTGTCCTGAGGTTATGTTAACCTTCAGAGGACAGCCGGGGCAGATGTGCTGCAGTAGAAGAATCCTGGTGGCACCCCAGCCACCGTCCCTTTTTAAATTTATAGCGTAAGGTTTCTTATTACATGGAGGTGAAATCAAATCAGATTTTTTTTTCAAATGAATGCAATTTTTCAGTTAAACAAAATTTAGCAAGTTGAATTGCCTACTCTTTCTAAAGTCTTTATACTTCAAGTTGAATATTAAAAATAATGCTTTAAGTCAAGTACTAGGAGCAGTGGCCTGGGACAGACATTAGCGGCTAGTAGTTTTCCTCAGATGGTGGTGAAACTGGGAACTTAGTATATGGTGAGTTTTCAGTTAGGCCAAATGCACTATGTTGAGGCGGCTTTGGTTCATTGCACAGATACTACTTTTTGAAATGACTGATGACAGATGTTTTTTGAAATGTCCATTTTGAAAGACATAGTCTCAGACCTCTAATTTTTAAAAGTGGTCAGAAAAACAAATTGAAAATGTAGGTAGCCCAAATTTAAAAGGTTCCAGAGAAGTGTGATAACCTCAAAGGCAAAGGATTTAGACTTGACCTCTCATTTGCATTTCCATCTCTAGTTCTAGATTTATGTTCATGCCTCTGCCAGTCCTGACTCTTTTTCTTAAGGGTTATTTTTTTTTCTTCTGTGAGTGAGAAATGGATGAAAGGAGAGCGAGATGGAGAAGAAGAGGTGGTGTGTGACCATTACCCATGTGGGGTACTTTCTCTCTCTCTCAAGCAAGCACACAAACCCTCTAGAGAAAAAAAATTTTTTTTAAACAACCTTTTATTTCAGTCTAATTGAATCAACCCTGGTACTTTCATACATTTTTTTAATATTAAAATGAAAGTAAAATATTGAAATGTTCTAAACTGTAAACTCATTCTTTACCTTTTACTTCTCTAAGATCTGAAATTTATTATATGCCTTTATAGATCAATTATGATGTGACAACACTGGGAAAAAATACAATTAAACTTTTTTGCCTTTTATATTACCACCAATATCTTTATTTCTTTCTTGCCTTATGTTTCAAAACATTCTTAAAAAATCACTATATATACTGTTTAAATTAATTGCAGTGATTTACTTGAGTATGTACATGTTCAAAAGAATTTTTATTAGAATAACTCATGTTGTGGACATGCCATTATTTATAAAATGTTTCTTTTATTATTATTATTATTATTATTATTAAACTGGTAAGTGCACTCGCTAGAGAGAGAGAGAGAGAAAAAAAAAGGGAGCATGAGAAATCATCTCCCAGGGAGTTGTTTACACTGCAGTCCCTTTTCCTCCATTCTCCTCTTGGGATTTTGGGTACACATGCATGCACACACGGCTGCAAGACTCCCAACTACATAGTCGGCCATACGGGATCCAGCACCTTAAATACCACTCCACCTGCTGGCCCCCAAATATGTTTAGTTATTACTCAACACATAACAATTGTGCATATTTATGGACTGCAAGATAGTTCCATACATGTACAAAGTGTATAAGGATTAAATCAGGGCAATTAGCATATCATCATCTCAAACACTTATAATTTCTTTGTGTTGGAAGTGGTCAAAATTTCCTCTTCTAGGTATTTTGAAATATATAGTAAATTATTATTAACTATAGGCACCCTAGTGTGCTGGAACACTAGACCTACAATCCCACTGACTGCTTTAGGAGTGTATATACACGTACAAGTGTATAGGATATGTTTAACATAAGGTGTGTGCGTATATGTGGCCTAGTGGTTAAAGGAACCAGGTCCCACATGACTGAATGCACAGTTCAAGTTTCAAACCTGGTGGCTTGAAAAAACACACAGCATGCATGTGTAGGCTTGCCCGAAATCCCAGCAGGATGGAGACAGAGAGAAGGGATTGTGTTGCGACCGTGCCCTGTGAGGGGGTATTTTCTCTCTCTCCTTCCCTCTGTCTCTCTTTGGTGAGCACACATACTCTCTGGCAAGAAAAATATGTTCTCAGTGTGTATGTTATCACTAATGTCTGTCTGAGTGGAAAGTGACAAATTCATGAAGTAGAGTATGTTTTAGATACCGTTTCCTATTTTAAATAAACCATCTCTTGGTTATGTGCTGAAGCTGTCAAAAATGTTGACTCTTTCTGATTTCCTGAAGTAAAGTGCAGAATTACCAAAAGATGATTTTCTTTCTTCAAAGAACATATAATAGGATTTAGGTAATTAAGTGCCCCCTTCCACCGTGCACACACGGTCCAGACTTTATTTGCTATTTAGTGGCATTGTGTGTGTGTGTGTATATATATATATATATATACACACACACAATTCATAAGGTTAGGATTAAAATGAACCCTTTTTATTTCAAAGGATTACACAATTTTTTTCTTATGCTTTTTTAAAAAATTAAAGAAGTTGCAACTCTTTTCCAATGTAAAATCATTTTCTTCTAGGGACCAGCAGATGGCGTAATGGTTATGTCACTGGACTCTCATGCAGTTGACCATGGTTTGAGTCCAGGACCTGGTGGTTTAAATTCACACCAGGCACGTGTGCGTGCGTGCCCAAGATCCCAAGAGGAGAATGGAGGAGAAGGGATTGTGGCATGCCCAACCCCCCAGGGGGTGATTTCTTGCTTTCTGTCTCTCTGTCTCTCTCTGTCTTTCTGGCGAGTGCACAGGCCCTATAGCAAAAACCTCTCTTAAAAAAAATTTATTCTGTGATACATATCACATCCCTCTTTTAAAAATCTCTTTTCACTTAGAAACTGTAGAGAAAAAGGATATTTCTAATTTCCTGACCTTCCTGTTCCTATGATGCTTCTTAACAAGCAGGTTAGTGTACTGAAAATAATGCACACACCACTTTCATGGTCTTGCCAGTACAAAGCATACATTTTTTGAGTCAAAATTAGGTATTTTAAAATAGTTTTTAAAATTAAGCACTGTTTCTTTCTTAAAATAAGTTTCTTTACTGGAGCTATTTCTTGACAATATTATTTTTTAACATTTTTTAAAATGAATTTAGTTTATTTTTTACTCATATACTTTAAAAAGCTATCCTAGTGAGGACTGGATGCATACACACAAACACACATCTCATGTTTTCATTGCCTAACAGAGTTGGTAAGTCTAATACCTATTTGAATAAAAAAAAATCTAAATACATAGCATACTGATCAAAAGTACTAGAATAAAAAGATTACTCTCTGATTATCTTTCTCTGAGTTTTTCTGAAACTCTTTCATTTCTCTCTCTTTTTCTACCGCCTAACCTTGATTGATTCCTAAGCTTTAACCCTTGAGCTTCTGTTCCACGTCTCACGTTTCTCTAGAGAGCACAAAGACAGATTTTCACTGCCTCATTATCAGCATTAGACACATCAGTCTTAGATCTAACTCTGTCTTCCATCCTGAACTCACTTGCATGTCTATGAGAGTTTATGCCGTTTTCCACCTGGACTCCCTACTGTCACTGCATTATCTGTATTTAAAGGGAAGTAACCACATTCTTCATGTATAAGGAATTTTATTTCAAATTTTAGTTATATAAGTCTTATTTCAGTCATCTACTCTGGCCTTCATCTGGTGTGTCTAAGTGGAGGCTCCACAGACTTAACCATATCATCTCAGTGCCCACAAGTCCGCAAACAGGGCCACGATGATCCAACTGGGGTCAGGTGTCCCATGCCACCAAACAACATCGTTACCTATAGTAAGTAGGAGATAATGATTCAAGGAACTGAATGGTGTATATTAATGTCACCTAAGTTTGATTAGAATTAAGAATAAAATCAGCTTTTGATAAACATATATATTAGGTCTTAGTAATTTCTAAGAGAGAACATCCTTGGGCTTTGCAGAATTTAAACATTTCTGTTATCATTACTTATTATTGAAACTTCATGACTCTTGCCCGAAACTAAGCTACTGAGAAAAATAACAGAAAAATTTAGAAATTTGACAAATTTGAATTATTTCCTAAAAAGAACCACCAAGGGTACCAATATAAAAATATATGTTGATGGGTTGATTACTTGCTTGCTAGAGGGTACGTGCGCTTGCTAGAGAGAGAGAAACAGAGAGAGAGACAGACAGAGACACACAGAAAGGGAGAAAGTGCCCCTGAATGGGGTATGATCATGCTGCAATGTCCTTTCTCATTCACCCATCCAGTTGGGATTTGGGGCATGCATACACACATGCCTGGCATCTTTTTCAAGTTGCCAGGACCTGAATTCAAATCATGATTGGCCATTAATCACCAAGCTTTAGTGATGATTACAATCATATTCTATAAAATATTACTTATAAATATTATAAATATATGTATAAATATTTATAAATAAAAGTATAAATATTATTTATAGAAGCCAACAGGTAGTGTGGAGGTTAAGGTCCTGAATTCTGCATGGCCAGCTTTGTGGTTTGAGTCCCAGACCCAGTGGCTTGAGAATCGGGCCAGGTGTGTGTGTGTGCGTACCTGCTTGCCCAATAGCCTGAGAGGAGAGTGGAAGAGAGGGGATTGTGGTGTGACCATCCCCCTGGGGGTGATTTCTCACTTTCTCTTCTCTCCGGGGAGTGCACATGCCCTGTAGCATATATTTATACACACACACACACACACACACACACACACACAAAAAACACATTATTTATATAGAGCTAAAATGTGTCATTTTTACATGATGATTAACCCTTTTTTTATTGAAGAGATTTTTGCTATAGGATGTATGCGCTTGCCAGAGAGACAGAGAGAGACAGAAAACAAGAAATTACCCCCCAGGGAGGATGGCCACACTGCACTCCTTTCTCCTCCCTTTTCTTGGAATTTTGGGCACGCAAGCAGAGGCGCCTGGTCGGGGACATGAACCACGTTTGATACGTGGGAGTCCAGCATTGTAACCATTCTGCCATCTGCTGGTCCCACATGATCATTAATTCTTAAGCTATAATTAAGTCTACTAAATATTTTCTGAATAATAAGAACATGACAATCATTTTCGGTTAGGTTGGATTCTGAATAGATGAACACTTACGATTTTTATTCTCTTCATGAGAATTGTTTTTTGATGGCAGTCATACTTTCTCTCTCTCTCTCTGTGCATGTGTGTAGAACAGATTCGATTTTTGTTTTATATCTGATCCAAGAAGCTTTCAGTGATTGGACTTCTTGTGAGATCATAAACTGTTTAAAAAGTTTATTCATTTCTTCCATGAGACAGACAGGCAGTGATGGAGAGAGGACCCCTAACAGGGTCTTCACACTGAGATCTACCCCTGGCCCAGCCAACCTGGATCGAGGGAGAATACAGGGAGACCACTCAGGACACGAACTCAGGACTTTTCCAGTTACGTTATTGCCATGTCACTGGGACTGGCCAAGACTATATATTTCAGTGTCAATCAGCTTCTTGCATAATCATCGTGCAGGCTTATATGTGGCTTACGTTAGCTCTGCGTGTTTCATTAGTCCAATTTACAGAAATCCTGCTTCTACACAACAGAGAGAAGGCTGGCAATTTAATTCAGTTTCCACTCTCCAGAAGAGGTGTGACAGCTTAAACTGTGTGCTCCGAATCCAGATTTATGAACTAGTCCTGTGCTCTTAACTAGATTAGTTCCTTTTCTATTAACTGCTTAGAGTAGGGCAGCTGTCTGAGCTGTTGGTTGTAAATTGGCTAACATCTACTTCGCTGATCTCTGGTACAAAAGCAGCAGATAACAGGATCAAAGTTTCAGGACTAGGGTTTTCACTATCTGAAATGAACACAGAAGGATTGGTAGAGGGGGAGACTACAGAGAAGTGAGGAAGTGTTACACTGGGGAAAAGGGGTTGACTCCTGTCATTAATCATAATTAATTGCCACGAGTTTTAAATCTGAGTTGTTAAGAGTGAATTTAAACCCTTAAGACAGTCCCTACTTGGACCTCAACTGCTCTTTCATGAGAGAAGTTTAGAAGAAAACACTGTGTATGTTCATATTATATAAATATTTTCATTAACATCTTTTAGACATTTTCCTAGGTTAACATTCAGGCCTTCACCTTTTGGCAGTTATTGTAGGACAGTTAGGAATGATAGACAAGTAACAATAAATCCAAATAAAATCCCTAGGTATAGCTACCGCAGTAAATCTGAATAATATTACTTTCATGTTTACCAGCATACAAAATATTTCATTGAAGAGGAGCTGTCAGATTATGGGGTGAAATAGAAGGAGGGGGAATCAGGACAGCGGAAAAGGAAAGAAAAGAGCAGGAAAGAAGGATGAAGGGTGGGAAAGAGACAGTTCTCTGAGAAATTTATAGGCAATAGGAAAATGAAGTGTTTATTTAAATAAAGGATTAATCATATGTTTTAAGGTAGTATATTCCACATTTGCAGCCTTAATCACCTGAAATTAATCTGACTGAAACTCAAAATAACTAAACAGTCTTTTCTTAAAATTTAATTTTTTTCCCCTATGTTCCTTCCACTCGTGTTTGTCTGGTTAACCTTCCTTTAAAGTGTATGTTATTTTTCTGTGATGTTATTCAAAGTGAAATTTCAACTAACTATATTAATTATGATTATTTTGCTACTGAAAAGTGGTTTGTAATTCTTCAAGTGAAACTTAAAACAACAGAGACCAGCAGATGGCATGGTAGTTAAGGCACTGGACTCCCACACAGCCAACTGCAGTTCGAGTCCCAGACCTGGTGGGTTGAAAATCATGCCAGGCATGTACATGCCTAGAATCCCAGGAGGAGAATGGAGGAGAAGGGATTGCAGCATGCCCACCTGCCCAGGGGTGATTTCTCACTTCTCTCTGTCTCTCTCTATGAGCACATACACCCTATGGCAAAACCCTTAAAACAAAACAAAACAAAACAAACAAAAAAAAAAAACTACAGGGGCCAGCAGGTGGCAGAGTGGTTAAGGCACTGGACTCTCACATGGCTGTCCACAGTTTGAGTCCTGGACCTGGTGGTTTGAAATACACCAGGAGCATGTGTGTGTGTGTGTGTGTGCCCAAAATCCCAAGAGGAGAATGGAGGAGAAGGGATTGTGGCATGGCCATCTACCCAGGGTGGGGGTGGGGGTGGGGGTGTGATTTCTTACTTTTTCTCTCTGTCTCTCTTTGTGTCTCCAGCGAGTGCACATGCCCTATAGCAGAAATCTCTTGGGGAAAAAAATATATATACACAAAAAGCCAAATAGGGCTAAAAGTTTCAGAAATATGATTTTAGGATTTTATCTCATGATCTTCATACATTTGGACAAAAAAGAAAGGTTGGTAATGAAAATATATGACATACTAAGTTATTATTTTTTTTTTCATACTTTTATTTTGCCTCTGATAAAGTGAAGAAAATCCTGGTAGCAGGGTTAAGTTAGTGGCTTAGATATTATTGTCTACAAGTTTAAAAAGACAAACTTTCCTTTGAAGTATGTTTCTTCTGTACAGCAGCATTTTCTTCCTTTTATGATCAGCTTTTAGTATAAATAGAAAGAAAAACAAAAATTAGATAGTCCTTACTTAGTTTAATGTGTCTGCTTATTTATTTTTATACATAGTAACTCTTTGAGATGTGAACACATGCAGGGGCCAAGAGCTTAGATTTTAATTTGTAAACTGGAGAGCCTGTGTAAGTTTCCATCTGGGCAGTAGCACAATCCTAAAGAAATTAGACTCTTGAGTGATTCTCAAATAACTTTGTGATGGGAGGGGCCAAGTGGTGGTACAGTGGTCACACAACCAGACCCACATGGGGAAGGATGTGGCTTTGTGTCCTGGGGCTTTCCTGAGCTTGCTGAGTGTGCACCAGGGCCATGGCCTAGTCTGGCTGACACTGGAGGGTGGACTGAGTGTGAGGACCTATTGCAAGTGCCCATCTGTCTTTTTCTCTGTCTTTTTTCAAAGGAGAAATAAGAAAACTTAACAATATTTGTCTGATGAGAGTAGGAATAATGTGTTTTTCTGTATAGCTTAGCCCTATACAATGTTTTGATGTTTGTGTATTGTCTTTCATCGCGGGTCACAAAAGGAGCCACGTAAAAATTATGATACAGCAGATTTGGCAGATTGTTAAGTGGTTTAGTGGATTCATAGATAAAAAGACACTTTTTTCTAGAAATCTTTTTTTTTTTTTTAAAGAGATTTTTGCTATAAGGTGCATGCACTTGCCAGGGATACAGAGAGACAGAAAGTGAGAAATCACCCCCTGGGGGGGATGGCCACAGGGCAATCCCTTCTCCTCCATTCTCCTTTCAGGATTTTGGGCATGCACATACATGCACCCGGTGTGAGTTTTAAGCCGCCAGGTCTGCGACTCAAATCACGGTCAGCTACGTGGGAGTCCAGTAACATAACCATTATGGCATCTGCTGGTCTTGCTGTCTTTTTTTTTTTAGATTACTAATTTAGCTTCAAATTAAGAATAGCCAGGAATTCATAGCTTTAGATATTTTTCAAGACCCTGTTCCTTTCAGAAGTATTTAGGTAGATCACGGAAGGTCATACTTTAGATACTGCACTGCTTGTATGCGTGTGTGTGTGCACACGTATGTGTGCGTATGCATGTGTACACTCAGCTTTATCAATAGGTACTGGTCATTAAGTATCTTCTGTGTCAGCTATGCTTAGCTATATTATCTCATTTTGTCTTAGTGTAGGAGTTTAGGTGTCATATTATTTCCATTTTATAGATAAAGAATATGAGACCCAGAGAAGTTTAGTGAATTCCTCAAGGTTACATTGCTGAAGAGTAGCCCAAGAAGGAGGAAGTAGCTTATATAGTCTAGAAATTGCAAGCTGGTTACTAGGTTGGAACAGGAGATTGGGAGTCGGAAGGTGGGTTCTAGGAGGGCGGCCCAGGGAGAGCCGGTCCTGCAGCCGTGGGTGGGCGTCGTATCAGAAAGGACTCTCCGCTGGGAGTCCGGGAGCTTCCATCTTCAGATTGTCATTGGTTAGCTTCAGCCGCAGATTTCCTAATCTCTGTGTTCTCAGTTTTCTCATTTGTGTATAAAGACATAAATTATCACAAAGATACCTTTGAATTCTAGCAGTCTTGTTTTTGTTTTTTTGTTTTGTTTTGTTTTGTTTTGTTTTTAACTAATTCCAACCAAGCCAGCTCCATGAAGATGGAACTTTTCCTGTTATGCTCAGAAGGGTACTCTCAGGACCCTGCCCATCCCCTCTCACAGGGCAGGCTTTAATCATTTTTTGAATTTATTTTTCCCATGTTTTTTACTGACAGATATTAATTGTACCTATTCATTAGCTCATGATTATTTTAAAAATTTAACTCTATTTATTTATTTTAATTTAACCAGAGAGGGACAGAGAGAGAGAGAGAGAGAGAAAGCCACCGGGTCCAGGACTTGAACTGTGGTTGGCCATGTGGGAGTCCAGCGCCCTTAACCACTACACCACCTGTTGGCCCCAGCTCATGCTTATTTTTTTTTTTTTTTTTTTTTTTTGGAGAGGTTTTTCGCTATAGGGCGCGTGCGCTCGCCAGACAGACAGAGAGAGACATAGAGACAGAAAGCGAGAAATCATCCCCCAGGGGGGATGGTCACGCCGCAATCCCTTCTCCTCCATTCTCCTCTCGGGATCTTGGGCACGCACGCACACGCACCCGGCGTGAGTTGTAAGCCACCGGGTCCGAGACGCGAACCGCGGTCGACTACGTGGGAGTCCAGCGACATAGCCATTACGCTAACTGCTGGTTCCCACATGCTTATTTTTGATGAACAAAAGAATTTATGCAGGTTACAAGTCTGGTTTATTATTTACAAATATATTTAATCTAATTCATATTTTTAGTAATTAGACATTGCATGTGGCCATCAACAATTAATAAATATATGTAAACATTTTACAAGTTGCTATAACACTAAAAGAGTCTCTTCTTCACAAGATTCTGAAATATGATTGAGTGTGCCGATACCATGATTCTAGATCCATAATGGGTATCTGGCTACTGTCACAGTTTAAAATAAATGGAAAACAACTGCATATGGAAGAAAGTAAAGAGGATTTAGTAGATCAATATATTTCAATTTTATGCCAGTTTTCTCTCCTTTAAACATTTGTCCATTTCTTGGTGATTTTCTTCTTTTTAAATAAAGGAGAGGAAATGTGAATGTGTAATATTAGATTATCTGTATTGTATTTTTGATACATTGCCTCTTTCTGTCTTGTGTCACAACTGCATAGTAATTTAAACACCAGCTTTTGTTTTATTTAATACTGCTACAAACAGAGAAGTACTAATGTGTTCCTGTCATTAAATATATATAGATACATGAACTGTTCTCCCATTGGGTCACGCTGAAATTGATTTTCCAGCTTGGGCTAACAATAGTGGACAAATGTTAAATGAAAATCAATGACTTTGATTTAAATCAGCTAAATACACTCCTTTTATTAAGTGGTCTTTTTCCCTTCAGCTAACTAGATGACAAATAACACTTGTCTAGCCTCTGACCTCTACCCTTTAAGCTTCTAACAAACCTCTAAGGACAGTGGTTTAGTCATAATCTCATCTCATCTTAGACTTATTTTTGATCAATGAGATGAAAGTATATTTTAGATACTGTTCAGAAACTTTTTTAAATCCTGAATTAATATTATTTGAATCACAGATTCTTAGGCTCTTAATGTTTCAAACATATATCAGAAATGTTTTGTTAAGAATAGAAGGGGAGGGGCTGGCAGGTAGTGTGGCAGTTAAGGAAGCTAGACTCCCACATGATCAACCGCGGTTTGAGTCCCGGACCCGGCAGCTTACTTTCGCACCTTCCCTTTCTCTCTCTCTCTCACTCTGTCCCTCTCTGATCAAATTAATACAATTGAATAAATAAATAAATAAAGTTAAAAGAATAATGCTTAAAAAAAAAAAAGAATAGAAAGGGAATAGAAATAGCAAAGTGTCAGGCCAGCTGTGGTGCAGCAGGAATGTACTGCTTAAGAAAAACCAGATTCTCTGTGATGACTGGTTTGAATCCCTGACTTGGTCAGCCTAAAATATGCCAGTCAGGCCAAAAGTGCCCAAGATCTGATGGGCTGGCGGACGTGAGTCACAGCATGACCAGACCCAGGGGAAGGTGCTCCTCTCTCTCTCACTTGCATATACTCCAACATGCATTCTATCAGGTAAAAAAAGAAGTAGTGAGTAGTGAGGTATAACTGGGAATTATAAGGCTCTACCAAGACATGGAAACACAACAACTTTATTTTTAAAGCAGGGAAAAATATAGATGTTAAAAAATCAGAAAAGATGCTGATGTAAAATACCATAGATAATTAAAATGATGTTGAGACAGTGTCGAGATCTAAAACTGTAAAGGCCAAGTCTGGAAGTAAAAATTTGAAGAAAACACATCAATAAAAAGCTGTTTAAGATTGTGGTTCTGAAGAAAACAGCACACATCACTACCATTATCAACATCAATGATTAAAACACATACACACACACACACAAAAAAAAAAAAAAAAAAAAAAAAAACGAAAAGCAAACAAACAAAAAATAATCACAGTCTTCAGAGCAGCAGCTGTGTGCCAAACTGTACTGGGGACCTTACCTATGTTACTGGAATTCTCAGAACAATTCATGGCCAAGTATTTTTATCTCCATTTTAAAGATAAAGAAACTGAGGCTTTAAAAGGTCAGGTAGGTTGCCAGACTCATGCAGGTAGATAGATAACGAGTGGTATTAACTCTGAGCTTTAAATAGGGTATTGAAAAATTTAGTTTTCAATGTAAATTTTGCTCTAAGTCATGTTTCAAGTTTTATTGATCAATTATATAGAAAATACACAGCAGTTTAGATTTCGGGGTTTTCATTGAAATTTGTAGGTCCAATCATAGAATTGAGAAAATTACAATAATAAAATTAAGTTGAAAAGCCTGATTTTTAAATGGGAAGTGGTAGAAGACTATTTTCTTTATACCAGATGGTGTGTGCATGAACCAGAGAGAGAGACAGAGACAGAGAGAGCACACAAAAAATAAGCACAGTCTTCAGGAGCGCGATCCTTTTTCCTCCATCCCTCCATCCCATCAGGATCTCAGGCACTCACACCCATACATCTCGCATGTTTTCCTTTTTTTTTTTTCTTTTTTTTTTTTTTTTTTGAGACGTTTTCGCTATAGGGCGCGTGCGCTCGCCCGACAGACAGAGAGAGACAGAGAGACAGAAAGCGAGAAATCGCCCCCCAGGGGGGATGGTCACGCCGCAATCCCTTCTCCTCCATTCTCCTCTCGGGATCTTGGGCACGCACGCACATGCGCCCGGCGTGAGATTTAAGCCACCGGGTCCGGGACGCGAACCGTGGTCGACTATGTGGGAGTCCAGCGACATAGCCATTACGCTAACTGCTGGTTCCCTTCTTTTTCTTTTTTGATAGGTTTTTGCTATAGGATGTGTGTGCTCGACAGACACAGACAGACAGACAGACAGAAAGCGAGAAATCACCCCCCAGGGGGGATGGCCATGCCTCAATCCCTTCTTCTTCATTCTTCTCTCAGGATCTTGGGCACGCATACACACGCACCCAGCATGAGTTTTAAGCCACCGGGTCCGGGACTTGAACCGCGGTCGACTACATGGGAGTCCAGCAACATAGCCGTTACGCTAACTACTGGTCCCCGTTATCTGGCATGTTTTTCAACCCAATGAGGCTAAGATTTGAACCAAGATCAACTATGTGGGATCTGGTTCTCTTCACCCAGCACCTAACCACTGCCATTGTGGCCTGACCTCTGTGAACAATTTAAATAACATAGGAATCGTTAGTAACTATTTAAATACAAGATAACTGAAATATAACTCTTAAGTATTTTAATCATATCACTGTGCATATTGGGATCAGAAAATGATTGTAGATTGATTTTCAGCTACCTACAAATAAAAGGCAGGGGCCAAGGTCTAGGAACAATGATAAAGTGTATGTACTTTTATCTTAAAATAAAAAGAGGGAGGAAGGGATGAGGCCCAGGGGCATGTCCTGCTAAAATGCTATGTTCACAGGCTGGACCACATGGGAGGCTTCTCATCTATTCCTGGTCCAATCAAAAGGTTAACTGTGATGGCACATGTATGTAATTCCAGTGATCCTGAGCCTGCATCTGACCTGGGCCAGTAAGCTACAGATACTGTCTAAATGTGAGCGTGGCGTGGCAGCCTGTGCCTGTAGTCCAGCTGAGGGACTGAGGCAGGGGGATCATGACAGTGAGGCCCTGTATTTAAAATAGAAGAATGAAATATAATTAGCAGTTAAAAAATAAAAATCAGATTATTCTTAGTAGTAAGCAATAAAAATGGATTTGTTTTACATTTGCTAGAGGGAGTATGTGCTCATTGGAGGAGAGAGAGAGGGAAAGTAAGAAAGCACCCCTCAGGGAGAAGAGCCATGCTGCAATTCCTTTTCCTCTATTTTTTTTCTTCCTCTTGGGATTTTGGACATGCATACGCAGGCACACACACACACACACACACACACACACACACACACACACATACACACACATGCTGGGCATGTTTCTTAAGCCACTGGGTCCAGGACTCAAACTACATTGTAGCCCATGTGGGATGTGGGATCCAGCTACCTTGACTGCCATGTTACCAGCTGACCTCATTATTGTTTTGCTGTATAAAACCAAACCAAAAGGAAGAGTTTCATCTTCCAAGGTTATGACACAATCCCAAATTATATTTTCTAAATACCAAGCTCTCATTAATTATAGAAATCCATAATTTTTAGTTTAGGATACTGTTAGCCCAGTCATTTAATTTACTGTCAATAATTCCTCCTTAAAGTCTAGTTTTCAGAATATTTCACCATCATTTTAGACTTCATTTAAATTTATATGGAATTTAGTATTTATTTCCCAGTTCTGAGAGCTTGAGCTCTCACTTTGATCTATAGAGCAACTGATTCTACTTGTCAAGTTTATCCCTTGATGTATCTGAAAATAGCATGCTCCAAATCCTACAAAAATACAACCCTGAGATGGTTTTCTAAAGTATCAATCAGGTATGTTAGTGAAAATGCCAGCCATTTATTGTTAGACAAAAATCTCTCACAGGTGAGAAATTTCAGGGAACTGAAAGTTGAGCACATGAAGATTGGCCTGACATTAACGCCATGAACTGTGGCTTACACTTCAGTCCTTGTATTTCTTACATTTTGCATGGGGAGATCACGGGTTCCACTTATATGAGCTGTGTACCTGTTTTTAATTTTTCTTTTTCTTTCTTTCTTTTTTTCTTTTACTGCCAAAGGGCATATACACTTGCTAGAGAGGCACAGAGAGATGAGAGGTAGAAAGTACCCCCAGTGGGGGATGGTTATGCTGCAATCCCTTTTCCTCCATTTCTCCATCCTGTTGGCATTTTGGGCATGCATGCACCTGCGTGCAGTGTATTTTTCATGCAGCCAGAGGGCTGGGATTTGAACTGCAGCCAGCGATGTGGGATCCAGCTCCTTTCATTGCTAGGCTACAGGGACAGCCCCTATATATCTGTCTTCTAGCCTTTTTGATGAGGCATTTTGAAAGATTTTCATGTTAGTACATAACAACATTATTGTTGTTATTTTGTTGAGAAAATATCTTTTAGCCAAATTGGAAAAAATAGTAGGGCTCCCCTATTCTCAGGGTATTATACAAGGCAGTAACAGAAGAGATGTCACAAAATTGCCTAATTGATTACCATAGCCATGTGAGATCTGGTTCCCTTAACCAGGAGGTGATTGGGCCAGCCCTTTACATAGCTATTTTCAATAGTTTAGTACTTTAAGAGATGTACATTTGCAGCTATCACAGTTGTGGCCTTTTCCTTCCAAAACGGTAGGGAATTTTGTAAAACGACAAGGGTAATAACTAAGATGAAGGTCTGCAGAATTTATCAGCCATTGTACCTGAAAAATGGCATTTAAGGAATGATATTTGACCATTTTCGAGGAATAGCATAAATAGTAACTATTGAAAATTAGATTATTAAAAAAGTATGTGTGAATATATGATGAAAGAACTTTTTGCTCTATCTCTGTAACTGTTTCCAGAATAGATGACTCAGTGAACTGTCTTAGGATAACTGTTTAATGAAAGAATGTGAGCAGATATTGACCAAAACAATGAAGATTGAGTAAGGATTTTTTTGGGGGGAGAGGTTTTTTTTTTTTTTTTTTTTTTTTTTCCTATAGGGCACATGCACTCACCAGAAAGAGATAGAGAGTCAGAAAGTGAGAAATCACCCCCTGGGGGGATGGCCACACTGCAATCCCTTCTCCTCCATTCTCCTCTCGGGATCTTGGGCACTCACACACATGTGCCCGGCGTGAGTTTAAGCCACCGGGTCTGGGACTCGAACCACACTTGACTACATGGGAGTCCAGCGACTTAGCCATTATGCCAGCTGCTGGTCCCAAGTAAGGATTTTTTTTAAGAATGAGAGTTTTCTAGTTTTAACTGGAACCATGAACATCCAAGAAGCATAGTAGTACTGATATGGTAACTGTTCTTGTTCCTATGTAATCATAAAATTTTGAATATAATCATCAGTTAAATACATGACTTAGTATTAATAAAATGGACAATAATTCATAAACTATAATATTTGCAAAGTCAATTGAAAAATAAAAATGGATTCTAATCTCTACTTCAATTTTCTACCACTTTATGGCCTTGAAATTTATGATAGTACTGCTACTGAGTAAAATATGTTTCAGCGAAACTTTTTAAGAGTGACATGTTTACTGACAGAAAGCAATGTTAGTCTAAATTTGGCCAACTTGTTCAAGAAAGAACATGGGATAGGAGAGAACTAAAATTTAATCAATACTTCCTGTGTGCCAGCTACATTAATTAATTAATTTAATTATCATAAAAAGTGTGTTCTCCATTATGTACAAAGGACATTAAAAAATGTGGTAAGTGCTGAAGTTTAAACTCAGAGTTTTCTGACAGCAAAACTTTTACTTATGTTGGAATTACTAACATAAAATATTCTGCCAATAAGTCAATTACTAGAATATTAAAGACTGATTTTTTTTTTTTCAGAGAGATTTTTTGCTATAGGGCACATGCGCTCACTGGAGAGACAGAGTTAGCAAGACAGAAAGTGAGAAATCACGCCCTCCCCTCAGGCATGGCCATGCCTCAATCCCTTCTCTTCCCTTCTCCTCTTGAGATTTTTTGGGCATGCATGCACACATGCCTAGCATGAATTTAGGGCCACAGGGTTCAGGACTCGAATTGCGGTCGATCATATGGGAGTCCAGTGACATAACCATTACACCATCTTCTGGTCCTGAAGACTGTTATTTTATAAATGTGTTTCTGTGTCAAAACTTACCATTTAGAGGCCAGCAGTGGCATGATGGTTAAGGCACTAGATTCCCACATGACTGACCATGGTTCAAGTCCTAGACCTGGCGGCTTGGAAATCACACTGGGTGCACGTGCATGTGTGCCCAAAATCCTGAGAGGAGAATGGAGGAGAAGGAATTGTGGTGTGGCCATCTCCCTGTGGGATGATTTCTCACTTTCCCTTTCTCTGTCTCTCTCTGGCATACACATGCCCTACAGCAAAAATCTTA
Source organism: Tupaia tana (assembly GCA_026018925.1). Taxonomy (NCBI): domain Eukaryota; kingdom Metazoa; phylum Chordata; class Mammalia; order Scandentia; family Tupaiidae; genus Tupaia; species Tupaia tana. Next base: position 25,049,509 of record JAKSZU010000017.1, read on the forward strand.
AAAACAAACAAGCAAACAACAACACTTAGCATTTATACCTTTCTAACCTGTTGTATTAGCCTGTACTTTCCTAGAAAATCTCCGTAGAGATAAGGATGGCATGGCCATCCACCTGGGACAGTGACAGCTGCTGCAGCTGAATCCAGCCCTTTTCATCATTAATGACCTGCATTTGACACTTTATCCCAGCCATTCTTGTTTAGTGTACAATGTATTGCATTAGAATAATTACTACCTGTCACCCTCTATTTAACAGACAGCTCTTAGTCATCTCAGATACCTAAGTATCATGCGGTAATGTACCAAACCCATGTTGTCACTTGCTTTTTCATCCTTGTTGTGGGTATTTGTATCCTCTTTCCTTTTCTTCTCACAGTGTTTGAATACATTTTATATCTAAATTGATGGATTTTCATTCTGTCCCTCATATTGAAAGGATTTTTCTCAGTTTTAAAATAAGAGCCAGACATTTATTAATGGTAATATTTTCTGAACATAAGGATGGCCAGTACATTGCAATTGGCAATGCAAAATTTGCAATGCAAAGCATAGCATTTAGAGTTTCTTTTCTTCCTGCTACAGAATACTGGGGAGCTAAAGGAGAAACAAGAGAAAGGAATAGTAGTGCTGACTCGAGGAATGATGATGATGGACTCCAAAGGGTTTTACTTTTGTACAGAGTATTTTAGTGCCTATATTAAAATTTTGCTTTAATTTGAAGAACTGGGTTACCTCCACTTTTATTTCTCTTCTCCTCTCCCCTCCTCCTTCTCCACTTCTCTCCTCACCTTCTCCTCCTCTCTTCCTTTCCTCTTCTCTCCTCCTCCTCCCATTATTTACTTTAAGTGATGAGGATAAGAGGATTCGCTAAACGACTGAAATGGAAATGGAAGAAAACGCCATCGTGATTTTAGTGATGAATTTAAGTCATCGTATTGTTGTATATTACTGAATGTATGGAGAGATTCCTTTGTTTCAGAGATGGAAGATTGAGACTTTTTTTTTTTTGTAAAGATCTGCATAATCTTTGTTTTGCTTAAGGCCCTATTCATAGGCATCTGTTATGGTTTATTTTACTTACAAGAGTTAATCTAAAATATGCTTCTGAATTTCTATGCATCTTAATTTGACACTTTAAGAAAACAAAAGAAGTCATGCCTGAAATTTGCAATAACACATGCTTTGTATTTATTATGTGGTGTACCCTAGCTTTATTGTGAGAAGTCCAGATTTAAATATCAGCTTTTTAATGTACCAGCTGATTAGCCTTGAGCAAGTTATACGACCTCTCTGAGCCCACCTCTTTTCTAACAGAAAAATTTTAACTAAGGCTTTTTATCTGAACCACAAAACAGATAAAATAAATTGAGGATTACTCTCAATTCTCCTAAGGGTGTTATATAACTAGCATTAGGTTTGGGTGCAAGGTTAATTTATCATATACAATAAGTGCCTTTGAGCTTTGGGTCTTAAACTACTCATAGGATCCTGGTTAAGAAAGGCTAATGACGATAACTAAGATTTTTTCATCTTACACATTTTTGCCACTGTTTCTCTCATTAATTGTAAAAAAGCTTTAGTTTTGCAAGCTAGAGATAAGTGCTGTAATTTATTTTCTTTAGTTCCCAGATTATCTGGGAAGGAGATTTCTCAAGCTAAAATTAATTTCTCAAGTATATACCTTCTGGATAAAGTATAATTTTATGATAATAATGGACAGAGAACAGAAATCTGATTTTACATGGGCTTTTCAAATCTGTGTCTGTGAAATTAAGTTTATGGACACATTATGTTCGGTTCAGGAAGAAATTTTTTTTAGAGTTATGTGGTATATACTGACAAGATACTTCAAACTAGATGTAATTGTGCATGCCTATACATATTTGCAGTAAGTTGAATGATCACTCAAAAAGTGACCTTGTTAGGTGAGGGAGAAGGCAAGAGAGACATACAGTGCCTCTTGAGAGCAAACGGAATCAAGTGTTTCAGGAGAAGACACTGAAAATTTATTGTCTGTGGCAAAGGAAACACAATCTCTTCTTGTACAGTGAGTGTTTTTGACATTGCCCGTGGGAAAGGGTGATCGGAAACTATAGGTGAGAAAATGTTCTGCTGGGACAAATCATAAGCATATTTATGCTGTTGTTTGTATTATGAGTTTGTTTTGCTGTTTAGTCTTTGTAGTAGTTAAAACATGAATGATGATCTTGCCAAAACAGTCCTTGTCATAAACAGGACCTTGCCACCCAAATAATCAGACTACCTAACTGAACTCATGCACAAGAGCAAATTCAGTTTTAAGACGATATAGCAGTATAGACAGTATAATTATTTTTTTCTTTTAATTGTGTATTTTTTTTTAGTTGTTAGAAGGCACACATATGGAAAGAGAGAGAGAAAGAGAGAGAGAGAAAGCATCTCCCACCACCATGGGGCCTGGTTTCACTGCAATTTTTGTTCCTTTGTTCCTCCATTCTGTTAGGATTTAGGGCACCCATATACACATAAGCTCTCAGCATATTTTTCAATAAGTCAAAGGCTGGGATTTGAGCCATGGTTGGTTTTGTGAGATCTGGACTCCTTAACCACTGCACTTTTTTTTTTTTTTTTTTTTTTTTTTTGAGAGGTTTTTGCTATAGGGCGCGTGTGCTCGCCTGACAGAGAGAGACAGAGAGACAGAAAGCGAGAAATCACCCTCCAGAGGGGATGGCCATGCCGCAATCCCTTTTCCTCCATTCTCCTCTTGGGATCTTGGGCACGCACGCACAAGTGCCCAGTGTGAGCTTTCAGCCACCAGGTCCGGGACATGAACCGCGGTTGACTACATGGGAGTCCAGCGACATAGCCATTACGCTAACTGCTGGTCCCCTTAAACACTGCACTTTGAGGGTGGCCCTCAAATTTTGTATTTTGCTTGCAAGAACTTTCTTCCTTGTTTATGTGAACAAGTTTAAAAGAGGAAAAATATGTATGACTCATTTAGCCTAAAATCCAAAGGAGGAGAACATAACAGAAAACACTGCAGACTTAAGAGTAGCGGCTATCGATGGTTTTAAAGCAATCCCATGTGAATGAGAATAAATATGGTGCATTTATTTTTCTATCTTCAGGTATCAGTAATGATCCTATACAAATAAATGCTTCCAGTTAAAAAACAAAAACAGGGCAGAGCCAGCAGATGACGTAGCCGTTACGTTGCTGAATTCCCACGTGGGTGACTGAGGTTCATGTACTGGACCCGGTGGCTTGCAACTCTTGCTGCATGTGCACACCTATGTACACAGGATCCTGAGAGGAGAATGGAGGAAAATGGATTACGGTGTGACCGTCTTCTGGGGGTTGTTTTCTCACTTTCCCTCTCACTCTCTCTGGCCAGTGCACAAGCGCTAAGGCAAAAAAACCTCTACAAACAAACCAAAAACAGGGAGAGTTTTGTGATTCATTCATCACCTAGTCTCATTCTTTTCTTTCTTAAAATTTTTTTTTTATGTTTGGCAGTTTATAAAAACTGTAAGAAAACTATTTCCTCTAATGGTTCAACAATAACAGAATGGGTAAGATTCGAGGTAGCTGTATTATTTTTTTAGAGTAATTTTGATATTCTACTGAGGTATTAAGAACCTGAATTTTTATTTTCCCAAATTGATGTTATATAACTGTAGTAGCTACCATAATATGATACAAATGCCCCTTCAGGATGGAAATACTTATTCTCTGAGCTACAAGATAGGTTGGCCATTGGTAATTTGCATTTTGAATCTCTGTCCAGGAAATACCCCTGGGCCACAAGAGCTCACTCATGGACCTGTCCTACTGTCTTGCCAAACCCGTGTTCCATTCCTGATTATCCTGTTAACCTGCCCTTAAGCAAATTCTTAATCTCTTTACAATTTATTTTCTTCCTTTAAATATTTAAAATGGGAATTGTTATACTAGGTCATTGGACAAGTGTAGACAATTTTAATTTCAATTTATTTTTCTATGTTTTTCTATGCAAAAATGAGTCATGACTTTTCCAAGAACCCAGTATAATAGCACTGACCTCACGGGGTTAGTTGAAAATTAAATGAGATAGTAAAGCACATAGCCCAGTAACTGAAATTCAGAAAGTTCTTAAATATTTGCTATTATTAGTTTTGCCATGTTTATTATTATAGCTCTAAAATCGGTATTGATATTTCTCCATTTTATGATCATTCTGTATTTTAAACTTTTAATATTCCACTTGGAAGAGGAATGTACTCTCTCTGCTTTTAGCTTAAAAAAAAAAATTAGAATGGACCAGCAGTTGGCTTAATGGCTATGTCGCTAGACTCCCACGTAGTTGACCATGGTTCAAGTCTCAGACTTGGTGGCTTAAACTCATGTTGTGCCCAGGTGCGTGCGTGCCCAAGATCCCTAGAGGAGACTGGAGGACAAGGGATTGCAGTGTGGCCATCACCCCTTGGGGGGGATTTCTTGCTTTCTGTCTCTCTGTCTCTCTCTTTCTGGTAAGTGCACGTGCCCTATAGCAAAAAACCTCTCAAAAAAAAAAATTAGGACATACAGTAGATATATCTGGAGCATATATTTACCTGTAAGAAGAAATATTAAAGTAGGACCTGTTGGGGCCAGCAGGTGGTGTGGTGGATAAGGGCACTGGATTCCCACATGGCCAACCATGGTTCAAGTCCTGGACCTGGTGGCTTGCTTTCTCACTTTCCCTCCCTCCCTCCCTCCCTCTCTCTCTCTCTCTCTCTCTCTCTCTCTCTCTCTCTCTCTCTCGTCAAATAAAGAAAAAAATGACAATATCAAATGGAAATAAATAAATAATTCTTAAAAAAAAAAAAAAGTAGGACCTGTTAATGATGGTCAAAATACATTTAAGTTAGTTTCTAGTTGGTTTTAATTGGTTTAATTCAGATCTTTAGGATGCATGGAGCTCCCTCATCCATTCTCATCATATCAGAAGCAGGATGAGTAAATCTTCTGGAGGAAGGTGCCGAATGGGATGCTACCCAACAAATCTGAATCTAAGAAAACCTATATTTGTTTTTTTTTTTTTTTTGGAGAGGTTTTTCGCTATAGGGCGCGTGTGCTCGCCAGACAGACAGAGAGAGACATAGAAACAGAAAGCGAGAAATCACCCCCCAGGGGGGATGGTCATGCCGCAATCCCTTCTCCTCCATTCTCCTCTTGGGATCTTGGGCACGCATGCACATGCGCCCGGCGTGAGTTGTAAGCCACCGGGTCCGAGACGTGAACCGCGGTCGACTACGTGGGAGTCCAGCGACATAGCCATTATGCTAACTGCTGGTTCCCAAAAACCTATATTTGGTTTTAACGTGCATTGGGAATCTCAAACCAGTACATAGTAGGTTTATAAAGGTAGAACATATAAAATTGCTTTTTAAATTTTAATTTTATTTTACATAAATATCCTTCTTCATTTTTGTGAGTATTAAACACATTAACACACTTCAAACATTGACTGGCATAGAGTAAATGCTCAATAAATGTTAACAACTCTTTTAGCTATTAATGATACTACAGATAATCAGTGTATTTCTTCCAATAAAATGATGTAAGGTTGACATGAAAATCTGGAATTTGAAATTGTGATGGGAATTTTGACACATAAAAATGTTTCATAGTTAGATTAACTACTGTGATATAAAGAAGCTTTGGAGCAAAAGTTTCTCAAAAAAATTATTTCCATACTGGACTTTTGTACATATTGTTTAACCTACTAAGTGGTCTTTTGTTGGACAAGAAATCTTTGACAGTTGCATTTTCACTATTTTCTTCAATAATTGTAGGTAATTTGCTATAGAATAAATGTGGCAGTGAAGGAACTTCTTCATATTCATCACTTAGGTAGCTCAGGTGTGGAAGAGTCTTATTTCCACCAAAGCTATTAGGTTGTCAGGAAAGTCATGCCGTGTTTTTCTTTTCTTTCTTATTTTTTTAAAATGTAAAAACGTGTCATGACTTTCCAGATCACCCACTACTTGAAACTGAGCCTAGGTTCATGAGTTAAATAATTCAGGTAATGTTTCACAAACCAAGAATGATCTGTTTCAAATACATTTATACTTGATTTTAGAAAAGTTAATAATAGAAAATTATGGTGTCATTAGGCAATGACAAAACAACTTTGTCATTTAAACTGAATTGTTTTATCTTCCTGTTGGCAAGAGTCACTCTCTGTATTCTGAAACTTCAAACTCTAGGGAGAAAACATTGGACTAGAAAGAAGGAGAATCAAAGGGACAGAAGAGTCTGCCAGCAGTGGTGGACATGCTTAATGTATTTAAAAGATTAATGGGCTATTGAAATTAAAATAGCCCACACAAAGCATGTTATACCAAACTCAGAAATGGATGTACATCAACCATATGGGATACAGCAGAGCTCATGACTGACTTTTATATTGTGACAGTCATAATGTAGGCCTTTTTTTTTTAATAGTGAAGGATGAAAAAAAAGTACCTCTTATTTGTCACACAAATTAGAAATATACACTTAAGTACAAGAAATCGTGTTCACATTCTTTTTTCCCTCCAAGCAGTGCCGTACATCATTCTTTTGGTGTGGTGCCAGAATATGATAACGTAAAAATCTGAACGTTTTTCTCCTACGGCAGCGGTGTAAAATGGTCTTGTGATTTAATGGTTTTTAATGAGTATAACAGTAGTAATTATTCCTATATATAATACAAGGTATTAGCCACCATTGATAACAGAGTAGCAATATTTAAGGTAATGTGCTACTTTTTCAGCATTACTTTAAATTTCTGTAGGGATTGAACTGGTTATAGTGAGCTTGACATGAAAATGCAGAAGCATTTTGGATACACTTAATGGACTTGCATTCTAGAGCTCTCTCCCCTTTGCTGGTTTTCTGTCACTGTTCTGTGGCTCACAGAGATATCCTCTAGAGTAAAATATTTCGTAATTTGTATGAGCAGCACTACCAGTGACATTCAGCTTTGCAAAGCTTCTGGCAGGTTTTAATTAGCTTGATACAAACTCGGAAATGAATGGCACTTTGCCTCCAGATGTAGCAAGAGAACTTGCCATTTTGTTCAGTATTATCCTTTCCTTTGACCATCTTTGTGTGAATGGTCAATAATAATGTTTATTTATTTTTTGAAGAGGTATTTTATTTAACTTTATTTATTTATTTATTTATTTATTTATTTTAATTTGACCAGAGAGGGACAGAGTGAGAGCAAGAGAGAGAGGGAAAGTGAGAAAGCAAGCCACCAGGTCTGGGACCCGAACCATGTGGTCGGCCATGTGAAAGTCCAGTGCCCTTAACCATCACACCACCTGCCAGCCCCGTAATAATAACATTTATAATCAACTTGATGATAACCTTTGCAAAGAGTCAATATACCGAATTTCTAGAAAAGAGAAATAAATAGGTTGGTCATTTATTATTAAAAATTTGATAAAATAGTAACCAGACATCAAAATGCCATTCCTTGATTTTACTTCAAAGTAATGGATGATTTGGTACTGTTTAGTTTTAAAAACACTAGCATAGTGTTAGGTACATAATCAATACTCAGGGTATACTTGTTCATATTGTTACTTTGTGCGAGATCCACAGCATTTTATGATTTATTTCTCCTTTAGATAATAAAATAATGTTGGTTGAGAATAGCAGAATCAAGGCAGTATCTCTGCCAGATACTATTTCCAATATGTCGCAAATGAAGGTTGGAAAAAAGTGGCCCAAGTGAGAGGCAGCAAGTGTCACTTGCAGAAAGTTTCTGTGAAAGTTCTCTAGTAAGACTGTCAATCAAGATACAGACAAGTGCAGTTCATCAGAAACCAGCCACGCTACTCTAAATGTTTATGAATATTGCAAATAGTCTCCCAGAGAATTTCTTCTTCTGTCCAATTTTGTGCTGTTTTAGCTGATTATATGGGACTGGTTTTCAAGGAACGTAACTAAGCCAAATCTGAATCTTTTGAGGTTTCCCTATTACTAGTAATTACCTCATTAAGAATGTGAAATGGACACCTTGTTTTCTTAATGCTACTGTTGAGACTGTAGCAATTGATTCCTACTCTTTATAACTGAATTAAAAGCTTAATTAAGTTTATGGGTGTTTTTAAACTATATGAAATTAGGGGTAATTTATTTATTAATTTTCTTAAAAGTGAAGTTTCATAAATTGCCAATATATTTTTCTTTGTAACAAAGATTATAGAGTGAGGAATCCCTTCAAATCATCAAATGAATACATAATCAAATTATTCATTGCTTGTTGACTCTGTGCCTAGCATTGGGCAAGAGACCGAAAAAATAGAAAATAGAAGTATAATTATTCTCTTTGTATAGTATTATTGAAGGCAGGAATGATTATAAGTGCAAAAAGGTTGTTATCACCTACAGTGTAATAAATAACCAAAGCTGAAAGTGAATTAGTTTAAATATTGCACAATAATTTAAAAATTAATTGCTATCTAATTATTTCATGTATTCTTTTTTTCTTTTCTATCTTTTAGATTTAACAAAGGGTTTTAATTTCTTTTACATCATTTCTTAGTCTCTGATACCAACTTGAACACTGTTGAAATATTTTATTAATTCTTTCCATCAGTACTAATACCTGATCTTTTATGAGAGAATAAATTATCCTTAAAGGAAAAGAAATGTTTGTAGAATTAGAAAAATGTGAGAACATTTTGGTTGTTCATTTAGGTTTGGAAATAAAATTACAGGGAAAACTTCTTGTATGGGAAGCATCTAAGCAGAGTTCTAAAGTAGTAGTGAGTTAGGTAAGAATAGCTTTGAAAGCAAGTAGTCAAGTTCTGATGAAAGAAGGTCTAAAAATAAGAAAGTTAAACAGCACTGTGTTATTTACAAATTTATTTGAATAGAGATTGACTAAAAATCCAGAAAAAAAGAATGTCTCTGTGACTACATTGTTAATATCCTTTGTAATATGTATTTAATGTTGATGATTGAGACATCTGAGCCCCTTGAAAAAGTAGCATCTTAATGATATTGGGAATGATGCATAGTGACCCCCTGGATGTTTAACTATGAATAATATCTCAAAATTACAATATATGACCTCTAATCACATTGTACACCTGTCAAATCCTAGTTCATTCCATTTTCTTATGCCTTTAGAATTTTGGAATCATAGGCCTTGATGCACGTTAGGGGGACCATGCATTTGTAGTTTAAGAAGACAGATTCTGTTGGGAGCTAAGTCATCACCTGAGAGTACATTAACTCAAGTCCCACCCTCCAGCTGCCTAACAGCGGGACTGTGATGGAAATGTACCCCATATTATTGTGGTGAATGTGAAATATCAAATGTTCCTTCCAGAATCCAGTGGCCAATTTACACACGTATGGGCACAGCATACCTACCACTCATTGATCTTAGATTTCTAAGTCTCTTGGTTGAAGGTAAGAGTGTATTAGACTTTCTTTACATGACAGTATCTGTAGCCAAAACATATGGGACTTTCTCATTCCACACACCTTACCCACATGCTTATAAATATCAGTGTACTATGTAGCACTTGAGTTTTTACTTTGCTTCCTCATATCAAGTTTTGACCCAGCGTTGACTCTAGTTCTTGTTGCTTCTTCTAGTATTGTCCCAGTTTTAAGTCCCTTTCTTTTCCCAGTCCAGTTGACCTTTGAGCTTCTCTTTTTCTGTTTGTATTTCTCCCTTGGTAGTCTGCTCCAAACTCTTTGTCACAACTTCATTTTCATGCTTGTGGTCCATGATAACCACAGGCTATGTCTAATTTTAGGAATGCTGTTTATAGTTGAGTAAATTATGACCTGCATTTTAGTGGAAACAGAGATTAATGGGAGAAGGATTGCTGAAATCCAGCCTCTCTGTGCTGACCAAGGAAAGTCAGCCTGCTTCTAATTGGCCAGAGTGGTGCTTTTAAAAAAAAAATTAAAGAAGTACATAATTTTTAAACTGTCCACATTGGTAGAAGATATACCTTTTAATTTTAGGAGTATGTTACAAACCTAAAATTTCCTAGTAGGCCCTCACGGTTAAGGCAGCTGGATCTCACATGGTCCAACATGTGGTTCCAGTCTCTGACCAGCTTGAAAAGCTTGTAGGACTGTGCATGCTCCAAATCCCAAAAGATGGGAGGATGGAAGAGAAAGGACTGAGGCGTGAGCTTTCCCCACAGAGTGTTTTCTTGTTTACCTTGTTTCTCTCTCTCTGGTGAGCACACATGCCCCCTGGCAAGTGAGAAATAAATTACATTTTTTAGCAAAGGCTATTCTGTTGGCTTCTTAATAAAATGCCCAAGGTCAGTTCTCTGAAAGTAGACAGGATTGCTCTCCAGAGACAGTATGGATCCTTCATTAAAGAATTGCTGAGTAGACCAATGTGTCTTTGGTTTGAAACTAGGCTAATGGAGGGCTTTTTTTTTGTTTTTGTTTTCACTCTAATGTCTACTTTGAAGTAAAATACTAGTAGTAATGCATGGCACTAATTTAGTGTTTATCATGTGTCACACATTGAGATGTGTGGATATTCTCATAATTCTCCTAGTATCACCATGAGACAAGTACTTTTTTATACATTTTCTAAATGAGAAAAATAAGTAAAAAAGATACATTGCTCCATCTGAAATGACTCAAATGGCAGATTTATTATTTTTTTTAAATAAAAAGAGCCCTTTTTTTAAAAAAATATTTTTTGCCTCAGGGCACATGTGTTTACCAGTAAGAGGCAGAGATGGAAAGTGAGAAATTATCTGCCAGTGAGGAATGGCCACACTGCCATCCCTCCTCCTCCATTCTCTTCTGGAGATTTGGGGCATGCATGACACATGCCCATTGTGATTTTCAGACAGTTGAGTCTGGATGTCAACCGCAGGGTCAGCCATGTGGGATCCAGCACCTTAACTGCTGTATCACCTGCTGGCCCAAATCTATATTCTTGACCATTCTTGTCATCTTATTTAAAAGGATTCACAATCATTTACTGACACTCCAGTCATAGAAACTATTTTATTGTTTTCCTATATACACTGCTTTAATTATGTCATAGCTTATAGCTGAGAGAAATCTGCTAAATTATTAGCAGCTATTTAGTTTCTTCAAATAATTTGATTCAGTGGTTAAGACCACAATTGAGAGAAAGTAATTTCAAAAACAAATTTTTTGTGCATGTGTAATGAAATCAAATAAATATGTAAAGTAGCTAAGGGTTTTTTTTTTCTTTTCTATTATTAAACAGATGCATATTTATTAAAGAAAAATTGCAGAAGTTTCCAAAAGACTAAAAAGAAGAAAATATTTTCTAGCATTACAAAAACCAAAACTATTTAAATATTTTCCTTCCAATGTTTTCTTTTTTTTTTCTTTCTCCCTTTCTTTCTTTCTTTCTTTTCTTTTCTTTTCTTTTTATTTTAAGAGAGATTTTTACAATAGGATGTGTGCACTCTCTTGAGATACAGAGAGATAGAAAGCGAGAAATCACCCTCCAGGGGGATGGCCATGCCGCAATCCCTTCTTCTCCGTTCTCTTCTTGGGATTTTGGACATGCACATACACACACCTGGCATGAATTTTAACCTGCCAGGTTTGGGACTTGAACTGTTGTCAACTACATGGGAGTCCAGAGATGTAACCATTATGCCATCTATTGGTCCCATCCTTCCAGTGTTTTCTAAGACTGTTTTTTAAATAAAATAGAAGCCTGGCCATCTAAATACTATTTTTGTCACTTAAATTATATTATGGTGTTTTATGTTGTTTGTTTGTTTTCATTGTAACAGTTATATGATATTCTCCAAGCAGCTATACTGTATTCCACTTAGTAATCCTCTGTGTTTGGATGTTTAACAGTTTTTCATGGAGGAGAGGGCGCTATTGTAATTAGTACAGCAATGATTACTTTTATTCTAAGTTGGGAATTTTGAAGAGAAAATAAACAGGGTTTTGATGAAGAAATAGGAAGGGATATCTTTTTCTGAAGAAAATACATCACCCCTTTGTGCCATGAAGAATTGTTGTGAGTGGCCAGGTGGTGCAGTGGTAACACAACCAAACCCAAATGGTAAGGTCCTGGGTTTGCGTCATTTCCTACCTGAGTATGTGAGTTGTACACAGGTCTATGGTATGGGCCAACTGAGATCTAGGGTAGATTGCAGCATGAGGATCCTGCTAAGGGTGTCTGTCTCTCTCTTTCTCATGAGGGAAATAAATAAAAAACAAAGTCCTGGGCAATTTATAGAACTGTGTAAGGGAATCCTTTCTACTGTGCATTGCTACCCTCCTGGAATGCCTGTTCACTAATCCTCCTGCTCTGTCTAGACTGAATCACACACTCTTTACCATTTTTTTGGCGACACTTCCAAACTTAACTTTAAGGTAGGCACAGGCACAATTACTCAACAAAATTAATTTTGTTCATGTTTTGCTTGTATGTAAAATTTAACAAAATAGAAATATTAAAATCCTTAGTTGGATTTACCTAGGCAATGGCAATTTGGGCATTCCAAATTTAGAGTAATTTAGAGTATGATGATATGATTCTATCAAAAAGAAAAGAAAAATATGAATTATCCTTAACATAACTATTAAGTCATCAGGAAAGTCATGATGTACTTTTATAATAAATACAAATGTGTATCAAAGCAGTGTTATTTAACCTGCACTCACGTATTATATATGAAGTTTTTATTTATTCCTTCATTTCTATTAGTATTTATTCAATTGACAGTTTATCACTACTCACTCAGAGAAATCAGTGAAGAAAATAGGTAAGTCTCTCTTGTTGTGGCATTTACTTTAAGCTCAGGAGTCAGACAATAAACAAATATTCAAAATTGCTATGGGACGTGGAGTCATATGAAGAAGATATGAATCAGAAAAACCGAGAAGGCATATTTTGGTATAATACTAGACAAGTAATGATGATTTCACATAGCAAATATAAGAAAAACCAAACAAGACAATGGGTGAGAATAATCTCAAGCTTCTCAGATATACATGAATATTGCATGTGTTCATACTGTTGTGCAAATTAGATTATCTTCATTTAGTATTATTTCTAAGGATATATCATTTATCTAAATACCATCTAAATTAATGCATTTGTGGCAAATAAATTAAATATGCTCATTTGCTCGAGAATTTCTATTGTTGATCTGGGAACAAACAGTGAGCTCTCACAGTTGCAGCTTTAACCTTGCCAACCACAGACTTCCTGTAAGTGCACTGCAGTTATTTGGAACCTTTTCTGGGTTGGCGTTGGCATTCTTTTGCTAGATTACATTTATGCATTAGTGCCATCTGTGCCGGCTGCACCTTCTGTGAGTTAGCTCTGGCCAAATGACTGGCATTTATCTGGAAGTGAAGAGAGAGAGAGAGAGAGAGACAGAGAGGGAGAGAGAGAGGAGATCCTAGAGCATTTTACTCACTGCTGGCACAAATGAAACTTAAGGAAGGAGACACATTGGTAAGCATAAAATATTTGCAGCTGTGTCCCTGACTGCAACCCTTATAAAGCTAACCATTCATTTGCTTTCTCTTAAAAAAAAAAAACCTATGTGTGTGTGTGTGTGTGTATATATATATACACACACACACACACACACACACACACACAAAATGGGTATTTATTTTTAGCCTGTGATATGCAAAAGTATTTAAAACCAAGCATTTAAATAAGGAAATATAACAAAGCACATTTGCAAGACTTTCAACTTGAGAAAAATCATGTACAATTTGAATATGTGTGCACTTCTTCTATGACAGTGAATATACATAATGCAAGGTTTGGTTTAGTTGGTTAGATTTGGTATACCACTTGTATTGGACTCTGTTTTGATAAATGTGTTGAAATCTTGACGTAAAAATATTACAGTTATATTTAGGAAAAGTTTGGCCGTCTATTCTACATATAATCAAGATACTGACTTATTTTGTAGAATCGTTCTGAGATTATATTATTTTATACTGAATGGTATCACAAAATAGATCAGCTTCTCCCATAATTACAACACACTCAAGAGTTCTAAGTAGAAATAAATAAGTCTGATCAGTAAAACATAGATGTTGAAAAGTTTCAGCTCATTCACACATATCTATTTTTATCTGATACCTACTTTTAGTATGGTTGATTATCTGTTTTCTATACTGGTGGCAAATTCAAAGAAGTGAAATAGATTTTGGAGGAAAGGATCTGGTAAAGATTAATACAACACAGTCGTGAAAGGTAATAGTGCAAGGAAAAGAATAAAAGAACATTGAAACAGACACAGGACTCAGACAAGCACTATAGTATGGGTCATTTAGTGCAAGAAAAAATACTTCCTATTCCTCATGTGCCCTGAGAACGTTACTGAACTACATCCAGGAATACACGATCAATATTCATAGTTACAAAGGATCATCTTTAATAGGAGAGTGATGTAGACAACTAATTTTGTGAAGATGAAATGTGATTATGTTATTGAACAGTACCCTCCAAAATGGAAGATATATAAAGTTCTAGGGTTTAATGTAGTTAATCCACACCAATCCCATGTGCTAGCTTGTGTTGTACTTTAGGTTCTAGAGATTGGAATTCACCTCCTACGGTCTTAGATAGACTAGATCTTCTTCATTTAAGTTCCTCAACTATATTTTAGGGTAATATGTATGTTTTTTCCTATATATTTCCCTATTATATTTAATCTCATGATGCTTTTCAGATTTAATTTCCAGTAAGTTTAATTTCTGTATTTCCATTGAATTTAAGTTTAGTAAAGGTAGACATTTTCCCTGTATGTCCACGTAGTATTCATTATTTCTTTCTTTTTTCTTTTTTTTGGAGAGGTTTTTGCTATATGGTGCATATGCTTGCTAGAAAGACAGAGAGAGACAGAAGACAGAAAGCAAGAAATCACCCCACAAGGGAGGATGGCCACACCACAGTCCCTTCTCCTCCATTCTCCTCTCGGGATCTTGGGCACGCACACACACGCACCTGACTTTAAGCCACCAGGTCCGGGAATCGAACTGCGGTCGACTATGTGGGAGTCCAGCGACGTAGCCATTACGCTAACTGCTTGTCCCAGTATTCATTATTTCTAATGTAGTTCTAAAAGATCCTTTACAGTGATCCAAGATATATAATTTTATATATTTATATATATACACACACACGCACGCACACGCACACGCACCACACCACACCACACACACATAGAATAAATGTATAAATTTGTAAGTAAATATATATTATATAAAAAGAAGAAATATATATAAGTAAATATATAAATCTATACATATATAAATAAAATTAAGATGTATATAATCAATTTGGAAGGATCTTCAGAATCAGTGGTAGCTTTGTTAGCACTAGGAGAAAAATGCCAGAGTATTTTCCCTAGACACTAGGTCCTATCTCGGAGAAAACTAGTGGTTGCAACCAGATTGAGAACAGCTAACCACAACTTTATTCTTTCACAGAGGTTGAAATCTTTGCACCTTTGTCTTTGATAGTCAAATCTGTAAGCCCTGTAGCAGTCAATTATATCCACAAATGGTAGGCAGTAGGGAAGAGCCCTACTAGAGTCAACTTAAATGACCAAGGGGACAGGGCTGGTGAAAACCAGATTTTGTTTGACTTTGTTAAGCATTTTATTGGGATTAGGATAGTAATATTTCGAAAATATAATTTTGGGTCAACTTTTGAAATGTAAAGTATTTTTTTTTGGCTGTATGCCTTACCGAAATACATAGTGTTAAGCAGTAATTTTCTTTTACATGCTATCATGTTTGTTTGTTTTTTTTTGTTTTGTTTTGTTTTGTTTTGTTTTGTTTTTACATTAAAATGAATTGACTGGGGCCAGCTCATTTCCTAGTGGTTTTGAGAGCCGGATCCCATATGGCTGACAGTTCAAGTCCTGGATTCAGCTGTTAGAAAAATACACCAGACACATGTATGTGCATGCCCAGAATCTTAAAAGAAGGGAGAAAAGAAGAAGGGATTACAGCATGACCATGCCCCATGGGGGGTGGAGTGCTTTCTCCCTCTCCCTCTTTGTCTCTCAGCTAAATGCATGCATATTTACAGGTAAACATGTATTAATAATTTAGAATAAATTAATAGATATTCTCATTTAAGCACAAATCTTTCATAATATCCCTAACTTAATTATTACTGGTATATAGGAATTTTTATATTTTTGTGTATCTTGAATTTATCTCATCACTGAATTCTATAAATAAGAATTTATCTCATCATTGAACTCTATAAATAATGATATTTCATTTCATTTTAAAACTATACATAATGACAATATATTTTTTTTCTATTTTTGGAGAGTTTTTTTTGCTATAGGGCGTGTGCGCTCGCCAGAAAAACTGAGAGAGACAGAAAGTGAGAAATCACCCCCCCAGGGGGGATGGCCACACCGCAATCCCTTCTCCTCTTTTCTCCTCTCGGGATCTTGGGCACACATGCACACACGCCCGGCGTGAGTTTAGGCCACTGGATCTGGGACTGAAACCACTATGGGAGTCCAGTGACATAGCCATTACGCTAACTGCTGGTCCCATGACAATATATTTATTGTGCTAAGATATATGTGTTTTACCCTTTTAATTATTTTAAAATGTATAATCTAATAATAGGGACATTCACATGCTGTGAAATCATCACCACTGTCCATCTCCAGAACTTTATTATCTCAAGTTGAAATTCCATGTCCATTAAACAATAATTCCCCATTCTCCTCTACTTTTTATCCCTTGTGACCACTATTTTACTTTTTATGTCTCTGAATTGAATTGTCAAGTATCACATATGAGTGGAACCATACAGCATTTGTTCTTTTGTGTCTGGCTTATTTAACCTAGCATAATGTTTTTGAGGTTCATCCATATTTTAACATGTGTCAGAATTTTATTCCTTTTTTTTAAAAGAATGAATCATAGTTCATCTTGTATATATATACCATGTTGTTTATTCATCTATAGATAGATATTTTTTTTTCTCCCACCTTTTAGCTGTTGTAAATAATGCTGTTATGTACGTGCATGTACAAATACCTGTTCGAGTCATTCCTACTTTAAGGTTTTTTTGTATGTACCCTGAAGTAGAAATGTTAGATAATACGGTAATTCTGTGTTTAATATTTTGAGGAACAACCTTACTGTCTTCCATGATGGCTATATCATTTTATATTTCCACCAGCAATATACAAAGATTTCAGCTTTTCCACATCCTTGTCAACACTTGTTACTTCCTTTTCTTCTTCTTTCTTTCCTTTTTTTTCCCTGAAAATGGCCATCCTACTTGGTGTAAAGTGAGATGATAGTTTCTTAGCTTCTACTTCTGTAGTTTTTTCCATTCATAAACAGGTAATGCACATTTTTTAAATTTATTTTTTATTTGATATACTTAAGGTATGCAACATTATATTTTGATATACAGAAATATCAAATGGTTACTGTAGTCAAACAAATTAACAGATCCATCATCTTCTGTGTGTCGGGAGGGGAGGTAAGAGCACCTAAAATTTCTCTTAGCTAATATCAAACATACAGTACAATATTATTAATTATAATTTTCATGTGCATTAAATCTCAGGACTGAACTCTTTCTACCTAACTGCAAGTTTTTACCCTTTTACCTACGTCATTTTCCTCCTCCAACCTGTCTTTGGTAACCCTTTTTCTACTTTCTGTTTCCATTTATTTGATGTTTTTTGGTAAAGAATCTGCATATAAGTGAGATTACACAGTATTTTTCTGTGTGTGTGTCTGTATTATCTTAGAATCTACTCAGGTTCATCCATGTTGTTGTAAATGGCAGTATCACCTTTTTTTTTTTTTTTTGAGAGGTTTTCGCTATAGGGCGCATGCGCTCGCCAGACAGACAGAGATCTTGGGCACGCATGCACACGCACCCAGCGTGACTTTAAGCTACCCGGTCCGGGAAGCGAACCGCGGTCGACTACATGGGAGTCCAGCGACATAGCCATTACGCTAACTGCTGGTTCCCCAGTATCACCTTTTTTTTTTTTTTTTTTTTTTTTTTTTTTTTTTTTTTTTTGAGAGGTTTTTTGCTATAGGGCGCATGCGCTCGCCAGACAGACAGAGAGAGACATAGAGACAGAAAGCGAGAAATCACCCCCCAGGGGGGATGGTCACGCCGCAATCCCTTCTCCTCCATTCTCCTCTCGGGATCTTGGGCACGCACGCACACGCGCCCAGCGTGAGTTGTAAGCCACCGGGTCCGAGACGCGAACCGCGGTCGACTACGTGGGAGTCCAGCGACATAGCCATTATGCTAACTGCTGGTTCCACCTTTTTTAAGGCTTAATAATGTTTTGTTGTATGTACACACAACAACATCTTTATCCATATGTCAGTAGACATTTAGGTAGATTCCATATCTTGGCTATTGTGAATAATGCTGCAGTGAAAATGAAAGTGGAGATATCTCTACAGGTAGTATGCATTTCTAGCTCAGGCATTTTGCTTAGTGTAAGAACAAAAAGTAAAAAGATTTATATGATAAATTATGTTAGCCTCACAGCAGATTTTCCAGATAAGAAACGTAGTTGGACTTCTTAGTTCATTTAAAAATATCTACAGATGTGTTATGTTCCGCTGTCTCCACATTTGTTGAAATTGATTTAGTTTTACAATAAAATAGTTACTTTAACATGCAAGTCTTTATAGATTTTTATAAATTCTCATTTTCCTTCCTGAGCTTAAAATTAAAATGATTTTTTTTTATTAATAGTTTTTGATTTGCTATAGGGCACGTGCACTCATGGTAGGAGAGGGGGAAGAGGGAAAGTGAGGAAGCACTCCCTTGGGGATTATGGTCATGCCTGTGCAATTCCTTCTTCTCCAGTCTCCTCTCAGGATTTTGGGCATGTGCTCATCCATGCCCTTCATGGTTTTAAAGCTGCCAATCTGCACCCAGCATGATTTTCAAGCTGAACCACACAGTCAGCCGTGTAAGATCTAGCCTCCTTAACCACCACACCACCTGATTGGCCCCAAATGAAATTTCTTTATTTGCTTAAGTATGGAAATCCTCTCCCTCTTCTTTTCACTCACGTAAACTAACACAAACTTCTAGTAGGAAGTTGACTTGTGGTTTGTAAAATTGTAAGGTTAGAAATATTAATAGCACCTTCTAGGAATTAGGCAAATTAAAATTAGGTAAATTTCCTATTTCTCTGATAAAATAGTATAATTTTTTTTTAACAGAAATTGTTGGGATTGCTATGTTTTGGTAAACTGAAAATTCTGGTTTACTAACTTCACTGAAAGACATATACAAGTACATATGAACTGTATATGGATTATTCTTACAGATACGGGTAGACATTCTCATTCAAAAATATTTTTTGACTTATTGAACAGAGGTTAATCACTTTTAATTCAGTAGATCCTTGGTAATCTTGAAAGTTTTCCACAGCCATTATTGTGACTACCAATATGTCTCCCAAGGTAAAGGGGATGGGATATTGAAGTTATCATTAAAGGATATGCTGATTGGTGGTAGATATTTTTTAAGTTCATCTTATTAGGCATAATTTTTTTCCATAAAAGTAAAAAGCAGTGAAAGAAAAAAAGCATTAAAAATTCTTGTCTTGAGAACAGATGAGTGATGGTAAATATTTCCTTGTCAGTCTTTGGTTGCTCAAAAAGTATTTGTTCATGGACTACTCTGTGATAATGCTGTTACATGAGAGTTGTTACATTGCTAGTACTCACTGGTTACTGATAATTAATTTATTTATTGGCTGATTAGTCATTTTTAAACACTACTCAATATTAAATGACCCCAGTCTCACAAAGAGAAAGAATCCACATACAATACTTTTAAATGTGGGAATGAATTTTATAGAACCTGAGTAATAAGATACCAACTGTGGAGATTTTAAGTCCTTAAGATTAGTATAGTTATAGCAAAAAGATTATGTTTCTTTTGGTTTTTAAGCCTTAGTAACCTGTATGGTTTAAGATTACTGTAAGTAATACATTTACATGGTGTTAGCTTTTGAACCAACATTTGTGCCTGGAATTCAGATTTGCTTTTTCTTATTTCCATATGCTCTGTTTTAAACATATGTTAAGTTGTATATTTAAAACAAGAAGTACTAAAAAAAACTCACATAAAAATATGTTTTCTTCATTATCAAAGGCTTCAATGCCATCATCATTTGGAGGAAAAAAAAAAAGGGAAGAGCGAATATAATTTAAGTCTGTGAAACAGACTTTTAATAGCACCAAACAGAATGAACAGCTGGCTTGCTTTTTGCAAGGTGCATTGATGTTGTCAGAAGAGACAGAATAAAAATGCTGATACAATTGTCCAGGTTTCGGGTTTGCCAACACGAGAATATTTTATTCATTCAGCCTTCTCTATGTTCCAAAGACTGATGTTGACTTTGATGGAAAAATACAATGATATATATTTAGAATGACCGATCTTTCAGATTTAAATCTAAAAAATGTGCTGCTACAGTTGGATTTTTCTCAGGGATGCCATTCAAATAAAATGTTACGTTGTCATCTCACATAGCCTTCCTATCTGTGGTAATATGATGTTAGGTTAGCAAGTGACAGTTGAGCACAGCTTTTGTTATGGTAACGTACTGATGCATGACTACCAGGATCTTTGTTTGATTCAGTCAACAAAGAGATATGTTCAAGTGCCAAAGTTTTGAAATTGAATTTGCTCATTTCATTTTAAAAAGCATACCAGAGGTTGAATTTAAACAAAGAAAGTTTCATGAACACTAGAATTTTTGCAGTTGCAGCTTCCTATCCTTTCATGTCTCTAACTCTAAAGGATGTCTGTGTTCTAATCTTACCATAGAATTACCCTCCTTTTTTTTAAAAAAAAAAAAATAATAATCTTTCAATGAAAAAACAACAACTATGACAATGCTTCATAAAATAAGGACATTTTACTAATTTATAATATGGTGTCGTAATTGAAGTTACCTCATCAAGTTGTTTCATTATTTTGAAGGACATTTTCGTTCTTTTTAAACCCTAAATCTTGTTGATGAAGTCCAGTGCTTGAACTTACACATTTGTCAGCAAATGACATCAATTTTGAAAATGTTTAAAAATATATGTATTTTAGGAAAGCTGCATGAATCATACTATTTCCTTTTTCAAATTTAATAATGTTAATAAATATAGAATGATTCTTCCTTGATGCATGATTCAGTTTTTGGAATTTTACCGACACACATAGACATAACAAGTGCTGTATGACTTGTGTGAAGAAAAGTCACGTTTCTTCAGATACTTATTTCTTCCACCGAAGATGACAGAGGCATTAAGGAAAAATAAATGCCGATGAATTTAGTAAACTGGGCACTGATTTAACATTTTCACTACTTCATGTATGTGTATGTGTGATTAGGTTGCTTGTAAGGACTACTTCCTTGGCAAAATGAGTACATAATTAGATCTAAGCCTTATGATTAAGTTAGAATATATAGTTTCATTCTATCTTCTCTCTCCGTTGGTGGCTTCAGCACGAAACAGACCTCACTTCCTACCATCTGCTCTGTTTAGGATTGACATCAAGGTCATCTCCTCTCTGATGCCTGCTTGTTTCCCAGTTTAGACACTTCCATCCTGCAGTACAGCCACTTCCCTATTATGCCCAGCTGTTGGGCCACACATACAGGGAACAGGATGTCTAGGGCTGCTTGAATATTCATTTGACAAAATAAGCCAGAAGACTTTTGCCCACTATTGTTTTTTATTTCAACTCAGTTACCAAAATCTGAAGCTTAGTTTATAGTTTTGTACTTGTATTTTTACACAAGTAACCATTTTACTTTATATTTTATTTTATTTATTGAGATATTTTTGTTATAGGACTCATGCACTCACCCAAGAGACAGAGAAACAGACATCACCCCCACCCCAAGGGGAATGGCTATACAATTCCTTCTCCTCCATTCTCTTCTTGGTATTTGGGGCACACACGCACACATGCCCAGCATGAGTTTCAAGCCTCTAGATCCAGGACTTGTGCCACGGTCGACCATATGATAGTCCAGCACCCCAAACTCTGTGCCACCTGCTGACCTCATACTTCATAACTTGCTAATCATTGTGTTGGTAGATCGAAATTTTCAGTATTCAAACAACTATCAATCAGTTATGTGTCTCAGATAGCTATTGACTGCCTAGGTCAAATTTAGTATTTCAAGTCCAATGGTTATCATTTATTCTGAAAATATTTCTTAACATTTATATTGTAGGGTGAGTGCTATCTTAAGTCATTGTAAAATGGTAATGAAAAAAATCTCACAATCCTGGAAGATAATCTTAAAAAAAACTTAGATTTGCTTTTTTTTTAAAAAAAATGGAGGGCCAACAGGTGACATGTTGGTTGAAGCACTGGATCCTACATGTTTGACTCCATAACGTGAGTCCCAAAACAAGAGCTTAAAAAACACGCCAGGCACTTGTGTGTCTGTGCCCAAAACTCTGAAAAGAAAATGGAGTAGAAGGGATTGCAGCATGGCCATCCCCACCAGGGGCTGGTAGGTCACTTTCCCATGGTCTCTGCTTTTGTCTCTCTCCTAGGAGTGCATGTGACAATCTAAAAAAATTATTGTATACATATATGTATATATATATGTATAAGAAGAGTTATGATGCTGAACCAACTTTGCTCTCATCCAGAGTCTAATTATAATATTTGTATTAGGAAAAGATAATAGGTTTGTTATAGTCTCTTGATGTAGAAAGTAATTTTTGCTTATACTATCAGCATTTATTTATCTAAGCTTATTTTATCTATCTATCTATCTATCTATCTATCTATATAGGTAGATATATAGATTATAGATATCTGGTAGATAGGTAGTTAAGTAGTTATATATCTATCATCCTTCCATCTCCTACTTACCTACACCTATCTATCTACCAGATATCATATATTTTACACTAGCAGTAGACCCAATACTTGACTCATAGATAGACTTAAATATCAGTTTATGTTCTAGCATTTATGCTGAATTTATTTTTATTACTTAGGAACATTACAAAATAACCAAATGGGGCTTAAGTAACCAAAGTCGATCACTTTTTCTTTTTTTCGAAAAAAATAATTTTTTTTTGGAGAGGTTTTTGCTATAGGTCATGTGTGTTCACCAGAAAGACAGAGAGAGACAGAGAGACAGAAAGTGAGAAGTCACCCCCCAAAAGGGATGGCCACGCCGTAATCCCTTCTCCATTCTTCTTTCAGGATCTCGGGCACGCAAGCACACGTGCCCGGCGTGAGTTTAAGCCACCGGGTCCAGGACTCGAACCATGGTCAACTACATGGGAGTTCAGCAACATAGCCATTACGCCAACTGCTAGCCCCAGTCAATCACTTTTTGTATGTTTTCAGTTTTTTTAAGTTCTATGGACCAAGAAGCAAACTATTCTTTGTACATAGGGGTTACTTAATACATACTAGGTCTTCTTGTTTGTTTGTTAAAAAAAGAGACCTTGAAACTCTATTTCAATCATGTCTACTGAATTACATGCGTCTGTATGCTTGTGTGTGCATAAATGTCTGAACTTTGAAAATTTATACTTTCCATTTTGTTGTAAGTAATTATATCTCTAGAGGTAGTTTAATATTTTTCATAATTATTTTTCATAATAATTTTCTATGAGTTGATACAACTTATTTAGACTAGGAATGCTTGTATTAATGCAAGGATAAAATTAACATATGTTTAGTTTCTTTTAAGACTATGAGCAAGGAATCCTCATTATAAATGCCATTGTATAATCAATATAAATCTCTGCCTAAGTATGGAAGACCTGATTGGACTTGCACCTGCACACAAAAGCAGGAATAGTCTTCATGCTGTTATCGGCCTAATTTGGCTGTATACAATTTAAGATGCTGCTTCAAGTTTTGTTCTCCATGGTGTAAATTTAGCAATAAATGTAGTCATTTGGCTGCTTCTCTAGCAGTTTGGAATGTAGAAGTATAATGTGAAGGGTTTTAATCTGCATTGCTTATGTGTTATAAAAAAGCATATATCACTTTGTATCATACACCTAAATATTAGTCTGTGATAAATATTCAAAATTAAATCTTGACTTTGGTGATTTGGATGTTTTTTCATCAGATATAAAAAATGACCTCAGTAATTGTTTAAAATGACTTTTTCCAAATGTTATAAAAATATCTAATGCATAAATTTTGTGTCTAAAACTGAATATATACATATGTCTTGTATTAGGACTTTATCTCTGAAATATATTCATTAAATACCTACTGTGCTGAAAGAAAACAGCATCACGGTAACTAATTTTTCAGTAAAAGCTTTAAGTAAATTATTCCTGAAATATTTTTTTTAATCTTTCAGAAGGTTATTCCTTTAAAGTAGAACTTTAAAAATGGTACATTTCTACAAAATATTTTACTAGATATTATCCATAAAGTATCAACCTAAAACCTTAAAGTGAAGCTTTTAATATTTGCTTTTCTTTGAAAGATCTTGCTAAATAATTATTTTTTTCTGTTCTTTTTTTCTTAAAGAGTTATTTAAGTTTACTTATCACTATTATTACTGTTTAATTTGCTACAGACACTCACCAGAGAGAGAGAGAGAGACAGAGAGACAGAGAGAGAAAGGGAAAGTGAGAAAGCAAGACACCAGGTCGAGGACTCGAATCACTGTCAGCCATGTGGGAGTTCAGTACCCTTAACCATCATGCCACCTGCTGGGGTCAGCTGGACTCCCACATGGCTAACCATAGTTTGAGTCCTGGACCTGGGAACGTGCTTTCTCATTTTTTCTTTCTCTCTCTCTCTCTCTCACTCTGTCCCCCTCTGGTCAAATTAAGAATAAATAAATAAATAATTCCTTTAAAAAATTATTATTCTTAAGTTAGCTGTGAATTTAGCTGACAGATGACCCAAAGAGCTGTGGATACTTTTAAGTAATGACAGGTATTGGAAATCTATGTTAAACAAGTGCACATTGAATTCATCAACATATTTTAGTTATTAATTCTTTGACTGGGATAACATACATTGTCTTAGGGTCCCAAAAGTAAGGATTTAAGTTTTTAAGACCTAATTAGGTAGGGATGAGTCATGACATCACTAGGGTCATATACATTAGGTATATCTCTCAATAAAAGTTTTATAGCGTTGACATATAAACATTCAGGATTGCTCTTTAAACATGCCAGAAGCAATTTGATAAAGCAAATATCTCAAATTCTAATTTTTAGAAAAAAAAATACATGAATTACATGTAAACTTTTTGCTCTGTGGTGTTAGCAAGTGAGATGAAATTTTTAAGTCTAGAAATACTGTAGTGAGACCAGCAGGTGGCTTAATAATGGCTATGGTTCAAGTCCCAGACCCAGTGGCTTAAACTCACGCTGGGTGTGTATGCGTGCGTGCCCAAGATCCTGAGAGGAGAATGGAGTAGAAGGGATTGCGGTGTGGCCATCCCCCCTGGGGAGATGATTTCTTGCTTTCTGTCTGTCTCTCTCTGTCTGTCTGGCGAGCTCACGTGCCCTATAGCATAAACCTCTCCAAAAAAAAAAAGAAATACTGTAGTGGAAATTAGTATTTTTATGCCAACATTCTTCTACATTAAGTAAAATAATTTATTTCTTCCCTGACTAAACAATGGTAATGATTTCAACTTAGCCTTAAAGGATTTTAGTGAATATCTAAAAGAGATACTTGTATCTCTTTTCTCTTATATGAAACATTTTGGTCTTAAAAATATTAATATACTTACTTTTTTATCCTATTATATATATATGTGTGTGTGTATATATATATATATATATATATATATATAAAAACATTGCTATATAAATTTTATATATAAATTAAACAAGGTTAGTAAAATTAAGACTGATGAAATAAAGCAATTCTTTGCTACAGTATTCATTTTTAGATCATATTCTATTATTGAGAAATAGACAAAATGCTGTATTAAGTCACTTGAAATAATTCTTTTCTGTTTGTGGGTTTTTTATTCAGTTCATTTATTTCAGTTCATTTTAGTCCTCAAGTCTACTGTATTTGGTTTCCATTTGCTATATGCATTCTTTGTTCTTCTATTCCACTTTTTCTGCCTTCTTTTGGGTTAATATAGTATATGTATGTATTTTTGTTATCCAGTCTATCTCTATTATCTTTTTAAGCTATATCTCAATATTGTTTTTCATTGGTTGCTTGGCGGGGAGTTAACAATATTCTTTAACTTTTTAGGATCTGCCCTCATATAATACTATGGTATAGTTCAAGAGCAATACATGAAATTATAATGGTAAAATTTCCAATGATCTTTTCTGCTTGGTGTGCTTTTATTGTCAAATATTTTACTGTTATATATGTTATGAATTCAATAATAGATTTATTTTTGCTTTAAATAATAATTTCATAAAGAAGACATAGTTCCTTTACATATTTATATTTCTTATTTAGTTACATCCTGCCTTTTTTTCTTAATTTTTCCTGTTGATCAGGGCTTCTGTCTAGTCTTTTTCTTAAGTTTCTAGAACTTTTAGCACTGATTGTTAAAGTCTACTGTAGATGATGAGCTCATATTTTACCTGAAATTGTTTTAGTTTTTCCTACATTTTTAAGAGTATTGACTCCAGATATGGAAATCTTACTTGTTTGTTTTCATTTAGCATTTTAGAGAATTCCATTGTTTTGACAAAAGCTCAGCTGTCTTGCTATTGTCATTTCCTCTGAATATTTTTTGGGGGATTTAGGGAAAACAGAAAGATAGGTTTTTATGATAGTTTTTGGTTTTCAAAACTTTACTGTATCTTCCCTGACTTTTTGTGTATTTATCCTGCTTGGGGTTTACTGAGTTTCTTTGATCTGTAAGTTTATGTCTTCCATCAATTTGAGGAAATTCTCAGCAATTATTTTTTTCAAGCATTTCTTCTGTTCCATTTTCTCTCTTATCCTTATGGGACACTAATTACTCACAAGACAAACTATTAGACATCATCCCACAGGTTTCAGATTTTCTTTAGATTTTTTCCTCTTTATTTTTCAACTTGGATAATTTCTCTTGTCCAATTTTCAGGTTCAGCGAATCTTTTACTGTGTCCATTTTATTTTTATGCCAGTCAAATACATGTTGTTCTAATACTGCATTTTTCTTCTTTACCTTTGTCATTTCATCCTTACAGTTTTTCATTTACAGATCCCATATTTATGCTGAAATTCTTAACATCCTTACGCATATTATCCACCTTTCTCACTAGGTCTTTGAATGTTTTTATTATATCAGTTTTAAAGTCCTTGTCTATTAATTACAACATCTAGGCCTTGTGTTGACCTCCCTATATCACTATGGTTTGGGTTAATTGTGGGTCAGATTTTCCTGCTTCTTTGTGTGTGCTACTCTTTGTGATTTCATGCTGGACGTTGTAAATTAAAAAAAGAGATTAACCTACATAATATTTATCCTAGGAAAGTACGTGTTACTTTCTTTGTCATGGTACTTAATCTATAGTTGAGCTGGGTCGGGGTTTTGATGCAGTTTTAGTTATTTTTCAGTTTACTATTGGCCTCAACAATTTTGAGGGAAGGATCAAGAATTTCCATTTATCAGATTTCTTTCCCTCCACACTCCAATCAACAGACCATCTTCAGGCTCCTTGACTTGCAGATATGTCTCTTTGCTCTCTAACTGCCAGCATCTTCTGCTTGCCACCAGCCAAAGTTTCTGCACCTTAGAAGACCTGTTTCCATAGTGATTCCCTTCCTACAGCCTTAAATAGGCTAATGTCTTGCACCCTGAGGGGGCCTATGAGCTTTGGAAAGATCTTTCTTGGCTCTTTTGTTCCCAGGCTGAAGTCTTGTGCTTAGGGAAGGTTTTGGTCTCTGAGGGCTACTTTTCTTCATTTCTCTTGACATTTTCCAAACCTTCAGTGGGCTGCTTTTTGTTACTTGAGGGAAAGTCCTGTGTGCCTTTGCAGAAGGAAATATTTCTCTACCCTTTGCTTTTTTTCCCACCTTCAATTAGCTACTTCTGTGCTCTCAAGGATAGCCTCACATACTGTAGCAGGATCTCTTTCCACACCAGTTTTCCTTCCATGTTCTGTGTTTTTGGTAGGCTCTGCCTTAAACTTAGTGGAAGCTATTTCAGTCTGTAGGGACTTTTTTGATACCATGCAATGGTTTCAAATGTAAAACATGCACATGTTTGTATGTAATAGCACATAACAAGATATATTGAAAGTTACTAAAGTATATCCTTTTCCATTACACTCTGAGCCCTTTCTCTACCTATTGGCAACCAATTTTGTTTTCAGAGAAATTACTGTTTTTCTTTCCTTTCTCTTTAAAAATGCCAGTGTTTTGTAACTTAGTAAGGTATTACCTTGCTTGGATTTGTACTTTATTATTTAGTATGTTGTACCATGGTCTGGTTGTGTTAACTGAAAAACTACAAGTAATTACCTGAAAAAAGGTATAAGCATATATTAATATCATTGTATTTTTCTTTGTAATATAAAAGATGGTATAGTGTGTACTATTTGCACCTTGACTTTTTTGCCTTTTATTTTTAAAATTATTTTATTTAACTTTATTTATTCATTCATTTATTTATTTCAATTTGATAAGAGAGGGATAGAGAGAAAGAGAGAGAGAGAGAGAGAGAGAAAGCAAGCCACCAGGACTGAGACTCAAACCACAGTCGGCCATATTGGAGTCCAGCACCCTTAATCACCAAACCACCTGCCGGCCCCATGACTTTTTTTGCCTCTTAGTAAATCCTGGTCACCACTCCACTATGGTATACAGAAATTGTCCTCATCTTTTCAAACAGGTATATATTAATTATATTAGGTCATGACATATTTTTCTGTTTCTATGCAAAAATGTCATGACTTTCCCAGCAACCCACTAGTATGTCTTAATCTATCTATATCTTAGTATTTTCATCTTTTTTTTTTTTTAACTAATGGAGTTTGGATTATTTTCAATCTTCTGTTAATAGCTGTAATACTACAGTGTGTATAAATATTTTCTGTTTCTGTGTCTATCGTTTAAGCATATACTTCCCTTTCTGACTTACTATGAATTCCAAAAGAAGGTATTAACAAAAGTAATTTCCAGAGGATTATCAACTTATATCTACAATACATATATATATATATATATATATATATATATATATACATGTGTATATATGTATGTCTTATGTGCAGTTAATAACTTAGGGTCAATTTTGATCCTTCATATGATGAGGTATGATTTAGGTGTTTTATTAACTGCCAACTCTATGCCCGAGTTAAAAGAAATATTAAGACACATAGATAGATGCAAAATAAGTATTAATGGTGTATGTAGAGCCACTGACATTTTGCAGGTACAGTGACAGAATAAGGAAACAAAAGAAATTGAAGTTGAAATTTTTAGGCAAACTCAGCACCTTTCTTCATGATGTCCACTGAATATCCATATGGTGTGTGATCTTGCTGTAAAATGGACATTTATAGGTTGAGTTTCCATTAGAGAAGAGCTTCTGGGACTTATATTTCAGTTCAAAATCTTGCAGTTATATTTAGAGCAAAGGATATCATACAGACACACGTGTATGTGTGTGTGAGAGAGAGAGGAGGGCAAGGTGATAATATGGAGCCTTCTCTTCAGTCTTACCCTCCAGTTACTATAAAAAATATTCCCCTAAAATATTTATTGTCTTCTCAAACTCTCTTTATATTAGTGATTTCCCGTACCTCTTGATTTGTCTCTTTGTAATTGTGCTTTGTATACAATTTTGAATGTGAACACTATTTACTGTTGCACAGAGCATGGTTTAGTAAACTCTTAGAAGTGGAGACATAAATAAATCAGCTATCTGTGTTTGAAAAGTCTAAACTAAAGTGCGGTTGTTTGCTTCAGCTTGTCCATGGATATTTACGAGGTGAGCATAATACCATAACGGTTATAGCGGTGAAATACATCCCGTACAGATAGCTAGCAAAGGAGCTCACAAGTGTTAATGCCCATGGAATTTTAATGCTCAGGAGATGGGATACATGGCACTTGCTCTGGTAATGCTGCTCTTATTGGCTCCAGTGAAAATGAGGAAGTGAAATCAGTTTTGGATTGATGTCTGTGTACCCTACCAGTGGTAAATATAGCAGTTCCTACTATTGCCTTGTTCTCATCTCTTGGTTTAGTTAACTGCAGCCTAGTAACATATCGATAGTATTAGACATTTTCTTGTGCGGGTAGAGGACATCCCCTTCCCCTTCCTAGTTACAAGGCCCAGGGGAAGGTGTTGCCAACAATGATTTCTGAGAAAATGTCAATAAGCTTCTCACTCTGATACTAGGCACTGCCTGAAAATCACATATGTGATTTTGATGGTGAGTTTGGCCTTTGTTATAACCGGGATTTTGTTTGTGGTGTATCCTTGATTTATCTTGTTCCTTCTTAGACTGAGGAAGAGTTCATGACAGAGAGGTCTGCACTAAGTGATGAATTGTGAACATTAATACACTTCTAGTTTGTAGATAATCATATTGTGTTTGCCCTTTTTCTATTAGGCAAAGAAAATTAAGTTCAACCTGTAGTATTTAGTCTCAGGAAATTTATGCTTGGAGAATAAC
Organism: Tupaia tana; assembly: GCA_026018925.1. Classification (NCBI taxonomy): domain Eukaryota; kingdom Metazoa; phylum Chordata; class Mammalia; order Scandentia; family Tupaiidae; genus Tupaia; species Tupaia tana. Next base: position 25,080,115 of record JAKSZU010000017.1, read on the forward strand.
TTCAGGGATTACGTGAGGAAACTGAGAAAGTTGAAAGCAGTTGCTTTTAGAACATCCTAAAATTCTGAGTTTCCTTAAAGCCAGTAGCAACTGCTACCCTGAGTGTACATTTTCTGTTATAACTATACCTTGACTTCAGCTCATGATTATTTTTATACTTTTATTCTTCTGAGGTTTATTGCAATATTTTCTTAATACTTATTTAGAAATAGACTAGTAAATGTAAACTAGTACAGATATTTTCTTAAATTTCAACTTTCTCAGTCAAAAAGAATATTAAAACTCATCTTAACCTCTAAACCTTCAGACAAGTTCCCAAAAATACCATATAATATCTACTTCAATTCTAAGTCGCCTTTTCTTATTGTAGTAATACTTTAAATACTCTGAACGTAACTAATACCAAATGATGATTAATTTGAACTTAACCTGAACTAAGTTAACAGCTAGAAGATGATACATACAAGCATGTTGAAACTACACTATTACTCATGTAATCCCTGAAGTTATTCTCCAAGAATAAATTTCCTGAGACTAAATACTGCAAGTTGAATTTAATTTTCTTTGCCTAATAGAAAAAAAAGGAAACACCCCTTGGGGGTGACTTCTCACTACCTCTGTCTCTGTATCTCTCTCTCCACTCTCTCTAGTGAGCCTACGTATCCTAAGGCAAAAACCTCTACCAAAGAAAAAAAATTAGATGGTCAATTGTGACCTTGCTAATGCAATGAGTACAACTGATGGGTTCACCAGAATTTTAACTGTAAACTATGACCCAGAGTTGAGTGAGTTGACCTGTGGTAACACCAACTGCTGAAATGCTTCTTCAAAGTTAGCAGTTGGTAATGTCTGAGAGAGAGATCATCAGGTTCCTGGACTGACTTTTAAAAATGTATCAATCTGTGGAGGCAGCAGGTGATGTGGTGGTTAAGGCACTGGACTCCCACATGGCCGACTATGGTTTGAGTCCTGAACCTGGCAGTTTGCTTTCTCAATTTCCCTTTTTTTCTCTCTCTTATCAAGTTAAAAAAAAATAACAAATAAAGTTAAATAAATAAAATAATTTAAAAATATATTAATTCAGATGTTTAGAAATGACTGCAAATTTGCTCATTGAATTTGCACTTTAATATTTCTTCTTCATTTAGCTAATAATACATGGAGAACTAAAAAAAGTTGATGGAATGGAATTAAAGTAGAGATTATTTCATGCAAAATTATTTGAAATTCATGTATTTTTTTCATAATATGGATTTTTCATGAACTTTTTAAAGATCCCCTCCCACATATAAGTATACAGAAAATGTATAAAATAGGATGTAATAAATTATACAAAATCTCACTTCCCACAGCATGTTACTGTATTATCTATTAGTTTTTTGTTTGTTTTTGTTTTTTTTAAGGCTTTTGCCATAGGCCATGTGTCTTCACCAGAGAGAGAAGCTACAGTGAGAGGGAAAGTGAGAAATCACCCCCTGGGGGGATGGCCATGCCACAATCCTTTCTCCTCCATACTTCTCCTGGGATTTGGAGAACACACGCAACCATTCTTGGAGTGATTTTTTAAGCTGCCAAATCCAGGATTTGAACCGTATTTAGTCATGTTGTTGCCCAGTGCCTTAACCATTATGCCATCTGCTGACCCCATCCATTAGTATTTTACTTTTTAGATGCATATTGCCTAATTACAATCATGTAAATATACAATTTAGCATTTTTCTTTTCACTTACCATTAACCTACATTTTTATAAAGTTTTCTGTTTTAATGGTTACATAGTATTTAATTAGATAAATGAATTATAATTTAACTATTTTCTGAGTGTTGGGCAGAAATAAAGATAAATTATAGTATATTTCATCATTTAAAAAATTATACAGTAAAAAATTTCCAAATCCCTGTTTACCTATGTTATTGGGCTGGATTCTCAATGAAATTACAAAATCAAAGTATATAAGCTTTTGAAGACCATTTTTACTTTATTTACCATATAGTTTTTGCCCAATTATATTTCCACTACCAATACATGAGAGTATTTTCCTTGCCATAGAAGCTCACTAATTAGGTAATGTGTTCAATATAAAGTTGCATAAAACAGTATGCTTTAAAAGGGAGGCAGTTTTATTTCTTTTAGGTCATAATTTTTATTAGGCAAATAAAACATTGCCATACCAAGATCATAATACAGTGATGTTAATTATTAATATATGAATGCATTTCTTATTTGCTATAAAACAGTTTATACTGATAAACATACCCGTATAACTTTATAGGTAATTGGCTGGTGCTTTAATATATTGATAAAGGTCAATTACAACTTAGTCAATCCTTCTGTGAATTACCACAATTTTTAAATTAAAGTGCTTTAAATTTGGTTGTGTCCTAAAGCCATAGTAAAATTATATTTGTGTGACTAACCTAAGTTCTTTAAATATTTTTTTAAAATTCTACCTTTAACCTCTTATGTCATGCAAAATGAATAACTTAAACAATGATTTAAATTCTATCCAAGGAGTGCTATAATCCCAAGGCACAAGAATGGAATACTTTCATAGTTCATTTTTGAAGTAGTGCCATCTTAGGACACTAATTTAATTTAATTTTATATTGACAAAATGTTGTTATTGTTAAAATTTATGACTCAATGAATTTTAAGGTATGATACCCAGTCTAAATTTGTTATGTTGGGTGCCAGCAGGTGGCACGGTAGTTAAGGAGTTGAACTCCCACATGGCTGACCGCAGTACAACTACACATACCTGCCCTGTTTTTCAGGCAGGCAGATCCAGAACTCGAACTGCACAATAGGATTCAGCCACCTTAACCAATACTCCACGGGCCAGACCTACACATTTAGCAATCTTGTATTCTTTTATATTAGCATATTACAATTTCAAAGTAATATATTTTAGAGACAATACAGTCCTACCACTTAATGCAAGTACATATTAACCCTTATATAAAGCATAAAGTGTTGAGATTATAAATATTATATAAAATATGTGTATATGTATATTTCTATATATTTAGGTCATATTGAATACCTTATTAAGCCACTTTTTAATTTTCAGCAATGGTATTATTTGTCATAAAAGTAAAACAGTCTCATGCAAGCAGGCTGTGTAGTGGTTAAGGCACTGGACTCCTGTCTGACTTACCATGGTTCAAGTCTTGGACCTTGTGGCTTGAAAATCATGCCAGACGCCTGGGCATCTGTCCCTAAAATCCCAGAAGGATAATAGAGAAGAGGGGATTGTGGAATGGCCATCCCCTCAGGGAGTGATTTTTCACTTTCCTTCTCACTGTCTCTCTCCAGCGAGCACACGCATCCCATAGCAAAAATCTTAAAAATTTTTAAAAAGGTAAAATGTTCTCAGAAAAATAAACATTACTTATTAGGTAATGATACTGTCTATTCTGCAGTATTCTTTGATGTGTTGTATGTTTAAGCTCTTTCATAGTGCTTTGTTTGTTGCCTTGATAACGTACCTTTATCATATAGGCATTTTAAGCATGAAGACATGACAGACCTGTAAGCGTTGCCATATCCCATTTCCTGCAAATAAAATTTGCACTACATGTTCTGTCATAGACATAAAGTGATTTTTAAGCTTTTCTATAAGCCAGGTGAGCTTGCCAGAGAGAGTCAGAGAGAGATAGAGAGGGACAATGAAAGCATCCCCCAGGGTAGACAGCCACACTGCAATCCCTTCTCCTCCATTCTCTTGGGATTCTGGGCATACATGCACACCCGACTGGCATGTTATTCAGTCACTGGGTCCAGGACTGACTGTGCAGTTGGCCACATGGGATCCAGAGATTTAGCCTCTGCGCCACCTGCCGGCCCATGGCATAGACTTCTCTCTGTGATATTAACGTCAGTTCAGACAGTCACGATCTTAAACATATTAGCTAATGCATTCTGTAAGACAGTATTGGTTATATTTGAAAAGCCATGGTTACCTTATTATGGAGTATGTTGCTTTGATTTTAAATAATTTCATAAGTGGACAATAACAGTAATAATAACAGCAATAATGATAATAATAATAATACCCTGGAAGTAAGATACCTGTGGAATACTGAACAGAAATTTCCTTCTGGGACCAGCAGTTAGCATAATGGCTATATGGCTGGACTACCATGTAGTCGACCGCTGTTCGAGTCCCGGACCCGGTGGCTTAAACTCACGCTGGGTGCTTGTGCGTGTGTGCCCAAGATCCCGAGAAGAGAATGGAGGAGAAGGGATTGTGGTGTGGCCATCCCCCCGGGGGGTGATTTCTCGCTTTTTGTCTCTCTGTCTCTCTCTGTCTTTACGGTGAGCACACGCGTCCTAGAGCAAAAACCTCTCAAAAAAAAAAAAAAAAAAAAAAATCCTTCTGGCCAAAAGTTTCTTTTTTGTCTTGATTGTTCCTTTTCTACCTTTTCCTTTTTACTGTTACTATTATTCACTTTCCCTATATTTTCTTCCTCTTTTCCACTATTAAACTTTTATATTTTTGTAATTTTCTTTTTATTTCTCAAATTCATACATATTATATTTTCCCATTTTTGAGGTCTGACTGCACCACCCATTGAAGGTCTGTCATTACATGTTCATTCATCCATCATCCACTCATTTGTTTCTAGGATTATATAGAGGAGTATGCGCTATTAGACACTGTGCAATGGCAGGAGAGATGGATAATAAAATCTAATTTTTATTGAAGTTTACTATGTGCTAGGCATGGTTTTGTATATATCTATATCTATATCTCTCTATATATCTTATATATAAGATTTAATCCTTACAACAGCCCTAAAAATAAAATCAATTTTTAAATAAAATTATTTAATTTATTATTATTATTATTATTATTATTATTATTATTTAATTTGCTATAGGGCAGGTGAGCTCACCAGAGAGAGAGGGGGGGAAAATGAGAAAGCAAGCTGACATGTCCAGGACCCAGAACTGTGGTCGGCCATGTGGGAATCAAGTACTTTAACCACCATGCCAACTACTGGTCCCTAAATCCAGGTTTTTATCTTTATTTTACTGATGGAGAAACTGAGGTACACAGTAGTAAGTTAAATTGTCCATGATCACACAATAAGTATTAATGACAGAGCTGGGAAAGATACTGCCTTTAGAGCCCTCGGACTTAATCATTATTATCTCCCCTTTTAGCTATTCGAGGAAATGGGGTGGTGGTAGTGGACATAGAGTGAGATCTTTGTGGGAAAGAGAATTTGAAATGGTTAAAGGTAACTCTTGAACACAGCTCAAAGTTATCAACTTTTAAATTTCTATAAAATAAAATAACACCCAGACCACTGTCAGCTATTGATAGAAGTGAAAACCAGCAAGCACCTGATAAAAGGGGAAAAGAACACATGGTCATTTTAGTTAATAAGTATCTGTTAAAACATGTATGTATGGGCTAGCAGGTGGCGCAGAGGTTAAGGTGTTGGATCCCTAATGGCTAGCTGAACATTTCAAGGCCCAGACCCAGTGACTTGAAAATCATGCCAGGCATGTGTGTGTTTCTGTCCAAAATTCTGAGAAGATAGTGAAGGAGAAGGGATTGTGGCATGGTCATCCCCATGGGGAGGTAGTTTCTCATTTTTCCACTGTGTGTGTGTGGTGAGCCCAAGCACTCCATAGCAAAACAAAAACAAAACAAAATGTGGATGTATATTGCATTTAATAGGTTATTTATTTATTTGTACTAGAACCAAGATGTGTGGCAGCTGATGACTGGTGCTAATTCCAAGCCCTGGAAAAGTTGTAGTGGTGTGAAAATCAGTAGGATTTTCTTCATTTAAGTTTCTGTCTTTAAACCACATAAAATCAAATGGAAAATAATTAGGTCTGGAATAATTTAGGCATTTAAGTAATTTCAAGAATTCAAGTAGACTGTGAGTCTTACTTGCTGGACTATGTAGTTGATTATAGAAATTTATTTAGAATCACCAAGATTAATCTGGTATGCAGAAGTAGTGAGAAAAGTCACTTTTTTTCCTAGTTGGTTAATAGGTGATGAAACTTAAGCAAAAATAGAATGTCATGATAAATTCTTTTCAAAATTGTATAGAGAACTTTTACATTTTTGGTTCATAAATACTCAGGAGAAAGATGTCATTTATTTATACTATTGCTATTACAGAATTATCCCTCATATTTGTTTGATTCTGGAAAATTGTCAGAAGATAATATTTTTAATGTTTAGCACTTTTTTTGTTTGTTTGTTTGTTTTTTGAGAGGTTTTGCTATAGGGCACGTACACTCGCCAGACAGAGAGATAGAAAGCGAGAAATCATCCCCTGGGGGGATGGCCATGCCACAATCCTTTCCCCTCCATTCTCCTCTCGGGATCTTAGGCACGCACGCACATGTGCCCGGCGTGAGTTTTAAGCGGGATGCGAACTGCGGTTGACTACATGGGAGTCCAGCGACATAGCCATTACGCTAACTGCTGGTCCCGTTTAGCACTGTTTTAATGTGCATAGTTTATATCTATTTTTCATTGCATATGCAATTACATTGTGGTGGTTGAGAAGTACCCCTTTATTGGTTTACTCAAGTATGTATGTATGATGTCATTTTCCTACCTGTCCCCTTTGGAAAAAAATAGTTTTAAAGGGACAGGTCATGAAAACAACATGTTTAATGGTTTCTCGTCTCTTGGAGACATACTCAGTTCTCTTGGCTAATGTGGAGAAGAACGAGTCACTTCATGTTCATTGGGAAATCTTGTCTGAAGGTTCTAGGTAATACTAAAATACAGTCTGATTACATAGCCTAGACCATAGTATTACCAGGGTATTTTGACCTCATTCTAATGTGATCATCTGTCTACTTTTCTCCTGCTTCCTTTTGTACTGGTATTTGTAGATATTAGGCACAAAGTAATAAAATTGGCATTCATAGTAATGTTGCCTCCAAAATTATGTAAAAAGACAATTTGATGAATGTTAGCCTTTTAGTAAAAGCTTATGGAAGCACTTAGCTCTATTTTGCTTTTATGTTTTTCTGCTTCATCATTAATTTTTGAAATTTCTAAACTTACCGAGCCATCATTTTGAGAGAAAAATAGATCACAATCCTACTTTTATGTTCCAAACTTTCTTCTCCAATATTTTTGTTCCTTTTTATTTTACCATGCTTTGGATAGTTAAATCATATGCATTATTCATATTTAGAGGGGAAGAAAGAGAAACTAAAAGCCGAAGTGGTTTGAGAGCACATGTTGCATGAAATAGACCAATCTCAATAGGGTGGTAATACTGGCCCTAAACTAGAAAGCACTATGCCAGCTTTTGACTGCTTGAGGAATATGGGCATAATTGACATAGTAGAGTGGATTAGCAGAATCATAACAAAGAGAGGAATGGAGGGGATCCTTGGTCATTAATTGGAAATTTTGTCTTCAAATGATTCTTGGATTATTTGCAATTATATATGAAATAATGATTCCACACACCTTCACTGAAATGTTTAAGAGTAGAAATGGCAAATCCTCCTGAGAAATGTGCACTTTCATAGATAGTCACCATTTGGAAAGAACACATCATGACGGTGTGCAATTGTGAGAAATACTCAACAACACTGGACATGATTGAGAATAAGTCTCTTGCAAAAGCCTTTCATAAAATAGAATCACAAGAAGATAACATCTCTTCCCTTTCTCTGATACCTTATCTTTCGACCTCTTTTTCCTTAAATGTACTACTCATGTACATGTTTTAGGAGCACCAGACTCATAAGAGAATACATTTATTATAGAACAAAACTTAAAGTCGTGGCAGTGATGTTTTTATTGGTATAACAGTAATGCTGTACTGTAAATAGCAGTCACAAAGCTCTTTTTCCATCATGGTTTTTCATACTAATTTTACCATACTATTGTATAGGTAAACTGACTGTGGAAAAGATTTGAATGAACCCTTAGACTTTGACTCAAGGGGAAAAAAATATGACTTCATGTCTCAACATTACCCTTTCCTGGGACATTCATTTGTTATACCATGGCAAGAAAAGTAGGTGTTCTTATGCTTTTTTATAAATCCTTCAATTTCTCAATAAAGACTTATTTCTTTTTCAGGGCCGGTGCATAAACTTTTCTCGAGTTCCATCTCAGTAAAATGAAGGCAGGAAGACCAAGAAGATATGAAGATGGCACATTTTCACATACTGATTTCCAACCAAAGGAGAAAAATCAAGTGCACTTCAGAAGCTTTTGGAAGAGCAGATCAGTTCCTCCCAATCAGGAAATGTTTTCTGTGCCTTCTGCTTTGCTCGCACCAAATATTTTCAGACACTTGTCCTGATACATACATGGAAGGTGATGATCCTCATGGTAACTCATGATTCATGGTATTGAGAATAAAGAGGAGCATTCACACTGTGGCTTATACAAGAAAGTTGTTTGAGTATGTAAAAGAGGAAAAAGCAACAACATGAAGATGAAAACAGAAACCACAAAACAACTAGCCATGATGGGTCTTTCATGGAGACAGAAGTTTTTCACATGGAAAGGTGGTGCGTGTTTTTCAGTATGGCAAGATCTCTAGCCATTGGCAGAGTATGAAACTTCCTACCAGGCGAAGTAAATAAAGGAGTCCATTGCCTTAAAGCTATGTCAGATCACAAAATCCTTCCAAGTCCCCTATCACACTGTGCCTTACGGGAAGTTTCTGACTGGAAAATCTTGTCATTCTAACACTGAAAAGTGCACACGCATGACAAAATGTAGACAGGTTGCCTCAAGGTATTGGTAGCAAGCAAGATTTTGCCCTTTAGTTTTTGAAGACACCTTTCTTTCATTATGCACTCGGGACAAGAAAATTAATGGAGCGTTATTCCACAGGAAGACAGCCTCTAGCCAGAGATCTTGAGTGGTGTGTAAGGGACTTTGATATGAAAACTTGTCCCTGTGACTGGTAGATTTCCTCCTTTTTCTGTGTTTAGGATTTAGTAGTGCATAAAGCATTAATATCTGTAAACATACCTAGGAGTTTGTTTTGCTTTTAATTTAAAGGAAGCGGTAACCACGATGCTTCCGCTCAGGGTTTTTTCTTCCTTCACGTCTCCAAGGGCTCTTCAGCGTCACAAGCCAGCAACTCTCTTTGCATGAAAATTTCAAAGTTTAATTAATATAATTAAAGGCAACAGCAAGCAGCAGCCTGTGAAGATTTTGCTCATCTTTTTTATGCCTTTTGACATTGAATGACCTATTACTATATGCGCATTACTTGGATTTTGAGGGGCTCTCTACCTTGGTTATGATTCACTAGAAGAAAAAGACCTTCTTTCTCCAGTTTATAAATTGAATTTTCAGGAGGGTCGCCATCACAAAACATTGACGATATATGTATTATAATTTTTTAGAAAAACCATCGTGTCACGTTGACGATGCCAAATTATGTTAGCGTGAGCGGAAACACTGTGGGGGAGGAAGGAGGCAGCAGCTGAAGAGAAAAGCTCAAATGATCTAGTCACTTTCGATACTGTACTTCAGATGCGAAATGGATATTCGACTCGAAACCTGACAAAGCGCGCCTGCTTTGATGTGAACTGGTATAGACAATGACCAGTGGCTGGGTCAGTGGGATGTCTCTCTGCGAGCACAAAGGCTTATCAAATGACACTAAAAATAAGTTCAACAACCATCACATTGGAAGGGAGAAGGCAAACATTTCATGTTTGGCGGGCATATGAGTGCACAAGATGGAAAGAGCGATTTGGAGCATCCTGGTGTAATTACCCCCATTGTGCTCTTCATGGAGATTTTAAAGAATGGAAGAGATTCTGTTGGTTGGTGTCCAGGTTTGTGGCATTGCTCCAAGAAGCCTTATGCACACACACAAATATATATGTAGATATATACACACATATGTATCTTCTAGCTTGAATCTTTTGCTCAAGTTTATTTATGTCACTGGCTGGCTGGATCCAAAGTCATGTGTTCACATATTCATAAATAAAATTTTTACCTGTGCCTGGGCTACCATTTTCTTCCACCTCACGTGTCTTCTTTGGTTGAATATACAGTTGTGCTGGTTAGTTTCAGGGACAGAATCGTATTCGGTTCCAAAATGTCCTTCATGTTCATAGATGATACTACTGGTAGTACCTTTGTGTGAAAATGTAACTTGGGAGTCTGAAATAACACACCCAACTCTCTTTGCAATGAGTTCTTATACACCTTTGTTCTCCACTTACCTCTGGAACAGGACTTCCTGCTACTTTCTCAAATGGGCACCTCGTTTCTGATCAATGCACACCCTTTAATCATCTTTTAAGAGCATCAAGGATACTACAGAAGCTATGTCTTTGACAATTCCTTGAAATTTCTCTAGTATCATATAGCATACCTATGTTTTGCTACCTGAGCAATGTAAGTAAGTCTCTAAATGGCAAAATTGCTTTCTGTACATTGTAATGCAAATACAATGAAGGAGAGGCAGTTATCTATATGTAGTTTAAAAACACACCATTTAGAAAGTTCAAAGGTAGATGGAATTTTATTGTCCTTAAAGATATGAACCAGATCTATATTATGCTTTTCTCTGATTATATTAACTAGCAAATGAGAAGAATGTAAGGGGTACAGTTTCCTTACCAAAGGACCAGATAAAAAATCTGTATACATTTCAACCAGAAAAATAGGTTAGAATAAAGCCATTTCTATAAATTTAATGATGTTTTATTTTTTAAAGAAAGAAATAGCTCCTGTTTAATTTTCTGGACACGATGTCAGTCAAGATCTAGGTTCTGTGTATAAAGGAATAAGTCTTCCATAATCCATTTGTGTTGCATAAGGTTGCAAAAACAATTAAGTGGGAAATGACTCCTAACTTATGTGTCTACTCTGCCTAGAAAGAAAGTTTTGAAGGCATCTATATATATTTCATAACAATGTCTGTTCTTTATGGATTTGATCCATAAATATTTATCTATCTGAAAACTTTGATACTTGGAATGTTTTCCTTAAAGCATTTGGTGCTCCAAGAAAAAACATTTGGTGCTAAGAGTTGCAGCACTGATGCCTTTTCCCAAGTTAATTCTATTTTAAAAATTTATATTTCCTTCCCAATGAGATGCAGAGTAAAATTTGAGACCCTCCATTGAGTAGGGAGCAGCATCTGTCATCTATGGTTAATTACTATTTCGACAGAAGTATATAACGCTTAAACCCCTATATTTCAAATTGTTAGAGAAAGAAGTGATTTGCTTATATTTCCCTTTAACAATTTAAATATTAATCATTTTTTAAAATAATAAATCCTTACTGGATGTAAGATCTGGTGTTTCTGTGAATTTGAGTATTATCTAAATACTACTTACCATTCTTCTCAGAGATAGCAGCTTTGACCTGGGGACCCAAGCAATGGAGGATGAGTAGGTAGAGGTGCCTACTCAGAGGCAGATTTATCTAAACATTGAAACAAAATCAGATTATGGTTACCCAAGTGTGAAGACACCTTTGGTGAATCAGCTTACACATATTATTTTTGAAATTTAAGAAGACAGGATATAACTAGACCGCAAATACGAGTATTATAAAGCATTGTAACTTCCTCATCCATGCAGATACCATATATTGGTTAACCTTTTACCAGCACTGAATAGCATCACATTACTTTTAGGAGGTTTATGAGAGTTTCCTCACTACCAGAAACTTTTGGCTGGTGTTCGTGCACAGGAGAGAAATAGAGATCTTATTTTATATGAAAGAAAATATTTAATCTGGAAGCATAGAATAGCTCTGGAACACCTGTTGTATAATTAAGAAAAGAAGCAGGCTGGTGAGGTGAGAGAACATTGTCTATTTGTAGGAGAGGGAGGCAGTGCAGGCGCATAGTCTAGTCGATGTTAGACTAATATGGTACTTAGTGAATTTCCGTGGCTTAGTTCTGAGAACATTTTAATTTTAGTCTATCTCTACACTTACTAGAATCTAATTCAGTCAGTTGGATAAAAGAAAGAATTTTTTTGGAAACGCATAATGTAGGAGGCCCGGTGCTCGTTATTTTTGTGTTCTGCCAAAAGGAAATGCTGATGAGAAAGTAGACAGTATACCGTGTAAATTTATATAAAAATGTGCTTGTTCCCATTGCTTTATAATAACAATATTAAGGTAATTTGCATGTATATGTGTATGTGAAAGAGAGAGACACAGAGAGATTGATTTTGTGTTGTGCCACACACAGTCTTGGTGTAACAACCAGGTGAGGGAGATGTTGGACCATAGCCTCAGTCACCATGTAACTTGCGGCCATTAAACAGGAAACAGGTCGACTTCTCAACCATATGCTGGAGGTGGACTAAAGATATCTAAAGTTCTTTCCAGCTCTGAAATTTCTATGAATGTAGTTGTTTTGGAGCTTTTATTATTTCTCTCATATTTTTAAATGACTGCCTTCTCTATTTCTAGAGCATGGTAATATTAGCTTTATAAGCTGCCAGTTACAAAAAAGACATTGAAGCATAATACGTAATTTGGTAATCAGCCATAATAGAATAATTTCTTATTTAATTTCTTAGAATTTGTTGATAAATTTATATCTGATAAAGCCTTTCAAGAGATGAGTAAAATAGGGGCTAGCAGGTGGTGTGGTGGTTAAGGGTGCTGGACTCCCACATGGCTGATCATGGTTTGAGGCCTGGACCAGGAGGAAACTTCTCTGTGTATGTGCGTGCATATGTATCTATCTGGAAATACTAAAAATAATAATAAATAAAGTTAAATAAAAATAATTCTTTAAAAAAAGATGGGTAAAATTTTGGAAAATCTATTCATGTGTTTCATTCTAGTTTTATAGTCTTAGTAAGTGCCTCGAAGACAAATATAAGATGCCCAGAAATTGTTATGAAATATTTGTGCTTCCAGTTTTAATGATTAGGAGACTTTGTGCACTGACAAAAGTTAAATTACTCCACTCTTCTGTCCTTAATCAATATTGGAAGAAAAAAATTTAATGGAAAGAAACTCTGCTTGTGTGTTCATAACAAAGAGTCAATGGAAAATATTTTATTGAGTGATTTGAACAAGTTTAGTAACCATAGTGTTAGAAATGTCAACCTTTCACAAAGTACCATTGTCTTAATGTAGAAGGATACTGTGAAAGTAAGGATTCAAAAACTTAAAAAGTGGACTCTAAACATCGTGTCCTAGTTACTGGAAGTTATTTACATCCTAGGTAGACTATATTTGTAAGGCTGTAGATGTCGATAGGCAGCCCTCCAAAATTGTAAAAATGATTAAAATGTACATTTACGAAGATTTCTAGTTGACTAGAAACATGCAAAAGAGCAGATTTTCTAGAATGTAATGTATTAAGAAATGCTCCCATGAACTAAAAGGTAAGGTGATTTTAAACAATTTAAATGCAAAACAAAGGAACTGAGAGTTTTCAAAGATTTAAAGAGACATAAATACATTAAAGATATAAATATCAAAATCCTTACACATGCCTACAGAATCTCTTCTGCCATATTGGATAACAATCACAGGTTCTGGGGATTAGGCCATGGATATTTTGGTTGGCTGTTGTTCAACTAGCCACAAAGCTTTATATAATATTTTCCTTTTTGAAATATTTCCCTTCTGTATGACAGCATAAGAAAGTGTACAAGGTGAGTTCAGTGTTCTTTTGTCCCTTAGGTCCTCACCTGCCCATATTCATCAGGTCTTGTCATACCTGTGATTCTTTAAAGAGGAACTTCATTTGCTCCCTTCTGCAGTTTTATATTTTACTTGCGATTTTTCTCAGAAAAGGAAAAATGCCAGGGGATAAATTCTTAGAAGATTTTTGCCAGATGAAAAACCTCGCACAAGGCTGAGAAGCATATGGGCAAAAACTGCCTGTGGAGCACTTACTTGGTCTATCTGTGTAAGTCCAGAAGTTAACCTAGACTTAGTCCCTCTGATACTTTTTTTGGTCATAATAAAAATCTATTTGGAAGGTTCTGAAATATTACCAAAGACACAGAACAAAAATAAGTTGGTACTCTAATGCTATCATCAGCGACAGCCAGATGGGTCTTAAACAGAAAGTTGTCCCCACCTGTTAATTGCTTTTTCCAGAATAAGAAGAGAAATGCTTTTGAAAGAAAGGAAAATGATTTAAAAGTTAATACAACAGCATCTATTTAAAATATGGTTCATGGGACCAGCAGTTAGTCGCTATGTCAAGCGACTATGTCAAGGCTATGTCGCTTGACTCCGATGAAGTCCACATGGTTTGAATCCCGGACCTGGTGGCTTAAACTCATACAGGGCGCATGTGTGTGCGTGCCCAAGATCCCGAGAAGAGAATGGAGGAGAAGGGATTGTGGCGTGGCCATCCTCCCTGGGGAGTGAATTTTCACTTTCTGTCTCTCTGTCTCTCTCTGTCTTTCTGGTGAGCACATATGCCCTATAGCAAAAACCTCTCCAAAAAATAAAATGTGGTTCAAGCAATCATCTTGAGGAAAACATCAATAAAATTGATAAACTCTGACATGACAGAAATAAAAAGGATTGAATTCTCCAGATTTTCTCTAAAATCTAACATTATCTACCATATACCTTGAGTTGTTAGGGACAAATGATCAAATTCTATACATGTAATACAATAGTTTTCACATCTTGTTTATTTTTTTTTTTTTTTTTTTTTTTTTTTTTGCTATAGGATGCATGCGCTCGCCAGAAGGACAGAGAGACAGAAAGTGAGAAATCATCCCCTGGGGGGATGGCCATGCCACAATCCCTTCTCCTCTTGGGATCTGGGGCATGCACACACAAGCGCCTGGCGTGAGTTTAAGCCACCGGGTCCAGGACTTGAACCATGGTCAACTACATGGGAGTCCAGCGACATAGCCATTACGCTAACTGCTAGTCCCGGTTTTCACATTTTGTATCTTCCCATACTTTGTGTAGCTACACATGCACATACTCATATACACACATTCCTTTTTAAAGAAGTATATGTATATTTGAAGATGCTATAATGATTTGCAGTATGAACTTCTATGTGCTTTGTGACCCTAAAGCTATCTTTGATTATTCCTGTGAAGCAATGTGACATCCGTATGTAATGATTTCTTAACATATATAAAGAAAACCAGCAAATCACTTGAGAACATTAACTTGTATTTATGTAATGTTCTACTATTTCTCACATTTATTATTCATTTTTATTAAATAAATATATATAATATGTGTGCTATGTTTACAGTGTTAGTTTGACCAAAACCTAGAAAAAAATTAGTGTTGTAAGGGTATGAGTGGAGGTTGAAAGAACTTTCTCATGATACTCTGTGAAGAAGTCTTACAGCATGAATCCTGAGTGGCCCATTTAAAAGTAAACCCTGATCACATAAAATGAGATTTAATGCTAAATGAGGCCTGTTTTATATGGGCAACCCTAGATAAACCCTGTACTGCTGAGAGCATCTCATTTTGCTGCCACACAATTTTCAGGGTATATTAACAGCCTTCCTGAGGAATCAAAGTGCTTTTAAATCATTCTATTTGTTGCAAAACATCACTTCGGTGTAACTCACAGATAAGTTAAGCCACATAAAAATTTAATATCCCCTAAGGGTAAACAAAACAAAACAAAATGAAACATCATAAAAATGATGAGGTTAAGAAGGTTGACATGATTCCTGGGAAAAAGGGAACTTTCTGTAGGAAATTGTTTTCAGGGCCAGCTGAAGGACATTATGATAGAGATCATTGCTTTAACATAATTTCAGAGGCAGTTAATGTTGAACAGGGAAAGGAGAGAAAACCCAAGACAGTGAAAGGATAATTAATTCAGAGTCTTAGTTTTAATTTCCAAGGATTATATGGTGAAGTGACCCTTTCGCAATGGAAAATGAAACAACTGGATGTGTATTTTAGTTCTTGACCTTTTGATATTGAACTGTTTCAGATATTTATTCTATTTTAACATCAATGTTAAAACCAGGTGAGGAACAATGCTGCTAGGGGTGCAGCTAGGTACTGCAACTTTTCAGCCTCCCAAGCACTCTGATTTTCTGATAGTTCCCAGGGATTGCAGAAATCTGTCTGGTGGCGTCCTGGGGGTATAAGAGGTTAGTTGTGCATAACAGCCAGAAGTGAAAAGATCTCTCCAAATGAGTAAATGATAAGAGGTCAGTGAGTTTGGTTCTATTGCCAAAAGAAAGGAGTCAAAATCTAAGAAGGCTAGAAGCCATGTGGTAATTGTACTGGGGCTGAAGAGCAACAATGAGAACAAAGCCAGAGAGAAAGTGCTGTGAATTCGAGCATTCTTCAGCTTACTTAATGAGTATTGGGGGATGGCTACCTTGTCCCATTCTGTGCACTAGATGCGATGCTTCAGTGAGAAAGACAAACTGATCTCAACGATCTTGTAAGTAAAGATAGGCGCTGAATGAGAAGATGCAAGTGTCTTGAGTTCTATAAAGGGAAAACTTAAAGTGCCATAACACCGTGTAATAGGAAGGGGCTAACCTTGTCTGAGTCATCAGAGGTGATAGGGAATTGTTGGCTGACACTAGGAAAATAAGTCAATGTTTTCTTCTTTCTATTTTTTGCTGGCTCGCTTCCTTTCTTTCTTCAGTTCTATTCACTGAGAAATATACCTAGTGGAGTGTCTGGCACATAATAGACCCTCAGTGAATATTTGTTATTGGGTTAGAAAATTATTTGGACTTCCAGTTCCTCTAAGACTGCATAGTCTTATTCCTCCTAAGTCATCCCTCTTACAACTAAAAAACCTTGGACATAGCACAGCAAAAATATAGGAAGTCACTACAGGTATAAAGAAGATGGAAGACTACTTAAGGCCCTCAGACTTGAGGAACATTTAGGTGAATCCCCTAGGACTTACTGCTTCATGTGTGCTCCAGATAGTGTGCCTTAAAAACCTCCAACTGAGAACTGTCAACTGGCACAAAGACACCTAGAGTCTCCCTTCAGATTGAGCCTATCCTGATGTATAGAAAGCATAACTGGGACCAGCAGTTAGCGTAATGGCTATGTTACTGGACTCCCATGTAGTTGACTGCGGTTCGCGTCCCGGACCCGGTGGCTTAAAACTCATGCCGGGCGCGTGTGCGTGTGTGCCCAAGATCCCGAGAGGAGAACGGAGGAGAAGGGATTGCAGCGTGGCCATCCCCCCGAGGGGTGATTTCTCACTTTCTGTCTCTCTGTCTCTGTCTGGTGAGCACACGTGCCCTAGAGCAAAAACCTCTCCAAAAAAAAAAAAAAAAAAAGAAAGCATAACTTGGTGGATCTGTCACAGAAATTGAGTGAATTTAAAATGGATCCCCAACAGTAAATCACAAGAAATTTACTTCTGATAGAATAACATAAATTTCAAGTTAAAAATTAATAAAAAAGAAATTATATAAATTTAAATAGTTTAAAAGGAAGATATGCTTATATTAATATCAGATAGCCTTCAGGGCAAAGACTATTACTAGAGACAAAAAGGCAGCATTATAAAGTGATAAAAGGATCATTATTCCAAAAAGACATCCCCCAAAATGAACATATCAAAAGCAAATATCTATAGCCTCAAAATACATGAAGCTAAAACTGAAACTGATAGAGAAGACACAGACAAATCTATAAGTATAGCTGGAAATTCAAATACCCCTTTCTCATCAATTGACTGAACTATTAGACAGGAAATCATAAAAGATATAGAAGAATTGAACAACACAACCAACCAACATGATTTAATTATCATTTAATGAATTCATTGTCTCTAGGATTTGTGGGTTTTTTTAAAAATTAAATTTATATATTTTCAAACTTTTAAAATTTACATATAATTACTGCATCTTTGCAGTATACAAAATGTTTTTTCTAGCATGGATACAATGTATATCAATCAAATCAAGTCATTGCATATCCATTATCATCAGTAGATAACTTCTCATTCATGAGTCCATTAAATTGTTTTGTTATTTTTAATAATATGTATTTATTGAATTTATCATTTATATCATGGATTCTTTTCCTGGTTTTTGAATTCTATGAGTTCTCTTGCATTCTGTTGAGTTTCCTTAAGATCATTATTTTGAATTCTTTTTCAGGCATTTCTTGAGTTTCTGTTTCTTCATACACAGTTACAGGAGAATTCTATGGTCTTTGGGTAGGAGTCATGTATACTTGTTTTGTTTTTGTTTGTTTTTATGTTTCTATGTTCTTGAGTTGATATCTGGGCATCTGATGGAACAGTTGTCTCTTCTGGTTTTATAGAGTAGCTTTTGTAAGAAAGAAAATTTTCCTGTAGATGTGTCTTATAGTATTAGCTGGGTAGTATGCTTTGACTTTGGTTCTACTTGAGTTTAGCAAAATAGTCTACATTTTCTTTGGCCTGAATCTGTGTCAGTAGTGCCTGTGAGTGCTTTTATGGCTGAGACTATATTTGTAATTCAGTAAGTGGCTTTGTGGGGGCAGGGATCATTGGGAATGAGTACTAGTATCCTCTTACATGGGATAGGCGGTATACACTCCATGAGGGCTTCACCAGTGGAGGACGTAACATATCCTAGGACCATGGCTATAGCAGGTGCCAGGTGTCTTTAGTGGTTGAGACCCCAGGATATGGGTACGGTATGTGCAGAGGATGGGGTCCTCATTGGTTAAAGTGATCAGCAGGAGCTGATCAGACTGGCATCTTCATGCTTTGTGTGGGACACATGCAGGTGCTCCTGATCCTGGGAGCGGAGTCACTGGTGATGGCTGCAGGAGTATCCAGGGCAGTGTCTTCACACTCTGACTGGGGCATGAGTGGGTTTTAGGGTCCTGCCAGTAGAGGGTGTAGAGTTTTCCATAGCAACTGTGGCAGGTGTGTGGGAAAGTGGCCATTTTTTCTCAGGCTGTAGGTTGGGCAAGTTCACAGGATACAATACAAAAAATAATTGTATTTGTATATTGTAATAATGAAAATTTGGAAACTGGAATGAAAAATACCATATGATTTACAATTAGTTCAATAAAATGACATACTTAGGTATAAGTATGTCAGAGAAGAGACTGGAAGAGAAGGGATTGTGGCTTGGCCATCTTACCCAGGGGTGATTTTTCACTTTTCCCATCTCTCTCTTTCTCTCTCTGTCTGTCTCTGATGGGCACAATAGCAAAAATAAAATAAAGTAAAAATAAAAGTTTTGTAATTCTGATTTAAAAAATCAAAAAAGACATAAATAAATGAAGGGACTTATGAAGTTATTCGATCGAAAGATTTAAAATAGTGAAGATGTTAATTATACTAAAAATGATTTGTATATTTAATACAATGCCTAAATCCAAGACAAATTTTTGGTAGATATTAAAAAACCTTATTATAAAGTTCAATGCAAAGACAAAGTCCTTAGAATAATTGAAGCAATCCTGAAAATTAATAAAGTAAGAGAAGTCATTCTCCAGTATTAAGACCTTCTAGTTATAGTATTCAAGACACTACATTGACCAAAAGACAGGTAAATCAATAACAAAGAATGAAGAACCTGGAAATAGACCATGAAAATGCCCAACTGACTTTGCACAAAGGTACAGGAAACACAGTCTTTTTAATTAATAGTTACAAAGCAATTGAATTTTTGCTCTGGAAAAAAAAAAAGCTTACAAGAAAATTCAGAGACAAGCAACAAACTAGCAAAAAATACTTCAAACACACATCTGACAAAGGACTAGAATATATAAAAGCTAGAATATATTTTTAAAAAAACTTTGAAAACTTGCCATTAAAAAGGGAGAAAAAATCCATCCAGTTAGAGAATGGGCAAAGACATGAGCAGACTTTTTGGTAAAGAAGATATGCATATAGCAAATAAGCACATGAAGCAATGATCAATATTACTGGTCATTACAAAAGTGCAAATTAAAACTACAATGAGCTATCATTACATACCTATCAAAATGGCTAAATAAACAATAACAACATAAAATTCAGTGAAGGATGCAGAGACTGGATTGCACATTGTGCAATACTAAGTGCAAAAATGGTTAGCTACTCTGGAAAACATTTTAGTAGTCTTATAAAACCAATGATATAATTACCATAAGGTCCCAAAATCGTACGGTTGAGTATCTCAGGAAAATCAAAATGAATGTTTATAACAGCTTGATTTGTAATTGACAAAATCCGGAAAAAACGTAGATGTTCTTGAACTGGTGAATGATTGAACAAACTATGGTGTATCCATACCTAGAATACTTCTCAGTAATGCAAAGAAGTGAACTACTGATGCACATCATAACTCAAATGAATCTCCAGGAAATCATTTTGAAAGGAAGAAAAGGTCAATTTTAATATGTTACAGACTGTACAACAAAATTATAGAAATGACAAAGTAGTTGCCAAGGGTCAAGAATAGGTGAAGAAAGTTGGGTGTGGCTATAAAATGGCAAGAAGAGTGATTCTTGAGATGAAATCTTTGTGTATTTTGACTGCATTAGTGTCAATATCCTAGTTGTAATATTGTCAGGTGAACTTTTATAGGATATGTAGGAGCTCCCTGTATTATTCCTTATATGTGATCTATAATCTCAAAATAAAAAGTTTAAAGAAATTCAAAAGATAATTTTTCTTATCCTGTTAAATAAACACAATTTTTTGAGTTTTAAAGATGTATTCCACAAGTGTCTTACCTCTTCACTTCCCCTCCAAATTTCCTTTCCTATGCTCTTCCCCTCCCACACACGCTTTCCACATTGTCTCTAGTGTCCATTACAATTTTTAATACTATTATGTTCTCCAGTCTTTTAGTCTCTACCATAGAGGGTGGACAGTTGGTATATGTTAAATGGAGACATACAATGTCTCTCTTTCAAAGCCTACTTGCTTCACTTAGCAACAAATCTTCCATGTTTGTCCACTTTCTATCAAATTTCAGGGCCTTGTTGTTTTTTATGGCTGAATAGTATTCCATGGAGTATATGTGCCACAATTTTTCGATGAGGATGTGTATAATAGTCTGAAATAGGCTTGACTGAGGTGTATATCATGCTGGGTAAAGTCTCTTCACAATCTAAATGATGTATGAATAATAAAAAAGATGTTATTACTCAGACTAAATTTCATTATGTGACTTTTATTTTCAATTTTCTATCTTTCTCTTAATTTTAAAATAATTTGCTAGAGGGCATGTGCATACACTGAAGGCAGAGAGAGAGGAAAAGTAGAAAACATCCCTTATGGGCATAGGCCGTGCCACAATTCCTTCTCCATTTCTCCTTTCAGAATTTTGAGAATGCATGAACAGGTGCCCAAAGATAAGATAGTCTTAGCTCTTTCAAAACATAAACTAAATTAAATCATAGGGTATGTAACTTTTTGAGACTGACTTCTTTCACCCATGGATATTTCACATACATACATAGTTTATTTCTTTTTATTAATAATGGTGTTCTTTTATATAGAATATATAAATTATACACCACAATCTGTCTATCTATTTAACCAATGATGGGAATTTGGGTTCTTTTCCATGTTTAGGTACCATAAATGGGGACTACTATAAACATTTGTATACAAGAGTCTATATATTTATATTGTATGAATGTACTCATCTTACTTGGGTCAATACTTAGGAATAAGTCAACAATAGGTATATATTTAACTTTTAGGAGCTACCATAGGGTCTTTCAAAGGGATTGTAGCATTTTAAATTTCTGACATTTTAATTTCTGATTTTTAGCCCTTCAGTGGCTTCAGTTTGTCCAAAGTTTTAAAAATCGTTCAAATAATTTAGCCTGGCAGGTGTGTCAGTCAAGCTTTAAGAAACAAGTGATAGAAATGGGGTATATGATTTTTGGAAGAGGGATATGAAAAGTTCACAAATCATTCTCCCCTGGGTTTGGTTTTCTGACTTAAATACCTGGATTCCTAGCAAAGATACATGAAAGGCACAGAGACAAAGGAAAAATCATGGTATAGGGTGCAAAGTATTGGGCTTAGGAGGCAGACATTTACACAGGGAAGATATGGAGCTAACCTACCACCAAAAATTCTACAAGGCCAGTCTTCTGTAGACACTGCTGTAGCCACAGCCAAACAGGAAGGCTGTGCCTTCCTCCTAGGTTTACAAGGAGGTGAAGTTCCTTCATATCCAACTGGGACGCAGATGCTGGGCAACCAAAATGGAGACACAATGTCTGCTGGAGTTTATAGTGTGTTTTTGTGTTTGTTTGTTTTGTGATCCAGACATTACTCTCTGAAAACTGGATTACCTACTATCTATACAATTAAGTATATTTTGAATTGTGCACCATTGAAATATTTTCTTAATTTAACAAATTGACTCACGTGGATTTTATTCCTCCTGAATGTGATAGCACAAGGGTTAAGCTTTCCCCTGCAAAAGAGTATAATTAGTGTGTGTGTGTGTGTGTGTGTGAACACTCTTTTGAACTACTTTAACTCATTGGTTTAACTCAACATTAAAAGGCCTCAAGGCCACAGCTATAATGAGATTCACATTTTGGAGGCTACAGCAGTGTAGTAATGCATTTCATGCTGTTGTTCTATAATTTGCCTAATCAAATAAAATGAGATCAAGCATTATATTGGAAAGGTCCAACCTCTCCATTCATATGAAATTATATTTAGCTAATCACATAAAAAATTACTCTTTTTTTTTCAGGATTTTGTTTGTGTGCTAAGCTAGTTAGAACTCAGAATTTAGTTAGTGTATTTTATTTCTCTACTGGTATCTAGTTAGGCAATTTCTCCTTGTGAATAAGGCTAAAATAATGAAAATAAGGTATGCAGCTTAGTTAATTAATTAATTAATTAAATCTATAGACTTTTATTAATTGCTTGCTATTTACTAACCACCCACTGACTAATTATTCACAGCAGTGAGGACAGAAAAATGATCCCCACTTTTACAAACTTTCTAATCTGTAATTTTAATAGTTTTCTATTGCTGCTGCAACAAATTATATAACTCTAGTGTTTCAAGACAGTTATTTGAAACTGTAATTATCTCCTAAAATATTGTAGGTCAGAAGTCTCAATGCTTTCCTTATGGAGGCTCTTAGGAATAATCTATCTCCTTGAAGTCATAGACTGTGATTTCTGTTTTTAATTACATTTTAAAACTAAATTATTATAAATATAATTACAAAATTACACACAATTGTATGATTATTTAATGTGATATAAACATAAATATTTAGAAAAATAAAGTAAGAAAGAAAATAGCACACTTTAATAATCTGGTTATAAAATATAACTAAAAAATTAATACATAAACTTAGTTTTTAAAATAATAGTAATAAGTAACTATTTGAATTATGTATATAAAGAACATATAAACTCATAATTTATACTCATGAAGCTTTCAAATCTAGTGTGAAGAATTACGGAATGAAAGAGATAAACACATACTGTATCTTTGACTTTACATGTGAAAAAATAAGAACATATAAAGTATTTCCTCATTTTTATATTTAGAGCCATTTGTGTCAAAGCTTTAAAAAATAATTTAAAATTTAAACATTCATAAATTAAAATAATTTGTTTCCAAATAACTAAGGAATATAAAAACATAACTGAAGAAAAAATTGCTCATAGATGATTAAAAATAAGGATAAAATAAGAACAAAAATCAGAAACTATGGACTAGCAGTTAGCGTAATGGCTATGTCGCTGAACTCCCATGTAGCTGACCGCATTTCGAGTCCAGACCTAGTGGCTTAAACTCACGCCGGGCGCGTGTGCATGTGTGCCCAAGGTCTCAAGGGGAGAATGGAGGAGAAGGGATGGTGGCATGGCCATCCCGCCTGGGGGGTGATTTCTTACTTTCTCCCTGTCTCTCTCTGTTTGGCGAGTGCACACGCCCTATAGCAAAAACCTCTCCAAAAAAAAAAAATCAGAAACTAAAATATCAAAATAATGAAGACAAAATATATCATTTAGAGTTGCAAATAAAAGCAATTTAAAAACTTTGGTAAAATTTAGTAGTTTACATTTTATCATAGAAAAATTAAAATAGAGGACCAGCAGGCGGCATGGAGCTTAAGTCAACTGGATCTTCCATGGCTGACTACATAGTTCAAGTTCTAGACCCAGCAACTTGAAAAATTCGCCAGGTACATGTGTGTAAATGCAAGAAAAGAGTGGAGAAGGGATTGTGGCATGGCCATTCCTCATGAGGGGTGATTTCTTACCCCCCCCCCCCCCGGTCTCTCTCCAGTGAGCACATGTGCCCTATAGCAACAACAAAAAAATAGAAATAAAAATAAAATGTAATAAATCTAATTAAATAATAATATAACAGATAACAAATACAGCAAAGCATAAATTAAAATAAAATTTAATAAATCTAATACAATGAAGAGTTGATAAGATAATGAAAGATAAATATAGGTAGGTATCAAAAATTCAGAATGTTTAAAATAAGACCAAAGGTACGTAAGGAGTCTTCAAAAAGTTTCTGAAAAATGCATATTATGAAAAAAAATTATGCATGGATTTTAAGGGGTTTCTGCACTAAAATGAACTTGTACTTTAATTCCATTTTTTCACTAACTTTTTGAAGTCTTCTTGTACATTCCAACTCCTGAAAGAACTACTTTAAATTTCTTCACACTGGATAAGATATAGAAACAACCCAAATGTCCGCTGACAAATAACTGGATAAAGAAAATGGCATATATAGAAATGAAATATTACTCAGCCTTAATAAGAAAGGAATTCAGGGCTAGTCCAATAGTTCATGGTTAAGAGAGCCAGATCCCACATGGTTGACCACAGCTCAAATCCCAGCCCAGGCAACTTGAAGAACAAAATCCTGGAAGGATGGAGAAATGAAGAAAGGTTACAGTGTAAGCCCATCCTACTGGGGAGGTGCTTTTTCCCTCCTCAGCCACACTCCAGTCTCTCTGGCAATTGAAATAAAGAAAGGCAAGGAAGGAAGGAAGAAAAGAAAGAAGGCAGGAAGAAAGAAGGAAGGAAAGAAGGCTGCCATTTGTAATAACTGGATGAATCTAC
Source organism: Tupaia tana (assembly GCA_026018925.1). Lineage (NCBI taxonomy): Eukaryota > Metazoa > Chordata > Mammalia > Scandentia > Tupaiidae > Tupaia > Tupaia tana. The sequence goes on from JAKSZU010000017.1 coordinate 25,105,089, forward strand.
AAGACCTTATGCTGAGTGAAATAAGCCAGTCACAGAAGGATAAATACTATCTGTAATTACTTTTATGAGTTGTCTAAAATAGTAAGCCTCATGGAACCAGGGAATGGAAAGATGGTTGCCAGGAGTTGGGAGTAGAGGGGGAGATGGGGAATTGTTTATTCACGTGTGTACATTTTCTGTTATGCAAGATGAATAAGTTCTAGAGATCTAATGTACAACATGGTACCTATAGTTAATTTAAAATGTTTGCATTTAAAATGTATGAGGAAGATCTCATGTTAAATGTTTTTATCACATGAACAAAAAGTGCACCAAAAAACACAAGGACATTTGAAGGTGATACACATTTTGTACCTTGGCTGCAGTGCGGAGTCCTGAGTGTGTGCATATGTCCAAACTCACCAAGACGTAACATTAAATGCATGTGATTTTTTTTTGTTTGTTTTTTGGAGAGGTTTTTGCTATAGGGCACGTGTGCTCGCCATACAGACAGAGAGACAAAGAGATAGAAAGCGAGAAATCACCCCCCAGGGGGGATGGCCACACCGCAATCCCTTCTCCTCCATTCTCCTCTCGGGGTCTTGGGCATGCATGCACACGCGCCCGGCGTGAGTTTTAAGCCACCGGGTCTGGGACTCGAACCACGGTCGACTACATGGGAGTCCAGTGACATAGCCATTATGCTAACTGCTGGTCCCAAATGCATGTGATTTTTAATGTATCAACCATACCTCTATATAACAAACAACAAAAGATAAAATTCAATGACTTACGTTAAATGAAAGAATATACAGGATAATAATTTCTCTCATATCACGCCTAAACTATGGTGATAGAAATTAGAACAACTAAACTATGGTGATAGAAATCAGAGAAGTTAGATAATAGGAGGTTATGTGGAGTTCTGAATTTAATGGAAAACCAAAAAGGACTCTATTGCAGTGATGAAAATGATCTATAACATATGCAGTACTCGAAAATTGCAGAATATGCAAATTCTTGGGACCCACTCCAGACCTTCAGAAATGGATATTCTGAAGGTAGGCTCCAGAGGTCTGTATTTTAAAAAGTCACTCCAGAGATTTTGATATTTGCTAACATTTGAGAATCAGTACCTTGTTTAGGGTGGTAGTTACACAGATGTAATAAGTTATTAGTAGAGTGAAATATTTAGAAGTTGTTTTATTTTAGGTAAACTATATTCAGTTAAAAAAATGAGCTATGCACAAAGATTCACTGTTTGAAAAAAATCAATGGCTTACATTTTAAGAAGAAAATAAAAATAAAAATAAAACCCACCAAACAATATAAAATAACACAGAAACATTAAAAATTAAAAATGAATAAGCACAATTTTATAAGGAAAATGCAAGTGAAAATAGAATAGATTGCCAAGAGATAGCTGAAATAAAGAAATATGATGTCCCAGGACTAGTATATACTCAGATTTGAAGAAATATTATAACTTAATTCAGTTTTCCACTATCTGAAAAAAAAATTCTGGAGGATATTTTTGATATAATGGACTTTTTGGTTGATTAATGTTTGATATGTGAGTAATACATAAAAAGAAAAAATAAATTCGCTTTTTAGTTAATTAGACAAACTTATCTACAATATTTAATGCTCCTTAAAGAATATGAAATATCCACAATCAGAAGTTTCTTCAGTATGCTGTGCATGGATCTGATGTTAAAACAAGTCTTAGTTTCATGGAACAAAGAAAGTCTATCCAGATATCTAGTCAATTACTGGATGAGTGCTAAACATGTACTCCATAATAAACAAAATATTAACTCTAGGAAGTCTATCATGGGGCCAACAGATGGCATAGTGGTTACGTCACTGGACTTCCACATTGCTGACTGTGGTTTGAGTCCTGGACCTCGTGACTTGAAACATGCTAGGCACATGTGCATGTGTGCCCAAGATCCCAAGAGGAGAACAGAGGAAAAGGGATTGTACTAGCATCCCTTCTTGGGGGTGATTTCTCACCTCTCTCACTGTCTTTGTTTCTCTCTCTCTCTGGCAAGTGCCCTAAGAAAGAACCTTTAAAAAAGAAGTGCATCATACTAGGTATATACCTGTATAATTTCCTGAATGCTCCTGTACAGGATAAATCATTGTAGTCTCAAAGGGATGTATTGTGACACTTCAAAGATATAGTTTCAATGCTGTTCAAGTAGAAAGCTGGTGTCCTATCATTCTAGAAGAACATTTAAAAATCCTTTGGTGTCCTTGTAGACAGTTTTCAAAAATTTAAATGCTTGTTAACTTTCTATGTATTTTCCTGTATGACACTACTATTATTTTTTAGCGATGGTAGATCTAATCCGAGAGAAAAAATATTTGAGTGGAGGAAAAGAAACCAATGAAAACAATTTATTTTATAAATTTTTTTTATCATAAATAGAAGATAAGCATGAAGACAATGAGAACCCAGCAGTCAGGAGGTAGTCCTCTAAAACAGTTACACAAGAGTAATTTAGAAAGACAAGTCTGCTGATGCAGGATGAAAAGGGATACAAGGAATGAAATGGAGTTTTGTGTTTTATGTTCTTGCTTTTTCTTTTCCTTTTCTTTTTCCTTTCTTTTTTTTTTTTTTTTTTTTTTTTTTTTTTGAGAGAGAATTATTTTTTGCTTTAGGGAGCATGTGCTTACCAGAGAGATAGAGTCTGAGAGACAGAAAGCAAGAACTTACCTCCGGGGGCATAGCCATACCACAATCCCTTCTTCTCCATTCTTCTCTTGGGATCTTGGGCATGCATGCACATGGAGCCAGAGTGAGTTTCAAGCCACTGGGTTCGAACCATGGAAGTCCAGACTTCAACCACCATGCCACTTGCTGGTCCTAAAATAGTTTTTTATTTTAACTGCAGAAAGTGATTTAGAAAACATCCACCAGAATGTACCATTGTCATCTTACACTAAACAATAAAAATGACCACCACGAATAATCTCCCATCTTGACCCCTACGAAGCTTGTCATATTCTATGTCCACTGTTTCATGAACCAGTTATGACAAGTGGAAATCATGACCAATTTTCTTCTATTTCTTTTTTGTACTAGTTATCTTTTCTCTTCTTTGTTATTCCTATTACAATCAACTTAATCTAGGATAATACCATCCAATAGAAATTCTGAGATAATGGAGAACATTTATAAATCTGTAAACAATATGGTTATCAATTTGCCATCTGTGGGTATTGAGCCCTTAGTATATACTATAGGGACTGAGAAACTAAAATTTTAATTTATTTAATTTTAATTAATTTTAATTTAAATATCCACATACTGTGACTAGTTTCTATTATATTGGACAACACATATCCTGGGGGTTAAACTCTCACTTCATTCATATATACACCTAGTCATTTAAAACTATATTTTTGGGAAAACTAGTATGTAACCTGGCATAATAGAATTCCTTGAATGTCCCTAGGACATAGAAGCGCTCTTCCCTCAATGCATCAGAGAGAGAGAGAGAGAGAGAGAGAGAGAGAGAGAGAGAGAGAGAGGAATACACTGCTTTTTATGTCCTAGTTTGGAAGTTAAGCATCACGACTTCCCTATATCGTATTTGTTAAAAGAGAGTTACTAAGTCCAACTTACCCTCAAGGGGAGAGCATTAGGCTTCACCTTTTAAGGGAAGAACACCAAAGAATTTGGGGACATAGTTTAATTTGCAGGAGGAAGTGCGAGATTGCCAGAGAGAAAGTGAGAGGGAGAGAAAGCAAGAGGCATCTGTTCATGGGGGATGGACACATCGTAATTCCTTTTCCTTCATGTCCCCTTTTGGGATTTTGGGCACACACATGTGTCTGGCATGTTGTTCAAGTTGTCAGTTTCAGAACTAAAAGCATGTAGTTGGCCATTTGGGATCCAACTGCTTTAACCATCACACCACCAGCTGGCCCTTGTGAGCATATTTTAAAACTAGTACACTAATATGGGGGACCCGTGAGTTTATCTGTTTCAGCAGGTAACTTTGCCCAATGTAAGAAAATATGAGCTCAATTCTAGTCCCGTTAGTTTACCTGTGAAACATATAAGCGATCATTTTCAATAGGTTGTTATACGTATGGTTTTATACCTAAAGAAATGTTGATCAAAGTCATGAGAATGGATTAAGTCACTCAGAGAAAGTTGGAGGGATAGGTATGGAAGAGGGCAAAAGTTGGGGTAATACCAACAGTAAGATAATATTGGTGGAAATGGAACCAAAAAATGTTTCTAAAAACTGATCGTTGAAATGTGTGAACACCAAGGCAGATGGATGCTCATAAGTCAAAGAATCAGAGTGTTTATGAAAAGGAAGTGAATATAATACATATTGATTTCAGTTTATAAGACTTCTGGAAAGGAAGAAATGGAAGAAGGATGAAGACTTTTATATATTTTTTAATAAGGTAGAAATTACACAGATATTGCAAAAATGTCCGTATGTGTTTAATCTAGATGTAGGCAATGATTATCTATCTGTTATGTGTATTTGTGTATTGGAAAGCTCCTATCATTGCAGAGCTGAGATAGTTGTGTTAGTGAAATTCAAAGGAACTGGTCGCTCTGCCAAATCCTGCAGAAGGTCAAGTAGGGTAAGAGCTGAAAACCGTCCATTGGATTTCATAATGAAGTGTTCTCCTGGGCCCTTCATAGAAACAATTCCAGTGAATTAGTGGGGGTAGAAGCCAGATTATAATAAGCTCAGAAATGAAATAGAAGGTTGCCTGAAAAAGTCAGAGGGTTTTATAGGCTCAGACATTATTCTTTGTTACTACCTCCTTTTAAAACAAGGTGCCTTTATTTACAGATCTTTAAGCAAGGCACAGATTTTATTTAATACATACTTAATATTTAAATCTAAGAACAATGATGGCTTCATAGGGCAGTGGTAATGCACTGTTCAAAGTAAAGCCAGATCTTATATGGTTGGTTCAAATCCCCCACCTGGTCAGCCTGCAATTTGCCATTGCACGCATGTGAATACCCAAACTCTGATGGTCCAGATGGAGGAAGGATCATGGCATGCCCAGACTCTGTGAGGATGCTCATGTCTCCCTCTCTCTCTCTTTCATGCACACATATGCACACTCATAAATAAAGAAGACATGAATTACCTATTATTTCCTAAGGAGAAAAAACTAGGAGCGGTAAAGATGCAGTACAGAAATAAAACCCCGAAAGGAGCACGACAAGAGTCAGAGAGCAAATAGATGCCTGTTCTGAAAAGGAAAGGGGTCTTTTTCCTCTGTTTGGGTGGCAGTGAAGGGGGGGACTGAAATTACATGTTCTTTTCATAGCAGGAAAGTGAGAAAGTCTCCATGACCATGCAGTCATTCTCTGAGATAGGGTGAGAACAGCAGTGTGTGTGATGGGAGGGATGAGAAGAGAGATGTTGGGCCAAGCCACAGTGGTGCATGTGTAGTGCACTTCCACCCAATCCTGAGCTGCAGGGAAGGCCTTGGTTTGGTCCAGACCAACTTAGATGTGTGGAACAGGGTAGGTGGGTAATTGCAGCTAACTGGGAAGTTGGAACTGGAGCATCATGACATAGACAGACTTCGTCAGAAAGATCTATTTCTCTCTCTCCTCTCTCTCTCTCTCTCCCTGTCTCTTTTTCTCCCTCCTCTCTCTCAAAAGAAAATAAATGTTAGACATTTGTCTTAGGAATCAGAAACTAACATGACCAAGTAAAACTATTTTCAATGGCTAGGGCAACTCCCTGAGTTACACACGCTGACTTCTCCAGGAGTAGTTGGTGAGATGGAGTTTGGGGTATGAATGTTTATTGGGAATCAACACCTATGAAAGAGTAGAAATGAACTAATCATTTCTTGTGGGCGACTAAATGGATAGCTGTGACTCATTCATGCAATTAAAAATAAATATATCAAGGCCAGTAGGTGGTGTGGTGGTTAAGGCATTGGATTCCCACATGGCCAATCCCAGACCTAGCACCTTGAAAACCACCCAGGGTGTGTGTGCATACATGCCCAAAATCCCAGGAAGAGAATGGAGAAGGGACTGCGGCATGGCCATATCCCATGAAGGGTGATTTCTCACTTTCTCTCTCTCTGGTGAGTGCATAGCAAAAATCTATATAATAATAATAATAATAATAATAATAAATTAAAATGTATCTATTGGGATAAATCCCAAGAATATAACATTGAGTGAATAAAGTAACCTGCCAAAAGTTATCCACTACATGATGAAACTGATATAAAAGTTAAAAACAAATAGTATGTTTTATTTTATGGAGAGACATAGAAATTAAAAATACAAAAAAATCCATGGGAATAATACAAATGAAGTTGGTTTCCTCTGATAGGCATGAAATGGGAAGGGATGGGGTTCTATGAAGCAAATGTGTCAAACCTCATGCAGGACACGTGATGATACTGTAGGTGTTAGCTAATACAATATAAAGCATGTTCATATATCTTATTCTTATATACATGTGTCTGTTATATTATTTTCTTGTTACGTGTTTGGAAGCATTCATACCTAATGATAAAGAAATGCAACAACCCATTAGGGACACTTCCCTATTTACAGGAGGCCAGTAGTATTTATTTCCAACCTGATACTTGACTTAACTTGAATTTTCTGAGAGCCAAATACTATGAACTAGAGGCCACATCAAACAGTAAAGTGAGTTGCTAACCACTTGTACACACACGTGTGCATAGACACGAGCGTTCTCTTGGTATAACATAAGCACCAATAGCCTCCTGTGAAAGCCAAGGCCAAGTGCATCTGTCTTCCCTTCTTATCGGGTAAATTCTTCAAGGGCAAGGACTGTGTCCCTTTATGCTCTGCCAGCCGTCCCTGGCATATTGTGAGCACTCAATAAATAATAATTAATTCAATCCCTTAATAAATAATCATCCATTTACTCAATGAATAATAATTAATGATAATGAAATGACTGGAAAGAGTGGCAAAACTTGAAAAAAAGTTATAAATGTGATATATCTGTCTATTCTGAGTTAAATGCAACTTTTGTGGAAGATGTATTTAGAGCTTGACCTCTATGACTTCTATAGAACTATTTTATGCCTTAAGTTTTACGGCTCTCTTGTTCTTTTAATTCATATTGTTATCAGTGGCTCAGCTGTATTCACATATATTTATATAAAGTTGTATTTAAAAAATTTTTTTGAGAGATTTTGTTATAGTGCATGCACTTGCCAGAGAGACAGAGAAAGAGAAAGCAAGAAATCACCACCCCCCCAAGGGGGATGGCCACACTGCAATTCCCTCTCCTCTATTCTCCTCTTGGGATTTTGGGCATGTATGCACATTTTATATATATATATATATATATTTATATTATTATATATATAATCTTTTTTTTTTTCATTTCATTTGCCCAGCACGAATTTCAAGCTGCCGAGTCTAGGGTTGGCTACATGGAAAGCTAGTGTCTTAACCTCAGTGCCACCTGCTGCCCCCTAAATTTGTATTAAGCACGTGTGTGTACATATGTGTGTGTGTGTATACACGTACATACACACCAATGTTTACATATATCTGTATATGTATAAACAGACTCTGAGCAAATCTGCTGTAAGGCATTACATTTATCTTTGGGTATTTGAGTGTGTGTGTGTGTGTGGAGCCCCTCAACTTTGTACCACCATTGACTCTGTGGTGACCTATTTGTGCCCCAGATCTTCTCTGTACTATAGTCTTAACTACCATAACGTTCTTGTCTTTGTTTTTTCCTTTTGGATTATAGCATAGTGACTAAGAGGACAGACTCTGTACCCACAGTCCCTGGATTCAAATCCCAGCTCTACTTTCCTACCAGTATCATTTTGGACAAATTTTTATTCACCTGTAAAACAGGGACAATAATAATGGATACCCTGTGGATACCTACCTCAGAGGGGTGTTGGGAAGATTTTATATATAAGTGTATATATATATATATATATATATATATATATATATATATATCTTAGACACAAGACTGGCCTATAGTAAACACCATATGTGTTAACTAATGTCATTATTATAAGATTACTATTTAATTAATCTCATAAACTAATTGGTAATGAAGGCTTTTTAAATTATCTATTTAATTTTATTATTATTATTATTATATTTAAATTTGCTATAGGGTATGTGTGCTCACCAGATAGAGAGAGAGAGGGAAAATGAAAAAGCAAGCCTCCAGGTCCAGGACCATGGCCAGTCAGTCGGCCATGTGAGAATGCAGGACCCCAACCACCACACCACCTGCTGGCCCTTATATAATGAGGTATTATTAATAGCACAATAAACTATTGTTACTTTGATAAGGATCTTTGATACTTTTCTCTAAAAAAGTGATTGACAGTGTGGATTCCAGATACACCTGTGTTGCAAATACAATTAAACAGGGATCCTTTCAATGCTACCCAAATTACGGCACATAGCTCCTCATTTTAGATGGCAAGTGAAAAATAAGGTCAAGTCATTTGTTTCCGAATACCTGGTTTTTCTACCTAACAGATAAAATAATACAAAATACTGACTTCACAGTTTTTACTTTTCTTTCCGGTTGTACACACAATGTAATCATTAAAAATATTAAAACAACCTTAGACGTCCATTTGGTAAATAGAACAGCATATTAAAAATCATGTGAAATGTTGTAAACCAATCTAAGTCAATATGGTTATCATCTTCTACTAAATTTCTAGTTCGTTAATCACTTGGAAGTCTTATCTAAGACTTTTGTTCATTTACTTTTTCTCCTCTGTAACTGCAATTGACACTAAATACTTTTCATTCAGGATCTAGAAATACTAATGAATGCCTCCCATTCTCAGCTGGTTCCAGAGAGCAACTAAAAAGAGTGAACATCACACTCAAAGAACCATGTAATTCAGACAATGCTTTTATTGATGAGAACAATTTTGCTAAAGCGTGAAACCTTTTTAAAAAGAGGATAAGAAATCGATGCAATAAAAGGAATGAGCCCTTTAGATGACAATGGGGTATTAATAAGCCCTTGATGCCATACGTATGAGTTATTTTGTTATTTTAGCCTAATGGCCTGGAAGGTCCTTTAAGTTGTCTAGGTGGATATATATTTTATAGGGATAATAATGTAGATAGTTGTTTCTATTTGACTTTAAAATGAACTTCAAAGTCAGAGAACTTTCTGTATTGTGCTGGATTTTTGAATTATGTACTTTTGAAAAACATGGTTTTCATATGTGCAATGTTTTCTCAAGGTATTAAAAGAATTCTCTTACTCAAAATGTAAAAACATAAAAATAAATACCTTAATTCAACCAGGGAAATTCATCCATGAGTTCTCTAATGGAATAATGAGTCAACTCTGTGCTGCGAAACTCACCTTTGTTTCTAATGTCTGAGCCATCACTGAAGATTAAAGATGATATTCAAGGAGGGCTATTTCTCATACTTTACCTGCTCATTAAATGCCAAGATAGTTTTTTACTCAATTATACATCTGCCAATGAAAATAGTGAGCAAAGACAACATCAAGGCCATGTTTTCCTTTCGATCATTGTTCACTAGTGAATTACAAGGTTGTGAGTCTCCTACAACAATTTATATTGACCCAGGCCTCATAAATCTGGTACAGTAGACTGAGTTGCTGAGCTATATGTTGTGATCATGTCTTTCTACTAACAACATTAATCACTCACTCAAGAGGAGTAGCAGTTCAGGAGTGTTCTATCTCATGCTCCCATCAGAAAGGACACCTTAACAGAAGGCTTAAACGCTTCTCCCTAGAGATTTCTATACTCAGTCCTTTCCCGAGGTTTTCAAACTCTAAACTAGGTTGTACTCCTTATTCAGCAACATAAAAACTAAAAACAACAAAGTAAAGAATTACATATTCCTTGAAAAAAATACTCTATTTGTAAGCCAGAATTTCTAATGCTGGAGATTAAATTAAAAGAACACTCAATGTGTTTTGCACACCACATCTAGATTAACATGAAGCTAGATGTATGTCAGATAAAATTATTTTTATTTTTGACCTTGTGGTAGACTGCTTCTCACTCATTTTTACACGCATAATCTTCTCAAGGAAATACTGATGTTAACCGAAAGCCAGCCAACACATCTGTGTCTGGAGTGTTCCAAGGCAAAAACATTAATGAGTTGAGTAGGTTATGCATCTGACCACCAACATTTTATGTGGAAAAAAAGGAAGGTTATGACTAATATGCAGGAAATTATGTTATTTGACACCATATTACATCAGAGAGCAAAACAAAAACATTAGGTTAGTAAGATTGAGATGAAATACATGTGATTGTTTTAGCTATCACATAGTATGATTATACCATTTCTTTCTATTGTTTTCATGTTCTCTCTGACATTACTGGGTAGGCCATAAAACATTTCTATCTATTGCCTAGCCCTCCCCTTTTTTATTACTTTCATGATATGTGTAAGGAGCACTTAGTTTTAATTCTTTATTCACAGCAAGCATGATGGCATTTTATTGGGCAGAGACAAAGAGAAAAGTGCTGAGAATTTATTTTTATTTCTACTCTAGAGCACATGCTACACTTTCAGAAAATGTTCTCATTCCTCTTTCCACAATTTGTGATAATTAAAAAAAAAAAAATTGAACAGGATCGTTGCAAAGCATACATAGTTGGAGAGGACCAGCCAGGCTTCTGCTGAATACGAAGTTTTGCAGATTACACCAGCAATGGAAAACTTGTGGCATAGTATGACATCCCATGAGGGACAACGAAGGGCAGAAATTCCTATGGGGGTTGGAACCAAAGGAATCTCAATTTGTAAAGAAGACTTTAGTCTGATTAATAGAATAGCTTATCTTGGGATGCAGATAGCCATCCAGTCAGGAAAGAATGTGTACTTGACAGTCACCAAGGAGTTCAAGAACAGCATCGTGCTCTTGTTTAAAATGATCACCACAGGTCAGCAAGTGGGCTCTACCGAGAGATCGCTGAGACACAAGTCTTCTACAGGCAGGAGCCGTGACCAGTGCCATCATGGCACAGGACAGACTGACATCTCTGTTTCTGAATGAAAACATTAACCTTAACAAGAAGGACACCTTTGACATCAAGAGGACATCCAAGGAGCTGTACAATGTCAGCCTACTGGACCTGGTCTTGAGAGGTGACCAGAGCCCACCAAGCTTGCCTCTCAAAGTCCTCCAAGGGCAGCCTAAGTTGCAGCCGCTGTGAGGGTCTAAGCTCCCAGCAGACAGGGCACTGCAGAAGAAGCTGTGCCAACTGAAGGAGGCCATGCTGGGGCATGGTGTGCCGTGAGGAGGAGATCAACTCCACCTTCTGCCCTTGCGGCTACACTGTGTGCTGCAAGAGGGCACCACCCAGCTGCAGGTGGGTCCTGTCTGCAGGTGGCAAACGGAGTATGTGCAACACGTCTGTCTGCCCACCCACACCAGTGTTCTCAACCTGACTGACATCTAACCCATCATGTGTGGGTTGGACGTGCCATGTGTCCATGGACTATGCCGTTAAAAACTGTAAGAACAATAGATCATGGAGAAAGCAACTACAACAACACCCATCTGCTATGAGACATGAACAAAAAAAGGAAGAAAAACAAGAGCATAGCCACTCTTCACTGCATGTGCAGAACCAACAGTCCTAGGGTGGGCACCAGGAGGACTCCAGAACACGGACACATTCCGTAGACTTTCATTTCTTGGTGATCAAGTCAACAAATAGGTAAAATCTTCTTTGATGTCAGTTAAGTGGCAACACAGGCAAAATGTGGGTCTCTCTTAGGAAGTAGTGCAATGAGTCTCCTTAATGTATCCCAAGGTAAGTTTCCTACCCATAGCAGATTTGGTAAGAATTAGTATTCAGAATTTACCTGGTTCTTTTTGTATAGTCATGGAGCTCTTAACGTTTATTTGTTTGTTTGTTTTTGTCAGAGTGCATGCACTTGCCAGAAAGAGACAGTCAGTGAGTGGGAAAGTGAGAAATCCACACCCCCACCCCCAGGGGGGATGTCCACACCACGATTCCTTCTCCTCCATTCTCCTGGGATTTTGGACATGTACACACACGTGCCTGGTGTGATTTTCAAGCTGCCAGGTAGTTAGCCATGTGGGAGTCAAGAGTCTTAGCCACTACTTCACCTGCTGGCCCCAGTGTGTGTGTGTGTGTGTGTGTGTGTGTGTGTGTTAAAAGTAAATACATACGTACACATAAACTTACGGGAGTCCCCTCTGTGTCTCAGAGGGGTGCTGGTTCTTTTAATTTCTGTTTTCTCAAATATGTTTTCCACTCCCATTCAGGGAGGGATTTTTTTTTTTTTTTTTTTTTTTTTTTGGCGTAGGGCCTGCATGCTTTCTGGAAAGAGAAAGAAAGAAAAGTAAGACATAGAGAAAAATAAGAAAGTGGGAAAGTAGGAAATTACTTCCTGGGGAAATGGCCATGCCTCAATCTCTTCTCCTCCATTCTTCTCTCATGATTTTGGGAATGCATGCACATGTACCTGGGATGATTTTCAAGCCGCCAGGTCCAAAATTTGAACCGCCATTGGCCATGTCAAAGTCCAGTGCCTTAACTACCATGCTACCTGCTAGCCCTTGACTTGGGCTTTTTGGAAGTTAGTCAGCTAGTGGGGTTTCGGAGATGTTGAGAAACCTCAGTGACCTTATCAAATACAATACTAGTTCAGTTAAGGCTGGAAACCTACATTGTCACTTTACTGAGATTTCTGTGTGTATTTTTCTTATTACCATAATGTGGCATTAATGTGTTTATGCACTTGTTTCTTTACACATTTCATCAGATAGTAAAACTCTACTTTATTTATCCACATATCAGCATATAAGCCTTTATTCCAAGAAATATTTATCTTTTCACTTGTAAAAAAAAAATGTTCCCACAGGAAGAACTCTGTTATACTCTAGAGGACTTCTGTCTTTCATATTTAGGATAATAAAGACTTTAAGGCAAAAAAAAATAAATAAGAGTTTATTTGTATACAATTTATCTGACTGATTTCTTTTTGTATTATTGGCAGTTTTGATTACTATCGATAATATTGCCAGTTATACTGAGTCCCCAATAATAAGGTCAATTGAGTTGACTTATTAAAATACATAAAATGATAACAATATCCTCCAGCCTTTGAGCAAAAGACAAAAGTTTTAATCTCATTTCTGCCACTAACTGGTGGTGTGCAAAGCCATGGAGTTTCTTAGTTTTGTCTGTATGATAAAGACCACTTTTAATATCACAATCTCATGATGGATATAAAACCAGATTGCTGAAAGATTTGTTCAATGCATATTAAGTCATCTTTAAACCATCTGTACCTGGTCTACATTTTGTTTACAGTAAAATTAAAATGAATCTGTGAGTAATAAAGATGTTTAAATGAATGTTGGATAATACAATTCAAAGCACTAAAAACAATACCAATGCTAATAATTTGTGAAAATATAATGCAGTATTAGTAGAGCCACCATATCAATGATATATATTTTTGTTATAAAATAATGCTTGCAAATCATAAGGGTACAAAAAAAATGTGAAGAAAAAAGTTCCTCATAATCTTAGGGGAATTAAGATGATTATTTTAGAATGTTCACTCCAACATTTTTCCTATTCATGTATCACTTTGTAGTGAATGAAAATTTACAACATGACTGACTGCAGAATTCTAATCTATGCTGAAGAATAATAAAGAAACTCTTTGCACACATGAAAATTGTCAAATTCATAGAATCAGAGAGTGGAACGGTGGTTGCCAGGGAGTGGGAAATAGGAAATTGCTAGAGAACATGTATAAAAAAATTCAGTTAAGCAAGATATTTTCTACACATCTACTGCACAACATTGTACCTAGAATGAACAATATTTCATTGCACACTTAAAAAATTGTTGCAGGGGCCAGCAGATGGTATAGTGGTTACATCACTGGACTCCCACATGGCTGATGGCTGTTTGATTCTTGGACCCAGTGGCTTGCAAACCACACTGGGATGGGACCAGCAGTTGGCGTAATGGCTATGTCATTGGACTCCCATGTAGTCGACTGCAGTTCGAGTCCCAGACCTAGTGTCTTAAAGTCACACCAGATGCTTGTGCGTGCTTGGCCAAGATCCCGAGAGGAGAATGGAGGAGAAGGGATTGTGGCGTGGCCATCCCTCCTGGGGGGGGGGGGTTGATTTCTTGCTTTCTGTCTTTCTGGCGAGTGCATGCACCCTATAGCAAAAACCTCCTCTTCAAAAAAAAAAAAAAAAAAAAAAAAGAAAATCACACTAGGTGCACGTGTGTGCATGCGTGCCCAAGACGCCAAGAGGAGAATAGAGGAAAGGGGATTGCAGTGTGGCCATACCCCTACACACACACACACACACACACACACACACATAGGGTGATTTTTCACTTTCCTTCTCACTACGTCTATCCCCTTCTCTCTCCATCAAGTGTACACTCCCTAAGGCAAAAACCTTTTAAAAAAAAGTTACTAAGTTAGAGTTTATGTTAAATGTTCTTACTACAGTATATATAAAATCATCCCATTATCACAGGCGGATGATGCATTGTATGAAGTAGATCAACTGTCACATTTCTGTTGGAAATGTAATATGGTGTAATAGCTCTGAAAAACAGTTTAATAAACCTTTACCTTCCCTATAACCCAACAATACCACTCCTATTATTGACTCAAAATATATGAAAATGTGTATCCACTAAACTTGCGTGTGTATGCATGCCCATAGTAGCTTTATTTCTAGGAGCCGATAAATGGAAACAATCAAATTTCATCAACCGAAGAATAGATTCCAAGTTGTGTTTTTTTTTTTTCACTTGATAGCAAAATATTCAGTGATAAATCTAATGCTGAGAAGAAGAAAACAGGCAGAAAAGAGTACAGGAACGCGATTGTATTTATAGAAGTTCAAGTACAAAAAAAAAAAGAGGTAATGATAAAGGCTGGGAGGTTGTTATTCATTGGCAAAGTAACTCAGAAATAGTCTTTAATGCCTTGATTGGTGGTTCCATAGTTATGTCATATGACAAAAATTCATCAAATTCTGATGTAAGCCCTATTTATTTTACTATATCTAAGATATATCAGATTAAAACAAAGATAAATTTAATAGTAAAACATGATGAATAAAACCAAGAAAATGAAAACAAAAACTATCAGCTCTTGTCTGACTGAAATATCAAAGGACCAGAAGTGAAAAGAGTGAGGTCAGTGATTCAATCTGACCTATTTGGGAACCCACGTTGGGTGCAGATACAGGGGCTTGGATTCACTTGGCAACAGGATTTCACTCTATCAGGAGCATGGGCCTACTCGGTAATTACCGGAAGATTCTGACCTAAAAAAGCAGGTAGATTGAAATCTATGACGAAACATGAATCATCTCACTAGTAGAATCCATCTCTGAAAGGCTGAAGTTTGAAGTCTGCTAGCAGGGTGGAGAATCTCCAGTTTTGGATCTCTTCTCTGTTGTTTTTCTTTCGCAGCTGGAGGGTGCTAACCCCCAGGCCACAGGGCACGCCTCATCTGTTCAGCCTCGTTATTAAGGAAAGAGTGGTTCAGCATTAGTCTCTCTGGGAAGGGTGGGGATGCAATTCTTTTGTATTTTTACTTGTTAAGTACTTGCAGAGAGAGTTCAGTGCTCAATTTTCGCTTTTAATTCAAAATGAAATGGAACAAATTAAAATCAGTAAGTCCAAGACAGCAGATTGAAAGGTTTACAGCTTTTTTCATGAGATGCAGGAGAAGAAAGATTAACCCTGCACAGACCTGGATAAATATTAGAATCAGCACTTTGTTCTTGATCTCCATTTACGTCTTTTAAAAGCCTCGTCACATCTTATTTCTTTGGAATGCTTCTATTTCACTCTACTGTGTCCAGAATACAATTGCTGCATTTCTGCTGCTAAGAGATTTATTGAGCTCAAATACTAGCATATTTACTCTGTGAGATCACTGAATCTATAGAATATGCTATGAGGCATACACTATTTTATTCCTTATTTACAGATGAAGAAATAAAGGCACAGATAAGGTAGGTAACTTGCCTCCAATGAAACAGCATGTAGGAGCAAGATTTGAATCCAAACGATTAAATAGAAAAGGGGTATCAAGCTTAGGTATCAAGCTAAGCTAATTGTCACCTTCCCTCTGTTTCTAGCTCCTTTCTGTTTTCTTCAAGCACCAACTTTGTACCAAAAGCCCCATTAAGTCTTTACATTCATGTGTCTGACTTAATCTTTGCAATGCCTTTGAGAGGTAAGATTTAAAATGTTTATATTTCAGATTTAAAAAACACTAAGGTTCATAAAGAGTCTAGCCGATGGCGTGGTGGTTAAGACTCTGGACTGCCACATAGGAGTCTTGGACCTGAAGACTTGAAAAATCATGTAGGACACATCTGTGTGCAAGTCCAAAATCCCAGGAGGAGAATGGAAGAGAAGGGATTGTGGATCGTGGCATGGCCATCTCCTCTGGGGTGGGGAGTGAGTTCTCATTTTCTTTCTCTCTCTGTCTCTCTCCAGTGAGTTCACGTGCCCTGTGGCAAAACCCCAAAATAAATGAATAAATAAAGGTTGATTACCTTGCTCAAGATTGTACAGCTAGACAGTGGTAAATACACTTGAATTTGACTTGTTATAGCTCTGCCTCCACAGCTGTAAGCCTTTCTACTTAATAAATGCTGAATATAGAATTTATTTGAGTCCAGGTAAATTGGTAATCCCCCAAATGTGAAATTTTAGGTAACTGAGGAAGCTATTTGGGAAGTTGAGTTGAAGGTTTCTTGAGTGACAGTACATGGAGGCCACTTGTTACCCTTCTTGTAAGGCTGGTGCTGTGCTCATGGGTTATAAGCAATGGAGAATTGGGGTTTGGGCTACCTCTGCTATTTCCTGTGTATATTACTTCTGTGATCAGTGTCTACTTGACATTTGGTAGCTGTTATCTAAACTTAGCATTTTACATTTGATTGTCTGGCCGGTTTATATCCTTGCCACTCAATCCATTTGGAAATCCTCTAAATTTGTTTCTTCCTCCAATCTTTCTTCTTTTTACATAAAGACTACACTCGAGTCCTTCCTCCTCCTCCTCCTCCTCCTCCTCCTCTTCTTCTTCTTCTTCTTCCTTCTTCTTTATTCATGGTAGAACATGTATATGTATGAACACATGAGAGTGAGAGAGAGAGAGAAAGGAGCACACTCTCTAGGGTCTGATTATGGCCTTGTCCCCTTCCTCTAATCTTTTAGTCCACTGGATCTTGGGCATTCACACATGGGCACATGGGCCTAGCATGTTTTAGGCTGACTGGCCAGGGATTTGAACCATGGTTACCATAGGGGATCCAACTTCTCTTGAGTAATATGTTACCATGGCACCACAGAGGCAGCCCCTTTTTTCAACCTTACCTAGACAGTTCAAACAAGGACTGTTCAACATTGACAGAATGATCACCCTTCAGAAATAGTTACAAGGGACTTTTTTTTTTTTTTGAGAGATTTTTGCTATAGGGCATGTGCGCTTACCAGAGAGACAGAGAGAGACAGAGAGACAGAAAGTGAGAAATCACCCCCTGGGGGGGGGGGATGGCCATGCCACAATCCCTTCTCCTCCATTCTCCTCTTGGGATTTTTGCATGCACACACACACTCCTGGTGTGAGTTTTAAGCCACTGGGTTTGGTATTCAAACTGTGGTCGACTACATGGGAATCCATGTAACCATTACACCATCTGCTGGTCCCAAGAGATTTTTAATTTATCTTTGGGATTCATTTCAGTAGTATATGATTTATATGATTACGTTTTACTCAAACTAATTTTAAAATAACTCATATTCTTAGGGCAAATTTACATGAAAGAAATCCAGAATTGTGTTGGAGACCAAGAGAGAGCCAGACAGTTTATAGATGTAATGGAAAAAATGTGAAATTTATACATATTATATACACGCATTTTCCATGAACTTTGTATATTTTTTAAAATTTTGAGACCTCATTACTCCTACTCTAGTCAACATATTTTAAATTCCCTTAGGCCTAATCTTTAAAATTAAGACACTTTAAAAGAATCTTAAAATCTATTCCTACAAAAACATTGTATCTTTTCTATGTTGTAATATGCAGTATAGAATTTTGACTTTTTGAAATATATGGAAATATAAACAGATTTATTCTTGTATTTAGTTATCTTTTTTTTAATTCCACAAATATTGGGTAATTGGAAAAGTCATAACACACTTTTACATAGAAAAACAGAAAAATACATCATAACTTTTCCAATGACCCAATATTTATTGGGATCCTACTAAGTGCCAGGCACTGTGTTGGTATGAGGATAAATAAGTCACAGTCCTTGCTTTTCAGGAGCTCTACACATAGATTGAATAAAGCTGTAAAGAAGGCTAAAAGCGTTCTCACAGGTGACCAGCTCCTCAGAGACTGCAGATCACAACTGCTCTTTAACAAACACATTAAAGGTCTGCTGTAGTTGGGATCTCCCCTAGAAATTGATGTTTTGGGACTCAGTTGTATTGTAAAGGGGTTAATGAAAATTTATCCTTTTATGGTATCCCAGGAAGGGACTTTTGGGTGTGATAAGTTGGAAAGGGCCCCAATGGTTGAGTTCTGTGCTTTCATAAGAGAAAGGAGACCAGAACAGTCAGAAATTGATGAATGGTGACTGCTCAAGACCCCATCCTCTCCTATGTTACGGCCTCATCAGAAGTTGGCCCCTGGACCTTGGACCTTCAAACTGTGAGTTGAATAAGCCTCTATTTCTTTATAAATCGCCCCATCCTGGGTATGTCTGTTGGCTGCACAATAGTGGACAAGACAAGGTCGATATACCTTACAGGCCAGCAGGCACACATACCCCCTCTGGTAGAGCTCTTACCTTTTGTGTAACCTCCTCAGAACAAGGAAGGTTTCTGTTTTTCTTTCTTTCCTCCTTTTTCTTCTTCTTTTTCCTTTTTTTTTCATGGTATATAAATGAATAATATAGGAGTCAACCAATAGCCAGTTTATATTCCCTGCTGTCCTTCCAAAGCTTCACAGCCCAAAATAAAGGTGCTGCGGAGGTGGAGAACCCGATTTCCATTCTAAGTTTCACACAGTGGGTTTCAGTCAATTAAAATTTCTGTTCCTAAGATACAGTTGCTTATGGAGGCAAGTAGCACCCACATTTTTGGAAACAATGATCTTGGTCTAGAGGAACTTTCTTTCCCCAGTACCTGTCGAGACCTTGGGGATTCTGTGCAGTTGCTGAGGGATGTCATAAAGCCAGTTGCATCTCCTTTCTCAGGCTTCAACTTCTTCCTGTTACCTGCGTTTTGACTCCTCTAAGCAACACAACAAACATCTTGAGGGGGAAACAACATGTTTCTTGTTCTTTTTATCCTCACTAATACATTGGAACTAGGCCATCTGGCTGCCTTTTGGGTAAATCCATTTTCTAACAAGATTTTTTTTTGGGTGATTCAGTAATTAAACCCCTTTGGATAGAGTTCAAGATGGACCTGCCTTCTGCTGAATTTTGCTTTATAGCAAACTGTTAGTCACAGGTGCCAGTGAATTTAAATGCGAATGAGAAATCTCACAGATTTTAGAAAACTGGCCATTTCTCAGAATTTCTTTTGACCTCACTTCTACTCTTCAGAGATGAGTGAAGAGAGGTGTTTAGAATTGTCTCCTGGTCTAGCATTAAGGCTGTAGTCTGCCATCTAACCTCCTAGGGTCAAAATGTTGAAATTATGTCTTAATGTTGTTACTTATGATTGTAGTCAAACATCACAATAGAGTTATTCACTTATTCATTCAGTAAACATGTGCAAGATCTAGGGTGAGCATTCAGAAGTAACTGGAGAAATATGTGAAGCTCAGCACCATCATAACATGATTCATTAAAGATCCAATATTTCTTTTTAATTATCACTGTTATATTGGGGTTTGTCGTGACATTATCTTTGCAATATTTTCTGAAAATAATCCATTTCTCTTGAGCAATTTATCTTGCCATCTCTTAACTCAGAAAAGTCTAAATAATACAAAAAAAAAAAAGGTTAAAAGTCAAGTGGCCATTCATGTTGTTCTTTATTCTTTGAGAAAATTTCAGCATCCGGACTAGTTGTGCTCCCAACTTCTTTTGTCATGAATCATAGAAAATTAATAGTAGTTTTGAGAATTACTTCTCATCACAGCTTCTTGCAAAACATCACATTTTGACTCTCTCTCTTTCAAAAAGTTTTTTTTTTAATTTAAATCTGTATTATGGAGTATTTTAGATTCAAAACAAAAACACCTACTGAAGGGCATCTTGGTAGCTTCCAAGTTGTAGCAAATATCAATGAAACTGTTATAGACATCCATGTATGTATGGATGAATGGATGGACATCCATGTATAGACTGCCAGCTTTTTGTATGAACATAAATTTTCAACTTCTTTTGATCAATACCAAAGAATGTGGTTGTTGGATCATAAAGTAAGAGTATTAGTTTTATAAGAAAATGCTAAACTCTCCCAAAGTGGCTGTACCATTTTGCATTCCCTACAACAATGAATGAGATTTCCTATTACTCCACGTTCTCTCTAGCATTTATATTTTCAATAGTCTGTATTCTGTATTCTGTCCATTTTAATAGATACATAGTGGTACATCATCATTTTCATTTTCATTTCCATGAAGACATATGTTACAGATTTTATGTGCTTATTGGCCATCTTAGGTGAAATATTTTTAAGGTCTTTGGCCCATTTTTTTTGTTGTTGTTTATTTTATTTGCTGAGAGAGAAAGAGGCCTTTGACAGGGTCTTACCACACCACGATCCCTCCTCTAGCCTTCCAGTCAGACAATATTGTGAGCATGGCCAATGTGTTTTGATCAATCTGGGATATGAAGCTGGGCCTCCCATGTGGTTCTAGTATCACACAGCAGTGCCCCATATCCTAAGCCATTGCAGTTGTACCCTGGTTCATTTTTCGGTCAGGTTGTTTACTTAATATTGAGTTGTAAGAGTTCTTTGTATATTGTGGGTAACAGCCCCTTATCAGATGAGTCTTTTGTAAATATTTATTCCCTGTCTATGTCTTATTTTTGCATTCTGTTGACATAGTCTTTTACAATGCAAAAATTTTTAATTTTAATGAAGTCTAGTTTATCAGGGATTTCTCTCATGGATCTTGCCTTGGTGTTTTATCTCAAGAGTCACTACCATACCCCATAATCATCTAGGTTTTCTTCTATACTATCTTCTAGGAGTTTCATAGTTTTGTATATTACGTTTGAGTCTATGATGCATTTTGAGGTTTTGTTTGGTTGTGTGTCTGTGTGTGTGTGTGTGTGTGTGTGTGTGTGTAGTGTGTCTGTGTCTCTATATTCTTTTAAAAAAAGCTTATGTTTTTCTTTCCAGAGAGTGTTAGAGAGGGAGAGAGAGAAATCCTTGATATGGTCTGATACCCAGCCAGACAAGATCATAGGCAAGGACATGCAGACCTGGAGTTTTCTGGGTAACCCAGCAACCAAAACAAACTTTTGGGTTTCAGCATTTCAGAACATTGTGCTACTGCTGTGCCACTTTGGCTGAGCCTATGTACACTTTTTCATTTTTTCATATTGATGTCCATTTGTTCCTGTACCATTTGTTGAAAATACTACCTTTGCTTCATTGTATTACCTTTGTCTCATGTTGAAGATCAGTTGACTGTTTTTGCGAATCTGTTTCTGGGCTTTATATTCTGTCAGTTCTTTCACCAATCACACTGTCTTGATTACCATAGCTTTATAATAATTCTTAAAATTGGGTAGTGTCAGTCCTTCATCTTTGTTCCTTTCCTTCAGTACTGTGTTGGCTAGTCTTTCTTTTTGCCTCTTCATATGAACTTTAGAATCAGGTTATTGGTATCAACAAAATAATTTGCTGGTATTTTTTATCAGAATTTTACCGAATCTATGGATCGAGTTGGGAGACTCTCATTTATTCATTCTTTTCCTTTCTTCCTTCTCTCTCTCTGTACTCACTTTTTTTTTTTTTTTTTTTTGGAGAGGTTTTTCGCTATAGGGCGCGTGCGCTCGCCAGACAGACAGAGAGAGACATAGAGACAGAAAGCGAGAAATCACCCCCCAAGGGGAATGGTCACGCCACAATCCCTTCTCCTCCATTCTCCTCTCAGGATCTTGGGCACGCACGCACACGCGCCCGGCGTGAGTTGTAAGCCACCGGGTCCGAGACGCGAACCGCGGTCGACTACGTGGGAGTCCAGCGACATAGCCATTACGCTAACTGCTGGTTCCCTGTACTCACTTTTTGATTGGAGAGATATGCCATCCCTCAATGTTCCTATGTGTTTTTTTTAGCCATGATTAGTTACAATTTCATTCATATCAGCACCACTGAGGGCTTATTTGACAAGGAAAACAACCACTTGTGTCAGTTAAGTGGATAACACTTCACTTTTATACTAAATTAAATTGTTTGAATTCTTTTAAATTGTAATGAGCTTGGAACCTTTCTCCTCAGTCATAACAACAATTTGCTTCAGAGAAGCAAATACTTCAGAGAAGTAGCCCAAATCTGTATTTTCCTTGCCTGGGCATAGATTTACATTTTTTTTTGAGACTCCATGAATGGTTACCACAACCTAGCCACTCTTTGAGTGGAAATGGAATGTTCCTGAATTCCTTAGAATTCACCAGATGGTACCAGATTTCAGAAAGCAAGTGGTGACTTGGACCTCATTGTGGCTGCTCTGTTGATTGATGTAAACCATAACTTCTTGATTGAATAACTGACATTTATAATTAGAGAGAAATGTGGTATATGGCTTAGGTCTTGACTTTGCAAAGACTAAAGAAATAACTTAATGGATTGGGGCATAAGACCCATTGTTTGAATCGTAATTTGGATTACACCTGGGAAATGGCTTTTCTTGCTCTTAGTGAGGTTCTTAAGAACCACTTATACAACTGTAATTCATTTATAAGTTTTCTGAAAACTAACGTTGTCATGAGATTTTTTGTTGTTGTTGTTGAGAGGTTTTTGCTACAGGGCATGTGCGCTCACCAGAAAGACAGAGAGTAACAGAGAGACAGAAAGCAAGAAATCCCAACCCCTCCCCCTCAGAGGGGATGGCCACGCCACAATACCTTCTCCTCCATTCTCTTTTCAGGATCTTGGGCACACACACACACACACACACACACACACACACACACATGTGCCCGGTGTGAGTTTAAGCCACCAGGTACAGGACTTGAACCGCAGTTGACTACATTGGAGTTTAGTGACATAGCCATTATGCCAACTGCTGGTCCTGTCATGAGATTTTTAAAGGCACATTTGGATACACTTTTAAAAAATACTTTATCTCATTTTACATTATCATAAAATTTTACTTAAGAGTATATAATATTTTCCCCCCAATTTGTACCATGATGTAAGGCTATGAGAAATAGATAAACAGGGTGAAGTGTATGAAAGAGGGACCAATATCAGCAGAATTCTTGGTGGACAGACTTTTGGAGACTCTTTGCTGAGAGGAAGAGAAAGTGTTTTGTCATGTAGTTTTTTCCATGTAGAGAAAGTGTATCAACAGAAAATTAGTAAAATGAAAAATATTTCTTTGACTTTCTCTCCATATACAACTCTTCTTGGGGGCAAATTGTGTTAGGTTTTCCATAAATGCATTAGTCTTTTGAGATGCCGTAATGAAATACTACAGACTGGGTGGCTTACACAACATAAAATAGCAGGGGTTGGAAATTTGAGGTCAAGTTTCAACCACAGTTCAGTTCTGGTGAAGCCTCTCTTCCAGGCCTGTAGATAGCTGCCTTCTCATGTGTCCTTCCATGGTATGTGTTTGTTTGTGTGTGTGTATGTGTGTGTGTGTGTGTGTTTATGAGGGAGGTAAAAAGAGAGGGAGTGCACTCTGGTCTTGATTCCTCTTCTTGTAAGGACACTAAACCTATTATTGGGCCCCTGCCTTCAGGGCCTCATCTAACTCTCACTGTCTCCTGAAGACCCCATCTCCAAATAGTGTCACATTGGGAGTAAGGATTTCAATATATGAATTTGGGGGGAGGGACATTTAGTCCATGAAACTAAATGAAAGCTTCTCTTATTTTTCAACTTGACTATGTCATGTTTCCATATGAGTTTTTTCGTTGCTGTAAAGGAAGATTTATGAGACGTTCACTTATTCAATGTTTTGTCAAATCTCTTTGAAGCTTACTTAGATGTTTTTTCAGCAAGCTATTCCATGTCTTTTGGTTGGAATGATGTGGCTAAAGGAGGAGTTTTATTTTCCTTACCTTAATCATAGGTCCCTATTGAATTTCTCTTTTAATGTTTTTCTTTAAAGTGAAAAAGTATTTTACTTCATAAATGGGCCAGGTAAAAAGAGAACTATTCATAATATAATACTGAGAATCTGTGCACTAGTGTCTAACTTAAGAGTGTGTCAGAAGCACAAGTATTAGGAGGGAACCAGTAACAGTCAGGCAGCCATACAAGAAGGGAGAGCTTTAGAACATCTAGTATGCACTTCTGAAGGCTTGAATTACTGCACAAACAAACCCTTACTCTGGTTGTAATGGACAGTAGGCTGTGACTTAATGATCAAATAGCAAAGAACAAAAGAAAAATTAAGTTCTAAGTATTACATGCTGAAGCATGACATGGGAGCTCTGAACCAAGGAGTGGAACTTAGCCAAGCTACTTTAGCACTTATACAGAATTTTTTTAAATCTCTGGACAAACTCAAATCTTTCTTGAAAATTTTTTTCTTTTTTTTTTTTTTTTAAATTATTCCAGACAGCATGTGTGCATGCATGAGAACGAGAGAAGAGGAGAATGAAAACATCTCCCAATGGGGCCTGGTTCCACGGCAATCACTTTTTCTTTAATTATCTACCCTGTCAGGACCTTGGGTATGCCTGTACACACATGACATATAATCTGCCATGCAGGGATTCGAACCCTGGTTGGCCATGTAGCATCTAGTATTAAATACTCTGCAGAGTATTTAACTGCTGCACTATGGGGCCAGCCCTAAACTCATACCAAGAAATGTTACATATTCTCTTTAAAATATTTTATTCAGATGTAATTCTACATTGTTATGTAAGAACTTATTTCTAACCAACTGGTAGTCATTCATTAAAATACTTATTGAACAAATCTTAATTGAGTACAGTTGTAGTCTATTCTCTATTGCTAATAACAGAAGTCCCTGAGTCAGAGTAATTTATAAAAAATAGAAGTTTGTGTGTGGTGGTTGGGGTAGTTGAATTCCACATGGCCAACATTGCACTTCAAGTCCTGAACCAGAGGTTTGAGAAACACACCAGTTATGTGTGTGAGCATGTTCAAGATCCCTAAAGGAGAAATGGAGGAGAGGGGGTTGTGGCATGGCCATCCTCTATAGGGGATACTTTCCCACTTCCTCCCTTGTATCTCTTTCTAGCAAGTGCATGTGCTCTCTAGAAAATTAAAAATAAATTAATAAATATTTATTTAGCTTACAGTTTCGAAGGTCCAAGATCAGGAGTCCACATCAGTGCTGAGGGAATTCCTGTTAGGGGCACCCTTTGTAGAGTCCCAAGGTCACACCAGGAATCATAGGTAGTGATGAACAAGCACTATGTCAGTAGGTCCATGTATCTATGGCTCTGCTTTGTTATGTTTTGGGGTTTTTTTTTTTTGTTTTGTTTCTTTTTTTTGTTTGTTTTAGGTTTTTATCATAGGGCACATGAGCTTGCCAGGGAGAAGGAAAATGAGAAATCATCTGGGGGACCATGCCACACTGCAATCCTTTCTCTTCCATTCTCCTTTCAGGATTTGGGCACACATGCACATGTGACAGCATGATTTTCAAGCCAGCAGTGTGGGACTGAAACCACATTCGACTAGGTGGGAGTCCAATATCTTAACTACCACACCACCAGCTGGCCTGCTCTTTGCTCTTCTTATAAAGCTCCCAGGAGTCAATCCTGGGGACCCTACCCTGATGATCTTATTCATCTTAATCACCTCAGTATCATTACAGCTTAGGATGACAAATTCTGCACTGAAAGGAAGAAAAGGATGCTATGTAAGAAGGGCCACCTCACCCAACCTGAAATACTCTCAGAAGTATTCTCAGTATTGATGAATGAATAAATATATTCTTCTTAGGATCCTGGAACACAACTTGGCCTAAAAAAAACATCTCATGAGAGTTTTGTATTTTACTACGTATTTATATCTTTCTTAGACTTACCATACTTCACCCTTATGATATTTTACACTTATAATACTCTCTTAAGTGGAACAAAACATAATGAAATGTTTTCTTCTCCAAATTTTTGACAAAGATAGCTTTTCCAGAAAGCTGTGTTCAGTTTTTATCTATAGTTTTGCATACCACCTGGTACCAGAGAGTTGCCCTAATTCCAGAGAGTGGATTGTAACTCTTTCTGGACAGTACAAACACTAGGGTACTTTTTTAGAGATGCTAATGCCTGGGCCTCACCAAAGATTAATTAAATCTAAATCTTTGTGGGTTGAACCTTAGCATTGATATTTTTTATAACTCCCCTGATGATTAATTTCGATGTTTATCCAGGGATAAAACCAGTGCTATATCTAGATACTCCAGTTTGAGATACATGGATGAGGCTGTATTAGACATTATTGTTATACTTGTCTTCACATCATACCTTTGAATGTCTAAATTGTTTCACCAGGACCTTAGAATAGCTGTATGTACAATGATAAATGGATTGCAAGGACATAGTCCTTACCGAAATACAGCACTAGTGTGTACCCATGTGGGATCCTGAAAATCAATTTATAAGCTACTGATTCTAAAGTGAGGAAGCAGAACTCTTCTTAACACCTTGGCCATTGATTTTTTTTTTTTTTAATTCTTCCTATGGTAACTTCCTACATGTAAAGAAAATTTTAATTTGACAAGATCCAAATTGTTCATTTTGGGAAGTATTTAATAGTTGTAATTTTATCAGTTTGACTTTTAAAGCCCCCACCAAATTCTCCTATACTATTTTCACTATCTGCTACAGGATGACATCCCCCTTGCCTTAATCATGTGCCAGATTACTCGTAAACCTGGACCATATGCCACTGCAATTTGCTGATGGGCCCAAGCTGTTTTGGTAGATAAAAAATCCAAGGGGATTAGAATGGCTCAGTCCTCACTGTGAACAGAGCAGCGGCACCGGGCAGCTATATGGTCTTCCCTCTCTCCTTGTCCACACAGCACCACTGTTCTCTTCATTTAGGTCATTGATAATCCCCCTGCCCCCGAAATCACAATACCCCCCCAAAATGTATTTCACTCTAAGTTAAACAGTTCAGACAAAAGCTAAGTTTCAGAGACACACAAATCATGCAACGAATGGGATAGAGATTTTTGTATGTGAAAGTAGGCAACGCTTACCCAGGTTGGGTCTCAGGATGGCTCAGTGGGAGACAAGACCTCTGAAATTGATGAATGACGTGAAGAATCTTCCTCTTTTACTTGGCTCTGATTTTCTGCTCTGCACGGTTAGTGGTGCAATTCTCTGTCATAACGTTTGAATGACAGCACATTTTTTGTTTACAATAAAATACATCTTTGTGACTCTTGACTTGAATTCAGAGTCAAAATGATTTAAGTTGTTAAAATTTGAAATGACATTTTGGAAAATATAATTTTCTGGAAGATACTTTCTCACACTCCCACCTTTCCTTTCTCGTGCAAGTGAAACTTCCCCCAAGTAAGGAAATTACTGTGATTTATTTTTTTTGTGTCATGAGATCAGTTTTCTTGATGGGAGCTACTAGTTTTAAATGTCTGTCATAGCTTAAGTATAAAGCAATAAAGCATATTGCTTCAAAGCATACTAGTTATTCCCCTTGCTAAGAATTTTTTATACAACATGAACCAGGGAAAATGTTAATTATTTATATAGTTTGTTGTTGTTGTCTGTTTGATGTTTTTTGTTTTGTTTTGTTTGTTTTTTTTTGTTTGTTTTTGTTTGCTATAGGGTGAATGCCCTCACTGGAGAGAGGTGAGAAATCGCCCCCTGGTGGGGGGGGATGGTCACAAGCTGCAATCCCTTCTCGTCCCTTCTCCACTTGGGACTTTGGGCATGCATCCACATGTGCCCAGGGTATTTTTCAAGCTGTCAGATCTGGGACTCAAACTGTGGACTTGGCTGTGTGGAATTCAGCTGCTTTAACCTCCATGCCACCTGCTGGCCCTATTTTTATATTTTATTAAGCAATATGCATACTGCAAAGTTTTGGGTGGCTCTTAGAAGACAGAATAAAGTCTAGAGTAGGAACCATTGTAGGAGTCATTCAGGCCAGTGCAGAAATCATTTCTGTACTATCTTCCTGTCCAGTTCAAGAATCCTCTCTAAATTTTTTTGAAAAATCTTATTCGAAGCTTCTGGTCATGATGAATGAAAGAGGGTCATTCTTTTTATTGAAATGGAATCTTCCTCCCTATAACTTTTGAGAGCTCAGTGAAATTATTTTGTTTTCCCCATAATAGCCCTTCAAATACTTGTCTGAGGAATACATCCCTATCCTTATGCATTTGATAGTCTCAATAGACAACCTTATAAGTTCATTTGCCTTTCCCTAGGGACCCTACTTCCTATATAGAGAGAACAGTGATATCACTTACAGGCCAAACAGCATCATCCCAGTATTGAACCCATACACATGACCCAAATTAATTGCATACACGGTTGTTCATATGGCATTAATGACTGACCATGGAGTTCTTATGAGGATTAAATTAAGACTGTTATATAGTAGATGGATTAAGTTCTCTCTTTTCTTATGGTTATATTAGAGAAAGTTATTGAAGATGGTAAGCATATAGATATGGAAATCAAGGTGGTATGGTTAAATGTATGCATAATTAATATGAGCTTAGGATTTGGCCTTTCCCAGTGATTTTTAAAATTTTACAAATTGAGGGACCAGCAGTTAGCGTAATGCTAAGTCGCTGGACTCCCACGTAGTCGACCGTGGTTCGCGTCCCAGGCCCGGTGGCTTAAAACTCACGCCGGGCACGTGTGCGTGCGTGCCCAAGATCCTGAGAGGAGAATGGAGGAGAAGGAATTGCGGCGTGACCATCCCCCCTGGGGGGTGATTTCTCGCTTTCTGTCTCTCTGTCTCTATCTGTCTGGTGAGCGCACGCGCCCTATAGCAAAAACCTCTCCAAAAAAAAAGAAAAAGAAAAAAAATTTTACAAATTGAATTAGCGTTTTAGGAATTATTATGCTTGTGCTACTAAATTCTGTCCCTGTAATGACCCCCCCACAGCAAATATATTTATAAACCTATTTTTTTACTCAGAGATCAATTATATTATTAAATTCAGAAAAAAAGTTCTGTCATGTGGAATACTTTAAGATGGAGTTATCTGGGTCAGCAGGTGGCATGGTGGTTAATGCGTTAGTCTTTCAAATGGCCAACCACAGTTCGAGTCCTGTACCTGGCATGTTTCTCTCTCTCTGGTCAAATTTAAATAATAATAATGAAAAAATTAAATAAAATAATTCCTTAAAAATAGATGGCGTTATTTATGTTGATCAGAAAATAAGACAACAGAATTTATGATGCATGCTTTGAGTTATGGAAAATATCTTTCAGCTACCAACTTTAAAGATTCCTAAGGCCCTTTCTGTCAAAGAATGTTTAGCAATGCCAAACTGTGTAAAGAGATATTTATTCAGTTTTGATAATTTAATAAACTACCATTTAAAAATGTTTTAAATGTTAAAACATCTTAGGCAATTCTTATAAACAGAGTAAGAGATGTAGGAAGTGTGAAATAAAAAAATATTTTCACTCATTAGGAATGACCTTATATAGTTTCACTCCTTATGAGTTATCAGGACATCTGTAACTTGTGAAAATGGTTTTCATATTTTATTCCCAAATATTATGTACTTTCTCTTTAGTTTTGAAAACATGTAAATATCCAAATATACACATTGAGGGATTCTTTTTGTATTTTTTAAATTATATTAAGTTGTTAAAATAGAAGATTAAAATTTGTTAAGATATCCCAAAAGAGGTATAACTATTATTAAAAATTATTTATGTCCTTGATACTTCACAGGAAAGGTCACGTTTCCAGAGGCATCTCAGACTAGCACATTGGGTTACAGAGAAATATCAATGTCAATTACTTTTTTCACTTGTGTACCGAAGATACAGCAAAGTGAGCATAAATTAAAAAAAAGAAGACATGATGAAAAGAAGATAAATGGGCTGGGTAAAAGAGTTAAGCAGATACAGAAATGGAAATCTATTTCAAATCTGTTTCCACACAACCGAAGAAGTACACGAGAGACCGTGTTTTACAGTCTGGCTTTTTGGTTTGCTTATGCCAGTTTGATTGACATCTTTATTGGATTGCCCTGTCTCACATCTTCTTGGGTCACGTTTTTACTCCAGCCATTGTTGCAGGAACCAATGGCGTACAGTGGTAACTAACAGAACTTCAGCTGCACAGCAGTCTTCAAGCCTGCAGGGAGTGGGGTGAGACAGAAATAATGCCTGCTGATTCCAAGCGCCATGAAAGGAAGTAAAACAAGGAAGAGGAAAGGAATACTAGCACGGGGAAAGGGGTGGGTTGTAGTTTTGCTTTTGTTCCTTTTAGGTTTTTAGCATGGAGTGCATGTACTTACCAGAAAAAGACAGAGAAAGTGAGAAATCACTCCCCCGGGGGGATGGCCATGCTGCAATCCCTTTTCTATTCTTTTTTTGGGATTTTGGGCATGCACCCGATATGATTTTCCAGGACTCCAATAACAAGCGGCCATGTGGGAATCCAACACTTTAAATACCACTCCACCTTGTGACCCACAGGTTGTAGTTTTTAAAAAAGTGGTCAGTGAAGACCTGACTGGAAATGTAGTATTGCAACAGTCCTGAGGGAGTGAAGAAGGGCTTTCTAGGCACCAGCGACAATGCAGAAGCTCTGAGGCAGAGGTATAGCTGGCATGTTCATGAGTCCCAAGGAGGCCACTGTTCCTGAAAGAAAGTGAGCCAGAAAGATAGGAAAAAAGGAGAGGAAGTGAGAAAGATGATGGTGCCAGGATGCAGGGAGCCTTCATAACAAAGCCACTCCCACATAACAGCTTACTCCATCCAGGAGGATGGAGTGCTTAGAACCTAATCACTTCTTAAAGGTCCCACCTCTCAATACTGTCACAGTGGTGACTACATTTCAACCTGAGGTTTGAGAGGGCATTCAATCCACAGCAAATGCGATTATGCAAGCTTATGGGAATTGTGTCCTTATTTTAATTTCTCCTTTATGTTAGGAAATAAGGTCAACAGCTAGAGTCAAGATGGGAAAGGAAGTGGCGGGTGTGTGAGGATAGAGGAGGTTGGCAATGGACCTGTAGAAATGTGGGAGACTGACTGGATTAGGGAAATGGATATAGTCCCTGATCAATATTAGGGGCCCATTTGCTGGTGGGCGTATACATTGAAAGTTGTGTGCTTTTTCCAGCCGTGTTCAGCTGAGTGCAGGTGCAGAACAAACAGGTTGAACTTAACCAAAACGTTTTTTTTTTTTTCAGTCAACAAATGTTTATTTGTACAAGTTTACAAGTTGTACAAGTTTAAGTTTTAGAGATAACACAGGGGAAGGCATGCAAAACTCCCTGTGCTTTTTTTTTTTTTTTGAAATGTTTTTTGTCCATCTAAAATGAAAAAGTAAGAAAGGCAAGGGGGCTGAAGTTGCACACAAGGGAATGATTGTTATGGTAACAATGGTTTTGTACCAGTGTTTTCTTTCAAATCAATTGCCTCATGTGACTTTAGGCTTTCTATTAGAAGTGCCTTCTCTTATCATCCAATTCTAGAATCCCGGAATTTTTTTTTTTGTATTTTTTCCCCCTCACTCTTGAAGCAGCAGCTCTTACATCATTTCCATCTTCACCAATATAAAGAAGGTAAGTATAAAAACTGACCTGATAGTGCAGGGCAGCCCCATGCCTAGTGCCTAAGGAAACCAGATCTCATATGGCTGACCAAGCAGTTCCAGTCCCAGCCCCTGCAGCTCGAAAAACACATTGGAGATGTGCTTTAAATCTCAATAATAATAAGAAGGGACCGTGATAGGTCCACTCCCCATTGGGAGGTACTGTCTCCCTCTCTGTCTCTCTGTCTCTCTGTCTCTCTCTAGTGAATGCACATGCTCTCTGGCAATTAAAAAAGGAAAATGAGCTGACAGAGTATGGAGGAAATTGTACAGGGTATTGTGAAAAAAAAAAAAAAAAAAAAAAAAAAAACAGTCTCAGGTCAGAATATGACCATTGTAGATATCTGGATTCTTAATTAAATGAAGAGCCATAGATTTCTCACATGGTGACAGGCTTTCCCAGAGTCAGTATCCCAGGAGAGCCAGGAGGGAACTGCATAATATTTTCTGATCTAACTGAAAAAAATCTGGGTTACAGTAATTACACATGATGCTCTTTCCATAAAGTGGATCTTAGTATTACACATATGCTTTAGACAAATTAATTTCCAAATTAAATGATATTGGGGAGAGATTAGAGGTATGAATCAAAAGGCTTTTGTTTTTGTCCAAAATAAGAGATAGTACTAGTTGGAAATAGAAAGTAGCAGTGAAACCAGAGAGTGAGACTGATAAAAAAAATAATGTTGAGATACAATAGAATTTTGACAACTAATTGAATGTGGGTATCAGGGAGAAGGAGGAAATTAAAAATGATGACTGCCATAGTTTGCTAATGAATTCATGGTTAGGACTTTTGGAAGGGCTTAGCTGGGCAGTTGTTTGTAGTCTCTTAAGCAGGTACAGTCAGACGAGAAATGAGGCGGTAGTCACCTGAACACCAAGTTGGGCTGGGCGTGGTTCACCCATATACTGGCTGCAGACTGGCATCTTAACTAGCGTGGCTGACTATAGTACCTACATAGTCTACTCTCAGAAAGTTGCACTTCTATGACTGTGGGCTTCCCAGAGAAAACACCCCAAGAGAACCAGGAAGAAGCCTGATAGCCTTTTCAACTAGCCTTAAAAGTCATACTATCTCACTTCCATCAAACTATGTTGATCAAACCAGTTTTAAGTCCTTCCAGATCCAAGGAAAGGGGGCATACACCACCTCACTCTTGGGAAAAGTATATTAAACAAACAAACAAACAAACAAAAAACTTCTGGCCATTTTAAAAGAAATGTCTCTTTCACAGTAAAGCAGGAATAGTTTATTATAACCATCTTTCTTCCTATCTTTCCCCGAAGTAAAATTTCTTTTTAGTTGCAGAGGGTGCAGGTACTTAACATAGAGAGACAGAAGACAGAAGGAGAGAGAGAAAAAGCACCTCACCCCCAACGTGGTGTGATTGCATCATAGGCCCTTCTCCATTTCTCCATCATGTCAGGATCTGGGGCATGCGCACATATATGCCCACATGTTTTTCAATCTGGTGAACCTGGGATTTGAAACGTAGTCATGAGATTTATGTGAGAATCTGTCTCCCTTAACCATAAGCTCTGGGGCAAGCCTGCTCCCAAGTAAGTTTTTAATTCATTGACCGTGTCTAAGTAGTATGTATATCCAAAACTTTAAATGCTGCCTCTGCAAATGACAAGTTCTGTGTCTTTAGGAAAGTCACATGATGTATCTACGCCTCAGTTACTGTCTCTGGAAAATGGGGACACGATAGTGCCTACTTCCTGGGGGGTTGTGAATACTAAATGAGATAGTCTATAAAGTGCCTGTTTCTTCTTAGAGTAGGTACTCAGTACATGTGAGCTGTTCTTTGTTGATGAGCAAGATAAAATAGATTCAAGTATAGGGACGCTGATGGTATATTAGCATCATCATTAATTAAGCACTGGATGTAAGCAAAGCTACTTTATATGCTATAACTTGTTCTCAATCTTCAAAACAATCCTTCACAGTGGTGTTTTTATTCCTGATTTATAATGAGAAAACTGAGCCTCAAAGACATTACACCACTCCCTTCACATCACACAACTAGTCAATTCACATTCAGGGAATTCAAAAACTATCAAGGAATTCATTAACAATTTTACTAGAATCCTACCTCCAAAGATGAGTCGGGCTCAGTCACTGTGGTGCAGTCCATAGAGTACCAGGCTGTAGAGCTGGAAGCCACATGCTAACCATAGTTTGAGATCTCAGGCTGGCCGACCTGGGAACACTCTGGGTGTGCACATACCCAGGATCTTGGCGGTTGGAGGACAAGAAGGGGATTGTAGTATGACCAAGCCTCATAGAGGACGCCTCTTACTTTCTCTCTCTCTCTCTCACATGTACATGTGCTCTGTCATAAATTTTAGAAAGAAAAGAAAAAAGAAGAGGAGGAGAAGTTAGCAAACTCCAGCCTTCTGCCAATTTTTGTAAATTAATTTTATCAGAATAAGGTTGTTTGCATATTGTGTTTTTGAATTTCTTTTGCAATTCAGCAGTAGTGCTGAATAATTGCAATAGAGACTACTGCAGGTCTGCAAAGTCTAAAATATTTGTTATCTGACCTTTTATGGGAAAAAGTTTCCTAACTCCTGCTCTAAAACACAAAAGAAAGTATTTTAACTGGTCAGTTATAGCCTTCATTGTGTAATGGAACCACATAGCATGTAATTAAAATCTACAATATTTATAGTTATATCTATAAAAAGATCGCATTTCTTAGAGTAGAGGGCAATTCCTACCCCTTATTTCCTACCTCCAGAGATGTTCCTGAAGACAAGACAAAACACAGGAACTGCACCCAGATTTAAACATTAATTTGGGATGTTTGCCAGACCAGATGGTTAGAACAGCTAAATACCATTGATTTATTTCTTACCCTTTATGAAGCAACATTAGAGACAACGGACCTTATCAGAACAAATGAGAATAAACAACAGAATGCAGATCAGAGGAGAATTAAGAACAAATGTTATTGGATTTATTATGCTAAAATTAATCTGTATGTAGAAAAAGCACTAATTATTAACAAATTGTAAACCGCAAATTGTAACAATCAACCTTTATCTAATGGCAGCTGGGCAAAGGTGGATTTCTCTGTTTTGTGGATGTCAGTTTTCCTTGTGTAGCCTTGTGACTATAATTTCCAATACCCTGAGAATGCTCTCTTGCAAATGCAACGAATCCTCCATCCAATACCTTTTGAGTATCTAGTAAATGTTAGAAGCTGGGAAAACAGATTAATAACACCTGATCCTTGCAAATGCTATTGCCGTAATGATTTCGATCTAGAACTCCAACAATGCTTCCTACCTTCTTTTAGATCAAAGACCCTGCTAAGAATAGAATCAAAGTTCCAAATTCTATTTTTTAGAAAAGAAAATGCATAAAGGCACTTACCAGGAAAACATTGCAGATAATTTCAAGAGGCTTTTGGCTTCCTGAAGGTCATTCATGGAGTTCATACTTGGTTTAATCACATCTTTAGATTCTTTGTGCTATAGCATGAACACAAGTGAAAGGGCAAGCTGGTATGTGTATTTGAGTGTGTGTGTGTGTAACATATGTGTGTTGGGGAGGAAGGTAAGGCTTCACAAATTTGTGTCTTTAGAAGGTTAAGGTAGAAAAATATTGTCTGGGTAGGAAGAATGGCTTGTGCAAAACATTGTGAAATGTGATTTAGTAGGGAATTCAGGAAGTTTGGTATGAAGGGTAGAACTTTAGAGTATGAAAAATAAAGCCTTGGAAAAAGAGTCTGGAAAGAAACTGGAGACTGGATCACGGAAGCTTTTGCATATTCTATCAGAGTAGACTGCCTTTTTCCTGAGGGATCATATTGCCCTAAAGGGGATGCTCATCATAGGGCATGCCGTTCACCACAGAACCCCTAAGGACACACATTTGCTTCTGCCTGATTTTTATTTTTTATTGCTTTTCTCTTTAAAATATCTTTTTTACTATTAAAATTTTTTTTTAATTTCCAAAGAACATATGTACTTGCCAGAGAGAGAGAGAGACAGAGAGAGAGAGAGAGGAGAAAGTACCTCCCAGTGGACCTGGTCACATCACAAGCTTTTTCCCTCCATTTCTACATCGCATCAGGATTTGGGGCATGCGCACACACTGAATGTGTCTTTCAAGCCACCAGGGCCTGGACATGGACTGTGGTCGACCATGTAGGCCTGATTTTATATGGCTAGTACTTAACCACTGCTCTGTGGGGCTGGCCCTTGTTTTCTTTCTCTAAATTTTTAAAGATTAAGTAGAGACAATGATCATTATAGATACCACAGAATTAAATGTTGTAGTAATCCTGATCAGTACATTTTATTTTCCATGTTTTGCCTACAGAAAATTGAGACCGACAGAGGTAACTAACTTGATCAAGCTCACACAGCTAAAAGGAGCAGAGCTGAGAACTGAACATCCCCTTTTCTAACAGGTTCTGTATGTCTCCCATGGGCATAAGATATGGAGCTAAATAATATTTTTCCTAAGAGTAACTGATTATGGGACAAGCAAATAGTATAATGGTTACATCATTGGACTCTCATGTAGTTGACCACTGTTAGAGTCCCAGACCCGCCAACTTAAAACTCATGCTGGGCCCACGTGTATGCGTGCCCAAAATCCTGAGAGGAGAATGGGGAAGGGATTGCAGTGTGGCTGTTGATTTCGTGCTTTCTATCTCTCTGTCTCTCTATATCTCTCCAGCGAGCACACGTGCCCTTAGCAAAATTCTCTCTCAAAAAAAATAATAAAAAAGAATAACTGATTATTTATGGTGATGGTAAATGTAGACTACTTCCTTGTAGTAAGTCAGGTTGCTAATTAAATTTGTGCTTTTGAAAAGGCCAAGAATTTTGGAGAGAATGGGACTTACTTCTCATCTTTAAAGATCTCTTCACTTTTAGATGCACTTCCTTTGGTTTTTATTTTGTTAAAGAGAAAGTGGAGGGAAGGTATATAGCTGAGAGGCATATCACAGAGCAAATTAGACAGACTAGAAAAGGACTGGAAGGGTTAAGACATGGATGATGTGTGGAGAATCCCCCCACTGCAGGAACTCTAAGCAATAAACAAAATCACTGTGTATCATAAAAAGAATAAAGTATGAAGATGTTTTTAAAAATATCTTTGGACTTCTCCAGATGTGGTGAAAATATATTATTACCTAACCACAATGTGGAGAAGAAATGACAGGGAAAGGATAGCAGAAACTTGACAAATTTGCAAATATAACCCTCTCCAATGTCAAATATGGTTTGAAGTTCTCTCTCTCTCTCACATGTTTTGTCATTTTGCTATTGGGTACGTGTACTTGCTAGAGAGAGGAAGAGAGGGAAAGTGAGAAATCTCCTATGGAGGATGGCAGCATGGCCACCCTCCGCTAGTCTCCTCTTGGGACTTTGCACATGCATACACACGCACCCGGCATGATTTTCAAGCCACCAGGTCCAGGAGTTTGAACCACAGAGCCAGCTAAGAGGGATTTAGTGGCGTAACCTCCATGACACCTACTGGCCTCTGAAATTCCTCTCTTAACTTTGCTTTCTTGGCATAAGAGATTATTTGTAGGCAGCTTTTCCAAAATTCAAGCCTAATTAACACTTCAATTGCTATTGAGAACTATAGGCTAATTAAAAACCCACAGATTCCATGGTGCTAGAGTAAGAAGGAAGGGGCAGTAGCCAAGCGGATTTTAGTTTTGATGAGATTTAGAACACCAAGGCGAGAGGGAGAGCCCAGGATGAGCACTTGAGCATCAGATGAGTGCCCTTTCAGATACTCCTAATCCAATGGCAAACGAGAAACGATGATAACTGAAGACGTCGAAAAGGAGCAGGCGGGAGTAGATGAGCCTGCCGTGGCTCATAGTCAGGGCCTGCTCTGAGAGTACTGCAGTAAGATCCATCGCTAGGTGAAATCATTTGGAATGAAGCTCATGGGATCACATTCACAAGAAAGGGAGAGGATGTCAAAGGCGGCTCCCGGTGTCCTGTAGATGACAGGAAGGACATCTGGAGCAGGACGTGTTAAGTGCTGTTTGTCTGCATGCCCCCTCTGTGGAGGAGAACCTCTAACCCTGTCACCCCAGAGCCAGGCAAGTCACAGCTCTGTTTACAGGGAGCTCGCAGTGACCTTTGGGGCAAGCTTCCCCTCAGCTGGAGTCCAAGCACTGTCCTCTTTCGGGGCCTTGCATCATCTCCTCGGAACACAGCCAGTTGGGGAGGGAACAGCTGGGAAGAGATGATTTAAAATCCCCAGGGATTCTACAGAGGGTTCGAAATCCCCTTTTTTACTAAGTAAACTTAATGAGTCTGAGGGTACTTTCATCAAACACAATGACAGTGGGAGGAAAGAGAACCAAAAATGCAAGTTGGAGTGGTGTGATCACAGTGCAGAGCAAAAGACATTTGTAACGAGGCTAAGCGTTGTATGTACTTATTAGCCTTTGGTAATCTGATGACAGACATGTTTACTCAATCCTAAAAACAGATGCTCTTCATGCAACAGGGCATGAAGTCCTACAGAAAACACACTGTCCCCCTGTGATATGATCACTGAACTACATATGTCAGGGTCTTCTCAATTGTTCAGTGTCACTGTCACATTATGACTCATGTTTTAAAGTCTCAGTTTTTCAAATGATTGTTTGGAACCACTGGTACATTCATAAAGTGAATAGAAATTATTTTAAGAGATTATCTGTTGTTATTATTTAATCTGTTCTCATTCCTCGAAATCGAAAGACACTATTATTAGTGCATACCTCACAGAGATATGAAGAACTCCCCCTTCACTAGGTTCTTTGAATAAATTTCATTTCTGCTCCATGATTTACAAGCTGGATACTATGGTGAAAGTTTTTATGCTCTCTGTGCCTGAGTAATTACAGCAACAAAATGGAGATACTATCAGAATCTACCTGATCCAGTTGTTTGAGAATAAAATAGAATAATACATGTAAAGTTCTTAGCAAAATGCTTACTTAGAAATGCTAAGTGCTGTCTATAATAATCTTTATCATCATCACCATTATTCATTTAAATTCAGCTTTCTCTAAGTGGGCCAAGAATACACTAATGCTAAAATAACAAATTGTATATTTGAAGATAGCATTTAACTTTTTTTTTAGAGAGAGTTTTTTGCTATAAGGTGCACGTACTCACTGGAGACAGAGACAGCGAAACAGAAAGCGGGGGCTGGGGGGGATGGCTGTGCCGCAATCCCTTCTCCTCCAGTCTCCTCTGAGGATTTCGGACATGCATGCACATGCACGCAGTGTGAATTTCAAGTCACCAGGTCCAGGATTCGAATCATGGTTGACTACGTGGGAGTCCAGCGAAGTAACCATTATGCCATCCACTGGTCCCAGCATGTTAACTTTTGACTATTAACTTTACATAGTTATCATCACTGTCTAATTTGAAAATGGACAAAAATTTTATTATCCTCTAGATTTTCTTGGTAAGGGAGTCACCTATACATGGGGATTTAAAAAAAATTATCTCAAACTCTAAAAATATTCAGGTGTGATCTTTATGTGTGATAATCGTTGAGTGGGACAAAGCCGAAAATCCCAATGATTAAAGTTTATTGATAATTATATTTGCATCATGTATCTTCTCTAATCTTCAAATCTAATATGCCAACATAGACTCCTTAAAGTTTTTAAATTTCTTTATTCAAAAAAAAATAAACAACTAGAAATATCTGTTTACTGGGACCAGCAGTTAGCATAATGGCTATGTTGCTGGACTACCATGTAGTTGACCACGGTCTGAGTCCAGACCCAGTGGCTTAAACTCACGTCGGGTGCGTGTGTGTGCATGCCCAATTCCGAGAGGAGAATGGAAGAGAAGGGATTGTGGCGTGGCCATCTCCCCTAGGAGGTGACTTCTTGCTTTCTGTCTCTCTGTCTCTCTCTGTCTTTCTGGCGAGTGCATGCGCCCTATAGCAAAAGAAAAAAAAAAAAAAAAAAAAAAAAGAACCTCTCCAAAAAAAAAAATCTGTTTACCAAGTGGAATGCTTTGAAAAAAACATGCCAAGCAGAGGAAGTTGGAAACAATATTTGTGAGTCCCAAATTCATCTTGTTTGCTGTTTTAGGGCACCAGAGTCTCAAATTTTGTTGAGAATGTTCAGAGAAGAATGAATGTGTTTTGAAATCAGAAAAGACTTGCGTCAATGCCTATCTGCCACAGTGCAGAGAACTCCCTTCTTTAAAGGCCAGCCAGGCATTGTCTTTGGTTTGACATGTTCACATCCCAATGACATAAATGGGAGTGTCAAGTTGAAATTCTTCCAGACTTGGAAGCATCATGTGCTGGGTTATTTAGATCTGGATATTATAAGAGGTTCCAGGCTTAAGATCAGAATTAATGAAAATTAAAAGCCCCTCTGGTTAGCTTTCTAAACGTTTCTAATATATTTTAATTGGGTCAAGTTTGATTTGATAAACAAAAAAATTTTCTGGGCTTCTAAATGGAAGTGTACTGCCTGAAAGTAGTTAACACGGGTCAGTCTTTGGTGGGGTGGTTAAGGCGACTAGATCCCAAGTGGCTGACTACATGGTTTGAGTCCCAGACCCAGTGGTTTAGGAAACACATTGGGCATGTGTGTATGCATGCTCATAATCCTAAAAAGAGGGAAGGATGGAGGTGAAGGGTGATGGCATGAACATTCTCTATGGGGGATGCTTTCACATTTTCCCTTTCTCTCTTTTTGTCTCTCTCCTACGAGTCTGTACGCTCTCTGAAAACTTTTTCTTAGAAAGTGGTTAACACTTTCAAGTTCCAGAAGTTCTTCTATACTGGTTGATTGTGACCTTAATGTTTCATAACAATCACTTGCTTAGACACCCTCTGAAGGCAGGTATTAAAACAAAGGCTTTTGTTTGGTTGATTCATGAAGGTATATTAGAAAGCAAGAAAAGGTGGAAGGTTGAACTGGAAAAGAAAATTGAAGGAGGTGTTATTGAGTTGGCCACACCAGTGCTGCTCAGTCCTGTGGTTCCCACTAACAAGCCTTGTTTGAGAATTCAGCAGCTGCATATAAAAAGATCTGGACAGAAGCCAGTAGATGGCATGGTGGATATGGTGTTGAACTTCCACATGGCTAACTGCGGTTCAAGTCCTGAATCTAGTAGCTTGAAAATCACACCAGGCACATGTGCATGCAGGCCCAAGATCCCAGGAAGGGAATGGAGGAGCAGGGACTGAGGTGTGGCCATCCCCCCTGCAGAGGGTTGGGGGGGGGGGTAATATCTCACTTTCCCTCTTACTGTCTCTCTCTCTGTTTTTCTTCAGCGAGCACTCATTCCTTATGACAAGAATCTTAAAAAAAATAAAAAGAGGTGGACATTGGGGTGTGTGGTTAAGGAACTGGCTACCCACATGGCTGACCATGGTTCTAATCCCAGACAAAGTAGCTTGAAAATCATGCCGGGCATGTGTGCATGCATGTTCAAAATCCCAAGAGGAGAATGGAGGAGAAAGAACTGTGGCGTGGTCATCCATCCTGAGGGTTGATGTCTCACTTTCTCTCTCACTATCTCTCTCTGCTTTTCTTGGGCAAGTGCATGCGCCCTGTGGTAAAAACCTTAAAATAAAGAAGAAGTGGACATCTATCCTTTAGCTTCCGTCTCCCATTGATCAAGGAAAACCTCATTCGTATCTACTCCCCTGTACTTCAGGACGATGCCTGGGTTCCTGCACATTTCCTATTGTAGGTACATCAAAACTAAAGTCAAAGAAAAGTGGAGACCCAGGCAGGAATAGATACTTAGCTTGAGTCAAGTGCTGCCACTTGACAGGTGGGAGTCACACCTTTGGGTAACTGGTCAAATCCTTCAAAGGTCCGATCACCACAACAGTCCTGCTGTGGGATGTGGCAAGGATGTGGTGAAGCTCTGAGGTAGAGTCCAAAAGGTACCATCCCTTTTGCCTATACTTTCTCCTCTCACCTCTCAGCTTCTCTCCTGTCTTCTAAACCACCAAATCTACCAAAGTGCCTTTTCAAGGTAGTGAATTTACTCAGAGGGTTAGTTGAATAAGCTTCAGTTCTCACTGCTGTAGCTAGTCCTGAAGGCATACTCAGAATTTTCTCTCACCTACCATCCATTTTGAATTTCCCTTGTATTAGGCCACTAGCTGGTCCAGTTGTATGCCGGAAGGAGTGATCCTAGAGCTTTAGTCGTGGAAGTCCGAACCCTTAGTTTCCTTGTCCTTGTGAGGCTGTGGTTGTAGCAACTGCTGGTTCTATGATCACTGAGTGTAGAATCCAAAAGACGACCCAGAGGTTTGCCTTCTTCCCTTCTTCCCCGATATATTCCTGCCTGACCCCAATATGGCAGCAGTTCTAATTCCCCGTGGTAGTTAAGCCCAAATATTATCCCCAGTTTACTTAGCTCTTAGCTTGTTGATCGTCTAGCATGAGCCCAATATGACCAGAACAGTAGTCAAAGCTTCAGGTATAGCTGAACCCTTATAAAGTGTCCTAGAAAGTAGGACCTCTGATATGACCTACAGTGATGGTGACAGAAAGCACACATTCTGAAAGCGGGTAACTGGGAATGATGGTGAGAAGCTCCAGCCTGACTTCTACCAATGGTTACCAAACCTGTATGTGTCATCTACACAGAAGCAGGAGTGGGCTACTGCTTCAGAGAATAAACTACATATTTGAAGACTCATCCTATTGTCACAGGATGCTATCCCTGACATGATGTCTTTACACAGATTTAGAACAGTCTATTCTGTTTCATCAGGCTAATTTCTTCTGGGTAAAGAGGTGTGTGATAAGTTCGATGGATTCCAAGGTTATGTACCTAGTCTTATATCTCCTTTGCTGTCTGTTGGGGCTGTTAGTGTGAAGCAATGTTGTTCATGATCCCATATCAATAAGTCAGGCATTAGGTAAATGCATAATGGTAGTGCTGGAAAAGGCTCTGTAGGTTGAAAGGAAAACCCAGGTAAGGGTTTCAATGCTGGTAAGGATGTTGCAGGGTGGAAGAGACTCAGTGTAATGAAACTGGAATCAGATGGTTGGTTAACCTGCTTAGGGATGGTGCCACATTGCTGCTGGCAGAAGGGCATTCAGTAGGGGCCTAGCTAGATTATTCTTGGTGAGAGAAAGGCCCATGTTTTTTAGTCCATTTATATTCTCTGTATGAATACTACAATGGTCATTTCTTCCTTAAATCATCTTGTCAGACCACTGTGGCTGAGTAAATAAGATGGCTGATACTCACAGGGTCATCTTCCCCAGTAGGTGGCTGAGTGCCTCCCCTGTCGTAGATGCTCTTCAGTGAGCACTACTGTGAGACAGGAATATGTGTATATCCTTTTGGGGCTGGATGGTGGTGCAGCAGTAAAATGCAATGCTCTGTGGAGGCGTCCCACGTGGGAATGTGCTGGGTTCACATCTGGTGACCTTCCAGAGTATGCCCGTCACTTGAGTGTCCATGATCCAGAGCTGCTTGAAGCTGGGGGTAGATTGAGACTTTGTTGGGGGTGTTGTATCTCTGTCTTTGTCTCTTTGTCTCTCTCACTCAAGAATGAAATAAACTTAACATGTAATATATTAATATACATAATGTATGCTCACTTTCATTGTTCAATTCACTTGCCTCTTCTGCAAACTTTTTTGATTTTTATTTTTAAAGTATTTTCTATGTGCTTGTCAAAGAGAGAGAGAGAAAGAGAGAAAGTAAGAAATCACTCCCTGGGGCCAGCAGTTGGTGTAATGGCTATGTCTTTGGATATTCATATAGTTGACCACAGTTTGAGTCCCAGACCCAGTGGCTTAAACTCATACTAGGTGTGTGTGCATGTGTGCCCAAGATCCCTACAGGCGAATGGAGAAGGGATTGAGGCATGGCCATCCCCCCTAGGGGGTGATTTCTCACTTCCTGTCTCTCTTTCTGGTGAATGCATGCGTCCTATAGCAAAAACCTCTCCAAAAAAAAAAAAAAAAAAAAAAAAAAAAAAGAAAGAAAGAAAAGAAAAGAACTCACTCCCTGAGGAGATGGTCACACAACAATCCCTTGCCCTTCACTCTCCTTTAAGGATTTCGGGCACACATGCATGGGTCTAGGACTTGAACCATGCAGTTGGCCATGCAGGGTCTAGCAGCTTAACAACCACGCGATCTGCTGCCCCATCTTCTCCAAACTTCTGGCTCTGAATTTTTTTTTTTTTTTTTACTGTTGCTCCTTTGGGTGTAGAGTCAGCATCTAAATTAGGACCTTTATACTTCATCACATGCCAGCATTTGAATGAACCCTCTGTAACCTCCAGTCCACGTGCTTTCAGGTGCATTCCCAACCAACATCTGAATGCTGAATGCTGTATCTTAGGAACCCTTAAAGTGACTGGCCCAAACAAGACCTTCCCAAGTGTCTAACCTGATATTATAAATGAGGGGCAAATTAAAATGCTCCCATAGGTTGGGGTAATTTCTTAGGCAGTGGTAACAACTGGAATTGATTACTCTGCCACGTACTCGGTTTCACACATTCTATCAGTCAACCCTTTACTCCTGTCAACACCCCGAAGTCTTGTTTTCATTTTATATTGTATTATAGATGAGGAAAATGAACTTCAAGGTGTTACCACTCTCTCAATGTCATGCAGCTAAGAAGAGCACAAGTTGAAATTCCAACCCAAGTCTTCTGGACTAATTGTAACCTGAGAAATGGGATCAAAAGAAACTTAAATGTGTAGAATAATATCCAATTTTCAGGCAGTTAGAAAAAAAAAGAAAGAAGGAAAAAAGAAACATTGGCAACAAATACAATATTAATTGATTTAGAATTACACATATTCAAATAAAATAATTAAAATGATTCCTAGAGTTCAGCATGTACAAGCTGAAAATGAAAAATTTGGCTGAGAAGGCCCTAGTGAAAAACAAATTTAACTATTACCATATGAAT
The DNA here is from genome assembly GCA_026018925.1 of Tupaia tana. Taxonomy (NCBI): domain Eukaryota; kingdom Metazoa; phylum Chordata; class Mammalia; order Scandentia; family Tupaiidae; genus Tupaia; species Tupaia tana. The sequence continues at coordinate 25,149,997 of JAKSZU010000017.1, forward strand.
GTTGTTGCCTGAATAGTGCTGATGCCAAATTGCTGAGCAAAAGGTATTGGAAATAATCTGTAACAACTTTTGTAAAGATGTTCTGGCATGAAGATGAAGAGCAATTTCATTGCGAAATACTTGAAATGCATGAGTGAAAATATAATTAGTATCTGTAAAAAGTGAATAATTACAGTGCTTTGCTTTAAATGACCTTTGATGAAATTCTAGTTCTTTCATGTGCCATTATCCGTTTAACCTAACGTTAAAAAAGCAGAAATCAATGTCTTTGCTTTTCATACCCCTTGTAGGTCTACTGTCAAAACAGAAACATCAAACTTAAGCTACTATATCATATGCCAAGACTGATTGAAGATTATGATTATGCCCGTTCACACATGACTAAAAATATTTTTATTTGTTCTGATTATGTATGTGTTTTGCAATTTATTTATACTAACTAAAAACATTTTTTTAATTTTTATTCTATTTGACTTACCAGTTTTTGCACATTAATTCTAACTACTGGCAAAGAAATTTCCAGTCCTGATTCTCTTTTCACCTCTCTGATGACTCTTATATAGTATAGTTTTCAGAAGTTTTTTGGCTTTATCTCTCTATGATATTCAATATTTAGAAAAATAGGTTGGATATGTAGGGTACATTTATTAAGACTTAATTTGCTCGGTCTTTGGTTCTCAAGTATTAGTATGCATAAGAATTGTTTGGGGAAGGCATAATAAAACTTGCCGATTTCTGGGCCACATTGTCAGAGATTCTGTTTGGAAGGCTATGGGGTAGGACCTTTTCCTTGTAAGAAAGACTCTTCTTTTGCATATGGTCTATTATATTTCAAAAACAGTGTCCTAAATATTATGCCAATAGTTTTACTAACTGCCAACAGAGTGTAGGATGCCATTTACCTTAAGTTGCCAAATAAGTAGATACTATTCATGCAGAGGTATATTATTAAAAAAAAACCTTACATATTTTTTAAAATATTCAAAATAGGGCCAGCACATGATACGGTGACTAAGAACTGGAGTCCCTTATGGCTAACAGTGGTTAGAGTCCTGGACACAGTGGCTTGAAAATTACCCTGGGTGTGTGTGTGCCCAAAACCCCAAGAGGAGAATGAAGGACAAAGATGATTTTTATAATTATTTGGAATTATTGCTTTAAATACATTTTTATCAAGGTTTAAAGGTATATGACAATTTTAACACAAAATGTTTACTTTATGATGCTCATGGTACTTCTATGTGATTATATATTTTATTATATAAAATGTTATGTATTACATATGAAGTATCATAATCAGAAAATATATCAGCTATACTATTACATTAAGTAATATTAATAATCATTGTTTAATGTTGCTCTTCTGCAAGTAAAATTTGTAGAAAAATTTGCAAATAAAAATGTAGCCAAATTTAAGCAGTTATTTAGTGCACACATGTTGGTTGCTTATTTATTTGTGTGCTCACTATTGTCTTGAAGAATATATAAATATAGGGACCAACAGCGTAATGGCTATGTCACTGGACTCCCATGTAGTCGACCACGGTTCGAGTCCCAGACCCAGTGGCTTAAGCTCACACTGGGCACGTGTGCGTGCATGCCCAAGATTCCAAGAGGAGAATGCAGAAGAAGGGATTGTGGTGTGGCCATCCCCCCCTCGGGAGTGATTTCTCGCTTTCTGTCTCTCTGTCTCTCTCTGTCTTCCTGGCAAGTGCATGTGCCCTATTGCAAAAACTTCTCCAAAAAAAAAAAGAATATATAAATATAAAACCTAGAAATGCTTTATTGACTTAATTGCTCTGTCTTTAACACTATTTGTCTCTAGTGTTTCTACATAAAATTTGCTCTATACTCTATATAATAGTCATGTCTTCTCTAAAAATGATCATCCTCTGAAATTAAAAATGGAAAGAAAATCATCACTCAATTTTCCCCTATCATAATCAACATTTAAATTATTTTAGCAACTCATCTATCCCATAGCTCCTATTATCAGACACTTCTTTAAAATTTGGAATCTAAAATAACAGAGTCTCTGCTCTCTAGGATATCTGTTGTAATAGCCCTCTGTTCCTCAAAATATCAACTAAACTACCTCAGTGTTTTTCTAAAGTATGGATGACCCCCTATTTATGATGACTCGACTTAACAATTTTTCAACTTTACAATGGCATGGAAATGATATACATTCAGTAGAAACTGTACTTCAAGTACCCATACAATTATTCTGTTTTTCACTTTCATTTTGGTAGTCAATCAATTACATTAAATATTCAACATTGTCTTATAAAATAGTCTTTGTTTAGATGATTTTGCCCAAACGTAGGTTAATGTTAAATGCTCTGAACATATTTAAGATAGACTAAGATAAGATAGGTTAGGTTTAGTAAGTACAATTTTTGCTTTAATATTTTGAACTTACAATGGGCTCACTAGGACATAATCCTTATAAATTGAAGAGCATCTGTAATAATTTCTCTCCTCTATAACTACTTTTTAAAAAATGAGTTATATGATATATAGTAAGAGAAAGGAGTTTTATAAAGAATTATTTATTTAATTTTATTTATTATTATTATTATTGTTGACCAGAGAGTGAGAGAGAGAGGAAGAGTGAGAAAGCAAGCTGCCAGGTCCAGAACTTGAACTGTCAGCCATGTGGGAGTCCAGCGCCCTAACTACGATGCCACCTGCTGGCCCCAAAAGAAAGGACTTTAAAGTGTGCATTTTCATAAAAACTATACAAATCTCTCACCAATGATCTGTGATATGGAGTAAAAACAAATTATGTATAATGTAAGGATAACAATATTTAATTCATAGTGGATTTTTTTGGTCAAAATATTTCTAAAGTTTTGAAGATGAAATAAGATAATATAGAGGTTACACCTCTAGTAGGCACTCCATGGACCTACTTCCTAGTTTAACTAGTGAAAATTATTTTAAGACAACAATTGAAAGTAATTGGAAATGAACCTAAGGACATACAACAAATGAAATATTTAAGAAAAATCTAAAAGTTGACAGAACAGTAAGAATTTGTGGTACTTGAACCAAGACCCACATCCTCCTTTGACTTCCCATCTCAGCAAGATACAAACTCCACTCCAGACTTGTTCAGCCAAGAACATGGGGCTTCTTCTCATCCAAGCTTCAAGTCAGAGTGCTATTTTTCTAGAAGGAGTGGGACAATAACATTTCTCATCCTGTTTCCAGCTGCCACTCTGAGGATAAGTTCTGGGTAACCATAACTGAATGGTAGAAGCTTCTTTCTTCTACTCAATCCCCAGTCATAAGACAAAGAGTCTACCTTCTTGGACATATCACTACTAAGAACACTAGGACCTATCCTTGGCTTGTGGAAGTTCCAAGCTGAGAACAAAAAGCTGAGAAAACTTCAGGCTACCACTTCCCACCTTCCACTCAGTAGAAAGCAGTGAATTTGTTACTCAAAGAGAAACTTACCATTGTCTTTACCCCAGGCTCCAGAGTCAATACTCATAGATTTTTCTGAGGAAGAGAATCAGGATGTAAAATAAAAGCTCAAACTCTCTTACCAAAGGGACTGACTTCATTTGCAACAGTTTGGAGAATTTTAAGCCTACAGATACTCTCAGAAATAGCAGGGATTATGGTGATCAACAATTGGGAGGAGACTGAGAAATTCATTGGGGAAATATGCTCAACCAAATAGTTTGTGGGGTTCAGGGAAAGAAACAGCTGGGAAGAGCCCTTCTCAGGCCAGAAGAAATCTCAAACACTGACTTCAGGGGCTATCTTTTCAAAGAAGCCTGCTTTGATTGGATCAGTACATTGTGCAATGTAGGCCCAAAGATTGTTGAAAACAAGAGAACAATCATCTGGCAGTTATTGAAGTTTAAAATCTGAATCCAATCAGAGAAAGAAATAAAGAGATAGCTTCCAAAACTATTGTCATCTCAGTGTGATCTTGGGCTAATCAAGGGTGTGTCCCCTGAAAAAACAAGATCATAGACGTCCTAAAGTAGTGTGTAGATGTGTGGTAGGTGATGCACTTCAAGAAATAAGCCAGTCATTAAACAAATAAAAAGCAGTAACAATAACAAGTTTGGAAGGGAGGGACCAGTAGGCAAAGCTACTATAATGCATTATCTATAATTTGATCTCCTACAAACAATTATGAAACATACAAAGAAATAACAACATATGGTCCATAGCCTAGAAACAAAACAAAACAAAACAGGCACTAGAAACTTTCTGTGTGAAAGACCAGATGTCAGATTTAACAAATACTTCAAAATAGCCATTGTAAGTATAATATATTCAAAGAACTAAAGAAAACCATGACAAAGTAAGTAAAAGAAGGTATAATGACAATGTTCCAACAAATAGAAAATTTGTTGGAATATAAAGGTATAATTTTTATCTCTTTGTTGAGATATAAATTTTATCTCAATAAAGAGATAAAAATTATACAAGGAAAAAAGAACTAAATGGAAATTCTAGAGCTGAAAAGTTCAATAACTAAAATGAAAAATTCAAGAGGGGCTCAACAGTAGATATAAATAAGTATGAGAAAGGGCTAGGAAATTTGATGTTAGATTTATAGAGATTATGCAATTTGAAGAACAGACAGGAAAAAGCTAAAAACATATATGAAGAAAAATAGCTGAAAATTACCAAATTTATTGGAAAGTATTAGTCTACATATCTGAGAATCCCAGCAAACTCCGAGTAGGTTAAGTGCAGAGAGTCATAGACAAGTCATAGTAAAAATACTAAAAGCCAAAGGCAAGAAAATCTTAAAGGCAACAAGAGAAAAATGACTCAACATTTACAAGGAAACATAAATAAGATTAAAGGTAAAGTCTCATCAGAAGCAATGGACATCAGAAAACTGGACGTGTTTGAGCGTAGTGGGGTGGATAACATAACTAAAGTGTTCAAAGGCAAAAAAAAAAACAAAAATACTTCAACCAAGAATCCTATACCCAGCAAAGCTATCTTTCAAAATGAAAAACAGTAAAAAAGAATGAAAAGACAAACACAAAGCAAAATAATGTGTGATTAGCAAAGCTGCCTTACAAGAAATTCTAAAGGTAGTCTTTTATGCTAAAGGAAAATGATCTGATTAAAAAAAATATTTGTAAAGGTGATTATGTAATTATCAGAGTATAAATTTATATCTCTTAACTGATTTAAAAATCAATAGTATAAAACAAAACTATATGCTTATAATGAAGATAGGAATGTAATATATTTGCCAATAACCGCACAAAAGAAGAGAGTGGGAACACAGGTCAACTGGGCTAAGGAAATGACTCCAGATGGCAATTCTAATCCAAGAGACAAATGAATAGATCCAGAACTGATAAATAAAAAACATTAATTCTGCAAGAGCTATAAATACATACTTGTTCCCCTTTCTTTATTGGCTTCTCTAGAAGATATAACGTCATATAAGGTAATAATTATAACCACAAAGTTTTGGTTTTGTAGCATTTATAGAATGTAAACAATATCTCACAAAAGAGGGAAAAGGAAGGCTGATTCTGTAGAACAGTGGTTAAATGCCGTATATTGGGAGCTGGCCATTATATGAGTGACTGTAATTCAAATCCTGGCCCTGGTGGCTTAAAAAACACACCAAGAGACCAGCAAAATGAGTAATGGTTATGTTGCCAGACTCCCACATAGTCTATAGCAGTTCGAGTCCTGGACCTGGTGGCTTAAAACTCATACCAAGTGTGTGTGCATGCATGCCCAAAATCCTGAGAGGAGAATGGAGGAGAAGAGATTACACCAAGGCCATCCCCCTGGGGGGTGATTTCTCATTTTTTGTCTCTGTCTCTCTGGCAAATGCACACACCTCATAGTAAAAATCTCTCAATAAAAACCAAAAACATGTCGTTCGTGTGTGTGTGTGTGTGTGTGTGTGTGTGTGTGTGTGTATGCATTCCCCAAATTCTGGCAAAATGGAGAAAAGGAAGAAAAAAGATTACAGCAAGACCATGTCCCATTGGGAAATGTTTCTCTTTTTCTCTCTCTTGTGTACATGCTCTCTGGCAATTATAGGAATAAAAGAAGGAGAAAGGAAATGGAGCTATAAGAGTAACATTTCTGTATTTCATTGAACTTAAGTTAGTATCCATTTGAAGATGATTCTGATAAACTTAAGATACATGTTTTTTACCCTAGAACAAGCACTAAAGAAATTACTCAAAACATATAGTTAAAAATTATTAAAGCTATAGTATGCTACATTAGAAAACATTAATTTAATGCTAAGAACACAGTAAAGGAGGAATAAAGGAGTAAGTAAGACATAGAATATAGAAAAACAAAAATTGAAATGACAGATATAAATCCAATTACAGCCATAATAAAATTAAATGTGAATGGATCAAATAATCCCATTAGAGGCAGAGATTGTCAGATTGGATTACAGAAAAATTTGTAACTGAATGCTATCTACAGGAGCTCTGCTTTAGATTGAAAGATGCAAATAGATTGAAAATAAAGAATGGAAAAATGTACAAAGAGCAACTACGAGAAAGTTATAATAACTTCAAGACAAAATAGATTTTAAAACAAATGTTACTAGAAATAGGACAAATATTTTATAATGAAAACAGGATCAATAAAGCAGGAGAACATAATAATTATAAAATGATATGCCCCTAATGACAAAGCACCAAATACATGAAGCAAAATTGACATAAATAAATAAAGGGAAAAATAGTTAATGGAATAATTATGTATTCACATAGTTACAGATTTCAGAATTCCACACTTAATAATGGATAAAACAACTAGATAGAAGATAAGTGTTTTAGTTTATTTGATTGCTCATAACAGAAAATACCTAGGTCTGTATAATTTACAAGAAAAAAGATTTATTCAGCTCATGGTTGGGAGGTCTAAGTTTCAGGGGCCACCTCTGAGCATATTACAGAGTCCCTAGGCATCACATCAGGAGGGCAAGACCTGAAAAGCTATGTTCCTTGGTTTCTGTCTCAATATTTCTCCTTATAAATCTACCAGGAGTCAGTTGTGGGGGCCCTGCCCCAATAACCTTAATCCTAATCTCTTCCAGAGGCCCCACCTTTCAACATCATAATCCCTTCTCCTTCATTCTCCTCTTGGCATTTTGGGCATGCACTTACATGCACCCAGTGTGAGTTTTAAGCTATGCAACCTATCAAAACCTAGAGAGTTACTGATTGAAAGATCAAATTAAATTTTCACCCTTTTAATCCCACACATCAAATCTTAACACACAAATTTCAAGAGGACATATAAACCATAGCAATCAACAAGAAAATGGATCATTATAAACCGAGTAGACCCGATGGACGTATGCAAAAGACACAATTGGAAAGAATACACATTCTTCACAATTACACATAGTCTCTAGACCATAAAAACAAAACTTAATAAATTTAAAAAGATAAAAATATGCAAAGTATGTTCTCTGACCAGAATGGAAAAAGAAAATTCGGCAAACTCATATATATGGAAATGTTAGAAACATACTCTTTTAAAAGCCAACATCAAAAGATGAAGTCATAAGAGAAATCAAAAAATACTTCAAGATGAATAAAAATAAAGAATACAATTCACCAAAACTTATCAGATGTACTATCAGAGTGCTTAGAGAGAAGTTTGTAGCTATAAGCCCCTATGTTAAAGTAGGAAGAAAGATCACAAATCAATAAGCTATCCTTTCACCCTATGACAATAATAAAAGAAGAGTAAATTATACATAAAGCAAAAAGAAAATAATAATGATTAAAGTGTAAATTAATGAAATAGAGAAAATTATGAAAACCAAAAGCTGGTTTCCTGGAAATATCAACAAATGACTTTGTCTAGACTGATCAAGGAGAAAAAAAAAAGACTTGAGTTACTAGAATCAAATTTGAAAAAGAGTATATTGCTCTCAGTTCTAGAGAAATAAAAAGAATTCTAAAAAAAATACTATAAACAATTGCATGCTAATGAATTAGATGAGTTAGATGAAATGGACAAATTCCCAGAACTATGCAACCTATCAAAACTGATGATTTAAGAAGAAATAGACAATCTGAATGAAACTGTAGGTGAAGGGATTAAATTAGCAGTTGAAAAACTACCCACAAAGAAAGTCTAGGCCTAGATTGCTTCACCACTGGATTCTTCAAAATCTTAGAAGAATTTATACCAAATCTCCAGAGTCTTTCAAAAAATAGAAGAAGAGAGACATTTTTCAATTCACTTTGTGATGTTAGTATTATCATGACACTAAGACCAAAGGCATTATATAGAAAGAAAACTACAGACTACATTTATGTCTCAGTAAAACATTTTTTTTTTTAATTTCAAGAGAAATTTTTGCTATGGGGTACATGTACTCAGTAGAGAGACAGAAAGAGTTAGCGAGACAGAAAGTGAGAAATCATCACCCAGGAGGGATGGCCATGTTGTAATCCCTTCTCCTCCATTCTCCTCTTGGCATTTTGGGCATGCACTTATATGCACCCGGTGTGAGTTTTAAGCTATGCAACCTATCAAAACCTGGAGAGTTACTGATTGAAAGATCAAATCCCCAAAGGACTAAAACTGTGGTCGACTCCATGGGAATCCAGTGATGTAACCATTACGTATTTATTTGCTGGTCCCTCAGTAGAACATTTTTAAAAACTAAGAAACATGGGTAAATTTCTTAAAAGCATAATTTTGTTTTCTATTTCCAGTAATATTTCCTTCCAGTCCCTTCCTAGGGCTCTTGACACAGGTGGTTTATTTGCTGCCATAGGGACACTGTAGAGGGACAATATTAGATAGAATAATTCAAATTTTCTTTAAATCCTTTCTCTAAGCTCTTTTTTTTTTTTTTTTTTTTTTTTTTTTTTTTTTTTTTTTTGAGAGGTTTTCACTATAGGGCGCATGTGCTTGCCAGACAGACAGAGAGAGACATAGAGACAGAAAGCGAGAAATCACCCCCCAGGGGGGATGGTCACGCCACAATCCCTTCTCCTCCATTCTCCTCTCGGGATCTTGGGCACGCATGCACACACGCACCGGCGTGAGTTTTAAGCCACCGGGTCCGGGATGCAAACTGCGGTCGACTACGTGGGAGTCCAGCGACATAGCCATTATGCTAACTGCTGGTTCCCTCTCCAAGCTTTTTCACCATTTCTTTTTCTTCCTTTTTCCTACACTGAAAAGGAAGAACATTTCTTGCTTTCATTTACAGATAAGAAGAATTCATTGGTGGATGAATACTACTCGATCTGTTTAATCCCTCTTCATTACATGTGATACTGACGTTACATGCTTCTCTCCCCACCCCCCGTTTCCAAGGCAGTTCTTGTGATACAGAATTAGGAGGAAAAGAACGTGAACAGAGGACAAAGGACATGGGTAGACAATGAACAAGAAGTTTTGTTCACCTCATTTCCCAGAAAATTTGAAGCCTGGGAAGAGTTAGAAGAGTTAGGAAAGAGAAATTTAAGAAGTATGGTGGTAGAATCCCATCATAATATTGAATCAATTTAAGTAGAAAACTTGAGAACTTGGTTTGAAATTAACTTTTATTTGCTGATTTGATCTTTCAATAAATAACTCTCTAAGCTATAATTTTCCTTTCTTTCTTTTCTCTTCTTTTCTTTTTTTCCTTTCTTTTTTAATTTGCCAGAGAAACAGAGAGGGAAAATGAGAAAGCACCTTCCTCTCCAGGGGCTATGACCACACCACAACCCCTTCTCCTCCATTCCTCTCTCTGATTTTGGTCACATATATGTTCAACTTGTCCTTCTAGTCTTTGAATCCAGAACTCACACCTGCAGTTGTCCATGTGGGACCCAGCCATCTTCACCAACACCAAGCCACTAGCTATACTTACTATTCTTTAAAAAAAAAAAAAAAGAGAGAGAGAGAGAGAAATACCTGATACACTCTACGAGCTTTTTACACATCTCCTTCAAGTCTTTCCTAAGAGATTTTTTCACTGAATAGCATGGACACTTAACCACTTGGTTCAAATAGTATGTTTTCATTCTTTTAAAATCAATAATATTAATAATAGCATTATTTTATTACTAATATTAGTTATTAATAATTCTCTAGCTACATAAAAGGCAGTGTGAAACAGAAAGAGTAACGGAGTGAGAGATCCATGTTTTAAAATTTTTAACTAAAAATATCTTGGTGATTTTGTACTGTTTAAATTTTTTTTTCAGAGGTTTTTGCTATAGGGCGCGTGCGCTCGACAGACAGAGAGAGACAGAGAGACAGAAAATGAGATATCACCCCCCCAGCGGGGATGGCCATGCCGCAATCCCTTCTCCTCCATTCTCCTCTTGGGATCTTGGGCACGCACACAGCGTGAGTTTAAGCCACCGGGTCTGGGACTCAAACCACGGTCAACTACATGGGAGTCCAGCGACATCGCCATTATGCTAACTGCTGGTCCCAACCTTTTTAAATTCTTTAAGTAACAAGTTTCTTACTTGTTAAATGATGAGTGCAATTTTGGTTGTGGATTGTCTTCAACAGATCTAAGAACACCTAGAAATTTCATGTGTGAATTGTTTCAGTACATTTATTTTTGCTTTGTTGTGACTAGGAAGGAAATTGTGTAGCTCTGAAATAATTTTTAAATGACTTGGTTCGAAAGAACAAAAGAAACTTCTGGACTAAATGTTCAAAAGTCTGTTTTAATCATATAATTATATAACTTCTTTAACTAAACATCCATTTGCTTGGTGTTGACTATTTTAATTTGCTAACCTCTTGTCATACAAAATGTGATTATTTCTCAATTTGTGCAGTGCTTAGTAGACTATAAAACCACTGGTTCAAACATTACAAACATGTTGTCTATTACTTATTTCTCTCTCCACATTCCTTCATTTCACGAAAGATTTGTTGCTATGTGTGTACTGGTATCAAAAAGGAAATGTCACCTAGTTCTGATTTTTGCTTGTGCATGTCTATATTTTTCTACACAAAGAATCTTAACTGATCCGTTTAGTCTTGAATGTCAAAGATCAGGAAACTGGACTGATGATTTCATGACGTCCGAAAGACCACAGTTCATTCCATCACTCTCTCCGGCTTGCTAGAGCCGTGTTTTGCTTTCTGCTTAGATTTTATAGCTCTGTTTTATACTTGGATAGTCATAAACTATACTGTCAGTTAGAGAAACTAGAAGACAGTGGAAAATATGATAAGGTGATTCAGTCTGTGACGGAATGATGTGAGAAAAAGGATTTATTTGAAAAACGTTTGTGCTGTTACAACTTTGAAGTTGTCTCCTACCTGGCGAAGTGGGGGAAAAAAATGAATCTTCTCTATTGATACACAAATTACACTGGTTAAGTTGGAAAGCAAACACTGACACTTTGGTCACAATTTGTGTTTCGTGTCTTAGCTAACACTTTTTCCATACCCTTATACTGGGTATTCGGTACCCAGAGTAAGGAAAAAAATGTCAAAAGCTTGTTTTATGCGTATTGTTAAATGCAGAGAGAACAGGGCCGATTGGCAGTGCAGTGGTAACGTGCAGCTCAAGTGAGTCTGGATCCTTATAGAATATGGATTTGGTTCCCTGGTCCTGCACACACTGGTGTTCTCCCAGGATCTAGCTCCTGATCGGGAAGGCCTGGGTGGGAAGTGTGTACGTGGTCAGACTAGGATCCTGTTGAGGATGCTTGTTTCTCTCTCTGGGTGTCTCTCTTTCATTATCATGAAAGAAAGAAACTTTTTTTTTTTAACGCAGAGAATACACTTTTATTTTACTTGATGTTTGTGGATTAGTCAAAATGACCTCCAAGTTTAAAGACCTTTATTTATCCCAGATCACTTTTAGCCATTTGGGCAAGCTTTACAGACAAGTAAACCACATTTTCTCCCATGAGCCAGTTTTAGAGAAATACACTGTTTGAGTCATATTTATAGGGAACAAGGGAGTGTTTTCCAGGTGATTATTTGCAATATAAGAACAAAGAGCTCATAAAAGAGCAATTGATATACATAAGCAACTTCTATTCAACCAGGTGTGGAAGGATAGAAGAAAATTTTAAATATTGCTCTAGATTTAGAAAGGCCTACCAGTCAATGACCTGCCAGGAAGGAGAAAAAAAAAAAAAAAAAAAAGAAAGAAAGAAAGAAACCATTATAAATCTTTCAGACAGAAAAAATGCAATACAAGGAGTTATTGATACATGATGTGAAAAAATTAAGCACAAGATTTGTTGGGGCAACCAAGAGACTGGCTATAGCAGGAAGCCTCACCTGCCTTATAAATGAAGAAACAACAAGAAGGGAGGTTATTTCTAGAACCCGGAAACTGGGACATTTGGTGAGAGAGAGCCATGGACCGCCTGGAAGAGCTATAGCTATGGATAAAATGCAGCAGCTGCAGAAATAGCCACAGGGCAAAGGAATATCCTCGCTTCTCTCCTCCTTCTTCTTAGGTTTCCACGTGTGTTCCCCATTATTAGCGGAAAGCTGGAGAAGAGGGAACCTGATGACTGTAGATTAACATAATGGAGAGCAAAGTAAGGAAAGAGCGTGCATCAGAGAGCAGCCGGTCAGAGGGCAAACCCTGGAGGATCTATCTCCAGAAACAATACCAAATACGGGAACAATTAGATGGCAACATAAGAAAATACATAAACAAGTGCTCACAATTATATAGATGAAAACTATGACAGAAGTTAAGACATAAGACATGTCTCTGGTTGCAAAGAATATGGATAAAGGTAACAGCAAAGTCTGGCAAGCCGCATGGCCTAGTGGCTAAGGGAACCCAATTCCATATGGTCAACTACAGTTCAAATTCAAGCCCTGGTGACTTGAAAAAACATGCCAGGTAACGTTTGTGCATTCATGGTCAAAGTCCAAAACAATGGAGAGAGGGAGAGGGATTGTGGAGTGACCATGGCCTACTGGGAAGTGCTTTGTCTCTCTCTGTCTCTGTCTCTCTTTGGTGAGGGAATGAGTGCACCTGACCTCTGGCACTTAAAAAAATAAAATAAAATAAAAGGAAACAGGAAAGCTGATATGAGACAGAACTTGTTTGTGACTTGATTTAATTAATAGAGAAAGCAGGGAGACCTAACAGGGTATGGATGAAGTGTAAGAAGGGGCAAAGATAAAAATTACCCCAAGTCCACCCATCGTGTCATGCACTAAAACACTGAGTTTCTCAGACTGGGACCACATGGGAGGACTATGTTTGATTTCCAGTCCAACCTAAAGGCTAGGCCAGTGGCCTTCACCCATCATCCCTGCAACTGCAGAGAATGAGGCAGCAGGATCTAGAAGCTGGCTTGGGCAACATAGCAAGATCCTGTGTTAAAAAAAGAACCATGGGAACCAGCAGTTAGCGTAATGGCTATGTCACTGGACTCCCACGTAGTCGACCGCGGTTCGCGTCCCGGACCCGGTGGCTTAAAATTCACGCTGGGTGCGTGTGCGTGCGTGCCCAAGATCCCGAGAGGAGAATGGAGGAGAAGGGATTGCGGCGTGGCCATCCCCCCTGGGGGGTGATTTCTCACTTTCTGTCTCTATGTCTCTCTCTGTCTGTCTGGCGAGCATACGCACCCTATAGCGAAAATCTCTCCAAAAAAAAAAAAAAAAAAAAAAAAAAAAAAGAACCAGACAGGGGCCAGCAGATAGCATGGTGGTTAAAGCACTGGATTCTCACATGGCCAACTGGGGTTTGAGTCCCAGACCTAGTGATTGAAAATCAAAACAAATAGATAAATAAATATTTATTTTTTAGAGGGTTTTTGTTTGTTTGCTTTTGTGTTTTGTTTGTTTGTTTTTTGCTATAGGGCATGAGCGCTTGCCAGAGAGACAGAGACAGAAAGTGAGAAATCACCCTTCGGGGGGATGGCCATGTCACCATCCCTTCTCCTCCATTCTTGTCTTGGGATCTTGGGCATGCATGCACACATGCCCGCTGTGAATTTAAGCCACTGGGTCTGGGACTCAAACCATGCTCGACTGCATGGGAGTCCAGTGACATAGCCATTATGCCAACTGCTGGTCCCGACAAATAAATTTTAAAGAGAGCTGGATGTGGTGGTGCACATCTGTAGCCTCAGCTGAGAAGCTGAGGCAGGAGGATCACAACACAATGAGATTCTGTCCTAAAAATATATATATTCTGAAATATATATACACACACACATACATATATATGTATATGTATGTATAAAGTGAAGGTAGGGAAGGAAAGAAGTAGGCAGAGAATATAGTTTCCTTTTTCCTTCCCTCTCTGCCATCTTTACTTCTTTTCTTGATTAAATCAACAAATGTTTACGAGGTACCTTCTGTTTGCCTGGTACCTACCGTAGCCTATAGAAGGTAGAAGATGTACAATAGTGAATAAAAATATCTCGTTCTAGCCCTTCGAAAGTTCCTGGCATAGCTGACAATACTGAAACTGAATCAGTAAACAAAGAAAAATGTAATTTCAAATTGTGGAAAGGCTATAAAGAAAACAAATGGGGTGGTATTAAACAGAATAATGTTCAGTAATAAGAGATAGACTAAGGCTTTGACCCCTTATGAACAGAGTATAAAATAATATCGGGGGCTTTTTTTCCTGGTACTGTGAAAAATGATTCATTGTGGATTTTTGACCAAGGAAGTGATATGGGGAAAGCTATGTTTTTGTCCTTTTTTTCTGATAGGCTGACTGGACTCAATATACTAGACTGTGACAGCAACATAAACAAAATTGAGTCTAGGCTGTATCTGCAGTTGTGGACACAGAGAGAAAATAGCTAGTGACAAATTTGACACTGGATGTAAGGAAGAGTCAAAGTCTAATGAATTTAACCTGGGAGGCCAGAATTACAGTGACGCCATTAATGAAAGAAGAACGTTTGGAAAAGAAGCAGATTTATAGAAGACAATCCATTTGAAACACATAACCTAAAAAATGATGTCCTTTTCTGACAATTTGAAACTTAGAAAAGTGAAGCAGTTTATTCTCTTGTGATGAATCCATTCACAGTCAATCAACAGAAGCTGGAGATGGTCTGAGTGCATTTGTAAGCATTTTAAGTTATATAACATCATGTTTTCAGGCAAGATTGGATATTTTCTAATATACAATATAATAATCTATTATTTTTTACTTTTTTATAATCATATTGCAACTTCTACTGAAGTCTGAAAGGTGTGCTACATGTTAGATTCTCAGTGATTGTTGCTAGAACATAGGAGGTACTCAAACTGTGTACTGATGATTAGATTATTCAAAATATGCACATCTTGAGAAGGTGAAGATATATTTTTTTCTCATTTATTTATTTTTACATTTTTTCCACAAGCATTTGCTTTACATATCAAAAAATGTTTGCTCATACTCCATAGTTCTTGACAGTTAATTAACAATTTTCAAAATTTCAAACTATTGGGACCAGCAGTTAGTGTAATGGCTATGTCGCTGAACTCCCATGTAGTAGACGGCGGTTTGAGTCCCTGACCCGGTGGATTAAATTCACGCCGAGTGCAAGTGTATGAGTGCCCAAGATCCCAAGAGGAGAATGGAGGAGAAGGGATTGTAGCGTGGCCATCCCCCCTGTGGGGTGATTTCTCGCTTTCCATCTCTCTGTCTCTGTCTTTCTGGCGGGTGCACGTGACCTATAGCAAAAAACCTCTAAAAAAAAATTAAAACTACTAAATTTTAAAGATAATGTTCAAAATATTTCTTATAATTTTGTTTGTTACTCTATAACAACAGTGACGATATGATTTTAAATATTTTTGAGAAAATATTTACATGTCAACTACTCAAATTGCTGAAAAGCAAATGCCCAGCACACAAGCTAATCTTCAGGTATGACATTCCAATCAAACCTTGTCCAATAATGAGTCTTTCCAATTTCTGATTCAATGCAACAAGCATTATTGAACTTATGCAAATAACCCTTCTGCCAGAAAATAAGAATACTCCCAAATATTTCCAATTCAAAAGGAGTCAGGAAGGAAGAAAATTTATTTCTGTTTAAAGAAACAAACAAGAAACATATTTGAACTAATTGCTGAACCTATAAACAATGCAAAGGAAAGTAAGCTGTTTAAATTGAGCAAACAGCGTAGTTAAAAAATAAATCAGTGATATTTTACTCAAAAGTCATAAAATTCTATTTTGCAATTTCAGTCTTATGTTCAAACACTCTTCTGTTGACTATGCAGTGGTACTGTGGTCTAACCTTTCCATTTAAATCTTGGAAGTTAACATTCAACATTCTTATTGGTATTTCTTGTCCCTAGCATTAAATTGGTCATTTTCTTGGTTGCCATTTGTTCTCTTATTTCTTTAAGTGTCTTTAGTTTTCCTGGTAGAGCACTCCTTTCAGAACTTCTTGAAGAGTGGGTCTGTCTTGTTTATCTGAGAATGTTTTTATCCTTTCTTTCTGTATGAAAGATAATCTTGACGGGTATATTATTCTTGGTTGAAATTGTTTTTCACTGAACACTTTGAATATATGTTCCCATTCTTTCCTTGCTTACATTGTTTCTGGGGTCTAGGGTTAACCTGATTGAATAACCTTTATAAGTAACCTGATGTGTCTTGTCTTTGTCTGTAGATTTGGCCAGTCTGGCTATGATGTGCCTTGGAGAAGATCTTCTTGGGTTGATTCTATTAGGGGTCTTTTGTATTTCTTGGGTCTAGATATTTGTATGCCTCTCTAGATTTGGAAAGTTTTCTTCCAAGATTTCATGGAATAGATTGTCAGTGTCCTTATTAGTTTCTTCATCTTCTGGGATACCGATTATCCAGATGTTTGGGCGCTTAATGCTGTCTAGTATTTCTCGTATAGTATTCTCATTTGGGGGGGTTATTTTCTCAGTTTTTTGGGTTGTTTTTTCTAGATCAGAGGTTTTGCCTTCCATATCCGAGATTCAGTTTTCTGCATGGACTAATCTGCTTTTAATAATTTCGAGGTAGGTTTTGATTTCCTGAATGGCATCCTTCATCTCTAATAGCTCCATTTGATTCTTTTTATGGTGTGCATTTCCTCTTTCAGGTCAGGAAAGAACTTCAGCACCTCCTGGAACTCGTTGTCTCTTTTCTCCTGGATCTTTTGGAGTTCATTATCTCTCAGCTCTTGCATCTCATTTAGTTTTGTTGCTATGAATATTCTGAATTCTCTATCAGACATTTCCATGAGCTCTACTGAACTGTCTATGGATGACGAGGGATTGTTCTTTTCCCTTATGGGAGAAATATTTTTCTTGATTTCTCATGTTTCTTGTGCCTCTGTGGTTGTTCCTGGTCATTCTGTGACAAAATCTATCCTCCACTGTGCTTCACAATGTGGTATCCACAGAAAGATTAGGAGTTCAGATTTATAAAAAGAAATTTGTTCATTAAAGCAAGAGGTTCAATAAGTGGTGGAGATTTCAATGATTCTAAAAGTATTCAGATGCTTGGCTACTCTGTACCTAGGCCTTAGACATTCTGTGTGTGAAAAGTGAAGCCTGGAGTGGGAAAGAAAGGATTAAAAAAAATAAGCAAAAAGGAAGAAAAATAGAAAAATACTACCAAAAAAGAGAATATATATGTATTATTTTTAAACATAAAAAATGAAAATCGTGAACATGCCAGGACACACCTCACCTTTAAAATGGCTTCTGGAATTAACAAGCGAAAGAAACGGCCCAAGGTGAGGAGAAGTGTTTGAGAAGTTTAAAAAAAATTTAAATTTAAAGAGAGAGAAAGAAAGTGAGAGACAGAGAGATAGACAGCCAGAGACAGAGAAAAGACGGAGGTCGCCCTAACTTGTCTGAATATTTCGGGAGTCTAGGAGATGGAGCCTAGAGCATAGCTTTCCTCTAAGATATATTTTTGAGTAACATTTAGACACTGATTCTCCCTTCTTCCTGTAGTTAGTATGTGGCTAGGCAGAGGGTGAATTTGATACCAAAAGAAGCACAAATTAAATTTGTACTAACATTCATTTAAATAAAAATCCATAGATTATTAGAAAAAAATACTCTGGCACAGGGAGCTAGAGCCATTTCCTCTCAGGTCTCTTGACCACTTTTATGTGTGGAGGCTCCCAGTTAGCGTTCACTACGAACAGACAGCATCTGTGTCTCTTGGTAGGAAGACGCCTTGAGACTTTTACATTCCATTTTCCTACCTTCGCAGAAACAGAAAAATGCCTAGAAATGTAGTCTTCTCTCCAAACCACTAAGGGCAGTGTGTTCACAGTGCTTGGTCAGAGGCAAATTAATAACTCAGTCCTCTTTCCTTGATTTAGAGTGTGGAAAAAGACTCACGATACCTCCAAGATCCCCAATGAGATTTTTCTGTTTTGAGAGATTTTTGCTTTAGGTCACGTGGACTTGCCAAAAAGACAGAAAGACAGGGAGAAATTACCCTAGGGGGTGGTGGTCGTGCCCCAATCCCTTCTCCTTCATTTTTCTCTCAGTATATTCGGCATGCACAGACTCCTGGTGTGTTTCAAGTCATTGGGTCTGGGACTCAAACCATTGTCAACCATGTCAAACCACTTCAACCACTACCCCACCTGCTGGCCCTCCACATGATTTTTTAAAAAATATCTTGTGAGAAGGCTTACCATAAGATCTACCCTCTTAACAAAATATTAAATGTAAAGTACATTATCATTGCTCCTTATGGGATCAAGTGAAAGTCCCTTTTCTACGGGATTTCACAGGATTTCACACACTTCCTTGGCCTCCTTTCCTTTCTGATCACACTTGCCACTCTCCTAAACAACTTTTCCTGGGTACATTTTCTAATAAAACACCTTCACATGAATCCTCATTTCAGAGCCAAATACCAGCCTAAGTAAGACGGTGTATTAGTTTTCTACTTGCCGCTATAATACATTGGCGGCTGAAACTAACACAAGTTGATTCTCTTACATTCTGTATGTCAAAGGTCCAACTTAGGCTAAAACCAAAGCACTGTTTAAATTAACCAAAGGACTAAAGGCAAGGTGTTTCGTGGCCGCATTCCTTTTACAAGACTCTAGGAGAGAATCCATTCTTTGCCTGTTCCAGGTTCTACCTTTCTTCCTTATTCATAACTCCCTTTCTCCATCTTCAAAGCCAGCAAAGGCTAATAGATTTCTCTTCTCAGCACAACACTCTGACTTATTCTGCCTCCTGCTCCAATTTAGAGGACCCTTGTGATTACGCTGAGTCCATCTGGATAATCCAGGACAAGCTTCTCATTTTAAAGTCAGCTGATTAGCAAACTTAATTCTATCTGTAACCTTAATTCCCCCTTTGCCAAGAAATTTAACATGGTCACAGGTTCCAGGGATGAGGAAAAAAGCATATGGGGTTGGGGGGGGGGTGAGGAGTCATAATTTTATCTAGAGAAGTTGGTAAATCCCAAGTATAAAAGTTTTGTGGTAACAAAAATTAAACTATTTTCTCATATCAGGCATTTCCCTACTCTGTGCAAAGTGCCCATTTCTGCCTTCTTAGGGAACTAGAGGCCTAGGGAAAATCTCACGTTACATCTGTTCCTAACTTGTGTGGTCCTTCTTGCTTCCATTAATTATACTCCATTTGTGTCCTTGGCTAATTAAATCAGGATCTAACTAATCTGTGTATAGCTGGAGAAGGGGAGGGAATCTCTTTTTGCCAATTCACAACCAACCCAAAAGATCAGAAGGTAAGCCATGATGACATTGCACTATTTTTCAAACTTAGATATTAAAAATGGAAAGTATGAGCAATGCTTCCTTGCTAGTCAATTCCCTTTAAGTCCCTGTGTTGAAGAAGATACTGAATGATAATGATATCAGGATGGATTGGAAGTATGATTGGCATTAGATTAGATGGTGTCTAGGATATGGTCTGTATGTTGTATTATCGTAATAATAGCAACCCAATGAAGTTCTCATTGATTGAGTACTGTCTTTAAATCAAAGATATAAAGTCATTATTAGCAGGCCAGAGTTTATGGAGACTGTATCTGCAACAGAAATTGCCCACATCCTCAGCAATTAAATAATAATGAGATAATAATTTAAAAAAAGGAGGGCCAGCAGTGTTGATGGTGATTCGAGTCCTGGACCTGGTGGCTTAAAACTCATGCCGGGCATGTGTGCATGCATGCCCAAAATCCTTACAGAGGAATGGAAGAGGAGGGATTGCAGTGTGGCCATTCCCTCTAGGGGGGTGATTTCTTGCTTTCTGTCTCTCTGTCTCTCCAGCAAGTACACGTGCCCAATAGCAAAAATCTCTCTCTCTTTAAAAAAAAAAGGGACAGGATCAAATTGTGAGTTGCATTACAGAGGAAGCTTTTGAGAGTCCAGAAATGTTTGGAAAACTCTTTTTGGGAGACTTTAGTCAGGTCTACAAAGCCTGAATTAAGTACTCATGTGAAAGAAGATTTAGAAGCCAGAAGAAGATAGATGTTTAAATCTGCTTCTGCTATTTTATTTGAAGCCAAAAAAGGAGACACTAGAATTGTTTGTCGTATCTGAAGTGTTGCTGAGAAACTAAGAAAGGTATTTCCAAAGTAGCATGCCAGCTAGCGCTAAAAAACCTTGACGGCTGCTTGCCAAGACTGTAAACTCCATTTGTCACAGAGCCTGTGTAGTACTGAGTTTCTTCTAAATTTATCTTCTCCATTTGTTTTGTCATAGAATTATAAACAATGTGAGGTTAGACACATGAAATTGCTATATGTGTTGCTTCTTTTAGCTCTGTTAGAAGCAGCTTTGTTTAATATCAACTGCACTGGTAAAATCTAAGAGGACTCAGATCCCATTAGATCCTAACGTTTCGAGGGGTAGGAACGAGAGATCGCTCTGTTCTCTCTGCTCTAAATTGCCATGCTGTGGCTAGTACATACTGGATGTTAGTACTAGCCCAGGCTTGTGAAACAATGCATGCAAAATAAAGAGAAAAAGTGACTTACACGCTAAAAATCACCATAGAGGTGTTTCTACAATGTTTTCTGAAATACGATTTTAAGAAGATATAGTCAGGATTGGAACCAGCAGTTAGCATAATGGCCATGTCACTGGACTCCCATGTAGTCAACCGCATTTCAGGTCCTGGGCCCGGTAGTTTAAACTCATGCTGGGCATGTGTGCGTGATTGCCCAAGATCCCAAGAGGAGAATGGAAGAGAAGGGATTGCAGCGTGGCAATTTAGAGCAGAGAAGGGGTTTCAGCATGGCCATCCCGCCTCGGGGGTGATTTCTCACTTTCCGTCTCTCCATCTCTGTCTCTTTCTGGTGAGTGAATGTGCTCTATGGCAAAATAAATAAATATAAATAAATAAGTAAACAAGTGAAAATCCTAAGCTAAGAGCCAGTAGGAAAACTAGGGTGAATTCTTTTAATAACCAATGTGCTTTGAGGAGCCTGAGCCACAGCTGTAGACCTAGCTGACAGCTGGATTTCAGTCCTGTGAAACCTTGAGCAGAGAATCCAGTCATAATGTGTCCAGTTTATGATCTACAGAAATTGAGATATAAAATTTGGGTTGTTTGTAAGCCTCTAAATTTGTGCTATTGGTTACACAGCAGCAGAAAACAAATATAAACTCTTAAGCTCTTTTACTTCAATTTATAAAAGAAAAATTGAGACTCCAGCAATAATAACCAATTTTCTTAAGGATGAGGAGAAAAGAGTTTTGTGTAAGACTTTTGATTGGTTAGCATATTTTTAAGGTATTCTGTCCTTTAAAACAAAAAGAGATTTAGAAGAGAAAGTAAGAATTAGTCATGTGTGAATTCTCATGTAGATGAGAAACCACAAAGAAGCCATTAAAGAGGTCTTATACTTGTGGTTCTATTAAAAGTTCTTGCATTTTGTGGGGGTTTTAATGACAGACCTAAAGATCCTCTGTAAACTCAATTTGGGTATGATTAAAGGATATTTGGCAAGAAAGAATTACATGGTGTCATGTCTGTCTTCCAAAGACAGAAAGATTAAGTGTCCTTCTGAAGTGAGAGATGCATTTGTGCTTTGTGGCAACTTCCAGCGTTTATGTGATTCTTCTTTATGTAGTTCTTTATTGCTGAGAAAATGGCACACCAAGCCTTAAATGCTCTTATAAATCATTGTGCTGTTTTATAGGTTGCTATATTTCCTATAGATCTCTAGAACTAAGAACTACAGCATATACAAGATAGCCAAATTGACTCCATCTTACTATATTAAATAATGTGTACGTGTATGTTTGAGTATGGGAAAGAGTGAGAGAAATTATTCTGACATTAAAAATTGCTATTTGATTAGGATTTTATTTACATTTTAACAATAGATTTTATTACTCTTTTTGACATGTGATGGTCATGCTTTATGTAAATGATGTTAAGAAAAGTCAAGTCATCCTGATAGTCTAGTGTTTAAGGGAGTTGGATCCTACATGGCCAACCATGGCTTGAATCCAGGCCCTGGCAACTTTAGACACTAGACACATGTGTGTGCATGCCCCAAATCTCAGTATGATGGAGAGAGGGAGGAAAAGGGGCTGTAGCATAACACCCCCACTGGGGAGTGCTTTCTCCCTCTCTTTCTCTCTCTCTCTGGTGAATGCATGTAGCCTCTGGCAACTAAAAAAAAAAAAGAAAAGAAAAGAAAGAAAGAAAAGCCATAGGAAAAAATTTTAAGTTACTAATACCATGTTTTGTTCAGAATTCAGATCATCAGAAAAGTCATGATTTTTTTTTATGTTTTTCTAAGCAAAAATGCATCATGACTTTTCTGACAACCCAATATAATTATGAAAAAGAAAGGTCTATACTTAAAAAAAAATTCCTGTCAGCTTAGTATATAGAATAACTTGGCTAAAAATTAGTAAAATACATTTTAAATAATAAAATTAAATTTTTTTCATAAAAAAGATCTTCTTGGATTCATAAAATAGTGTCCTTTTATTTTTTCCTAATTTTTGAAATAATTTAGGTAATTTTTCTCCTTAACATTTTGGGAAATTTTATCAAATCCAAATGGGTCTGGTCCTTCTTTGTGGGAACATTTAAAAAATGGATTTAATTTCTTTCATAGATGTAGGATTATTAAGATTATCTGTTTCTTTTGGTGTCAACATTGATCATTTGTTTTTCTAAGGAATTTGTTCATTTTAATTATATCATCAAACTTTGGTTAATGTTATTTCATTATAGTTCCTCCATTTTTAAATGGTATCTACAATCTGAGTATTGTATATTTTTCCATTACTATTATTGAGAACTGGTGTTCTCTCTTTCTGGACATTCTTGCTAGCATTTCATCAGTTTAATTGATCTTACTTAAGAACTCATGATTTGACTTTTCTCTACCGTAGTTATTTTCCTTATTTCAATAATTGTTGTATCTCTGATTTTATTTTCCTTCATTTTACATTTTTGAGTTTATTTGCTGTGCTTTTTCTAGTTTTGTAAGGTAAAGCATTAGGTCATCGGTTTAGATCTTTCTTCTTTGCTAATATAAGCATTTAAAGTTATAAATTTTCATGGCTAACTGCAGCCTGGAAATTCTTATATTTTCTAATTCAAATCTTTACTATGCAATTTCTTTGTTATTTACTTGTTGACCAATTGATTATTTAGAAGTATGTTATTTGCAAAATTATTTACAGTTTATCTAGGAAAATTGTTGGTAACCTCTTACTTAATTCTATTGTGCTCAGAAAGCTTACTTAGAAAGATTTCAGGGTTTTTTATATTTACTGTGAATATTTTCTTGACCCACCACATGATTTATCTTTCCCATGTTCTGGAAAAGAGCAAATGTGCTACACTTGCTTGTTAAATGTTTATTAATGTAAAGTAAGGTATAGTATTCTCTATGTTGTTTGATTTTTTATGACTATTTTCTATATCAATTGATGACAGAAGATGCTAGATATTTCAACTATGAGGTTATGATTGTATAGTTACCCCTTTAGTTCTGTTTTTCCTTCATATATTTTGAAGTTCTGTTATTAGGTGCATATACATTTGTGATTTTTATATCTTCTCAATGTTTTGTCTCTTTTTATAATGGAGTATTTTCTTCATCTCTGGTAATATTCTGTAAAGTATTTTTTAGTATTAATATGCTTAGGCCAATTTTCTTCCACTCATTGTTTTCATATTTACTCATAAATTATTGGTTTATGTCTTAAAGCACATCATTTATAGAAAACTTATAGTTGAATTTTACTATTTCATACAGTCTGATAATCTGATGGAATTTTTCTGCTTTTTTTTAAAAAGAATTATTTCCTTTCTTTTGCTTTCTTCTCTTTCTTTCTTTCTTTCTTTTTCTTTCTTTTCTTTCTTCTCTTTCTTTTTAAATTTGACCAGGGAGAGAGAGAGAGGGGAAGTGAGAAAGGAAGCTGCCAGGTCTGGGATTTGAGCCATTGTCTACCATATGGGAGTTCAGTGTCTTAACTACTATGCCCTAATCTCTGATTTTTTTAAATAAAATATTCTATTATTTTACATACAGTTTAATCCATTTACTTAGTTACATTTAAGTCTACTATTTGCTATTTTAAAATTTTTCGTCAGTTTTTTGTTAATTTTTCTTCTTTTTTTTAGTCTTTTTTTTTTTTTTTTTTTTTTTTGGAAAACCATGCCACTTTAATGTTTTTGTACAATTGTAGGGTGTGTGCACTAACCAGAGAGACAAAAAGTGAGAAATCACCCCTGACGGGGGATGGCCAGCCCCTAATCCCTTCTCCACCCTTCTCCTCTTGGGATTTTGGGCATGTACACAGTGTGAGTTTCAAGCCCCCAGCTAAGTGACTGGAAACACAATAGACCACGTGAGAATCCAAGTTAACCACGGCACCACCTGCAGACCCCTTTTGATTTTCTTTTTTAAAGTGTCTTTCTTCATTTCTTCTATGAGGGTGAGAGATGAACAGAAAGAGAGACGCACACATCCAAAATAATCTGTAACCCAAGATCCCACCCCTTGCCTCAACCAGTCACGGTAACAGGTATGTGTGCACATGCCCAGCAGCTGCAGGGAGACCGGGGACCCATTCTATCTCAGCATTGTGTAGCATAGTGTTACCACTACACTACCACAGCTCTTGTTTGCCCTCTTTAGATGTAATCAAACTTTAAAAAATATTGTACTTTAATATCTCTATTGCCTCTTTAATAAAATCTTTGCAATACTTTTTTAGTTGTTGATCTAGAAGTTCCCATTATGGATCATTAGTACACTTTACTGTATGACATAAAATATAAAACTCTGCAATATTGTAGCTCTACTTGCCTCTTCATCTTTTGCATCACTACGGTCAAACATGTTACATTTATATACATTATAAATAAATAAATATGATGTTCTAATTTTTTCTTTCTTTTGAAGAAATTAAGATAGGAAAAATACTAATTGTCATCATTCCCAGCCAGCCTTACTCTTTTCTGTGTGAATTTTTATTTAGTGTCATGTGCCTTCAGCCAAAGGAACTTCTTTTTTGCATGTCTTGTTAAAATCATCCAACTTTTCATTTTTCTTAGAATGCCTATATTTTGCTTTCATTTTTGAAAAACAAATTGTCTTGGATATGTAATTCTTTCATCAGTTTAAAAATGTTATTCCAGGGACCAGTAGTTGGCGTAATGGCTATGTCGCTGGACTCCCATGTAGTCGACCATAGTTTGAGTCCTGGACCCGGTGGCTTAAACTCACACTGGGCGTGTGTGTGTATGTGTGCCCAAGATCCTGAGAGGAGAATGTAGGAGAAGGGATTGTGGTGTGGCCATCCTCCCGGGGTGGGGGGTGGTGATGGTGGTGATTTCTCACTTTCTGTCCCTCTCTGTCTTTCTGGCAAGGGCACACACCCTGTAGCAAAAACCTCTCCAAAAAATTAAAAAATGAAAAAATAAATGTTATTCCAGTTTTGGGACCAGCAGATGGCATAATGGCTATGTCGCTGGACTCCCATGTAGTCGACTGCTGTTTGAGTTCTGGACTCGGTGGCTTAAATTCACACTGGGTTCGTGTGCATGCGTGCCCAGGATTCTGAGAGGAGAATGGAGGAGAAGGGTTTGCAGCATGGCCATCCCCCCTGAGGGGTGACTTCTTGCCTTCCGTCTCTCTGTCTTTCTGGTGAGCACACTCGCCCTATAGCAAAAATCTCTCTAAGGAAAAAAAAAAAAAGTTATTCCATTGTCTTCTGAATGACATTTCTGATAAAAAGTCTGCTATCATTTGTATCATTGTTTCCCTATATACAATTTGTTCTTGTTTGATTGACTTCAATATACTTACTTTTTGAATCTTTTTTTTTTTAACTAACCCACTTGGTTATTTCATTGATTTACCTACAGTTATAAATTTATGTTCTTTACCATATTTTGGGGAAAATCTGCTAGTATTTTTCATTTTTCCCCCGATCCACTCTCATCTTCTGATACTACCTTACATTTATCATAGATTCCTTGAAATTGTCCCACAGTTTATTGAGACATTTAAAAATCTTTTTTCTGTTTTTCAGGTTGAATATTTCCTATTGATATATCATTAATTTTACTGTCACTATCTCTAAGCTGCTGATAAACCTATCCCATGAATTTATCATTTCAGATACTTTAATTTAGGTTCTCAGTTTCAATTTGCTTTAAAAAACAGTTTCTATTTCTCTGTAGGTGTAGTCTATTTATTAATTTATTGTGAACGTGTTTTACTTGGTCTAAGGGGATATTTATATTAATGATTTTTTGAGTTTCTGTACACTAATTCAAACATCTGAGTCATATAAGGTTTAGTTTCAATTGGCTGACTTACCTTTTTAGGAACATTTTATTACTTATTTGACTATCTTATAGTATTTTACTGTATACACTTTAGGTAATACATTGTAAAGATGGTTGATGCTATTTATCTGAAGACTGTTGTTTTAGGTCAAGCAGGCAGTTGACCTGATCCAGACTTTCAGCTCTGTCCATCTTTCAAGGAATTAAAGTCTAATTGGTCCTATCATCTTTCTAGCAGTTATTTTCTGTTGTTCTCTTTGGAATTGGTCCATTTATTTGCAGCAAAAGATGTAATCTGAGTTTAGAAACTAATTTTTAGATTTCCATGTGTTATTGTTGTTTTCCTATAAGGTGTGTGGGCTCACCAAAGACAGAGAGAGAAATAAAGAAAGGGAAAGTGAAAAATCACCCCTCCAGGGGGGATGACATGCTGCAATCCTTTTTCCTCCATTATCTTCTCAGGATTTTGGGCATACATGCAAAAGCACCCAGTTGATTTTTTTTTTTTTTTTAAGGTTTTTGCTCTAGGGCACGTGTGCTCGCCAGACAGACAGAGAGAGACAGAGAGACAGAAAGCGAGAAATCACCCCCCCCAGGAGAGATGGCCATGCCCCAATCCCTTCTCCTCCATTCTCCTCTTGGGATCTTGGGCACGCACGCACATGCGCCCGGCGTGAGTTTTAAGCCACCAGATCTGAGACGCGAAATGCGGTCGACTACATGGGAGTCCAGCGACATAGCCATTATGCTAACTGCTGGTCCCCCAGTGTGATTTTTCATGTAGGATCCAACCAGCTTAACCTCCATGCTACTTGTTGGTCCTAAATTTATTTTTCTTTAATTGTGTAATGGTGCTGAACTCTGTCTTGTGATTACTCAATACTATAGCTTTTTTCTTTAATTTCCAGAGAGTGCACGCTCACAACAGAGAGAAGTACAAAGAGAGAGTGAGAAAGTGCAAAATAGCCCCCTCCAGGAAAGATGGTCACATGCAATCCCTTTCCTCCATTCTCTGTTCGGGATTTTTTTGGACACACACATGCCTGGTGTGTTTTCAAACTGGCAGGTCTGGGACTCGAATCACAAAGTCAGCCATGTGGGATCTGGTGCCTTAACCACCATGCCACCTGCTAGCCCCGCAATACAAATTTTAATGCATGTTACATAAAACCATCAACTCAAGCAGTACTTATTAGTAGATATGGTCTAGTATAGGGATTACTATCATAGTTCTGAAGTTAGACAGTTTGTGTTAAAGTGTTAAATCTACCGTACACCTATTATATTATATTATAATTTAGGAAATTGTTTAATTTCCCTAAATTCTATCCCTGCCTCCATGTTGGTGATAAAAATATCGGGACCAGCAGTTAGCGTAATGGCTATGTCGCTGGACTCCCATGTAGTCGATCGCAGTTCGAGTTCCGGACCTGGTGACTTAAAACTCACACCGGGTGCGTGTGCGTGTGTGCCCAAGACCCCAAGAGGAGAATGGAAGAGAAGGGATTGCGGTGTGGCCATCCTCCCTGGGGGGGTGATTTCTCGCTTTCTGTCTCTCTCTCTCTCTGGCGAGCGCATGCACCCTCTAGCAAAAAAAAAAAAAAAAAAAAAAAAAAAACTCTCAAAAAAAATCTATGTACCTCAGAAAGATGTGGTAAAGATGAAATAGAATAACATACAAAGAACAATTCAACATTGTTATTGGTGAATAAATAGTAACAATTGTGATTCTTAATCTACATAAAGATATTTGGTTGGATTAAATTGTGTTATTGCTATGTTTTATTGGAGAATTCTACCCTGTTATTCTTCAGTGGGATAATATGTGTGATACTTTCTCCACAAATGATTTAGTGGAAAAACAGAAAAATAGATAGTAATGGTTTCTATTATAAGTGCTAGGATCTTGATGACTGAGGGTCAGCCTTACTGGGAGGAAAGTTTTGCTCATAAAAGTTTATGCCAGCTGGTGGCATGTTATCTTTTGTCTTGTCTAGCTACACTCTGACCTTTCAGCTTTATAACTTCCAAATGTTTATGTGATGAGAAGTGCCCTTTGAAAATTGACACAGTGATTAAAATTGAAAATGAGAGCCGGGACTGCTCTCTAATAAATAGGCTGGATCTGAGCATACATCTGTCCAGCAAAATCTTCTAAGCAAGCATGCACACATTTCTTTGCTTGTATCAAAAAAGTGAAGGTGACATTTATACCATTCAATAATTTTTCTCTCCATCTGTTTATTCAATGGTGAGATTGAAGTTGGCAAATGCTACACTTACATTGATACGACTCCTAGGCTATCTTTCAAATACCCAGCTTTTAGATGGATGCATCGCGAGCCTTGTTGAACACACAGTAATTCTAATTTATAAGAAAACATCCCTTTGAGAACAGAACTATAATCAAAGCAGAACTCTCCCTACTCTAGCAGTCTATCTTACTAACAGACCTGCCAGTCCTATCAAACTTTCTGAGATCCTGTACTTTTCTCACTTCCAGTTATATATATATAACTTTCTTCTCATCTTGGTAGAGATGAGTAATAATTTTTCAAAATCACTGTTCTAAATGACTAATGGGGAAAAAAATCCCCAAATGATAGAGGAATACACATAGTACTTCGGCTTATACTTTTCAAAGTTCATAGATTCATAGGAAAGACTTAATAATAATATTTTTACTGAAATAATGATAAAAATGAAGTCATGGATGTGAATAGGACACACGAGTTTTAATTTCTCTCTTTCTCACTCTGATTTCCTCTACCTACATTCTAGTCACAGTGGCTTTCTTATCCTTTTTTGTGTGTTTATTCATTTATTTTAGGTTTTTGCCCTAGAACACTTACGTTCACTGGAGAGAGACAGAGACCAACAGAGGGAAAACAAAAATCACCCCCTGCCCCCAGAGTGTATGGCCAAGCTGCAATATCTTCTCATCCATTCTCTTCTCAGGATTCTGGACATGTATGCACATGAGCCAGGCATGATTTTCAGGCCACTGAGTCCAGGATTCAAACTGCAGTGGGCCATGTAGCAGTCTAGCACCTTAACCACTATGCCACCTGCTGGCCACCTCCTGCTCATTCCCCTCATTTTTTGGGGGGTGGGGTGAGGGTTGAGAGAGATTTTTGCCATAGGGTGTGTGCACTCATTGGAGAGACCAAGAGAAAGTGAGAAGTCACCCCTCGGGGGAATGACCATACTACAATCCCTTCTTCATCCTCCTTTCCAGATTT
The DNA here is from genome assembly GCA_026018925.1 of Tupaia tana. Classification (NCBI taxonomy): domain Eukaryota; kingdom Metazoa; phylum Chordata; class Mammalia; order Scandentia; family Tupaiidae; genus Tupaia; species Tupaia tana. The sequence goes on from JAKSZU010000017.1 coordinate 25,179,936, forward strand.
TCGGCATGCACACACATGCAAATACATGCATGGATATGAGTTTAAAGTCATCAAGACTCTAACCTTGGTGGACCATGTGGCAGTCCAGAGCCTTAACCACTATGCCACCTTTTGGCCCCCCTTCTCATTCTCTGAACATGACTACTTAAGATATTTTTTATTCATTTAACACCTTTCTCACTAGCTGATCCCTCTCCTAATATTTTTGTTTAATTGATCCCTTCTCAATTTTAAATATACTCCTTCAAGAGAGTTTTCCTGACCATTATCCTTTCTTTCGGTACCTGGTTTCATTGTCTTTAGAGCATTTAACGTATAAAAAATTATTTCATTTGATTATTTAAAAATATCAACCTCCACTCAAAAAATTAATTTAATATCATTAGTTTTTTTATTGTTGAGATGTCTTTAACAGTCTCACAATTTTTATTGCAGCCGACTTGTTCAAAACATTTAAACAAAGTTTGCACATTGCATTTGCTTATTTTTTGTTTTATTTTGTTTTTAAGACAGAATCTTCCTATATCATCATCTTTCTGCTTTGACCCTTGAGTAGCTGGGATGCTCCGCGTAGGCTGATACTACCACGTCTGGTTCTTTCAAACGTGGTCTCACTACGCTGTCATGCTGGCTGTGTACTCAGGATCCTCCTGCTTCACTCCCTCCTGAGCCCCTTAGAATCCAGGAATGAGTTCATCCCCAGCTTTCAGGACAAACCAGGAAGTGAAACCAGGCCTCTCAGTCAGAGCGTCAATCAGCACGTGCTACAGTGGCAGACCAATAATGCCTTTAAAGTCTTTCTTAAATAAAAGTTTTATTGAGATATGCTTTATAGGCCATAAAATTCACTCTTTCAAAGTGTGTAAGTTACTGTGTTTAGCGCATTCATGGAGTTGTTCGGCTCTCAATACTCTCTCACTTGGTATCTTTCCTCATCACAGAAAGAAACTCCATGTCTGTCAGCGATCACTCTTCCTTCCTCCCCGCTTCCAAACTCCGGGTGACAACTATTGTACTGTCTATCTTTTAAGTCTCTTCAACTGTAAGTTTTGATCTCTGCATTCCTCTTACTATCTATCTCTTTAATAAACGGGTTATTTATCCTATAGATTTTCCACATTCTTGATTTTTCTGCTTGCAGACTCAAGGGGTTATTAACATGTTTTTCTGCTTGAGTGCTTCCTACATATATATATATATATATATATATGTAGAAGTTTTTGCTATAGGGCATGTGAGCTCACCAGAAAGACAGACAAAGAGACAGAAAGTGAGAAATCACCCACCCAGGGGCGATGACCACGCTGCAATCCCTTCTCTTCCATTCTTCTCTCAGGATCTTGGGCACACATGCACATGCGCTTGGCATGAGTTTAAGCCACCAGGTCTGGAACTCGAACCGCGGTCGACTACATGGGAGTCCAGTGACATAACCATTACACCTGCTGGTCCAGGATAACGTAATTCACTCTCTAAATTTTACAAACTGGATTTCTTGTTCAAGGATTACTTAAGGGACCAGCAGGTGGCATGGTGGTTAAGGTGCTGGACACTCCCACATGACTGACCATGGTTCAAGTCCTGGACCTGGTGGCTTGCTTTCTCTCTTGTTCTCTCTCTCTTTCTCTCTGTGTGTGTGTCCCTCTCTGGTCAAATTAAAATAAATGAATGAATAAATAAAATTAAATAAAAAGTAATTCTTTAAAAAAAAGGATTACTTAAGTAGATAAGTGATAAATGTTGGATCTAGATATTAAATACAGTTCTAACTGCCAAAATTACATATTCCCAACCACTTTGCTATAGAGATAACCTTTGGAGAGAAGGAGACAATAAACAACCAGAGAGAGAAATACAAAAGAATAACAATAGTAACGACAACAACAAAACACACCTCAATATTTTATTCACTTATTAATCTAATAACATCACTATACTATATGTTGACTCATCTTGCAAATATGCCCATATAGTAAACAAACACATACTTGTTATGGTCACTATTTTATAACTTACAAAAGCAACATATTGCACCTACTGTGAGTAGCCTATTTGTTCTATAGTTATTTACTTTTCTAAACACTAAATCTACTCTACACAGAAAATGAAACACTGGCACTGCTCAGTTTACACTAATATAGCCAATACAGGCTGATGCAGTTTCCTCTCCATGCCCAAATATCTATTAACATGGAGAAAATCTGGATAATCTGGTACTGAATGTGTAAAATGACTTTCGCATTCTGTGCTGGATGATTGAATACATCCTTGGATCAGCCCATCAAGGTTTAATTGAACTACAAATCCAGTGATAATTGGGATGGAACTCCAGTCCAAAACAGGACCAAAATATTCTAAGCTTTAGTTAATGAACAGAGGCAAATGGAGACTTCTGCTTATATTCATGGCATCCTTTGACTGTCAATGAGTCAAAAAACATGGCTCTGCAATATTTACAACTAGCAGTTATAAAATAATTATATAGTAGCCACTTTGTGATCAGTAACTGAATCTAGAAAAACAAACTGCAATAGTAACATATTTTAAAGTAACTTAGGTCCTCATTTGTATTTTAAGTTCTATATACCTAATACTATGTTAATAGAGTTATTAGGTATCTAGTAGTTGCAAATAAGTGCTTTATTTGTGTATAAATGGTTGGCTTAGAGAAAACAGATACATGAAATAGAAATCTTGTTAGCTGATGGGCTAGGTACAGGACATAGTGGTTAAGGTGACTGAATCCTACATGGCTGACTTCGCAGTTGGAGTCCCCCACCTGGAGGCTTGAATAATGCACCAGAGCCTATGTATGTATGTCCAAAATTTTGAGAAGAGAATGGAAGAAAAGGGATTGTGGCATAGCCATCCCTGCAGCAGGTGTTTTCTCACTTTCCTTCACTCTGTCTCTCTCACGAGGACACATGCCCTATAGCAAATTAAAATATAAAACCCCATGAGTTCACTAAAAAAAGAAGTTTTGCTTACTGAATAAGAAGACAGACATTAGTACTGCAATTGTCAACATTTTATCTGGAATATTGAATGAACGCAGGAGTTTAGAATGACCAAAATCAGTTAAGCCAGTTCATATTCACTTAACATTGATTTGTCTCTTACGAACTTTGAGAACGGCAATATTTATTATGTTTATAAATGTACACAAAACTCAAGTAGAGATACAAATAGTTTAGTAAACCATTATAAAAAAAATGCTAGAGGTGGAGAAGACCTTATCAGAGACAAAGATGGAGAAAATCTGGATAATCTGGTACTGAATGTGTAAAATGACTTTAGCATTCTGTGCTGGATGATTGAATACATCCTTGGATCAGCCCATCAAGGTTTAATTGAACCACAAACCCAGTGATAATTGCAATGGAACTCCAGTCCAAAACAGGACCAAAATATTCTAGGCTTTAGTTAATGAATAGAGGCAAATGGAGACTTTTGCTCACATTCATGGCATCCTTTGACTGTCAATGATCAGAGGCAACAAGGAAAAAGTGTGACTGAAAACGTTAGCATCAAGATCTTTTGGCGGAATAGTTCTGATCTTAATTATGATGGTATCTGCACAAGTTTACACATCTAATCAATGGTACAGAATGTATCCATGTGTTGTACCAAAATATTTTTTTTTAATTTTTATATTATTCTGTAGTTACAAAAGGTATAGCCGTTGGGAGGAACTGGGTGAATAATACATAGTACTTTCTCCATACTATTTTAGTAATTTCTTGTGAATCTAAAATTATTTCAAAGTAAAAGTATAAAAAAATGGTTGAGCAGAGTTAAATTTGACTTGTATAATAGCTGTACTCTGTTTCCTCACCATTTACATGGAAATGTTTTCTACAAAGTCTGAATGATGCTATTTTCAAGCTGTACATACTTCGACTTTTGACAAGCAGTTGCAGGTGGCATATCAACTCATCAGATGCATCATGTACTCTTGTTTTGAAGTGACGAACACATGGCATTCAATATGATATTTTTCTTTGGAGGGCAGAATTTTTCAAGTGTTTTGGTTGAAATACTGTTGTGACATTTGCTAGTTTCTACCTTTATTGCAAATAGGGTTTTATGTATTTCACCAGTACAATAAAAATGTGAAATATTACAGTTGTCCTGATTTGATAGTTTCTCTGTGATAGCAAGTCTTCTTTGAAACAATATATCAATATCCTGTTGTTCACAGGTTCTTTCTTGGGTTAATATGTATTACACATAGGTGAATGGTGTACATTGTCCTCAGGATGCATAAATAATACTGCAAGACACATCGCTGACGTCTTAGTTGCATGTGTAACAGTGGGCAAGAAATGTATTAGAATTCTCTCATCTTGTCTACCTCTGTCAGTGCTAGAAATCCTCCATAGGCAAAAAAAAAAAAAAAAAAAAAAAAAAAAAAAAAAAAAAAAAAATCCATCCCTTTTTAATTTGTATTTCCTTAAAAAATATTGAAATTAAATTATCTTAATGTTTATTTCCATTTTGCCTTCTTGTTTTATAAACTACCTCTTTGTACATATTGGTATACACTTTTTCTGCTTAGATAGCCTTTTCCATTTGATTTAAAGAGCTCTTTCTATCTAAGCTTTGGTTGTCCATGTTACAAATACTCCTCTTAGTGCAACTTTAGTGTCAAGAGAGCAAACATGGTATCTTACAGGAATTGAAAATAGAAAGAAGAAAGTGAGAGGGAGAAGGGAAGAGGAAAAGAAAGTCTGGTGTGGATGATGTGCAGAGCTGCTGGAGCAAAAAAACAGAGAGCTCTAGGCACATATAGGCTGTGTAAAGACTTTCATGTTTTAAAAGAATTATTTAATTTATTTATTCTATTTGCTGTTATTATTATTATTTAATTTGACCAGAGAGATAGAAACGGAAAGTGAGAAAGTAAAACTCCAGGTCTGGGTTTCGAACTATGGTTGGCCATGTGGGAATCCAGCGCCTTAACCACCACGCCATCTGCCAACCCAGGATTTTCACTGTTATCCTGGCAGTGAGAAGCCATTGTAAGGTTTTAAGTTGGGGACATAGGTGGGATGAAGTATCGAGATGATAGTGGTACTGTCACTGAGGTTTCTACCAAGTTTAAAATAAAATAGCTCTAAAACACCTAGCAAAGAAAATGGAGCAAAGCAAGTATCCAACCCCTATCTGTTGCTTATTGTTAACATGGCGATAATGATTACAATGACCATTTCTGCCAGAAGGATACTTGGAAGTTGGTGAGGCTAAATCGTTATTCCAACGCCGCAGCTACAGGAAGCGCAGAGGGCTGGGTCTCGGCCACATCTCATTCTCATCCTGATATACCGAATGTGAGTTTCTACAGCAAGCAATTTGTGAGCTCACAATGCAAGCTCAACTGGGAGGGGTATCCAGTTACAGACTGAAACATCAGGAGTATTAAGAACAAAAATTTAATCATGCAGTTAAGTCACTCTCATGAGAATCATACCAAGTATATGTGAATAATGTACCGGGGGCCAAAAGACTCAGTTACAATAGCGTTGACACAGAGTAGGTTTTGGAAAACAATATTATCCTCATTATAGAGTTAGTCCACCAGGATTTATAAGTGCCATATTTCAAAATTAAATAATGTACAAGATTTGTGTCCACAAGCACACATATACTCTCTGGGCCCTCAATAATAAGAGCTGACTGACCGCTAGATAAGCACCCCCATAAACACATAAATACTTCTAAGAGAACAGTGGCCATGTATCTAAGGAGGCTGCATCAGATCTTCATGTATGAACTATTGACAGAAGCTAAATACATAAGAAGCATAACATGCAATAATGGGAATATTTTTCTAAATTGTGAACTCCTTAAATGGTAAATGAAGACAAGGTCTAGCAATTATTATTATTATTATTTTTGGAGAGGTTTTCGCTATAGGGCGCACTCGCTCGCCAGACAGACAGAGAGAGACATAGAGACAGAAAGCAAGAAATCACCCCCCGGGGGGGTGGTCATGCTGCAATTCCTTTGGCATTCTCCTCTTGGGATCTTGGGCACGCACGCACACGTGCCCGGCGTGAGTTTTAAGCCACCGGGTCCGGGACGCGAACCGCAGTCGACTACGTGGGAGTCCAGTGACATAGCCATTATGCTAACTGCTGGTTCCCTTATTTTTAAGCGTTTTTTTTTAATTTCTTCCATGAGCCAGGTATGAGAGATGATGTTCTTTCTGTACAGGTTAGTGTTTGCTTTGTGACAGATGACTGTAGAAATCTTGGTGGCACAGTATTTATATCTCATCATGGGTTGGCTAGGTTCTGGACTCCAGGCTGCTATTTGGGTCTAGGTATGCTCTCTGTATTCCTCATCTTCCCTGAGCCAGCTATTCTGAAACATGTTCTCCTCACGGTAAAAACAAAACAAAACAAAAACAGGCAAATAATGAACACAAGCCTCCCTGTGAAAGCGTATTTCAAGCCTCTGCTTATATCACAGCTTCTAATACTTTCTTTCTTCCTGTATCCTTTTTCTCTTTCTTTCTTCTTTTTCTTTCATTTACAGTCATTCACTGTACATCAATACAGTATACAAAATGAGATTTTCCATGCAGTAGACATTGTATATTGGCTCAATCAAGGATATTACCATACATGTTATCATCAACAAATCATTTTCTTTTTCTTCCTTCTTACATATTGTGCTTTTTTATTTTGCTTTCCTCTCCTTAATTTCCTACCTCTCACCTTCTGCCAACTCCTCGCTTCTCCCACACTGTCTCTGGTATATAAAGTTGTTTTCCATGCCATTTTTTTTCACATTTTATTGATTCACTAAAGATCTTAATTGGTTTAAAGACTTACAATAGTTGGGACCAGCAGTTAGTGTAATGGCTATGTTGCTGGACTCCCATGTAGTCGACCGCAGTTCGAGTCCTGGACCCGGTGGCTTAAACTCACGCCAGGTGCATGTGTGTGCACATGCCCAAGATTCCGAGAGGAGAATGGAGGTGAAGGGATTGCGGTGTGGCCATCCACCCTGGGGGGTGATTTCTTGCCTTCTGTCTCTCTCTCTCTCTGTGTCTTTTTGGTGAGCACACGCACCCTATAGCAAAAACCTCTCCAAAAAAAAAAAAAAAAAAAAAGACTTAAAATAGCAAGCACAATTGATAAATACATATTGAAGAATGTATATCTGACTTTAAGCGTATACCTCAGTGAGTAAAATGAACATACTATAAAGTAGCACCTTGCTGTAGCTTGCTGCAGTTATTAAATAGGTATTTTTCATGCACAATGCCAGGACCCTCTCATGTGAGTCAGCCTCACAAAGCATTGAATTATCTCTGTGTCACCATCTGGCCCCCTCCGACAATTTTTTTACTTGTTTGTTTCTCCTCTTAACCCACCACCAGAGAATGCAGTACTGTACAAAACCTTCCCTCCTCTAAAACTTTTTCCATTTCTAGACCTTCTAACTAGAAGCCACTTTTGATTTGAACTACTAATATCATCTAAATATTGATGGAAAAAAGGGTGAAAGAAGGCTTATATTTTCCAAGGAATCTGCATTTGTAACAAGGAAAAACTAAATTATATCCATCCTATTTTAAAGATTGGAGAGGCAAAAGGATTCTACTGATTGGATATACAAGGTTCTGCAGAAGGTCACATTTAAAATTCAGAAATGACTATTTTCTAAAGAGGTTAATCTGTATCTTTAGAAATGTACCTACATAAAACACTCACTCTTGTCAGGTTGAGACATATAAAAATGATCAGAAAAGACCCAGACCCAGAAAGATTTGTGTTACGCAATAGACTGACTTGACACTGTGACCCAAAGAGAAAACTTCAAAAAGGGAAACTCGATGTTGCAGATGATAATAAAGTCAGAAGAATAGTAAATTTAAAAGAACTATGTAGTGAGACCCCAAAATTGGATCATTTAAGTACCAGGGCTATGAAAAGATGGTAAATGTCAGAAATCAATGCAGATAAATGTAGAATACTGAATCTTGAATAAGAAGAAAAAAAGGCAATATGGCAAAAACAACAGCAATAATAATAACATAACACAATGCTGCAACATATCGCCTGAAGACAGATTTGGAAGTTACAGAAAATTCTCTGAAGTGTACAATGTATTGTGTGGCTCTCCAATGATGAAGGCAGAAAAAAAAAAAAAAGAAAGATATTTTGCACCTGAAAATACAATCAAAATCACAGGACCAGGGAAGGTTTTCAGATACTCTGCAAGAAGTAACAGATCTCTGGAGTACATTGCTGTTCCTAACCAGGTCTGTGCATGGAGAGTAATGCAGAGCAGACAAGGCATTATAGACCAACAGTACCAAAAATTAGAATTTAACTTTCTTCCACCATTTCTATCAAAACAGCTTATGAGTTGCCCATTGGCAGTGAATCAAATATTTTTAAGAGCTCAAATATCTGTCAATAACTTCACTGTTAAAAGAACATCAATATTTTCACCTGAAACTAATCTGTCCCATAGATTCCTCTTAACTATTGAATAGAAAGGTGCATATTTTTACTTTTAAAAAGCAGTAGTTTGAAAATAATTCCCATTGACAAATGCTGAGTTTCCCCCTTCTCCAATCCCCTCTTCTTTCCTTTTTTTCTTTCCTTTCCATTAGCAGTTGATATAAAATTGTTTTGTGTCTCTCCTTTCTCTGTTCCTATTATTTTTTGCAAGCCATAGAAGATCAGAGAAAATATATTTACTTTAGTTTTTCTTTCCTACAGTATTCAATTCTTTGGAAACTTTGATAGTAATGAACCTATGATTAACTTAACTTTTGGTGATTTGAAAATGCGTTTTACTAGCTCAGTAACCAGTAACAGCCTTATAAATTTTTTTTCATGCTGTGTGCTAGGTGTTATTCATTTACTTAGGATTTTTAGGTTTTTGTCATGCATGTGCAATCACCAGAGAGAGACAGCGAAAGATAGAGGGAAAGTGAGAAATTATCCCCTAGGAGGATGGCCACACTGCATCCCTTCTCCTCCATTCTCCACTTGGGATTTGGGGCATGCACATACAAGCGCCTGCTGTGATTTTTAAGCCCTCAGGTTTGGGGCTCAAACTGCAGTCCGCTATGTGGGAGTCCAGTGCCTTAGCCATTATGCCACCTGCTAGACTGCTAGGCATTATTTTAAATGCTTCATTTTTAACTTTTTAATCACAATTTTAAGAGATAGTATCCCACCCACAACGGAGAAAATATTCTGAGAGAACAAGAGCACAGGGTAAGTGGAGCGATGAGGCTCCCGAAGCCAGAGGTGTCTGAGTCTAGAACCTAGCCCACCCCACTGCTCCTCGGAAAGTCCTGGAAACAAACTTCCAGCGTTTTCAGGAAAAGCATAGTCATAAGGGTTTCTAAAGTTACACAAGGCATTTAGAAAGGATTATACATTCTGTGGTCCCGCGTTTTGCTTCAAGTCCTGGGAGATGCTGTTTCATCTCTGCCTCATTCCACTCCTTCCATTGATTTGCTTGAAAAATAAAACGAGAATATACGAAATGTTTTGTGAACAACTTGGCTTTATAAGGAATATGTGCAGCCCGGTGGTTTCACAGATTTCCTAGACTATACTGCGATCGCTCTAGCTTGTTTGATTTTTTTGTTTCAGTGAATAAAGGCGACCAAATTGAACTCAGCCCTCCTCTTTGTCTCTTGCTCGAGAGGATGGCAAGTACACTTTCAGGTTTTATCTCAGAAAAGGCACATCCAACTTTGTTCGACAGTCGCCTGAGAGACTATCAAAGCTATGCCACCCTTCGGAGACAAGGTAAGAAATGAGTGTAAAACTACCCGGGACGTGACGTCCTGATTAAAGGAGTCCTGTGTAGAACGCCAAAGAGGATGTAGACAGAGCCAAAGTGATTGTGAAATCTCGCCTCTGCAGATGTCGGTATCCTGCGAGCTGCTCCTTTAATTAGAATCTTCTTTTATTTCATCTGAGCTCAACACACAAAAACCCATCACGGCCACGGCCACCGTGTCTAGAGGCTGAGTCACTTGGAACAAAAACATGTGTTTTGCCAATAGAAAAGGAGGGTTCAAACAATCCAGGTATAGAACCTATGCACACGGACTATCATTTCCTTGTGACAAATGGTAAGAAGGTCTGCAGGTGACAGGGAGAGGGCGGCGGACGGCCTGCTTCCTCACCTCCCCCACTCTGTCTCTCAGCAGCCTCTCGCCAGTCCTCAGCCCAGGGCCATCATTAGTGTTTTTGCACATGGAAAGCAATGAAGGTGTCTCTTAAAGTAAATCATTTGAGGATTTTTATAATCTCAAATAAAATTTTCTAATATTTTTTTTCTAAGTTTTCCGGGTTTAAGGTTTTAATCTTTCATTATTTATTGTGCAGCCGTTTTGAGAAGCATGATGAGAAGCCCTGGGTAAATATTTGGAAGGCAAAAGCTGCGCCGGACGACGCTCTACAAAAAACTAACGAGTTCTTTCTTTTTCATATTATCACTGTTCTATCCTCTGGTGCTTAAAAATTAATAGCATGTGGGTTTATAAACCTTTGGCTGTCGATCAGTAAAATTGCTGATAAATATCCTTTCAAGATTGCATAGGACAGAAAGTCTGCATATAATTTTTTTTTCCCAACCATCAGAAAAAAACGTAGACATCCATTTCAACGAAATGTATTTTCCAGTGTTTTTTTCTTTTAATGATGTCACGATAAATAAAATTACATATCAAAACAACAAAAACAATCTATTTCAAGTAGTAACTTTGAAAATAAGAAAATGTTAATAGGGCAAATGCTACAGAATAAGTATTGACTTTCTTCATTTACTTCAAATTAACGAGAACTTGATACAAATGACAACTCATTGGGAATTGTTTCTCGTAGAATGAATCAGAACAATTCTAGCTAAGGGGGAAAAGACATCGTTCTACCTTCTTTTTAGAAAATCTTGAAGTCTCTGTATTTACTTCTGGTATGAATTGATTCGCATCTGCCCATTAACACTTACATATGGACTTAGTTAAAAGGTTATGAAACCTCAAAGGGTCTGACCCTTCTCCATTGAAGGAGAACTAGAAAGAAGATTCATTACGAATCGGTTGGAAATGTGAAGTTATGATGGCACCGACGATTGAATCATTATTCGTGTATTTTTACGCATTCGTAAGTCCAACATACACAGGAAGGCAGACAGAAGTCAGAAAGGAAGGAAGAAGGCAAAAAATGAAAGAAGGAAAGGAGAATGGATGGAAAAGAAAGGTAAAAAAAGGAGGAAGGCAAATTATTATTGTTGACTGTGTGATGAGAACTGCATTAAATGTAAAATGGCTTTAAGTCCGATGTTGCTTTTTCAGCCCAATCTAGCTGCATTTTTTTCAGTGTTTGCAACAAAACACCACATCTATTCTTTCAAGATAAGCATCACCCTTTCTTCTCTCAGGCTGTGATTTTTAAAAGGCTTTTATTCTAATTTGGGATTATGTATGCCATTTGGACCTTCAATTTATTTGTGGCTGCAAGCACTCTGATGAGTACTTGTACTGCGTGTCCTGTAATTGCAGACTTTCAGTAAGCATTTTGTTCCATTATAATCTCCTAGAACATTTTATTCTCAAAAAGATGTGGCACAGACTGATGCTTCATTTTAAGAAGTCTCCTTTAACTTCTCTAGGTTTTAAGATATTTAAAAGTATTGTTCAAATAATAAAAATGAAAAAAGAATGATCAGAACTGAGACTTTTTTTCAATTAATGTTGAATTTTTCCTCTTTTATTTTGGAAATGAAAATGTTTTGGGATGTAACTTCTCAGTTATAGTTAACTCAGTTGTGATGTGCATTAATATGAACATGTGGATGGAAACATTTACTTGTAAAAAAAAGAATGATTCTGAGTGCTTTTCAGCTAATCATGTTTTTTCACCTTTTCTTACACAAGTTTTACTATAAATGTAGTAATGCTGATTCTTAAAGACTACTGGTTCAAATTATTATTATTATTTGTTAAGGTTTTTACTATAGGGTACATGCACTTGCTTGGGAGAGACAAAGTGTGAGAGAGAGTGAGACAGAAAGTGAGAAATCATCTCCCCAGTGGGGATGGTCACACCACAATCCTGTCTCTTCCTGGGATTATGTGCATGCATGCACACACACCCAGACCAGTGTGATTTTCAAGCGGCCAGGTATAGTACTCGAACTGTAGTCATCCCTCTGAGAGTCTAATACGTTACCCACTATGCCGCCTGCTGGCCCCTCAAATTATTTTTGAGTATAAAATAAGGACTAAGTATTTTATGAGTATTGTGATGTCCCCAAACCATTTTTGTGATTTTTTAAAATGTTCAATGGGTAATTAGGAGAATCTGTGCTTTATTTTAGTACATTTAAGTACTTTGAATTTTTATTAATATTATATCTAGGGACCAACAGGTGGCGTAATAGTTATGTCTCTGGACTCCCACGTAGTTGATCACAGTTTGAGTCTTAGACCCAGTGGCTTGAAACTCACACTGGGAGCATGTATGTGTGTGCCCCAAATCCTAAGAGAATGGGGGAGAAGTGACTGTGGCATAGTCACTCTCCCCTGTATGGGGGGTGATTGATTTCTCACTTTCTATCTCTCTGTCTCTCTTGCGAGCACATGCACCTTATAGAAAAAACCACTCTTAAAAAAATGTATCTAGGCCCATATGAAAGGATCATATAAGAATTTATTGTAGATTAAGTATTTACAATATGCATATACTTCTAAAAAATTATTTAAAGTGACTAGATATGAGAGGAGCAGGATAGTTAAATAGATTTAAATAGAGAGATCAAAATACATATTCTTCAACAAAACACAGTTGTTGAAAAAAATTGTAATAGTAGCATATGACAAGGCATTTTGATTTAGATTAAAACAGAGCTCTGGGCTTCCTGATTGCCAAGTCAAAATAGGAGTTCATTTCTTATTTTTACGGAAAAAGATCTGAAAAGCAAAGGTGTAGTATCACTATGAAGATACAATATGAAGATAGAAATTACCTGGATATTTTCAGAAGGAGGGGAAAATGTTCTTCTTTCCCATGCTTACTCATTTTTCCTGTATATTCACTTATTACTTACCAGCGGTGTGGACAGCAGGGTGGGCAGTGCCTTTTCACACATGAAACTCTTACCCATTCATGGAGTCTCATCACAAATGTCATCTCCTACTAGGTCTCCCTAAGCATCTCTAAGTTTTGCTAAAACACCCAGGGTGTGGCACTTGTCACTCTGTGTTGTGATAGTTGACTTATTTTTTTCTAGCTAGATTATAACTTACACAATAAAGGAACACCTTCATTGAAATTATATTCCCAGTACCTATGTGATCTTTGACACCTAGTAGTTGCTGAGTAAGTCTTTGCTGAATGAATGGATAGATGAATGAATGAACTGAGGATTGTATTGAGGAGTCGTCATCTCTGATGGAGGTAAGGCCGTTGAGTGAGAAGTGAAAGAGGGGAGAAGACAGAACTATATATGGGAAGGGGTGTGTGTGTGTGTGTGCATGTGCGTGTGTGTGTTCTTACTCTTCGAGCTCAAATATCATCTATTTCCTTAGCAGCCTCTCAATTGTTAAACATCACTGTGGTTATTGATTATGGTGAGTGGAATTCTGTGATGGATAAGAAAAAGTTCTGCTTAATCACATTTCCAAAGCTCACGCTGCTTGTGTATTCTCAAGGACTGAAGGAGAGGACCAAAGAAAAATCTTGATACGGCTCTATTCTATAAAATGCATTTTTCATGCAGTCATTGTTAATAGCATCTTTATCATAGTTGTCTTTGAAGGAGGCAATTTATATTTAGCAAGAACTGCTATTAATTAGTATTCATGGGCATAGCCTTTCTTTCTGTTTGTTCTGATGTTCCAAATTTGCAAGGAAAAAAATGCCTGCCATTTAATTATATTAAATCAGATATGTGAACAACAGAATTCTGGCGTCAAGGACTGTGTTAGCAAATTGTGCCAATTAGAAGCACACAGCAAGTACCATGCACTTTCCTTTTGCATTAGTGGCTTTTAAATCATATAGTGGCATAGTAACAAATACAGCTAGCATGGTATGGCTGTCACATTTTCCACACGTTCATTTTTAGTTACTTTGCCTTTTAAAGAAAACATACAGTATGCTGTAGGCCTACACATAAAATGCTTCCCAAAATATAAGAGATAATTATATGCTTAAGGAGTAATATGCGAACACTCTTCTTCAGATAATTATGAACACTTATTTCTCTGCATGGGAAGCTAGCCAAGGAGTAAAGACATACTGCACTTCGGGAAATCATCCATTTTTAATACATGAGGCATTGCCCTATCAAATACTGCAAAAAGAAAGTTTTCAGATTTTTTTGTGTGATCAATGAACAACCAAAAGAGAAAGGAACTTCTAAAATGACAATTAGCATTAATCACACAGTGAACCATTAAAACAACAATTCTATGAAAAAGATCTGCTATGAGAATAAGTGCTGCAGTTATCAAAAAACATTCCATTTTTAATAGAGTTCAAACATACTTACAGTATACAAAATATAGAATGTCCTTTCAATAATATACTTTAAAAACAAATGGAAATTTAAAAATGCAAATAAATTTGTGTCAGTTGTATTTTTGAGTATACTTATTTGCACTCTTTTAATTAATTATAGTAAAGGTTAGTAATTACAGCATTCAATGAAAAAGATATGCAATTGAAATATACATGACATTAAATAATATTTTTTGTTTATTTCTTAAACATTATAAAATCTCAAATTTTACCATATCTCCATTAGGGTTTTAAGTTATCTAATTTGAGTATCGGGGAACTTTAAACTTTGTTTTATTGCTTTGAAAATTTTATTTACTTAAGGATCACATAAATGGATGTCTAATTTCTACTTCCTTTTAAAGTACTTTATAAATATTATTGAAATTTTATTCTTTTATTTAATGTTATGCTATAAGCCTCTTAAAAAGTTTTAACATTCTTTTATTATTTTAGGTGAAATGTTTGTAGAGTCAAATTCACAGATTTTATGTGTATACTTTGCTGAGGTTTGAAAAATCCCAATGAAGATAAAGAACACTGCCACAAACCAGAAAGTTCTCTCACCCTCCCTTGCAATCATACACCAAAACTCACAGACAATCATATTCTGATTTACACCACTAAAGAAGAGTTTGGTAGATTCTTTCACTTTAAATATGTGGAATCATTCAGTAGGTATTCATTTATGCTGGATTTTTGGAAAGATTTTTGAGGTTTATCTTACTAGCTGTATCTGTAGGTCATTCTTTTTATTATTATTATTATTACTTAGCAGTAATACATTGAATGTATATATAGTAGCCCCCTTTATCCACAATAGTTTCAAGAACCTTAAGAGATGCCAGAAAACGTGAATAGTACCAAATCCTAAATATACCATGTTTTCTTTTCCTTTATGTGTGTGTATATATATATATATATATATATATATATATATATATATACACACACACACACAATAAAGCTTAATTTATAATTAGGCACAGTAAGTGATTAACAAGAATAATAAAATAGAATAATTATAAGAACTTACTGTTATAAAAGTTATTTTAATATGCCCTCGCTCTTGCAAAATATCTTATTATGTTTCTAAAATTGTGGAAAACAGAACCATAGAAAAGGGGGAATTTTAGTACAGTTATTTTCCCACCTTCCTTTTAGTGTACATTTGGACTGTTTTCAGTTTGATCCACTATTAATAAAACTACAATTAAAAAAAATACTTCCAGAGTCAGTTGATGGTATGGTGGTTAAGGTGTCTGGATCCCAAATGACTGACGACGCCATTTGAGTAGCTGACCCAGTCACTTTAAAACCACCCTGGATGTGTGTGCACGCATGCCCAAATCCCCAGAGGAGAATGGAAGAGAAGGGACTGCAGAGTGGCCATCCTCCCTGGTCACTCTGGCGGGTGTTTTCTTACTTACCCTCTCTCTCTGCCTCTCTGTGGTGCATACTTCTGTGAGTTTTATGTAGACATGTGTTTTGATTTTCTTTGGGTATATACTATGAGTGGAAGTTCTATTGATAGACCAGAGGAAAAGCGTACGTTTCAAAAACTGCCAAAGAGTTCTGCAAGTTTGGGTCAGTTTTCATTCTCACTAGTGTAAGAAGAATCCAACTGCTGCATACCTTTGCCAACATCCTGTGTCATCAGTGTTTTTAAAAGTGTGTTGTAAATATCCAACTATGATAGGACTTTGTAGATATCTTTCTGTTACTTATTTCTACTTTAGTTCCGTTACGGTCTTAGAGCATACTTTGTGTGATTCCTATTCTTCCATACATGGTAAGATTTGCATTTTTTTAATTGTCAGAGAGCATATGAGAGAGAGACAAAGTACCTTCTAATGGGGCATAGTCACCTTGCAATCTCTTCTCTTCCATTTCTCCATCCAGTTGAGATTTTGGGTATACGTGCCTGACCT
The DNA here is from genome assembly GCA_026018925.1 of Tupaia tana. Classification (NCBI taxonomy): domain Eukaryota; kingdom Metazoa; phylum Chordata; class Mammalia; order Scandentia; family Tupaiidae; genus Tupaia; species Tupaia tana. The sequence goes on from JAKSZU010000017.1 coordinate 25,196,416, forward strand.
AATTGTCAAGCTACCAGGGCCTGGATTTGAACCACAGTCACCATATGGGTTCTAGTTCCTTAACCACCGGATTGTGGAGCAGGCTGGGGAGGTTTCCTTTATACCACACAGTATTACTATTTTGATGAAGATTGAAAAGAAGGTATATTGTGCTGTTTTTAGGTGAGCCAAATGTCAATTAGATCAAGTTAGTTGAGGGACCAGCAGTTAGCGTAATGGCTATGTCGCTGGACTCCCACGTAGTCGACCGCGGTTCAAGTCCCGGACCCGGCGGCTTAAACTCACGCCGGGTGCGTGTGCGTGCGTGCCCAAGATCCCGAGAGGAGAATGGAGGAGAAGGGATTGCAGCGTGGCCATCCCCCCTGGGGGGTGATTTCCTGCTTTCTATCTCTCTGTCTCTCTCTGTCTGTCTGGCGAGCGCACGCGCGCCCTATAGCAAAAAAAAAAAAAAAAAAAAAAAACCTCTCCAAAAAAAAAAAAGAAAAAAAAAAAAGATCAAGTTAGTTGACAGAATTGTTCAAGTAATTTATAGCCTCACTGATGTTCTGTCTACTTTTATTTTAACCCTTTGCTGAAAGAGAATAGAAATCACTAGCTAAAATTGTTGATTTGCTTATTTCTCCTACCGGATCTATCACTTTTGTCTCAAGGATTTTGAAGCTTTGTTAGTTATATACACATTTAGTATTGCTATGTCCTCTTAGGAAGCTGACCTCTTCATTATTTTGTAATATTGTTATTTTTATCCCTAATAATATTCTTGTTTTGAAGCATACTTTATCTAAATTAATATAGGTACTCTAATTTTTTCTTCATCAGTGTTTGCATGGCATACTTCTCCATCTTTCTCATTTTAACCTCTTTATGGCTTTATGTTTAAAGTGGGTTTTCTATAGAAAGCCCACAGCTGGGTCATGCTTTTTTCTCCCCTTTACTCCTAAACAATTCAATGTGTATTTTTTGGAACAGGCATTCTCTACATAACTACAGTGCAGTGATCACTCTCTGAGAATTTAACATGAACAGAACACTATTTTCCAACACTATCTTTATTCAAGTAGAGCTAGATATACTAATAGTATTATTTTAAAACAAAAAGATATTATTTTTAGATTCAGGATCACACAATGCATTCAGTTGTCAGTTATTAGTTTTAATATTTTAAAAATTTAGAATAACAACTCAGGATTAACATTGCTTTTTTATATTTTTCAGGTGGCTTCTCCAGTTTTATTTCATCTTTAGTAATTGATAAATAAGAGCAATATGCATTTCAAGTGTACAAATTAATTTTTTAGTAATTTAAAAATAGCATTTATTAAATAAATCTTCCCTTTTCCCCTGTATTGAAAAGTCAATAAATCATGTTAATAATATCTTACCATAACATTTTTTTTAGAGAAGAATGATTTTACTTTAACTTTATTTATTATTATTTTCCAGTTTGTCCAGAGAGAGACAGACACAGAGAAAGAGAAAGGCAAAGTGAGAAAAAAGTCACCAGGTCTAAGAATTGAACCATGGTTGGCCATGTGGGAGTCCAACATCTTTAAGCACCACACCACCTGCCGGCCCCACCATATCATTACTTCTAATTAACATTGTTTTGGAATTCTTTTTATTAAATTTTTATTATTATAATTTCCAGTTTACATATGTTTGCTGTATATATTTGTGGGCATGGTATGATTTTTAAAAGCATGCATATAGTGTGTACTAATCAAATCGAGGAAAAACATACATTCAACTTTATCATCATTGAGTATTACATTAGGTCATGCACATTTAATAAGAGTTCTACTAGATTTTTGGAACCAGCAGTTAGCGTAATGGCTATGTCTCTGGACTCCCACGTAGTCGACCCCGATTCGCGTCCTGGACCTGGTGGCTTAAAACTCACGCCAGGTGCGTGTGCATGCGTGCCCAAGATCCCGAGAGGAGAATGGAGGAGAAGGGATTGCAATGTGGCCATCCTCCCTGGGGGGTGATTTCTCACTTTCTGTCTCTTTGTCTCTGTCTCTCAGGAGAGCGCATGTGCCGTATAGCAAAAACCTCTAAAAAAAATTAATAAAAGAGTTCTACTACATTTTTTATAATGTTCATAGTAGCAAACTTTCACTTTTTTGGTTGATTTATTCCTAGATTTACTTCCTTCCTTCCTTATTTAATTATGTTGAGAATTGAGAATATAACTGATTCTCTTCATTTCTGTTTTAGTTAATTTATGGTTGGTTTAAAAAAAATGGTACAGCTTTTTGTGTGTTGATTTTGTATCCTGTGACTTTGTTGAATTTGTTTATCATATAGAACAGGTTTTCTTTTTTTTATGAATTCTTTAGAGTTTTCTATGTATATAATCATGTCATCCACACTATGAACAATTTACCATCTTCCTTTCCAATCTGAATGCCTCTTACTTCTTTCTCTTGTCTACAATGGCAAGCACTTTTAGTACAATGTTAAATAAGAGTGAAGAAAGGGGGCATTTTTCTCTTTTAGATTTGACAACAAAAGCTTTCAACTTTTCAGGACCAGTAGGTGCTGTGGTGGTTGAGGCTCTGATTCCCACATGGCGGAATACAGTTCAGGTCCTGGATCTGGTGGCTTGAAAATCACATCAAGCATGTATGCATGCATGCCCAAAATCCTGATAGGAGAATGGAGGAGAAGGAAGCGTGACACAGCCATCCCCCATAGGGGTGATTTTCTTCACTAGCTAAGAAATGAAACCAAGACCTTTAAATCCTCTGAGACCATCTGCCTTATCTCCTATTTTCTTTTCTCCCTCTTTATTTACGTTAGAAATTAAAAATACGTTATCTGCCTTACTTATATATCATGTAAAATCTGCTTTAAAATAGCACTGCTCTATATAAAGTTACAGGGAGTTTTTTATTCACCTGACATGCAAAGATAATGCTTAAACACGTAAGTGCTTACATGTATATAGGTACGCTTTGAATTTTAGAAAACTTTAAAACTTTGGGTTTTTATTTCTGATTCTGACTTAAAAATAAGGAAAATCAGGGACACAAAACCATAACAGAATGACTGTTGTATTTCGGTTAAAATAGAGCCTTTTTTCTTCTTATCACCCAACACCTCCATTGATAGTCAGGAGAAAACCCAATTAGTTATTAATTGATATGCATTAAAATTCATTAACTCTCCATGTGAGGCCTGGGCTATAATTAACTGTCTTTCTTACCTTTTGTTTTGAAATCTCTAGGTAAAAGATCCCATTGCTAATAAGAAGGAGAGAAACTGTTTTGCTGTCCGTAGTTAGAAGCAGGGCCTCCAGACAGCTGGGGGACTGTTAGCCAAAAATATCTGATCATAGCCATGAAGCATTGTCAAATCCCCCAAAATTTTTTTCCTAGATTGAATTTATCTTAGACATATTTGAAAAGGGAAAAATAAGACTAGTTTTTATTACCATGTTCTTCTTATTAAGATATTTGCACATTTAATTATATTAGGCCATCAGAAAAGTCACATATATTTATTTGTTTTTCTATGCATAAATGTGTTGTGACCTGCCTGACTGAATTTGTATATATCTTCAACCAAATCAAAATTTCTATTTAAACTTAATATCCAAACAATATTTCTTAAATATATTCTTTCGGATAAATAGCTTTAAAAATAGATCAATTTCAAACTGAATGTATTAAAATCTCTACATATGTTCTTAAAGGACAACTTACAAATGAGTACCAGACCAAAAAAATTTACTTTGGAATCAACCAAAATAAAGAATTTTCCTAAATAGCTTGCGTCTAGTTTCCAAGCATGATATCTGGACAAATTTATAGAAAATTATTTATGAATTTTGGTACCTGTCATCAACGAAACTATAAACAACTTAAAATCCTTTTGGGGGACCAAAGGGTGGTGTGGTGGTTGAGGACCTAGTGGGTTGCTTTCTCCATTTCCCTCTCTCTCTCTGTCTCTCTGTGTCTCTCTCTGGCCAAATTAAAATAAATTAATGAATAAATAAAAATTATATAAATATTTCTTTAAAAAATCCGTATGATCTGAAGTTCCTTAAAAATTGGATATTAGGAGAATTATGGATAAGCTTTCTTTATGTGAAGGTTTTTAACCTATTTTGCAGTAGAGTTCAACCATGGGTATACTCAAAAGAAAGAAAAGCATGTCAAATGAGAAATTTAAGAAAACTTAAAATTGGTCCAGCCAATGACGTGGTGAAGGCAGCTGGGCTGAGTATGTGGTTCAAGTCTCAACCTGCAGCTTGAAAAACATGCCAGGCATGTGTGCATGTATGACCAAAGTGCCAAGAGGAGAATGGAGGAGAAGGGATTGTGGTGAGGACATCCCCCCGGGGGGGTACTTCCTTACTCCTCCCACCACCTCCATCTCTCTCCAATGAGAACACAGCCCTATGGCAAAGATTTTTTTTTTTAATTAAAATTTATAAAATTTAGAGTAAAATCATTAAGAACTTTTAGTCTCTACATTTATCCACTCTTCAAATTAGATAACCAGGGTCCCATGATTTAAATGACTTTTAAAAGTCATTTAAGTCATTTCTGGTAAGTACCAGAAATTTCCTGAATTTATAACTAGTTCCCTTTAGTACATGATAAACTTAAAATTCAATTCATGCTTGAATCTAGAAAGCTATTACCAATTTTTACATTAATCTGGGTAAGCTGTATATAGCATAAACTACCAGAAGATGAAACTACATGTGATACAGCCAACATTTACTTTTACTACTATTACACTATACCCACTATTCTAAATATTTTATATCTGTTAAATAATTTAACCCTTAGATTAGGTCTATGAGATAAGACCTATTATTATCACCTCCATTAACAGATATAAATATCGGACTTCAGAGAGATTAAGTAACTTACCCAAAGTCCCACAGCTAGAAAGTGAAGATCTAGCCTTTTCTTTTCTTTTGGAGAGGTTTTTTTGCTATAGGGCGCATGCGCTCGCCAGACAGGCAGAAAGAGACAGAGAGACAGAAAGCGGGAAATAGCCCCCCAGGAGGGATGGCCATGCCGCAATCCCTTCTTCTCTGTTCTCCTCTCGGGATCTTGGGTATGCAGGCACACGCACCCAGTGGGAGTTTTAAGCCACCGGATCCAGGACGCGAACCGTGGTCGACTACGTGGGAGTCCAGGGACATAGCCATTACGCTAACTACTGGTCCCTGAAGATCTAGTCTTAAAACACCTATATCAATTTCTGCATATCATTTTTTTTTTTTTTTTTTTTTTTTTTTTAGAGAGATTTTCTGGTAGGATGCATATGCTTACCAGAGAGAGAGAGACAGAAAGTGAGAAATTGCCCCTCTGGGGCTGCAATACCTTCTCCTCCATAGTCCTCCCCGGATTTTAGGTATGTATGCACACGTGATCAGCCTGAGTTTTAAGCTGCAAGTTCTGAGACTCAAACCATGTTCGGCTGCATGGCAGTCCGATGATGTAACCATTATGCCTTTTTCTGGTCCTAAAGTTAACACAGAATAATGGTCTAACATGGCTAAGTGATAGACTTGACTCTAATTTCACAATATCAACATTATTAGAAAAATTTCCTAAACTTTGGGATTATTTTCCAAATAATTGCCTGTTGAATTACACATTGGGCAATTTTCTGTTAGGTCTTGCTGGTTCGAAGTCTCACTAATGTTGAAGAACAGAACTCTGTTTCATTACTTAGATATTTAAAGTGTTGTGGGCTGGCCCCATAAGCACATCAGTTAAACGCTGTATAAAAACCCAGCTCTCACGTGGCTGACTGCAGTTCAAATCTCAGCCCCAATAACCTGAGAAATATACTAGGCATGTGTATGCCCCAAATCCTGGTGGATGGAAAAAGGGAGAAAAAGGATTGCAGCATGACCGTGGCTTGTGAGGGGTGCTTTTCTTTCTCTTTTTTTCTTTTTCTTTCTCTCTTTTTTTCCTCTCTCTTTCTTTCCTTCTTTCTTTTCCTTGAATTTTTTTTTTAATGTAGGCAAATTATTTAATGCACAATATCTTGATTCTCCTTGGTCTCTTTACTGTCTCCTCCTCTTATGATCAACCTCTCAAATGCTGATTTCCCCTCTCTGGGTCCTAGGCCGCTCTTTGTCTGCATTCTTTCACAGGTGTTTTTATTTGGTCATTGGACTTTCAATTCATGAATATGCCCTTCACCACTAAATTTCTGGTCCCTAGCATGGGCCAGTTAGTTACAAATTCAACATATTTAAACATTTGTTGATTTGTCTTTTAATATATCTGCTTGAATTTAATATAACCGACGTATAACTCTGTAATCCCTTTTCCCCTCAAATGCAAAAGTAAACTTACCCATCCTTAGCTTAGTGCTTTCTTTATGAGTACCACCCTTATCCACCAGTTCTTTATCCCCAGATTCGAAGTTACTTTTAGCCTTTTAATTCCCTCACCTCCACATTTAGATCTGTAGTACATCCTCTCAACCATCTGTCATACCCATCCTCTTCACTTCTCCATTGCAATCTTTCTCTCTTGCTCTCTTTTTTCTTCTATAGGGCGTGTGTGTTCACCAGAAAGATAGAGACAGGGAGACAGAAAGCGAGAAATCACCCCCCAAGGGGGATGGCCACACCATAGCCTGCCAAGATGACCCACGGGGAAGGTTATGAGTTCATGTTCAGAGACCTCCCTGAGCATACCAGTGCATGCATGCCCATGATCCAGAGCCGGCCAAGGCTGAGGGTAGACTATGGCCTCAAGGCCTGTTGGGGGGTTCTGTCTCTCTGAATATCTCTCTCTCTCTCAGAGTCTCTTTCACCCAATAAATAAATAAATAAATGTTTATAAATGGAGAAACCTTGTTCTGAAGAGAACACGAGGCTATGGCTGGTCAGCCATTTAATAAAGATTTTACAGAATTATATGACACTGACATGGCCAGTGTGAACTAAAGTGAATGAGGTGAAACGAATAAATGTCAAACTTCCTATATTTGATTGGATAGGAAAATAGAAATATTTGGCTGTAAGTGTCACTATTTTTCAGGATGGAAAAAAATGACCTGAAAGTGATTCTGAGATCATCAGGACCACTCAGCTTGGTTTCAATAGGCTGAACAGGCTCTGCTCAAGACTTGGAAGTAGGATAACCCTGCAGAGCCTTAGGCAGTGAGCCTCCTAGCCCCACCCCTGCCATCTGAACCACTAGGTGATGCTGCTACCACAGTGCGTCTGCTGGATGAGACATGTAGCCAAAGAACATTATTTCTGAATTTTAAGATAAAGTGGTGGGCTGGCAAGTAGTGCGATGGTTAAGGCGCTAGACTCCCACATGGCCAACTGCAGTTCAAGTCTCAGACCTGATGGCTTGCTTTCTCATTTTTCCCTCTCTCTTTCTCTGGTCAAATAAAAAAAAATAATGATGATGATGATGATGATGATGAATGAAATTAAATGAAATAGTTCTTTTAAAAACATATTTATTAATTTAATTTATTATTATTATTTTTTACATTTGACCAGAGAGAGAAAGAGAGGGAAATTGAGAAAACAAGCCACCAGCTCTGGGATTCAAACTGTGGTCAGCTATGTGGGAGTCCAGCACCTTAACCACTGTACCATCCATCAGCCCTAATAAAATAATTCTTAAAAAAAAAAAAGATCAGGTAGAATTTGCCTCCTTACATTTTAAACATGCTTGAGACCATCACCTCTATTTTTCTTCTAATTTCTCCCTTTTAGAATGAGAATATCTATCCTATGTCTGTCCTTTCTTGTATTTTGAACACAGATAGCTTGTCTGGTGTCATAGATTCACGTCTAAAGGGGAACTTAATTCAGGACAAATTAAGCCTTGAGTCTCACTCATATCTGATTTAGATGATATTTAGATGAGACTAGTGTGTTGTAAAACACAGGACAATTTTTATTATTTTGTTAATTAGATGTTCTCCAATTTTATAGTTATCCTTAAGATTTGGTAATAAACATCTAATACATATATTTTTAAACTTCAAAGAAAATTGTCTGATTTCACCAAAAGTTATATTAATTAGTAGAAACAAAATTCTTACTTTACATGTCAAAATACTGGAATTTCAAATCCAAGGACCTTGAGTGTGATCTAGCATATTCCCTGCTGCCGCCATTTTGCAGATGAGGAGACCGAAGTTCAGAGAGGTCAAATGACCCCCTCCTGTTACTTGGATCGTTCTTGGCAGAAATGGGAATAGAAATCAAGTCTCATGACAGTTCTTCCAGGATGTATTTTCACTGCATCACACTGGTGCTTCTTAAAAATTAGTGACTGGAAAGTTGAAAATGGTCATTAGCAACGGGATAAAGCCCAAGCAGATGCTCTGGTGAGGTAAATCTTATGGCACGGAGCAGAGGCACAATTAACAAATACTGCTGGATTTGCCATGAAGGAAGTGTTTTATGACTCATAACAAAACCCCATGAAGGAGGATTTTGGCAGTATCAGGTCAACTTCCAGCAGCCCTTGCTGAGACTCGGCCTGCTTAATGGACTGCGCTACCCTAGGTCCTCCTGGGGCTCATTAGACAATGACTCTGGTCTTTAGACCTTGAGATTTGGAACTGAAGCTGCTTGTTCTGTACGAGGCAGACTAGCAGTGACTGTTAATATTAAAAAGCAATAGATCATTGGGATTTAAATTAGGGAAAGCAATTCACATTGGCTTTTAAGGACCTAGCGATAGCATGCAAGCCATCGGATAAAGTTATGGTGTCCACTACATTTTAATCACAGAGACATGAGTAAACGAAGCCATGTGTGAGCTATATCTTCTCATGGTTATGCCCCTTGATGATTGGTTGTACCAAGAAATTATTATATTCTACCTATTGGCCAAAAGATAAGGGTTGCACTGAAATAAAATATGAGAATGGGAGAGTTCTTTGTTTCTCTGAGTGATGCCAATAATGAAGAAACGACACCAAAATGTTACTCGCAATTTACAGGGCAGGATAAACCCCACATAATTAACTTAGACATCCCTCTTAATGATTGCTACCAATTTGAAATCCAGACAACTGTGTCTTAAATTCATGGCTTTCTTCTCAAGACTTTTAAGACTTGTGGAAAATTTTTAAAATGGGAAAACATCTTCTTTAAAAACATATGAATACATAAACCAACAGAGGCATGTTTCACCAACCTCATAGAAACTAGTGGTAATACAATATTCTGGTTCTGAGAAGGAGAACGTATAACTTGGAGTTTGCTGACTGTGAGGGATGGCCCTTGCATGTATCTAGCAGAAAGTAGTTTTGCTAAATTTATTGTCAATGATACTTTAGAAAATGGGTTTGTATGTTTGATTTTCTTTTGTTCCTCAAAGGATTTCTCTTTACAGAGGCTGCCTTTGCCAGTTACAAAACATTGCAGGCTCAGCCACGGTGGTGCATGTTACTAAAATGCAGTGCTGCGAAGGTTGGGAGTACATAGGAGGTGCAGGTTCAATTCCTGGTTCAACCTAAAGGCTGAGCGTGGTGGCATAGGCTTTTAATCCGAGCAACTCAGACCCATGTTAAAGGAAAAAATAATGTAAGAGTAATGCTAATTTAAATAAGGGTTAATTTCTTAAAAAGGCCTTTGGGGAACTTGGGTTGTTCAGTTTTCACTTTTAAACTGAAGATGAGATGAGGTGTAAATGAGAAGGTGGGAGGGCTGATCCCCACTAAGCTTGTGGTGAGAGGACCAGAATGTGACCCCCAATCTGCTGATGACTTATACTCTTTGCTTATGCAAATCTCTCGATGGACAGCTGACTGACTCAAGGTTTGGCGCCTATATTAAATGCTAACTTTTATCCTGTTGGGAGACTTTCACATTGGACTGGGATCAATACTTTGCTCTGCCAAGAATAATCACTACAGACAGTCCATGTTTCATACAGACCCTGAAAGTCATCTAAAATATTAACCCTGCAATCTCTCTCCACTCAAGATTGGTTTTGAAATCTCCTGCTATTTTCTAGTAAGTGGTAGATCCTATTTTAGCAAAATTGAAGGAAAGGAAAAAGTACTATTGTGAGAGAAACTTAGAAAATATAGAACTGGGTAAAATTACATGTGCATGATTTTAATTTCTTTCTGATTTTCTTAGTCATGAGCTTTCTAGCATTGCTTGTAATGTCTTCCTCTTCCATTCAGCAGGTAAGTGCAAACTGGGTTAGATGGTAATTAGACAATGATGAAGGCCACAGTTTCTAATAAGTTCTTGGAAAATACATCCATCTATTTTTTTTAAATTGCTTTTTCACACACTCCATCCTTTCTAAATCTGGAAGTTGGAGGACAGGGGAGAAATTATATGGAATCAGTGGCCGGAGGGAAAGAACTGAACGTGAGGAGCCTGAGTTTGTCCATGGCCAGGGAGCTCTGAAACAATGACTTGTCTCATGCTTTGTTGCTCTATTCATTCTCTATTCCCCAGTTAGTTTTGTTGTCCGTAAAAATGATGACAAATTCGGGACCAGCAGTTAGCGTAATGGCTATGTCACTGGACTCCCACGTAGTCGACTGAGGTTCGCGTCCCGGACCCGGTGGCTTAAAACTCACGCTGGGTGCGTGTGCGTGTGTGCCCAAGAGCCCGAGAGGAGAATGGAGGAGAAGGGATTGCGGCGTGGCCATCCCCCCTGGGGGGGGGGTGATTTCTCACTTTCTGTCTCTCTGTCTCTCTCTGTCTGTCTGGCGAGCGCACGCGCCCTATAGCAAAAAAAAAAAAAAAAAAAAAAAAAAAAAAAAAAAAAAAAAAAAAAACTCTCAAAAAAGAAAAAATGATGACAAATTGGGCCAGCAGGTGGCATGATGGTTAAGGAGATGAATCCAACATAGCTAATTTTGGTTCAAGTCCTGGACTTGGAGGCATGAAAAACATGCCGGGAGCATGTACATGCATGCCCAAAATCCCAAGAGGAAAATGGAGAAGGGATTATGGTGTGACCATCCCCTGAGAGGGTGGGGAGAGTGATTTCTCACTTTTCCTCTGTCTTTCTCTGTCTCCAGAGAGTTTATATGTCCTACAGCAAAAATCTAAATAAAGAAAAAAATTGTGACAAATGATTGGCTCATGGTGATTGCTCTTCACTTCCTTTGAAACATGCTTTATTAAGGACGACGTCCAAACTGGTAAATTTTATTCCTTTAGCAATAACCCCAGAAAGTTACTCCATTTGAAGGATATCATGGTTACAATAAGTAGGAAGGAAAAGGAGGAAGAAAAAATGTGCAATGTATTTACTCCATGGTTCTTGGAGAAATGAGACTGCTGCCAACGCATGTCACTCTGACAAATTCCTAAGCAGATTTTAGAGCTTCTTAGATTTGTTGAAAGGGCTGCATTAGTAAGCAGCTGTGATGATCGCCAGAAAGCAGCTGAATGATTCTCTGCTTCAATTGGGCATCAGCCCAGTTAACAAAAGGTGAGTGGAAAAACAGATACTGTTTTATTCCTACCCCAGTACTTCTTTAGGGGCTACTGAGGCACCCTATGAAGACAGAGAAGGTCGATCGGGAATTGTACTCTTGTCAGTACTATCAGTTAATGATGAGCAGTCAAATGACAGTCTTCTTCTGTTAAAAGAAAAAGAAAAGGCAAACAGAATGTGTCTTTTTAGCCCAGTGAAACGATATCATTGCCCAGCATTTAAAAGACAACCATAAGTCAAAAATATTGGTTATTCCAAATGCAAGCATTCAAAGGCGGCATAGTATTGCCTTGGAAGCAGAAAAGTTTTCTTCTTTTCTGAAATCAGTGACCCCCGGACTCTGTCATTAGTAACAATAATTAAAAGGTGCTCTAAGAGGGAATGGATGGATGATTGCCACTAAGAGGCACATTCTCATTAATTTATTACTGATTTTTAACTTTGCTTCATTAGGACAAGTCTGTTGAAGGCCATTTAGGACTCAGGGGATATGCCTGCACTTTACATTGCCTCCATATTGGTTTCAGGAGGGAGGATCATTTAAGTTTGTTGTTCTCCATGGACCTATACTTGCAGAGAGGTGGAGGAAAATCTACTGCCTTATAAATCTCCCAATCAGGGACGTGGTCAACTTCTCTAGGATGTTCTTGGGCCTGACTGAATGGGCTTTTAAGAGTCAGTACTGGAAAACAACCATCAGATAAAAAAAATTGTGAAGCAGTTTGCATATTATTTTATGCTTCTGCCTCAGTGAGAAGTATGAAGAAGGCTTGATCCTGTCCCAGATATGTTAGAACCTGGTCTCTGGGATTCTAAAAACACCTAAGGTATAAATTCCCTTACTCTTCTTACTCTTGCTGTGTTTCCAGGTGTCACACACTTCATGAAGATCATCTTACGGGGAAGAGAGGGCTCTCTAAGATACATGACCCGGGAGCTATGGAGCAGGTACCACCAGAGCCAATTGTTCAGGGTTCATCCCAGAGATGTTCTCTGGCTGAGCTCACTCAATTGGAGAATTTCTTTCTTTTAAAAATACTCGCAGTAAGATAAATTATTCCTATGATCTCTCTGCCCAAGGGCTAAACATACAGATCTGTGTCTCTTGGTTTCCCTGTGGATATCTCTTGTGATGGGGCTATAAAGACAAACTGATTTGTCCCAGAGTTGAGCCACCACCAAGGAGAATGGAATTAGGCATTTGTTGACTGTCTAGGGCATAATTTACTAGAGCTGTCTTTATCTTCTATAGAAAAGCGAATGCCATACCAAATGCCCTTGAACTTTATTTGAAGAGATCAACTACTTAGTACTCTCTGGGGTGAAATTTTCCCCATCGTTCCCATTGCTTTCATCTCTACAAAGCCTAACACAAAACTTGGTATAAAGCAGACCCTGAGTAAATGAATAATTGAATAAGATGTTAGTTTATGTCATGAATACAAGGGCCTTTCCTATTCTTTTCCTCCACAGTGTAGATATAGAGAATGTTATCTAAGAGCATCTGGAGTAAATTCTTGAATAAAAACTGGAAATGATATGTGCTTTAGCTATATCACTAGAGGAAAGTATTATTTTCTTTAATTTGGCAGAAGGCTTGAAAATCTGGATTATGCTTTTAGGAATTTTTTAACAAACCTATTAAAGACGAGAGAACCCCCAAATTGCCCTGGTAAAAATAAATTCACAAAATGAATTCATTATCCAACACTTACAGAGCACTGTTTACCAATAATTAACAAATCCAACTGATATTAAGAACTTAGCCCCCTTTAATGGAGCAGACCACAGGGAGATATCAAAGAAGTGCTAACAGCTGGCTTGTTAATGTTCTCAGTCTTTTTTCTCTTACAAGAAAAAACAAGAAAGCACAAAACAACTACACAGTTGTTCTGTTTACGATAAACCATAGGAAACTAAAGTATTGACTGGATTGGTGTCAAAACCATACCTCAGATTGTAAAGTCTAATATTAAATAACAGATATATAAAATGTTACCAGCTTAAGAAGTGCTAGTACCTAAGGAACCGATTTAACTCTTTAGTAAATACTTTTTCTAGGAGATAGATCCTAATTTGAGGAGAAGCATTTATCTCGTTAACTCTCTATTACACATCTGTTTCAAGTCAAGCCCATATAGATGGCCCTTCAAATACAAAAAGGCCATAGAGAATGCCAAATTTCACCTTGCTCTGATGCTGTAATTTTTATATCTGAGTTTATCTTTAACCACTGTGAATGAATCTGAACAAGTGAAAATGAAGGCTAAATACAGAGGTAATCCTTTTAAGAAGAAAGAATGATCTAATTTTTCAAATTCCCAATGACCTTCCTCAACCCCTCCAGGCTATTCAAATCAGTTGTCTTCTGAAAAGTCACTTGATTAAAGACTTTCCTGACTCAGATACGGAAAGCTGCCTGGCCACATACATTGAATATTGCCTGGATCATAACACTCATCATATGTACATTTCTGGGGTGCTAAGACAACATTTATCTTTGGCACAGTTCCATTCTTGTCAGTTCTCTGTGGAGTGCCTGGCACTTGGTAGATGTTTAATCAGTTTGTTAAGTAATGAATAAATGAATGAATGGAAGTTTGAATGGTAAAGATAAATTCTTCCAGCATCACCCTAAACTAAGTTGAGCTTTTAGATGACATTTTATGTGTATTAACTGGGAAGAAAGGTTTAGAAGCACTTGAATTTTTCTTTCTTCTTCTTCTTCTTCTTTTTATTTATTTTTTTAAATTTTGTCAGAGAGTACATGTGCTTGCCAGAGAGACAGACATGAGGTATGGTCACGCACCAATTTCTTCATTTCTCCAGCCTGTCAGGATTTGGGGCACACATGTAATCATGCCTAGTGTGTTAAGTTGCTCAAGATTAAGATTCTTAAGTTGCTCAAGAGTTCTTTGTGGAAGCTATCTTTCTAAGTCTTTGTGTTCTCTAGTTCTGACATGCTACTTGGATCTCCTGAAATTTGAGACTCAGATTTAGACCCAAAGAGAAATCAAACTAATTATTATTAATCTGGACCTCATCCTTTGGGTGACCACATTCCAGATGCTTGTAGTAATACTTTTCCTAATCAGATTAGACTACCTCCCCTCATCCAACAAATTACATTGGGACTCAAGACCTTGGCTAAAAGAATCTATTGTATATATTTGCACATGTGAGGTGATTATAGTCCAGCAAATAAAATTTTAGCCGAAGATTGGTAAACTCCAAATTATATTAAATAGAGAAGTACTATGATTTATTGCCTTACTCTTTGTGTAGTAATCAAACTGTATCAGTTTAAGTATGTCTGAAACAAGTATATAAAAATCAAACTTAATATTCATATGCCTTCATGAATATTAAATACTAAATGGCTTAGACAGTAAAATAATACAAGGAAGGGAAAAAAGGATTTAAAAGCTTTAAAATGCCATTAACCTTTACTTCAATTTCAGTGTTTGGAGTCAGAGGGGACTTTTGATGTAATGTCCAGCTTCTAGCTGTTCTTGATTTTGAATGGTGATAGAATAATGAGTGAAGAAGCCGCTATAAAGCATCTTATTAGTCTTGTTTCAAAGTAAGGATGTATTTATATTTAATTTCACCATATTGAACTTTTACATGTTTTAGAATTTTAAATTTGCTCCTTCTAGAATTTTAATTCCAAAAAAAATTTTGTAAATACTTGTATTTATGTGATGTATATGTCATTATTTCTTTTGTTGCATCTTTCTTAATGTTTGCTTTTAAAAATATGTGCATATCACTCAAGAACTTGTGTGTGATAATTGTTATTTTTATGTATTTATTATAAAATTGACAGATACAACTAAACTGTATGTACTATCATATATAACATGATGTTTTGACATCTATATATATTTTTTGAATGACTAAACCTCACATAGTTATCATTTTTGTGGTAAGAACACTTAACACCTACTCTCTTCTTCACCTTTTTCAAGAGTGCAATATATTAACAGCTACAATGATCATATTGTGAAACAGACCACTTGAACTTATTATTATCTGACTGAAATTTTATATCCTTTGGTGAAACAAAAGGGAAGGGCCCTCTTGCCTTCCACTGCCAATAGCCCCAGCTTCTGATAACCACCATTCTACTTTGTAGTTCTTGAGATCTGTTCTAGATTTTACATATGAGTGAAATCATATGATAGTTGTCTTTCTGTGTCTGACTTGTTTTACTTAACATAATTTTCTTCAGTTTCATCCATGTCACCACAAATGTCAGTATTTCCTTCTTTTTATGTCTGGATAGTACTTCATTGTGTATCTATAACACTTTTTTTTTTTTAGGCCCTCTGTTGATGGACACTTAGATGGATTCCATATCTTGACTATTGTGAATACTGCTGCAATAAACATGACAGTGCAGGTGACTTTATTTTCTTTGGATATTTATCCTTTCCTTTTGTCTATGTGTCTGTTTTATGCCAGTACCATGTGGCTTTGGTTGCTACAGCTTTATAGTATATTTTGAAGTCAGATAGTTTGATACCTCCAGCTTTGTTCATTTTGCTCAAGATTGCTTTGACTATATGGGGTCTTTTGTGGTTCTATATAAATTTTAGGATTTATTTTTCTATTTTTATAAAAATGTCATTGATATTTTAGTAGTAGTTACATTGAGTTTATAGATCACTTTGAGTAATCTGGATTTGTTAACAATATTAATTCTTCCCTTTGATGAATATAGCATATCTTTCTATTTATTCATGTCTTCTTCCATTTCTTTCTTCCATGTTTTATAGTTGTTTACAGTTAAATTTATTTTGTTTAAAAGTTTTATTGTTATTATTTTTATTTGCTTTTGCTATAGGGCATGTGTGCTCACCAGAGAGAGTGCGCAAGTGAGAAAGCACCCCTCTAGGATGAATGTCCACACTGTAATCTCTCCCCCTCTATTCTCCTGTCTTGACTTTGGGTAAACATACACACACATGCCCAGCATATCTTTAAAGCTGCTGGATCCAGGACTCAAACTGCATCGTCAGCTATATAGGATCCAGCAGCTTTTACCTTCATACCACCTGCTGGCCCTAAATTTATTTCTAAGTATTTTAATTTTTTTGTAGTTATTGCAAATACAACTATTTTCTTGATTTCTTTTTCAGGTAGTTATCTGTTGGTGTATAGGAATGCTACTGGGCTGGACTTATAACATAATGGTTAAGCACAATGCATAGGGAGCCATATCTCACATAGCTTACTGCAGTTCAAATTCCAGCCTCAGTGGCTTGAAAAATATGCCAGGCATGTGTGCATGCATGCTCCACATCCTGATGGCATGAAGAAGAAATGAAGGAAAAATGATTGTGGTGTGACCATATTCTACTAATGAGGTTTCTCTTGTTCTTGCTCTGGCAAGAGCTTGTGCCCTCTGGCAATAAAAAAAATACATTAAAAATTAAACAACCGAATTTATACTTTTTTGTATGTTTACTGTGTGTCATGCAATCTTACAAAAATGTTGATTAGTTCTAATAGATTTCTGGTAGGTTCTTTAGGGTTTTTAATACATAAGATCATGTTTTCTGCAGAGACAATTTAATGTCTTCCTTTCCAATCTGAATATCTTTTATATTTTTCTCTTGCCTAATTAATCTTGCTAAAACTTCCATTTGTTGAATAGAAGTGGCAAAAGTGGGTTTCCCTGTCTTGAGGATTTTTATCATGAAAAAGGTGTTGACTTTTGTCCAATGTATTTTCGGTATATATTCAAATGAGCATATGGGTTTTCTCCTTCATTCTGTAAATGTGATGCATTGTATTTATTGATTTGATGTGTTGATTTGGTATTCTTGTATCCTGGGATGAATCTCACTTGATCATGGTGAATGATCTTTTTAATGTACTTTAATTTGGTTTCCTAGTATTTTGTTGAGGATTTTTGCAGCTCTATTCATCAGGGATTTTAGCATGTAGTTTCTTTTTTTGCTTCCTTCCTGTCTTCCTTTCTTCTTTCCTTTTTTCTTTTCTTTTCTCTTTCTTTCTTTCTTCTCTTTTCTGTAGTGTCTTTGTCTGACTTTGGTATCAGGGAAGTGCTGTCCTTCAAAAATGAGTTTGGAAGTATTGTCCCCTCTTTATTTTTTGGCAAGACTTTGAGAAAACTTGGTATTAGCATTATTTAAATGTTTGTTAGAGTTCAGCAGTGAAGCAATAAAGTCCTGGACTTTTCTTTGATGGGAGATATTTTGTTATCTTAGTCTTGCTCATTTTTGGTCTGTTCAGATTTTCTATTTCTTCATAATTCAGTATTGTAGGTTATATGTGTCCAGGAATTTATCTAGACCTGTGGTATTTCTTGTCTCCTTTCTCTCTTTTTCTTAGTCTAGCTAAAAGGTTGCTGATTTTTGTTTATCTTTTCAAAAAGTCAATCCTCAGTTTTATTACACTTTTGTATTGTTTGACTAGTCTCTCTTTTATTTATTTATATTCTGATCTTTATTATTTTATTCCCTCTTCTAACTTGGGCTTATTCTTGTTTTGATAGTTTTTCTAAATACACTGTTAGGTTATTCATGTCAGATTTTTCTTTCTTTCTTTTTTTATATAAATATTTACTGCTATAAACTTTTTTCTTGCAACTATTTTTGCTGTATATCATAGGTTTTGGTATATTGTGTTACAACTTTTACTTTCTAAAGAAATTTTTAAATTTCCCTTTTAATTTTCTTTATTAACCCACAGTTGTTCTGAAGACTGTCCATGTATTTATAAGTTTTACAAAATTTCTCCTGTTACTGATTTCTAGTTTTATACCATTATGATTAGAAAAGATACTTTATATGATTTCTATCTTCTTAAATTTGTTAAGACTTATTTAATCAAATTCAGGAAGGATGGAGGAAACAGGTGTTTGCATTATAGTGGTTGATGGGTTTTAAATTGAGTATATTAGAATGAAAAGAGGATGAAGCTATTGGAAATGTTTATAAGTATTGATAAAAGGATGCAATGTGTGGGTGATGAGAAAAGGAAAAAAAAATTAGGAACAGATGAATTAGGAAGGGGTCTAATGTAGCAGGAGTAATGGAGTAAAAACTGAATGGATAAGAGTATTTCAAAGTGGTCTAATGAAGTGAAGTTTTTAGGGGTGGAGTCATTTCCAATGATGATGAAAGTGGAATCATGAGACTGTCCTATGGAAATAAAAATGTGAACACAGAACATTGAATCTACTTCGAGAGATTATTGACCAAGATGGTAGTAAAATTTTGTGCTTAAGGAAACCTTTGACCTAGATGTTACAAGTATCAGTGAGTTGGTCAAGGGTCCTTGATTACAAGTAAAACTTTAAGGGGTAGAAGACAATAGCCAAACAGCAGAGCTCAAAGAGGAGAGACTCACTCTGGGGCGGTCAGAGCAATGGACTTATGAACTGAAAGCCACCCACAAATCTTTCTACAGTGATAGTGTATTTGTGTCACAGAGAAAATGTAGGCTCCCCTAAAAAAAAAAAATAGAGGTTTCTTAGGAGTGGGCCAAGATTCCATTATGGAAAGGATGTGAAAGGGGTTTTCTCCACTTGGGTTTCACCCCTCCTTCTTACTGTTCCTGTGAGTCTCCACCACTCATATCCCTAGGTCCATGTCATCCTCTACAGCCCTACAGTGAAAGTCTAGCAACTTTACCTTCAAATTTATTAATAATAATACATGATGGCTAGTTAAATTTGAATTTCAGAAATATGACTAATTTTTTTTTAGTAAAACTTTATTTCAGGCAATATTTGAAAAATACTCACATTAAAAAGGAACTCATTGTTTGCCTGAAGTTCAAAATTAGTTGGGTATCATATTTTATCTGGCAACCTTAGGGCAAAAAACTCATAAGTGTAATTTATGTTCCAGAGCTCCTGTGTAACATCAAGTGACTAATTTTGGTCTTGAAAGTGGACCCTTGTTTGCCTCTTCTTCTCCTGGGCCTACTCTCCCATCCCCTTAGAGTTCTGTCCTGGTAGCGCTTCTTAATGGGTCACTTGTCCACAATCCTTGTTGTAGGGTCTCTGGAATCTGAATTAAAATGGGGAGTTTATTTAGTTAGAGACCAAGTACATAATTAAAAGAATTCAAAAGGAGATTAGCAACGGGACCATGGGGGCAGGAAGAAGGCAAAGAGAGAGAACACTGTCTCCATTTTTCAAATAAGGAAAGTTTGCTTTTGGAAATGTTTAACCTAATAGGCTAATATTAGAAAGTGGCAGGGCAGAGGCTCAGATATAAATTAGTGTGGTGTCAACACCTTTTGTGTGTCTCCACACAGCACTCCTACAATAATGCAGAGTAACAACAGAAACCTAAGGATGATTGAGTGAAGGGTCATTTCAACATACCACTGAGCTCTGCCCACATGATGAACAACATATTGATGTGATAGGAAGGAACCTGGAATACAGTTTGTGTGGTGCCTCAGAGAAACAGGTCAGAGTAATGGATGGAGTCAACTGACTTCAAGGTCTGAGGACTGAAAGAAGCGTATTGGTCAAGTTCACAGAGTCCAGAACTAGGAGGTTTCCAGGTACTTTCTGGATGCTGACACCAAAACATCTCCCAGTGGTACTGGTAGGCCCCCAACGGGCTGGAAATTAGCTTTCCAAATACCCTAATACAGAACATACCCATGCTTTGAGAAGATTATTCAATATGAATCACGTATAGACTTAAACATCCTCCCTTATTATTCAAATTTCAATTGTGAAACATGTTAAGGGTTAAATAGCACAAACATTTTTAGCCGAAAATACGAGCATGTTATCTTTTAAGTAAAGAGCATTAGTTTAAAGGTGTCTTAG
This sequence comes from Tupaia tana, assembly GCA_026018925.1. Classification (NCBI taxonomy): domain Eukaryota; kingdom Metazoa; phylum Chordata; class Mammalia; order Scandentia; family Tupaiidae; genus Tupaia; species Tupaia tana. The sequence goes on from JAKSZU010000017.1 coordinate 25,216,672, forward strand.
TGATTTATGCAACATGCTCTTTGCAATTTCTATACTATAACTTATTTTTTCTTTTATTTTCGTTAACACATTCTTTATATGGAAAATGTTAGTGGTACTTACTAAATAACACTAGTTGATGTTTTTCAATTGGGAGAGATTAAAAGTTTGGCAATTTTTCTGGCTGGGGGACATAAAATATATCTTTGGCATTTGGACAGCTGTGGCTCAAAAATTTGGAGTTAAGAGGCAAGCAAAAGAGTGTTTTATTGCCAGTACCTAAAACAAATTTTATTGGAAACTTTTATGTTTGTAGGTTTGAGTAGTTTTTATAGCGAAGAGTTCTGAAAACTGCCATAAAATTTTGCCTTGGGGGTTATGATTACATTTGTATCTTTCCCAAACTTATATAAATAAAAAAGACAGTTTTTACTGTAAAAGCTTAAAAGGTTAGAGAGATATTTGGTGTGTGATGAACCTTTTATAGGTTTGATGTTATAGAAATTTATTTTTAAAATATCATAAAAATACAACTTTCAGAGGTCTTGATAAAAAAATTGTAAGAAACTTAAAGTTTTCATTCCAATGGACTCACGATAATTTAATTAATTTATTGTACTATGCAAACTATCATTAATATTAGCTGATGCTATAATCTTATACAGCTTAAATGCATAGTTTATAATGCTTCTGATGGCTAGATAGTATTAGAAAGTAGAATTTCCCTTGCTAGAGCTGCCTGAGCAAAGGCTGAAAAATCTGGACTAGGAAATTATACAGGAGATTGAAAAATCCAAGAGATCAGATGAACTTTAAGATTCCCTTTCAGGGGCCAGCAGGCGGTGTGGTGGTTAGGGTGCTGGACTCCCATATGGCTGACTACTGTTCTAGTCCCAGACCTGGTGACTTGCTTTCTCACTTTCCCTCCACCTCTCTCTGGTGAGCATGAGTACCTTATAGCAAATTTTAAAAATTTTTATTTTTTATTTTTTTTATTTTATTTATTTATTATTATTTTTTTTTTTTTTTTGGAGAGGTTTTTTTTGCTATAGGGCGCGTGCGCTCGCCAGACAGACAGAGAGAGACAGAGAGACAGAAAGCGAGAAATCACCCCCCAGGGGGGATGGTCACGCCGCAATCCCTTCTCCTCCATTCTCCTCTCGGGATCTTGGGCACGCACGCACACGCGCCCGGCGTGAGTTGTAAGCCACCGGGTCCGAGACGCGAACCGCGGTCGACTACGTGGGAGTCCAGCGACATAGCCATTACGCTAACTGCTGGTTCCCGCAAATTTTAAAAATTAATAATAATAATAATAAATAAAATTAAATAATTCTTTTTAGAAAAAATTCCCTTTCAAACAAGACAGTGTTTTTTTGTTTTTGTGTGTATGTGTGTGTGTTTTTTTACTATAGAGTGCGTGCACTTGCCAGAAAGAAAGAGACAGAGAGATGGAAAGCGAGAAATAACCCCCCAGGGGGTATGGCCACGCCGCAATCCCTTCTCCTCCATTCTCCTCTCGGGACTTGGGCACACATGCACATGCAACCAATGTGAGCTTAAGCCACCGAGTCTGGGACTTGAACCATGGTCAACTACATGGGAGTCCAGGGACATAGCCATTACGCCAACTGCTGGTTCCGACAGTGTGTTTTGTTAAGCTGTAAGCAGATTTAATATTTTAAAAATAATGCACAGGAATGTCTCCCTTTCTTCCTCTTTCTTCACATGAGAAGTTTGAAATTGTAAAAGCAGATTCTAGAGGAGGAAGAAAGAAACAAGGTAGGAAGAAAGGAATACAATATAAATAATTTATTGTATATTATCTAGAATAACTGTAAATAGGAAAGTATTTTCTCATTTTCTAAATGAGGTAACTAAGTTGATGTAGAGCTATAATTAAAACATGAGTCTTCTGGATGCCCTGATCTATACGTTTCCCCATTATACTAATATGTATAATTTTATTAAAAGTGACAAGTGAGGTGATAAAGAAGTGATACATTATGAAGCAGCTTGTCAATTTATTATGATTCACAGGATTAGGTCTTCTAAAGCAGTTGTCCAGGTCACTCAGGAAATCAATCTATTGAACACCTATTATATGTCAGACACTGTTCTAGGCACTTTAAATAAAGGAATAAACATAAGCAGAGCTCTTTCTCTACTTATTTTTGAAGCCAGCAGATGGTGTAGAGGTACATCGCTGGACTCTCACATGGCCAACCATGGAGTCCTGAACCTAGTGGCTTGGAACTCATGTCGGAGGCTTGTGAATGTGTGTCCAAGATCCTGGAGGAGAATGGAGGAGAAGGGATTGCGGCATGGCCATCCCCACTTTCCCTCTCACTGTTTCTCTCTCTCTCTAGCAAGCACACATCCCGTAAGGAGAAAGCTTGCTTTTACCTGTGTGGAAGAAGACCAACAATAAATGTAAATAAGACAGTTCCCGACCTTGATAAGTGCTTTGAGCGGTGGGGGAAAGGAGGCAATATCACAAAGAATAATATTTTGTTTTGGAGAAAAAGAATGAGGCAACTTCATGAAGTAGAAGTAGGTCAGGGAAATGTTCTTGAAAGGGTGTCATATGGGTTGAGATATGAATGTGAAGAGTCAATAGGACTCAGTGAGGTAGTTTTTTTATGGAGAGAAACCAAAAAGAGAGGAATCAAAGATGACATGAAGGTTTTAGAACCTAATTGTATGAGTTAAAAAAAAGTGACATGGACCAGTAGGTGGCGTGGTGGTTAAGGTGCTAAACTCCCACATGACTGACTACAGTTCTAGTCCCAAACCTGGTGTCTTGCTTTCTCACTTTCCCTCTCTCTCTCTCTGCCTCTCTGTCTCTCTCTGGTGAGCACATGTGCCTTGTAGCAAATTATAAAATAATGCTAAATAAAATTGAATGAATCATTCTTTTTTTTTTTTTTTTTGGAGAGGTTTTTTTTACTATAGGGCGTGTGCACTCGCCAGACAGACAGAGAGAGACAGAGAGACAGAAAGCGAGAAATCACCCCCCAGGTGGGATGGTCATGCTGCAATCCCTTCTCCTCCATTCTCCTCTCGGGATCTTGGGCACGCACGCACACGCGCCAGGTGTGAGTTTTAAGCCACCAGGTCCGGGACGCAAACCATGGTCAACTACGTGGGAGTCCAGCGACATAGCCATTATACTAACTGCTGGTTCCCGTGAATGAATCATTCTTAAAAAAACATAGTGATGCTTACTAACTTGGAGAAAGTATAAAAGAGGAGAGCCACGGACCAGCAGTTGGCATAACAGCTATGTTGCTGAACTCCCATGTAGTCGACTGCAGTTTGAGTCCCAGACCCGGTGGCTTAAAATCGCGCCAGACACGAGAGGAGAAGGGATTGCAGCGTGGCCATTCCCCCCCCCCCCCCCCCCCCCCCCCCCCCCGGGGCTAATTTTTCGCTTTCTGTCTCTCTGTCTCTCTCTGTCTTTCTGGTGAGCGCACGTGCCCTATAGCAAAAAGCTCTCAAAAAAAAAAAAAAAAAAAAAAAAAAAATGGGAGAGCCAGAATTGGCAGAAGAGATGGAATCCAACAGTTCTGGGCCAGAGCTAGGATTCAAACAAAGCTTTTTGATTTTTCAGAAAAAAAAAAAAAAAAGTAAATTCAGTTGATCTAAAAGGAAGAGGTTGAGAATGGTAATGAAGGTTGACTAGAGTTCACTGAGAGCATTCAAAACCATGCTAAAGCATGTGGGCTTGACCTTCGAGGTACTGAGGACCCCATAAGAAATTTTAAAAGAAAATACATTTTTAAATTTGTGTTTTAGAGAGTTGCCTCTACTGACAATGCAAAGACTGGAATGGAAAGGGAATGCACAAAAAGCAGAAAGAAAAATTAGAAGCTTGTGGTAAGCCAAGAAATAATAAGGAAATTACCAGGGCAATGAGGACGGCTAAGGGCCATGAGGAGTAGATTCTTCAAGTATGTGTGAAATATAAGGACAAGTACTAGTGACTGGGTGTGGCGGGGTGAGGATGATGATGAGTTCCCAGTGACTGCGTTCGTGATTGGGCACAAAGGTAGCTGTCCCTCTTAGATTAAGGAAACAGGAGCCAAGCAGAGAACGTACAGGAGCCAAGCTAGAGAAGGACCTTTCCCAGAGGTTACCCACTGGGCTTTGGATGTGCTGAATCTAAGGGACTTGTGGCAATTCTAAGTTGATTTTATTTTTAGAATTATTTATTTTATTATTATTATTTTTTTAATTTGACCAGAGAGAGACAATGGGAAAGTGAGAAAGCAAGCCCCCCTGTCTAGGACTCAAGCCATGGTTGACCATGTGGGAATCTAGCACCTTAACTATCACACCACCTGCCAGCCCCCAAGTTGATTTTTTTAGTAGGAAAAATAGTTGGGTCTGAAGAGAAAAATGAGGGGGTTAGCAGCTTAGAAACTAGTGGAGTGGATTGAAGGTGATGCTGGAAAAGTGAGAGGAAATAGGTATTAACTATATAGTCAGAAGTATCTGTGATTATCATGCTTTTCACTGAGAAATATCATTTATGTATGTATGTATGTATGAATTTATTTTGAATTTGATCAGATAGGGACAGAGTGAGAGAGAAAAAAAAAAAAATGAGAAAGCAAGCCACTGGGTCTGGGACTCGAACTGTGGTTGGCCATGTGGGAGTCCAGCACCCTTAACTACCGTGCTACCTGCCAGCCCTGAGGAGTATCTTTATAGACTGAAATGATAAGCACCATAGCTAAGTGCAAAATGCAGGCACTAAAGGAAGTTACCCTGTGTTGTGTCTGGGTCTCTCGTTACCGTCTTACTCGTTCTCCCTCCCTTTCGCTCTCTCGCTTCACTCTAACCATGCAACTTCAAGTGGATTTTTCTTTTCCCTCTTTCTTTCAATCTCAGTCTTTCCCTTCTCCATTTCTCACTTAGCTTTAACAACATTTTATAAGCTATTGAGCCTTTTCATTTGCTTTGGTGGTAAAAATGACTCTTTAATGATTTAAATAAAAGTTACAGGAAAAAAAATAATATCCTGTCTCTGCTTCATACAGATGAATATGCAGGTTGGCATGGCATACTGAAAAGATTAGGGAATATGTTACAAAAAACCCCTGGGTTTCAAGTCCAGTATTTCTACTTAGTAACAGGGTGAGATAGTTATGCTAACGCCTTAGAATCTCTCTGTTCCTCGTAAAAATACACATCTCACAAACTTGTAACAAGAATTAAGTGGAATGATATATGTGAACATGTTATGTAGAGGGCTGTACAGATATTAGAGTTCCGTCTACTGCCTGGCTACTCAATAAATGTTGAATGAATGATCACCTCTATTAAGGATTCTTGGATTTGCCCCCGTAGATCTGTCAGTCTATGTAAAATTGTTTCTTTAAGCATTTGTAGATGCCAGAATTTCTGGTCTTAAGTATGTTTTTAATACGCACTTGTATTTCTGGTTGCATTGGTGTTATCATAAATAACAAATATATTAAATTATTACAATAAAAAGTATATTATATACTTATTAAATGATGCTATCAATAATATTACATTTTTTCTTTTTGATCCTGTAATTTTGAGTCTGTCTTCCCTGTTTCTGTAAATCTTGTTCATTCAGTTAGTTCTCACCCATGTACAAAGAATGTAAAAATGTTTAAAATACTCTATAAAACCAAACATAAATGTGTAGCAACCAGAGAAGGCTATCATTTAGTTAAATTCTCATTCAGCCATGATTTTTATATGGCCGGCCGGATTGCATTTGCCTTCTAACATTTTCTTCTCACTGCAAAATATTCAAAATTGACTTACTGGCTTGTCTTAAAACACTTGAAATTTGGAAACTGTGATTATTTCTTAGGCCTTCGGGCAGATCTCTCACATAATTATGTGACTTCAAGAAGGAAAATGCACTCCCGTCTATAGCTTTTTTTCTTTTCTACCTAATACAGTGAAATGCATTGCAAGCTAGGCTATTAGATTGGTTAGATTTCAGTTTAAATGTAGTACAAATAAACTGTAGAGATGAATAATGATGAAAACATAACATTATACTATAGGCTTTCTGAAAACAAAGGTAACATTCATTATTTGTTTGTTCGTTTGTTTGTTTTAGTTTTTTTGCCAAGTTGCACCATAGTGTGACCCACGGCAAGGGCAGTAATAACCACCAAATCTCCTGAATTAGCAATGGGTACAGAGCCAGGATGAGTGCAGACACCTATCAGGATAACCCATGCAGGTTTCTTTATGCATTCTTGATCGTTTACACTCACCAGAGAGAGAGACAGAGAAAGGGAAAGTGGGAAATCACCTCTCATGGGGCATGACCATGACACAATCCTTTCCTCTTCAGTCTCCCCTGGGGAGTCGGGGATGCATGTGCACCGAATCAGCGTGATTTTCAAACCACAGGGTTCAGAACTTAAATTGCTATTGGCCATGTTAGAGTCCAGTGCCTTAACTACTATGCCACCTGTTGGCCCCAATGTTGGATAATTTTAATAGTCTATTTTTTTTTTAAGAGAGATGTTTGCTGTAGGGTACATGCACTTGCCAGAGATACAGAGACAGATAGAAAGTGAGAAGTCACCCCTCCTCCCCCCCCCCCCCCCCCCCCCCCGGGGGAGATGGCCATGCTGCAATCCCTTCTTTCTCCTCCATTGTCCTCTTGAGATTCTGGGCACATACTCACGTGTCCAGTTTTAAGCCACTGGGTCCAGGACTTGAACTACGATTGACTATGTGGGAGTCCAGTGACATAACCACTACGCCATCTGCTGGTCCCAATGGACTATTTTCAAAACTTAGCATTGAAATCATCCATAAAAACAAAAACAAAAACAAAACCTCATGTTGAACTCTTCAAGTTCGTACGTAGTAACTTTTCGACAATGTTTCAGAAGTATTATTTTGTGTAATTAAGCATTTCCGTCATACTAATTTAGAAAGCATTCTTATTCTCTACTGGCTTCTTATTGTTCTTTCAATATGCTAAGTTTGTTCTACTTCTGGATCTTTACCCTAAGTATTTCTTCTGAATAGAATGCTCTCCTGTACGGACATTAAATAGCTTGTACTCTGGCTGCTTTTAAGTCTTTCCTCAAATGTCCTTCACAGAGTCATTCCTTGACCATTCCATTTAAATCACCTCTCTTTATCCATCCCTGATTACAAGTCTGCATATCCTTTTCCTAGCATGCTGATAGCATTCATCATTTTCAGAAATCAATATTTATTTGTGTATTGTCTGTCTCCTCCACTAGTGTGTGAAGTCTGTGTGGGCAGCGTTTTTTTCTATATGTATCACTGCTATAACTTGAAAACTTAGAAGAGGGCCTGGAAAATATTAAGTGTTCAAAACATTTACTGAATTAGTACATTTCTGGTACTTATATTTGACTTATCTGCTAGGAAGCCTGTAAGATCTTCAAGAGTAGAAATTAAATTCTGTAAATTACCAGTTTGTTGAAGGGTCAAAGTTACTGAGTAAATATTTAAATTTATCATTTACTGGAGACTTGTTCTTATTCAGATACTTACAATTTCTCATTTAGCTTTGAAAATAACGTTCAAAGCTGATTATTATTATCTCCATTTTAAAAAGAAGGAAACAGAGTCAGAAACCATAAGCAATTTTTTCAGAATCAGTTAATAAGTGGCAAAGCTGGCATTCAAATCCTGTTCATTTTTACTCAGAATCCAATGCTTTCTGTCACTAAGCTATGTTCTATTTAACATAGAAGTTTTAGAATCTTCTGAATGGAAACATATTGCCATTGAGTCACTATTTTATAATCCAATAGCAACACTTTTTACAGTTTTCATAAAAATAAATATGCAATTCCATGTTGCAATCAACAATGCCTTCATATTTAAAAGGTCTTTTCTAGCCCCTAAAACTATCAAGCCTCTAATATAACCTACCTAAAGGCTCCCAAATTTTCTTCTATTAATTCCTTCAGGAATATTCATAACAAATCCTACCACGAGAGTGAATTTTATCTGCTTTGTATCTTCCCATTTATGATAATATACATACAGCTTAATAAACAATGTATTTTTAAATAAAGAATTGAATCCCAGAGTATGAAATCAAGAAAAGAATTGTCAAATTGCTAAGAAAAAAATTTCATGGGACAAGGAAAAACAGGCAAGGAAGGCTTTGTTCAAGGTTCTTTCAATAGGGGAAAGAAGTAGAACTCAACGCCACTAAAAAAAGAGACAGGAGAGTTTCAAATACTGGGATGAACTAGTGGAAAAATACTGGAGCACACTACAGCAGGGAGGTTATTCAATGTAATTAAGCCATCTGTGCTTTCTAGCTGGTGTTTATTGAAGTTAGGCTACTATTCTCCCTCAGTAACTGGGAGATAGGGGTTTATATATCTGTATGTCTATCTATCTATCTATCTATCTATCTATATAGGTATATATATATTTTTAAGGTGTCTGTGTGTGTGTGTGTGTGTACCACACACCCCTATCTCCCAGTTACCAAGGGAGAGTAATATGCCTTAATATACCTTACACATATACACACACACACACATGTATATATAAACCTTAAAAATATATATTATTTATATATATATATATATATATATATATATATAAACCTTAAATATATAGTTATTCATATACACATACATATATAAGGTTTTTGCCATAGAGTGTGTGCTCTTGCTGTGGAGAGATGGTGAGAGGGAAAGAGAGAAATCTCCCCCTGGGGGGAAGGCCACACCACAGTCCCTTCACCTCTATTATCCTCCTGGGATTTTGAGTGCACGCACACACACGCTCAGCATAATTTTCAAACCACTGGGTCTAGGGTTCAAACTGCAGTCGGCCAGTGGGAGACCAGTACCATAACCATTACACCATCTGCTGGCCTCCAGGGTCCTATATTTTTAAAGCTTGCATTTCTAAAGGATAGCTCCTAGGTCTTGAGAAATGAGAATGATACCCGTGCTATAAAACTAGTAAGAGGTTCGCTGGACTCCCACGTAGTCGACCGTGGTTCGAGTCCCGGACCCGGCAGCTTAAACTCACGCCGGGCGCGTGTGCGTGCGTGCCCAAGATCCCGAGAGGAGAATGGAGGAGAAGGGATTGCGGCGTGGCCATCCCCCCTGGTTGGTGATTTCCTGCTTTCTATCTCTCTGTCTCTCTCTGTCTGGCGAGCGCACGCGCCCTATAGCAAAAACCTCTCCAAAAAAAGAAAAAAGAAAAAAAAATAAATAAATAAAAAAAAAATAACTAGTAAGAGGTTGAGATTTTTACATTTCAAAAAAGCACAGAAAGAATTCATCATTGCAAGATTTCTAAAGTAAATGCTCTAAGAAAAGAGAAGTCAGGGGCCCATAGTTAGAAAGAAACTTGTCTAAAGTTTAGTCACACTTTGGGTAAGGTTAAGGCCATCTTGGTGAAAGTAAGTAGATGTTTTATCAGTGTATTCAAAGTGCTATGACTTAGACATGCCCTCTCAAATTTGTGTGTTCAAATTTGGTTGTGATGAGAGTAAAAGGGTGAAAACTTAATCCAACTTTGGCATTGAAAGGTACAATTTTTGAGAGGTGATTATGATTAGATAAGATCATTAGGGTGGAGCCTTCATGATTAAATTCTGATGGGCTTATAATGAGAGGGAATGAGACAGAGGCATGGAGGCAAAGACATTAACATGGCAAGCTCTTGCCATGTGATGCCCTGTGCCACCTTGAGACTACAGAATGTCCCTACCCACAAAAAAGGCCCTTGCCAAAAATGGCCCTTTGATCTTGCACCTCTAAAACTGTGAGCTAAATCAATGTCTATTCTTTATAGATTACCCAGCATGTATTCAGTTGTTAGCAACAGTAGAATGAACTAAAATGAAAAACTGGTACTGAGAAGTAGGATGTTATTAATAATGAATTTCTGAAAATATGAAATAGGCCTTGGAACTGGGTAATGAAAAGAAGTTGAAAGAGTCTGGAGGAGCTGACCAAGAAAAGCCTAGATTCTGCTGAGGATTCAGAAGATAAAGACTAGAGAAAGTTGAGAACTTCTTAGAGACTGGTTAAACAATCATGACCAGAATGCGGAAGGAAAAATGGACAATAAAGACCATCGTGAGACTATCTCAGGGAAAAAAAAAAGTGATAAATCTTTTGGGAGTTGGAGAAAAGGTCATTCTTATTACAAAATAGTAAAGAATTTGGCTGCATTGTCTCCATGCCCTAAGGTACTATGAAAGGCTGAATTTAAGATTAATGATCTGTAATACCTGGAAAATCAAATTTCTAAGCAAAATATAGATAGAGCTTCGTTATTATTTTTTTAACAGCTTACAGTTAAATGAAAAAGCAAAGAGATGACTTAAATATATTAGAATATATAATGAAAAGAAAAGTGGAGTGTAACGATTTGGAAAATTTATAGCCTGGCCATGTGGTAAAGAATAAAGAGCATTTCCAGGACAGAAAAATAAAGGGGTAGCCCAACAACTCCGTTGCTAGATAAAAGGAAGCCAGGTGCTGTACATCAAGACAATGGGAGGAAATCCCTCAAGGCATTTCAGAGATCTTCCAAGCTGACCCTTCCATGACAGGCCTAGAGGCCTAAGAGAGCAGAATGGATGTAGAGGATAAGCCTGGGCACTCTCCATGGTTCTGTTGTTCAGGGCTGCCTCAGGATTCTGCTTCTTCCCCAAATCTAGTGCAGCACTCCTTGTTTCTGGCTGTGGTTCAAGTGGCCCCAGGTGGAGCTTGACTCATTATGAGGGCTGACGTTCTGTCGACTGCAAGCAATAGACTTTGATGGCATGCCCATGGAAGTAATTTTGCAGGCTTTCACTTAGATTTCAAAGAATGTTTGAACAACCTCGGGGCCTAGGCAGATTTTCACAAGGATGAAGCCACTGCAGAGAACCCCCAGTAAGGCAATGTCAAGCAGAAAGATAGGGGAGGACTTGCTGCAGACAGTATCTGCTAGAGCAATGTCTAGTGGTAATGCAGGGGTGGGGCTTCCCTGCAGACTCTGGAACTATAGAGCTAACAGGATGCAATGTCAGCCTGGAAGAACTGTAGCCACAGAACTCCAAACTGAGAGCACCGCTTCAGTGGCTGAACTAAGCGAAGTTATGGGGGTGGGGCTGCTTAATGTTTCGAGATCTTGGCCCCATTGGTGTGCTGAGGAGAAAGCACATGGAATAAAAGATTATTCTGGACTTTTGGACTGGTTCAGTCTGTTACTCCTTTCTTTTTGTTAAATGGGAATTTCTACCCGATGTGTATCTTACAATTGTATTTTAGAAGCATGCAATTTGTTTTGATTTTACAGGCTCACAGTTAGTCTTTGAACTTTGAGTTGGTGCTGGATTGAGTTAAGACATTTAATGTTATTGGGATAAAAGGGATATATTTTATAAGTGAGATTGGGGGACTGGGATGGAATGCTATGGTGTAAATTTGTCCTTCCAAGTTCATGTGTTGAAATTTGGTTGTGTTGGGATTAAAAGGGCAAAAAATCTGACTACAGTGTTGAAAGTGGGACCTTTAGGAATTGAACAGTATTAGAAAAGATCATTAGGTTAGGGCCCATGATTGAATCCTGTAGAATCATAATGAGAGTGAACGAGATAGAGTCATGGAGACAGAGATATCAACACACACAAGATTTTGCCATGTGATGTCCTGTGGTACCTCAAAATTTTGCAGAAAATCTTCTGAACAATAAACCATCATTATATATGGTCCCTTGATATTGTACATCCAAAACTGTGAGCTAAATAAACCTCTATTCTTTATCAATTACCCAGCGTAGCATTCAGTTACTAGGAACAGAAAAAAAAAAATGTTGGCCCCATAACCTAATGGTTAAGGGAGCCAGATTCCACATGGCTGACTGCAATTGGAATCCCCGGCCATGAGAAACATTCCAGATATGTGTGTCATGCATTTCCCAAATGCCAACAAGATGGAGAAACGAAGAAGAAGGGATTGTGGCATGATCACACCCAGTTGGATGGTGCTTTCTCCAACTCTGTCCTTTTCTCTTTTTTAGAGAGAGATTTTTTGCTACAGGATGCACGCACTTGCCCGAGAGAAGACAGATACAGAGAGACAGAAAGTGAGAAATCACGCCCCAGAGAGTATGGCCATGCTGCAGGCTCTTCTCCCTGCTTCTCTCAGGATTTTCGGCTCACACGCACAGGCACCCGTGTCTGGTTTGAGTTTTAAGCCACCGGGTCCAGGACTCAAAGCATAGTCAACTACATGGGAGTCCAGTGATGTAACCATTACACCATCTACTGGTCCCTCTGTCTTTCTCTTTGTCAAATAGGAAAAAAATAAATAAAAGGAAACAGAAAAATGGACTAAACCACTAAGTATTTCCATTCATGTGCTGATTGGAATAGTCATGTGCTTCTTATGACAGGGACAGCTTCTTCATGCTTCAGTCATGAACTGAATAGTCATGTGCTTCTTAATGACAGAGACATGTTCTGAGATATGTTTTTAGGTGGTTTTGTAATCATGTGAACATCATACAGTATACTTTCACAAACCTAGATGGGACAGCTTACTACACATCTAGACTTTATAGTATACATGATTGCTTCTAGCTGCAAACCTGTACCACCCATTACTGTACTGAATACTGTAGACAGGTGTAACATCATGGGATGCACATGTGTATCCAAGAATATTTAAGCATAGAAAAGGTACAGTAAATGTTATTTCTAGTAGTGGTTATTTTAATGAGCTTAAGTAATAATGTTAAATCTTGTATGTCTCAGTCTCTCAGAATATAATGACTATCCCAATGTGAAATATAAATAAATTAGCACACATACAGTCACTTTTACATCCTTCCTCTTCTCTGTTTCCCAAGGTTGGCTCATTTGCTCTGAGATTTTTTTTTTCTCAATCCCTTTTGGTAAACATATTATAATTTGTTACATGGTTGCTCCAACAATAGCCTTAAATCCATGATTAGAGATTTGTAGTCCTGCTACTCCTTTTATATCACAGATCATGGTTGGTTAATTCACACCCCCAAGGTAAATTGGGGACTTGGCCTATTCTGGGCAATGTGACAGGATTTGGGGATTCAGCAGTGGTACGGTAGTAGTTCAATACCCTATAGGATAGCAGTTCCCAGTGTAGTAACTGGACCTTTCAAATGGGAAAAGAAAGGTTTCTCCATTTTTCTTGTAGTTTCAATAATGTTCATTAAAAAAAAAAAATCTTTCCATTATTTCATGCCTGTTTGTTTTGGATGCTGTGTGCTGAGCTGTAATAAAATGTCTCTTTTTGTTATATGTATAGACCTACTTGCTTTAAGTAGTAGATTCTGAAACAGCTTTTCTTGCACGTCTAAAATAAAAGTACTGCATGAGAAAAAAATCTTTCATTTCATTCTTCAACTTTTTGTTGAGATTTCATTTGATAGTAGGAACCTCAGTGGGCACTCCAGTCTATTTCACTTGTGTTTCTAAGCACGCATACTTGACATTTTGGCTTTCTATTCTATTTAATTCTCTGGCTTCAGAAGCAGCACTCTTCAGTTTACCTCTGAGTAAAGAAGTTCCCCTGTCTCCTCTGCTTCATTCACCCTCACATATTTGTTTTGAACATTTGGATTTGTGCTTGTTCAATGGTGTGTGGGTTTGAAATGCCGGGGGAAATAATTGGACAATGCAAACCACTCAAAGTGTAAAAGCTTAATTATGTTTCTAATGTTCTATCAGTTGTCAGCAGCCCATTTTGTGGAACCCCAGACAGTTATCAGGAAGTTCCTGTTTCTTGAAAAGTATCCTGGGAATGAATTTTTAAAACATTGTCTCAACTCATTTCCTTACAGTTTTCTTCCCATTCACAAATCATTACCACTGCCTTTCCAAGCAATTCTGTGAAAAGGGTTTCCTTGATATAGAGATTTTTGAAGAAAAACTAAGCATCTAAATTGTTAAATTAGAGTAACAGGGACATTCTTAAAAGGGAGATAACTACGTTTCACTTTTACATCAGGAGTCCCCTACCTTTCAATAATGGGCTACCGAATCATTTTAATAGGGCCAGATGGCCTGGTGGTTAACATGGCTGGATCCCACATTACTACGTGGTTAGAGTCCAGAACCCTGGGGGCTTGAAAAACACGCAAGATGCGTGTGCATGCATGCCCCAATCCATGGCATGGGCACTTCCCCAAGGAGTGACTTCTCACTTTCTCTCTTCTTCCAGGGAAGCATGTCCTGTAGCAAAACTAAAAACAAACAAATAAAAGCAAAAGATCATTTGACTAACTTATTCCTTTTGGAAAAGAAGGAGGAGAGGGAATAAGTTATACCAGTTGTCTTTAAATCATCCTCTTAAAAATTCAAGGGGGGTAGGGCTCATGGACTGAGGAAGTCCATTTGCAAAGACATGGAAGGGTGTGCACCTCAGCTGCCTCCAATGAGTGTGTTTTCCTCTGCATATATAAAGTCTCCTGATTCAGTTATCTTGAAAACAATTTATTTTGTATTTCTGAAAAACTTTACATTAGGATATAAAATGTCCTATTATGTTTCGGGAAATATAACACTGACAACTTTACTAAACTTATCTTTTTCTGAACTTAATATCTTCACAAATTATCTGGGGCCGGCAAGTGGTATTGTGGTTAAAGGCGCTGGACTCCCACATGGCTGACCACGGTTCAAGTCTTGGACCTGGTGGCTTCCTTTCTCAGTTCCTCTCTCTCTCTGATCAAACTGGAAAATAATAATGATAATAATAATAAATAAAGTTAAATAAAATAATTCTTTAAAAAAAGCAAAACAAAAACCATCTTCACAAATTATCTAATAGCATTTTCATTGTGGTTGTTGAAATTTGTTATTCCAGGAAACACCATTTGTGGAACAATGTCTTAGAGAAATGCTTCTCATGAAGCTATGGCCTTAAAATTTGAGCTAGTAGTTTCAAAAGGAATATAGAAAATTGCAGAAGATGGCTCTTATTATTACTTTTTAATGCCAGAGGGTGCATGTGAGCACCAGGGAGAAAGGTTCAGTGGGGCCTGGTCATGCCGCAATCTCCTTTCCTTAATTTCTCTTTCCCATCAGGGTCCTGTACACATATATACATGTGCCCAGTGTATTATCAAGCCCCCAAGGCCAGATTTCGAACAGTGTCGACCAGGTGGAATCAGCTCTCTCCACAGTGTTTAATTGCTGCCCTACAGGACTAGCTCCAAAACACCTTGATTTTTGATTTTTGACTGTCACACACAAAAATCAAACATATATCCATATAAAAAATACGCTTCATGGGACAAGCAGATAGCATAATGGCTAAGTCACTGGACTCCCATGTAGTTGACCATGGTTTGAGTCCTGGACACCCGGCTTAAAACTCATGCCAGACATGTGGTGCGTGAGTGCCCAAGATCCTGAGAGGAGAATGAAGGAAAAGGGATTGTGGTGTGGCCATCCTTCCTGGGGTGTGATTTCTTGCTTTGTCTCTCTCTGTCTCTCTCTGTTTTTCCAGTAAGTGCACATGCCTGATAGCAAAAAAATCTTTCTCTGAAAAAAAAAAAAAGTATGCTTCGTTTAAAATTCCGTCCTTATACTTAGGTCCAACCCTGGATTTAAAATGAATATGTGACTTCTTGTTACTCAAATATTAACCATCCTCTTTATTATTTCCAAATATTATCTACCTCCTATTATTTTATCCATTAATTAAAAAAATATTTGTATGTATGGTATTTTGTTTATTGTATAGACAAAGTCTCCCCATCTTGTGATCCTCCTGCCTCTGCCTCCCAAGTAGGAACACACCAGCAAGCCCAGCTTTTTAGGGTGGGCCAGGGATCAAACCCAAGCCTCCCTGCGACCTCAGTTTGTCAAATAGCAGCATCCAGCATACACGATTACAGCTGGGTTCGTATCATTTTAACATTAGAGAAAAGAAACATCACTTAAATGGAATATATTGAGTTCACTCTAAAGAATTAATTGTTAGAAAAGTAATTATAAAGGGATAAAATCAATCAAACGTCAGAACGGAGCAAAATTACTGAGCTCATGAGGTAAGTGGGAACTCTGTTGGGAGGAAATTTTCTCAAGATAGGTGTGAGAGACTGCTACAAGATAAACTTTTCTGACTTCACCATTTGGTCTGCTACTCACTCTAGCTATGTTTCACAAAATTATCCCCCAATGCACATTTCTAAAGTCATTTCTAAAAAGGATGTACCAATTATTCAACAATATTGTATGAGAGATCTATCTCATTGTACCCTTGCCAGCATTAAGAATTTTGATGTTTTTTTTTAATCTTTGCTAGTATGACATGGTAATGTATTTCATTATTTTTCCATTAGAAGTTCTTTATAATGAGGTTAATATTTTTAATTTTTCTGTGAATCCTATTTTTATATCTTTTCATGCTACATACATCAGCTATGAAGAGACTAATACATGATCTGTAATCATTCTGTCCTTATATTCTCACTTCTGTTCTCTCAGTGATTCTCCTTTATGAACATATTCAGTGAAGATGTGGTATAAATAAAAGCACTTGTCTTATCTCAGCAAATAGAGTGTGACTTGATAAAACTACTCAAAACTGAGATGAGAATACTGTGTGAGATAGTGTAGTTATTGTAAAATGTCTTCAAATAATGCATAAAATTAAAACGAATGCAACTCCATAAATAGAAAGATATTCAAGGTTGTCACGACTTTAATAAACATATTCATTGAGGCCAGGTAAGCACAATCAGGTGGGTGAATTGTAGCTCCTGTAAAATTCAGGAATTTTTTTTTTTTTTTTTGAGAGGTTTACGCTTTAGGGAGTGTGTGCTCGCCAGAAAGACAGAGACAGAGAGATAGAAAGTGAGAAATCACCCCCCAGGGGGGATGGCCACGCCGCAATCCCCTCTCCTCCATTCTCCTCTCGGGATCTTGGGCACACACGCACACGCTCCCAGCGTGAGTTTAAGCCGCTGCGTCTAGGACTTGAACCACGGTCGACTAAGTGGGAGTCCAGCGACATAGCCTTTACGCTAACTGCTGTTCCCAAAATTCAGGAATTATTTGATCATATATTTGAACCTAATGTAGTTAGGGAGTATCTGTGTTCATTTTAATTTTTTGGAAGGAATAGAATTTAGATACAAATATTAGGTCATCAGAAAAGTCACAACGTATTTTTTATATAGAAAAATATGTCGTGATGTTTTCAATGACCCAATAATTCACAATATTTCCACTAAAAAAAAGTGCTTTAGTTAATCTTTAGGATACCTTTATTAAGTTATGTAAGTATCACTTTAATTTACAATTTTATTATTTATAAATTGAAAATAAAATTGCAAGTTAAAAAGTCTTTACAAGTGTTAATGTAATGTTAGCCCAAACAGAGCAATATTCTTGATTTTCTATATCCTTGATTTCCAGGTCAGATGAGTCTTGTGTTGTTTTTCCAAAGTAAAGACAAATTTCTGAGAAGCTCCTGATTTCTCAATATGGTCTCAACATACACTCTGATGTTGAGGGTTGACATCATGTCCCTTCATAACATCTTGTACTTATTCTGTTCATAGCAATTAGCTCTGTGGTTTATTTCCTTGTTTTATCATGGTATTTCCCAAGACAATCTTTCAGCCCTTAAGGCCAAGGTCTATATCTTATTCCTTATTGTATTTCAGGATCTAACCTAGGTATTGTCCGGAGCAGATTAAATTAAAAAAACTACTAATCTCCTCCAATTTTTTTGGATATCTTGAATTGTATAGTCACAGGTATTACAGAAGAAGAAGCTCATCTTTTTTTTTTTTTTTCCCCCCCACAGAAAAGGTGCAGTTTATCATTTATCTTGTAATGAAATTTGGATCAAACCCAGGTAAACTGTTTCACTTAGTGAACCAATTTTAATTTCTAGGTATTCACAGAATATATGTTCAGTCTTATTTAAGGAAAGCCTAACCAGGATAAAAGATTTTATTATTTATTTAAGTTTGCTATAGGGTGTACACACTCTCTGGAGGGACAGAGAAAGAGAGAGATGGAAAATGAGAAATCAACTCCTGGGGGGATGGCCACATCACAATCCCTTCTCCTCCATTTTCCTCTGGGGATTTTGGGTCTCTGGATCTGGAACTCAAACCACACAGCCAGCCATGTGGGATCCAATGCCTGAACCACCATACCACCTGCTAGCTTAAAAGATTTTTTTAGATGACTTTTTTTTTTAAAATAAAGAGTAATCCTAATTTTTTAATAATATGACTAAAGAAAAGAATTAAGACTAGTAATTAGATATGTATAAAAAATACTGTTTTCAACACTTCTAGTCCATGTGTGGCCACTTTTTGGGCTTGTCTGAATATACAAAATATTGCGTACTAGAGATAGGAAAAGACAAGAAGGAAGAAACTAGAAGTCGTGAAAAGGATTTGTGAGGTGTGGAGATGAGAAGGATAGTGACATCTAATAATATTGACTAAAATTCTCTGATTATTATCCAGGTATTGCACTGAGTGCATACATGGAATGTAAGTTTCCATCTTCAAAACATAGTCATGAGGCAGCTGATATTTCTATCCCCAATCACATGACTAAGAATGGAGGCTTTAGAGAAGTGAAATATCTTTTTCAAAATTAATGAGTGGAAAGGACCATGGTCTAGTGGTTAAGGGAAGCAATTTCTGCATGGCCAAACATGCATTTGTGTGCACGCCCTAAATTCCAACAGGATTGGGAAATAGAGAAAAAGGGATTACAGCATATCCATACCCCATTGGGGGGTGTTTTTCCTCTGTCTCTTTCTCTGTGTGTGTTTCTCTGTTGCTCTCTGGCAGGCACATGCGCTTGCTAATAAATTAACAATAAATAAATAAAATCAAAGTGCTTAGCAGCAGAGATGGAGTTAGAACACACATTTACATAATTTAGAGACTTGGAAGCATATTTCTTTATTTAATGAAAGTTTTGTACATATATAATAAATTTCAAAATAATTTATATACAAATTTAAAACTCAAATCATTTAACAAGATATAAAACTAAAGTGTACTTGTCTATTCTACGTCTAAAATCCCACTCCCAAAACATACTTTTAATTTTTATTTATGTTCTTTGATCATTTATCGTAATACTTTAGAGGTTATATCACTAGTTTTACACATGAAATTTATTGAGTTATAATTAATATATCACAAGATGTCCAGTTGATTGAGCTTAGATAGATGAGTACCAGCTATGGAATCACCACCCTAATCAAGAGATAGACATTTTTATCACCCCAGAAAGTTTCCTTGTGCTCTTTTCTCAGTCAATCCTTCTACCCCACACTGATTCAAAGAACTGATGTGATTTTTGCAGACATAAATTTACATAAATTAGTTTTACCTATTCTAGAACTTCATAAATAATGTCTTTTTTTGTGTCTGTCTTCTTTTACTCAGCAAAATAATTTTGACATGTATCCAGTGTTTGCATGAATCAACACTTTTGTTTCTTTTTAATGCAGAACAGTATTTCATTGTATAAATATGCCAGATTTTTTCTCAGATCAATTTTTCTTTGATGGCTATTTGAGTTATTTCCAGTGTTTGACTATTAGGGCTAAGTTTACCATGAATATTTGTGCATCAGTCTTCTGTGGACATATGTTTTTATTTATCTTTGTAATGAAATGATTGGTCATGAGGTTGGTGTATGTTTAGCTTGTTAAGAAATTGCCAAAATATATTTCAAAGTTATCCATTTACACTCTCAGTAATAGTGTATGAGAGTTCTGTGCAGTCATTCACTAATTACTAATCCAAAGTGAATACCCACTCATGGAGAATACTAAGATCATCACTAACTCAATCACCAGGAATAGGATTCCAAATTCTTCTGCCCATTGCATCCTGAGCTACTGTTTAGGTCCCCCACACATGTGCTGATTACCAACTTGTCTGAGTCTGATGAGACAGAACACACTCACACACCGTAAGTTATGTAGAGAGGTTATCATTTCCAGGTAAGCAAAAAGAGATTGAAGTAGTCCAGGGCCCATTGTTAGCTGGTCTTCCAAAGTCCAAGAAAGTTGCCCAGGTAGATGGAATCTTGACTGCAAGTCTTGACTGATGTGCATTACAGTTGAGGGACTTTGAAAAACAGTCCATATTGGATTTATATACCTCTAGACATCATGACTCACTGGGTTAAGCTTTAAAGGATATCAGGCTTCTGGAGAGAAGAACAAAGCTTGAGCAGTCCTAGGTAGTTAAATAAAATAAATAAATAAAGTTAAATAAAATTAAAATAAATAAATCAATGATAAAGTTAAATAAAATAATAAGTATGTGCTTGGACTGGACCTGAGGCATAGTGGTTAAGCCCTGTACATAGGGAGCCAGACCTCACCTGGCCCCAGCAACTTGAAAATCACACCAAGCACATACGTGTGTGTGCCCCAAATCCTGACAGGATGAAGCAATGGAGGGAAAAGGGTTGTGGCTTGACCACACCTGATTACACCCCATTAGGAAGCTCTCTCTGTCTTTTCCTCTGGTGAGTGTATGTTTTCTCTGACAAAAGAAAGGAATTACATGCTAGAATAATATTTTTTTTCCCCAAGTGACAGTGAGTGTGAGTTGATGTGAAACTGTAGGTTAAAAATTATTTTTTCCCTCAGAATTGAGTATTGCTTAATTTTCTTCTAGCTCCTATGCTTTTGTTGCGAGATCTAATTTGGTTTTGAGTTCATATCCTTTAACACACTCAAGCTTTTCAGTTCTGGGATATTTTATGAAATTTTTAATACAATTATCTGGTTTTAGATACATTGTTCTTTTCTTTTAGACAAGCTATTATTTAGGGGCTGGCAGGTGATGTGGTGGTTAAAGGTGCTGGATTCTCACCTGGCCAACTGCAGTTTTGAGTCCCAGACCTGGCAATTTGTTTCTCGCTTTCCTTTTCTCTCTTTCTCTCTCTCTTTCTCTGTTTCTCTGTGGTCAAATAAAAAAAATTTAAACAAATTTATTTTAAATAAATTTATTTATTAAATAAATTAATAAATATTTTATTAATAATAATTATTTATTAATTTATTTAAATAAATACATCTTTTTTTAAAAAAAGAAAGATATTTAAGACTACTGAACCAGTTCGCTAATTATGTCATCTTAGTCCTAATTTTATATTTTAATCCTTTTATTTTTATTTCTAGATGCTTCTTCAACTTTATCTTCCAATTCTTCTTCTCAATATTTGTTTTGTCAGTACTATCTTTTTCCTTCAAAATTTCCTTTTGTGCATGCTGGATGTTTTTGTTTTAAGTATAAAATATTTGGAGGATAATTTAATTTCTGTCCTTTTTTAAAGTTTCTTTGGCTTTCTGCATGTCAAATTTTGTTGAGTTTTTTTTCCTTCTGTGTGGTCTTTTTTTTTTTTTTTAAATTCTGTGTCATTATTATTTTTTTCTTTTTTTAGAGAGATTTTTGCTATGGAGCGTATATGCTCACCAGAGAGACAAACAGCAAGAAACCACCCTTCAGGGTAGATGACCACGCTGTAATCCCTTCTCCACCATTCTTCTCTTGGGATTTTGTGTATGCATACACACAGGCCTGGCATGAGTTTCAAGTCTCTGGATCCAGGACTCAAACCACGGTCAACCATGTGGAAATCCAGTGACGTAACCATTATGTCATGAGCTGGTCCCCTGTGTCTTTAATATTAAGGAGTTCTTTGGTGATGGTTGGTTTTCCCTAACTATAAAGTAGGCACTACAAAGCTGTCTGAATATTTTGCATGTGGATAGAAATTATACGACAGCTTCCCTTTAGGGGAATTTGTTAGGAACACAACTGTTTAACGGGTAACATCCAAATGTTATTATCTTTAAGTATTTCTCTCCTGTTCAAGAGGAAACCTCTAACCTGTGCTTGGTGATACGAGACTGTTGGCCAAAAATAATTTAGCTGAGTGGGGAGAAGTCTGAGTTGTGAGCTGGGGTGGGAAGGAAGTATGCCGTTGTTTGTGTGTAGACTTGTACATAGCATCTATGTTTTCATTATAGTCCCTAGACCCTCAGCTGAACTGGATGGTCCTTCGTCCTAGGTTGGCAGAGAAAATCCTCAGACTTCTGCTTTGATGGCTCTCAGGGTTGAATGGAAGATAGTTGCTTTGCTGTGTGATAGGCAGAGTCTGGGGTCCTTACAGCTTTCAAATAGACTCAGACAGTACTTAGCAGCTGACCAACTCTATCTTCCCGCATTAGTGGACTAGTTTCTGGATGGTGGAGCAGACAATTTAGACCAGAAGCAGTACAAGAAAAAGGTAAGTAGAAACAAATAATACCATTGAAAAAGAAAGTTGCCAAAATTACATCAGAGTCCTGAAATTTCAAACTGAAATTTAGAGCGTATTATTTCCTCACAAAATCCTTCTTTTTAAAAGAAACATCACAGAATTCATTTGTAGAATGGTTAAAACTGCTGTCATGTATAGAAATATTAGAATCTTAACTGGATAATTTCTAAACTAAATCTGCTTAGTTTTTTCAAGTAAAATTCAAAATATCTCTGCCAATAGAATTAGAATTCTTTAGGAGAACAATTTTATTTTCCTGACTCTCTTGTTATTTTTCTTCTGTTTTTCCCCCCCACAGGCTATTAAGATGAATATTAAAAGTGTAAATAGAAATATTCTTGTATCTGTAATGCTACATATTGGCATCTTCAAAAGACGAGAGATATTGCCAAGTCTATCGCTAATCAAGTTTCATAATTTACAACCTATGCAAACTGTGGGCCGAGAACCACAGCAGTTGTGCTAAGCATTTCTGGGACGTTACCATCATCCCAGCACCAATTATTAAAACCTCTTGCACACATTAAAGCTATAAAGATTAAAAATATAGCACACTTGTCATTAAATATGGATGACTTCATGTAATATGCATTGTATACAAAAACAATGTCCTGCCACTTGAGCTTTATCACCACCCTACGGAAAATCCACAAGCCCAGAGTCCCACATCAAAGCTCATTTTGGCAAAGCCAAGGAACAACTTCCTCATGCAAAATAAACACAGATGTTCCACACTCGGGCGACTGGCTAAGGGAAGGTGGTGCATAGGGAGATTGGATACTCTGCAAAAGATAACGTCTCCTTGCCTAGCCCACGTTCTCTTCTGTGGAGGCTGCAGATATTGTTTGAAAGGATCATTTTAGCTATTTTTAAAAGACTGTGTTTCCTGTCTGTGTAGCTGTGAACACATTGATCTAGTCCTCTCTGAATGTATGCAGACGTATATAAACAGTGTCTGAGGATGTCAGTGTGGATGTTTTTGAGCTTTAGAGAGAAGAACTAAATTTCACATTCATCTTAAACAGTGCCTTTCTTGTGAGTGATTTATTGATTTCTGTCTGTGAGTCATAATATTAATACCCATATTAATTATAAGGAGGCTTGACGAAGGAAGTTTCTAGCCTCTTCCATTAGCTAGTATTAATGCTGGGTGGTTCCAAATGACCAAACAGCTATAATTGACTTCCCTTTGTTTCTTTCATTCTTAGTTAATTGCAATAGAATATTTTTGCTAAACCAGCCATCTTAGGGCTCTGATATAATTCCCCCAAACTGAGAATGGAGTTGTAAAAGATGAAGAACACATATTTGGAATTTCTGATATGTGTCTTAGAGTTGCATTCAGTCCATTACAGCCGCATTAAAATATTTTTGGGGCAAGTAGGTGGCATGGTGATTGAGGCGCTAGATCCGACATGGCCAGCTGCACAGCTTGGGTCCTGGATCTGGCAGTTTGAGACACATGTGGGGGCATGTATGTATGTGTCCAAAATCCCAAGAGAAGAATGGAAGAGAAGGGATTGTGGTGTGGCCATGCCCCCGGGGGGGTGATTTCTCACTTTCCCTCTCTCTCTGACAAGTGCATGTGCCCTGTGGGATGGACACACACACACACACACACACACACACACACATATTCTAAATAGCATAGATACTGTCATGTGACTGGGAAGGATAGGATAAGGTAGAACTGAAAAAACAGTAACTGGGTGTTTTTTCAGAACTGTACATACTTTTTGAAAGCCTGTCTTAAAATAGTTTTTTTTTTTTTTTTTTTTTTGGAGAGGTTTTAGCTATAGGGCGCGTGCGCTCGCCAGACAGACAGAGAGAGAAACATAGAGACAGAAAGCGAGAAATCACCCCCCAGGGGGGATGGTCACACTGCAATCCCTTCTCCTCCATTCTCCTTTCGGGATCTTGGGCACGCACGCACATGCGCCCGGCGTGAGTTGTAAGCCACCAGGTCTGGGATGCGAACCGTGGTCGACTACGTGGGAGTCCAGCGACATAGCCATTACGCTAACTGCTGGTTCCCTTAAAATAGTTTTCATCGGAAACATATCTGAATCCCATGGAGTTGAAAGGGTGTGGATCTTAAAAGGCCAGCATACTGTTTTCGACCAGTAATATCGTATTGATTCTAATGGGAAATGAGGCTTGGTGGTCATAATCTAATTAGTAGGAAAAAAAATTGTAAAAAGCATTTAAGAAATAAGTAACCTCCTGAGAAGAACAAGAGTCTCGTTATCATTTTCCTCTGTCATATTTCAAGTATATGTCTTAGGTGTGACAAGCAGAAATTTTTAGACTCTGTCCATATCCTTATCACGCTGCAACTGTGTTCTCACTTGCTCATTTATTGCAATGTCTTTTACACTTTACTAATGAGAATTCATCAATATTTTGAGTACATAGTCTAAATATATATTTATTTCTTGGTTTCTGAAGTACATACTCATACTTTAGACTAACATATTATACACATTGTAAAGCATACCCAAACTAAATATTAAAAAAAGATGAAAGACAAAGATAAAATTCTCAAGATAATTTTAATCTTTTATTGCTAGTTGAAAAGGCTTTTTGTATTGTAATTTTACTTTGGAATTATTCCAAAATACAGGACTAAGAGCAACGTGATCAATGTGGCTAAATGTGCTTTTCAAATCTGAGAAATCTTATAACACAGGAATTGAAGGATTTGGTTCTTAAGCACAGTTTATTTCCATACTTGGTTAAAATAACTGTCACAGTTGGAAAAGACACTTTACAGAAATATGTTGAACCAAATGGGAGGACATTTTTGACTATGGTTACTAAAACATGGATATTCACTTAAAAATCCTTTCCACCATTTAAGTAAAAGTATTTTGCTTGAAATTCGACTAATACATTTCTATCTTCCCTGATGTAAATCAGTTTTCACTGAAAACTAATATGAATGTGCTACATTAATTTTCACAGATATCTTTAAAACCCACTAATTTTTTTGAAGTTTTCTGCATGCACAGATTTGAAGATCTTATACAGGTTTATTTATTTTGGGCTAAAAAATGTCACTTAATAGTGGAAACATTTCCCAATATCAATTTTCAAGACAGTCTCTTTATAATCCAAGTTATTTTTCATAGAAAAGGCCAGAGAATGTAGGATATTTTACTTTTTATAATAGAAATATTAATAGCTTATATTTTAGTTTTCACAACTATTCATATTTTATCATCGAATAGCCAGTGAACATTTGTGGGCTTAAAAAATATATATAGTTTCTCCTTTTTTATTGAAAGATAATGTATATATTTTCTATTTTAAATATCTTATAAAATACGTAAAAATGTTATGTCTCATTTCAACATTTTCTGCAATAGATAGAATAATATAATGAATAAATTTAATAAATGGTGCTAGTGATTTATATAATCTCAGAGTTCCTCTTTAAATGTCCTCTGAAGTAACTATTCATAGTTAAGACTTCAAAAGTTGGACTTATATCAGGTATTGTTTTCAGAAACATTGTTTTTTTATTTAGATAGTCTTTATTTATTTATTTATTTATTTATTTTTACATTTTTCCACATTTTCTTTACATATCAAAAAATTTTAGCTCAGGGATCAGCAGTTAGCGTAATGGCTATGTTGCTGGACTCCCATGTAGTCGACCGCGGTTCGCATCCCTGACCCAGTGGTTTAAAACTCACGCCAGGCGCGTGTGTGTGCGTGCCCAAGATCCCGAGAGGAGAATGGAGGAGAAGGGATTGCGGCGTGGCCATCCCCCCTGGGGGGTGATTTCTCACTTTCTGTCTCTGTTTCTCTCTGTCTGTCTGGCGAGCGCATGCACCCTATAGCAAAAACCTCTCCAAAAAAAAAAAAATTTAGCTCATACTCCATAGTTCTTAACAGTCTAAAACAACACTGAATTTTAAAGATAATGTTCAAAATATTTCTTATAATTTTGTATAATTTTGTGACTCTATAACAACAGAAACAGTATGGTTTTAAATATTTTTGAGAAAATGTTTACATGTCACCTACTCAAATTGTTGAAAAGCAAATGTCCAGCACACTAGTCACACATAAACCTTCTCAATTCAGCCCTGGCTACCAAGTATTCTGTGATACACCATCTGCTAGCAAAGATCAGTCTCTTTTTCTTCCTTCAAAGTCTTTCTCAAGATAATCCTCTGGTGTGGTGGTTTTTTTGCAATTTCTGCTGGTTACAATGCTGGGCTGGAAAAGTCCAGGTTATTTTATCTTATAAATTCTTTCATAATCTTCCCTAATCCTCTTTGCCAGGCAGAACTATTTATGATGCCAGGACATCTTTCTAAGAGCTTCTGTTGGCTTACTTGGGATCCACCTTAGTTCCATAGTTTCCTGATTAATCTTCAGATATGACATTCCAGTCAAAGCCCTGTCTAATAATGAGTATTTCCATTTTTTGATTCAATGCAACAAACATTATTGAATGTATACTGTCCCGACCCGGAGGACAGTCGAACAGGCTTCCATATGCAGTGCCCTCCACAGTGCCCTCCCAAGGGACAAGCAGTTTGTGTAATGGCTATGTTGCTGGACTCCCATGTAGTCAACCATGGTTTGAGACCTGGACCTGGTGGCTGAAACTCATGTCAGGCACGTGTGCGTGAATGCCCAAGATCTTGAGAGGAGAGTGGAGGAGAAGGGATTGCGGCATGGCCATCCCCCCTGGGGAGTGATTTCTTGCTTTCTGTCTCTCTTTGTCTTCCTGGCGAGCACATGCACCCTATAGCAAAAACCTCTCTGGAAAAAAAAAAAAAAAAAGAATACTCCCAAATATTTTCCAATTCCAGAGGAGTCAGGAAGGAAGAAAAGTCTATGTTTCCATTTAAAGAAACAAACAAGAAAAATATTTTAACAAATTGCTGAACCTATCAACAACTCAGAAGAAAGTAAAATGCTTAAATTGGGAAAGCAAAGCATAGTAAAAAAAAAATCAGTAATGTTTTATTCAAAAGTCATAAAATTCTATTTCGCCAGTTCAGTCTTATGTTTACTGTTGCCAGTTCAGTGTTATGTTTACTGTTAAAATATTACTTTTTCTTAAATATACTTCATAAAGATACTTATTTGTGTATTTCGTTATTGCCATAAAATCTGGAAAATTCTGCAGGCTGAGACCTGTGGGCGAGTGATTGTTAGAAGAGATAACCTAAGTGAAATTTTTATTCCTTCTACTTTCTGTCTTCCTGCTCTTTGTCTCTCAGGTTCAGGAGGTGCTTGGGCCTGGAGAGAGTTGGGTTTATGTCCTGAGGGTCTGTAAGAATAGGTAATGTGGTGGTTAAGGGCGCTGGACTCCCCTATGGTCAGCCATGGTTCGACTCCTAGACCTGGCTACTTGCTTCCACTCTACTCTCTCTCTGTCCTTCTCTGGTCAAATTAAAAAATAAGTAAGTTGGGACCAGCAGTTAGCGTAATGGCTATGTCGCTGGACTCCCACGTAGTCGACCGCGGTTCGAGTCCCGGACCCGGCGGCTTAAACTCACGCCGGGCGCGTGTGCGTGCGTGCCCAAGATCCCGAGAGGAGAATGGAGGAGAAGGGATTGCGGCGTGGCCATCCCCCCTGGGGGGTGATTTCCTGCTTTCTATCTCTCTGTCTCTCTCTGTCTGTCTGGCGAGCGCACGCGCCCTATAGCAAAAACCTCTCCAAAAAAAGAAAAAAAAAAAAAAAAAGTAAGTAAATTAATATAGTTAAATAATTCGAAAGAAAGAAAAAGAAAGAAAGAAAGAAAGAAAGAAAGAAAGGAAGGAAGGAAGGAAGGAAGGAAGGAAGGAAGGAAGGAAGGAAGGAAGGAAGGAAAGAAGGAAAGAAGAAAGAAAGGAAGGAAGAAAGAAGAAAGAAAGACTAGGGGGACTGTTGACAAGCGACCACCCCCTTCTTTGCCCTGTTTGACCATGTGCCCCTTCCAGGTACTTCAGCAGGGGCTGACAGCCTGCCAGCTTTTACAACACATGGTCATGAAGTTTAGGGGTATTCTGTGATATTCACTTTCTTTAGGAAGTAGATGTAAATCCTATTAAACCAATAAGGAAAATAACAAACATCCTAAGTGCTTTGCAGTCAAAGAGAAAGAGTAGTCCAAATAATCATTGTTAGATCTAGTAAAAAAAACAGAACAGCTTAGGGAGCACAGAATACCTTAATTAATAAAAGAAAAAAAATACACTCACATGTACACACAGATTTCCGTGAACTAAAAATTCAGTAGGTGAAATGAACATGATTATTGTTTATATCTGTATTAATCATGTTGTTACCTAAAAAGGAAAAATTTCAATGTATTAAAGAACATAGTCATTATTCAGGCAACTCTCCAGTCATAATTAAAGATGTTAGAATTAAAAATTAAGCAGTAAGAAAAAAGCCTTACACAAAACCCAGGAAATACAGCTAAATAAAAAATGAAATAAAAAAAATCTAATTTTAATATTAGAAAATATTAATATGAAAACATATGCTAATGGCAAAAGCTTTTCCCTCACACTGTCTCTCTCTCTCTCTCTCTCTCTCTTTCTCTTGTGCCCCAGGCAAAAACCTCTTTAAAAAAAAAGCTATTCTCATAGGAAAATTTATATCTTCATTATTCAAGATAAATGGCCATGAGGAAATAAATTGGGTAAATTAGAGAAACAACTATAAAAAAACATTAGAAGAAAGGCTGAAATTATTTTGAGCAGCCAGGGTGGCTGCTCCGCTGTGAGGAGCTCATATGGGAAAGCACTAAATTCAGATTCTAAAGTCTCTTTGGCTAAGCCAGATATGCACAAGTTTCTGGCTGGCTGAGGCGAGGGGTAGGATCAGGGGTTGAAGACCCTGTTGGAGGTGCCTCTTTCTCTCTCTTTCTCTCTCTCACTCCCTCTTTCAGAAGAAATGAATAAAAATTTTTTAAAAGCTCAAATTATTTAAATTCAAAACCAAGAAATAGGAGAAGATACAATAAATTCAAAACATGGCTTTGTAAAAAAATCATAAAAGTATTACCTCAGGAGGAAAGGTGAAACAGCAATTAAGAAAAGAAAGCTATAAATGAGAAAGGAAACAGAATCACAGATATAAAGAATTTATAATTATTACGATATATTTGTGATTTATAATTTTTTGTTCGCTCTTATTAAATTATCATTATTTTTTGGTAAATGTGGCTAAAAGTAAAATTTCAGTAAAATAAAACTTCCTAAACTTGTATTCTGCAATTCTCTTAATCTCTCCTAACTTTTGCCCCAATACATTCTTGAAACTTCTCTTGCCAACTTTACCATAACTTTGTGTTGCTAAAACTAAATTTCGATTCTCAGACAGAATCTTTTTCAAACTCTTGGAAAAATCTGACACAGTGAATTGCATGAAGGAATTAAACATTCAGGTCTAGTACAAAGGATATGTGTTTGTTGCTTTTTAAATTATTCATGATTTAATTTTATTTTTTATTATTATTATAATTTTAAAGTTTAAAGCTGTGAAGCTGGAGAAACCAGCAATCCAGAAATGCCAACGGGCATCAGCAAAAAAAGTCTTAACAAAAACCTGCTCTCTGTAGCCGAAGGACCAAGGAAGGGGCAGTTTAGTAAGTCAGAAAATTTTAGACAGGGGTTTCTCCCAAATAGTTTCATAGTTTGGGGCTTTACATTTAAGTCTTTAATCCATTTTGAATTCCTTTTTGCAAATGATGAGAGATAGGTGTCCAGTTTCACTTTTCTACAAGTAGATATCCATTTATCCAGCACCATTTATTCAAAAGACTGTCTTTTTGTCACTGGATTGTCTTGTGACTTTAATTGTTCTACTCTAACCCAATATAAAACAAACAAAACCAATGACCTTCCCCCCAGCTATACCAAGATGGGTATAATTGGTGGCTAGACTTCCACTTTCTTGAGGTTGCAATGAGACACCCAAACACACTTCCTGGTGTAAGACAAGCTAAGACAACCTAGGGAGCTAGAGCGCTAATCCACACCAACTGGTAGGGAGGAACTCTCTTCCACTCTCCACATGTACAGACAAATATCCGTGGAGACCACAAGGAGGGTTCTGATTTCCACCCTTTCCCAGCAGTAATGAGGTACTCCTCCCTTTCTGCACCAGGGTGATATCAGAGGAGGTCTAGAGGAAAAGTCATGACTTCTGACATTGCCCGTGACTTCTGACACCTATGCTGCTATAGCAATGGACATTATATGAGGAACGGGAACTCTCACCCACTCAGAAGTGAAAACTATCCAGGTGGCAATCGAGGCCAAGTCAGGACTCCAAATGTCTACCTCCACCGAGCAGAAATTATACACTATGTCCCCCTCTGTCCTTTGCCACAGTGGTGTGAGAGAAAATCAGACTGGAAAAAGTTTTAAATAAGAGTGCCACAACATAGTATGAAATGTCCAGATTTCAACGGAAAATTGTTTAGGCCAAGAACTTCTCAAACTGAATGAAAAAAATCCCAAAAAGATGATAACACTTAGATGACAAAGATGTTAAAATGGAGGCCAGAAGTAAGTAAATATGCAAATAGCATATGACCCAGTAACTGTACTCCTGGATATTTATCTCAGAGAAATGAAGACTTAAATTCACAAAAAAACTGGATACAAATGTTTATAGCAGCTGGTAACAAGCCAATAATGGAAACAACTGAGATTTTGTTCAATAGGTTGAAGAAACTGTGGTACATCTATGCCATAGAATACCATTTAGCAATAGAAAGGACCAGTTGTTGAGGCAAGCAACAACATGAATAACTTCAGAGAATTATGCTAAATTTAAAAAGCCAATCCGAAAAGGTTAGGAGTATATGATTCCATTTATATTACATTCCTGAAATGATAAAAGTATAGAAAAGGATAACAGATCAGTGCTTGCTAGGGGTTAAAGAGTGAGTAGGAAGAAGTGGAGATAGCTATTGTCACAAAATGAAAAATAAGGGATTGTTGTGGTGAAGGAAATATATATATATATTTTTTTTTTTTCTTAATTTTGCTAGAGGTTGTGTGTGCTTGTTAAAGAGAGATAAAGAGGGAAAGTAAAAAGCAACCCCCATGGAGGATAATCATGCCACATGTCCTACATTTTTTTCTTTTGAGATTTTGGGCAAGCATGCACACACATCTGGTGTGTTTTTCAAGACCCCAGGATCCAGACTCGAACTACACAGTTGACCATGTGGCATCTAGTCACCTAACTACCATGTCACTGGCTGGTCTGGAAATACCTGTCTCTTGACAAGTAACTGCAATATCCTGGCTATGATATTGTATTAGAGTGTTTAGAGATGTTACCATTAGGGGAAGCTGGGTAACGGGTATTATTTCTTGTAACCATATACAAAATACAATGATCTCAAAATAAAATTTTAGTTATAAAAACCAAATCGCGGGAACCAGCAGTTAGCGTAATGGCTATGTCGCTGGACTCCCACGTAGTCGACCACGGTTGGCGTCCCGGACCTGGTGGCTTAAAACTCACGCCGGGCGCGTGTGCGTGCGTGCCCAAGATCCTGAGGGGAGAATGGAGAAGAAGAGATTGTGGCGTGGCCGTCCCCCCTGGGGGGTGATTTCTCGCTTTCTGTCTCTATGTCTCTCTCTGTCTGTCTGGCGAGCGCACGCGCCCTATAGCGAAAACCTCTCAAAAAAAAAAAAAAACAAAAAACAAAAAACAAAACCAAATCGGTAAACAGGCAATATAAACAAATAAGCCCATGTATTAGTTCTAAAATATATGGATTTTTAAAACTCACAGTGTGCAATAACATGGTCAGTTGGTAAAAGAGCAGCCAGAACTGACAAATACCATAAGCCCTTGCTACACACTGAATTAGCTGGAGTCCATTATTGTATGCAAGGCAAGACAGAGTGTCTGCTTCCCTGACCTTTTAACCAATTGCTTATTCCTCAGTAAGTAGAAAATGGTCACCAGAACAAGTAGCAGAGAGTTTGGACCACTGTTAATTCATTACTCTCAAGTCTCGGTACAAAAGATGCAGTGTTAAGTAATTTGGTCTTCAGGCCTAATTGAGTGTCATTTAATGATCTAGTTCTTTTTAGTTGAGGCACAATTCAAAGGTAATTTGTTTTAGGTATGAGAAGCAGTGATAAAGTCTTTTCTACTACTGTTTTGAATATTCATTATTGAAGATTTTAAAACTCTCCCAAGGTTTGCTTTGAAGCCTCATATTTTAGAGCCAGTTGTCTCAGAGCGGTCACTTTCTTGTGTCAGAGTCTGAGAGCTTCTGTGGAGCTGGGTGCCGCAATGTAAATGCCAATGACATTACGGAAGGTAAAACTACAGTGTGGGCCAGTGCGACCTCTTGCATTTTATGTAGCATGCAATGGCCTAGCTGCTATTTCTACTTTTATCATTGAATAGTCTAGTCTTACAATGGACTTCTCTATACTAAACCTCAGGGAAGTAAACAAATTTTCTACAACTAACATCTTTTTTTTTTTTTTGGAGAGGTTTTTGCTATAGGGCGCGTGCGCTCGCCAGACAGACAGAGAGAGACAGAGAGATAGAAAGCGAGAAATCACTCCCCAGGCGGGATAGTCACGCCGCAATCCCTTCTCCTCCATTCTCCTCTCGGGATCTTGGGCACGCACGCAAACACACCCGGTGTGAGTTTTAAGCCACCGGATCCGGAACGCGAACCACGGTCGACTACGTGGGAGTCCAGCGACATAGCCATTACGCTAACTGCTGGTGCCCTACAACTAACATCTTGAAACAACTGCTTTGTCTATTAGCCTTTCTTGGGTATGACCCTGTGCTGGACGAAGTCCCAAACATCTGCACTTTACATAGTCCCCAAATGCACCAGCTTGTAAGTACCTTATTGAGAGGTCGAGAGCCTAATTGTAATTACTTTGACTCTATATATTCATTTGGTAAAAAACGGCATCTTTGTAACCTTTGAGTTTTCTTAAACACAAATTTGGGTTATCTCTTTTTTAAATCTTTTAATGTATGCCACAAAAGTTACACAATTTTTTAGACATAGTTCCTATACATTTTGTTGGATTTTTGCTTTATTTATTTTTGGATATGATAGAGTAGACAAAATTTCTGAAATTATTCCAAGTCCCTTGATGGAAACTATAAAATGATTCTGTCATGTTTAGCCAGCAAAAATTCTCTTTGGCCCATAAAATATTTGAAAATCACTTACCTTTCTCTCAGTTATTCATAGCCACTCTTGGGGCTTCCCACATCTCTCGCTGGGTGAGCCGAAGTCTGTGCCATCAACATGAAGGATCCATTTATGATCCCAAATGGCCAATGAAAACAAAGCCAGACAAAGCCAAGAAAAAGTGCTGTTAGTGATATAAGTATATATAATTTATATATTTAGAGATATTTTTGCTATAGGGCACGTGCATTCTCCAGAGAGAGAAAGAAACTAAGAAATCACCCCCTGCCCCAAGAGAGAACAGCCACACTGCAATCCCTTCTCCTCCATTCTTCTCTTGGGATTTTGGGCACACACACACTCATGCCAGGTGTGAGTTTCAAGCCACCAAGTCTGGACCTTGAACTATGGTTGGCCATATGGGAATCCAGAGCCTTGACCACTATGCCACCTGCTGGCCCTGACAAATATTTTAAATCATTGTGCCTAGATTCTCTTTGGTATGATATGGTTTTATTTTAAGAACTCCTTGGTTGGAACCAGCAGATGACATAATGGTTATGTTGCTAGACTCTCACATAGTCAACTGCAGTTCAAGTCCTGGACCCAGTGACTTAAAACTCAAGCCGGGCACATGTGTGGGCATGAATGCTCAAGATCCCGAGAAGAGAACAAAGTAGAATGGATTGCAGTGTCACCATACCCCTGGGTGAGGGGGTTGATTTCTCATTCTCTGTCTCTCTGGCAAGTGCATGCACCCTCTAGCAAAAATCTCTAAAAAAAAAAAGAAAAATGGAAAGAATTCTTTGGTAAGAGCTCACTTTAGCCAAAGCCAAAATGTGTTTATAAACACACACCACAAACACATACACACACACACACACACACACGCTTCTATATCTTGGCTTTTTGTCCCACAACAAAATGATCCACAAAATGACTAAGTTAACTGATAAAAGATTTGTCATTAATTATCCTAATTTTCTCAACATATATGATTTGATTTTTTAAAACTTCATGTCATCTCTGAATAAAAATATTGTCCCAGTATCTTTCATATGCTCCTTTAAAACCACTTTCTACTACGTTTTTCATCCTGCTATTTTATCTAGAAGCCTGACCTTTATAGATTTTGATAGGTTCTCATTTCTTTTTTTAAATTATTTATTCCATGAGTGAGAGAGACAGAGACAGAGAGACTGCACCCCTGCCAGGGGCTTGACATTGCAATCCATCCCAAGCCTCAACTTTCCCAGCTCATGGACGCACCAGGTGTACTCAGGCAGATCTTCAGGTGTAAACCTGCAACCTTCTCATGCAGGTCCGCCCCACAGAGCATTGCATTCTACCACTGGGCCACCACCAGGCCCCAGGTTCTGGTTTTTTCCTAACTTCTCTTCAGTTCAGTCAATGGGGAGCCCCAGAAAAAGTTTAAGAGAAGTTGGAGAATGAGGTGAGGGCGTTATTACCATGACTCTTTCCTGGCTTAATCCATGTTCACTGTTCTACATTCTCTGTTAACTAATGCCTCCTCTCTTCTCTTCACTGAGCTTTAGATAGCCACACCACCTCTCAGGGTTCTCTTGTACTCAACATCTCTGTAAATAGGCCCTTTGCAAACAAATCCTTTCCAATGATCTTATTTGATGAGTGTGCCATTTGTCTAGTGTTGGACTTCTGATTGATACAGGTGGTTGGAGACTGTCAAAGAGGTATTCAAACTGTATTTTTGTAACAATACAGGGTTAGATTCCACATCCTAACCCAAATTTTATTGAGTTACTTTCTTTCATGAGAAGGATAGGGACCCTGGACAGGGTCATCACACTGCAAAACTTCCCCAACCTCACATCCAACCAAGTTGGTGGGTTTGCCTACAGGAATACCTAGTGTGTTCAGGTAGACCCAGGAACTAAACCCAGAGCTTGCCCACGTGGCTCTAATATCATAGGGTGGCTTCTTAGCTCTATGCCACCGAAGCTAGACCAGTCAAGCTTTACTGAAATAATATTCTTATGTTTAAACTTTCAAATCATTATCTCCTATGCTCAGATAAACAATCACAGTATTCATGGAGCACATCCTGTGCAAGGCTCTGTGGGGTGTCTTTGTTTATGAATGTGTGTATGCAAATGTGAAGGTGGGAGGCTGAAGATATAAAAGGAAAAGACAATTTCCCTACTCTCAAGAGTTTGTAATCTAGTAGAAGAGATAACACAAAAAATAAGTTCAGAAGTAGAGCAGATATATACCACGGCAAAAAATAACAATATTACACATTTCTGAAAAAAATATGTATTAAACCACAAGCCAAACATAAAGCATGTTAGCAAATGTTGTTAAATTTTGACTCAGTAGTCCTAGAGAATAGTCTGAGTATTTTCAATTTTATTTAGTTAAATTAATTTCAATTTTGGTGATTCTGATACAGACCATCCATAGACAATATTATGAGAAATTCTATCTTAGGAATTCAGAGGAGAAAGACCACCTGGCTTGCACCAAGCAGGAAAAGCTTCTTTGAGCATAAAGGTGGTTTGATTTGATATAGATAGGTAAAAATAAAAAGGCATATCAATTTCAAATTAAAGGCAGAAAAATACTCAGAATATAATGGCTTCTAGATAAATGAGAGAAAACTATTCAAGACATTTAACTTTTAAGGCATCTGGAATACTCGCACAGTATCAATAATCCTCATGCAATTGTGACAAATCTTCTTTTGCATTCCAGAATATATTACAATCAAGTTATTAGCTACTCTAAGAGAGTGTCAGTCTGGTGCCCTAAATTCACTTCTATCAGGTCATAGAACAACTAAGGCTTAAAAATTGTGTTACTTTCTCTGTATCGAGGTCATAAAACTGCCCTGAGTCCCAGCACAGGTGTCCACTCTCTGTGTGAATTGCCCAAGCCTGTAAAACAAGAAGGTATGTCATGGATCTGTGATGATCACTGGCAAACTGAACACCTTCCTAGCTGCGTCTGCCCGAGAACTGACATAAGTCAAAGACTTCATGAGGCAGAAAACACAAAGCTGCCCAATTAACAAAATCTCTCCCTGTTAAACTTGCACACATACTTGGGAGCTGGAGCACCACCAAGTAGAAATGTTAAACTACTCTACTCTCTTTACTACAATAGATGGACTTGATTACCTTGGGATGGTTTATTTGCTTTTTATGAATTTTATCGTCCTTCAATGACTTACTAGTTTGGTAATGAGACTCTCAAACCCCCACCACCACCACCACTACCACTGATTTTATGCAGTGTATTTTGTGGGTACAATATTCTTTCTTATTAAAAAAAAATTCTATCACTAAATCACTTCAGGATTAAGTATTAATAGAGCTCAATTTTTTAATTTTAAACGAATATTATCTGTGTTGGACATATTTCTGAGATTTCTGGCAATTTTGTCAGGATAAGACAGTGAAAGTTATAGAGTGTATTTATACTTAAGAATGTGCATTTGTATTCATCATTGTCATTGGACATAACATAGCTACCAAAGTTAGCTATTGACTGCCTTGCAGTGTGTGTGTGTGTGTGTGTGTGTGTGTGTTGGGGGGAGTGGGGTGGGGGATGGGGGATAAACTCTCTTTCCTTTAAAATATTCCCTACACAGGTTTATATAAGTTCTGGGAGATATTATCCTATACATCTCATTTATGTACTAGAGAGCTGAAATATAATTGAGTTATTTATTTTATCCTTGGGAATATGATTAATGAAACAATTAGAATACTCAAGACTGCAACATTAATAGACTATTTCATGAGGACTTAAGACACGTATATGCTATAGTTACCAGTTACCAATGAGACATTTTTAAGAGAGAAATGAAAGTAATGGCCTTGGAATAGTGTCACTCAACTTTTCAGAAAAGCAGGATCTGGAAGCCAAAGTGTTAACATCTATAAGCTGTTCCAACAAGGGAATATATACTGTTAAATATTGGGAGTTATTTAAAATGCCAGTGAGTATAATAGCAGTGCTCTGAAATAACCATTTCATCTGCCTACATTACTCTAAAATTAATGAATAATGAAGCGATGCCCTTCACATTCTCTTCCCTTTCCATTCCAAGATATATTGATCAGATGACATTTATTTAAGTTTGGGATAATGTATTAATTTCAAGATAATTATTCAATATACTTTTGTCACTGTTGATATGCTTCAATGTCATCCAGGGGCCGGGGGATGAATAAACTGTTATCTGACATTGCTGGACAGGGTGCTAGAAATAAATGCAATTTTTCTCCTTGAGATTCACTGACTTGGGTTTTTATTGGTGGGGGGGCATGAAAGAGGAAAAAGCTGAGGGCCAAGAGGGTGTAATAGTGTAACCTGCAGGTTAAGAGGATAAGGATATTTTAAAAGATGGCACTTCGGGACAAAGTGCTTTTC
The DNA here is from genome assembly GCA_026018925.1 of Tupaia tana. Lineage (NCBI taxonomy): Eukaryota > Metazoa > Chordata > Mammalia > Scandentia > Tupaiidae > Tupaia > Tupaia tana. The sequence goes on from JAKSZU010000017.1 coordinate 25,254,553, forward strand.
CATTGTTACAGGGGTCAGACTGATCCTCAGCAAAGCTGACAGAGCCCATCCTTAGTGGATGCCACTGCAATATTAACACTCATTTGGAGCAGATGTGGCTAAAAGCATGAAACATTGAACAAACAGCTGCCACGGATCCAGTGCCATTGCATAAGCACTTATGTTCTATTAATGCAGTGGATTGCTAAGGCCAGGAGGGCAGACGTTATTCCCCACAGTTCTTTGGCAGATGGGCCAAACGATGACTCCTCAGAGGAGTGCTGCCCTATTGAAGCAGCCCTTCCATCTTCTGGAAAGATTCTAATACCAGATCATCTACCCACTAAAAGGATCCATCTGAGGTCAGATTACCCTGTGCCAAGTTATTCTGTAGATACACTATGCACTTCAATACGTGTCATGTTAGTTTATTCTATTCCATTTTATTGCTCTGTTCTGATTTCGACAGCCAATGCTCGATGCCATTTCTTCACCTTTTTTCATCTTGTGATTTTGTGTGTTCGTACATGATAAATGTGGGACTCGTGTTTCTACACATTGAATAACTCAAGACCCCAGTGCTTCAAGCTTGCATCTCTCCTCGTCTGATTCAACGGGCTCAGACATGGTGCTTCCAAGTCTATGACTGTCAGTTTGACACCCATATGGGCTTCTAAGTTTTTCCTCTGTTCATTGGAATGATTTGAGATTTAGGATTACACAGCAAAGATGTCAATCATTACGAGTTGTAGCTATAATTTGTTCATAACAAAAATCAGATCTCTTGCTTCCCTACCATAGGGATATTATCTGGGTGGTATTTTCAAGTTTAAGGAGAAAATGAGCAGGTGATGATTCTAGCTCATTCTCTCTAGGCTGACAGGCACTCTGTTTGCTTCTCACTTCTCATGCCACTCCAGTCCACTGCAGAGCGGACACACTGATCTTCAGCAAGAGGGTAAGTCCTTCCCATTGAGCGGAAGTGGGAGAAGGATTGTATGGAAATGCATTTTTACGGGTTCCCAAGGAACAATGTTTCCCAACTATAATTGTACCTCAGCATATTACACCGTCTAAGTTCTCTGCTCTAACTTCAGGAGGGAGGAGGAAGGAAAGGAAAGACTGGGTGAGGAACAGAGTAGAGCCCTCACTGGAAAACATAGGAAAACCACAAGTATTGGGTTATCAGGAAAGGAAAAGCATTTTTGCTTTTCCATAGAAAAATATGTCATGACTTTTCCAATAGCCCAATATTTCATTTGTCTATTTTTCTTTTTTGGTACATACTATGTACCAAACACTGCTCTGAGGATACACTGATTAGGTCAATGATCAGATGAACCTTGTATTTTAATATGTAACAACTAATGGAAAAAATGAAAAGTTAACCAGATCATTCAGATTTTGATAAGGGCTATGAAGATAATAACACAGAAAAATATATTAGAGAATGCTAAAGTGTATGTGGGGGTGGGTAACATGCTGTGTTAAACAGAGTGGAAGGGGAAGATTTCTCTGAGCAGGAGCTATTTGAGTGCTGAAAGCAAAAACATGAGAAGAAGCCATCACTGGGAAGATGGGAAGCCTAAGAATCCCAGATGGAGTAAACAGGGCAAGGGTCTGATAGCTTAAAAAAAAAAAAAGGGCTTGGTCTCTTTGAGGAATAAAATGAAGGCATTTTTGGGAAAGGTGGTGTGGTGGTTAAAGAACTGGACTCCCACATGGCTGACCAGGTTCAAGTCCCAGACCTGACGGCTTGCTTTCTCACTTTCCTTCTCTCTCTTTCTCTGATTAAATTTTAAAATCTAAAAAAAATTAAAAATAAAAAAATAATTAATTTAGTTAAATAATTGTTTAAAAAATAAAAAGAAGCCTCAGCATTGTGATATAAATTACCCCTTTCAATGATCTCAAGCGAGGAGTGTGGGGGAAAAGGGGATACAGAAGGAGGTATAACTTCAGTCTTGTTTCAGTGAGTGGATCTCTGAGATCCCCAAACAGTAGTTGTCCATGTGGCTCTGTTCCATATTCAAGATCATCATCCTAACCCGAAACTGCTCAAAAACAGGTGTGGCATCCCAGCAGAGAGAGGCAGGTGAAGTGTGACAGTCTCAGTTCAGACATGTCTTGTTCACTGCCCTCCTTACAGTAGCCACATATTTTTAAATACAAAAGATGGTGTGACACTTTACCATGGGCCTAGCAAATGTTAGGAGAACTGTGAGTTACACATGAGTTTGCCCAGATGCCACAGAACTGAACTAAACAAGATGAGTCGAGAATTGTACCAGAGAGGAAGTCAGCTCAAAATGTTCTATTTCCCCCATACCCAACATGAAACAAATTCAAAGCCAGGAAGCAGTAGTTCTAAACAAGTTGTGCTAAATGCTGCTTAGAAACGGCAAAGAGATGTGTGAAATGAGTCTGTCACGTTGAAATGTTCACTGTTCTTCAGAGGGAGAATGGCTGGAATCTACCTTTCCAGCAGCTCTGGAACAGAGGTGTCCATGATCACTGTGTTAGCATGTTAAAGTTGAAAACAGTAAAAGAAAAGAACAAAAGGGAAGTGGGGCCAGCAGATGATATGGCAGTTACATTGCTGGACTCCCACATGGCTGATTGTAGTTTGAGTCCTGGATCCGGTGGCTAAAAATCATGCCGGGTGTGTGTGCATGCATATTCAAGATCCTGGGAGGAGAATGGAGGAAAAGGGATTGTGGTGTGGCCATCCTCCTGGAGGTAATTTCTCACTCTTGTTCTTACTGTCTCTGTCTCTCTCTCTTTCTGGTGAACACATATACCCTAAGGCAAAAACTTCTTTTTTTTAAAAAAGGAGATATGTCAACATAAATCTAAAACACATATCCAGACATGGAAAAGATAAACCAACATGTGTGTAGTGGGAGGTTGAGTATGGTAGTGGGAAGAGAAGGGGTACTATACCCAATTCCAGAATTTGTATATCTGTTATTTAGTACAATGTTTTAGAGGCAATGCATTTTTTTTAGAGGTTTTTGCTATAGGGCACGTCCGCTCGCCGGACAGACAGAGACGGAGAGACAGAAAGCGAGAAATCACCCCCCAGGGGGGATGGCTGTGCTGCAATCCCTTCTCCTCCATTTTCCTCTTGGGATCTTGGGCACGCACACAAAAGCACCTGGCATGAGTTTTAAGCCACCGGGTCCGAGACGCAAATCGCGGTCAACTATGTGGGAGTCCAATGACATAGCCATTATGCTAACTGCTGGTCCCAGAGGCAATGCACTTTTAGCCTTTGCTTTAACTTATAATCACCTCCTGGTATTCTTAGCTATATTCTTAGGATCATAGAATCAAATGATTTTTGATAAATTAGCATATCTGTGATTTTCAAACTGGGTTTTACTGAGTTCAAGGTTTTCAGCTCAGATACTTCAGGTGTCTGGCCCCTAAGGATTGTCTAACTCATCACTAATTTAACATAGCTCCCAGATTGTGACTGGTTCTCAGTGACTAAAGCTTGTTATAGTAATCATGGCAGATGAAACTCTGACAGCCAGTCCAGAGCGCTACCTAATGAGCCTCTGGGGTCCAATCTTAATCATGCTAAGGCCTAGTCATGATCACTCTTCCACCATGCAGCCTTCTGGTACCACTCCAGGACCTCCTAATCTCTCTTCTCCTAGTTTTCTTGCAGGAAGTCTTTACCCACATGCACAATTGCCTTTACTGTTGACTAGTAATTCTTTTGTTACATTTGCTCTGTCATCAAGATTGTAATGTCTTTAAAAACACGTTGGGCTTATATTTTTTATGTATTTCTCAAATATGTAGATATTATAACCATTACTTAATTTACTATAGGCAAGCAAGAATATTTACTGATAGGCTTCATCATTTTAGAAGTATTACAATTTAATGAAACGCACTGCAATTTAAGAAACATCCCTTATAATATCTGCTTTCTATGGTCTCTCTTCTCTTGAAAGAATTTAGAACAAGTTTCATAATGAACTGGTTTTGCTTCTCTGGTACATATATAGTACTATTCTAGATTAAAAACTTTAAAAGAGACTTATGGGGGCCAGCAGGTGGTGTGGTGGTTAAGGCTCTGGACTCCCACATGGTCAACATGAGTCCCATACCAGGTGGCTTCCTTTCCTGCTTTCTCTCTCTCTCTACATGCACATGCACTATAGCAAATTAAATATAATAATAAAAAGTAAACATTTTTAAAATTAATTAATTAATTAAAGATCCTTATGTTCTACTGTCTTTCAATCTTACCATTTGAGGAGAATGTAACATGGACACAAATGTAGTCATACCACTCTAGCTTACTTGTCCCAATCACTGGCATTTTAGATTATGTGTGAAGATGACATTCAGAACTCCTAGATTGTCATCTTGATTCCATCTCTGATTTTGCATGACTCTAACTCCGAGATATGATATCCATGGATTAGATTTCTGATGTTTAAAGCAGCTGGATGACCTTCCTTACTACTTGGGAACTGTGCTCTACGTTGGATTTAGGTGCTGTCTGTCAGGTGCTTCAGTGCCTGAGAGGACAGTACTGTACAAATACCAGAACTCATTGTTATTATGTCTCCAAGACATTATTCCAAGAAATGCAATTCCCTGGCCTCAAATGTAAGTTAAACGATATAGCATACGCTTTGCTTGGAGCAATGTTGATGCTGGTAAAACTGCCACCTGGCTAACAAGCCCAAAGAGGAATGTACAGGGGGCCCTGGTATCATTTATAACAATGCCTATACATTGGATAACGAGGGCAGCGTTGGCTCCCACCTCTGTTGGCTGTCTTCGCTGCTGGAAAGACTGGTCTGCCTCTCTGAGCTGCTGTTGGCCATCGCCACCTGCTGGCTCTGGCATGCTGCTCCCCTGGCTCCCCTCCTGGTGTTGTCCTGGCAGCCTCCCCAAACTGCCAAGTTTGAGCCAGAGAGCACAGGGGTGTTTGGAGCTCTTCACACTGCTGAGCCTGCATCTTGTGAACAAGCTGACAGTGGGGCATCTCGGTGCTCCCCAGGGTCAGTCTGTTGACTACTATGGTGATCAGCTGGCTGGCAACACCAGTGACTGGAAATTGCCCCAGAGAACGTCATGCATTGGCAAGGAAAGGATACTGAGAGAGCGAGTCTTTAAAAGAGAAAATAAACAATGCTTTACGAGGTAGCTCTGAGCATTTGCTATTCAGCCTAAATTCATTTTAGGCATTCAAAACTTTTCTCAGAGACAGTTGCATTTAAGCATTTATATTTCAGTCTTGCAACTCTTCATTCCACTGGTTTTACTTTTAGGTTCTTTCCTAGAACCTAAAGGTTCCTGTTTAACATGTGAAGGGCCAATGCCTTCCTGAAGTTACACTGGTTCCTGGTGACAGACCTGCAGTGAGACCTGGGGCTGCTCACCCTACCCTGTGTTATAAGCACTGACACAAGTTCTTGATATCTTAAATCATCTGTCTGATAAATGAAAGGGTCTTGCATGCACTGTAAATGGAAGAGTTCTTTCTTAATAGAAGGCAGAGTTTGTTTGTTTGTTTGTTTTAATTTGTTATAGGGTGTATGCGCTGACCAGAAACAGAGAGGGAGAAAGTGAGAAATTCCCTCCGGCGGGGGGTGGGGGGGTGGCTGTGTCACAATCCCTTCTCCTCCATTCTCTTCTCAGGATCTTGGGCATGCAAGCACATGCACTCAGCATGATTTTCAACCTGCCACTCTGGGACTCGAACTGCACTGCCAGCCTTGTGGGATCCAGTTGCCCAACCTCTATGCCACCTGCTGGCCTGAGGTGGAGCTTTTGTCCAAACCAGGCTATAAAAGCCCCAGTTGAAGTCATAGCTGAGGCTATGCTTTCAACACTCAGCACATGCAGAATTATAATTACAAACCCAGTGATCCCAGGAGTATGAATCTTGCCATGAGACTAGGGTGTGGGGAGGGTGTTGTGTGTATTTAAGGTTTGTGCCATAGGGCACAAGTGCTTGCCAGAGACAGACAGAAAGAGACAGAGAAAGGGAAAATGAGAAATAACCACCTCTTGGGGAGAGTAAGGGGTGTGGCCACAGCACAATCCCTTCTCCCTCAGTTTCCTCTTAGGACTTTGGGCACACACATGCACCTGGCATGATTTTCAAGCCACCAGTCCAAGACTGGAACTGTGGTTGGCCATGTGGGAATCCAGTGCCTTAACCACTATACCACCTGCTGATCTGTGTTTGCTTTTTCATTGGTACCTAAATATTATATATATTTATGGGACACACTGTGATTATTTCCATGCATGTATACACTAAACAAAGATCAAGCCATGCTAATGAACGTATCTATCACCGTAAACCTTATTCAACACTTTGTCGTGAGAATGGAGTGTTTTAAAATGTATATTTTATTTTTATTCGGGTATTGTGAAGCCAAGGAATTAGGAGATAATTGCCACTGAAAGGCAACTTGGTTTTACTCAGATACCAAGAGGACAGCTCGCACCATGACAGGGTGGAGATGGGACACCCACAGGGAAACACCAAAGTCAGGAGGCAGAGGGACTACGGGGAAACCACAAACACAAGTGGGAGCATTTGTGTGGCTTCTAGGAAAAGGAAGGGGTGAGGCAGCGTAAGAAGGTTTAAGATTGCCTAGTTTGAATGCTATCTCTAGTGGTTTAGTACTTGTTTGACTCTCAGATGTTGGGGCAGGGGAATAGTGGCCTTGTGTATAAAAGCCTGATAGAGGGGGTGGTTGGGATATGGGCTCTGGATTGGCTGGTTTGCATATGAAAGGCCCACTTACAGGGGAGTTATCTATATTAGCAAACCCTGGAAAGAGCAGCCCCCCTCAGGTCCCAGATATCAAATGATCAAGAATAAAAAATAAAAGGACATGTTTAATACATGCAATTAAGCCAGCCCACACTAGATTGTTGAATTGACTACAATAGGGATGTGACTTATTTGTTCTTTAAATAGTCTTCAGTTAAAACAACTCAAGGGCCCTACCCCATAGGTTAGTGATTAAGGGAGCAGGATCCCATATGACCATCTGTGGTTCAAGTCCCAGTTCTGGTGGCTTGAAGGACATGCCATGGTGTGCATACCCAAAATCCCTAAGGATGGAGAAATGGAAGAGAAGGGATTGAAGTATGACAATGCCCCATTGGAGGGTGCTTTCTCTCTTTCTGGCAAGTGTACATACCCTCTGGCAGTTGGGAAAAAAAAGGAAAGAAATCTCAAATCAAACAGTCCTTCAAGATTTCTAAGAACTGCTTTGGTACAGCAGGTATCCTCTGACTTTCAACACAGCCAGACATAGTTTGTGTGTTGATACTAACTGTGTTGCTCTCTGAGATAAATATGGTTCCTAAAAATGTCAAGCAATGATTTTGATTTCTCTTTCTGATGTTGGGCTGAGATCACAGGCAGAACTGAATGGTACTTTCAGACATGTAATGTTGAATAAAGACCAAGTCATGGTAATTAGCATATCTATCTCCTTAAACATTTATCAACTCTTTGTTTTGAGAATAGTGTTTTAAAATGAAGTTGACAAGAGTCCAGCCATAAGTCAGCAGAGGTCACAGGTCCACTTTATTCCTCAATCTTCTGATCATACTTTGGATGTGTCCAAAAGAAAAAAGACGTGAGACTCTGTCACAGGAAGATTATTAAGTTAATTAGACCATCAGCCTAATAAGCATGATGACTGTTTTCAAGAATGTGAGGGTGAATTTGTATACTGGGTTGTCAGAAAAGTCATGATGTATTTTTGCACAGAAAAACAAAAATGTACATCATGACTTTTCTGAAAACCCAATACAAAAGATTCAGTTTTCCTTGTTAGGTGTCCTTAAAAGGCAAAACTAGATATAATAAATAAAAATTGTATTTTGACAAGTTTAAGTATAAATTTAAGAGCCAGCTCATGGCCTGATAGTTAAGGGGACTAGATCCCATATGGCTGACCACAGCCAGACCCAGTGATGTGAAAAACATGCTAAGTGTGTGTATGTATGTGCCTAAAATCCCAAAAGGAGGGAGAAATGGAGAAAAGATTGCAGTGTGACTGTTCCCCCATGGGAGCTGCTTTCTCTATCCCCCTCTCTCTGTCTCTCTCTGGAGAGCACATGTGCTCTCTTGCAAAATTAAAAAAAAGAGAGAGAATAAATTTAATGAGGCAGCACCAGCTGATGACATTATGGTTAGGTCACTGGACTCCCATGTAGTCAGTTGCGGTTTGAGTCCTGGACCCAGCAGCTTAAACTCACACCAGGTGTGTGGTGTATGTGTGTGTGTATGTGTGTGTGTGTGTGTGTGTGTGTGTGTGCATGCCCAAAATTCCAAGAGGAGAATGGAAGAGAAGAGAATGTGGTGTGGTCATTCCCCTGAGGGAGTTATCTATATTATCTCTTTCTGTCTCTCTCTCTCTTCAGCAAGCACGTGCACCTATAGCAAAAATCTCTCTAAAAAAATAAGGAATCTTCTAAAAATGAGATATCTTTAAAGACAGAAAAGTCTCTCTGGATACAGTCCCTTTCTCCAGAGGTATGCAACCACATGCTGCAAAATGACTTGTCAGGGAGCTAGAGAAAAGAAGCAAATGTTGACTAAGTGACTTCTCTACTTTATCAAGCCCTGTTATTATGTGAGTCTATGAGCCACGACTCCACTGTTTCTTAGAATTGATCGAGGGACACAGTAAACTCTAACACACACCTTGCACTTCTGGTAGTAGAGCTAAGAACGTGCGAGTAATCTTGCTGCTTCTGCTCAGCTCTCCACTCACTGCCAGACTGCAGGGGAGTAAAAGACTGTGTTATCTTGATAGACGAGCCGAAGAATCCCACACAGCTGTGTTGTGGAAATGTTCTCGATTTCCCTCATGATAACATTGAGTCATAAAAGGAAGAAATGAACATTTATTTGCCAACTCCACCTGTCTGTTGGGCCCACCATATCTATATTAGCAGCAAGGGAACTTGCCTATAGTGCTGAAATTTTTATCAGTAGGAGAGAAACAACTGTTCTTTCCCTTAAGTTGTGGTTAATGCCAGTTCCTTTTTTTTTTTTCCATCAGAAACTAAATGATAAGAACGCAGACTTGGATGAGTCATTTGTCAACATTAACATTTAGTGAAATGTTTGGAACCAAAAATCTCAAAGACTTTTGAGCTTCATATTTAAAAAATTTAGAACTAGGGCGAGAAATACTTTTGTTCTGAATCCATTCCGAATATATAAAACAGTCTTTTAATTACAAAAAAAGAGGAAGACAAATACAATTGACTTGGGTTTTCTAGATAAAAGCAACAAGCTTGAACAAAGGGAAAAAAGGAGACAAATGAATACTGAAGGAACAATGTTTTCTATGAATTCAAAGTTCTGGGATTTATCCTTTTCCTACATATTTTGGTAAATTTGCTATTTCTGAAATCACTGTAATAACATTCCTTCCATTATCAAACAGGATTAATTTTAGAGTCGAGTGGAAAGTGAGTTTTCAATCTATTCAGATTAACTAATGTACTAATTGAAGTACCCGTTTTCTTTTTATTTATATTTGCAATTAGCACATCTGCTTCCTTATACTTTTAGGTCCAGATATTTGTTAAGCACACTTAAAAAAATTTTTTTGAACCTACCATGTCACCTTCAATCCACCCTCTTAAGCTGAAGTGTATGACCTAGTGAGAGAATGCGTGTGTTGTTCTGCTGTTAAGAATAATGCAAACACCAAACAACAATAATCAATAACAAAAACAAAACAGGTTCTCTGGACTACAACAGCAAATCAGACCTGGCATCTGTACCTACCAGAGTCACCATTTGATTGATAACTGTGATTTGCTGACTCTCTCAATTACTCTGGTTTCATTACAGTGTGAGAAATGTGCCAAGCACTCATTTGGTTTTTATTATCTTTCTAGTCTTGTGCTTATATAAAATGCCCCAAACTGGCATTTCAGGAAAAGGATAGGTAGACTAATGATAGCCAAAAGAAAAGAAAAATTGGATTCTTCAGTGTGACCCCTAAGAATAGTATCCTATTGCATTATCACCTACAACCACATAGAACGCATCGCTATCATCCAGGGCACTGCAAACCTGCACACGACCTGTTTTAATGTTCAGAGCCCACTTGCATTTGGCTTTCCTTTTCTCTGTTAGATCCCTTTTCTGGGTTAAGTGAACAGAGTCATTTCCAGTCCACTGTAACAACTTCCCTCCTCTGCACCTACCTGGTCAGACATGCTATTGCTTTGGAAAGAGCTGGAACTAAAGGGGGCAACACAGAGCTTTATCATGAGCAGCTTTTGAGGGTTTTAGAAGCCCAGACTCCTTTACTTACATGACATTTGTACTCAGAGTAAAAATTATAAATCAAGTCCTTTTCTTTTGGACAGTAAATATTAGAATATACAATCTGTTTCTTGGATCATTCTTAAGACCATGGACTCCCAAGGCCTGGATTAGCAGCTTGGGAAACATCCAAGGCTTTTACAAAATTCAAATAAAACTTTCCAACTCTGGTCATGAAATGCTAGGGGAAACTTTAAGATAGAGGTGAACTCTAGATGTTTCCTACTCTGTTCATATTTTGTTTGCAAACTTTGTTCAGAACTCTAATTCTTCCAATTTTTTTCTTAAAGTTGTTTATTTCCTCCATGAGCAAGAGAGATGCACACAGACAGAGAGACAGTAGCCCCAACAGGGTAACTATGCCATGATCAACCTTCAGCACTAGCCAGCCCTGGTTCACAGGAACTTGGGTGGCCAGTGTATCCAGGGAGGCTCCTGGACATAACCTGGTACCCTCCCATGTGGGTCAGCCTTGCACAGTATAGTGTTTTACTGCTGTGCCACCAGCTAGACCCCAACCTGCCCTTTCTTTATTCCCATATTCTGCAGTCGCCATTTGGATGAGGGTATATTTGTTTCCAAATGTAATCCAGATGTGTGTTAGAAAACGAATGGTCTGTAGACCGGCAGATGGTGTAATGGTTATGTCAATGAACTTCCAGGTAGTCAACTACAGTTCGAGTTCCGGACCTGGAGACTTTAAACTCAAAGGTGTGTGTGCATGCATGCCCAAAATCCCAGAAGGAGACTGGAGGAGAAGGGATTGCTACCTGGTCATTTCCCCTGGAGGTGATTTCTTGCTTTCTGTCTCTCTGTTTCTCTCTGTCTCTCCAGTGAGCACATGTGCCCTATTGCAAAACCTTTCTAAAAATCCAAGTCCAAACAAACAAACAAAAAAATGGTCTAAATAGTTCCACCTGTAGATAATAACATAGTCCATTTGATATTTTTTTAACAATGCGGATTTTTTTTTTTTAAAGCACCAGAAAAAGGAAGGTGATCCCACTTGAAGTCTGTTTCCAATCCAGCTACTAGTACTTTTGGTGATAGTCTCCTTTGTCATTAACACCTAACCTAGTTTCTCAATCACCCTGTTCTTCTGGGAAGTTCCCCAATAGAGCTCTTTACCACTAACCATGGGTGGGGATGGGATTTGTAAGGGGATCTTCCTCTCCACAGTGCAGTATTCCAACCTGAAACCTTGAGGCTGGGCCCTTTACACTTAACTCACATCCAGTTACTTTTTTAGCAAATCTGCTTCTTTCTCACCTAAGGGATCCTGGCTTATTTAGTTTCCTGTATTATTTGTATGCAATTGATTTCCTGAACTACATAGCAAGCTCTTTGAGCTACTTTGAAAGGTGTCTTTGTGGTCTTTCCAGGCCCAAACACAGGGCCATGACATAATAAGCATGTACTCATTTTTAAAAGTGTGTATTTTATTTCTTCCATGAGAGACAGAGAGAGAGACATGCAACCCCATGCCAGGGTCTTCACACCACCATCTACCTCCTAGCCTCATCCAGCCCTGATCACAGGCACACACTCATGCAGCCCTAGAATGTACAGTGAGACCCTGGGATGCAAACCTGCGACCTTCCCATGAAGCTGTGGATTCAGCATCACAGAATGTGGCATTACTGCTGTGTCACCACCAGCCTCCTATTTTTTTTTGATATGTAAATAAGTAGAACTGAAAATTGGGTTTTTGGGCTAGACTAATATAGAGCCTACATTAAATTTTGCTTAGTTAACATTTTCCTTGTTTTTCACAAGAGTGTATACTTTTCCTAAAATTACAAACTTGTAACTGCATCTAAATATCTAAGATTTCTGACATCTAACATTCAAATATATTTATGTAGGAATATATCTATCAAAAAACATGGTTATGGGCTTACCCTGAAACATGAGAGTTAAGGGAGCTGGATCCCACATGGCTATCAGGATTCAAAGCCCAGCCCCAGCAGTTCAAAATTTATGCTGGGCACATGTGTGTGACTCACAACCTGACAGGATGAAGAAATGGACGAGAGGAGATTGCAGTATAACCTTATCCCACAGGAGGGGGGCAGGTTGCTCCCACTCTCTCTCTGGCAATTAAAAAAATATTAGAAAAGCAAAAAAAGAAAAACCACATTAAACTCTTCCATTGTTTTCTACACATTTATTCTTTTATAAGCCTTTGAGGACTGGCTCTGTAGTATGGTGGTTAAGTACTGTGCAGAAGCTGGATTCCATGTGGCCATGCTGGGGTTCAAATCCCAGCCCTGGCAGCAACATGCCAGGTGTGTGTACATGCCCAGGATCTTGATGAAATGAAGAAGTGGAGAAAAAAGGACTGCAGTGTCACCAGGCCCCATTATTCATTGTGAGGTGATCTCTCTCTCCCCCTCTCTCTCTCTCTCCTCTCTCCTCTCTCCTCTCTCTCTTTCTCATGCATGTATTCTCCCTCTGGCATAAAAAAATTTAAAGTAAATTAAAAGCCTTTCAAAAGTAATAGTGTTAGAAAGCCTGTGTCTTCCCCTACAGATGAACAGATCTACTGAAGGCAGCACTGTCACTGAATGACATCTCTATTCAGCAACAACACCAGCCTTTGGATTTGGTCCAGATTTCCAGATATAATCTTTCCTGAATACATTTACTACTTCAGAAACACTACACCTGGAAAGAAATCACTCATAAGAAAGAATTCAAGGAATGAAAAGACAGAATGTCCAGGAAAAAAAGGTATGCTTGATGATCTATGGTTTGTTTCCATTAACATTTTCTATTAAGCATTGTGCTTATGTACAAATCTCACAAGGTCCAAACGGCATCAGCCCTGTAATGCATCTGCATTGAGGCAATGCTACAGAAGTGGTTTATAATCCCCAGGTTTATAATAAATCACAATGATATATGACGTTTACCACCATGAGTCTTAACAGCTTTTTGCCTGTCCCCCCCTTTCTTTCTCTTATTTATTTATTTTTTATGGGCTTGGGCATAAATAACTTAATATCCAAGTTTCCAGGTTATGTGCATCTCCTGTTTTAAGAGTAGTAGCACTACTGATATTATGGTAAGAAAAAGAAGAAAATAAAGGTAAGAGTCCAAAATAAGTTATCCATTATGTAAAGATAACTATGGAAAGAACAGGCATAAAGTTTAAGAGGTCTTTTAAAATTCATGAAAAATGTGTCTTAAAAAACTATGCATGAATTCAATTTTTTGCACCAAAATAAAGTCATACTCACTTGCAATAAGGTGTCTGAACTATATCTGATTTGAGGCATTAAGAAGGATGTGACAGGGACCAGAAGACGGCATAATGGGTATGTTGCTGGACTCCTGCATACTTGACCACAGTTCGAGTCCCAGACCCAGCAGCTTAAAGCTCACACTGGGCACATGAGTGTGCATGTCCAAAATCCCGAGAGGAGAACCAAGGAGTAGAGATTGCCGCGTGGCCATCCCTCCAGCAGGTGATCTCTCGCTTTTCTGTCTGTCTTTCTCTGTCTCTCTGACGAGTGCACATGTGCTATAGCAACAATCTCTCTGGAAAAAAAAAACAGGATGTAACATCGATTTGAAAAGAATCTCTATCAGGACAGCATGAGTTTTGCTAAGATTGAAGCAACAACAAATATCAAATTTATGGTGAAGCTTCGGTGGAAAATTAATCAAATCATTGATGCTTTATGAAAAAGTTTATGGCAAAATGTCCCAAAGAAATCAGTAGTTTACAAATGAAAAACTCATTTTAAGATAGGATGAGACAGTGTTGAAGATGATGCCTATAACAGCAAACCATTCACATCAATTTACAAGCAAAAAAAACCCAAAAAACAAAAAAGAATCTTATTTGTGCCCTAATTGAAGAGCACTGATGATTACTAGCAGCAACAATAGTCAACATAGACATCTCAACTGGTCAAGCTTCCACAATTCTGACTAAAGGATTAAAACTGAGCTTTCTACTTGATGGGTGTCAAAATAATTGCACCCAGGTAAGCTTCAGACAAGAATAGACCTTCCAACGGATACTTTAAACAAGTGAAAAGGCTTTTTTATAGGGCAAACGTAGAAGTAAGAAAAAACCTGATTGGTTCATACAGTTGCCTTATTTGGTCTGTCGTACTGGAAAGCCCATATTAATAAAACTATAAATTAGTTGGCATCTTTTGATTGGTTAGCTTTTAAGTTTCATAGATAGATAGATAGATAGATAGATAGCTATAGTGCCTGTGTGCTTGCCAGAGAGAGAGAGAGAGAGAGAGAGAGAGAAATCATCCTCCAGAGGGGGGGCCATGCACCAATTTCTTTTCCTCCATTCTCTCAGGATTTTGGACACACACACACACACACACACACACACACACTGATTTTCAAGCCACTGGGTCCAATTGTGGGGTTTAGCTTCAATCTCTATACCACTGGCTGGCTCCCATGTTTCTTTACTATAGACATTTATGAGAAATACTGATAGTTTTACTTATGTTTGCAAATCAAGTAAGGTTAAGTTCACTTATGAGGTCTAACTGTGTTTGTCTGCTTAGGGCTTCTTTACGTCTGGTCTCCATTTAAATTTAACACTGTTAAAACAGGTCAGCATAAAAATGACACTTCTTACTTTAGTATTTTAGGAAGAACAGTACGTAAAGAAGGATTTAAAAAGTATGGAATACTTATTTTCTAATAGCTACTCAAATTATCCTTGAACTCCTTACCTTATTTATTGCATTTTACTCTAATATAATTCCTTAAAAAAAAAAAAACACCTATAAATTGAGTTTAACCATTAAAACATTGGTGCATTTTTTCCTTTTGTCTATTTACAGATACATATGACAGTCAGTAAGTATTATAATGATCACCTGGACTATGCCTTATTTGCTTAAAGTATCTGTAAATTATTTGTAAAGAATCAGGACTTTCTGTTCCTTTTTTTTCAAATTTATTCTTGAAGATTTTTAGTATTAAAATCCATGGAGACATTCAGATTTCATCTGGCACAATTTTGGACTCATCTATAGAAAGTAATCTTCGTGGAAAAGCCATTCCCAATTGAAAATATAAAAGCTAAATAATCGCTTGTTTAATTAAATTCTGATATCATTTTCTTTATTAGTAAACTCTTATTTAGGAAAATTGACATTTGATCTTTTTGTCCCAAGTTTCAGCTCTCATGGTATAGAGTAGAACACTAAAATTAAGTAGATTTTTAACCAGGCTGGTTGTGAGGATTCTAATTTGATAAAATTGGGGCCAGTAGGTGACATGGTGGTTAAGGGCACTGAACTCTCACACGGCCAACTGTAGTTCAAGTCCCAGACCTGGCAGCTTGCTTTCTCACTTTCTCTCTCTTTCTCTCTCACTCTGTCTCTCTCTCTGGTCAAATTAAAATAAAGTTAAATAAAATAATTATTGAAAAAATGTTTTGACAAACTTATGTTTGCATAATCACAGTATATTTGGCTTTAAAAAGTATCAAATAATTTGCAAATTATTTGGGAACAGAATGAATTGTGAATAAAAGTACAGGTGCAATCACTTTTTTATTTATTTATTTACTTATTTGAGAAATTTTTGCTATAGGGTGTGTGCGCTTGCTGGAAAGACAGAGACAGAGAGGTGGAAAGTGAAGAATCACCCCTCAGGGGAGATGGCCACTCTGCATCCCCTTCTCCTCCATTATCCTCTTGGAATTTTGGGCACACACACACACAGACACCCAGCATGAGTTTTAAGCCACCAGGTCCGGGACTCGAACTGCAGTCGACTAAGTGGGAGTACAGTAACATAACCATTACGCCATCTGTTGGTCCCTAGGTGCAATCATGTTTTAAAAGAAAAAAAAAAACCAGCATACAAAAATTTTTAAATAACATATAATTTAACAAGTGCTTGAATTCAAAATGGGTGTGTACTATTTTCAAAAAGGTTCTCTTTTTTTCTCCTGAAAAGAAAGTTTCTTATTTACATAAAATACTTGATTTGTAAAAATTTCATTTGATAAAAAAAATTTCAGCAATATATTATTCATCCTCTGTATCAGTCTGTGGTCAGAAGACATTGGTATTTCAAACATAGAAATACATGGAATTGGATACAAATGTGTAGGAATGGCCAGAGAAGCAAAAATAAAGAGGTAAATGAACCAGATATTAGTAACTATATAAACTGCTATCATCGCTAGGAAGGAGGAAGGAAAATCCCCCAGAGCTCCGTGATCACTCTGCAGCTGAGGCTGCGATATCTGCTGCCACTGGAATCACTAGGAGGAAGCAGGACGCTCACACCACAACTAACATTGCAGCTACAGCTGCTGGAGTCAAGGCCCACCAGCACATCACTGACGGGTCACCTGAAGCACCTACTGCCTCCCCAGTCCTTCCAGACCTGAGCAGAAACCTGGAACCTGTACTTCTGCAAAGGAGCGTGCACCTTTGCCATTATTTCAGCCACTGCCAGAGGTAAAAGAAAAATGTCTTTTAGTCTATAACTTTCCCCCACTTCCATTGTTAGAATAGGAAGGCTGCTGGTGGAGTGGAGTGGGAAAGTAGGATGTACTTTGCAGGCTTCTAGCCTTCATGGCACAGAACAGAGCAGAATGATGAGAGTATAGCAAAGGAAAAAACAAATGCTGTCCCAACCTTGTAACTTGTACAACTGGTAAATATTGTATTTCTTATTCAAACACCTTGGATATAATGAAAGTTAATATAGTAATACTGAAATATCTTTTATTATTAAAATTAGCTGAATTTTGTACTGTAACATGATTTAACCAAAATACTTGACTACATACCTATGCATAAATAAAGTGTCATTAGAAAATAGGGCAGGGACCAGCAGATGGCATAATGGTTACATTACTGGACTCCCATGTAGTCGGCCATGGTTCAAGTCCTAGAGATTTAAAACTCATGCAGGGTGCATATGTATGCATGCCCAAAATCCCAAGAGAAGAATGGAAGAGAAGGCATTGTAGTGTGGCCATCCCCCTGAGGGGTGATTTCTCACTTTCTGTCTCTCTAATGAGTGCACATGCCCTGTAACAAAATCTCTCTAAAAAAAATAATAGGGCAAAATTCTTATTCCCTTCAGAGAGATAAGATGATTTCCCAATGACCTGGGAACATGGATCTCATCTACATTCTCATTCCAGGGGAAGCTACTGCAGTTGCAAGCTCTGATGTAACCAGTTACCATGACTTCTGATGCTTACTACGTGGGATTATGCCAACTTCAAAGGTTCAGGACATGTTCTTTCACATGACTACCATTCACTTCAAACACCAGCCACCAACTCTCAGATTTCCAGGACAAACCTAACTTCTGACCAACTGACTACAAATGTGGTGTTTCACTCTGCTCCTTTGATTTTGATATTTATTTAGAGAAAATCACAAAACTTAGAGAAGCACTATAACTGTAACAGTTTTATTAAGGCAAAAAGCATATATTGGGTCATCAGAAATGTCATGATGCATTTTACATAGAAAAACAGAAAAATATGTCATGACTTTTCTGATGACCCAATTAAATCAGAAGCTGCTAAAAGAGACTTAGAAAAGAAAGAAGAAATATGGGAAGATTCTAAACATGAAGCTTCCAGGGTCAGCTCTCCATGAATAAGCATGTATCATTCTTCCAATACACAGAGTATTATCAACAGAGAAGCTCATCAAGCTTCAGTGTCCAGTTTTATTGAGATTCTGTGACATGGTCATGATTGATTGAATCATTGACCGTGTGTTTGAAACCAATGTCCGGCTTCTTCCCTTTCCCTGAAGGTCAGGTTTATATCACATGGTTCAAAGCCTCACCTTCTAATCACATGGTAGGTCTTTCTGGTGTGGTCAACCCCATCCCAAGTCATCTCATGTCACAAACTACATAGAGGTCGGTGTGCCACCTGGTAAGCATAAACTATCAGGGACTACCATTTATAATAAAGTTACTCCTGTAACTACAGCAATTCCAGAGATTTACAGGCTACCTCTCATAAATGGAGGACAAGGGCTGTCCAAATTCCTTACTACACAGGATCAGTGTTTAAGCCAATCCTAAAAAGGCAGAGTGTTAGAAATTTCTTCTACGTCAATAAATGGTATCTGAAGTTGTTTCTGATCTAAACCTGGCATACAGAACCCAAATAGTCTCCTCTTTGGGAGTTGCTAGAAAATGCTTCTGTACTTCTGTGACTGACTGCTCCAACATGGACACATACCTTCTGTACATAGGAACATAGCTGCCTTATCTGACTCTTGATGGTAAAGGTCTGCTGTGAGTTTTCCATTATCTTGAACTTGCCTATCAACTTAGACCTCTTGGGCAAAGATTGCAGCCTGAATTTGGACTAAGTGAGTACTTTATTCAACTTTGGACATTGTGACTTTGGGCTGTGTCCATGTTCCATTTTTTTTTAATTACTTAACTTTATTTATTTACTTATTTTAATTTGACTAGAGAGGGACAGATTGAAAGAGAGAGAGAGGAAGAGAGAGAAAGAGGAAACGTGAGAAAGAAGCCACCAGGTCCGGGACTTGAACCACAGTTGACCATGTGGGAGTCCAGTGCCTTTAACCACCACGCCACCTGCTGGCCCCAAGGGCTGTGTCCATGTTCTACACTCACAACTAGTTGACCTTTTAGGACTTAAGATAACTGGTATAGGGCATGACAGGACAAAGAATTAAGTTTCAGATGGGAGATGTGTGATACTATCAGTTTGACAGGTTGTTCTTAGAAAAGGAATTAAGAATGATTCTCTCATGGTATTTGAAAAGAAAAACTTTCAAAATAAGTTTGAATGTAAACTCTCTCTCAAGAAATAAATAAATAAACAAGTATTGAAAAGAGGCCAGTAACATTGGTATAGTGGTGGTGAGGCATTCTGAGATGCAGAGGCCATGTGAAAGGCCTCACATCGGAGGCCTCCCAGTATATGTAGGGCATGTATGTGTGCCAGAGAGTCTGGCTGACTGAAGTTAGGGATAGATTGTGATTTTAGGACTCTGATGGGGCTGCCTGTCTCTCTCTCTCTCACAGGAGAAGTAAATAAGTGAACTTTAACCCCCCCCCCAAAAAAAAAATAGAAAGTAAAGTCATATCTGATGATTTTCTTTGGCTGTCACTTCATTAATTCCTAATAAAATTATTAAGATTTATAAAGTACATAACCTGAATATCTACATTTTAAAAATTTAAAATTTCTTCATTTACTTTAGTAATCTTTGCAATTATATACGGGATTATAGGATTATAAAACAGCTTGATGTTATCCACAATTGGCATGGTATTTTTAAAAGTCTAAGGATGTTGAAAAGGAAAATGAAAAAAGTATTATTTTCCATGATCAGAATAATGGTAACTTGGATTATTCTAATAAAACTTTAACAGAAGGGCCTATGGTAGACTGAACTACTGATCAAAATTGTTTGGTTCCCCTTGGTAATAACGTAGATCTGTACTTTATTATGGTACAGAGTATACTTTCTTAATCTCAGCCATGTAACTTGCTTTGGTCAAAACAATGCTAGCAGATGTGACACAAGTGGAGGATGAATATACGCTGGTGCATTTGGGCACGTTTCATGCATTTCTGCAATTGTCATTAGAAGAGTTCCCCCAGAATAGCTTTTGCCACTTCAGCCTGGACCTCAGAATAATAACATAATGAAACAGACCTGAGCCTAACCTTCAGCAGACACTGGAACAGATTCAAACACAACCCACAGGTTGGAGCCAAGACTAGCTGATCTCAGCCTGCTCAGC
This sequence comes from Tupaia tana, assembly GCA_026018925.1. Lineage (NCBI taxonomy): Eukaryota > Metazoa > Chordata > Mammalia > Scandentia > Tupaiidae > Tupaia > Tupaia tana. The sequence goes on from JAKSZU010000017.1 coordinate 25,274,654, forward strand.
CAAGCCCTACATAACCTATAAACACAAAAGAGAATAAACGATTATTACTTTAAGCCACTGGATTGCTCAGTGGTATTACTATGGCATTACTGACTAATGCCAAAATTAGTACTATTGATTTGAAGTGGGGTGCCACCATCACAAATACTTAAAATGTGTGGCATTGGAGGCCAGCAGGTGGCATTGTGATTAAGGTGTTGGACCCCGACATGGTTATTTGCAGTTCAAGTCCCAGACCTGGAGACTTGAAAATCATGCAGGGTATATGTGCATGTGTACCCAAAATCCCAAGAGTAGAATGAAGAAGGGATTGTGGTGTGGTCATCCCCATTGGGGGGTGATTTCTCACTTTCCCTCTCCCTGGTGAGTTCACACACCCTATGGCAAAAAACAATAACAAGTGTATGGCATTGGCCTTGAGATTGGGTAGCAGAGAACAAAGTAACTTTTAGAAAAGTATGGAAAATGTTTTGTAGTGGCAAAACATTTGGTAGGCCTGTCACTCATGAGAACTCCAAAGAAAAGACAGGAAAGATTTATTGAACTGCCACCATTGGAGGGAGATTTTGAGGCTGTAAGTTGAAGTGTGCTGATTGTTACTGGCTACACTTGATAAGGTCCTACAATATCGAGCTGGGTTCAGACAAGAATTTATTAGTGAACAGGAATAAATCATTTTTGTTTTAAGCCACTGAGTTTCTGGGTGATTTGTTACATAGCATTATAATGGTCATAACTACAGATATAGGACCTAAAATCTACATTAGTTTTTTTCAACAGCTCTATTGTCTTCTTTCCTTATATAAATATTGGCAAATCTCTATTCTGGATGTTATGAGGAATACAAAGGAGAATCGTTTTGTTTATAGAATTGTTGATATTTATAAGTAACTAAACTTCATTTTCAGATGAGGTAATTTTTTTTTTTTTTTTTGAGAGGGTTTTTTGCTATAGGGCACATGTGCTCGCCATACAGACAGAGAGAGACAGAGAGACAGAAAGCAGGAAATCACCCCCCAGGGGGGATGGCCACGCTGCAATCCCTTCTCCTCTCGGGATCTTGGGCACGCATGCACATGCATCCGGCGTGAGTTTAAGCCACCGGGTCCGGGGCTCAAACCTCAGTTGACTACATGGGAACCCAGCAACATAACCATTACGCTAACTGCTGGTCCCAGATGAGGTAATTTTTAAATACTACCTCTAATGAAAAGATAGTTAATAACTTTTAAATAACAGTCATTTAATATTGCAAATATATATATATATATATTTTTTTTTGAGAGGTTTTGCTATAGGGCACGTGTGCTCGCCAGAAGGACAGAGAGAGACAGAGAGATGGAAAGAGAGAAATCACTCCCCAGGGGGATGGAAATGCGGCAATCCCTTCTCCTCCATTCTCCTCTCAGGATCTTGGGCACGCATGTACACGCACCTGGCGTGAGTTTAAGCCATGAGTCCGGCACTCAAACCGTGACTACATGGGAGTCCAGCGACGTAGCCATTAAGTCATCTGCTGGTCCTGCAAATATATTTTTAAATAGCCTCTGGCATTCTAAGGACACACTCTAAATATTGACAGGTTGATGAAAACTCTGAATAACCTAATGATTAAATTATGGTATACTTAGTAGTCTTCCGTGTCAGTGAGAGAATAATAAGCATTCTTGTATTTATTTTAATTGCTGGTATATGCATCAGTGACCAAATTAAGACATCCCAGAGTTAAACTGAACCAATATAGCCAGTGTGATTAATTTGGTTTGAATCACTACTGGAGTCCTAATTCTAGAAAGAGACCTCATAAATTCTAGTATGGTCCGAGCCAACAAGGTTGCAGTGCCAGTGTCAATGTTTCTGCCTGTGCCCTGGCTCACTACATTATCCCCAACTGAAGACCAACCAAAAGCAGTCCAAACAAGAGATGGGCTGCCAGAGTAGATTTCCAGCATTATAGCAATTTGCACATATTTATTTATTCACCTTAGTTGTCTGACTGAGGAAGACTTTATCTCTAAAGCAAATTCTTCACTCACAGTGGCACCACAGAATTACAATAAAATGAGAATATAAACATGATTATTATGTGGCCAAAAAGTTCACTGTTTGACAGAAATAACAAGGCCATGCTGCGAATTTACATAGGGAAATTTGGTGCACTATCTGAACCCATTTCCTCTCTTCTTTTCTCAGTTTTCTGCCCCTCTAGAAAGAACAGTACAAAATGAGAACAAAAACCCCTCACTCTTGCTAGAAATCCTTGTCATAAAGTTCAAATTTCAATGGTATCAAACATTTCAAGTTTAACATAAATATTTTAAAACATTTGCTCAGTTGATACATATTCAAACATATTCAGAAAGATCATCCAGTCAAAATGATTTCTTGTCTCTCCACGAGCATTTCAGTTTTGAGTTGTGAACCACATGAACTAAATAAATACATGGATACCTTACCACATATCATACATTTCTTTCTTTCTTTGGTAACTAGAAAAATACAGTAGTCTGTTTCTATTGCTTAACTTGCATTTTTATTCTCTATGCCAAACCAGACTTTTGGCTGTTCTTTTTTTTTGAAAAATGAAAGCTTTCTTAGTATTAAGAATTTTTAAAATGGTTGGCCCATCTGTTGTAGAGCAGTGGTAATGCAAGTACTCTGCAAGGCTGGAAGCCATATGGCGACCATGAGTTTGAATCCTGGATCAGCTTGAAATCACTCTGGGTACCCACACTGGCTCCCGGGATCCTGAGAAGCTGGATGATTGAGGAAAGGGGGATGCAGTGCAAGAAGACCCTGCTGAGGGTGCTCCTCTCCCTATTTCTCTTGGTGGTTGTGCTCATGATCACTGCTTGGATGTTTTATATTTTAAATAAATTATATATATATATATATATATATATATATATATATATATATATACATACATATATATATATATATATATGTATATATATATTTTTTTTTTTTAAAAATGTTTCCCTAAAAAGGGGTTTGTGATTTTTACTCTAAATAAATAAATACATGGAACATAGGGAAACATTACTTTTAAGAACTTCTTTTAATATGTCAGGAGAAGGCCACACTGAAATAAGTGCTATCAATATTGAGTATGAAAAGTCAGGAGACTAGATGTGATTAAGAATAAACTGAATAGACCCCTAGACTAGAATTTGATTTGGTAGGATTTTGTTTGTGTGCTAAAAATCCCTTGTTCATCCATTCCAGATCAATCAAAGTATTAAAGCCAAGGTTATTTGCATCCATCAAATGCAATAGTACCCACTGGCATCAGGACTATGGAATTCTGGGCTCCACTTGCCCTGGGAGTTCAAAGGCTGTGGCAATAAGCAATTAGCATATTTCCCACAGCCGGGGCAGTGGAATGATTGAATATTTAACCAGTGCCAAAACATCACAATGCACCTCTTCTACTTGAGAATTGAACCTGTCAGCTCCTAAATTGTTTGCATTTTCAAGCAGTTAGCACAGTTTACCATCTGAAAACCATCACATCACCCCGTTCCTATAGCAAATTGCTTCATAAATGTTAAGTTAAAAGATAATGTTATACTTCCAACCATAATTGGCAGGCAGAGATAATGTGTTCCATGTATATTTTATCACTGACACAAGAGGGAATAGCAAAAGGAGGAGTGGGAACCACTGCTCACATTCATGGCCTACAATAATGGCTGTTTTTTGTTTTTTTTTTTTTTTTTTTTTTTAAGTAGGCGAATCAAAAAAAAAAATTGTACTCATTTATTGAGAAGAACCTGATACCATCTCATTAAGAACTGGTCATATTTCTATGGTATCTCACCTCTGCACACCATGGCATTATTTCCATCCGTTGCTAATGCTGCTACTAAGAGTAACGCCAGGAACATCACAGCTTCAGCCACCTACGTGGGTTTGGAAATAACGTTAGTCCATGCTCTCTTTATAAGGTTATGTTTTTTCCTAAGTACAATATGTTAGAGGAGCTGATTATAGAACTGATGTCTACATAATCAGCTGTAGCCAGATTCAAGGGGTATGGTGCCTATCTGTGATTTCTCAGTTCTACTTCACTGGGTTGGAATGCCCTGCCCCAGTTTGGCTCAAAGATGGTATTTCCTCTAGACTGGAGTTGTAAAGAAAGCAATTTAAAATGCATAAACACAATGCCTGAGTTGTGCCATATATTCACCACCCAGCAGGGTATTCACACTAAAGTACTGTCTCACTTTCTAACTGCTCAACAAAAGTCCTCCTCCTTTCCTAATGATTAATATTCATGGGAATTCGAATCATCTGTGTCCAGGCAGGATGAAAAGCAACATATTTGAACATCATAAAATAACATGACATTTCTAAGATCAAATTTTTTCCAGAAAAAAGATGAAGAATCAAGATTTTTACTTCACCTTAATTTTTGGTGCAATAATAATTTTTTAAAAAAATTACACAAGTGGATGTCAGGAAGCTGAGTTTTAGCACTGCCTTGACCACTAAATAATTAGATAATTCAACCAATATTTATTTGTGTTTAAATAGGTCTTTTTTTTTTTTTAAGACATTTTTGCTGTAGTGCACATGTGCTCACCAGAGAGACAGAGAGTGAGAAAGTGAAATATCACCTCCCACGGGGGCTGGCTACACCAAAATCTCTTCTCCATTCTCCTCTTGAGATTTGGGGCACACACACACACACACACACACATATGCCTAGTGTGTTTCAAGTCACTAGGTCTGGGACTTGAACTGTGGTCAGCCATGTGGCAGTCTAGTACCTTAACCACCACACCATCTGCTGGCCCCTAAATATGTGTTTATCACAGAAGTAGGTGCCAGAATATAGAAAATTCATAGTTCTTGCTCTTATAACATCTACAGTTTAATGGTAAGAACTGAGTGGGAATTTCATTTTGGCTAATAATAACTTTGTCTACCTACCTTATCTAACGTTGAAGGGTTAGAGCAGCTGGTATTCTTAGCCATGATCTTATGATTTTATATTAAGAAATAGATCTCACACATCACAAAATTTCAAAATGTACCATGTCCCATGCACTGCACATTTCACTTTGCTTGCATGTGTCTTAATCTCCAGAACACGACAAGGTTAGTACTAACATACAGATGCTATGTATCTGGCCAGGCAGACAGAGCTGGTAAGTGGCAGTGTCAGAACTGGGACTCCAGTCTGTCTGCCTCCAAAAGTCATGCTCTTACACCTAATGTAAGCCACCTCAAAATAACAGTATTCATCAGGGATATGACTAAGATGGAAATATAGCCTTCAAGATTAAAAAGTCATTTTTAATGACTTTTCAAGATGGAACTACTGTCTTGGTGGAAGATTGAAAGGAATCACTTCTAGATTTCTAGATCACATCTGTTTAAAGATTAAATATGGAAATATGCTATTGTATTCCATAATTTATAGTTTGGTTAGAAAATTCAAAATGAAGAGAAGAACATGAGCTGGAATGTGGTGTGTGGGAATCATAGTGCATGTTATTAGTCTGTGTGCATTTACTGCTTGGTGGCTGAAGTGGAAGATTTACAATGTACACAGGCAGCAGCATGGTGTCATGGAGACCCTGGCCAGGCTCAGCTCTCTCTCGGCAGTGACTCTGCATGGCACTAGGAATTCATTTCCTGGATCTGGGATTCAGCACTCCTATCTGTAAAAGAGGAGTGATGGAGCTAGTCCAGTTTTTAACTTTTGTGATTGTTTTCAAAAGAAAAAAACTCAATTTTTTTTAACCGAGTCTGATTTAAGACGTAGAAAGCCCATATCCACTAAATATGTATTTTGATCAGTCTTTGTCTAAGTTCCACATAAATACACACACACACACACACACACACACACACACACACCTTTTAATTCTCTTCCTAAATTTCTAATCACTTTTTGGCTCACAATTTAGAAATCACTTTATTAGAGAAGTATTCATTGACTCCCAAAGTCTTAGGTAAATGTCCTTAGGTAAGTGTCCTACTGACTTCTAAGAGAAGCATTTTGGACTTCCTCTGTCACCAAGTTGCTATAAGAGTTAGGTTAGATAATATATGTGCAGTACTTGGAACCATGCCCAACACATAATAGTATTCACTAGCTATTAACTAACATAACGCCATCATTATCATGATTGTTAAACATATTACATTATGGTACACTAGCTTTTTTGAATGTGTTGCCTACTAAGTGTTAGTTTCCTGAGGGCAATTTGTCATAGCAGTCTGACTTATTCTTGCATCATTAACAACATAACACAGTGACTGACAAGAAGTAAATACCATTTACTTACTCAATGTTAAACAATGTAGCAATTTATATAAGAAGACTTTCATTCATGGAACAAAACAAATCAAGCCTTTAAGCACTCCTTTTCTAGTGGAATAGATTGATAAATGCAATTAAAATAATCTGATGTTATAAGGGCTATGATAAAATTATGAACTAATTTTATGAAGATATAGAAAAAGAAGGAATTAATCTTGCCTGAGGGATTAAAGTATTTGTTACTTGAATCAAACTGAAGAATTGAAGAACTAGGGAAGTTAAATCTAGCCAAGACATAAAAGAAGGGTTATTTCACCCAGGAAAAAATTTAAGGGATGAATAAAAACACAAGGTGGAAAATACATAACATGTTTATGCTACTGAAAATATTCCTGTCTCTTAGATCCTAGGTAGGGTGCTACACTAGGGGTAAGAAAGAGGTTATTAAGGTTATTAAGGAGTAAAGAGAGATGACAATGGAAAGATAAGTATAGACTTTTAATTGTCTTACATGTCATGCTTAAAAAATTGTATTTATTATGAGGTCATATGGAGTTTTCATAAAGCATTTCTTTGTCTCTTTCTTAGGCTCTGCTCATCACAGTGTACTCAACTGTACAATCTTTACTTAAGTCTTAACCATGCTCCTAGTGAAAACAACCTGCCACTTACATCTTATAAAATGCAATCAATCTTTTCAACTTTCACTCTATATTCTCCTCTTTGACTTTTGACACTCTTAAACAGGTTTTTACTCTTTCCTCTTTTACTTTCTTATTACTACAGGTTTTCTCTGTTATTGAAAAGCTAGGTGAGCATTCACACAAACTATTAAACTGGAGTTACACTCTGTTTCCCTATGACATTTTCTACACCCCAATCCTCCTTTTATCTTATCCAATTAATGATCAAGGCTGTTAATTCTACTGCTGAAAAACACTTCTCAAATTCAGATAATCATGTCTATCCTTTCTAACAGTTTGGGTCATTAAAATATTACCTACTGGGGCCAGCAGATGGCATAGCGGTTACATCACTGGACTCTCACATGGCCGATCGCAGTTTGAATCCTGGAACTGGTGCCTTGAAACTCCTATCAGGTATGTATGTGTGTGTACCCAAGATCCTAGGAGGAGAGTGGAGGAGAAGGGACTTTGGCATGGCCATCCCCCCAGGAAGTTGATTTCTCACTTTCTCTTTCTCTCTCTCTCTCTCTCTCTCTCTCTCTCTCTCTCTCTCTCTCTGGTGAGCACATTTGCTAAGGCAAAAACTTTTTAACAAAATTATCTGATGTCTTATATGCAATATATCCTCCACATTGCTGCCAGAGTTATTTCTGAAAGACTGAATATTGGTTTGAGCCATTAAGTTTCAGCTCTAAGCTTTAATTTAATCTGCCAGAGCCACTATTTATTTTACCTTTAAAACAATTCTGCATTTTCCTTTTATACTACTAATAATTATTGAGATGTTGATCAGTAAGGTCATGACCAGTGGCTAAATTATCACAAACCTGATGAATGAAATCAACATTGTAAGGCCAGCCTGTGACCTGGTGGTTAAGGCAGCTGGATTCCACATGACTCTGTGGTTCAAGGCCCAGAACCCAGCAGCCTGAAAAACACACCAGGTGCGTGTGTGTGCATGCACACAATCACAAACGGAGGAATGAATGGAAGAGAAGGGTTGCTGTAAAATCATTCCCCATGAGGAGTGCTTTCTCCTTCTCCCTCTTTGTTGAGTGCACATGCTCTCTGGAAAATTAAAAAGGAAAAAAAAAAACTGAACCTTCTATGAAAAACCATTTAAAAGCTTAAGTGAACAAGATTTCGCATGAAAAATAGTCTCACAAATAGAGTTTGCTATAAAAGCCATCCCTAGTCTTAAGGTTATCAAGCAATATTATTTGATCTATTTATAAAATTCTTGCATTATTATAGAAATCTCTTCTTACTGAAATAAGTTAAAAATTCACTTTCTAGGTACCAGCAGATGGCATGATGGTTATGTCGCTAGACTCCCATGTAGTTGACTGTGCTTTGAGTCCTGTGAGGCAGCTTAAGCCAAGTGCGTGTATGTGTGTGCCCCAGATTCTGAGAGGAGAGTGGAGGAGAAGGGATTGTGGCATGGCTATCCCCCCTGGGGAGTGATTTTTTGCTTTCTGTCTCTCTCTGTCTCTCTGGCAAGCACACATTCCCAATAGCAAAAAATCTCTCTAAAAAGAAAAAAAAATCACTTGCTAATTATAAAATCCCAAATAAATATCAACTAGCTTATAAGAGATTATAAAGTGGTGATTTTATAATTTTTTTCATTCAGTCAACATCTATCAGTGAGAATTAATCTGATAAAATTAGCAGGGCTTTTTGATAACCTTCAAAGTTAGCTCAGAAAAGTAGGATAATTTTTCTTCTTAGGTTTTGTTTTTAGTAAGGTGGCTAATGCAGTGAGTTGTTTTGTCTGTTGACTTTCTCTCTTGAACTTAATGGATTTTTTCATAATGAATGTGCTCTAATGAGTTGTAATTATTATTCTTTTAATGATCACATTTTATAATCATTAGCCAATGAACACCTTTCATTTTAGTTTCTATGCTCTTTTAACCTAACTCATATTCTCTGGGAGCTTGCTTTTTTGCCTCAACAAAATATCTCTGGTTCATCTTAAATATCCTGCCCCAGATTTAGAAACAGCTATTCTTTGGGGACTTTTATAGAGACATTATATAGACCCTAATAAAGGAAACTGGGATTATCACTGCTTTTCAGTGGGCAAAACTAGGAAATGAAATTTTTGTGTTGTCTGTTTATTTTGTCAGCTCATACAGATATTTCCACTTCAAACTGAATAAAATATTTTACTTGTCTTCTTTGATTTTAAACCTTTTTTCTCTTAAATTAAACATTATTCTTCCTAACCACATTAACATTATTGCTTTCTTAGCCCTGATTATCCACAAAATAGAGCCCGAAGCAAAGATTATTTGTTGAGGCTTTACTGGGAAATGGGTTCCCAGGGCAGCTGAGTGAGGGTGAAAGGGAGGCGAAGCAGGGTAAGAGGCTCAGTCACGCAGTAAACCTTTCCATTAGGCTTTCTGATTCACTGTGCCTCACAGCGGTCCTTCAGCAGGAAGAAAGTGAGAGGAATTTATTTTCCAGCTCCCTGGCTCACGGGTGAAAGTTTGCCCCAACCGTTGCTAATGACCGAAAGTTTTAAGAGTATCACCCAAACCTTCCCATAAAGTCACCAAGAAAACCAAATTCTACACTCTAGTAAGCTATGTGTCATCTGAATCCAGAGGTAGAGGCACTCGAATGTTTCGGGGTCTGGTCAGGTCAGACATGAGTGCTGGGGCTGATGTGGCTCACGCCATGGCAGACATGTTGGAGACTAAGGCCTCACCTGGAAGAGAGTCCCAGACAGCAGGGCAGTCACAGCAGCAGCTGGAGCTCTCTCTGGAGCATGCAGGGAGGGCCTGAATACAATCTGGTAGAAAACAAGATGTTATCACATTTAAACGGAGTTTAAATATTTAAGGCAAGCTGTATGGTTTCACTGAAAAATGAAAAGTAGTAGTTTCTTATTTCAATTTTAAGAGTTAATCTGCAAGGGCTGACAGGTGGTGTGGTGGTTAAGGTGCTGAATTCCCACATGTGGTTCAAGTCACAGGACTGGTGAGTTGTTTATTTATTTATTTATTTATTTTTTTGCTTTCCCTCTCTCTCTCTGGTCAAAATTTTTAAAAATGATAATAATAAATAAAATTAAATAGAATAATTCTAAAAAAAGAGAGTTAATGTGCAGAAGCCCATAAATAGCATCCTATACAATTTCTTACTTGCACTGTCCTAACGTACACACACATGTGTGCACACACACTCTCATACCAATTAGTAATATCAATAATATTTCTAACAATTAGGTTAATGAATAAAATGTAAGACTTCTTTGCAGCTCTATTTTTCTTCAGAATAAATGCCAACAAGGGTATACAATCAAAATACTGTGTGTAAGGGTCAATTAAAATAAATATCTGTGCTGTGTGTTTATGTCACTAACTTGATAAACAGTCAGTTATGTGGCCCTGGTCCAGGACTGACTACAGGGTAGGGGAGGATGGCCATGTCAAGACCCTGTTGGAGGTGCTATCTCACTATCTATCTCTGTCTCTCTCACTCGTGAAAAAAGTAAAAAGTAAGTAAATAAACTAAAGAAAGAAAGAAAACTTCAGCAGAGAAATGTAACATATTTGGGCATCACATTTGACCCTAAAAACCCTACAATACCATTCTTTACTCATTTTGTATCCATAGAATATTTCCCTCCCCTTCCAGCATCACCATAGATTATCCATTAACATGTCGGAAACTAGAGATACACAAAACTCAGGCCAGTAGATGATACAGATGCTGGACTTGGCATGGTGAGTTCAGAGTCCCTGATGCTTCCCAAGCTGTGTGACCTTGAGCAGTTTAATCCTCTGTGCATTGCTTATGTTGTCTGTACAATGGCAATAATAATAATATGATATCAATAGCATAAAAATAGAAGATAGTATTTAACTACAATTATATAGGTAATTGTTAATAGTCCTATGCAGTTGTTACAATATAAATATATATATATATGTGCATATACACACACACACACACACACACTATACACACATACACACATCATGACATTATATTATAATCTTTATAAATTATTCTGTGGTACTGAAAATTTCCAGAGGGCAGATAAAATTAAAATATTTTTTAAAGAAGATACACTATATATATATAAATATATATATATATATAAAATAAGATATGCACATGTAAATATATAATACTACTATAATGTAATATAATAATGTGAATGATATCAAGTAACTAAAAATATCTGTGAATCAGAACAGTTAAATATATCTGTAAAACAGGTATTTTTCCCTCTATGATGATTTGAATGCAGATATACTTAAAGGCTAGATGTTAAATCCTGGAGGTCTTTTGCAAGGCTATAAGCTCATAATACAAAAGGAATTTTTTCGCTTTTTGAGACTAATGCATGCATATTTCCTATTAAGATATACATAGAGAAAGAGAGTTTAGGTAGACATACATGGTGATTCTGATTTGCCTACTTACAGATGGTAACATTCTGTGCAATAATAATGCTCTCAAAACCATTTGCAAATTTGTCCAGCAACAACTCTGCTTTTAATGATGAAGTTTCCACAGTGGCAGATGGCAGAGTGAGCAGTGAAGGATGCTGCCGACCCACCAGGGTTATGTCTGTCACTAAAGCGATCTGGCTCCAGAAGCCAAAGTCTGTTGAGGTCATACCGGCTATTGCTCCATTGGAATGACTTGACTGATCACATTTGTGGTTATTCCATAAATGACGACCTTATAGAAGGGGTCTTGGCAGTTTCATCCTGCTGTAGGAAAGTGAGATAGAGAAACACACAGTGTCTGCAGTCTATCGAAATATTTTATAACATATTAAAGAAATAAAAGGGCAATTTCAGAAATTTAAAAAAAATAACTGATTTTGCTGCTTCTTTCTTGTGTCTGAATGGTTAGGCAGCCTATAGGAATGGGAGGAATACTATTTTTAATATTCATGTCACATGTAAGAAGAGAAAAGGAAGCCAGAACAAGGGAAGAAAATGTATCATTTAATGAATGAAAGAAACCCAGCAAGGATTATTGTTCTAATGAGGGCACGTAAATATAAATTGAGATCCAGTTGCTTTTGACACTCCTAAAACTGCCAGAGAGTGAAGATGAAAGACAGTTCATACATACATTTCAAAGCCCAGGTGCACATACTTCGAAGACAATCATATACAATTGTAGGGGAAGTTTATCATAATGTAATACTGCTTATGAAGTATATTTTATTGAAATTGCCAAGTTCCATTTGTATTATATTATTAGGCTCACTTATCATATAATGAGTCAGTTTACCTTTCAAAACTGGATTTACTATCATATGTGCCTTAGACACTATTAAAATAAATGTGCCTCCTCATTTATTGAAGGAAAAAATAGAAAAATTAAGAGAAATATTAATTCTCTGTCACTACAGTAAGAAGCATAGCTCCTGTAAGTAAAGTTGCTCATTAATAGTAACAGCAGTAACAATTATTAGGCCATCATGTAGCATGGTGGTTAAGTGCTGGACTCCAACATGGCCAACAGCAGTTGGAGTCCTGGACCGGGTGGTTTGAAAAATCATGCCAGGCATGTGTGCACTAGTGCCCAAATCCTGGGAGGAGAATGGAGGAGAAGGGATTATGATGTGGCCATCCACCCTAAGGGATGATTTCTCACTTTCCCTCTCTCTGTCTCTCTCTGGCAAGTGTAAGCACCCTATAGCAAAGACATAAAAAATAAAATCATTTATAGTTACTTGCTTTATGTCAGAGATGTCTAAGTGATTTTCAAACCTTACCTCTCTTCAATTTTTATGACAGCCCTGAGACTTACAGTTTTCAAGAGAAGTTAAGCCAGTGGTATGCTGAGCCACTGAGAGCAGGTTATTAGATTTTTCAGAAATGTTGTAACCTATTTGTCAAACACGGCCATTGTTAAAAATTAAGTGATATGGGACCAGCAGATGGCATAATGGTTACATCACTGGATTCTCACATAGTTGACCACGGTTTGAGTCCCATACCCAGCAGCTTAAAATTCATGTCGGGCACGTGTGCATGTGTGCCCAAGATCCTGAGAGGAGAGTGGGGGAGAAGGGATTACAGTGTGGCCATCCTCCTGGGGGGTGATTTCTTGCTTTCTGTCTCTCTATCTCCCTGTCTCCCTGGCGTGGGCATGCACCATATAGCAAAAAACTTCTCTAAAGAAAAAAATTAAGTTATATAAATTTAGAAATTAACTATATTAAAGTAAAGGTGAACAAAACTCATCACATCCTGGGGCCAGCAGGTGGCATGGTGGTTAAGGCACTGGACTCCCACATGAGTGACTACAGTTCAAGTCATAGGCCTGGCAGCTTGCCTTCTCGCTCTCGCTCTCTCTCTCTCTTTCTCCTCTCTCTCTCTCTGGTGAGTAAATTTTAAAATAATAACAATAATAAATAATTAAATAATTCTTTTAAAAAAACTTATCACATCCTAGTTAATTTAGTACGTTTCACTATTGCCCATTAAGAGTTTTTTGTTGTTTTTTGGTTTCGTTTTGTTTTTTAGAATTATTTTATTTAGCTTTATTTATTTATTTAAATTTGACCAGAGAGGGAGAAAGTGAGAGCAATAGACTGAGAGAGAGAGAGAGTGAAAAAGCAAGTTGCCAGGTCTGGGACTTGAACTGTGGTCAGCCAAGTGGGAGTCCAGCAGCTATAACCTCCATACCATCTGCCAGCCTCCCATTAAGAGTTTTTTACACCTATTGTATATTTATGAAATACTATACAATAGTGTGCTACTGTGCATTTCTTCCTGACTCTCTGATCAGTGATGCTATGTAAATAGCTTGAAATAAGCCATAGTGAGAGTATTAAAACCATGAAAATTGGCAAATGCTGTAAGTCAGGGTTATCTAGCTGTAACAATGGCTAAACAGTTACTAGAACACCACTATAAGAGAGATGTCTTTCTGAATTCAAGGCACATTGTCTAAGCCATACTATCTCCTCTTTTTTAAAAAAATATAATGATTCACTTAATTTTTTATCATTATTATTTTTAAAAATTTGCTACATAGTGCATGTGCTCAGCAAAGAGAGAGTCAGAGAGAGAGAAAGTGAAGAAGCAAGCCACCAGGTCTGGAACTCAAACCACTGTTGGCCACGTGGGAGTCCAGCACCTTAACCACTGCTGCCTGCTGGCCCCATTATCTCCTTTTAAATCCTCTGAAGTACCATTAATATGGTCTTTACCTGCATTGGAAGAAGGGATGTGAGCATGAACATAGCTTTTTATGGAGAGAGAATTCAGACATCTCCTGACACACACACAAAAATTTAAAAGATAGCTATTTTTATATGAAAATGTTTTGTTTTCTACAAGCTTCTTTTTAATGAAATAAAGAGATTTATTAGCCCACATTAAACATGTTCTTGACTGTTAACTCACCTACTATAGTCAAAAAAGTGTTCCTGAAGTACAAATTTTAAGCAGATTTAGCAAATAAGACTCCCCAATTTGGATTTCAGATAAATACTATTTGGCATGTATTTATGCTGAACAATTATGTATTATTTAAGTGAAGTTCAAATTTATCTAAGCTTTATGTATTTTTACTTATTTTTTTCTTTAGAGGTTTTTGCTATAGGGCACGTGCACTCACCAGGAAGACAGAGAGAAACAGACGGAAAGCGAGAAATCACCACCATCCCCCCGCCGGGGGTGGGGGGGGGATGGCCACACCACAATCCCTTCTCCTCCATTCTCCTCTAGGGATATTGGGCATACGTGCACATGTGCCCAGCATGAGTTTAAGCCACCGGGTCCGGGACTAGAACCATGGTCAACTACATGGGAGTCCATTGACAAAGCCATTACGCCAACTTCTGGTCCCGAGCTTTATGAATTTTATCTGGCCATCCTGCTCTGAAAGTACTTCTTTCCTCATGTTTCCATTTTTCCTTCCCTTTCCACAGAAGTCTGTAGTCGATGCAGTAGACCATTGCTTGGTTTCCATATCAGTTACAGGAGTAAGATTTAGTTATGTCTGAATTCAATACCAGCCCCATCACTTCCTAGTGTTGATGTTGGGTAAATTGACTTTTCCAAGTCTCAGTTACTTGGCTATAAATAGGTCTTCTTAGGACTCCTCACAGGAGTAAATAAGACAATGTATGTGAATAATTACCATAGCACCTGCCAGTTAGCAAGCCTGTAGGATACACTCTGTTAGCGCTAGTGCTGACAATGACATACCGCCATCTTGTTTCTGTTGTCATAGACCCCTGTATTATCAATGACCTCATCTCACCCTCCATTTTCTTTGCACACATACCTTCCTTTTCAAGTCTTATCCACCTTTTTTGGAATCAACTATTAGAGCTAATATACCTAGCCCAATACATCATCATTAGAGGAAACTTTAAACTTCATCAGATTTTATTTCTTAGTTTTTATGTTGATGTGGTTAATACATGCTCATTTATGCTAAGGGATCAGAGCCAACCCCAGCATAACTTAGCTCGCACTGGCTAGAGAGCTGGCTAGTGAGAAGGATAATAATGACACTTTATAGAGTCTGAATTGTGCCAAAAACTATGATAGGAACCTTTGCATATGCTCTTTCTTTTAATCCTCATAATTGTTCTACAAGTATCACTACTGGTATTTTATCGACTAGGAAAAGGAGAACCTTAAGCAAAAAAGGAGGAAGGTTGGAGTTGGACACTGGTGGGAAATTCCCTGTAATAAGGTACTTATACACCAGGCACAGGTGTAGGCATTCTTGAGGTTTTTGTTTTCCTCTGAGGATGTTCATAAAAAATCTCATTTATCCTTAAAACTGTTCTGTAGTCTAGGAAAAGTAGAGCATTATTGTCTCCTTTGCCTCCTGGTAATGAAATTGAGACATTAGGATGGAAAATGTCTCACTTAGAACTCTGTTACTAATCTCTAAAGCTCTGATTTAATACCTTGCTATTCCTACTATACCAGCAAGGGCAAATAGTTTTCAAAATACTTGAAAATGCTGATCAATAGCTATCGGCTACCTGGAGTTCCATGTTAATGAGGATTCTGAGACTGTTCTCTACATTCAACAGTAAAGGATGCACTGATAAATTAGTTATGTCTGACATGGACATGAGAGGTGTGTGTGGGGTGTGTGTGTGTGTGTGTGTGTGTGTTGTGTTGGGGAGTAGGGAAGTAATACTACCCTTGAAGATAGGCTAGTTAAGAAAAGTGAGATGCTCAGTGGAAATAATAGATCACCAAACTTTGAAGTGATCAATCCCAGACAGTTCAAGGTTCTTGAGGAGAACCCAAAAGTGATAATGCTGTCATGTCAAAGTCCAACAAGTCCACATGATGTGGACCTCCATTTTAACCTCAATATTCTAGGAATCAGTGTTCATATATAGAGACCATTATAGTCACAAATACCATTTTCCCCTAGTTCTCTATTTGATGTGCTTATATATACACTTGTCTTCTGCTTCATAAAGAAAAAAAGGTGATTATCTAGATTAAATTCTGGGAGTAGTTTTTATTAACTCATTTTGTACGACAAACATATTCATAAAAATATTTTAAAATCTCAGTTCAGCTATTAAATTTGATATTTATAGGTATTAAAGAATATATCAAAACACATATAAACACATATATAAAGTGCTTCTTGAAGTCAATGATCATTTTATGATCGTAGCTGTATATATGAGAGCATTTAATGAAGACTGGCATATAGTAATTAATAAATATTCTTAATTGAGTGGAACTGTATATATAATATACAATGTATATTTATACAATGTATAAATATATATGTGTGCATATATATATGCATATATATATGTATATATATATATATTTCTTATATATGTTTGTGCCTTCAAACTCTGTACTATCAAAGACACTTACAGAATGGGTAGTATGGCATAATGGTTAAAAGTGTGAATCAATATGCCCAGACTGAGTTCCCTCTGTTATTTAGGATCTGTGTAACCTCAGATAAATCAATTGACCCTTATAAACTTCAGTTTTTTCAGTTTTAAAATTAGAAAAATAAACAATACTTATATCATGCTGTTATTGTGAGATTTAAAGGAGATCAAGTACAACCTTGTACAATATAAATATACAATTAATATTAGTTAATAGTAATTATAAATTATAATTAATAATAAAATGTTAACATTAATATTGGGCTTATAAAAAGATGGTGAATATTTGAAGGTTTTCCAAATAATTCTTCAAAGGAAAGTGAAGGAAATTAACACATGTCTAAAGACTACTTGTGTATAATTTACATATTATGCTAAAGTTTTAAAATACTATCTCATTAAATTCTCACAACCAACTTGTGAGGTGGCTGTTATATCTATTTTATGGAGGAATTATGGAACTTAAAGTCATACACTAGGTAACTCACAGATGCAATATTCAAACACAAGTATAAACTAAAGTATGATATGCCAAGTTCTACACTAAATATATAATCTGATGCTAATTGATCTAAGAATTCATTATTGGTGATAAGCATACATTATTTGAAAAATAAAGGTGATAATCTCAAGCACTCTCATATGAAATTGTGTGAATGGGAAACAAAGGAGGAATAAGAGGAAGCAACAGATTGTACCATCACCAAATTCTACCACTACAGATTCTTCCAATATTTTAATCATAACATAGTTCCTGTTTCTTTCAAACCTCTATAAATTAAAACATTTTCTTTAGAAATTGCCTAATTCTTTGGTTGGCCCCACAGTCCAGTGGTTGAGGGAGCTGGAACCCTCATGGTTGACTGCAGTTCAATTCTTGGCCTCAGTATCTTGAAAAATGTACCAGGCACATGTGCATGTGTGCCCCAGATATTGGTGAAATGAAAAAATATGGAGGAAAAGGGACTGTGGGATGATCATACCCTATTGTAGGTGCTTTGTCTCTCTTTCTATCTCTGTTGATTACATGTGCCTTGTGGCAATTAAACAAACAAAAAGAAGAAAGAAAGAGAAAGGAAAGAAGGAAGGAAGGAACAAAGAAAGAAAAGAAACTTCCTAATTCCCTCAAATGGAATAAAAAGGCATCTAATATTTATAAGACAACCCTAAAAATGTTGATAAGCCTCTGTCATTATGGCTGTCCTTTGTAACTATCGAGAGGTCTGGAAGTGAAAAAATAATTAAAAAGTACCAAATATTTTGATCTTTTTATAGTGGAAGTCCAATTGCCCACTGATAACAGGTAAAACACTGCTAATGGGATTATCATTCCAACAACCCAGGGCCATGTATATAATCTTATGGGAGTTAAGAGGTTATATTTTAAAAATCAAATCTACTTAGCCATATGAAGGGCAACTTACCTTACAAATAAAAAACTAGCCCCAGTCACAATAATGGGCATTGAAAAGATGCTACTCCGTAGGCAGGGACCACATGGGAAGCCCAGGTTCAATTCTCAGTTCAACCTAAAGGGAACAGTGGCTATAATTTCACAACTTGGGGAGGCTGAAGCAGAATTTTGAGCTCAAGATTGGCCTTGGCAACAAAGCAAGACTCTAAAAAAGAGAGGGGCATGGTGATATGTGCCTGCAGTGTCAGCTGGGAGACTGAGGCAGGAATATTGTGACATGGAGAGACCCTGTCTTAAATAACTACATAAATAAATAAAAATTAAAACATAAATTCTCAAAGTACACCATTGAATTAAAAAAGAATTAAATGCATTATTTTAGAAATGGAGAATACAGAGTAGCCCCTCTGCTGTCAGATTCATATGGAAGAAGCATGATAGTCTCTCTAAGTACATGATGTTGACTTTATTCATCCATTTAACAAATGTTTATTGAGCACCAGTTGTATTAGAGGCATAGTTGCAGGTTGGGCTACCCTAATGAAAAACGTAGGAAAAGTTTCTCTTCTTGTGGAATTTAAATTTTGGTGGGAGAAACAGAAAACCAATAAATCAGTAAAGATATGACATGTAATATGGCACTAAAAAGAAAAAATAATGCAGGGTATAGGGCTAGGTGATAGATTTCTTAAGAGGGGGCGTAGATATTTTGTAACGTACAGTCAGGGAAGTCCTCTATGATGAATAAACATGTAAACAGACACCTGAAGGAAGGGAAGAAGTGGGAACCAGTAGTTAGCATAATGGCTATGTCGCTGGACTCCCACGTAGTCGACCACGGTTCGCGTCCCGGACCCGGTGGCTTACAACTCACGCCGGGCGCGTGTGCGTGCGTGCCCAAGATCCCGAGAGGAGAATGGAGGAGAAGGGATTGCGGCATGACCATCCCCCCTGGGGGGTGATTTCTCGCTTTCTGTCTCTATGTCTCTCTCTGTCTGTCTGGCGAGCATACGCGCCCTATAGCGAAAACCTCTCCAAAAAAAAAAAAAGGAAGGGAAGAAGTGAGGTATACTGATATTATCAGGGAGAAGAGCATGGCAGGCAGAAAGAACAGTTAGTGCAAAGACCCTGAAAGGAAGACATGCTTAGTGTGTCCAAGCAATAACAAAAAGACCAAAACGATTAGAACTGAGTATAAAACAAGAGAATTCGAAAAAATATTTTTTAGATGTGTCATTTTATATATGTAATGATGTACTGGAGTTATGCTTTAGATAGAAGTTTGTTCCCCAAAAGTTTATATTTGAAATTTGCCCTTAATGGGCAGTGATGAGATATTCCCTCAAAAGTTCAAATGTTAGGATTTGTATTATAAAGGTGTTGAGTGAAAACTTAATGTCTCTATGGTCCCAGGGTGAGGCCTTTGAGTGTAATAAAGTCATTAGGGTGGGCTCTCAGGATAAGTTCCGGTGTGTTTATAAGGAGAGGAAATGAAGCAGGAAGGGCCACCTGGAAGTAGACCATGCTCTGTTCTGTATAAGATGTTACCTTTTGCCATTTTGTAATGCCTTTGGACTTTCCAGCTGCCAGAATTGTGAATCAATAAATTTCTATTTCTTTATAAATCACTCAGTCTACGTTACTTCTGTTAGCAATGCAATAACAGACTAAGACAATTGGTTTTCTTATACATTGAGAAGAAGAGTAATGCTAATCTAAGGGTGAAAACATTTCAGGAAAAATTTGCTTCTGTTAAGCCTTGTACTTCTCACTATTGTATCATGAAGTCTGAGTTAGTGATGAAGGGCTGGCCTGGTAGTCATTACCTGGCATTGAACTGGCAAACAACAATAGGTATACTTTAGTTACATTGCTACAACTTAAATATTGGGTCATCAGAAAAGTCATGACATATTTCTCTATGTTTTTCTATGCAAAAATGAGTCATGACTTTCCTGACAACCCAAAATATTTGCAATTTTAGACAATATTCCTGGATGGTATATATTGTGTGAATGAGAACTTATTCTTCAATAACATGTGGCAGGAAAGTTATGATGACATCCAGAAAGAAGTTTATCTTGAGAAGTATTTAGTCTACTTGGATTGACACTGACGTAGTTCAGTCTGTTCCTTAAACAAGTATTCCAACTCTCTACTTCTTATTGCGATCAGTGACTAACTCTTCGTATGACTTGTAAAATAATGAGTAAAACGTTATTTCAACTGACCATCTATGACTATCATATTGCTAATACATGAAAAGTTTTTGTTTTTATTAATCAAGAAAATTCCATGAGTGAGAAATTCACAGATGTGATCTTATTGTTTCAGATGTCTCTGTGTTTGATAATTCAAGTATCAAAATCCTTTGAAAAATGTTCTGTATTATGCTTTTGCTTATTGAGAAAAGGAATATTTCAGGGAGAATGGAACTTTGCAACATTCTCTTTTGAATATTTTTTCTCTCATTATTGTATTACCAGTATTTATGTGTATGGATTTTATTAATAAATAATTAATTTCCAGACTAGAATCCTTTTTTTCTGTTTCTTGTCTTTTCTTCTTTTTTTTCTCATTAAAAAAATATTACTGATTATATTCCAGGAAAAGGAAAAAAACACTTAGCAGTCAGGGGTCAACTTATAAGATAAGCATCTTTTTGACTATGAGGTGACTACTTGTCTACTCAATTCTGACCACCTGCCTCACGAGAGAATGAAAGGCACCAGCAGAAAACAGATCAGATGGCATAATTTGGGAAAAAGCCAGTTTACAGAATGTGAGATTCTACTGAATATATTATCAAAAGGTCCCATATTGAACTTTTTTAGAAGAGATGGCTGTGGTAGTTAACTGTTATAAGTTGGTTCAAGTTTATCCACTGGTTGTTATTTCTGTGAATCATGTAAACTACTACTTTCTTAGCATAGTAGGCCTTCTCATTTGTGTTTATTGATAAACTCCAAAGATGTTAGAAATCCAGTTTGACCCAGCCATGATGATGAGGCAAAATGCCGCCACTGTGCAATACTGGAGCAACGGGGGGAAGGTCCCAGATCTGGATCCTGGGTTACCTGAGGGGGTCACAACATGGTGACATTCTGTCAAGGGTACCTCTCTCTCTCTTATCATTAAAGAAGGATACTTAGAAAAAATTCAGAATTTGATAAGAAAGTGTTTCCCCGCAGGTGTTAGGTTGAAATCACAAAGCACATTAAGTCCATTTTGCCTTTCTATGCTACTGTACCCCTCAGGTTTCCTAAGCATCAATTTTATGTGGGCTCATAAAGTAAGAACTTTTCTTCAAGTCATGTTCAATAGAGCCAAATTTTAAGGGCTAGAGAAAAATAAGCTGGCCATCAGAGTGGTTATAAAAAGTTTTTCTTAGATGAAACTAGTAGATTATTTCTGGAAAAGGTAAAGAACTTAGCTTCCAATTTGTTTAAATAGGGTTGAAGGAAAGGGGATTTTTTTTTTTTTTTTTGACATTCATTAGGAATCTAAATGTACCAAGGAGGGCTGTAAAATACATTTTATTGAAGCTCATTTAGATTGGAAGCAGAGGAACATCTGTAACTACTCTGAAGGGGACTCTGGAAGAACTTTTTATGAGTAAACTGGGATTGTTGCTTTTAATTATTGGAGTGTATAGATTATTCAGTAATGTGTGTAGAGAGCTTATTTAGCTACCACCTTGAGGCCACATCACTGAAATACAAGAGGATATTTTTTCTGTTCACTTTGCTTATGCTCGCTAACTTAGAGAGTAATCTTGAAAGGGACTACAGCAAGTGGAAGTGTGATTTGTTTGCAGCAGTAACTTGCGGTGGAATCCCTTGGTGGGTTCACTTTTCTGTGGGTGTATCATTTTGCAAGACCTGGTAATAGTGAAATTATTTTGTTTTATATGACATTCCAAAGTCATAATGACATATTTTTCCCCCAAGAATTACTCATAAGTAATTTTATTTTGAAATTCTTCTGCAAGGGTTTCCAAAATTAAAGTAAGTATGGCAAACTATTCTTCTGTCTGCAAAATCATATCTTAAGTCATCTAAACTAAAATATCATTAGGTATTTTGTTTTTGAGGAAGCTAACATCATATAATTACAAAATTAAACAAATGAAATCATATGTTTACCTTCTAGGCTGTTTCATTGCAAAGAGGTCACTGCATATTTGTTTTGAAAAATTATTTTATTGAACTATTTTAAAAATCATTTTAATTTTATCAGAGAGGGACGGGGGGGGGGGGGGGGGGGGAGGGAAAGCAAGGTGCCAGGTCTGGGACTCAAACCACAGTCAGCCATGTGAGAGTCCAGCGCTCTTAACCACCATGCCACCTGCTGGTTCCTATATTTGTTAACGTATGTTTGGTAAGGAAAAGTGACCAGGTCACAGCTTAGTGTTATAATGGTCCTCATTTGGTAGAGAACACCCTTAATGAATGAAAGGTCATTGTACTTCATCCTTTTTCATAATTAGACATGTAAAGGCAATATAGATGATATACACATCTTTTTAAAAAAATATTTTCTAAAGGGCATGTGTACTCACCAGTGAGAAATAGAAAGACAGAGAGAAGAAGGGAGAGAGACAAAACACCCCTCAGTGAGGCGTCGTCATGCCACAATCCTTTCTCCATTTCTCCATCCTGTTGGAATTTGGGACACATGTGCACATACACTTAAATTGTGTCTCAAGCCTCTGGGGCTGGAACTCGAACCACGGTCAGGCATGTGGGATCTGGTTCCTTTAACCACCAGGCCATAGGCCAGCTACCCACACGTCTTTCAACTGCATTTCATGTGCCTATATTTTTGTTTTATTTTACTGGATTTGTCTTAATGAGAAAGTACCATTTTAAAATTGCTACTAGATAAAAACTTCTTACCATATGAAAAAAAAAAGTTATTAGGATAAAAAGATTCTCATTCCAAAATGTAAGAATTTCTTATAACTTGGGCATGATTATTAAAGAGGAATTACAAATACTTCAAGTCACCAGCCTACACAAGGACCTGCTAAAATGCAATTGATTTGTAAAAAGTCACTAATGACTTTGCATAGCTCATTTTGACCCCACTTACCTTGGGAATATCTTGACTTTCATGGAAATTCACTAAATTATATCTTCCTGTCTACTCTGTTTAGTGCCACAATTAGAGAAGATGAATTTTCCAAAGAATAAGCTTTTAACTGGTCACTCTGGCATGGCAGATTTTATTATGGATGCTTACGTGCTCTTCGGAAAGACACTTCTCGACTCCCTGGGAAGAAAGCATATGACTGAATTTCAGTGGTTCAGTTTTTACATTAAAATATGGCCAGTGAGGAGTTCCAATCTGTCAGGGAAAAGTGGCCATGCGGCCAGAGTTATCATTTTACTTTGGGGGTCTTGTGTTTGCCAAGTGGTCAGCCAGCTGTCCAGGCTTTTAAAATGAGGAAACTGAAAAATCTGAGAGGTAAAATTGCACTGGAACATTTAATATTCATTAAACCTGAAGGATTTCTAAGAAAATTAAAAGATAGAGAATTGTGGTTTGATATATTATGGAGTCTTAGGAAAATAGTCCCTGAAATTCTGTGTAAACAGGTAGGAAATCCAGTCCCTCCCATCCACCCAGTTGTGAGTATTGTTACATGGTACAGAGGTTGTCTAAGAAGGCTGTTAGGGGATGACTTGTGAACTTCTCTCGGAGCCTCAGTTTTATTAGCTGTAAAATAGGAATAACAACATCAAATTTAAAAAAAAGGTGTTTGATTTACCTGAATTGAAGACAATAAATGACAATGAACCACTTAAATGTACCTAGACATAGCAGCTAGATGATATGATTTGAAAATAGATGGTTCTTCCTTGCTAGCATATATCAAAAAAGGGTCATAATTTCAGAGCATTTGTAAAATCTCAATGCAGGTCATTCATAAGGGAAATTATCAACAACTATCTATCTGAGTAAGGAGGTTAGAAGTTAAGCCTTTGGAACAGTGGCTTCAAACCAGAGAGATTTCTTGATAACAAGGTTAGATTTGTCTTCCCTACTTGCTTGGGGGAGCCGTGGGGAAGGCTGCAGGAGAAAGTGCCAGCCAGTCACGTTTGCATGAGATAAATAATCAGTTGTGAGCTCAGTGTGTGATTCTCGTTAAAATCCAGACATTGGAACAGCTCCCGAAATGCGCTGCCACCGCCACTACTACCAATCTCTTTTGCATCTCATTGGCATTTGAGGACGTTAATTGACTCATTATTGCAATTCATATTCAGGAAAGGAAGTTGATTAAGGAAGGCAGATGCAGAATCTCCAGACACAGTCAGAGCTACGTTGTTTGTCCCGGCAGTTTACTTGAGTTATTAGAATACTTAGGAAGCCATAGCCAGAGGGACAGGGAACGTGTCCCACTCAGTGTCACCCTAACAGAAGAGGTTTTTACTTAAAGCAATATAATTTTGAATAACCTTATTCTATCATAATGTCCAAATAAGCGAAGTTATTTTCTTAGCTCTTTTATATTAATTTCAGTCACTTTGCTTCCTTTGACTTGCTCTTCTGGAAAATTGGTTTCTAATCCTTGTATTGTATCAAGGAATACACATTTTTAAAGTAAATAATAAAGTATATCTGGATTCCACTGAGTTTGAAAAAAACACTGAAAATTACCATCGTATTAAAATTTTTATAAATTTTTAAAAAGTTTTTCTATATTGCAGTTCTCAATTCTGATTAAGTCATGATGTATGTATACATCAAACACATTTCATCATCACATGAGTGGTTGTTTCTTTTTGTTGCTTTGCTCATTTTTAAAGAATTGGGCTAGTTTCTGTTTGTATGGTCCATTATTGCATGCAGATAGATGCATATGTAAACATGCATATGCCCTTCACGTAAGAGGAATTACATAAGAACTTCCTAGTTTTAAATTTGAAGTGAGCAGTATTTTGAGTATACTGAATATTCTTAAAAATTGATTCTCAGTAATTTAACAAATACTTGAATAATTAAAATACCACAAAGTTCTAAGACTGTTTTAATGCAAAATCTATAATTCACTCGCTGCTCTTTATATTGAATTTCCTTAGTGGCAATTTTGAGAAATTTAATTTTTTTTTTTCTTGACCTGAAAATGTGGAGGTATTGTTTAGGCCTTACTATCATAGTTTTATTACTCATAGGAAATTGAATTTTATCACAAGAAATTCATTGAAAGTAATTAATCTTACAAAAATCTCACTTGGCATTAAGAATAGTCATCATGGGACTGGCAGGTGGCATGGTGATTGAGGCACTGACTCCCACATGGCCAACCATGGTTCAAGTCTCAGAGCCAGTGGCTCAAAGATCACAACAAATAAATAGATAAATAAATAAAAAAATTTTTTTAAAAAAAGAATCGTCATTATGGCTCTTCACCAATATTGTTTTCCCTCAACTACCTATCATTAAGAGTTAGCTAATTTCACCTCTCTCACTTGCTCTAGCCAGAGAGTATATTAGGGCTAATAAATTTTCTCTCATATAAACTTGCATGAAACAGAATGAAAGGGCAGAGATTAATGCATTTGCTTTATACTTTGCTCTAATAGCTTATTTATTCTATTAATTAATTTCTTTGAACCCAAAAGCAAATAAATCAAGGCTCACTTTCCTCTTGTATTTATAATTTTAAGTGTTAATAATATGTCAAAGTATTTTTTCTGCAAAAATCAAATTCAATTTTATAAAAACTAAATAAACAGTGATTATGTGTGTGCCAGGAATTTAGAGGTGGAGCAGTGGCCACAGATCAGTAATGCTTCATCCCAACTATCCAAGAGCTTACAGTAAAGTGCAAGGTAGCAGGTAGAGTAGAAATATTCCTATATAATATAAAACAGGATATAGATGTGTCAACTAAAGAGTAAGCAAACTCCATGAAATAAGCAATTCACTGACAGTTACTTTTAAAATCGAAAAGTATGAAAAGGGAAAGGTTTCTGTCTGGGTCTTGAGGTTGTACATGACTTAGATACAAAGGAGAGGAGTGTCATTCCAGGTGGATAAAATACCACAAATGAAGGTACAGATACAAAGGACGCTTTAAAGAAAATGAATAGTTCTACGTGATCAGAACACAGTAACTGAAAGGTAAACAAGAGATGGAGCTAAAGGTCAGCTGGAATCTGACTGAGGAAGGCCCTGAAAGATGCATTCAGGAGCTGCACTTTGTTCTATACGTAACTTCGACTTATGCAAGTTTTAGCAGGCCAGGGTGGACCTGGAGCAGCATATGGTGGTGAGAGATGTTACCTGAGCAGATGAGGCCTCAGAGAGCTAATCCTGGCCCAAGCAGTTTAAATCCAATAATAGGAAAAGCTTGGATATTGGATGATAGAAAAAAATGATTAGAAAACTATGAAAAAAATCCAAAAAGATAATAACTTATAGCCTCAAAGAATAATCAGTGGGCATAGAATTTGGAGTCTATGTGTTGACAAGAATGGAGATACAGAATCCTGTGTGGTAAGAAATCAGGTATTAAGTGTAAATGAAGGATGGTTGAGAAGAAGGGAGAGAGAAACAAAATGACCATAACTAAAAGCATCGTAGCTCTGATTATTTGCTTTATCATTGTTAAGAGAGAGAGAAGGGGAGAGAGAAAAGAGAAAAAGAAAGGCGTGCAAAACAGGAAGAGAAGAGGAAAACAATAAAAATAGTACTATGTGATGAAATAGCCAGCTAGTCATTGGAAACATGGGTTGGAAGATCGGGGAAGTGTCTCTCAAATAGGAACAAAAATTGAAGCTGTCATAATAGAAGAAAGCATTCATTAAGATAGCCATGCACCCACCAGTGACATGGTGGATGAGGTGGCTGGATCCCACATGGCCCACTGCAAGGTTCAAGTCCCTGGCAGACAGCCTGGCACAAGTGCATACATTGCCAAAGTCTCAAAAGGAGGGAGAGATGTAAGAGAAGGAATGGTGATGTGACTATTCCCCATGGAGAGTGCTTTGCACTCTCTTTTCTCTGTCTCTCCTGAGTACATGTGCCTTTGGGTGAAACAAATAAAGCCATATCATAAACAGAAACTGGAGAATGAGACTTCACAAAATACTTAGGGAAATGAAATAGCATGGTGGGAAGAACAAGACAGCAAAAAAGAGAGTCTTCTTTTTTTCATGAAACTTTAATTTATGAAAACCCAGATAATATGGCAATCTTAAAGACTAGCATTAAGGAAGAGAAAGGAATGAAGGAGAGAAATAGAGACAAGACATTTAAGAGACACAGAGATGGAGGGTTGTCTGTTGATAAAGTGTACGATAATGTCTTTAATTGGAAAAACAAAACCAAAACCAAAAAAGATTGTCTAATAAATTATATATTAAAAAACGAGAGACCACAGAGATATGATTACAGATAAGGCAAAAGCCAAAATACCTCTTAAAATTCGATCATTTGTTCACTTGTTCATTTCTTCAACATTCCTATCTTTATGATCTAGGCACTGTGCTAGGTCTCAAAACAAATGACAGTCAAAATAAATGATGGTCCTCACCTTTCAGGCTCTTAACAACCTCATGCATTTCCTTTATTGATTTTTAGCTTTTATACTCATGGCTTTTGAGTGCTAGTTATTTCCAACAAATTTCCCAGTATGCTCTTCCAGACCTGTCAATTAAAAATGCTACAATGATATTTCCTGAAAGACATGCTTTGCTAGAATTCCCTAAACATCTCATATTAAGGTAATATTGGAATATGCATACCTGATGCAAACCCTTTGTTAAAGGTTTTGCATTTCACATTGTATTTCCAGAGCAGGTGTGAAAAATGTGTTTCAATTACCATAGCTCTGACCTATTGCTAAAGTCTCCTTAACACAATGGGCCATGTCTGGTTCAGTGGGAGAGAGTGCCAGGAGAGAATGTCAATGTCTATCATGGACACAGAGCAGAAAAGGGTAACCCATGAGCTGAGTATTTTACCATCTTTTTCTAATGGCAACGTGCGTCAGATTATCCTGAGAGCCTGATATGTGATTCCCAGAGTGAGTAGTATGTCTAGATCTGTTTAGAAAGGTCAGGCCTGCTGGTAAAGTGCCCACCTCAGGAGGAACAAGACATTTTGTTAAGAAATCAACACACAGGGACCAGCAGTTAGCGTAATGGTTATGTCACTGGACTCCCATGTAGTCGACCGCGGTTCGCATCCTGGACCCGGTGGCTTAAAACTCAGGCCGGGCGCGTGTGCGTGCATGCCCAAGATCCCGAGAGGAGAATGGAAGAGAAGGGATTGCGGCGTGGCCATCCCCCTTGGGGGGTGATTTCTCGCTTTCTGTCTCTCTGTCTGTCTGGAGAGTGCACATGCCCTAGAGCAAAAACCTCTCAAAAAAAAAAAAAAAAAAAGAAATCAACATACAATGTTGAAAATGGCCTTGGATGCATTTATCCAAAACAAAAGTAGAGAACTGCTTTAGTCAATTCTTAATTGCATGTTTACAAATATTTTTAACCTAAGTCTCAGAGTTTTTTTTATGTTAACCAGCTGAAATTAATTGCAAATGAATTAAATCAAAATTAAAACTAAGCAATTGTTTTGAATTTGCAAAATGAATTTCTCTCTAGGGGTCTTACCAAGCTAGTGGGAATGGTGTTAGAAACATAAATTCCCATGTATCAACATAAGCAGAGATAACTAAACATGACCAAATATAGTATCAAAGAAATCTCTGGAGGGCTTCATGCACATGGACACATACAAATGTTATTTGTGTTTGTTGAGCTGTCCCTAGCACTAAATATCCCTGTAGACTGCCTGATTTGCAAAGTGGTTGGCTGTCCCTGACACTAGATCATTCTCTTCAGAGTCAGAGTTACCTTGGATGTAAGTGACTTACTCAAGGTCACTGAACACGAGAAGGGGTAGAGTAGAGGATCTTTCAAAGGCTTTTGAGTTCCAGATTGTTGCTTACCCACTGAACCTGACATAAGAAAATGTAGAAAACCTACAGATCTATCTATCTACAAATTTTCTTTGGCTGAAACTGCATTTATAAAGCAATACTTGCCCTCATGTCATGGTCCCTTCATTTCAAGGCAGTTAAAAAGAATTTTACTTAACTCAGACAATTCATGTTTTTGAATTATTAAGGGATTCTATAATTTGACATAGAAATATCCATAGATTCAAAATTGTAAGAAAAAAGCAGCAATAAAAGATACATGTGAGGACAGAAGTCTGACTGCTTTTTCCTATTTTCCAAAAATCCCTTCCAGAGGGCCTAGGGTGAGTCATGCCCAAAACGTTAACAGACCATTTTGGCCCACTTGATAACAGGATTCTTCCTACATCCTGTCCCTGGCATAGTATTTTTGTGATGGGTGAGTCATGCTCACAAACATTAACAGGGCATTTTGACTCATTGATAATAGGACTCTTCCTACCTCCTGTCTTTGGGACAGTGTCTTATGAAGTATATAAGCCCCCTTATATCTGTTAAAGTACACTCTTTGCTGATCCCTTCTTGAAACACAAACCTTCCTTTACAATCACCAACCTAAGAACTACAAAACCCACCTATGACCTAAAAGTACCCCCCCCCCCCACCCTGTTTCCAGATGTCCCACCTTTCCTTTTGGGCCAGACCAATGGGAAAACTCTTTTTGCTAAATTCAAAACCATGTCTCTCACTCTCAAAATCAAATACAAGGAACCTCTGTTATCTGATCACCCCAAGAAAGGCGTGTTTACCTTTCTCCAGGTTTGTCACACATATTCATGTGTATGAATAAACCACATTAATTATTATTTCTGCAGAGTTGGTTATTTCTGACAACACATGTTTGGGTGAAAGTGAGTCATGGAAACTCTTCAGATTGTCCTAAAAAAGGCGCATTTATATATTTTATCTAAAATTATATACCACTATTCCACCTAATAATTCAGATCTAATTATTTTCCAGAATACTTATCTTGGATCTATGTGACTCCTACATCAGAAATAGCACATTTACAACCAGTTAACCAGTAAGAGTCAGAGTCCAACCAGGAAAGCAGAAACTGTTACAGATCTTTGAAATTAAGAAATTGAGTTCAGGGTTATACCACTGATGGAAGAGCTGAAAGCCAAACAGGAGATTGTAAGGCAAACCAGAAATTAGTAAAAGCAGAAATACCACCCACCAAACTAGTGGAGGAAAGAAAGGAAGTGGTGATTTCAGAAACCAGGACCTCCTAGTGGGAGCTGGAACCATGTGAGGAGTTGTCCAATGAGAACTAAAACCAAAAAGGGTGCTGTCAATAGAAGCTAGCATCATGGATGAGGCCAGCCATTCTGGAAATGCCACAGGACATAGGGCTGGGTCAATGCTTTGATTTCTTTTTATTACTCTCTGATCTTCTTTTAAGGCCTCACTTGCAAGAGAACAGATAGTTTAGAAAATATAGCTTGCCAAAATGCAGAGTAGGAAAAGGGAGATGAATATGAGACTGAATGAGCAGTCTATCAACCAATTATCTTACCTATTAAAGGATTAGGCCTAACACAAAATACAGAATTTTAAAAAAAATCTGTTTAATTTTCTTCTCATAAAGAAAAATTGATCTTAATTTTTATGCTTTGATCTCTTTCCATCCAAAGTGCATTGGGAGGACTCTACTTTTGAGAAGAAGTTAGACCAGAACACTGATTGAAGTGAGATCCAGCAACACTGAAAATAAGGGTAAGGCACTAGAACATAAATTTTTACCCTGAGCAAGCAGCTCTCCTTCTGGCTCCTGACCTCTGAGTAGTCATTTGACTATTTTCATTATCAACAGACCCTTTTTTGTGTGTAGACCCGTTTAGAACATTATGGCTACTTTCTATATGTATGCACTTGCCAAAAAACCACTTGAATATTATTACAAGGCATGGTTCTCCACTGCCCCCCTTTTCCCTCCAAAGTCTGATGATGTGTCTCTAGTAGGGGAGAAAACCTTGCTCTGTTCACTGCCAGCTCTTCACTAAACTCCTTTGCAACTCTTCTGTGGATCATACAAGGCCTCTCAGCAAAAGACAATGTGATAGGATTTCAAACAAGGTCCTGGAACACAGAGAAATTTATACTCAATGTTGTGTGGGGGTATATTCTTCTAAAGGGTATTTTCAAATTTTAGAAAGTATTGAGAGATAATGTTTATTCTCTGAGGTTTGTAAAATACATATGCATGATAGCAAGGTGATTTTATATTGATAGAATATACAAATACAAAGAATAGGAATGTTCTGGAGATAAAAGAAAGAATCTCTAATTTCCCTTTCATATGACTATCATTTTACTTCTCTATTAGGGCAAATTTATAGTTGATGAAGATTTTCAATTTTCTACTGATCTTTTTTACTATAGGTAGCAAGTAAGAACGTCCAGAAACACTGAAAACAAATGTCCATCAGCCCTCTGTCCATTTCTCTCTGTACAAACAAATGGCAAAGATGGATGGCTTTGAGGAAAGATTGTTTGGATTCAAACTCTGGTTCATGAAGGCCACATATGGCCAAAGGTAGATTTTTGGTAGTGTCTTAACCTCTTTAGACCTCATTTTCTCATCTGCAGGATGAGAATAATCAGAGCACCTACTTCATAATGTTGTGGTGAGGATGAAATGAGCAGAAATGCATGAGAAGGTCTTACTGGCACATAATACGTTGTTAATAAATGCTACTGTTATTAGGTGGTTTGGAGTCTAATTACAGTGAACACTTTCACTGTCCAGAAAGGACAGTGTCACTGAGAAACATTGCCCTAATCATAAGCCATCTGAAACACTAAACCTTGCATCTGTCAAAATTTATAGCTAATTAAGAATGGTCAGAAAAAAATTTCAGCTGAAAAATGGTTAAATTGAGTTATAAGACAAAAGTCAGGTGATATGAAAAGATTTATTCTTTATCAATGAAGAGTTCAAAATAAGTTAAAATGAGTTTCTATGAATACATTCTTGAAGTAGGAATACACAAAATAGCCAGTGCATTCTTTATGGCTTATTACCAAAAGCTCAGTCTGTCTAGATCAAAGTTTATAAACCATCCTTTTCTCGAAGATTTAGGAGTAATCAAGATGGTTAGAGGTGATGTGACGGGGACTATTTTTTTTAAAACTCTCTCCTTTAGATGCAGGATTATGCAGATTTTTTTTTTTTCTTTTATGATTGAGTTTTGCTTGTTGTCTTCAGCTTGGCAGAATGTGGTCACGAGGATGACTAGAGCTTCTTCCAATCTGTCTCTCCCTGCAGAGTTCTTAAAGTCTTAATCACAAAGAGGGAAACTGCTGAAATTGTTTTTCTAAGTCTTGAGTTTTTTTTTATATTACTTTTGCCTTGGCAAAATGCACTTATTCAAGCAAACTCTCGTCAGCACTCTAGAAAATGTGATACCATTTTGCACTGAATTTTTAAATGCAAAAAAAAAAAAATTGGCCGATTAACAAATAAAACTTCTTGTAATTCTGTTCCAATAATCTTGGCGAATTGTTATACAGTAAACCCAGAAAATTAGCATTGCCAGATAAACAGTCTGATTATATCTGGCATGATCAAGGTTTCGCAGTGAGAAAATGTACGGTTTCCTAAGGCCTCTGACAGAAAGCGACTCTCAGACCTTTTCAAAGGGTTTCAGGAGTTATTACTCTAGATTAACCATGGCATGAACAAAAAGGTTTGAAGTCTTGTTTATAGTTAGCCTGTGGCTCTGAGTTAGCAAGTTCACTCTTAAATGATCAGTAGTTGAGTACTGGGTGCTAATGAGCGAAGGTTAGCCAGAGGGAATGCGGATGAGGGGAGCAAACGCCTAAATCATTCTCCATGGGGATAAAGCAGCACTGAAATAAAATCTCAGTAATTTTTAGAAGTCAAATTATGTTTTAATCAATGCCTTCAAAATAAGCTGAAGAAGTCCCACTGACGTTCCCAGCTGTAAGAGTAGAAGTCTGGTTTCACATTTGCATGATTTTGAAGGTCAAATGCCTGCTATCCAAGTCTTACTGATCCATATGGACTAGAAATGCCACAATATGCAATCATCATGAAGGCAGATTGTCTCCTGTAAATCTGTCCTTTCTGTAACACATTCAAAATGTACCGTATTGGCTGGATTATAAATCCTTTCAGGAAATGTGTGCACATTTGTAGAAGCAGCTTCACGTTGATGGATGATGGCATTGGTGTTCAGAGATCCCTTAAAATAATTTATCATATGTATAAATCTGGTTTTGCATGTGTCTGAATTTCTTGTGGCCAGGTATACCTGTAACTCAAAATATTTTTATCCAGAAGCCAATAAAACCATTTTTAGGCTGTTCCCCATGTTTTCTGGTATTTGAGGATTTTCTATTATTTTGGACCCCAACTTTATTTATTAAGTAGAAATTTATTGAAATAAACTCTTACAGTTTGAGAATATCATTATCAAAAGTTCTTCTCTATAATGTTTATTTCCATTAAGTAATCAACGTCTCTACTATGTTGAAAATATCACTCAATTTATATTACAAAATATACATATTTTCAGAAACATATCATTGTACAAAAGAAAGATAAACTAATTTAATGGCAATTCCAAAGCAATTCATTATATTGTGGAAAAGTAATAATAACTTTTGCATACCTATTTTTGTAGATCTGCTAGTATGAACTAAACTAGTTGAATCCCAAAACCTCCACCATTCTCTAGGCAACTTCCCTCAATTTACTTAAAAAAAAAAAAAAAAAATATATATATATATATATATATATATATATATACACACACACACACACACACACACACACATACATATACATATATATACACACATATACAATCCTCTCAGATTTGGGGCATATAAATATAAATATATATATGTGTATATATATGTGTGTGTGTGTGTGTGTGTGTGTGTATATATATGTATATATATATACATATATATATATGTGTATATATATATATATATTTATCCTTCCTTTGCTCTTTGAGATCATGCATCTCTTTTTTTTAAGAAAGATTTTTGCTATAGGACACATGTGCTCACCAGAGAGACAGAGAGAGACAGACAGAAAGTAAGAAATCACCCACCCACCCACCCACCACCCCCATGGGAGACGGCCACAACAACAACCTTCCTCCTCTATTCTATTCTTGGGATTTCAGGCACATATACACACGTGTCTGACCTGAGTTTGAAGCCACTGGGTCTGGGATTTGAACCATAGTTTGCCATGTGGGAGTCCAGTAACGTAAACATTTTGCCACCTGCTTGTTCTATAGATCATGCATCTTTTTTTTTAAATAATTATTTATTTTATTTATTTATTCATTCATTGATTTTTTTTTAAATTTGACCAGAGAGAGAGGGTGAGAGTGAGAGAGAGAGGAAGTGAGAAAGCAAGCCACCAGGTCCAGGACTCGAACCCAGGTCGGCCATGTGGGAGTGTCCAGTGCCTTAACCACCATGCCACCTGCTGGTCCCGATCATGCATCTTTTATAGTTTAACAGAAGTAGCATTTTCCCTACTTACTAATAGACAAATTAAATCTATACCATGAAGACTCAGCAATTATTTTTATTTTCTTTTAAAAAGTGCATTCTGGTATCAATTATTTGAAAATGTTATGAAACATCAGAATTAGGAGAGATTGCTTTCTTTTTCTTTTTCTTTCTTTTTTTTTTTTTTTAAGAGAGATTTTTTGCTATAGAGCATGCATGCTTGCCAGAGAGACATAGAGACAGAAAGCAAGAAATTAACCTGCAGTGGGGATGGCCATACCGCAAGCTCTTCTTCAGTCTCCTCTCAGATTTTGGGCATGCATGCACAAGTGCCCAGCATGAATTTCAAGCTGCTGGGTCCAGGACTCAAACCGCGGTTGACTATGTGGAGCTCCAGTGACATAACTATTATGCTATCTCCTGGTCCCAAGAAAGACTGCTTTCTAAATAAACGACCTTATCAAACAAACCGAGAAACCAAACTGAGTGACTAAATAAAATCCAATGGTGAGTGCATGGCTTCTCTGGAGGTAACACTAGAGCTTGTGTTAACTGTCAAAGCAGTGTCTGTGTGTGAGTGTGAGTGTGCATGTATGTGTCTGTGTCCCTACCATAGTGTGATACCTTACTGCAGCAAAAGAGCAAATGAGGAGCTGAACATATATTGGGTCATCATTTTTCTATGCAAAAATTTGTCATGGCTTTTCTGACAACTCAATATTTCACAAGCTGTTTTTGGTGTGTTAGTTTTTGTTTTCATTTTGCTGAAAGGCATGTACATTTGCTAGAGAGAGACAGAAAGAGTGAAAGCAAGAAGGTACCCCCAGTGGGGCATCCCTTCTGCATTTCTCCCTCCTTTCAGAATTTTGGGTACATGCATACATGTACTCAGCATGCTTTTCAATCTGCTGGGTCCAGGACTTGAACCTCCCAGTTGGCTATGTGAGATCTAGTTACCTTAACCAACAGGCCACAGACTGGACCTGGTTTGTTTGTTTGTTTTGTCCTATTGATGTTTCACTTTGCCTTCCAATTGGTTTGCTTATGGCATTTCCCAGAAAGTAAGATTTCATTCATTCATTTATCCATTTATTCCACAAACACTTCCTGAGAACCGGCTATATGACAGGCACTCTAGTGGGAGATAAGAGAGAATTATAATGTAGTGATATGACTCCGTGGAGAGAAACACAAGCATGGATGAACAGGGACTTCCTTTTATCATTGTGGCACAAGTCTTTCCATAACCTCAAAGAAAGCTGCAAACTCTGGGGAGTCACACTACTTGGTGTTGATCTCGGCTCTATCATGCTCCTGTTCGCCCTCAGGAAAACTACTGAATCTCTCTCCTGCATCTAATATGTATAATTATATACTTCTCTACCATGATTAATCAATTGCGTTAAAGAATTGATGTAACTCAAAGATTTTCAGATCATGATAAACACATAAGAAGTGCTAGGTGAACGTCAAGTAAAATGATTACAATAATTATGATTACTTTTCCTGTGATGGATAATGAAAGACCTGACCACAGATAGCCTCCTTGACAACTATCATCTAAATCCTATTTCATGTTATTTTAACCCCTTTCTTTTTCCCTTTAATCCCCCCAAAGTATCTAATTTTAAGATATATTTTAATGGCTATTTCTGCAAACAGAACATTTAGCAGTTTGGTGATGAAATCAGGGCAGTTTGAGATGTCGCACGCTAACTAGTTACACTGCACAAAGCCTAACAGTTTGCTTTCTGTTTTTAAAAAAGCGTTTCGTTTAGCCATACTTGTGGCGGCACATGTAATTGAAAAGAGGCATATGGAGACCAGCATGCAAAGCCTAACAAACACTTCAGAGTGGCTTAAAAACTATGCTAATCAGTTTGGGAAACCATGTTTTAATCTAAAAAAAAAAAAAAAAAAAAAAAAGAAAGAAAGAAAAACCAACAACAACAAAACTACCTCAAACCTAAGATGATATTTAAAGAAATGTAATCATTGGTGATTTACCTAACACTAGTTTATTTCCCTTTGCCTATGTTGGGAGTAAATTTTAACAATATAAAAAGGAAGAGATGAGAAGACCTGTGACCTGTAGTTTTCTGGAGCAGAAATGAACTCGAATGGAGGAGAGCCAGGACACAGGCCCATGATCAGAGTCCGAGTGTAAACTGTTTCTCCTCCAGGACTGGGAGAAGCCACACAGGCTCACAACCCTCCTCCCTCTGCAAGAAGGCACTGAGCATTACCTGAAAACAAGAAAGGCATCAGATGAACAGACCTTTATAACAGAACGTGCATCTGCCAAGACAAAAATACACGACAAGCTTCTGGTGCTGGCACGCTGACAGTATGAGCAAGCTGTCTTAGTAGTGATTTTGCAAATCATTTGAGTTTAAATTCTATATAGGCCGTAGGGCCCCTGGAGCATCACTTTCTATATTTGGCCTCCTCATTTAGCTATGTTTGGAATAAATAGGCTATGGATAAAAATCATGCCCTTTAAGCATTTTGCATACACAGACTAGTTCTGCAAATATATCATACATGCATTGAATGATTGATGTAAGTCTATGCATGCACACACATACGCATGCACACACACGCATGCATGCAAGCAGGCTTTCAAAATGTATTTTTAAGTTGTTTTTCTTTGTGACTTTTCCTCTCTCCCTCTCTCTTTTTTTAAGTTCAGCTCTCTGGCATTTAGTAACCCACAAGCTGCTGTTTCTTTTTCCAAAGACATTCAACTCGATGGAGGGGCCAAGAAAAATGAGCCCAACTGATGATTACAATCTCGAAAGAAAATATGCTTTTTATCAGAGACCACATGTTGCCAATGCCAATTAAAGTAAAACTGGGAGATTTCATCAGATACCAACCTGGAGAGGAGAAATGTTTTGCCAAGTTTACTAAGAAAGAAAAAAGTATGCTTCAGGTGGAATTTCAAGGATGCCTATCTATGGTGAAAAGAAAAAAAATTTTAAATGTGTAACATACATTGCAGATTGAGCAATTAGTTGACCATTTAGACAAGGATTTGTATGGTATGTATTCATGTCATAGATTTTCATTTAAGCTGATCTACATGAAATCCTGGCTCTGCCACTGATTTCTTTTTGTTGCTGTTTGTTTTATATATATCTATTCATTTTTATTTGTTATGGTTTTTCAAGTTGCTGGGTCTGGGATTTGAACTGCAAGTCAGCCACGTGGGAATCCAGTTTCTTAACCACCACAACACCTGCTGGCCCCCTGCCACTGACTTATTGAGTCTTTACATCTCTGAGCTTTAGTTTCCTGATTTGTAAATCTGCAATCACAAATCTTGTTTGGATTCAAAAACAATAATGTGGATTAAGGCACCAGTTTTATAATATTTAGTCAATAAATGATTCAAGAGAAAAAAGATAGTTGATTAATTTGTGGCTGAATACATCCACAAATGCATGGTAAGGTGATCATGTTTCTTTCCTAACGTGTTGTGGGCAACCATTTAGAAACATTCATCTTGCAAACATATTATATCCATTATTCTAATGTCTTTCAAAGGTTGATAAAGAATGCTTTAATGATGTGGCATGTTGTCACAGTTATTTATTTTCTGATATTGATTAATAACATATTCATGAAATCATCTGATTATATCCCATCAAAAGAAATCACTTGTTAAAAAAAAAAGGGGGGAGGACCAGCAGTTAGCGTAATGGCTATGTTGCTGGACTCCCATGTAGTTGACCACGGTTCGAGTCCCGGACCTGGTGGCTTAAAACTCACGCCTGTCATATGTGTGTGTATGCCCAAGATCCCGAGAGGAGAATGGAGGAGAAAGGATTGTGGCTTGACCATCCCCCCTGGGGGGTGATTTCTCACTTTCTGTCTCTCTGTCTCTCTTTCTCTGGCGAGCACATGCACCCTATAGTAAAAACCTCTCCAAAAAAAAAAAAAGACAAAGAAATCACTTGTTCCATTAGTTTGGGAGGTCCAAGATCTCGAAGCTAGAAGTTTCACTTTGAGGTTTCTCTGCCTTGGTTTCCATTTTCCCTAAAATGTTGAACCCCGCAACCATGAACTATTATCGTAAGAGTCAAATGAGAAGAACCATGAAAATTGCCTGTATCCATCACATAGTGATTTGGTTCCTTTTTCTTTTTCCTTCTGGCAAGTTGAATAGCTTTTATAATCTTGAGAAATAATGAGAGTTTGTTAGATAAATAGGCTAAGTCTTTAGTCCTAAAAAAAATGGTACAGAGCTGAAATTCACAAATATTTTTGTATTTTCCTAAGTGTTAAACTTGAGAGCATTCTTAAAACTTTGTGAAAGTAACTATTTAAAAACTTGTACCGTATAGAATGTAGTAATTATGATATGAAAACAAGCATTGAGCATGTATTTTTCATACATGTTCTTTAGGTGAACCTGCCGCTCTTCATTTCTGTACCTTTTCAGAGTTTTAGTGAAAAGAAACAGATACTAGTTCTGTACCCACCCATCATTTCTCTGGATACCATATTCCACTAATCTTGAAGTTCTGGAAATTGTTCATGTCTTTCCTGAAAGATTCACCATGCACATTCATGTGAAAGTAGAGACAATATCGTACTCAGATACAAATTTCCCTATTCTCCGTACAGTCTTTTAAGCCAATTAAGGAACTCTGAGTTTCGAGAAGTCAATAACCAGTCCTGAGGCAGCTAGGACAGACAGACGAAATGGGTTTGTGCTAAAGTGTCATTCAACTCCTCACAGGTAGACCCAATTGCAATAATCTTGTGTATTTTGTCAACCTTCCTTGCTGTTCTGTTTTCCCATCCCCAAGAGCAAATAGACTTAAGAGCTCAGAGAACTAAATATAGTAC
Organism: Tupaia tana; assembly: GCA_026018925.1. Classification (NCBI taxonomy): domain Eukaryota; kingdom Metazoa; phylum Chordata; class Mammalia; order Scandentia; family Tupaiidae; genus Tupaia; species Tupaia tana. The sequence continues at coordinate 25,314,270 of JAKSZU010000017.1, forward strand.
AGCTGGGTGACAACTTTTGTTGAAAGGAACATCATTTTTTTGGCTAAGAAGTCATTCAGTATTTTCCCATGATATGGATCCTTCAGGGTGTTTTATTCCACTTCCCACGTAGCTCCAGTTTTCTGAAATAGCATTATGACATCCTTGGGAAAATAATATAAAGTTCATTCATACTATTCATCCGAGTTACTCGCAAAAAGAAATAGTTATTTTACTTCTATGAATATAGACTCAAGGTGGCTCCCTGAAAAGACAAGATTATAATACACACTTTTCAAGTAATTTGGACATTGCTATTAACAGCTATGTCAGAAGGTTTTTTCTGAATAGAATGTAATATGTTATCATGGCTATATATATATATATATATGTATATATACACATATATATATATGTTTGTGTATGTATGTGTGTATATATATATATATATATATATATATATATATATATATCCATTGTATCATCCCCCCAGAGGAAATGACCACACTGCAATCCCTTTTCCTCCACTCTCCTTCTGGGATTTTTGGGCATGTATGCACATGTGCCCAGTGTGATTTTCAAGCCATCAGATCCAGGACTCGAACTATAGTCAGCCACATGGGAATTCAGCCACCTTAACCACCATGCCACCTGCTGACCCCTGTAGCTATGTTTTAAATGTATCGCTCAAAGTTCAGTATTGGAAACTTCATTCCTAATGTGGCAGTGTTGGAAGGTGGGGTCTAATGGAAGGTGCTTAAATCACGGGGGCACTGCCCTCAGGAATGGATTACTGCTGTTACTGTGAGACTGGGTTTGCTATAAAAGAATCAGTTTGGTCTCTTGCTTTCTTTCACCCTCACTGCTTTTCTGCAATGGGACGATGCAGTAAGAGGGCCTCCACCAATGGAAGCCCCTTGATTTCAAACTTTGAGCCTCCAAAGCTGTGAGCCAATAAATTTGTGTCCATTATAAATTACTCAATATGCAGTATTGTGTTATAGCACCATAGAATGTCTTAAAATATCTATGTTGGTGGACTTTGCTAAAAGTAGTAAAAGCATATCATTAACATAATGATTTATTATAGAAAAACACAAAGACAATCTAAATAATCAATAAGGTTAAAATGGTTATGGAACATTGTATATAATACTAATACTATTTATTTAATTCATTTATTCAAATTTGACTTACAGGTACTTATAAAATTTTTTTGGGGGGGAACCAGCAGATGGAGAAATGGTATGTCACTGAACTCCCACATGGTCAACCATGGTTCAAGTCCTGGACCTGCAGGCTTGAGAATCATGTTGGGTGCACGTGCGTGCATGCCCAAAATCCCGGGAGGAGAATGGAGAAGGGACTGCAGTGTTGCCATTCCTCCTCTCGCTTTCTGTCTTTTCAGCGAGTACATGTACCCTATAGCAAAAATATCTCTAACCAAAAAAAAATTGGTGGGAGGATGCTGCACCTTATACCTATAATATCAGAGTAGGAAGGTCTAAATAATCTGCAGTTTTTAAACATTATTTTTTAATGCCAGAGGGCACATGTATATGCACAAGAGAAATGAGAAAAAGCCCCTAAAAGGCCTGGTCATGCCACAATCCTTTTTCCTCCAATTCTCCATGCTGACAGAATTCTGGCACATGTACAAGAACCTGGATTGATCTTTCAAGCAACCAGGGCTAGGACTGAAACCCTGATAGATCATGTAGGATCTGGCTTCCTCTGTACTACACTTAACCACTGGGGTCAGCCCAATAGTCTGCGTTTTTAAAACAGATACATCAACAAGAATTTTTTAAAAAATGATACAGAACAATGAAGAATAGGAAAGTGTTGACAAACAACAGGAGCTATCTGCATTTTCTAAAACAAGGTAAAACCTTAATAAAGTACAGCTTTATTTCTGAGTTTTGTGTCCAACATGAAGGATAGACTAGTGATGTTGGCTTTCTAGATTTAACTTACTAATAATGTTTTCTAAAGCACAAGAAAGGGTAAGGTTAATTCCCAAGATATACATTCCGTAATAGAAGGATTCTGGATCACAGAAACTAGTTCAATTCTATTGGAAGGGCAAGGAGAAATCTACTCTTACATTTTACTTACCAAGGTCTGCCCCCATGGTAGACAAAGGAGAGTTTGAGATGTTAGATTTAACAGTGTCTGAAACATCCATAAAGATGAAATATTCATATGTAAATTGAAAAAAATGATCAAATTCTGTCTTTAAGCCTTACTGTTCCATGGCGTCCCTTGTCAACAAGGATGACTTATAAGCTGGTTAGCAGTGCACACTTTCAAAGACAGGTGGCTAAGGAATGGTAGCATGAGCCAGTTCCAGTCCCTGCTCATCTCCCAGAAATATCCATTCAGTGTGACACTTGCATTTGACCCATAAGCAGAGAGTTTCACCTGATAGAGGGTGACCCCATTAAAAATAAATACCTGTCTGTTTCATCCCAAGCTCCCCTGGTTTAGCAACACAGCTTCCATTAAAGGTATTACGGGGGGACTCAATCACTTGTCCATAGGGGATAACGAACTGAAGAGTACTGTGAGGGTAGAGGTGACATCGCCATGGATAACAAGAGGCATATCAGGCTTCGTTCAAAAGAGTAGAAGTGACAAAGCCAGTCCCTGCTGACCACCAATTACCTCTAACAAAAATAGCAACTGTGTTTCACATAGAATCATTGCACATCCAGCTAGGTCTTCAGCCTCTGCCCTGGTGCAGATCTTCTAAGCCCCTCTGCCCTCAGGTCGTATGCCCAAGAGAACTCCCATGGAGACATGAATGCCCAAGCCTAAAGGGTTCACAGTGACTTGATTAAAATATTAAAAGGGATTTTTATCATGCTCTGTGTAAGAAATACTCTTCTTTTAACTTTTTTCAATATAGAAATTGGATTGAATAGCATATTTTGTGAAAAACAGATAGGAATGCTAATTAGAAGGCAGACTTCACAGTCTCACAAAAAGCAGTTCTGCATAGGAGTCTTCTCGTTTCATTTCAAATGTGGTATCAGCGACTTGATCAGCCCGAGCCTATGTAAACTCAGTTTGCTAAAGACAGACTACCAGCAGTCTTACCAAAGGAAGGTAAAACCAGAAAGTTAAGCAGTGATTTTCTTACATTTCTATGATGATTGGTAATATTGGAACAATATGGGTGAAAGCGAACATCTTGATTACAGCAGCCAGCAAAGAAAGTGTTGTAAAAGCCTCAGTTCCCTCTGAGAAAGACAAAAATGTAATGTGACAACGTGATCTGACTGCTTAAATATAAATATACTTTTTATTATTGTTCACTAGGACAAAAAGTTTAATCAAGAAGAACACCTTCATTTTAAAAGCACAAACACAATAGAAACATACACAGAATATAGTTCCCACTTTTACTCATTTTTCTCTAATTTGGGATTATTTATTCATTCAACGAGCTGATCCTAAGTGTGCTGAGCCTTGTGCTTTGTACTGAGAATACAAAGATGAAGTCATAGTCTCCAATCCCAAAACATCACACTCCAGGGAGGATGAGTGATGCTTTAACAGATGGTGACCAAGCAAGGTAATAAAGGCAACAGTAGCTTCGTGCAGGGTATTTCGGGTGTCTTCCTCAGTCTAAGAATTGTGCGTGTTGGTGTGGCTGCAGGGGAAGGAGGTAGACTGATCAGGGAGTAATTCCTGGTAAGGAGTAAAGAGGAGCTATAATATATTTCCTATGAACAGGACATGAAATTGTGGCAGCGTCTCTGTGCTGTAATGTGCCACTCACTACTTGAGTATATAAAATTAAAGGGTGTTGTAGCTGCCAGATTAGGAAGGTCCCAGCATACAATGCTAAGAAAAGCAGACTCTGTTCTCTAGGTCAGGGGAGTACTGAGGGGCTTCAGTACTGCCTGGTGGGTGCAGTATGAAGAAGAGCCCCAGGTGAATCTGTTGTGTTGTTCTGGTTCCTAAACGTATGTTCATTCCTTCAACAAATAATCAAGTGTTCACTTTGCATCAGGCAATGTTCTAGGTACTAGGGATATATTACTGAGCAAGATAGGTAAGGCCTCCCTCTTCACAGAAGATTGAAACAATTGCAGGGTTTTAAGTAGGATTTTAAAACTTTAGGGCCGTTATGTGGAAGATGAGTTTGATAGGGTCCAGACTAGGCTAAGAGAGCTGAGTTAGGAGGCCCTTGAAGTAATATGAAGTCTCTGGGAGGGTCTAGAGATGGACGGTGGTAATAATAACTGCACAGGGGGGATGAATTCTAGAAATACTTAGAAGGGAAAGATAATAGGATGTGATTATTGGCAGTAAGAAAGGACAGAGCTGAAGAAGGTAAAGGAAGGAAAACTTAAGAATGAACCCAAGTTTGTTGTTTAGGTTATCTGGTGGATGGTGGCCCTACCACCCAACACGATAAACAATACATTAGACGTAGTCAGTATTTACTCAGGACCACATATAAAGGCACAGGGGAAAGATACATAGCATGACATATAGAATTATAGGTGGTATCTGGTTGTCAGAAAAGTCATGACACATTTTTGCATAGAATAAAATACGTCATGACTTTTCCGACAACCCAATATATCTATTACATGTGGAATTATAATAAAGATGGACAGGGACCAGCAGATGGCATAATGGTTACGTCGCTAGACTCCCACATAGTTGACCACGGTTTGAGTCCTGAACCCAGCAGCTTAAAACTCACACTGGGTACGTGTGCGTGCATGCCCAAGATTCTGAGAGGAGAATGAAGGAGAAAGGATTGTGGCATGGCCATCCCCCCTGGGGGATGATTTCTCACTTTCTGTCACTCTGTCTCTCCAGCAAGTACATGTGCCCTATAGCAAAACTCTCTCAAAAAATAATAAATAATGATGGACATATAACTATTGGTTTATGGTATGCCAGAAAAAGATAAAACATATAAAGATATATCAGTAGAATTTCACAAGTAGGACACTTCTATTTTCTGACATAAATAAAAATGTATTGCCAAATTATCAGAAGATTTAAATGAAGAGTCTCAAAAAATTCTGAAACTGTGAATCTACCTTGATCCCTGCTTCATCATTTCCATATTGGTCACTGTCCATATTAACACTAGCATGAACTAATCCTGGCTCAGGTAAGACAACAATGCAACTGACACTTTATTTTCCTCTGCCAGTAACTCAGAAGGGAAGGAATCCACAAATTAGGTTGACACATGGTGTCTAGAAAGAATTAATTCCCACTCGAATCTGGGCAGACATACAAGCTGGGTTCCATCCATAAAGACTGATGGGAATTCTAGGATTTGGTTGTGTGGTGATATTTTCTGTTGCCATCGACAACCGGAGGTAAGAATACCAATCACTGAAGAACACCTTGTTGTTTTTGCTGCCGTATTATCCGGAGACACTTGGGAATTTGTACACACTAGGAAGTTGTTCTGACCTGTATTGGATAGTTTTGTTTTATTTGTCATGTTGATGTCTCCTGGCAGGAACACTTAGACATTTATTGTAAGAGTTTCATCAGGGGACAAAAAATATTTTGGATATGCCAAATCAAATTAGAGTGCACTTGAACAGTCATCATCCATCTTTACCCATGATTAGTATTCATCGTGTAGCACTGGAAAGGTTTACATTAGGATTAATGGGCATCATGGAGAAAATGCATGTTTTTAAAAGTATTTCCCATTGAAACCAGTACCAGTTAAGGATTACCACTGGATTAACTGTACCCATAGTAGTCTCTCAAATAATTTCTAACACATGTTGGCTGGAATTCAAATTAGCTGTAGGCAAAATGGTAAAGTAGGCCACATTTTTTCTTTAAAACCCCCTTGTCTCCAGTTTATTCTCAGTCGTTCAAAATTAATTTTTTGCATACTTATTTATGCAATAGACACTACTCTAAAAGGAAAGGTCCTAACTTCATGGAGACTATCCTAAGTCTTACTTTGAATTTTACTAATTCTGCCTTCAGTCTGTCTCCTTGCTCTAGTTTTCCAAGAAATACAGAATACTATTCTTCTTCATGTCTTCACCAAAATATATTCCACCCACTAGTGATTATTTCTTCTGGGGCTTCTTGAAAAACAAAAGCCACAGTCCTATTTGTTCAGCAACTATACTGCATATAGACTATTCTTTGTGCTCCTGGCACTATTAAGTGCCACTGATGTTAAAATCTATTCAGTTTTTGGGAAAAAGGATGTTTCAAAAAGCTTTGGAAATAATGGGAACCAGCAGTTAGCGTAATGGCTATGTTGCTGGACTCCCACGTAGTCGACTGCGGTTCGTGTCCCAGACCCGGTGGCTTAGAACTCACACCGGGCACGTGTGCGTGTGTGCCCAAGATCCCGAGAGGAGAATGGAGGAGAAGGGATTGCGGCATGACCATCCCCCCTGGGGGGTGATTTCTCGCTTTCTATCTCTCTGTCTCTCTCTGTCTATCTGGCGAGCGCACGCGCCCTATAGCGAAAACCTCTCCAAAAAAAAAAAAGTTTTGGAAATAATTACAGTGACGTTGGGTATTCAATATAAAGAACTTTTTATATTTCTGAACCATTTGTAAGTCGCTGACCGATATGCTCTCAGCCCTACCTATTCTAACATGCAATTCCTACAAGGACTTTTTAAAATATAACCACAAGACTATCTAAAATAAGAAACTAATATTACCATCACCATCTTCCAGTTCTCAAACCCTAGTCAAGTTTTGTCATTCTTCCAATAATAAAGGAGTAAAAAAATTCAGTTTAAAATAATATTTACTAGTTGTATCTCTTTGTTGTTGTTGTTGTTTTTCCAAATCAAGAGTTCCTCAGTCTTCTTTTTTTGCATTTTATAACTTTGACTCTTTTTTTTTTTGGAGAAATTTTTCACTACAGGGCGCGTGCGCTCGCCAGACAGACAGAGAGAGACAGAGAGATAGAAAGCGAGAAATCACCCCCCAGGGGGGATGGTCACTCCGCAATCCCTTCTCCTCCATTCTCCTCTCGGGATCTTGGGCACGCACGCACACATGCCCGGTGTGAGTTTTAAGCCACCGGGTCCGGGACGCGAACCGCGGTCGACTACGTGGGAGTCCAGCAACATAGCCATTACGCTAACTGCTGGTTCCCATAACTTTGACTCTTCTAAAAACAACAGAGCAGATATTTTACTGGATGTCTCTCAATTTCAGTTTATCTGATATTTCCTCACCCTCATAGCCATATTACGCATCTTTGGCAAAAACATCACAGAAGCAAGGCTGTCATCTTTTTTTTTTGGAGAGGTTTTTGCTATAGGGTGCATGCGCTCGCCAGAAAGACAGAGAAAGACAGAGAGACAGAAAGTGAGAAATCACCCCCCAGGGGGGATGGCCACGCCACAATCCCTTCTCCTCCATTCTCCTCTCGGGATCTTGGGCACGCATTCACACTCTCCCGGCATGAGTTTAAGCCTCTGGGTCTGGGACTCAAACAGCAGTTGACTACATGGGAGTCCAGCAATATAGCCAGTACGCTAACTGCTGGTCCCCAAGGCTATCATCTTACTGCAGCATATCACTAGAGCACAGTTTCATTGTGTCTTATTACTGAGAATGTTCGCTTTATTCAGATGGTTTATGTTGTATATTTTAGGTGCCTACATTGTAAAGATACCTTTTCTCTTTTTAACTAATACCTATTTTGTGTGTTGAAACTTTGAAACTGTATGTATTTCCTGTCCCTTATCAAAACTTGAATGTAGGGGCCATAAGGCACTGAACTCCCATGTTACTGACCGAGGTTCGAGTCCTGGACTCAGTGGCTTGAAACTCATGCTGGGCACATGTGCAGCCAGAATCCTGAGAAGAGAACAGAGGGGATTGTGGCATGGCCATCCCCCCAGTGAGTGATTTCTCACTGTCTCTCTGTCTCTCTGTCTCTCCAGTGAGTGCACACACCTCATAGAAAAAAATCTCCCCAAACTTAAATGTATTCATATTTATTTCTATATATATAGACACAGAAATGCTAATATTATTCAATGTACTGTAAGTCACTACTGCCAATGTTTATTTCTATACTAAAATTTTCCTGTGTTTGTCCACTGAAAGCCCCTTCAGGTGGGCTTCTGAGTCCTTCTGCTAATACCCATCATTGTTGCAGAATCACAAGCTATTCCGGCCTCACCTTCCCTTTCTCTACTCCACCATCCGAAATTAACCATTTCTCCAAGAACACCATTTCCTTTTAGTGGAAAATTGCATCAGAAAGTCAATATTTGGGTGCTAATTACCATTAGGGTGCCTTTCCTGTCTGGTCCTTTCAGCAGACAAATATAGATGATTATATATGTATATTTACATTTATTTATTCCCATATGTATTACTATACATTGAAAACCTTGAGATCTCATAAATACTTTCACTCTAACCCAACACCATAGGGAAAGGAAATAATAGGGAAGGAAGGGACCAGCCGAAGAAGGCATAATGGTTACATCACTGGACTCCCACATAGTCTACCACAGTTCGAGTCCCAGACCTGTTGCCTTCAAACTGGTGGCATGTGTGCCCAAAATCCTGAGAGGAGAATAGAGTTGAAGGGATTATGGTGTCACTATCCCCCAGGGAGGGTGATTTCTAGCTTTCTTTTTTTCCCTTTCTTTCTTTTTTTTTTTTAATGAGGTTTTTACTATAGAGCATGTGTACTCACCAGAAAGACAGAGACAGAGAGACAGAAAGCGAGAAATCACCCCTCCCCCCCAGGGGGGATGGCCACACTGCTATCCCTCCTCTTCCATTCTCCTCTCGGGATCTTGGGCGCACACGCGTCCGGCATGAGTTTAAGCCACCACGTCCGGACTTAAATCATGGTTGTCTACATGGAAGTCCAGCAACAAGGCCATCATGCCAACTGCTGGTCCCTAGCTTCTATATCTCTGTCTCTCTGGTGAGCATACGTGCCCTATAGCAAAACTCTCAAAAAAGTGGGGGGAGCAGAAAGAAAAGAGAAAGGAAGAATAAAGAAGGAAAGTGAACGAAAGAGAAGGGAAGAGTAGGGAATGGAAGAACAAGAGAAAGGCAAGAGAAAAGAGGAATGGAAGAAAAGGAAAACAGAAAGTAAGAAAAGGGAAAGGGTAAAGCACAATTCTATGAAGTGTTAAGATACTCATTTAGAACAGCTTAGAGGAGAAGCACAAATTCATATTTCAATGCCATGAAAGAAAATACAGGAAAAGTTTTTGAAAGCTAAGTAAGGGATATAATTATTATTTATTATGTTTTAGACAGCAGTTATCTGAGCTTTTTGGAGCAGTTAATAATAATCACAGCTCTATGACATGGGGCCAGTCTGGATCAAAGACTATAAATAAACTACTTTTAACCTTTGAACCTGTATGTGGTTGTTGTTAAGTAGCCAAAATAACATTGGGCCAATATTTTTTTTTTTTCAGCACAGGTAATCTTTCCCTCTTTAATTTGCATTTAGCTCTATTACAAATAGTACTTAAATACAATTATAATATGTACTCATGTCTAGTATGTTATAGCCTAGAGACTGAAGATATAAAGATGAATAAGAAATATACTCAAGAAGTTTACAGATAAGTAGAGAATAGTCGGAAAGGTAAATAGGCCATTTTGATTTAATCTTAACTAATTAATGTAAGCTCCCCTAAAGGGATACTTCTCAAGTGTCAAGTGTTGTGCTTTGTGAATCGCAGGCACGCTGGTGTATGTGCCTCCCCAGATTCACGGTACCTCGCCTGTTCCCCACCTTGGTTATGGTGACTGCCTCATGGTCAGAATGGTCCTCTCACAGGCTCACTTTATTTCTGTGATCACAATCATGACCTGACCTCAAGATGCCCCTCCTAGAAAACCCTCCCCTTCTGGGGTCTGAGATACTTATGATTCCTGTGCTTTGTTATCTAGTTCGAAGGTTTTGAGATTCCCAGTCAGCTAACTGAGAGATGTTTGGGATTTGGCTCTTTGCATAGGTGAGGTAGGGGTGGTCTGGTCTTCCATGCATGAGATTAGAGGAGTTTAGGTCAGCTCTGCTCCTTTCACAGCCTCCTTTGAGGTGTTTTGTTCCAGCACAGCTCCCCCTGAAGCCTTTTCTGGGGCGGTCTGGTCTATCATCAGAGACATTAAAATCCACCATGAGTGGGAAATCCTTGATACCACTGGCTACCTTAATTCTTCTGAGTAAAATACAAACTCTTCCACTATCCTCCTGGTTTTCTTTCATTATTTCCTCTCTCTCTTGTCTCAAAACTACTGATTTTCAAAATTTCTCCTAAATCTATAACTGACTTTTTGTTTTATTTATTTGTTTGTTTCTTTTATTTAAATTTATTTATTTACAGCCATTCACTCTACATCATTAAAGCATACAAAATGAGATTTTCCATCCAGAGTACACTGCATATTGGCTCAACAAGCACATCAACTTTTTGTTTTTGCTTTTACTAACTCATATCTCTATCTTTCTATATGATATATTCCTTCTAAATATTTCCCACTCAGTAGTTTGCTAACTGCATCTCATTTAACAGTCTGTCTTCAGCATGTATACCTCCTGGATTATGAGCTCTTCTTATCACAGAATATATACAATGTGTTGGAGGAATGGCATTAATGATCTTAGTTACTGGCCACCCTGCATGCACACCCTTGTACCTACAGTTTCTTGCTTTGGCCTATGGAATGTTAGGAAATGGAACAGTGGCAGAGAGACTTACAAAAATGCATGGGTATTTCTAATTGCATGCTTAACAATTGAGCTTGCTCACTCTTGTACTTATCTCTTGATGACATTATGTGAAGACATGAGGCTATTCTAGATGAGACATCAACTACTGACCCCAGGTATGTAAGAAAGCTCAGCCAAGATTAACAGGACTGCCTTCCCAGCCTACAGCTATTTGGCACCACACAAGGAGCCCACTTGAAACCAGAACTTTCCAGTTGACCTGGAGCCTTATGCATAATAATAATCTGATTACTATCTTTAAGCCACTGAGTTTTGAAGTCAGGGTTATATAGCATTATTCTGGCTTGCTAAATTAAATGCTTCTACTCATTATAAATTTTATATAACTTTAGTATTTCGTAAACATTTTTTTCACTTGAAGAAGGGCAAATAAACTATGGTCAGGTTCCAGGGTAAGGTAGACGTATATGAATGAGACAACCATAATAAGATGTCCTCTCTGGGGACCAGCAGTTGGCATAATGGCTGTGTTGCTAGACTCCCATGTAGTTGACTGCTGTTCTAGTCCCAGACCCGGTGGCTTAAACTCATGCTGGGCATGTGTGCATGCGTGCCCAAGATCCTGAGAGGAGAATGGAGGAAAAGAGGTTGCGTCATGGCCATCCCCCCGTGGGGTGATTTCTCGCTTTCTGTCTCTGTCTCTGTCTCTCTCTTTCTGGTGAGCACACGTGCCCTATAGAAAAAAACTCTCAAAAAAATTAAAAAATGAAAAGATAAATAAAAGATGTCATCTCTGACTTACTGCATAACCATAGACTACAGAGCATGTGCAATTTATTATTTCCCTTTGTATATGCAGCACAGGAGAGCCACCACTATACTCACAACATTATAGATAACAAATCAAATGGATGAATAAAAAGACAAGTGGATTCTAGCCAGTTGTTTTTAAAGTTGTGCACAATGTTTAATAAATGAAGCAATGAAAATGCAGCCTTGGTAAACAGGAAAATCTTTGTTTACTACAATTGCTCCCTATAATAAAATCGAAGAATGGAAAAACAATCCAGTAATTCTAAGTCTACAAATTAAGACATATGTAGAAATAATGGAGAGTGGGGTAATGCTGATCAATGGGACATTTCTACAATGCAAGCCTCATAATGAAAGTAAGAGGAATTATAAACATTCCAGGTCGTTAAAACAGCAGCTTCTTCGGAACTTCTCAGGCAATGATTTCAAAGTAAATACACAAGAATATACCTAGGACACCTTATTTCTGTAAATGTCGCAATTTGCCTTAGAAGGGGACATATGTAGTTGTATTTCTTGAGATTGCAATCAAAATTAATTTTGTTGCTAGTGTCTTTTAAAAAATCACTATAAAAACTTGACTTTCCTGTCCCATATTCCAATTAATATCAGGCTTTTAATAATTATTCTTGGAGACCAAGTGATGTTGATACATTACCCTGCGAAGAGCTCTGCATTGCAGCAATGATGTTTTGTGCTTGGATGATAATAACTGTCAAAATGCAAGGGGATAGTGCACGGGACCCATGGGGGATGGCAGGATGACACTCTATGTAAGACATTTTGCTAATAGGTCTGAGAGCAATTACTGTATGGTTTATGATCACAACACTTAACCCTCTCACTGTCAGATTATGGGAAGCCGAGCCAGCAAACTGCTTGAGGAAATTTTCGGCACTCTGTGATGCTTATCAGTAAAGTCCATTTAAGGAACATGTTATGAAGACTGTCAAATATGTCTGTGTATAAGAAACATCAACTTGGTCTCTGACATAACTGATGCGCAGGAAATGAGCAAACCAGCTTTGAAACCAGCCTGTTCTGATTACTCGCATGTCTAGTCTTAAGTTCATTTGATAAGTTTCTCTTTTCATGAACTGCTTCTTCATATCAGCGTTAATATCTCTTTATGTCATACTTGAGTATAGTTACGGCTTTTTACGAGCTCTTGTTTTCTTGGGAGAAAGTGTAGCTGCATGTTTACAGAAGACACGGCAACCCCTCAGTAATCATTTCACTTACCCATAATTCAACATTCTTTCTGAAATATTCCAAATCTGCGTTCTCCTTTTCTGTGAAACAATAAGATCCCTTGGCTACTCAATGCCATAATTTTTTCTATACACCAACACATGTTCTGTTACTTATTTATCCCTTCATCTGCTTCCAAGAAAGAGGAGTAAGTTATCTTCAGATTAAACCATAACAAGGAGTGTGGAGATCATAAAAAAATGTGATTATGGAAAGGAAAATTTGTAATTTAAAGATTTAAAGAATGAGGGTGAAAATACAGTAGAGGTTAGATGTGACATAAAACCTCTTAGGGATCTGGGCATAGTTTCTGAACACTAAATTCAGATTTAATAGGTTTTTTATTCCAATCAGCACTTTTTCTTTTTTCTTTTTTTGGAGAGGTTTTTGCTATAGGGTGCATACGCTCGCCAGAAAGACAGAGAGAGAGACAGAGAAACAGAAAGTGAGAAATCTACCTTTCAGGGGGGATGGCCCATAATCCCTTTTCCTCCATTCTCCTATCGGGATCTTGGGCACACAAGTACACGTGCTTGGTGTGAGTTTAAGCACTGGGTCTGGTACTCGAACCACAGTGGACTACATGGGAGTCCAATAGCATAGCCATTATGCCAACTGCTGGTCCCCACACTTTCTAGTGATTGACAATTTAGGTTAAAAATTACGACTGGGGCTGTCTTTGTAGCCTAGCCTAATATTTAAAGGGAGCTGGATACCTCATGGCCCATTATGGTTTGAGTTTACACTGGATGCACGTGCAAGTATGCCCAAAGTCCCAACAGGATGGAGAAATAGAAAGCAAGGAATTGCATTGTGACCACACCCCAGCAAAGGTTGTTTTCTCGCTTTCTGTCTAGTGAGTGCATCTACGCTCTCATAAAAATATCATACAAGTGTAGACGGAGGTGCCAGGAATCATTTTTTGGATGACCTCATAGAAGTGGAGAGTTTAAGAATGACTATTAGATTCCGGGAAGGATGGGAGGAGGATACCAACTAATAGAAACAAATCACCAATATGTAAGAAAAAGAACTCATAGTCTTATAAAACGCAATAGGATAAATACAATTAAAGAGAATTTACTGAATATTATGAGTTAAAAAAAGAGGACTTTGCTCCCAACATGAAGTAATGACAAATGGCTGAGATGATAGACATACTAGTTCCCTAAATTAATCATTACACGTTGTATTCCTGACTGATAAAATTACATAGTTGCACAAATATGTTCAACTGTTCTATGTTAAAAAAAAAAAAAAAAAAAAAAAAAAAAAAAACCCTGTTTTTGGCTTTGGAGCTTGGATACTTGAGTGAATGGTAGTGTGATTTTCTTAGATAGGGAACCACTGAGATGGATAATTTTTTGAGGGGGAAAGATCTTTCATATTTTTATGGCATACGAAACAGAGTCAGATGGGTCTTGGTCTTGTGTTTAGAGGCCACTGGTTTATGCATAACAGGAAGCTATTGGCTATGGATATAGTGAATAAGATCTAGCTGGTGAGAGCCAGGGAGCACTCCTGGCTCTAAAGCAGAAAACCCTCAGCTCCAACACTGGACAACACAATGACATGACTATGAGAGGAAGAATCCAATGGGGATGCTCTGTGTCCAGACACTAAACCTCTGGTAGCTAAATTAATTTCACTGAGTTGGGCCGAGACATTCAACTCCTCCATACCCCAGGCAGGAGTGGCTCAGAATCACACCCATAGAGTGCATGCATGACTCTTCCTGGGCCCGCTCTCTTGATTTCAAAGTGAATGCAGATTTCACTCCTTTTGGGAGGCAATAGCCAGCAGCTTGTCTATGTATACGTGTATGCGTGGGTCTTTACAGAACAAATATTTGTGCAATGCATACTCCAGTAACTTATTTCTACCTTGCAACAATCCAATCAAGTGGACAATATTATTATCATCCTTATACAGACAAGGAAACTGAGGCACAAAGAAGTTTCTTTTGTTCAACACACTACCTACTATGTAACAGAGCTGGGATTTGTTTTTGCAGTGCTGGTCCTCACCACGTCCACTATACTATAATTTAAATAGTTTTCTTTTAGGTATTTAATTAAGTGGAATACTATTTACAAGCTGTGTGATGAAATATTCAGATGTAAGAAGCCTTGCTTATAGTCCCTGGTCCAAATGAACTCTCAGAATTGGGCCTCAGGTAGATTGTATATTGGACCCTACATTCTTTTTTTTTGGAGAGGTTTTTTCGCTATAGGGCGCGTGCACTCGCCAGACAGACAGAGAGAGACAGAAAGGCAGAAAGTGAGAAATCACCCCCCCAGGGGGGATGGTCATGCCGCAATCCCTTCTCCTCCATTCTCCTCTCGGGATCTTGGGCACACACGCACACGCGTCCGGCGTGAGTTTTAAGCCACCGGGTCCGGGACACGAACCGCGGTCGACTACATGGGAGTCCAGCGACATAGCCATTACGCTAACTGCTGGCTCCCAGACCCTACATTCTTAACCTTTTTTGATTTAAAACAAACAAAAACAAGTCTCAGGCCCTTTTAGAGGAGTCCCAAGAATCATCCATCAGAAGTACTGTCAGTGCCAGACAGCCTACACTAGAAACTGATTGTGTCTACTCAGGCAGAGAACACAGACAGCCCTGGCAGGAGAGAAGTACAAGCTGTCATCTTGTAGCCCTGACAATGGATCCGAGTTCCCAGTACCTGCTGTCCCCACCTTCTTTAATGAGGAGACAGGGAAAACTCTTACAAATCTTTTGCAGGTTGGTCAAGCAGATTACAGAATAAGAGAGAAAAATGCCCTTGTACTTCAGCCTGCTTTGCAGCTCAGCTACAGCTGCAGCGAGTGTGTGTGTGTGTGTGTGTGTGTGTGTGTTTCACACCAAGGTGTATCTCTTGAAGAAATGATACAGACTGCAAGGAGTCACCAGGAATATGAAGTAGGAGGAGGGTTAGAGCCCCAACCATCCACATAGCTGTTACAGTTAGGATATGATAGCCTCTTGTTTGCCATTTATAAAAGTAAGGTTAAAAAAAATTATAAAAAAGTAGATAACTCTAATTTGCTCAAAGAAAACAACATAAGGATAACATTGTAAAAAAAATCAAACGAGAAAATGTAAACATCCAAATTAAACAAACAATATAGATGGCACGAAGGGGAAAACACTGTTAGACAAAACGAATCTGGAGCCCAAGCAGCATGTGATGCATAATCATGAGGGCAGCTGTGAAGGACCAGGGTGGATTCGGCACTTTCCCCCTGTCCTCCTCTCCACATATGACACAGGATGGTGCTCTAGGCCTTGAGGCACGAGAACCTTGGGGAGATGGCCTCAGTAGAATATCAGGTGAAAGCACCAGAACCTAGCTCCCCTGCCTAACTCAGGTGGGCATTCATACCCAGTCTTTTGAAAGAGTTCTAATTAACACATAAAGCTCCCATGGGGCCCCTAATAACTGGAAATATGATGAATATGGAGAAAAAACAACACAGAAACATCCACTGCCTTTCGTTCCCATCACCTACAATTTGCCTTAATTCTGGTACTGTGGAAGAAGAACATATAGTTTTGCTCCCAATCTTCAGTTAGCTTTCCAGTGAGAAGGCTTTAGGTTACCTGTTCTGTCTCAGAGATCAAATTTAGCAATACTACTGTCGGTATTACTGATAATAACTGTGGCTCTCGTTGCATGGCAGGTGTGTATGTGCACGTGTGTGCGTGTGCATGTGAACATGTGTTGTGTTGCATTTTGAACATACTTTCTCTGTTTATTTATTTATTTCTTTTTTTGGAGAGGTTTTTGCTATAGGGCGCTTGCGCTTGCCAGAAAGACAGAGAGAGACAGAGAGACAGAAAGCGAGAAATCACCCCCCAGGGGGGATGGCCACGCCACAATCCCTTCTCCTCCATTCTCCTCTTGGGATCATGGGCATGTACACACATGCGCCTGGAGTGAGTTTAAGCCACCGGGTCCAGGACTCAAACTGTGGTAGACTACATGGGAGTCCAGCGACATAGCCATTACGCTAACTGCTGGTCCCATACTTTCTCTGTTTTTTAATGGCATCCATTTAGGCAATCACTTACATAGGCTGCATTAATGTACCTAATTCTTTTTTTTTTTTTTTAGGAGAGATTTTTTGCTATAGGGCATGTGCATTCGCTAGAGGCAGAATGTGAGAAATCACCCCTGAGGAGAGAGAGCCACGCTGCGATCCCTTCTCCTCCATTCTCCTCTCAGGATTGTGGGTGGGCACGCACATACACATGCCTAGCGTGAGTTTCAAGCTACTGGTCCGGGACGCAAACTGTGGTCAACTACGTGGGAGTCCAGCTACCTCACCATTATACCATCTGCTGGTCTCAATGGATCTGATTCTTCACCTCTCCCTGTATTCAAGCCCTTTGCCATGTGTGTTCTTTAGGGTCTGATTAAAATATTAATCCCATTTAGAAATAGCCTCATAGAAATTCTCAGAGTAATGTTTGGGAATGTCAGGGCATCCCATGACCCAGTCAAGTTGACACATAATATAAACCATCATATCATGTGAATTTGCAGATATTCTCCTTAAAAATATAGGCCATTTCTTCCCCCTTTAACTTAGATTTTGCTATGTGACCTGCTTTAACCATTGAAATGTTAGCAGGCATGTCATAACCTGAGGCTTAAAAAGCACTTTTGTGTTTTTACCTGTCCTCTTGCATCTCTGCCCTCACTGTGATAGAATGCCTGGGATAGCCTACTGGTCTCAAGAGGAAAGTAAGCGACTCAGGAAGCAGAGCTAAGTTAACCCAGTTGGGCTCAGTCTCAGTCAGCCAACCTCAGTCAACCCACAGTCACATTAACTCAATAAATCCTTATTGTGTTGAGAATGTATAGATTTAGTTGTGTAGCATTATTGTGCTTCCGGTTAATTAATATTTTCTCCTATGTTCTTAGGGCATGCTGCACATTTTTTATAGCTCTCAAGAGAGCACAGCTTGTGTTAGAGTTCCTAACTACCATAGTTCATGGAACCTAAGATACATAGTTTGTCACATTAAAATATCTTTGAAAATGGCACACATCTTACAGTTCATGCATTGATACCTTATATAATTGCTTGGCAGAGTTTTCTTCTGTTTTTCTTCTTTGTGTTCCATGAAATGATGGTACATCTCAAGTCAATAGCATCTTTTTTTTTTTTTTCTTTTTTTTTTTTTTTGGAGAGGTTTTTGCTATAGGGCGCGTGCGCTCGCCAGACAGACAGAGAGAGACAGAGAGATAGAAAGCAGGAAATCACCCCCCAGGGGGGATGGCCACGCCGCAATCCCTTCTCCTCCATTCTCCTCTCGGGATCTTGGGCACGCACGCACACGCGCCCGGCGTGAGTTTAAGCCGCCGGGTCCGGGACTCGAACCGCGGTCGACTACGTGGGAGTCCAGCGACATAGCCATTACGCTAACTGCTGGTCCCAAGTCAATAGCATCTTAATAGTTCATGAGTCCCTTGACTTTAGAAACTTTGTCTCATTCCTCTCTATATATTCCCCAGCAATGATCACAGTCCCTTGTATAAACTATGGGCTCAAAATCTGGATGCTGAACCAAATGTGTGTTTTATATAGTGATGGGATGCTACAATGTTCTTCAGTATTCAGAACGTTCCCAATTACAATTTAATTCAAATTTAAAATGCTTTGATAGGGTATTCATTATTTTAAAAGTAACATTTATTAGTCTGTGTGTTGTGATTGGAGCTTTAATGTCATCAGGAAGAAACTTAATCTGACTTCATTTCATTCGATTAAAAATCTTATAACAATGTTCATAAATTACATCTCCAGAGTCATAAAAGTATATGTCATAGCCCCGATCTGCACAATTTTGACCACATTTGGATACTTAGTGTGGTTTTAGATTTGGGAATCTCCACCATTTGTACAGATTAATGTTTTTCATGATTTTAATGAGTGCTCACAAACATACAAACTGTATAATTTTGGTCCATCCTGCTGTCAATGACACTAATAAACCAGAGACATGTTGCAGCAATTAGAGCTCATTTCTTTGCTTAAAATGAACACTTTTTTCTTGTTTACTCATCATAGACTTGCCTTGTTTACATATAATTACAATTAGAGATCATAAATGAAGTCAACTAGACTTACTATTTTACAAAAATATGAGACTTAAGGGAACAAAATAATCCCAAATAAGTAGTATTGTGGCATGACCATGATGCTTTAATACCCTCCTATGCATAAAAGTTAATTACCAACCTTCTCTATTTAGAATCATTCAAGGACACAGCATTTGCTAACTTGTAGAATGTAATTTTATTTGTTTATATAACGGGGTATATGAAGGCCTTAAAGTGTAGAAGGGAAAACAAAAATTAAGAGAAAATGGAGAGGTAAGACACTTGTGAGACACAGATAAGGTATATTATCTGTTGACGAGGATGTGGATGATGGTCTCAACTGGGCTGGACTGAAGTGTATATCATGCTGGGTAAAGTCTCTTCACAATCTAAATGATGTATAGCGATTTAATGTATAAATAATAATAAAAATATATAAATTAAAAATGAGATGATAAGTATGGAGGGAAAAATAACCCTACCACTCTTCAAATGTTTCCTTTCCTGAATGCCAGTATGAAAATATTTGAGATAGAAAAACCTTATTTCATGCTAATGCTGAATGAAAATCTTTTCATATGCCAAGAAAATATGTAGCTTTTTTTTTTTTTTTGAGAGATTTTCGCTATAGGGCGCATGCGCTCGCCAGACAGACAGAGAGAGAGATAGAGACAGAAAGCGAGAAATCACCCCCCAGGGGGGATGGTCACACCGCAATCCCTTCTCCTCCATTCTCCTCTCGGGATCTTGGGCACGCACGCACACGCGCCCGGCGTGAGTTTTAAGCCACCGGGTCCGGGATGCGAACCTCGGTCGACTACATGGGAGTCCAGCGACATAGCCATTACGCTAACTGTTGGTTCCCAATATGTAGCTTTTCATCTGTCTATTCATTCTTTCATTAACTTGATTCTTAAGTATTTTCTGAGTTTTCCAAGAAACAAAAAGGTATTTCTGGATTTCTAAGTGATTATGAGGGAATTAATCAAAAGACTGGGTACAAAATCAATATTGCATAACTAGAAAATTTATTAATTTTCTCCTTTATGAGAATATTATAAGTCTTTGAATAATAAGTCTTTAGCCTTGAATAATAATAGTTATATTTCATAAAATATTATGTGTGTATACATATATACACATATATATATGCACATATATGTATGTATTATGTGTGTGTATATATACATATATATACATATATATACACACATATATACACATATATATGTGTATATATATGGCATCCATTTAGGCATCCATATATATATGTGTATATATATGTGTATATACACACACATAATATTTTATGAAATATAACTATTATTATTAACTAATATATATAACTATATATATATTAGTTATATATATTTGGCATCCATATATATAACTATTATTATTAACTAATAATATAAATATATATATATTAGTTATATATATATGGCATCCATAAATATATGTGTATATATGTATATGTATATATATTTTCTATGAAATGTAACTATTATTATTAACTAATATATATAACTATATATATATATTAGTTAATCATTGTTCATAATAAACCTGGAAAGTAAGTGTTACAAAACTCATTTTAGATTAAAAACAGAAGTTTAGTGTTAACTATTGGATTGTCAGGAAAGTCATGATGCATTTTTTGCACAGAAAAATAAGTCATGACTTTCCTGACAACCTAATAACAAGGTAGTGAGTGAAGCCAACACTTGAATCCAGATCTTGCTGCCTCTAAAGACCATATCCCGCTTCCCCACACTCAATCCACTATGGATGTTAAATATTGCTGGAACTCCATTTACCCTAGAATAAAAGTATTATTAAAGTTAAGCCTATTGAAAAATTCATACATTAGTAGCATCATATTTAGATGATTTTATCCATTTCTTGGCTCACCAGTGTATGTCCTAAGTCAAATTTTGGTTTCACACATGAAAAAATATTCTAATGATTCAGAGCTCTTCAACAACGGGATAAAAATAATTCTCATTCAGAGACAGGAACATTGGTAGTTACTGAGCTACCTTCCCTTAGAAGGAAGTAGGGACAAATTAGATCTGTACAACTTTCCAATTTTGACTACGGCAATATATACAAGGCATTCGTGACAAAAGTAAAAAAGAGTAAAGTAAAGGCATGAATCATACGTCATGGAGTCAGCCACATGGGCTCAAGTTTTGACTTGCACTATAAGCCAGTCATTTTCTAGGCTTCCATCTAGTCAACTAGTAGGTTTCTGGGAAAGTCAAGACATATTTTTCTAAGCAAAAATGCGTCATGACTTTCCCAATGACCCAATAAAAAAGAAAATAGGGTGGGGAGCTAAATCGCCTATTTCACACTATTCAGATCAGTTGAGAAATTAAGAATAAAGGTATTGTATTAACAGACCATACTGGTCACCATATTATATGGTATATCAGGCATACTGGATATAACAATTCACACAGACGTAGTCTATAAACTGGACTTTCTTAGAAATTCATCCATCCTGATTAAAATAGTCTGTTTTCATTATATAATTCTAATCCTTTTATATTTTTTGATATTTTAACCAGTATTTTCTTTTTTTGTTTACTATTTCAAATAGAAAAGTATTTTTTTTTTATATTAACATGTTCATGAGTTCTTCAGGAATTAGACATGGGAGTGTTCTGGCAGAAAAACTTAAACTTCCTAGAAGTGTTTATAGTGCATTGGTTTTTCAAAAATCTCTCTCTAACCTTCAGATAGAAGAAAACTGACCATCCTGTATGCCATATTTCCTTGTCCCTTCTCTTGCATACAATTATTTTTTGACACGATTTCTTGTTCAATGTCAAAATATACTGTAATGTATGGTTAATTGTCATAAAGAAGGAAAAGTAACTGTCACAACTGCTTTCTTTGAAATGACAGTATTTTACTTTTTTTCTTGAGAGAGTATTTTTGCTATAGAGTGCTATAGAAAGCCAGATATTACTCCCCATGGGGGACGGCCACACCATAATCTCTTCCACTTTATTCTCCTCTCAGGATCCTGGGGATACATGCACCTGCACCAAGCATGAAGTTTAAGCCACCAGGTCCAGGACTCAAACTGTGGTTGTCTATGAGGGAGCTCGGATACATAACCATTACATCACCTGCTGGTCCCAGTATTCTACTCTTTAAAAAAAAAAAAAAAAAAAAAAAAAAAAAAAAAAAAAAAGAATTATTTCATTTTATTTTACTATTATCATTTTTTAATTTTCCCAGAGAAGTACAGGAAGAGAGAGAGAGACAGAGAGAGAAAGTGAAAAAGAAAGTCTCCAGGTCTGAAACTTGAATTGTGGTCAGCCATGTTGGAGTCCAGCACCCTAACCACTATACCACCTTTGGTCCCTATATTCTACTCTGGTGTTTTGTTTTGTTTGTTTGTTTGTTTTTGTTTGTTTGTTTGTTTGTTTGTTTTAGAGATTTTTACTATAGGGGACATGTACTTGTCAGAGAGACAGAGAGAGAGAAGAGAGAGAGACAGTGAGAAATCACACACCAAGGAGGATGGCCACACCTCAATTCTTTCTCCTCCGTTCTCTTCTTGGGATTTTGGGTATGCACATACATGCACCCAACATGATTTTAAGCCACTGGGTCCAGGACATGAACTACAGTCAACTATGTAGGAGTCCAGCAATGAAACCATTATGCCACCTACTGGTCCCTTTACTCTTAACAATAACCATTGAGGTTAAAATTCCTGACATTTACTTTCTGCAAAATATTTTTGTTTAGAGATCATGTAGGATTGCTTTCTCAGACTTAAGCCTATTCTATTTTGAACAGGGAGAGTTTTGGGGGGAAAATATTCTAGGCCTCATTTCATTGCCAGTTGCATATTTATCTAACTTTTCTGAACATTTTATAGTTTACAAAAGCTTTGCTCTTGGTGAGAGACTCAAATATGCTAAATAATAAGAGCCCACACCTGAAATTAAGACTGAAATAAAAAGATTCATGGAAACCAATGACAATGAAGACATGAGTTTCCATAATCTTTGGGACACTGCAAAAGCAGTCATAAGAGGAAAGTTTATAGCAATTAGTGCACATAAGTAGAAGATGGAAAGAAGGCAAATGGATTACCTAACCTTGTGCCTCAGAGAACTGGAAAAGCAACAGGAACAAAATTCAAAAAACTCCAGGAGAAAAGAAATAATAAAGATCTGAGCAGAACTAAATAAAATAGAAAATAAACAAACTGTAAAGAAAATAAACGAAAGTAAAAGCTGGTTCTTGGCAAAGATAAAATCGATATACCACTGGCAAGACTTATTAAGAAGAGAGAAAGGAACTGGGGAAATCATATTTGCAATGAAGCTGGCAATGTAACAACAGACATAATGGAAATACAAAACATCATCAAAGGATACTATGAACAACTATATGCTAACAAACGAGAACATCCGGATGAGATAGACAAATTCCTGGACATAAATAATCTACCAAGATTGAACCAGGAGGATGTAGAAAGTCTGAATAGGCCCATAACAAGCCAGAAGATTGAACCAGTATAAATAACATCACAACAAAGAAACGCCCTGGTCCTGATGACTTCATCTCTGAATTCCACAAAACTTTTAAAGAAGAGTTAACTCCCATTCTGTTCAAGTTATTTCTAAAGATCCAAAAGTGAAAAACTCTCCCAAATTCATTCTATGAAGCCTCCATCACTCTTATCCCCAAAACAGATAAGGATAGGATAAAGGAGGAAAACTATAGACCAATATCTCTGATAGATATAGATGCAAAAATTCTCAACAAGATACTAGCAAATCGTATCCAACGACATGTAAAAAGGATTAAACATCATGACCAGGTAGGCTTTACACCAGGGATGCAAGGTTGGTTCAACGTATGTAAAACTATAAATGTAATATATCATATTAACAGAAAGAAAGATAAAAATCATATGATTATATCAATTGATGCAGAAAAAGCATTTGATAAGATATAACATCCCTTCATGATCAAGACTCTCAGCAAAATTGGCATAGAAGGCTCATTTCTCAACACAATAAAAGCTATCTATGAAAAACCCATAGCAAACATCACCCTGAATGGAGAAAAGTTGAAAGCTTTTCCACTAAAAACTGGTACAAGACAAGGATGCCCACTTTCCCCACTCCTTTTCAATATAGTACTGGAAGTCCTCACCAACGCAATCAGAAAAGAGAATAAAATAAAAGGCATTCAAATAGGAAAAGAAGAGGTGAAACTATCTCTATTTGAAGATTACATGATGGTATACATAGAAGACCCAATGGTATCCATGAAAAAGTTCCTGGAAGTAATATATGAATACAGTAAAGTTGCAGGATACAAAATCAACGTACAAAAATCTATAGCATTTCTGTATATGAACAGCAGGCAGACTGAGATAGAACTGAAAAAAGTTATTCCATTTACCATAGCCACAAAAAATATAAGATACTTAAGAATAAATCTAACTAAAGAAGTTAAAGACCCCCACAAGGAAAACTATGAGAAGCTAAAAAGGAAATTGAAAATGACACAAAAAAAGTGGAAGGACATCCCATGTTCCAGGATTGGAAGAATGAATATAATCAAAATGGCAATGCTACCCAAATTAATCTACATATTTAACGTAATCCCAAAGTGCCAGAGACATTCTTTACAGATTTAGAAAAGACAATCATACAATATGTCTAGAATCATAAAAAATCTTGTATTGCCAAGGCAACCTTGACACAAGAAGAGGGGAATGGGTAGCATCTCACTCCCTAACTACAAAGCTGTGGTAATCAAAACAGCATGGTACTGGCACAGAAATAGATATGTGGACCAATGGAACAGAATAGAGTCCCCATAAATAAACTCCCAGACATACAGCCAACTGATTTTTGTTTTGTTTTGGCTATAGGGTGCTTATGCTCACCAGACAGAGAGAGACAGAGAGACAGAAAGTGAGAAATCACCCCCCCCCCAGGGGGGGATGGCCACATCGTAATCCCTTCTCCTCCATTCTCCTCTTGGGATCTTGGGCATGCATGCACACACACCCGGCGTGAGTTTTAAGCCACCAGGTCTGGGACGTGAATCACGGTCGACTACATGGGAGTCCGGCGACATAGCCATTACACTAACTGCTGGTCCTGCCAACTGATTTTTGACAAAGGGTGCCAGTCAATCCAGTGAAGAAAGGAAAACCTTTTTAGCAAATGGTGCTGGAAAAACTGGATATCTACCTGCAGAAAGATGAATCTGAACCACTACCTCTTACCTTTAACAAAAATCAACTCAAAGTGGATCAAAGATCTAAATCTAAGACCTCAAACTATAAAACTGCTACTAGAAAACACTGGGGAAACTCTGGGAGACATTGGGGTAGGCAAAGACTTCTTAAATAAGACTCCCAAACATAGTCAATAATCCCAAAAATAGACAAGTGGGATTATATTAGATTAAGAAGTTTGTGCATGGCAAAAGACACAGTAATTAGTGTGAATTGACAGCCCTCAGAATGGGAAAATATTTTTGTAAACTATGCGTTGGATAAGGGACTGATAACCAGAATACACAAAGAACTCAAGCAGCTCTCCTGGAAAAAAGATGATTAACCCTATTAAAAGATGGGAAAATGAGTTGGAAAAAAAAAAAAAAAAAAAAAAAAAAAAAACCACTCTCTAAGGAAGACAGATGAATAGCCAAAAGGCATATGAAAAATGCTCATCACCCCTCACTGTAAGGGAGATGCAAATCAAAAACACAATGAGATACCACCTAACCCCAGTCAGAATGACTAAGATTAAAAAAACAGAAAATGATAAGTACTGGCAGAAGTGTGGTGAAAGGGGAACTCTCCTACCATGCTGGTGGGAATGTAAATTGGTCCAGCCATTCTGGAGAACAATTTGGAGATTCCTCAAAGATCTACAAATCAAACTACCACATGATCTAGCAATCTCACTTCTTGGTATCTACCCAAAGGACAGGAGAATTCTTAATTGGAAAAGTGCTTGCACATCGACATTTATTGCTAAGACATGGCACCAACCCAAATGCCCACAAACAGATGAATGGATGAATGGATTGAAAAACTGTGGCATATATACTCTGTGGAATATTACTCAGCCATAAAATAAAAAACAACAAGAAGACCCTGGCTTTTGACAGAAAGTGGATGAATATGGAAGATTTATTGCTGAGTGAAGCAAGCCAGGTGATGAAAGAGAGACACTGTATATCTCTACTTAATATATACATAGTGTCTGCACTCTATGGTGGAAACTGAACGACTGAAGCTATAGAAACTAAGTAAATGGTTGTGAATACCAGACATAGTGTGGGAAGGGGGCAGGTGAAAGAGTAGAGGAAGTAACTTTCTAGTATGGTGAACTGGATTGGTAAGAAATATACACATGTTGGAATATTCACTTTGTAAGCTAAGTAACATGGTTGAATGTATAAAACAAATAGAAATAAAAATTAAAAATTAAAAAAATAAAGTCGTTTCTGAGTGCATATAGTATTATGCAATTACTCAAACTTTTTTTTTTCCTTTGCCAGAGGGTACATGAACATGCACTAAAAAGAGAAAGAAAAAGAGAGAAAACATCCCTCAACAGGACCTGGTCATACCATAATCTTTTTCCCCACCATTTCTCAATCCTATCATTATACCGGGCATATATGCATACGTTCAGCATGTTTTCCAAGTCACGAGGCCAGGATTCTAATCACCTATCAGCCATGTGGAATCTGGCTCCCTCTGCATAGCATTTAACTACTGTGCTATGGAACTGGCCCCAAGTATTCAAACTTTAAAATAGAGAAAACTTAACCACTTTGTTAACTAAGTTGTAAACCTAAAATTCTTAAATCTCTGTTCACTGAGCATAAAGCTTATTGAAACTCACACAGAGTGCTGGTTTGGGGTCAAGTATTTAATACTTCTCCTGAACAGAGAAGGGGGGGGGGCAAGTACTCTCATTTCTTGAGCCTAAAATAAAAACCCCAATAAAGGATGACAAACACAGATCTAATATTAATATTTAAAGTTAAAACAAAGTAGGTAATTCATAAATAAAACATGTTCTGTCCTTCTGTCTTAATAAATAATACCTTAATAGCAATGAGATCGATATGCATACATATATATATATGCATAAAGCTATGCTTCTTAAATGATTGTAAGTCAACAAATTATTTAGACAGTATTAATTTAAGTATTATTATGCTTGCTGTAGGCCTGTTTTGTTCAAACAAAAAATTTTAAAGAGATATTTCCCAAAGTAGTATATATTTTTTATAAAATTTATTTTACCTTCATTGCAGCCAAATCACTGATTATGTTGTTATGACCAATATTTTTACACAATTCGCATTCTTTTTACAGCAATGACAGAATAGCTATTCTTTCTTAAGACACTGAAGTTCTTTGATGGTTCATTTTAATTAATTTCCATTTAGAGAAACTTCATTTTGCTGACAGAGTAGCCCCTAAAATTTTTTATGACATTTTTAAAGCATTTCTTACATTTGGAAATTAGCCATGAATTTTGCAAATCATGTTTAACTATTGCAGTAGAGTCATATATCATTGAGTTATTATCACAGTATTTATTGCAAAATATTTCAAATGTATCATATAAGTCACTATCACCTATGTAGTAATTTTATCTCCTCTTAAAGCAATAACTAAACCCATAGAGTATTTAAATTCTACTTTAAAATTTTTCAATACTGGAATATTATACGGAAAACTTAATATACTGCTATTTTTTTTCAAGTTGCTGTTTAATCAAGACCATACTTTATCTATAACATCCAGAAAACAATCTCTATAGAAATTACTTGGGTAATTATTTGTATGTAAATCTTTTGTTCACAGTAATAAAAATATCACCATGTTATTTTTACTTCTATTGATTTAAAAGAAATACATTTTTTTAAAAAATTACTAGAAGGTGCATGTGCTGATGAGAGAGAAAGAAAAAGGGAGACAGAAAGTACCTCCCCCAAAGGTCACATCACAATTCCTCCTTCTCCTTTTCTCCCTCCTGTTGGGATTTGGAGCACATATGCACATGCACCTGGCATGTTTATCAAGCCACCAGGTCTGAGATTTGAACTGCAATCAGCCATGTGGGATCCACCCCTTAATCCACTAGGCTACAAGGTCAGCTGCCAAATTTCTCTTTACTCATGACATACTTTATCTATAACATATAGAAAATGATTTGTATAGAAATGATTTGGATACTTATTCATATATAAATCTCTTCAGAGCCATACAAATATTACTATGTCCTTTTTATTTCTACCAACTTTAAAGGAATGTCATTTTTGTTGCATATTTTATGTGCAGTTTCTTACCATTTAAGAAGAAAAAAAAATATTTTCTAGATTGTTTAAAAATCAGTCCTTTAAAAAGTGAAGTACTGGGGACCAGCAGGGGGCAGGCATGGTGATTAAGGTGCTGGACTCCCGTGTGGTAGACTGTGGTTCGAGTCCTGGACTAGCATCTTGAAACTCATACTGGGTGCATGTGCATGCATGGGTGCCCAAAAATCCCAAGGAGAGAATAGAGGAGGAGGGTCTACAGCATGGTCATCCTTCCTGGGGGGTAATTTCTCACTTTTTATCTCTCTGTCTCTCTAGGGAATGCACATGTCCTACAGCAAAAATCTCTCAAAAAAAGTGACATACCCAGACTTAGGTCTGTTTTCTTTCTTTCTTTCTTTCTTTTTTTTTTTTTTTTTTTTTGAGAGGTTTTTGCTATAGGGCATGTGTGCTCACCAGAAAGAGAGAGAAAGAAAATGAGAAATCACCCCCCCCCCCCCCCCCCCCCCGCCGCCCCGGGGAGGAATGGCCATACTGCAATCCCTTCTCCTCCATTCTCCTCTCAGGATCTTGGGCATACACGCACACGTGCCCAATGTGAGTTTAAGCCACTGGGACCAGGACTTGAACCACGGTCAATTACATGAGAGTCCAGCGACATAGTCATTATGCCAACTGCTCGTCCCCTTCTCCTCTCTTTTTTTTTTTTTTTTTTTTTTTTCCAGTTTTGCTATAGGACCCATGCACTCACTGGAGACAGAGAGCAAGGAAAAGCAAGATATCATCCAAGCGGGGACAGTCATGCCACAATACCTTCACCTTGATTCTCCTCTCAGGATTTTGGGCATGTACACACATGCATCTGGCATGTTTTCTTTTCTATTTTTAGAATTATTTTTATTTTATTTATTTTTATAAGTCTTTAATTAGACCAGAGGGAGAAAGGGGAAGGTGAGAAAGTAAGCCTCCAGGTCTGGGACTTGAACAACAGTCAGTCATGTGGGAGTGCAGCACCTTAACAAACCACACATCTTGCCAGCCACTCTGGCATGTTTTTCAGGCTGCTGGGTCTGAGACTCAAAACAAGAAGTTGGCCATGAAGGATTCAGGCACTTTAACCACCATGCCACTGACTGGCCCCGCTTTTTTTTTCCCCCTATCCAATAACTGAATAAAACAAATTCAAAATCAATTTTATGTTTTATGAAAAAACAATCACTATTTGATGAGCTTTTATTCTTTGGCTTAATTCTTCTAAAATGCCTCATATTCTTTCTTTCTAAATAAAATCTAATTTCTTTAACAGTTTTCAGTGCACATTTCCTCATGTGAATGAGAGTTCTTAGGAAGAATCCCAGCAGGAAGGGAGCCAAGGAAATACCTTGACCTCACTCTCTCCTTTCCTGCTGACCCCTGCTCTGGCTCTCCATTGGTCAAAAGCAATAGAAGTCGGAAAGCACAAATATAAGAGACTCAGGGTTCGGGGCTGAACTCTAAGTCCCTCTCAGTGATTTGTTTGGTGAGTGCATTACCCAATTGCTGCAGGAGCTTCTGCTAATGGGTTCCTATTGTATCCTTCTCAAGAGTCTATCCTTGGTAGTTGAGATCACCTTGCCTAAAAGTGCCTGGGAAATCCTCTCTCCACCCAGGGGCCTAAGAGCAAGGACTAACCAGAGAAGCACTACAAAACCCTGCTCTCTTGACTCAAGTTGGGGAAGAGCCCACGCCACAATGTTCACACTAAAGCGCCCCATGAGATCATGCCAAAGCTACATTTTACCTGAGAACACATGGTTCTGTAGTTCTCTCCCATTCTCTATCTGCCAGGCTTTACTCCTCGACTGGTTTCTCCTGAGCGCATGCTCTTAGTACAGGGCTACCACATGACTTCAAATCCCTGTCTCAGGATCTGTTTCTAAGGAATCTGACCTAAGAAACATGGGGGTCTATTGAACATAATTGTGGAGCTCAGTCTCTGGGGTGATCTAGCAGAGCAAAAAGGAAGATAAAGAGTAGATCTGAACGAACAGATGGAAGATTCTAGCACACTGGAATATTGTACAGCTGTGGATGTTCCTGCTAAGTGTCATTTCAAAATGCACCATTCCAGCATTCCTGACTAGCAGACCTAACTCTGAGAGTGAAAGCTACTGAATTTCTTAACGTTCCTTGAAGCTAAGGATGGCTATGGGGTCATAGTTCAGGCCAGTGAATGGGAGGCAGAAGTCTCAGAGGAGATTCTCTCCTCCTTATTAAAAAGGCAAAGCTGCATGAGGCAAAAAAACATTTTCCCTTCCTCTTTTTTTATGCCTGGAACATAGGAGCTGGAATGCTGGAAGGGCAATAGCCATCTGGTGACCATGATCTGAAAAACATGAGGACCAAGGATGACATGTTAAGATAACACAGGGGAAAGAGGTTCTAAGGCCAGTCTTTGGTGCTAGTCTGAACTGCCTAGATACTCCTAGATACTCTGGTGGCCAGAGAAAAATAAACCCTTCTCTCTCTCTCTTTTTTTAAAAGAATTATTTTATTTAGCTTTATTTATTTATTTATTTTACTTTGATCAGAGAGAGACAGAGAGAGAGAGAGAGAGAGAGAGAGAAGGAAAGTGAAAAAGCAAGCTGCCAGGTCCAGGACTCAAATCATGGTCGGCTATGTGGGAGTCCAGTGCCCTTAACCACCATGCCACTTGCCGGCCTCATGCCTTCCCTTTTTAAACCATTCTTAGGTTTTTCTGTTATGTGTAGGTAAACTCACCCCTGTTACAGAAAAACTGAGTTACCTCTGAGACTCAAAGTGTTTGTTTTATTAAAGAAACACCCATCTATAACATAATACCTTTCACCTCTAAGTATTTAGTCCAGTTTATGGTTTTTGTGCCAAGTACTCTAGAAACCAAAGCCAAGAACTCTGGCAAGACGTACCAATGTTTTAATCATGCGTAGACACATGAGTCTGTGGCCTGAGACAAAATATCTGGAAAGTAGAGAGGCCACTTGGCATGCAGAACAATTTTAACAGGTGCAAGAAAATTAGCCAAATGGAAATGGGCTGAGGCTGAAGGTAATTCTCTGTGTCTTATCCAAAAATGTGTCTGAGAATTATTGACCAATATAAATGCTCATGGCTCTGGTTTCAAATCTCACCCAAGAGAAGAAATAAGTCTTGTCACAACAAAGCATCCAAGTGTCTTTTTGGCAGAGATTACCCATGTATTCCAGGAGGAATAGTTTTCTGGGTCAAGTACCATTTCTATTACATGGACACAGACATAAGTGCCTTATTTAAATAGCAGTGTCCTATGTGGTAAGTGCTAATACTTCTGACAAGTGTTAAAATTGAGGATCTATTTTTTTAAAAGCTTCCTGGGTAACATCTCTTTGTCTCTGATATACAAGCATGATTTTGCAGTCATGTACCAAGAGCAGCAGCTTTGGGCTTGAATTAAATAATTTAAGGATAGGAGAATTATCAGAAACAAGTAATAATAACCCAAACTAATTAATCACCCCATATTAACGTGCAAAAGAGATAACTTTTCATAATTTTGGGGCAGGGATGATGAAATGCTTTTATCTCCAAAAAGATGCTCTGCGAGGTGTTTTTATGTGGCCTGTTAATGTTTATCTGTGTCTCTGTTTGGGTGTATTTGAAATTTCCAGTCTAAAATCTGTTTGAAATTGACCAGTATAAAAATTTTTTAAAGTCTGAATTTGAATGCCATTTCAATAAATTGTACTAAATGAAAATTATGGGTCTAATGAAATTAATATGAACATGTATTAATGTATTATGCAGATTTTGCATTCAGATAAAGAGTTCCGACATTTGAATGTTACTTGAAAGAGTAATATGTATATAGTAACTTTATGAAAATATATTTAAAAAGCATCTCCAACTATTTAAGAACTTTGATTCAGAGTGACCAAATCTTAGATTACAAATTCAAGAATAGAAATCTGGAAATCTGTCTAGGGAAATATAAATAATATATAAACTTCTCTATGAAAATACATTGTATCTCTAGGTATATTTATTTCAAGGAATACTTACCAGTGGGTTAATAGTCTTTTATGTTTTCTCAGATTAATCTTATATTTTACATAAAGTCTTCAACATGATATTTATTATATATATATTTTTTTTTTCAACAGAGAACTTGACTTTTTTGGTCTGTTAAATGTTTCTTACCTTTACGCATCACACTCACCCTCTACCACCTACTCTCCACCATCCACTCCCCGCCTTACAGTCACTGGTAACTGTACTTATCCTCTCTACTATCTATCTTCTGATCTTTCCATTTCCGCCACAGAGTGCCAATATTGGTACAAATTTAGTAGGGATATACAGTAAATAGGCTTTCATACTTTTTCATTTTCAGGGAAACTTAAAAGAGATTAGCTGTTCAACAAACAACTGTCTTCCTTTCTGAGGGATCATAAGAACAACAAAATACAATGTACCATTTATTAAATGAAAAGAGGAAATTACATTGAAATGGCTAATTCATACATAGGATACTACATTTTACTTTAGCTAATTTAATCTATTGACATTGGACAGCATAGTTTTGTTACTGACAGAAATAGCTTGGTAAACCGACTGCTATTCCAGTTTAACTTTTTACTATTGCAGTAGTAGACAGGAGACATACATTTTGTACTAAAATTTGGTTGTTTTCTGCATGTGAAATGGCTTTGTAGAGACCTGTCGAAGAGTGACTCAGAAAGAGTTAGAATCTAGAGAGTGTATCAATTGTAATTCACTTTCAGACATGTCGCTACTAAGTGGGAGAACTGGGATCGAATCCAGGTTCCTGATTCCAGGTTCCTGTGAGACCCGGAATCCCAGTCTCTGCTGGGTACCCTAAATACTGGACACTTGAGTTAAACAGATGACCAAGCTCACAGCCATTCGCTAATTCCTTCAATCAGATAAAATATAATTGCCAACGCTGGATTTTGCATTTTTATACTATTACATGATTACACAGACACCCAGAGAAGTCACATTTATATAACATTGATGTGGACTCTGTATGATTTAAGAACAGAATCTCACTTGAATATTAAACTTAGAAAAATCATGACAACAATAACATCTATGGAGTACTTTCTATATACTCCCAGGCAGAGAGCTATATGATTTATAAACATGACCTTACTTACTCTTAAAGCACCACATTATAAGTTTTTTTTTTTAATGAACTGTCACAGCATAAGTATGTAGACAGACAGACAGACAGATAGATAGATAGATAGATAGATGATAGATAGAGAATAATAGATGATAGATAGATGATAAATAGATAGATAATTTAAATTTCAAGAGGCATCAGGTTTTCTAGAGAAACAGTGTCCAGGAAAAGAAGTAGGGTTTCAAAAGTTGATAAAATATCCAAGAGATTTTCAGAAATATATATGGGATTTTCTGGCAGAGTTTAGTGAGCCCAACTGGCTGCACAGTGAAAATGTGTTTCTGTCACTCCCGGACTGAGAAGGTGACTAGAGCTGTGACATGCTCCACTGCATGGCTCGGCCAGGCCTTTCCTAGGCAGGATGTTTGGATCCCTGAGTGGGCTGTGCTCTTGAACCAGAACTATATTTCCAGCCCACTAAACCCAGGAGACAGTGCTTCCAGGGCAGTCAGCTAAGAGGTTTAGAGAGTCTTGGATTTTGAGAAATACTGCAAAAACAACACATTATGAAGAACAAAGAGAAAGCATTAGATCTGAGTTCTCTCAGAAGACAGCATGTATTGAAAATATATAGGATAATGCCTACTTTTATTCAGTAGGCAACCCCATAAATATGAAAGAATGGGTTTGCTCACCTAGTGGTTATATACGAAGAGGAGTAACCTCTTCTATTATAAATTAAAATAGTACTGTTCCTTTGGTGAGTACGTGAGCATAACATGCTGTCATTTTTTTTTCCAGACAGTTAAATTAACTCATTGGAAATGTAGCATACTAAATGATTCCTTCCAAAATGTAGCATGTAATGATTTCTTTTTCAGGCTTGATTAAATTCCCTCTGCCTATACAAATTTTATATCAGAGCCCAAATTTTGTGTATCCATTTCTGATTACTGAGCAGTACATAGACCCTGCGTGATGTACCTCCAGCCCTAGGCAAACGCAAGTGTCAGCAGTTCTAGGCACTGCCCAGCTCCAAGCTGGGCATGCATGTGCGATGTCTGGGGCTGTGCTAAAGGGATGCTATGTAGGTAGGCTATGTGAATGGCACATAGTCCTGGATGCATGGTTCAACTGGATCTGTTTTTTATCTGGTGACAGAATGGTCTAACTGAAGCAAGTCTTTTTTTTTTTTTTTTTTTTTTTAGAGGTTTTTGTCTTAGGGAGCATGCCCTTGCTGGAGAGAGAGAGAGAGACTGCAAGGGCGAAAGTGAGAAATCTCTTCCCAGGGAGGATGACCTCGTCACAATCTCCTCCTCTATTCTCCTACCGGGATCTTGAGCAGGCACATACATGCGCCCAGTGTGACTTTGAAGCCACCAGGTCCAGGACTCGAACCATGCTCAGATACGTGGAAGTCCAATGACGTAACTGCTGTGCCATCTGCTGGCCCCTGAAGCAGGTCTTTGTTGGGATCCAAATGCAAAGTAAACTCAACCCTACCTATTTGTGTAGCCTCCCTGTCTCCAACAATGGGCCAGCAGGTGGCATGGTGGTTAAGTCGCTGGACTCTCACATGGCTGACCATGGTTCAAGTCCTGGGCCTGGCAGCTTGCTTTCTGACTTTCCCTCTCTCTCTCTGTCTCTCTCTGGTAAGCACACATGCCCTATAGCAAACTAATAATAATAATAATAATAATAATATATTAAATTAAATAAATTTTTATAAATGAAGAAAAGCCAGATATCCTGAATGACTTTACCTTAACTTATCCCTACTCCATCACTTAATATTCTTTTTTAAAAAAGGAAGGTTTATTTGACAAGTTTCACTTAGTGCAATACACCTGAAAGTAAATCACAATACAATGAAATTTTTCCATCAAAGCCTCAGAATTTCATATAATCACCAAAGACCAAAATCCTAAAATACTGGCATTATGTCTCAAATTTTCCTCATTAACTTAAAAAAAGAAGCTTAAACTTTTGTGTCTTACAGGTTATTAAATGAAACTAGAAGGGAACCAGCAATTAGCGTAATGGCTATGTCGTTGGACTCCCACGTAGTCGACCGCGGTTCGCGTCCCAGACCCGGTGGCTTGAAACTCACACCGGGCGCGTGTGCGTGCGTGCCCAGGATCCCGGGAGGAGAATGGAGGAGAAGGGATTGCGGCGTGACCATCCCCCCTGGGGGGTGATTTCTCGCTTTCTGTCTCTATGTCTCTCTCTGTCTGTCTGGCTAGTGCATGCGCCCTATAGCGAAAATCTCTCAAAAAAAAAAAATGAAACTAGAATTAACAAACATACCAAATGTCTCATTTTAAATTGTAGATGCAGCTTCTATATTGAGTTTTACCAAAAAAAAAAAAAAAAAAAAAAAAAAAAAAAAGTGTCTTTCCACATGCATCTAAACAGTGTTCAGTGTAATGTCCTGCCACCTAATATTCTAATCCTTTTATTGTAAGCCAATGCATGTTGTCCATTTGGAGACTGAACGACCATCAGACTTGTGTATAGAAGACTCCTATGTGGAGCTGGAAACTGGAGCAGAATCTCAAAGTGAAGTTCAGTAGATAAGCTAGAAGGGAAGACAGATTCCGGGAATGGTGGCAAGTCAAGCGGAGTTAGGAGCACTTGCATTCAGAGCACCACCACTTACTCCATCAGGAAGGTAGAGGTGCTTAAATTGTGAGGACAGGCACAGCAGCCTCTGCTACTATGGTCCTGCCAAGCCCGCTACGTGGCTATTTTCCTAGTCACTGCACAGACCACCGCTAGGGCTTTGCAGAGGACTCACAGACAAGTGACAAAAATAGAAACTGAATGTGAAATTCTACAGCTCTTCTAATAGATGATTCTCATGTATGCCTTTGCTCCAAAAGCATTATAAGCTATGTAGCAGGTTTATAAACTGATTTGACATATATTTTTACTCATACGTGTATGAAAATGGTGAGGAAAAATAAGCAACAAAAGGATTTTTCGTCTTAAAGAAAATCAAAGTTGGGGGCAGAAATGAACAGTATCCAAACTCATGGTAGTTTAATACTCAGAAGTAAAGACTTTGATATTTTTTTCACCATGCTTAAACTTACAATAAGCCTACAAAAGTACTATAGTAAAACAAACGAAGCCCTGGAGAAGTTATTAGCACATGTCATTTGAGAAGGTAATACTTGACCTTTGGATTGCATGAGATGCCCCATGTCTTTGTACTAAAGTCCCTTCTTTCTGCTTAACTTAGTTTGAATAGGATTTGTCACCTGCAAACAAAATGCAAACCGGGAAAGTGACATTTCCTTGGTTTCTCATGAGGTTTGTGTTTGTTTGTTTTAAAAGGAATTGGCACAGGGAACCAGCAGTTAGCGTAATGGCTATGTCGCTGGACTCCCACGTAGTCGACCGCGGTTCGCGTCTCGGACCCGGTGGCTTACAACTCACGCCGGGCGCGTGTGCGTGCGTGCCCAAGATCCCGAGAGGAGAATGGAGGAGAAGGGATTGCGGCGTGACCATCCCCCCTGGGGGGTGATTTCTCGCTTTCTGTCTCTATGTCTCTCTCTGTCTGTCTGGCGAGCGCACGCGCCCTATAGCAAAAAAACTTCTCAAAAAAAAAAAAAAAAAAAAAAAGGAATTGGCACATAGCAGGCATTCTAGTTAGGTAAATTGATCATTCTAGGTTTACCTGGTTTTTCTTTTGGTATTTTATCCTCAATTAAGGAAACATAAAGGCTAGTTCTGAATGTTAGATCTATAGAAGGAATGAAAGATCAGTAAAAGAGAAAGGGCAATTGGCATGTAAGCGAAATTGAAGCTGGTGCTCAGGGATAGGTGTTAAACCAACCCCTCTCTCTTTCCCACTCGGTTTTCTGGCCATGTTAAGTGCAGATACAGCTCTTTAACAGCACACAATGCTTTCAGCTAGGGTTGGTTCAAGATCCTGTGGCAGAATGAGACTCAAACTGAGAGTTTACTTCTAAGACTTGATTTCATAAACTCTCCCTGTTTAAAAAGGTTTCTTTCTTTCTTTCATGAGAGAGAGAGAGACAGGCACCCTCAACAGAATCTTCACATTACAATCCACCTCCAGCCTCATAGTAGGGTCAGGGCATGTGCATACCCAGCATGTACAAACAGACCTTGGGATGTGAACCCAAGACCTTACCATATGACCTCAGCATCACAGAGCTTTGCATTGCCACTATGACACTGCAGTTGTCCAATGGAGTCTCCTTTTAAACTTCATATAAAAGTAGGGACCGGCAGTTGGTGTAATGGCTATGTCACTGGACTCCCCTGTAGTCGGCCGCAGTTCGAGTCCTGGACCCGGTGGCTTAAAACTCACGCCAGGCACATGTGCATGCATGCCCAAGATCCCAAGAGGAGAACAGAGGAGAAGGGATTGCAGTGTGGCCATGCCCCCTGGGGGGTGAATTCTCGCTTTCTGTCTCTCTGTCTCTCTCTGTCTGTCTCGCGAGTGCACACGCCCTATAGCAAAAACTTCTCAAAAAAAATTCATATAAAAGTCTAATGAAATTTCAAGCTAACTTCCAAGAAATATGCCAATTCCTAGCTTAAAGTCAGAGTGATTAACCCTCTAATAACAAACTATTAATCAACATGATTGGGGTAAGGAAGATTATCCCATAATGCTGTTAGGCCGGCTATGTTGAAAATAACTGAACAGTATTTCTGATTATGTTTTATTTTCTGCCATTGATTTAAATCATTGAGGGTTGAACTATAATTATTTTGTAAAGATACAAAGTTAAAAATCAGGCATCTGAATGCAAAAGCAACTAAATATCATACTTGCCTGTATGTAGGTCTTAATATGTATTAGGCTGAATAGAATATGATTTAAATATGAATATTAAAATATAGTTCATTTAACTCTGTTCATATGAGTTCACTCAAATTTTTACCCTTAAAATATGTATAAGATATAAAAGTATATAAAATAAATAATACATCCAGCCAAGAAAGGAATACGTAATGTGTGGTAAACCAAGATAATAGACAAACGTTATTATGAACTCTGTCAACACATTCTTGTTAAAGTCATTTGTGTTTGTGTTGAAGCAAAATCACTTTTATACTAAAAGGTTCAAGAAGAGATGTACAATTTATTTTCATTAAAGGATTTTACCTTCAATAGAAAGAATTACATATACTTGTATGCACATGATGACAGGTATCTCCAATTCCTTTTAAAAAAACATCTCTTCTCATGACATGGAAAATAAATAAGCAAAATGTCTGACTCTGGAGGCTACAGAGAGCCCTGCCCTGAAAGCAACCCTCTACAGTTTACATCGAGTACAGTTTCTAATCAGTAGAGGGCTCCCTCGTCTGTGCAAGACCCACAGTAAAAATGCACAGCCTGTACATGGAGCAGTCACACGCTGTGTGTGCGTGCACACACACACTCTCACGTGCACCACCAAGATGAATAAAGCTGTCATTTTTCATTGTTTTCAAGTCACCTTTAATAGCAGTTGATTTTAAAGTTTAGGGAGGTGAACGCACAGGCAGTACCCACTGGCAATGTGTTAGAACATTCTCTACCTAAAAATACTGATAGGTGTTTACGGGTCTCCTTTATTTCACTGTGACATTCCTCAGCTCTGATGTGCATTTGGCTGCTTTCCTGAATTCACACATCTCGGTGTTTGCTCATGT
Organism: Tupaia tana; assembly: GCA_026018925.1. Lineage (NCBI taxonomy): Eukaryota > Metazoa > Chordata > Mammalia > Scandentia > Tupaiidae > Tupaia > Tupaia tana. Next base: position 25,353,292 of record JAKSZU010000017.1, read on the forward strand.
GCTTGTGCATTTTGCAGAAGTGTCACTACCCGAGCTTTGCAAAATAACTACATCTTCTAAGTGATGCTGCTGAGGCTCTGTCTTTATTATGTCCTCCCAAACTTGAGAGTACCAAAAAATCCAAACGAAAAAACCACAATGATGCAGCTAATGATGTTTGCTTTTGATTGACGTCACTGAGCCCAGCTGTATTTTTCCCCCTCGCTGAAAAATAAATGAAGATATCCTAACTGGGTTGACTTTTATTTGTTCCCCCCTCCTTTGGCCTGTAGGCTAGCAGATTCACTGATCCATAATAAAAATGCCAAAACTATGCAAACCTCACCAGGGTAGAAATTTGTAACAGAAAGGGAATTTCTGGCTATGCAAAAGCGAGGCTGGAATAATCTCTGGTTGCACCCGTAGGCCAGTTTTCATGATACAGTTAAAAACTGGCTGGGCTGCCAACAGAATTCACTGTTTAAATATCTTGCTGAGTGTTGCAGTCACCCAGTAGATGCTTAAAAACATGGGTTTTCAGGGACCTCTAGTTGCAACCTCTTATATCCAGCTGATCCTAGGTTGTTACTCACATGCCCTCTCATCAGCCAGATTCAAGAGTTCATTCAAATGCTTTTAAAATAGAAAGAAGGGAAAGAACCTATGCTTTTCCTTAAATTTTAGACTTATCCTGCCTATGAAGCCTCTCCTGCCCACCTTTCATTTCAGGTAGAACTGATTGCTCCTCCCTTCTCAATGCCACCTACTCAGCTACCTACTCACCTCTACAACAACTTTGTTTCTTCATGTATCACATATTTCCTGCTCTAGCCTGGAGTTCAACACGGGCCCATTTTAAAAGTGATATACTATCTCAGGTCCTCTATCTCACTCGCTCTAACCCCTAAAATGGCTTATCCCATCTCCTAATTACTTCTGGTTATTTTCAGCGGATGTCTCACATATCCTTCGAAGAGGTCAGCCAGTTCTCAGACGACAACAATTAGATAATATCACCGCCATGGTTCAGGAGGGAACCTGATGGTGCCACACACCTGAACTTGGTTCAGCAATCCAAACCCTGTGCTGCTTTCTCATTTGGTTTCTGAACTGGAATGAAAGGCCAGTCACAGTGGGGCAGCAGCATTGCTCCTTGAGGCTGATGTTATATATGGGTAGGTCCTGGGTTTGTGACCTGCGGTCTCCATGTACACACTGGGCATGCATGCGTGTGACCCTCATCCTAGCTGGTTGAGGCTGGGGGTGAACTGCACACAAGGACTTTGTTGGGAGTGCCTCCAGGAAGACAGAAGGAAGGAAGGAAAGAAGGAAGGAGGGAAAGACGGAAGGAAAGAAGGAAGGAAGGAAAGAAGGAAGGAAGGGTCTTCAATGTACATGGAGATTAAGTGGAGAATTCAAATCGAGCTTTCTAAGCAAATCCTGTGCTTGCTTCATAGCTCCCGTAACGCTAGCTAGGAAGCTTACCCATGCACAGCAAGGCTTCATACAGAGATTAGTATACTCCTGCCTAAAAAACACGAGGTAAAAATATAATGGCTTCATAGACCAAGACGGTATGCAACTCTAGACAAAGCTGAACCCCTTCGTTTTGACATTCAATGTCACCCACTCTTTATGATGACTACCCCTCACTTCAGGTGCCCACACTCTGGAGTGTTTTCCACTAACTGAGATTGCCCATCCAGCTTCTGAGCCTTAGTTCAGGCGGCCTTCTCACCCTCCCTTTATTGCACTTCTCACCCATGTCATCCCACCCATCCCTCAGAACTCTGCTGCTAACAACCTTCTCCAGTGACCTCAGGCTGTCTCTGCTTTCTTCAGACAGCTATTGCTACAAACCTCTCCATGCTGCTTTTGTACATTCTCTCATGTTATCTGAAAATTTTGCAAATGTATATGTGATTTTCCTATAGTCGGATAGTAATTTCTTGAGATCTTGAATGGGCTTCACTGTACATAGAGATTCATGCAGATATAAGCCATATATTCTCATCCCTTACAGATGTTTTCACTGTATTGATAGGTCAATGGTCACTTCCATACATACCTCGAGACTACTCAAGCTCTAGAAATAAAATAGGTTCACATATTCCTGCCACTCCCTTTTCTAATCCGTAAAACTTAAGGGATTTCTTTGAGTCTGGGGGAAAAAAGAGGCAGATAAAGAAAAAAATGAGCAAGTCATCAGCCTGGGGTGTGGTAATTAAGGCAGCTGGCTCCCACATGGTCAACCTCATGGTTTGAGTCCTGGACCTGGAAGCTGGAAAGATATATTCATGCCCAAAATCTCACAAGGAGGGAGAAATGAAAGATAAGGGAGTGTGATGCGACCATGTCCCATAGGAGATGTGCTTTCTTGCTCTCACTCTCTCTGTCTCTTTCTTTCTCTGTCTTTGGCTAGTGCACACTCCCTTTTGCAAAGATTTTAAAAGAAAAGAAAAATGCATAATATTTTAATTTTTTAAAGATTATTCTACCTTCAGGAAATGTTTTAATTATAAAATTTTGACATTTGTAGCAAGACAAAGTTCCTTCCTTTTGAGTACCAAATTAAAGAACATTACCACTGGCTTGGTTTTAATGAGCACTTTGTATACTTCCATTGACTAACTAAGGAATAGTAACATCAACGTATTTGTTTATTCATAGATAAATACCAGTTCATGAGCATAGAGTCTTTGGTAAAATTATAAATGGCAAGATACATTGTAGTGTATTGTATAATTGATTAGATCAACCAGAATAGCAGCTAGGTCTTAGGCTGTAAATATTTAAAATTTTTAAAACAACTAATGTCCCTTTATTGTTACTATTGGGTTGTCAGAAAAGTTATGACACATTTTTTCTATGTTTTTTTCTATGCAAAAATGCATCATGACTTTTCTGACAATCCAATACATAGGACAATATATCATGACTAAATCAGGATTACCTGAAGAATGCAAAATAAGCTAAAATGCAAAAATCAGTAATGTAATTCACAATATCAACAAAATAAAAGAGAAAAAAATCTTAGGACCATCTTAATAGATTCAGAAAGGGCCATACCATGGTGTGGTGGTTAAGGCAGATTGATCATACATGGCCAACTGCACAGTTTAGGTCCTGGACATGGTGGCTTGAAAAATACACAGGACACATATATATGCATGGTCAAAATTCCAAAAGGAGGGAAAAATGGAGAAGGGACTGCAGCATGACCGTTCCCTATCAGGCAAAGGGTGCTTTCTCACTTTCTCTCTCTTTCTCCAGTGAGAACACATTCCCTCTGACAAATTAAAAAAGAAAATTAAGAATCAGAAAAAACACTGATAAAATTTACCACCAATTCATAATTAAGATTATTGTTTTTCTTTTGAGATATGTGTACAATAGGGCACATGCGTTCACTTAAGAGACAGGGACAGAGAGACAGAAAATGAGAAATCACCCTCCAGGGGGGATGCCATGCTGCAATCCCTTCTCCTCTAATCTCCTCTCAAGATTTTGGGAACACACATGTATATATATTACATATGCTCGGTGTGAGCTTCAAGCCACTCAGTCTGGGACTCTAACAGTGGTCGACTACATGGCAGGCCAGCACCTTAACCACTATGCCACCACTATGCCATAATTATTATTTTTAATTGCCAGAGTGAGTATGTGCTTGCTAGAGAGGTAGGTATGAGGGGAGCTTTCCGTCCTTCCCACTCAACCACCACCTACGGCTCATCTTCATACCTCAATTCTTTCTCCTCTCTGTCTCCATCTTGTTCAGATTTTCAGACCAAATGCACACATACCAGCATGTTTTTCAAGCTGCTGGGGCCAGGATGCCAGGATTCTGACATTGGTCAATCATTTGGGATCTGGCTTTCTTAATCAATAGGCTAAGGTAAGGCCATAATTAACCACTTTTAAAAATCTGTAACTTAGGGAAGAATTATAAATTATATGGAGTGGTAATAACATAGGAAGAAGTGAAAAGTTTTATTCTAAGAAGAATAGCAAATAATTTCATTGCATCTACCAAATCGGAATGGTTGGCAGAAGCTGTCTATAGATGTTAGAGCACTGTGTTGATGAGGATTCTGGGGCTAGGGCCGAGCTCTGTCATGTCATTATTGATCAGTAATGTCTGCCATAAATGCAGACTTGTAAGGAAAAGCACGCTTGCCATGTGTTGCCACTGCTGCCCTATTGTCGAGATTCTACCTTTGCTGGTTCTCCTCTGGAGTCCAGGAAAGGTTCACACCCATGAATCCTGATCTTCACAATGCCCTCTGTGAGCACAAAGTAAAAGTACATAATAACCTCAGGGCTTGAAGGTATGTTCCTACTGGGACCCGAGTGCTAGTAGAAGGTAGGCAGCGTTGTGTAAGTAAATCAGATCTCCAAGGGAATGGCATGAATAGAGAAGTCTTTTTTTTTTAGTTTCATGGTGTATTTCTTTCTTTTTTAGAGGTTTTTGCCTTAGGGTACGTACACTCATCAGAAAGAGAGAAAGAGATAGTGAGAAGGAAAGTGAGAAATCATCTCCCAGGGAGCATAACCACACTGCTATCTCTTCTCTTCCATTCTTCTCCCAAGATCTTGGGTACACATACACACGAGCCCAGAGGGAGTTTCAAGCCACTGCATCTAAGACTTGACTATGTGGGATCCAGGGACATAACCGCTATGCCATCTGCTGGCCCCAATGGTATAAGTATTTCTACCATGGCTGATTTCAAATTACCAAGGAGAGGCCATTCAACTCAGACCAGGGAAGAAAGGTTACATATACCACTGACTGTAGATGAGCTTCTAGAATTGAGGGTACTAAGTAAACCCCGGGTCACAGAATGGAGGATAAGCACAAGGATTCTATGAGATGTCTGACAGTGCATAGAAACCGGTTGTCTACAGTTGAACAGGATCAGCTATAAATCAGAGCTCAGGTTGACATTTTGAAATCACAGTAACATAAGAATCAATTTCAATGTAATCCTTCACAAAAATATGATTTACCTCATCTATTGACTTAAGGCTCATGTGTTCCAGGACTGTATGCTGAGACAGCATAATATATCAGTAAAGCTTCTGAAGCCAGATTCCATGGGCTTGAATTCTAGCTCAACCATGCATTAACTCTAACCTTAAGAAAGTTACTTGGAGCCAGCAGGTGGCATGGTGGTTGAGGCACTGTACTGCCATGTGGCCTACTGCAGTTTGGGTCCAGGACCTGATGGCTTGAAACTGACGCTGGGTATGTGTGCATGTGTGCCCAAAGTCCCTAGAGGAGAATGGAGGAGAAGCAACTGTGGCATGGCCATCTCCCTTGGGGGGTGATTTCTGTTTGCTTTCTGTCTCTCTGTCTCTCAGACAAGCACACATACCTTACAGCAAAAATCTCAAAAAAAGTTACTTAACCTCTCTGTGTTTCAGTTTCTTCATCTGTTAAAATAGAGATATTAATATATCTATACCATTGGGTCATGTTTACAATAAATGAGCTAGTAACTTGTAAAGTACATAGACTAATATCTGTATCTGGTACATAGAGAGAACTGTTCAGATCTTTGTAAAATAAAGGTATATAAAATGTAGACTGGAAACTTTTTATCAAAACATCATATCTAAAATATAATTGGCCTTTAGACTTAGAACACAGCAGTGTGGATAGTTATGATATAGAGATGATGAGAGTGCAAATTGGGGTTAATGGATTCAATTCACATTTATAAGCATAACTTAATTTTGTTCTTTAATATCATTCCAATATGTTCTGAAGATAACTAGAAATAATAACAACAAATATACTGCATTTTAAGTGCAATTTTTATAGTCTTTTAGATTTTTATGGAAAATTTAGTAGCAAGGCCAACATTTAGTTGTGCATTTACTTATTTTTAGAATGCAGAACATATGCACATGTACTCAAGAGAGAAACAGAAAGAGAGAGAGAGACTGAGAAAGAAAGAAAACACCTCGGCAGGGCCTTGTCATACCACAGTTCCAATTCCCCAGCCCTACAGCTCCTGATACTGGGAGCCTATACACACACTCGGCATGTTTTCAGACAGACCTGGGGATCCAAACTCACTCTTGGCCATGTGGTTTTCAGTTTCACAGGGCACTGTGTTACCACTGTGCCACAGCAGCTGAGCCAGGCATTTTATTTGAATTCTAACTAACTCCACTTTAAACCATGAGTTGATACGCCTTTTATATGTTAAATAGTTTTACCAAGGAATTTCATGATATCAGAAATGTATGACTTTTTCATCTAGAACATATTATAAATAGAGTATGGGACATTTTTTTCAGTGAAGGATCTAATAAAAAAATATTTCCATTTCCCAAACATGAACTTACAAAAATAAAATCTGGCAGTGACCAAGCCATTATATCACAGTGGTCCTGTTACCCCTGGCACTAGACTTCTAATCTTCTAAGTCAGTATAAATCCTACATTTAGCCAAGTTCTTAACTGAAACAAGTTAAAAGAGAGGAGAAAGAACCTTTCCTGCCAGTTCTACTCAGTAGCATGTTAATCAGATTGCGGTAATAAGTATGAAACAATGCATGCAATTAGCAGTGGTTAATTTGAAACTACTTCATGTCAGTTTCTTTCAGAGCAATACGTTAGTAGAGTAATTATTTATTACCCTGAGGACATGATCAATGATATCCCTCCATAATAATGTCTGCAAAAAGAGAAGGCCTCCTCATCTGCATAAAAAGGAAGCTATAGAAACTGATGTTTTTTCACAGCTAAATAAAAGCAGAAAACTCTTTCAAAGCTGTTAACAACTATTTCATTAGTAACGAAAAATAAGCAGATCATTTGTTACACTTCAATATTTTTTATCCTAACATCATACTGAAGGAGAAAAAAACAGCATTTGTTATTTAAATCCACAAACATGATCATTATTGAGAAAGGGAAAATAACCCATTTCTAAATGTCATTACAGTCATTAATGCGTATGCGCCAGTCCCTTCTACACACACAATAATTCACTAACCCCTTAGCTGGAGCTGGGGCTAGAATTTATGGGAAGCACTAAGTGATAACACATGGTCTACACAGCTGAGCCGTGGTGGTCCGAAGGCAAGGATGAGATGCTAACCAGTGGTCGCGATTAGATTGTACATTTAAATAATTGGGAAGGTTGTATTAGGCTACCATCTTGGCTTCCTGAGTTCATTATATATTGGGAAATAGTCTTTCTCTCTCTCTCTCTCTCTCTCTCTCTCTCTCTCTCTCTCTCTATATATATATATATATATATATATATATATATACATATGTACACATATATGTACACATACACACACACATATATATGTGTGTGTATATATATATATATATATATGTTCATATCTAATTATCTCTTTGTATAAAATACTCATCATTCCGAAGACAAAAAAAAAAAATCACCTTTGTTAGTAGTTAATCTGGACAATGGAATGAAGAGGATTACAAATGAAATAAGCTAGAAAGGCTATACCAGATATTAGACCAAGCAAAAATGTTTAGGGTGACGCATGGACCTGAGGTGGCGCCTCCACATTTTACAACTCAGGAGGTTTTATTCATTTGGAGAATGGCACTCCCAGGAATTAGACAATGGACAGCCTTCACAGCTGCATTTGGGAGGCCTAACCAGACATGATGACCTGGGTAAAAGGGACAGTTTAAGGGTACACACACATTTACCATGACATAAGAGGGAGTGGGCAAGGTCAAAGTCCAGAGTAAGAAGAACAAATGAAGGCCATAGGCAGGTTTTGGAGTTCAAGTGGTCTACAAATGTTACTTAGCTGGCCCCAGAAATTGGTCCTTCATAGAAAGGCTCGTGAATCTAACAGAGTCAAAGATAAAGCTAAAGTAGGAGTTGCCAGCTGTGTTGTACCTTCTATACACAGAGCCAGCACAGTGTCCAAGGAAGATAAAGTGTGTGGCTGCTTTTCTAGTCTTTTGTTAAAAGGAAAGCCTGGGTCCCCAGGGTGATAGAGTGGAAATGTAACCAACCCACATGGAAATATCCTGGCTTCACATGCTGGGACCTCCTTGTACATGCCAGGTATATGTGCTCATGCCTGTCAGGTAGGCTAACTGAGAGGGCTGACACCATGAAGCCCTTATTAGAGATGGTACTCTCTATCTATATTTTTCTTTCTCATAAATAAATAATTTTTCTTTTTTCTGAGAGAGAGAGATTTTTGTTATAGGGCGCATGTGCTCACTGGAGAGACAGAGAGATAGAAAGCAAGAAATCACACCCCCGGGGGGGGGGGGGGGTCGATGGTCACATCGCAATCCCTTCTCCTCCAGTCTCCTCTCAGGATATTGGGCATGCACACACATGCACCTGGCATGAGTTTTAAGTCACCAGGTCGAAGACTCCAACCGTGGTCAACTACGTGGGTGTCCAGTGACATAACCATTACACCATCTGCTGGTCTCGAGTAATATTTTTTCAAAGAAAAAACTTAGACAAGTTATATTTAACAGAGCTTAAGAATGGGAATTACATTTAATCATAAGTGAAGAACAATCCACCAATTGGAAAGTCCCTCAAATGAGAACAGGTTCTAAGAACTCCAACCTGCAACATGGCCAGGCAGGATTTATGGACAGAAAATGGAATTGAGATACAGAGACAACATAATTGGTTACAGAACACCTTTTATTTTTGAGAGAGAGAGAGATTTTGTTATAGGGCGCATGTGCTTGCCAGAGAGAGACAGAGAGACAGAGAGCGAGAAATCGTCATCTAGGAGGGATGGCCATGCTTCATTTCCTTCTCCTCCTTTCTCCCCTTGGGACTTTGACTTGTGCCCAGCACGAGTTTCAAGTTGCTGGGTCAGCCACGGTGGGAGTCTAGCATCTCAACCATCATGCTACCTGCCGGCCCATTTACTTTTTAAAGTGTTGAAAGTTTTACATGAGACTTGTTTGGGTGGTGGACTTCCATGTTACAGATACTTGGTACCTTTTCCTTTCTCCAAACTCAGTTTCTCTTCTAGTGAGAACTATTCTGCTTCCACTCCAGAATTTTTGCAGGGTACTGCTATACTTGTTACTTAACTGACCATATTTTACTGATCTGAATGTGAAAGCTACCTGCCTTAAGTAAGTCTGAGTTCTTTTTTGTAATGTTTTGCATTCAAATAGTGGAATATCTACTGTGGAATCCATGAGATACCACTAAGAGCTGTCAGCAGCCATGTTGCCTACCACATGGAGGAAGCTGGTCTGCAGAATGACATCAGAGTGTTGGCACAGGGACCAGAAGTTGGCATAATGGTTACATCACTGGACTCTCACATAGTTGACCACAGTTTGAGTCTAGGACCCGGTGGCTTAAAACACCAGGCGTGTGTGTGTGTGTGTGCGCGTGCACGCGTGCACGTGCGTGTGTGTGTGTGTGTGTGTGTGTGTAAGTGCCCAAAATCCCAAGAGGAGAATGGAGGAGAACAGATTGCGGTGTGGCCATCCTCTCTGGGGGAGGGGGTGATTTCTCACTTTCTATTCCTCTGTCTCTCTCTGTCTCTCTGGCAAGCACACACACCATATAGGAAAAATCTTTCTGAAAAAAAGAAGAGAATTGGCACCCACAGAGGACAAAGTCCTGATGGCATTAGAGTCCCTGATCTTAGTGTTTCTGAGATTCAGCTCTTCTTTTCTGCAGTTTAGTCAATTCTTTAATATTAGTACACACTCCAGTTTTCTTCCAACGAATCCCCTTCTTTCCTGAAAGCTACTTTGTACTTAGTCTCTTTTTCCCATTTTTGTCAGAGAGCTCACATGCTTGCTAAAGAGAGACAGAGAGGGAGAGAAAGAAAAATAAAGCACTCTTTCATGGGGAGTGGTCAATTCACAATCCCTGCTTCATCTTTTCTTCCTTCTGGGATTTTGAGTATGCGCATGTATGCTCTTGGCATGTTTCTCAAGTCACCAGGTCCAGGTCTTGAACTGCACAGTTGGCCACGTGGGACCTAGCTGTTTTAACCACTATGCTATCGACCGGCCCCATTCTAGGTTTTCAAAGAGAAAAGAGAGAGACCCGCAAATAAGAAAAAGAAGAACAGGGCCTAGCAGGTGGTGTAGTTGTTGAGGTGCTGGACTCCCACATGGTCAACTGCAGTTTGAGTCCCAGATCAGGCAGCTTGAAACTCACATGTGTGCTCAAAGTCCCGAGAAAAGAATGAAGGAGAAGAGATTGCAGCTTGGCTATCCTCCCTGGGGGTGATTTCTTGCTTTCTGTCTCTCTGTCCCTCCCTGTTTTTCTGGTGAGCGCACATGCCCTATAGCAAAAATCTCTCAAAAAAAAAAAAAAAAAAAAAAGAAAAAAATGAACAAAAGAGAAAGAACTGTAGGAGAACTGATGGTTTTTTTGTGGATGAGTACTTAATTGCTTTTTCATTGTTTCAGGTTTATCTTGCCTTAGTAAATAATACTTGACTCAGGACCAGCAGTTGGAGTAATGACTATGTTGCTGGACTCCCATGTAGTTGACCGCGGTTTGAGTCCCAGACCCAGTGGCTTAGACTCATGCTGGGCGCGTGTGCGTGTGTGCCCAAGATCCTGAGAGGAGAATGAGAGAGGATAGCGGCGTGGCCATCCCTCCTGGGTGGTGATTTCTCACTTTCTATCTCTCTGTCTCTGTCTTTCTGGCAAGCGCACATGCCCTATAACAAAAACCTCTCCAAAAAGAAAATCTATTAAAAAAAGACCCCAAAACTTGACTCTCTGAAATAAGCTGATAAATATTTATATGTAGGCATCTCTAAAAATATCCACTATAGTTCCAGGCAAATAATAGTATCCTCAAAATATTTATTCATTAATTGATCAAGTAATTTGCTTTTTCTTTTTGACCATTGACCTTTAACTCTTCAAAACTCTGATTACCACTTATTTCACTAAAAGTAATGACCTCCCAATACTTATCTGTGGAGAAAGTCATGATGCATTTTTGTATAGAAAATAACATCATGACTTTCATGATGACCTAACAGTATACTAATGAAAGACAAGATTTAAGGTAACTTGTGGGAGCCATTACTACTGTTTCCATCACATTCGGTGCAATATTTGTATCGTTCAGTGTGTTACTAATTTAGCCAAGAATAATTCCACTTCAAGAAAACCTAAAGCACAAAGTAGCTTTTTAGGCACTTTTCTAAGTTTATCTACCAACCAGTCAACTTAGTAAAACCTAGAGTAATAGCCAAATTGCAGTCACCAAAGCAGAAAAGTCCCAAGAGTAAAGTTGTTGGAAAATTTTTTTAGGCTTTTTATCTAGTAAATGTGCTAAGTACAGTTAGCAGCAATCGAGAAATGTTTCCTATTTGATTTTATTAACTGATTGATATGAATTAATGCATTAGGATATTTGATTGTGTCATAAAATGTGTATATGAGCATCATGATTCAATTTAATGTACCTATTACTGGTTGATGTGCCATTATATTAGGCTAAATTAAAAGAATTTTATGGAAAAAAAATTACAATTAAAGTCTCAAAATTGATTGCATTCATAACTTAAAAGAAGATATTCTGTTCCATTAATATTTTGAATAATTATAATAATATATCAGAAAACAACGTGGAAAACTTAGAGGCAGACAAAGCAAAGCAAAGATAAACAGATAAAAGAGTCAAAAATAAAGTTCACCTTCTATGTTAAACCCAATATTTTCTCTTGAGCTCAGGTTTGAAGTGCTGAGAGAGTAAGAAAAGTTACTATGTGAACAGCTCATCTCAGCAAGTTAAGTTTTAGGTCGCATGGTCATAAAAAAGGTGAATTTTCTCTCTTTTGTCTTCCAAATGATAAAATAAATTATTTCCAAAAAAAGCATTTTAATTGTTTAAAACGATGTTCTCATTGATAGTAAGATGACACTTTATAAGGACCTCTCAGGTTCTCTTAGTGCACCATGGCATAGGCACATGGCTGACATTCCCAGTTTGCCCAGGACTGATGGTTTTCCGGGGCACAGAACTTTAGGTGCTAAACCAGGACAATCCTCTGCACACTGAGATACTCGGTCATTCTCTTTGTGCAAATTATTTGGCTTGGGTTGTATACTGTAGTATCCAGAGGCAGATTTAAAAGATTTTGTGATTCACTCCTGAAAACGTAAGTACACTTCTCTCTCATTATAAGTTGATGAAACAGGATCATAAGCAGATGAAGATTGATTCCTTAATAGAAGTAGGGCACTAATATATTGGAGTTTTCATAAGAAGTCATATTTCTCTCAATTCCCAGGAGAAGAAAGGATTTCTGGTTAGGCAATAGTCTACCCTTCCTACTGAGAGTGTGGCCCATGGACCTGTAGTGACAAGCACCTATGTATGCTTGTGAGAAGCTGATAATCACCAACATAAACCCAAGCCTGCAGAGAGTTTAGAATCTGTATTATTAAGAGATTCCTGGGGCCAGCAAGTGGAGTGGTGGTCAAGATGCTGGATTCCACATAGATGATTCTGTGTTTCAAGGTCAGGACCTGGAAGCTTGGAAAGTACTCTGGACACATGTGCATACATACCCAAAGTCCTAAGAGGAGAATGGAGGAAAAGGGACTATGAAATGACCATTCCCCTAGGGAGGAGTTGCTTTCTTTCTCTTTCTCTGTCTCTCTCTGCTGAGTGCATGCACCCTATAGCAAAAACAAACAAAAAGAACAAAACTCCCAGATGATTTATATGCACATTAAAGTTTGAAAAGTGAAGTGTGATCAGTGATCTAAACACTTTTGTAAGAATTTTTAAAGTGTATTTCAATTTTTCCCTGTTGTCAGCTTTCTGAATTCCTGTCTAGTCCACTACAAAGCTTGTAGCCTCATTAGCTTAGCTCCAATTAATTTGGGATTTGTAGTCATTTGACCTGAGTTGGACTGAGAACTTCCCTCTACAACCTCTGCCCTATATTTCAGAAGAGTACCATTGGGTCATCGGAAAAGTCATGACGTATTTTTGCATAGAAAAAAATACATCCTGATTTTTCCAACAATCCAGTACAAGTAAGAGTTCATCATTAACCAGTTTAGAAGAATACACTCTTTCACATACAGTGAGTTCTTTATATATTAATGAATGCTGTCTGGAAATAAAAACAGATCTTATTTGGAAACTTTGTTTGCAAGTAATTCAAATTAGTGAAAGAAGAAACAAAGTATGGGATTAAACAATATTTACATAGCACTCTCAGTAGGCCTGATTTCTTTTAAGTTTCAATAGACATTTTAGGAAACTCTTATCTAATTAGATAAGGTCTTTTCCCATACTTTCCTTGTACATTAAACTGTAAAACTGAATCTAATTTTTAGATTTTCCTGCATTGCTTTTTTAGTTTGCTTGAGAATCTTTTCATCACCCCTAAATCAATCTGACTGAAAACTCTCAAATATCACTCTAAATGCTATGTCTGATGCAATAGACCATCCAGGGTTCAGTTCTCCTTCAGTGTTTGTTTTTTCTTTCTAGCCTCAAATAGCTTTTAAAAATTATGATATTGATTTTTTGTCTTTCATTAGCTTTAAACACTTATTATATTGAATTATTATGGTTTGTATGTGGGAAGAGCTACCAAATGCACTATTGAGTCCTGGGGGCAAATCACCTTTTCTTATTTTATAGAGGTTTCTGCCTTAATATGCATGCATTCCTGGAGAAAGAGAGAGAGACAGAGACAGTGAGAGGGAAAGTGAGAAATCAACTCCCGGGCCGTTGGCCATACCATAATCCATTCATCTTTATGCTCCTCCTGGGATCTTGGGCACACATGCGCACCACTGCAGGTTTAATGCCTAACTCAGACTAAAGGCTTAATAGATATTTGTTGAATGCATGAATAAGAAAATGAGTGAATGAGTAAAGGAATTTTAAGTGATAAAACTTCACTGAGAATGGACTTATGAATGTTCTCATATACTGTGAATGAATTCTAGCTGTCCCAGAAGAACCAGAAGAGAGAGGGAATATTGAAACCTGTGTCTAGAAACCCCACGCAAGCCTGTCATTTCCACAGATACAAGCATCTTGTTTTTGAGGCTGAAACGGAAGTAAATTGATGCTCTTTGCAGTATTTTCAAAATTTTCTTGGCTTCATGAGCCCTCTTTTGTGCCATAATGTAGGTTGCTCTGCTGCTTGCCCCACTTTTCACTAGCTCTAAGCAGTGAAACCTGGCACACAATGGCCTGTCTTCCCTATAACTATTAGGTAGACATGAGCTTAGTCTCCTAATGTGTCAACTTGTTATGTGGTCGAAGACTGGAGCTTGAGATTTGTGGACACTGGCAGAAATGCCATTTACAAAGAGTTAAAAACTTCCTAGAGGCTAAAATTTAATCTTGAAGTAAATATACTCTTTTAGAAGTGTACTATACTCTTAGAGAAGGTAACTTTAATGCAAATTGCTCAACGTAAATTTTAATCAAGTACTTGCTCAAAATTTTTTGGAAAAGGCCTATCAGTAGGTCTCATTAAGTAATCAACATGCATCATTCCAAATCAAGAAGTGTAGCTTTCTCTTTCACAGTGTAAATTAGCTACATCTCCCAACCCCTGAAGATTGAGAGTAGGAGCTAAATTTCAAATGTCATCAGAGAGAAGGCTGAGAAAGTAAATGACTAAAGTGGGCCAGGTGGGGATGGAGGTAACCCAAGAGTCTACGCTCATTTTGAACGAGTAACTCTTACTATGCTTAAACAGATTATAACATTGCAGAAATATGACTTTAATAAATTATAATTTTCAAAAAAGCTAACATTCTAGCCATTTATATGAACTATTCAATTGTTTAAATATTGAAAAGTAATGTAAATTTCTATAAAACATTATGTGAGTATATAGAAGATGTCTCTGGAGCAGAGATGGTCCACAAACTAATAGTGCATAACTTCTGTTTTTTAAAAAAATATTTCTCTTAGGGCTGGCAGGTGGCATGGTAGTTAAGACACTGGACTGTCACATGACCAGCAACAGTCTGAGTTCCAGACCTAGGGGCTTGAAAATCACACTGGGCATGTATGTGAGTACCCAGAATCTCAAGAGGAGAACAGAAGAGAAGGGATTGCAATATGGCCATCCCCTGGGGGGTGGACGTGATTTTTCACTTTCTCTCTCTCTCTCTCTCTCTCTCTCTCTCTCTCTCTCTCTCTCTGAGTGCACATGCCCTAAGGCAAAAATAAAATAAAAATATTAATATTATAAAATAAAATAAAAAATTTGAAATCTGAATTTAAACTTCTGTCTTCATAAGTCATTGACTGTCCTTGTAGGGTAAAATGTGTTATATAAGTAGGTCTTTTGAAAGTGCGATGCTTCAGTGGAAAAGATGGCAGAAATGTCATAGACTCTGTAAAGGAACTTGGCAGGGATACCTGGAATGGAGGGGTGGTGTGTTGTTCACGGTGTTTGTGCGTTCCTCATGATAGTTATTTAAAAATAAGCTACCCAAACTTGGAAATGTGAAACTTTGAAAATTCTATTATAGGACTCTAGTTATTGTTCTCCTAGAGATTCAGTTTAGATATTTCCACCAAAGGGAACTGTTGCTCTAAGTATGGCTACTTTAAATAGGTGATATAGTTTCTCTGCATTATACTTCACATTTCTTACCCCTGAGTCTTGTTTAAAGGTAAGTCAGCTCTCTTTTGTGCTATGGGGAGTTTGTTTAAAAGATGTCTGTATTAAGAAGAATAACCAATGGGAGCCATGAGCTTTCCCTAATACCATACTGTGACAATCATCAAAGAACTGTTGTACCAAGCAATAGAAATCCATGAAGAGGTAGCAGAGGCAGCAGTGGAGTAACATGGCAGTAAGGCAAGATAATCCAACTGAAAGGGCTTCCATAAATAAGCCCTCTGGGAATTCTCCCTGTCCCCCAAATAATTGGGAATATGTTGACAGTTTCTGGCAAATCAGTTTGAAGGGAAATCATGCCATGATCACATACATATGTAAGAAAAATTGTGCCTTATATTAATATTTCTAGTCTGGTGAGGCTTAAAGTATATGGATTACATTCACAGCAGAAATATTTAACTTCATAATATAGTGTTTTGAGTCCTGTGAAAATTCAATTAACAATTTGAAATTACTTCAAACTAAGATCCGTATGAACTGATATCAGCATGACTGCTTTTGATTTTACAAGAAGGAAGCGTGAAATATGTTGCACATTACTTGTAATGTCACATATTACTAGTCACCCAGTTCATTGGTGCTACCCATACTGCTTAGCACTCTGAAAAACCAGACACATTCTCCCTTTTCCCTGCCCTCCCAAAGCCTCCTCTTCACTACCCTATCCCCAAGTCTATAGCACAAGATCACTTTACCAAAACAAACTGAATGGATCTTATGAACCATAGAAATAACTTCATGTAGCATGGAATAAATTAATCCAAATTAAATCATTTTATTTCAGAATGTTGGTATCACCACTTTTTGCTTCTTAATAATCACAATACACTTCCAAAATAAGCAACATCATCACAAAATAGCCAGAATATGGAGTTCATGTGTTTTTGTTGTTGCCTTTTTTTTAGAGAGAAATTTTTGCTATAGGGAATGTGTACTTGCCAGACAGAGATAGATAGAAATTGAGAAATCACTCCTCCAGGGAGGATGGCCATACCACAGTCCCTTGTCCTCCATCCTCTTTTCCAGATCTTGGGCATGCACGCATATGTTCCCGGCATGAGTTTTAAGCCACCAGGATTGAGACTCAAACAGCAGTGGACTTCTGGGAGTCCAGCAATGTAACTATTATGTCATCTGCTGGTCCTTTGCTATTGTTTTTTAAAGAGAAAATCTATCTGTTGCAAAGCATCCATTTTCCCAGGCTCTCTTACCATTTTGTTCCTCAAGCTGTTCTGCAGACAGCATTCTCTCGCCCATTTCAGTGTATCAAATAGATCCTGAACCTTAGTTCCAACATTCTCATATTGCAAAGGATTTCTCAGAGCAACAGAAATGATACAAACAGATAAATAAGGGTTGGCTAAATGGCCCAGGATGGCCTCAAACTCCCAGTGCCTTGGCCTCCTGAGTAGCTGGGATTACAAACATAGGACACCATACCTGGCTTGACCATAATTTAAATGCTTTATGTCTACTTGGTCAAAATAATATTTGGCCGATGGACTCTTCCCTGTGCATGTGAATTTCTGTTACATTATAGAAACAACCCATTGTCCAGAAAGACTGTACATAAGCAATGTGAAACACTGAACAACTTTTTAAATCTTACTCTGTCTACATTACTTTGCTGTCTATTCTACCAGACGATTAACAAGAACATCTCCAAGGTGCTAATCAATTAAGTGTTTATTTTCACATCCTTAAAGACCTTCACTTCCAATGTCACATTATTAAGAAGCATTTGTATATGGTTCCACATGAAAAAGTCAATAATGCTAGAGGGCTCCACCTCTATAGAAAATTAGTAGGAAAGGGAGCTGGTAGGTGGTGTGGTGGTTAAAGGCATTGGACTCCCCACATGGCTTACTGTGGTTCTAGACCCAGACCTGGAGGCTTGCTTTCTCACTTTCTCTCTCTCTTTCTCTCTGTGTTTCTGGAAATATTAAAATAATAACAATAAATAAAGTTGAATAAAATAATTCTTAAAGAAAAGAGCATTTAAAATAAATTAATAGGAAAGGGAAAGATATATTCATTTCACCTTAGATTCTTACCACACTGGCTCTATTACTTTATTTCTTTTCTTTCTTTACTTTTTTTGGAGAGGTTTTTGCTATAGGGCACATGCGCTCACCAGAAAGACAGAGAGAGACAGAGAGATAGAAAGCGAGAAATCACCCCCCAGGGGATGGCCATGCCGTAATCCCTTCTCCTCCATTCTCCTCTCAGGATCTTGGGCATACACACACACACATGCCCAGCGTGAGTTTAAGCCACTGGTTCCAGGACTCGAACCGCGGG
The DNA here is from genome assembly GCA_026018925.1 of Tupaia tana. Lineage (NCBI taxonomy): Eukaryota > Metazoa > Chordata > Mammalia > Scandentia > Tupaiidae > Tupaia > Tupaia tana. The sequence continues at coordinate 25,371,229 of JAKSZU010000017.1, forward strand.
CGACTACATGGGAGTTCAGCGACATAGCCATTATACTAACTGCTGGTCCCTCTATTACTTTATTTCTAGGCAATAGAAATAATTGAAATGGAAACCTATGCTCCAGGGAGATAGAGGGGCAGGTCACTGCCGGTCACTCTGGATATTCAGACACTTGTTTTGCACAGTTCATCCCATCCTCACTGTGAAACCAGAGTCTTGTGGCTGAAGTTCTCACTTGTCTATAAATGATCGTTTATCTTATACTAAAAGGCTAGTTTACAACACCTATATCAATTACCACCTGAATCAAAGTTTAAATATTACTTCATTTCCTTTTGATTAGAGAAAGGGTAAATGCGGAGGTCCTTTATATTCTAGCAACCAGGAAAGACCAAGGTGACTTTGGTGAGGAAGTTGCCTTGTGATACTATCATTATCAGTAATTAGCTACAGTTAGTAAGCTTCTATTAATCAAATCCACATCTGGAAAGACTTTAACTAATTCTGTAAGGTGAACAGTGTTTGCAAAATTTAAAGCATGGAAGGTAACATTGCATAACTTTGCAAGCCAATGCAGAGGGAAAAACAAAATCTTAGCATTAAAGCACAGATAATCCTATTTAATTAAGCCTATTGTCCATAAAATTACACATAACATCTGTATATATGTTAGTAAATAATTTAAAATACTCTATTTGACAAAATAAAAAACTAAGAAAAAAACAAAATTTAAAGTACTATACATTTATCTCTCTCATGTGCTAGCTAATGAAATGAGATGCTACAGTAAATGTCTAAGCATACTGCAAATAAATTGACAAAGATGAAAATCTCAGTTTTAGGGCCTATGAGTATACCTCCTTGGCATCTCTATAATGGGGAAAATACCAAATTCTGAGGAAGACTGTAAACTCACACCAGGCTCGTGTGCGTGTGTGCCCAAGATCCTGAGAGGAGAAAGGAGGAGAAGGAATTGTGGTGTGGCCTTCGCCCCTGGGGGGTGATTTCTCGCTTTCTGTCTCTCTGTCTCTCTGTCTTTCCGGCGAGCGCACGCCCTATAGCAAAAACCTCTAAAAAAAAAAAAAAAAAAAAAAAAAAAAAAAAAAAAAAAAACTAGATTCTTTCTGCAGAAAAATACATAAAAAGACAGGCTCACTTGCTCACTTGGTTTTTGCTTATAATTTCAGGAAAAATTAAGAATCTCATGAAGTCCTAGGACTTCATGAAAATGTTAGGATCTTGCTGACTCTAAAGGACAATTTTCTGGACTAGATTGTATTTGTATATGTCTAAACATTTTGAGTCCAATGTTTGTGAAAATCACATTGACTCACTAATCTATACAAAGCTTATTTGTACTGCAAAATATTTTCTATTTAGGAAACTGAGGGAATGCATTTAACGGTCACTCTCAAATCCTGCTAAATTGTCCACTTATGTAGACAACTATGATGGCATCGCAAGATTTTTCTAATAAGTTCTTTCAGAAAAAAGTGATGTTTTTACTATTCTAATATTTTGTAATATACTCTTGATATAATACCAAGTAAGCAAATTTCTATTTCTTCTTTTAATAAAGTATAATATTAGGTCATCTGGAAAGTTATGACATATTTTTCAAAGTATTTCCATGCAAAAATGTATCATAACTTTCCTGACAACTCAATATATGCCATATTTTAATTTTATGTCTATATTTTCAGCAACAAACTCTTACCAAAGAGAATAATTTCTATTATATTATTTAATGTCTTGATTACTAATAAATCAAGACTGCATTAAAGAATGCACAAACATACTGTTCATACATATGAATCTATTTTATTATAAACATGCCCAAAAAAAGTCTAAACATAGCATTGCTCAATTATACAATTCCAGAATGACTGTATCATGTGTCAAGTGAGTCAGTACTTAAACTCATAGATATAAAATCCTGTATTCACTTAAGAAAGCTGCTTCTCTCAGACTCCATATGAGTTATGCAACCTGCACATACTTTTACTACTTCAAAATGCATTCTTTATAACATTCTTGGATAGTTACTTGAAGTTTCTTTTAATAAGTTAGAAAAATAAATTATGTTTTACCAAAACAAAGCTAGAAAAGGTCAAATGATGTTTACAAAGGAAGAACGGAGAGATACCATTTAAGGATCAGTGAAAAGAATCAAGTCTATGATGGTGCTAAAGATGGAAGGGGCCTGATTTCCTCACCCAAATTCTGAACCGATCAAGAAAAAACATGATATCAGGGAAATGTAGATCGATACATGATCTTTAATTCTTGTCAAGGCTTGGGCTGGAACACATCCCTTAGGTTTGAGACAATTTTCTAATACTGAAGCCCACAATTACACAGAATGATTCCCCAGTCACAGGCTGTGCTTGGCTCTGCTTCTGGGGCCTGACTCTATAAACTTACTGCATGAAGAAACTGACAAAAACACATGCTCCCTCCAGTCAGCTGGGATCTGTAAGGAACAGAAGAGGCTTAGATTTACAGCCCCAGTTCTTAGGAGTGAGGTAGAGGAGAGAGACCTGAGCATTATATTAATGTATTCATATAAGGAAACATCTGAAATGGGGCATTAGTGTTCATAGTGAATGTGATCTGACAGGAGAACTGAGCTAAGTAGCCAAGGTGGGTCACAAAGTGGGAACTTCAAGACTCCATGAATCAAGCAAAAGGAAAGTTAAAAATATATTCAAAGAGGAGAGTCAAGGGGACTATTGACAAGGTAACAGCAGGCTGAAACTGTCACTTAGATGATTCTATACTTTGAGGTAGCTTCTCATATATTGTTACAATTCTACCTCATACAACCAACTTTCCCTGCCAATGTGTAATCTAAAATCACTTATTTATTAGGATAATTACTCTTACTTTGGTATACTGATATGGAGCAGCTCAGAACTTACGAGTGACCTTAAAGAAATCCAGGGATGATAAATGCCTGGGCTTTGTATCCCCCCTTCCCCAGAGTTAGCTGCCTCTGCCTGGAGTGTTGAGCAGCTGGAGGCCTTGAGAAAGTTAAATTCCCTGCTTCTCTGCCAGCTCTGTATTAGGGCAGACACTGAACCTTTTCCCTGATAAGACACTCCAAAATGCTGAAACTTCCCCTCCCCAAATCATCCATACAAGCCTGTGTTCAACTCTCAGCTTGGGCCGGAGATTCAGAGTAGTAACTCTTCCATGCCCTGCTAGCAAAATAAAGAGTTCTCCTTTTTCCTCTCCAAAGTGCTGTGTTTTCCTTCCTAGGTGTCTGTTTTCCTGCAACAATACTAGTTCTTTTGCTAGATTTTTAAATGTCACTCTCTTGAGTTTTAAAGTAATACTATATAGTTCATGTAAATAATACTAGATCTCTTGAGATATTTCACATTATTTAAATGCTTCTCTTTTTTTAAATAATTCAAAAATGTTACTATATAAACTCACATGTCTAAGAAAAGTAACTCCTGTTCACAGTTCTGCCCTGTAGATGCTAATCATTGATTGCTACCAACCTCTTTTATACAATTTTTAAATTTAAGAAGTACTATAATTTAAATAAATGAGAAAACAAAGACAAGTGCAACTAAATGAGCATAAAAATGTGATCAATGCCACCGAAGATAACTATGCTTAATATTTTGATTTAGGTCTTCTCAGTAACTTTTTTCATTGTACCTTTTCTTTTAACCAAATGGTACCAGTTTAAATAAAATTTTAAACAACATGTGTTGTATACATCCTCATAATAAAATGCACATTCTCATTCACAGACATCCATGGATTAAACTAACATTTATTGAATTCCTTCTCTGTGCCTGGCACTGTGCTAGGCACTGGCTCAATGATGGCGACTTAGAACAGACACAGGCATCGTGTTTGTGATACCTAAATGAGTGAGGGAGCCTCCACTACAGCAGTGCAGGCTGGGTGATGCTATGACTCAGCAGGCTGAAGCCACAGCCACAGGAATGATTCTCAGCTCACCCTGAAAGCTAGGTGCAGTGGTGCGTACCTGCAGTGCCAGCTACTCAGGAGGCTAAGGCAGAAAGAACAGTGAGATAGCAAGACCCTGTCAAGTAGTAATAGTAGTGATATTAATAATTAATGGGGAAGAGAGATAATAAATTAAAAACCCAACACATTAATCACTAAGTACCCTATAAGCCAACATGCTATTATATGTGTTATATATTTTATTTTCTTATGGATTATTATTATTTTAGGGAAATAGAATTGTCTACAAAAATAAATTATAGGGAGATTTCAGATTCAAATGTAACAAAATAACAAATATCAGTTCTTTTCATCTCTTTAAGAGAGATTTTTGCTATAGAATGCATGCACTCACCAAAGACACACAGAGAGAGACAGAAAGAGAGAAAGTGAGAAATCACCCTCTAGGGGGATAGCCATGCTCTGGATTTTGGGCACACAAGCATACACACCCAGGGTGAGTTTCAAACCTCTGGAACTGGGACTCAAGCCAAGTTCAACCATTAGAGAGTCCAGTGCCTTAATCACTATGTCACCGGCTGGCCCCACAAATGCCAGTTCTAAGAAACTGGAATAAGTATACTCCACCTACCTGTCCTACTAAATGTAGCTATACAATATGGACAGAATACACAGAAATGAGATCTGTAAAAAGTACCTATTACAAAGCAGGTAAGTAAGATGAACAGAATCTGGAAAGCAACCAACTGGGTTTTACCATTTGATTCCTACAGTCTTTCTTGTCCCAAGACACAACCACAGTTCGGGAAGGGTACAGCAAAGGAAGGTAACTAAAGTCACAGCTTTCTGTCTCTAGGACTAAAGGGAGAATATCCAGGCACCCAGAAAGTACTAGGGAGATCACAGTGAAGGAAGCGCTTGGGAAAATAACTCATAAAGCTATTTGTGAATTTCTGGGCACACTCTCCAGCTGTGGATGAATGAATCTGATCCTAAATAACATATCAAGAACTTTTAGAATTGTGTTAATAGATAGGTACTGTCCAGATTCCAGACTGGCTGCTCAGCAGTGTACACACAGATGAGATGTGGAAAGTAATGCAAAGACTTGGGAAACTGAACTGATGAGGAAACACAGCCTACAGAAAGTGTTATCAAACCTGGTAGACTGACACACCCAGGTCAGCCTGACATCACTATAAAGATCAACATTCTCTATATGATTTTCAATGACTCAAAGTCTCACAAAATCATGTGGAATATGTCTAGGACACAATACATAATTACTTATCACATGAAGACATGGGAACATTTCAGGAAAGAAAGTAAAAGAAATGAAAAGAACTGTCAACCCAGAATTCTATACTTAGTGAAAATATTCTTCTGCTGAAATTAAGACACACTCAGATGTAAGAAAATGTGTTCCCATCATACCTACTTAAAATGAATTGCTAAAGAAATGTGGTCAGACACTCTCATACATTGCTCAAAGTCTCATACATTGCTACTGAGCAGACAGCTGCTCTGCAAATGCTTCAGTAATTTCTTATAAACTTAACCATTCTTACATCACATATGGCTCAACAATCTCATTTATAGATACTTATCCACAAATATCTTGCTCATATTCAAAAATTGTCGAAAATAGAAACAATCAAAATGTTCATCAACAGGTAAATGGACAAATTATACTATTAATACAATGGGATATTACTCAGCAATTAAAAAAAGAACTAATAATATATGAAACAACAGGGATAAATATCCAGACTATTATGCTAAGTACAAGAGCCAAAACACAAAAGACCATACCTTGTGTAGTTTTATTTATATGAAACTCTAGAAAATATAAATGAACTCTATGGTTATAGAAATCAGATTAGTGGTTGCTTGTGGAAAGAAGTTGGGAGATATGCCAAAGTGACTGGATAGGAGAACAGAGGAACATTTTAGGATGTTGGATTTTTTTTATATTTTAATTGTGCTGAGAACTGCATGGGTGTATAAACTAAACTCATTGAAATACACTTAAAGTTCATTTAAGTATACTTTCATTGTATTTAAATCATTCCTCAATTAAGTTAATTTAAAACACAACAAGGCAAAACCTCAATGATTGTATTGACTCTTGCTTTCAAGAGATTAAATGCATCTTAAACTTGAACATTATGAAAACTTATTGGCTCATATAACCAAATGTACAGTTCAAATAATCAAGCTATAAGAAAGCCTATCTCAAGTAAAATGAGAACAAAAATCCAATTATTGCCAAGACTCTCCATTCCTCATTTCATGAGTATGTCTGTTTAGTGATCTCAGTTTCTCAAATTGCCAGAAACTAGAATGACTGACAGCTCCCGGACATACATTCCGACAGCTTCATAACAAAAACAAAAACAAAAACAAACAAACAAACAAACAAAAAAAGCCCTTCCTCTTAGATTAAATTTGAAAAATCTGGGGAAGGACTCTGATTGACTTACCTTGGGCTACGTAACTAGTTTTGACCAATCAGTGTGTTTAAAGGTTTAGGGTATAGGACTGATTCAGTCTGAGGTAAATGGGGATTCCTTAACCATGGGCTCTGATAAGAAAAGCCAAGTTACATGAGGGGACTTCAAAAAGTTAGTGGGGACCAGCAGTTAGCGTAATGGCTATGTCGCTGGACTCCCACGCAGTTGACCGCGGTTCGCGTCCCAGACCCGGTGGCTTAAACTCACGCCGGGCGCGTGTACTTGTGTGCCCTAGATCCTGAGAGGAGAATGGAGGAGAAGGATTGTGGCGTGGCCATCCCTCCTGGGGGGTGATTTCTCACTTTCTGTCTCTCTGTCTCTCTCTGCCTGTCTGGCTAGCGCACGCGCCCTATAGCAAAAACTTCTCCAAAAAAAAAAAAAAGTTAGTGGAAAAATGTAATTAAAGCACAAGTTTATTTTGATGAAAAATATTTTTAAATTCATGCATAGTTTTTTCATAACGAGTTTCATCCAGGAACTTTCTGAAGATCCCTCACACAAAGAAGAAATGGCTGCTTTCAGATTAAACATAAAAGCAGGAGAGAAATAATAAATAAATAAAACAAACATTAAAGCAGGAGAAGGCTGATTTTTTTAATAGAAAAAAAAAAGCACAAGAAAGGCTATAAAACTAAAACAAAAAAATCCACTGTCATTTTTTTCTCTAGCAGTGGACATTAAAGAAAAATATTTTAAATTCTTTGTACCTGCACTGAACTGAGACAATCAATTTGTAATACAGTCATTTCCATCTCCAAACTTCTTATTTACTAAGAATGTGAACGTTTTGCTTTGCTAGAAGTTTATCAGGCTTTTCTACGCATATTATGAAGAGAATAACTATTCCTATAATCATAAAATTGGCAGTTTCAAATAAAGAGAGGAATCCACTGGAGACTTCACCAAGTCCCTTCTTACTTACATAAGATAACACTGCTAGGCTGTTGGATTCCTTTTCAAAAGGTGAGTTACATTCACTGCAGATGGTACATCTGACTTTAGAGCAGGTGTTTTAGCAAGCCTGGCCCACAGCATCCCAATGCTGATCACCTGGACAGTTTCCAGCCACAGATTGGACTTTGAGTTGTTGAGGCGATTGTCAGAGAGATTGATAGTGTGAGCCATGTTGGAATTACCCATGATAAATGACACAATCTCCTTTACTCTTTTCAAAAGACAAGCTGTGAATCACAAGACTGTTCAGCTAAACTCGATGAGTACCTCCTTCACAATGGAAGGTGCCTAAAAACAGAGTCACAGCTAGGCTAGGGTCACCTGGACAAATCAGAGCTTTTAAGCTCAATGACTCACTTTTGGGATATGGAAATCAACTAATTGAATGTAATCCAATATTTGCAGACCTGAGAGGTACCTGTGGTAAAAATTCTTTCTATAATTCAATTTGGCAACTATTACCCATTCTAGGCTCAGCATTGTGCCAGGTTTTATTAGTTAGGTTAAGCTGGGCTGCAGTAACAAATAAAGTCTGAAATCTCAGTGATTAAACAATACAATATCATTGCTTACTCATTTAGGAGTCCAATGATTTTGGTGGCATGGGAGAGGAGGGAGATAGTAGAATCTGCTCCACTCAGTAATCCATGTTCCTTTAACTCAATGCCTCCCAAGTTCAGCAGGTCCCAGAATCACTGTGGAAGAGGAAGAAAATGTCAGATTATATATGAGAGATTTTAATGGTGCAGATCTGCAAATAATATTTACCATTCCCACCATATTCACTGTCTAAAATGGGATTACATATCCCTAATCTAACTACAAGGAAACAGAAAATGTAGTTTAGCTGGATGCCCAGGAAGAAAAAGAAAGGGAAATGTATATTGGTGATTACCAACAATTTTTGTTTCACAGGCACTGCAGCAACTTAGACAAGAAAACAGCAAGTCAAGTGAAAGTTGAATTCCCTTGGAATTCAGTCAGTGATTTTTCATCAGTGAGAAATTTTCATACTTTTATTTATTTATTTATTACCAGTGGCTAAAGTTCTCTTTCTTAGAATAGGTAAAATTATTTCTTAATCCACAAAAGAAAATACATGAAAATATCTAAAATCACTACAATGCCAGTTCAACTATCACAGAGAAAAGGTAATTTACTAACTTCAAACTTTCTTAAACCTGAAGGCAAGTACAATGAAATTAATATTGGGTTGTCAGAAAAGTCTTGAAGTATTTTTGCATAGAAAAATATGTCCTGACTTTTCTGATAACCTAATATTAGGTCGTTGGGAAAGTCATAGAAAGTATTTTTGATGTTTTTCTATACAAAAATGCATCGTGACTTTCCCAAAAACCCAATAGATTTATCAAGAGAAAATGGGTAACATAAAATTCTAGGTTAATTCAGGAAGAGAAACCAGTAATACCATTCTTTTTTTTATAATAGTTAAATTATAAATACATTACAAATAACTTCACAATCAAGAAAAAAATCTCTCTGAGCCAGCCTTGAAGATCAATGGTTAAGCACTGTGTATTGGAAGCCAGATCCCTCATGACTGACCATGGCTCAAATCCTCGCCCCAGTGGCTTGAAAAACATGCCAGACACATGTGTGTGCATGGCCAAAATACTGATTGGGTGGAGAAATGGAGAAAAAAAGGATTGCATTGTGGCCTCACCCCACTGAGGATGTTTTCTATGTCTCCCTGACTATCTCTCTCTTTCTGGTGAGCACACATGCCTTCTGGCGGGGGGGGGGGGGGATAAAATAATAATAAAAGAGGCAATAAAAAAATTTCTTAAATGAAAAAATATTTGTATTATTTACTTCTGTTCTCTTCATTGCACCCTATCACAACCCTCTGAAATTATAAGCGTAAGTAATTCATATATGGCCAAGTTTGGTAGGAAGCTGGGAGAACAGCTACTTCTAGAATGTTAGACAAGGCATCTATTGTGACAGAAGGTCCTGGGTAATTACATGGCAATAGCATTCATGATGGTCTGACGGTATCCACCATGATGTTCCTGCACTCAGGAGCTTAACTGTTATACTTATCATCTTCACCATCTTACCTTATAGTAATGTACTTTTCCTGGCTCTTCTTATGGATAGATAATTCTACTTCTTTTTGTTCATTCATGATAAATTGTGGGGGAGAGGAAGAGTTTAAATTATTTGTTTTCTTTATTCACATTAGAACATAAGCACCTGCATAAGAGAGAGAAAGAGAGACAGAGATGAACATTCTCCTTAGGGCCTGTTCATTCTACAATCCCCTCCTTCCAGTCTTCCAGCCTGTCAGATCTTGGGCACTTACACACATTCCTGGCATATCAGGCTGACAATGCAGGGAAGGGATTAGAATCCAGTCACTGTGAAATTCTACTTCTCTTGAGCAGTAATTTACCACTGCACCATAAAATCTGCCCAAATTATGGGGTTTAAGTGAAATTCCATAAAAAGAGGAGAGAGAAAAAGAGAAAGAAACACTAAAAAGGTGCAAAACTCAAGAAACATCTATATCAATGCTATTATAAATTTAATTTCTTTTGCAAATTCAATACACAACTAGTAAAAAAACAATAAGTACTGTATCATAATTATCAATTGCTTATTATTCAACAAGCATTACTCAGTGCTTTGCATGCCAAATGTGTGTCTAATATATATTTAACTCACTGTCCCCCTCATCCAAGGCCGCCTCTGCCTTGCAGAACTGAGGCTGGGAAAGGCGTTTCCTAGAATCCTTTCTCTAACATTCCTGATTAGACTTTGCAAGTGATAGGAAACTGCAGGCAAGTAGGAAGATGGATGTGAAGGAACTCTTATTTTCCAGAGGCAATTCCGGCCAGAACCATAGACTTCCTGACACGTCCTGGAGAGCCACCTGCTTTGCTGCTACAACTGAAAACTGATAAAAGACCCTGGAGGATTGCAGCCACTTCCAGATTTGTCCAGCATCACTTAGCAATCCAGAATAGAAGCATGCCCAAGAGAGGAATGGTCCTCTCCCTAAATCCTGATCATTAACCCACAGGAATACTGAGATAATAAAAAAAACAGACATACACAAGGGGAAAGAGAAGATCTGCTCCATAAAACATAAGCAGAAAAATAACAATATCGTTTATTTATGAGTTTATCTCTTGTTCTTTCATGGAATCATTTTTTTCACTTTTTAGCTTTCTTCAAAAATAGATTCAAACTGGCTTTGTGCTAACATCACTCCACTGAAGAAGTCCTGTATGGGTTGATGTTAATGTCATCCCATAGTCATCAGATTAAAATGATTGCCTTAGCCTAAAATTTATTTTAATGGAATATGTAGTAAATGTATTAAAGACTTTGTAACATAAACACAACATTCCAAAATGTTAGTATTTAGATATTAAGTTGAGTTAAGCCTCCTACCCCTCTCGCTGTTGCAATGATACTGCTAGTCCGTATTGTGCCTTTGGGAGAACAGGAAAGAGGCCTCCTCCCTGGGGAGAGGCAGCTCTGTGGCTACAAGACTAGGCAAGTAGCATTTCGAAAAATGTGTCCCTTCTTCCCAGCAGATGCCGGCCCACATCAGGTGTTTGACTTGACAAGCAGAGTAAGAGCTGTGGGACAGTCCCCACTCATGCCCTGGATGGAGCATTGGCAAGGCACAACCAGCCAGCACAGCTACAAGCAGTGCTCTTGGCAAGCACCCTTCTTACTTTCAATTAGAGGCGGCATCTAGGGTATCATTCTACACAGCCCCACATCTCCGCTGAAGACTCCAGATCTTCAGACTCTGAACTACAAAATACTATGTGTCTTCCTTAAAATAATGCAATAGACCATGATCTTTAATTCTTGCCTTGTAAATTACTTACATGTAATGTATTAACTTTTAAATTATCATTTAGAGGACAATTTTATACAAAAGAGCCCTTACCTCAGCCCTTTGACAATGATCAGGAATTCATTTATTCTTTTGTTCATTTTTTGTTATCTCTTAACCTAGTTTATTTATTTATTTATTTATTTGGAGAGGTTTTTGCTATAGGGCGCATGCATTCACCAGAAAGACAGAGAGAGAGAAAGAGAGAGAGAGAGAGAGAGAGAAAGTGAGAAATCATCCCCCAGGGGCATGTCCATGCCATAATCCCTTTTCCTCCATTTTCCTCTCAGGATCTTGGGCACGCATGCACACACACGCCTGGCATGAGTTTAAGCCACCAGGTCTGGGACTTGAACCATGGTAGACCACATGGGAGTCCAGCAACATAGCCATTACGCCAACTGCTGGTCCCAGTTTATATTTTAAAGATCTTTTTAACTGTATTTATTATTATTATCTTTTTAAATGTGCTATAGATCTCGTGTGCAAGAGAGAGAAAGCAATCCGCCAGGTCCTCAGTCAGTCATGTGGGAGTCCAAGCACCTTAACCACCATGCCACCTGTTGGCCCCACCTAGTTTGTTTTTTAGATAATTATTCCAAGTATTTTTTTCCTCTGCTCTAGAATTTATTATGATTTCTGACTTAAATATAATCATTGTGCATCTTAGTGAGGTGCAGCATTGTTTTTCAAAGCATATACACATTGTGTACTATTCAGCACTGAATGTTATGTTATGTTGTGTAACTTGGTAAGAAATCTACTAGGGTTTTCTTTTGCTTTGCCTTGATGTACATACTGAATTATCAATGGAATTTTTTACATCATCCCATAACCTGTTTCACTTGTTTTCATTTATTCTTAGGTCTTTTATTCATTTCTTCTGATCCTTTCTACTCACTCTGCCATACAGTTTCTGGTATCTACAATTATTCTATGCCTATGTCATCAAGTCCTGCAGTTTCTACCACAAAAGGCTGACATTCAGTATATGTTAAGTGGGGATATACAGTGGTTGTCTTATATAAGACAAGGCTATAAGCCTAGCTTATTTCACTTCATTGTCTTCTAGATACATCTGTTGTACGTTGTGTCAAATGATAAGGCAATGTTCTTTACAGCTGAGTAGTCTTCCATTGTATATATGTGCCACAGTTTCTTTATCTATTCATTGGTTGTTGGGTACTTAGGTTGATTCCATACCTTAGCTACCGTGAATAATGCTGTGATAAGCAAAGATCTGCAAATGTCTTTCAGATCAAGGGAATTTTTAACCCTTTGGGTAAATACCCAACAGTGGGGTTACTGGGTCATACAGTAGTTCTATTTTCAGATTTTTGCGGAATCGCCATACTGTTTCATGTAATGGCAGTGCTAATTTGCATTTCTTCCAGCAGTGAATGTGGGCTCTCTTTTCCCTCCCATCTTATTAAAACTTGTTAGTTTTTTTTTCTTGATCATAACCAATCTGACTGAGGCCTCATTGTGGTTTTTATTTTCATTTCCCTTACAAAATCAGCAATGTTGAGCATTTTTTCATGCTTCTTAGCCTTTTGTATGTCTTCTTTTGAGAGTTGTCTGTTCAGATTGATAACTCATTTTTAAAATTAAATTATTAGATTTTTTTTAAAAGTTCTTTTCTTGAGGGAGAGAAAGAGAGAGATAGAGAGGGTCAGAGACTCTTGATAGGGCCTTGTCACACCGTGATCCTCTCTCATCCTTCCAGCCAAGTCAGATCACCCGTATGCTAAATGTAACCTGGGATGCAAACTCTGGACCTTTCCACATAGCTCTATGGTTGTGCAGTGGCACCTTGCTTTCCCCACCATTATGGCTGGACCTCCATGTTTACTCTTTGACCACAGGTGTACTAAGTGCCCATATAGGTCAGATCCTGAGCTATGTGCTAGGGAAACACTGGTGAAAGATAACAACATATTCCTTCATGAATACACAATTTGAGGAATAAGTACACAAGATCAAGGTGATTAATGATAATCCAGTGTGAAACTCAGCTCTAACAAAGGAATGGGTATAATAGAAAAATCAAATCGGAGGCAGCCACACAAAATTTGGGAATCAGGAGAGTTTTCTTAAAGAATCAAGTACCCCTGAAAGATAGGGAAGCGTTTGCCAGGCAGAGGGAATGAAGATAGGAATGGCTTGGGCATTTCCAGGAGATGGAAAACCATGTGTAAAGTCCTGAGGATAAGAGACACTGTGATTGACCTTGGATATAATTCAACAGGATAGAAAAGGATATCTTCATGGGGCTAAAGAGAGGTCAGTACTATTGGATCATGGATCACCACGGAAGAACAGTAAAATAAGTAAATAAAAAGAAAGAAAGAAAACAATAGTTAATGAGAAAAGACAGCTCAGTTTTGCAAGCCATGTTTTAATTTTAGGTTTTAATCATAACTTAGTTTCAAAACTATGACTTTCTTCACTATTTATTCAGCAGGTTTTTTTTCAATCACCTATTAAGTTTCAGACTACTCCCTGATATGCATTCAAGACACATCTACTATGTGCTGGACTTTCAAGACACCTCAGTGAATAATAGAGAAAAAAAAAATCCCTGCCCTTGTAGAACTATATTTAACAAAGATGAAACACTAAACCTTAATGATAATAAACTATGATAGAGGTACAGAAAAAAGAAAAAGTAGAATCGGGTCAGGACACTGGGAGATACAGGGTGGTGGATTTTAAATACGTTGGCATGGGTAGGCTTCATTGAGTATCTCTTCCTTGTCTTTTTGTACTCCTTAATTAGTTGAAAGCAATACTGTCCACTTAGACACCCCATTAAAATTCAGAGCCTGCTGGGACTAGCCAATGGTGTAATGGTTATGTCGCTGGACTCCCACATGTCTGACCACAGTTGGAGTCCCAGATCCAGTGGCTCGAAACTCACACTGGGACGTGTATGTGTGTGTGTGTGTGTGTGTGTGACCAAAATCCTAAGGGAGAATGGAGAAGTGATTGCTGTGTGGACATCCCTCCTCGGGATGATTTCTGGCTTTCTGTTTCTTGGTCTCTCTGGAGAATGCATGCACCCTATAGCAAAAATATCTCTCTTTAAAAAAAATGCATAGCCTGCTAAAGTTTTGGGGTTTTGCTCTTCCTTTTGTATTCTGATTGTCACTACCCCAAATCAGAGCCTCCTCTTCTCTCATTCAATTCATTCAACAACCACCTACATGGTCTCTTTGATTCCATTCCTTCTCCTTCATCATTGATCATAGTTTTCATTACAAAATGACAAATATAATTATTCTACTCTTTTCTTCAAAAATCTTTGCTACCTCTATATTGTTTACCAATAAGCATCCTGACACGAATTCAGCTTTCAAATTCCACCCCAACACACACCCCTCCTCAGCCTGACTCCTGGCTATCTGTGGAGCTGTTTTCTAAAATTTTTCTCATGTTTTCATGTAGCCACCAGGCTAATTTAGGTCAAAATATAACATGGACATCCTTCCTTTGGATAATGTTCTATCTACAATGTTCTGTCTTTCATAACTCTCTTCTCTCACCATAATTTTTCACTGTTGAAATCTCCATCTCTAAGGTCAGTTCGAATTTCTCTGTTTGTAAAGAGTTTTTTTATTTTTGGCCTTTCACTCTCCACTCACAGCTGCTATCACCACCACCTTCTCTAGTCCATGACAGTCATGTTATCCAACACTGGGAAGCTAGCAGGATGTACACATTTTATCACAGGTGCAAGTCATGACATCGGCAAAACTACTGGGCTGAAAGCAGCAAAAGATGGAGCGAATATTGTCATTGCTGTGAAAACCACACATGTGCACCCCAAACTTCTAGACATAATCTATACTGCCATTGAGGAAATCGAAGCAGCTGGAGGAAAGGCCTTGCCATGTGTTGTTGGCAAGAGAGATGAAGACAAATCAGTAACACAGTGAAGAAAGCGGTTGAGAAATTTGAAGTAATCGATATTCTGATGAATAATGCCAGTGCTAGAAGCTTGACCAACACATTGGAGACACCTACAAAGAGTGAATTTGATGATGAAAGTGAACACCAGAGGCACCTAGCTCACATCTAAAGCATGTATTCTTTATTTGAAAAAGAGTAAAATTGCTCATATCCTCAATCTTAGCCAACCATTAAACCTAAATCCAGTGTGGTTTAAACAGCACCCTGTTTATACCATCGCTAAGTATGGTATGTCTATGAGTGTGCTTGGAATGGCAGAAGAATTTAAAGGTGAAATCACAGTCAATGTTTCGTGGTCTAAAACAGCCATACACACTGCTGCTATGGATATGCTGGGAGGCTTTGGTGTTGAAAGCCAATGTAGAAAGTTTGATATCATTGTCGATGCTGCATATTCCATTTTCAAAAAGCTGAAAAGTTTTACTGGCAATTTTATTATTGATGAAAATATCTTAAAAGAAGAAGGACTAAAAAACTTCGATGTCTATGCCATTAAACCAGGCCATCCTTTGATACTAGATTTCCTTTTTGGATGAATACTCAGAAACAATGACCAAGAGAATAGAATCACCTGTTGCAGTTCAGAAGTCAAAGAAGAGAAGCCATAGTCACTATTGAAACCAAGTTCTGGAGCTATGGAAGAAACATTCAGAATTGTTAAGGACTCTTTCAGCGATGTTGTTAAAGCCACTCAAGCAATCTGTCAGTTTGAACTCTCAGGAGAAGGTGGTGGCGTGTGGTTGCTTGACCTAGAAAACAAGGGTGGGAATGTCGGATTTGGAGAGCCCTCTGACTGGGCTGATGTGGTGATGAATATGATTTTGTAAAAATGTTTTCATATTTGATGACTGCAGTAAGCTATATAGCCCCAGTTGGGCACTACTTTATAATATGTTCATTCTACTCACTGAGGTTTATGCCTAAAGTCAGACTTGGGTTCATGTATAGGCATATATCAGCTGTGCTAGCTATTGGATATATTTAGACTTATTAAGTTCATTAGCAAATCAGTTAAATGGGGGGCAAGGCATAGAAAGCAACCATGGATACCAGAGACAATGTGGGAGGAGGGTGGGACATGGCAGAGGGTGAGGGATAGGGAATCAAGGATGGCAAAACAAAAAACAAAGTATACAAGACATAAGAATTGGAAAATTATTTGCTGAAAACATGTATGTTGATGTGCTTGATTGAGCCAATACACAGTGTATTTTGGATGGAAAATTCATTTGTATGCTGTAATGATGTATAGTGAATTAATGTAAAAATAAATAAATTTAAAGAGAAAAAATAAAATAAAATGTTTTCAGGAAAACTAAAACCAACAATGGCATAAATGTCAGGAAAATTGAAGATTAAAGGAAACATGGCCCTAGCAATCTAACTGGAGAAGCTAATGAAACAGATGAATGCCAAACTGTGAAGGAAAAGGGGAAAAAATATGTTGACTATATGCTCAGAGTAAAAAAGCTCAACAGTTAAAATCTAGTTTGTTTTCTTCCCTAATGTATAATCAGGATATGCCTTTTTTGTTCTGAAGAAAAATTGTGTAGCTATAAGATTTCAAATTTTAATTAAAACAGTTAGTTCATCATATA
Organism: Tupaia tana; assembly: GCA_026018925.1. NCBI lineage: Eukaryota > Metazoa > Chordata > Mammalia > Scandentia > Tupaiidae > Tupaia > Tupaia tana. The sequence continues at coordinate 25,388,076 of JAKSZU010000017.1, forward strand.
TAAGCTTCATTAAAGTGGAATTCTAAGGCATACTGTTTTTTTTATATTTTGAGGAATTTGCCCTCTGAGCCTTAAATCTCATTCACTGTCTTCTTTCAGGAAAATTATTTTGAACTAGTCCCCTGAAAATACAGAAAATTAAGCTTTTTCAAAGCCCTTTTCATGCAAAATGAAGCTAATCTTATTTAAAAAATTTATTTTTGGATTGTATGCTCATGAAAACCTTAATGATATTTTGGATTTGTATATACTTACCTTAAAGAAAAATCTTCTACAGTGTATTTTAGATAAATCACATAATAAGCTACTTACTAAATAATGCTTGTGAAGATGAAATGAAACAAAAAGCTTTTCATTGTGTTAACTAGCTAAACATAGTTATCTACAGGAAACTATTAATATAATTCAAATGTATCCTATTTGAAAGTATGTAAAAAATGTCCTAAAATAAAATGATTTTCTTCCCCAAAAAAGAGTTTTATATTTTTTTCCCCAGTCATTCCAAGTAAGTGTTTCATTTTATGCCCTTCCATGGAATTTTGTTTATTTTCTTACAGCATTGGCTTTTATGTTTTCATTCTGAGTCATTCTGTTTGAAGTTATTTATAGACAGAAGACATTTGAGGCATTAGACTGGAAGCGTTCTTCGGACAGAGAGCAGGAACCTTCCCAGTTCTCTCTCATTGGCTTCCTTGTTTTATTCCTGGCCCAACACTTGCTAGAGTGAGGATTCAATATGCACTGAATTTAAATTCATGTTCTTAAACTTAGTTTAGGCAAAAAGATTGTTTTTCTAGAGGTCAATGTATTAGCGATCTCATTCATAGAATTAACATGATGGATAAGAGCATTTTTAACAAGCATCTTTTAATAATTATAAATGCCAGATTTCATCAGAAGCCTAGAGCAAGTATTATCACTGTGAGACAAACTAAATGCTACATGTGTCAATATTTACACAAGCAGATTACAACAGTGTGGTCTCATCAGTTCAGCTATTGTGTCTTGTGAGCTTAACTAAATTTCAAACTCCATAAGGAACTGCATTTTCCCCTGAAGTTATTAAAGGGTAGATTTCTTTTAATTAAACTCATTTGCATGACTAAATTAGATTTAATTACTCTCATTCATTTCACTAATACCTTTCTTTGATTAGAAAAGGAGAACTTTTATAATTGATTAAAATAGGATGCACTGGCCTTCTCCGTTGATCCTGGAGAACAGTTCTCATTTATGCTTGTGAACGACTGAGGAAGTAGAATTTATTTTTTTATCGAGTTCTCCTACCAACCTTCTCCATGAACCATGTGAGATGGACACGCAATCATGGTCCTCAGTTTTTCCATCTGACAAGCAAAGTGGTACCAATGGCGATGATAAACATTTTGACTTCCCATGCAAGGGAAACCATGCTTTTATTGTGCAAATGCTTGAAAACTTCACATGTATCATAAACTACAAATATTATTGAAATTATTAATATCTTATTAATATCATAAATGAAAACTTATACTTTAATTTTGTTTCTAAAAACAATTTCCTCTTTACCTTTTGGGTGGTATCATATTTCTCATAATTTCGTATGACCGAAATTGACTATTATATTCATTCACTTATGCCTGTATGCATTTATTCAGTACAAATTTCTTCCACACAATGTTCCAGACATTGTGATTGCTCTTGGATAGAATTCAATAAACTCCTAATAATTCTAATAAAACATGTTTCTCCCTCGGGAGTTCAGTCTCGAGAAAGAGACATATGTAAACAAATACAATAAAAGCTTTATGGTTGAAGTAGAAAAGTTTTGAACTCAGCTTGAAAGTACTTAAAATAGATCTTGTGAGATAAATAAGTTCGAAAAGATAGGAGAGGAAGGTTATTTTAGGACAAGGGAATTCTGTGTTCAAAGGCGCTTAGCAAGAATAGAATGACATATTTGGAAAACTCTAGCTTAGCTTGACTGAAGATTTAGCTTTGAACATGGAGCAAGAAAGAACAAGTTTGGAGATAACTCATCCTGGAGGTGAGTTGGCAGATGATCCTATCTATGTATCAGAAAGATAATGAAGTAACAGTGTGGAAAGTAGATCAGAGGGAAATTGTTTATTTCAAATATAATGCAGACTTGAATAATACACTAGCAATACATTTGGAGATAGGCGAACAAATAAAACCTATTTTATTGGTATTTAAAATACAGAATTGGGAGGTGGAAGTCTAAGATGTAAGTTTCTGCATTAGATGATTTTTTCAGATAGTGGTGGTATCACCAAAACCATGAAAAGAGAAGTATATTTTGTCGTGGGAGGAGAAGGAATGCTGATTTAAGCTTTGGGAATGTGATTTTGAAATGAAGATAAATATATGTGTTCTCAGAATAGGGGTATAAGGAAAAGTTCTAGATTCAGAAGTGCTTGTATTTGGTTTTAAATCTGCTCTGTAGTTTCTTTTGAAATTCCTTCCCCCAAGTTACTGATACAGGTCTGACTATCGAAAGGGCCTTGCTTTCCCCTCTGATGGTAGAAGGTGCTGGGCTCCAGCCAGGTCAATCAGAAAACAAAAGTGTGTACTGTTTCAGGTGCTGGAAGAGAGAGGGTCATGTTCATTTCAGTAGGATCACTAGAACAAGTAAGCCAAGAGGAACTAATGGCATCTCTGCCTTTGTATAAGTACAAATTTCAAATGAAGACAATTCAGGGGAAAAAAAAGAAAAGAAACATAACAAGAGAAAAAGTCCTGCTGATATTTTTGAATCATTGGATTCAGCCAAACCTTTAGCTAATTTTCTACCGAATGTTTTAGTCATGTGAGCCAGTAATTTTTTAGTTGTATGCCTTATGCATGGTGGTACTTCTGTAACTCATATCCCAAAGCATCTTAACTAATTCAGTAGTTTTCACCAAGGGAGATACAGTTCATATTGGGAAAATGAGTGTGGTAACTCAGGACACAGTATGTGAACAGCAAGAAAAGATCACAGTAGTATAATCAAGGAGAACATGAAAGTTAAAGGGTAGATGGAAGGAAAGACTCCCGTAAGGAAACCTGGGAAAGATCAACTAAAAAGCCTTGGAGACCTAGGCGGTATGATAGAAGACGGTCACAATGGAATGTCATAGGGAAGAGGTGAGGTCACCTTAAATAGGACAAGAGGTAGCAAGGTGTCTGTCTGAGTATGCAGAAGGTCATAGATGACTTCAATAAGAGCTTCAGTGAAATGGTGGGTGTAAGACAGAATGAGCTGGTGAAAAAAAGTAGTGAACTAAATTTATCTTTCAAGAATATTATCTTGAAAAGGAAAGTGGGAGATTAAACTTTATCTACATGGTTATAAAGGTTAGAAAGAGATTTTCTTTTTGAGCTGGAAGAGGTAGCATCTGCATATGTGCCAAGGAAAAACAGTTTTCTCTGGTTCCTTATGGTTTAAGTATGGTACTTTTTACTGAGGCAGAAGACTTGTGGATACTGAACCAACATAAAATGTCACATAGATAAGAACAATTGACAAGGGGCCAGCAGGTGGTGTGGTGGTGAAGGGTGCTGAACACTCCCACATGGCCAACCACGGTGAGAGTGCTGGACAAGGTGGCTTGCTCGCTCGCTCTTTCTCTCTCTCTCCCACCCTCCCTCTCTGGTCAAATTAAAATAAATAAATAAATAAATAAATAAAGTTAAATAAAATAATTATTAAATAAAAAAAGAACAGTTGACAAATGTGAATCAGAAGCCTATTGATATTTTATTCCCTTATGTAAGTCCCTGGGTTTTCTGTATATCGATGTTTCAATTTGCTTTAATACTAAAAAGTAGAAAATCTAGGTTTTTTTTTTTTTTTTTTTTTACAAAAAACATATATATTAAGACATAAAAGGTATAACTTATGTCCTTCATCTATAACGTAACACATATAGGATCTGATGGAAGTGTTTTTTAAAATAACATAGTTTATACTAAGCCACTGCGGTACACACTGCTAAGATGTTGTTATTTAGATGCTGAGGCCACGTGGGATTCAGGGTTCCATTACAAAGAGGCTGGGTATGGTCCTAGCTTGCTGGGAGGCTGGGGCAGGAGGATCACAATGTGGTACGCCCCTGTCAAATATCTCTTTCACTGTCATTAAAAATAATAGAGGAATAAAAAAGCAATACAATCTGTTTAAAAACTGTGCTAAGTAACCCAACAGAACTGTTTCCAATAAAAGGTTATCATTCTCCATTTTATGATAACTGTGTAACATAGAGTTAAGATAATTTGATTCACTTTGACAAACTAAGGTCAAAGCATTACATTAGTGGGTGATAGTTGTACTTGTTTGATGATATCTTTCTTAACATTTTTATTACAATGTGTAAGTAACATCTATTGAGCTACCTAGGATATGAAGTTATTTGTCAATTTCATTTTTTTTCAGAGGAGATGGCTACAACATATGGAAATAATTGAAAGTAAATCACATCACTTGTGAAGAAAGGCATACTAGTTTTCAATAACTGGCCTATTATACACTGAAGTTTAAAAAAACTAAAAATCTTGTGTTAAATACTAATGCTCTAATAGTCTTTTCTGATTCTTCTAGCCTAAAAACAAAATCTAAGGTAGTGTGTGTTAGTGGAGGTCATAATGACAGATTCCAGGAGATTAAGATGTCTATTTGCATACAGTCTGTAGATACCTGATTAGAAAGTGCTCAAAGATAAGCACCTTCCTCTTCAGCCTGCACTTGAGTATTTGGCTTGGGTGCACACAGTCATAAAAGGGAATGTGTCATGAAAAGAAATGGAAACAAACAAATCACAATACCAAAAGGAAGAGGGAAAAAAATACCACAAACCACACTTTCACAGTCCTCTATTTATACTAGCACATTCTGGGAAAATCACTCAAAAACCTGTTACTAATCATTTAAACCTTAGGCTGTCGACATTTTTCTGCTTTGCTAGCCAAATAGTCATGTGCAGCAGCCAGAGGGTTAAAGAGCCAGATTTCCTGTCCCATACTGTAGCTTTGTGTGAGCAATATGGAGGACCTCATCATCGCTGCAGAGGCTCCTGTTGAACACGAAGGGGTCTATCCAGGCAAAAATATGTGCAGCCTTCTGGGCCAGATTTGCTCCGGAAGGGCTTCTAAGTTGGCTCTGCAGTGAACTAAGCTGTCCAGACCTGCTGTTCCACAAAGGCCAAGATTCTCTCTCTGCGTGTCTAGTCCTACAGCCAGCAGACCATACGAAGCCTGCTTCGCCTGGGTCCAGACACTCTACAAAACTATGAAAAGGTCTTTGTGTTGTTTTAGGAAATATAATATATGATCTAATATAAACTAACTTACCTGACTTTTGGGAGACCAAAGTCAAACATGTTAATATTCGTACTAATATAAAATAAGTGAAACAGAATATAGAACTAGATAGTTTCTGGGATTTAGACTGTGTAAGACAATGGTATTTTCTGTGTCTTGATTAAAAACAATTTACCGGGAACCAGCAGTTAGCGTAATGGCTATGTCGCTGGACTCCCACGTAGTCGACCGTGGTTTGCGTCCCGGACCTGGACCTGGTGGCTTAAAACTCACGCCGGGCGTGTGTGCGTGCGTGCCCAAGATCCCAAGAGGAGAATGGAGAAGAAGGGATTGCGGCATGGCCATCCCCCCTAGGGGGTGATTTCTCACTTTCTGTCTCTCTGTCTCTCTCTGTCTGTCTGGCAAGCGCACGCGCCCTATAGCGAAAACCTCTCAAAAAAAAGAAAAAAAAAAAGAAAAACAATTTACCATAATTCAACTATACAACAGATTTAGTGGCCTAATGTACGTTATTTGTAATATTTTAATGAAATTTCTATGATATGATGATTGTATGTATCTACTGTATTAAATTTCCCTAATAACTATGTCAGGGGGGTTCAATGCTAAGGGAATGGAAAACCAACCCTCTCAAGACTCATTGTAACTCTACTTTGTGACCTAGAGTGTAAAATTCTAGATTTAAATTGTCTCCAGGCTCTGTGCATTTGATCATTCTCATTCATGCTTGATTAACAAATGAGAACAAAAATACTGAAAGCAGGCAATATTGTGTGATCAATAATTAGTACTTTTCACTTGGTAAAAAATTAAAGTTTAAATTCAATTTGATAAGAATTCTGCCTACATTACCTCTTAGAAAATTCCCCATTGACAGTCTAGACTTTGAAAATCTTGTCTCTGCTGGAATAAGAAATGACAGAAACCTATAAAAACAAACAAGAAAAGTGCAAGGCCTGGTCCACACACAGGCGATGGCTCGTGCTAGTACTCACTGTGATGCAGTCATCGTGAACGGAGACTTGAAGGTAAGGCTTGCCATTGAAAACAAAAACAGTGTAACATTAGATTTATCTTTGCCATCTGAACATCATACCCTGCTTGTTCAGAAATTTGACTGAACTCGATGGATTTGTGCTTTATAGCCAAAACTCAGTGATCTAGAGGGGGTGAAGTTTGACTCAGGATTAACATAAGCCACTGTGGGTCCTCGGAGTCAGACTCCAAAACTTAGATTCCATCATGCCCTTAATTATCAAATGTGTTTCCTGTGAAGAAAGGAGTACTGTTTAAAATGTTTGATAATCTGACAAGGCCATAAGGCTTAATGGAATCAATGATTACACACAGATGGACGATTAACTCTCGAGGTTTAACGTTAAAAAAAAAAAAAAAAGTAACTGTGCTGGATTGCTACTTAATGGAATTACACTGCCCATATGGAAAAGAACTATACCCTAAATATACCCAGAATGATGGAACAGGTGGCAGATTCTGGGCAAGATTGCTTGGAATGCACAAAAGCATTCTGAACTTGTAACTGCCAGAAAAGATTCCTAGAGAAAAAAATTTAAAAGGAATCATTGAAACTGTGTTAACTTTTCTACATTTTGGAAATATGAATTGCAAAACCAATTGGAAAACTGAGACCAAAAGTACATTTTTTTTTCAAGTAGGTATTTTTTTTATACTGTCTTCTGGAAACCTGAGCACTATGTCTATCTGTGACTAATATGATGTTATGATGCCTAAGTTATTATTTAGCTCCAACTCAGGAACCGTATCTGCCTTACTCACAGTTACACCTTTCAAAAGATATAACTGGGAAAGGAAATGAAAACTATTGCTAAAGTAAGGATTAGACATAATTTTTGGATTTACTGTTCTTTAATAACATTTTATGTTCTCACTTCCAAGGATAAACAAGAGCTGCATATGTAAAAATGGTGGCAGGATATAAACACTAGTAAGCATTTACATATAAATAAGTAAATGAGAAAGTAATATAATTCCAGTTTAAAAACTGCAGCTGATATAAGGTAATTTGTGCTTTTTGCTTCAATTCAGTGCATCTGATCATTCTCATCCATGCTTGATTAACAAATGAGAACAATTGAAGCAAATGGCCTTTCAAATCACAGAGACTCTGTCTTCCATGGACACAGACAGGTATAGGAAGAGAATCTGGATCTAATCATCATTATCTAATCAGAATCTGAGTCTAGTCTTAATACGTTATAGGAAGTAGCTTGAGCATATACTACATGTCAAGACCCGCTTGCTTTAGAAATATTATTTAATTTAATTATTAGTATAATCTGCACAGGTGACTATGTGGGATTCAGATGCCATAACTGCCATGCCACCAGCTGGCCCCTCTTTCCATTATTAATACTTTATTTTCTACAAGTAGTTGTAAAACTTGTTCTTTTATATGTTTTGGGCATCCATTTCTCTCTTCAGATATTTATAATCATGTCATGGGAATTGTTAAACAAATTAAAGATGAAATGTATGAGCCAGCTGTTGTGGTACAGTGGTGCTCTATCACTCTGCAATGCTGAGGCCATGTAGGAAATTCCCAGGTTCACAGCCTAAGGTCTCCCTGTGCGGCCTGGGCACACACCCACCCTGGGTCCCACTGGACTAAATGTGCCTCCTTCTCTTCCCCTCCCCAGCCCCTGTCTCTGATGAAGAAATAAATTAATAAACTTTTTTTAAGAAGTTTTTTGCCATAGGGTGCATGTGCTTGCCGGACAGACAGAGAGAGACAGAGAGACAGAAAGCGAGAAATCACCCCCCAGGAGGGATGGCCACGCCACAATCCCTTCTCCTTCATTCTCCTCTCAGGATCTTGGGCACGCACGCACACACGCCCGGCGTGAGTCTCAAGCCACTGGGTCCGGGACGCGAACTGCGGTCGACTACGTGGGAGTCCAGCGACATAGCCATTACGCTAACTGCTGGTCCTCCAATTAATAAACATTTTTAAAAAGTGATATTTGTGAAATTGCTTGCAAAAGTAAGAACAGTACTTTCTTAAGATACCATATGCTTTCTTTTTCTATGGTATCCCATACAACACAAGTATTAATTGGCCCTTCTAACTAATAAATTCAGCTAATTCCTACCCAAATAGATTATAAAATATTTGAGGGCAAAGGGACTACCTTACTATGGCCAAAAAGAATGTTGGCTTTGGTAGGAGTATACAAAAGAGTGTACAAGAGAGTATACAGTTACTAGAGTAGAATGGAGGGTAATGAAAAACAAATATGTTAGGTAAAAAAAAAAATTTTCTTTTGAAGTAGTATTATAGCATAGCATTCTTTGTTGTTACAGGGCTATTTCCCATAAAGTACAGAATATCTGTATCAAAGGAAACTAAATTTTTATTTACTTAAACACTATCAGTCTTATTCTATGCCTACCTAGAATTATTAAATTAATTGAATATCAATTATGATCTTACTTTTAAAAATTATTATAGCTTCCTAATCTATATAAGATTCTCCCATGCTTCAACAGACAGTCTACCACTTCAATGGTGTGAAGTGAGAAGAATATTTTGAAGGCCAGGTGGTGGTGTGTAAAAGGTGGTTGTATCTCACATGGCTGACTGTGCAGTTCAAGTCCTGGACCCAGCAACTTAAAAGACACTCTGGACACATATGTGTGCATCCCCAAAACTCCAAAATGGGAATGGAGGAGAAGGGATTGTGACATGGCAATCCCCCTGGGGGCACTTTCTTACTTTTCCTCTCTCTCACTCTTTCTCTCTTGGTATCTCAAGCAAGCAGATACACTTTATAGCTAAATTACAAAAAAAAAAAAAAAAAAAAAAAAAAAAGAGAAGAATAATACATTGATGGAGACTAGTGTTAAATTTTAAGTCATTGTCCTTTCAGGGACTGATAGCTGTAATAAGTATCTAGAACAGTAATTAATACCTTAAATATTTAATATTTAATCATATCGAACATACTTTATTAAGTGTCCTATTTGTGCATTTTAAGGAAGCTTATTTTATTAATTCATTTTAACACAGTATACTTTTTGCCTGATAGATATTCAGTCTGGTGACTGAAATGAAATTTTAAAAACTGATCCTGTTATAGAGTAACTGTTCTAAGAATGGGGATTACATTAGACCACTGTCATATAATATTTATGCAAGATCAATTAGTAAGGAAAAATCTTAAGGTAGCCTGTGAGATAGATGTCACCTCAAGACTCATGCCACGAGTAAATAGCTAGGCAGAGAAATTTCAGTTGCCTAGACAGGAAATGGCCTAGGAAAAATGAAATAATGTATGTTCCTTTGGGACTGATAGCAGGCTGTTTATTTAAAGGCATAGTATTAATCCTGAGCATTCCAACCCTTTTTGTCATTCTGTAAAGCATATTTGTTGTCCCTGTGGAACTAACCAGGGTCCTGAAAGTTATCTTAGTCACTTCTTTGTCAGTTTGTTCTTTTTCTTTCTTTCTTTCTTATTTTAAAATTTATTCATTTTAAAATTTATTTACATTTAATCATATGCATTTACAATATACATTTCTTTTTCCAACACAAATACCATGCATGTCAATCAAGACAAATATATTACTATATACATTATCATCAGCAAATAGCTTCTCATTTTTTTGTCAATTAAGCATCCTCTTACCAGTTTTTTCCCTCCCCCTTTCCCTGTTTTCCTAAAGGCTAAATGACGGTGGAAGAGTGGTGATGGTCTGCAAAACCAGTAAAGTAAAAGTGGTTGCTTCCAGTTCATGTAGAAGTATTATTAAAGGGAACCAGCAGTTAGCATAATGGCTATGTCGCTGGACTCCCACGTAGTCGACTGCGGTTCGCTTCCCGGACCCAGTGGCTTAAAACTCACGCCAGGCGCGTGTGCGTGCATGCCCAAGATAGCAAGAGGAGAATGGAGGAGAAGGGATTGCAGCGTGACCATCCCCCCTGGGGAGTGATTTCTCGCTTTCTGTCTCTCTGTCTCTCTCTGTCTGTCTGGTGAGCGCACACGCCCTATAGCGAAAACCTCTCAAAAAAAAAAAAAAAGAAGTATTATTAAAGAAGAGTCTCTAAACAATATATGAGAGTCTTCACAGAAACAGTGGGTCAGGTAGAATGAACGGGAAGTCCAATCTCCCTAGCATCTTTAGAGTACTTCACATTATCAGACATGGAATTCTTACCAGAGCAGAAGGAAGCACATTTGTACTAGCACAGCCACTCAGAACTCAACATAGCAACTTCTGCATGTACTTAGGGAGGACAGGAGTAAGGGGTGGGGGAGGCAAGAGTTTAAACTTATTGGCTATTAAGGGTTTTGTATAATTTTATTTATCATTATTATTATTATTTAGTTTGCTACAGTGCACATGTGCTCACCAGAGAGAGACAGCGAGAGAACGTGAGAAAGCAAGCTGTCAGGTCCAGGACTCAAACCATGGTTGACCATGTGGGAGTCCAGCACCTCAACCACCCTGCCACCTGCTGGTCCCTTGGCTATTAAGGGTTTTGAACCAATTCTCATGAAAGTTTATACCATAACCTACAAAATGCAACAATAAGATGAACACAGACATAAAAATATCAGACATTTTCTGTGCAGAATAAGGCTTTCCAAGTAGACAGTATAACTGCTTCAAACCACAATCATGAATGCAACTTTGTCTTGATGCTACTTTCCTTGTAAGACAGCAAAGGTAGACCAAAGCAGAACACATGATTAAGTTGTGAAGCCATATAATTGTCAGTACTTGCTTTAACCCCATCCTTCCCCTGAATGCTTTCTTTCTCTTTTTTAATACATATTTGTTTATTTTATTACATTTGTTATTATAATTATTATTGTTGTTGTTATTTTAATTCAACCAGAAAGAGAGAGAGAGAGATTGAGAAAGCAAGAAAGCAAGCCTGCATGTCTGGGACTTGAACCATGATCAGCCATGTGGGAATCCAGTGCCCTTAACCACCACGCTACCTGCTGGCCCCAACCCCTGAATGTTTTCTTGCACTGTATGATTTTCTGCCTTCTCACATCCCCACCTTCTATTATCCTCCCTTACTCTAACAACACCACTTCAACTATGCATTACTAATCTCTATGCTTTGATTCTAAATATCCTGAAAGCAGGTATTGAAATTGCATATTGATAATGCATATGTACGTCTATAGTCCCATTGCTCACTCACCATTATTAAACATGCACGTGCACACATGCAAGATACAGAAAGTAGAAAAAAATAATAATTATAACTCCCCAAAGATAAGACTATAAATGTTAGATCCCTAGAAGTTGGCATAACAAGTGTTCTTAAATTTAGTTTCCTCTGAAGGTCAGCATCTGTGGCCAAATATGAACACTTCTCTCCAATCAGAAATCTGCAAGAAACTTCTTGTTCAGTTATGCTTAATTACTTTTTCTGTAGATGACTCTAGTGTCATTTTAAGTTTCATGGAAGCCAGAGCCCATGAAAAGTCAAGTTTATCTATTTCTTCCCTTAGAAAGAGAGACTCTCAATGGGGTCCTTGTATTGTGACCCACCCCCAGCCTCAGCCAGCCAGTACCATGAGCATGTGCACAGAGCCAGGATGTATGGGCGACTTTGAGAATGAACCTTCATGTAGGACTTCCTGTATGGCCTCAGTATTACAGTGCACTGTGTTACTGCTGCACCTCCACAGCTGGCCAATAGCATTTAAACCCATAGCAGTAGTCCTTAGATCTTCTCATCATCCAATATGCAATATCTATATATTAATAATTCTACCTTGTTTCATTTAAAAATCTAGATGTTCTCATTGTGTGGCTCTAATGAAATTGGTGTTTCATAATAATCTGCCTGAGTCATTGCTGCAGTACCATTCATTTCTGTCTGAATTATGTGCTCTATAATCATGAGTGACAGTTGGAATATGTTGATACAGGAAAGCAAGGCAAAGTCAAAACTCTATGACCTTTCACCTCTTTAGGGTCCTCTTGTGAGCAAACTAAATATTTTACATATTACGAATATGCATTGTTCTTTACAAATTCACTGCCAGAAGTCCTTATTACTCCTACATCTTCTGGTAACCAGCTACATATAGCTCAGAACAAAAACTATTGTACAATTTTTTCCTTGTGCCTCTACTGCCCATTATTACATTTCCTGTTGGCATCTTAAACCAAACCTGCCATATTAATACAAGAAAGATATTCTACTAACGGTCTGTCAGCAAAAGGTCACCTGATTTTACTACTGAACCTACATTTGGGAATAGAACAGAGTACTTATTTTCAGGCCCATGATATAGCCAAGAGCAAGAATGGAGTAAGGTCTTATATATATATTTTCAAAACCTTAGTTGAAACTTAAATGCACAATGCAAGATGTGTGTTGTTTTTTTTAACTGAAAGTTATTCTGGGTTTATTTTGTCATTTTTTTGGCTTCTTTTTGTTAGTTAAACCATTTATTTGGAGGGTTTTATACAATTATTTTTTTTCTTTGCCAGCTATTGGTTATTAAATTGTAATCCTCAGCTGGTGAATGCAATAACAGATGTCTCCAACTTGGAGTGAGATCACAAGTTTCGTTTTGAATGAATGTACGGAAAATATACCCCGTAACAGAGCAAAAGGTATGTGCCTCTGAGGTAGCTGAAGAAGTCTACTCGGGTACAAACTAAAAGAGAGATAGAGTACTAGCATACTTAATCACTTTTATGTTTTAAATAATTTGATTATTAGTTTAGATGCCAAAGAAACAGACCTTGAGAGTTAATAGTTTTATCCTTTTTTTCTCTTGCAATTCATTTTACTTACATAAGAAAAGAATACTAGGTAATATTCTTTAATGCCCCTTAAAAATTGTTACTGCAAATTATTTATTAGTAAAGTTGAAACTATCACTTCAGATCTGATTTATTACACATTTTCATGTAGCTTACCTTCTGATGTGAAACTATACTTATGTCTGTCTAAGTGAGATATTCTCCAACACTTACTTATTTAATTGAACATTTATGAAGCATATTTTTATGCCATAAAATTTGCTGGAACACAGCATCTGCCTTGTTTTTAAAAAATGCTATATAGAGAAACAAGAGATGTAGATAAATAAAAATGTAGGTTAAATATTTATTAAAATAAATAGATAAGTAGGGGCCAGCAAGTGGTGTGGTAGTTAGGAAACTAGACTCCCACATGGTCAACTGCGGTTTTAGTCCTAGACTTGGTAGCTTGGTTTCTCACTCTCCCTCTCTCTCTCCTCAAACTGAATAATAATAATAATAACAAATAAAAAAATAAATCATCTTAAATAAATAAATAAATGCATAAGTAAATATATAAATATAAATACAGTAAGGTTATAATATGATGTGAATATTTAGAGAGCATGGAGCTTAGTTTTGAATACTTTTTCTTAATTCATTTATCTTGTTATTTTAAAACTATTTATGTGTAAGTTTAGCAAAAAGCTGTTATTATAAAGCTGTTATAATTCAGGATCATGTGGCATAATGGTTATGATGCTGGACTTCCAGGAACTCGACCATGAGTCAAGACCTAGACCCGGTGGCTTAAACTCATGCCAGAAATGTGTGAGTGCATGCCCCAAATCCCAAGGGGAGAATGGAGAAGGGATCGAAGCAAGGCCATTCCCCTGGGGTGGGGGAGAGGAATTATTTCTCACTTTCTGTCTCTCTGGCAGATATGCACCCTATAGCAAAAATCTCTCTCTCTAAAAAAAAAAAAAAAAAAAAAAAAAAAAAGTTGTTATAATTTATACATAATAAAGAAACTTCAAGCCAGAAATAATTGTTAAATTCTTAAAAAATATGTATTAGATCGAGTGACAATTAATATCCTATATACGAGTACCATTTTCAGGAACTCGCAAAAAATTTTTCTATCAACAAATTCTAAAATAATCTAATCATTAGTTTGTCCTTAAGAACTTCAACTTAGTTGAAATAAATGTAAGGGGGGGGGGAATACATATCTAATCAGTCATTTATCTTAAAAAAAAACTTGCCAAATTTAAGTTTTTTCCATGCTGTATTTTTTAAGGAATTTTTTAAATTTTATTTTATTTATTATTATTTCTTAATTTCACCAGAGACAGAGACAGAGAGACAGAGAGAGAAAGTGAGAAAGCAAGGTGCCAGATTCACAGTCGGCCATGTGGGAATCCAGTGCCTTAACCACCATGCCACCTGCCGGCCCCCATATGATATGTTTAAACTGTCTAATTCCATAAATCTTCTAGTATGCTTGCCTCAAAAAAGAGTTTTGTTTATTAGTTTTTTTCTATAAATAGCTGTATTTTCTCTTGAACGATCCAAAACTGATACGGGTCTTTTTTTGTCAGATAAAAGGTAAAAATTTGTAGATTTCCCTGTGGACCTCCTCGACATTGTTTTCTATAGAGCTAAAAGGGAGTTCTGGGACAAAGCCAAAAATTCAAAAATGACCAGTCACAGGACAAAGTGCAAAGGAAAGAGAAAAGCTGGTCCTCGTTTACCCAGGAACATTTCTGGGTTAAAACTTCTTGAAAGTTGTTATTCTCAGTTCTTCACAAGTCGTATTGCTTAATACTATCTTGCTGAATCATTACTTAATGATACTCCCATAGCCATTTCAGTATGAACTATCTAAAGAGCTATTCATAGGTTTATTCTAGATCCACCAAATAATTTCAAGTCCTGTTATAATTTCATCAGCCCTGGACTCTGAAAATGCAAATCAGAAATTGTTTTCAAGGAAAATACATGCTATTTTTAGTACCTGTCAGTGTCCAAGATGCTGGACAACTAGAAATAGAGCACTGATTTTTCTTTTTCAATTCAACAATCTTGAACTAGATTCAGTGCATTGTAAAAAACACAAAAGTGAGTAAAACAGGCCTAACTCTCAAAGTCGGGAAAGACTTTAGAATAACAATATGGGATGCATCTTTAAGGGATGGTTTTCAGATTTTATATATATAAATGTGTGTGTGTTTGTGTGTGTGTGTGTGTGTACATACAGTGATAGATAATTTTGGCAAATGGAGACAGAAGGGCTGACAAGGCAAAGAGAGAATGTCAGTTAGAAAAAGATTTAAGGCCCATCTCATGGCCTGATAGTTAAGGGACCTGGATGTCATATGGCTGACTGAGGGATTCAAATCCTGGCACTGCTGGCTTGGAAAACATGCTGGGTGGGTATGTGTGCATGCTCCAGATCTCAACAGGATAAAGAAACGGAAGAGGAAGGATTGTGGTGGGACCATATTTATTGGGGTGTTTTCTCTCTCTCACTTTCTTTCTTCCCCCCTCCCCCCCGTTGAATGATGCACATAGCCTCTGGTATAAAAAGTAAAATTGTTAAGACATAGATGACATTCAGGTTTGGTCTTCCAGGGAAGATAGTGAGTGGAGAATATCTCGGGCAGCAGAAATCAAATAAGCAATAAAATTAGGAAAGTACAACTGCCTAATAAATATGTACTGAACAAAATAGTCCTAGTGACAGTCACATCTCACTATCTTTTTTATTTGGTGATGATTAGATTTCCTCCGTTTAAAGTCAGAATTTTTTCAGTGTTGAGTGTATTTTATCATCTTTTATACTTGATTTCAACAGATACAGTAGTTGTTTTGTATCCCACCAGCTACCAATCAGGGATCATTTTGAAACTAAGTGTTAAGTTGAAAGAAAAATAAAAGAAACCATGAAGCTGTGTTACATCTTAAAGTGCATTAAAATATAAAAACAAAAAATAAGAACACAGTCCAAATGACTCACTTGTTTTTCAGTATTCCACAACTTAATGACAATAACTGGCAGTGTAATAATTTCACATGTCATCCTGGTAGAACATAGGGTTCCCGTAAGAATATATTCCTAGCTCCTTCAACATCGCCTTTAAAATGACTTATTTGTTTCTGATTAATTAGGAAGCAGTTTCTTCCTTCTTGGCATTGCACTCGTCCCTCCTGTTCAGCCTATCTGGACAGGCTAGATGTGTGTGGGCAAGCACCAGTTTGTGAGTCTGGATCAGAACTCAGCGACTTTGCAACAGTGATAAACCTTACTTCTGGTGACTGTGATTTTTGTGTTCCAAAGTGCCACAAACCACACGGTAAGAAGCCACAAAAAGGAGCAGTAACTAGGTCAGGTTTTTGGCAGTCTTCATGGAGCAGTAGCTCCAGCGCTGGCTTGCCAGTAATTAAAGAGAATGAGAAGCGTTTGTTTCCTTATCTTTCTTTAGTGGAACAAAAATGCTCAGATCAACTGCTGGGAAGTGGAGAGAAAATATGGAAAGCTCTTTGGAAAAGAGGAGATTAATTGCCAACTATCTAAAGTCTGGTTGTTTATGTCCAGTAATAACAGACCATGAATAACAGTACATACTATGGGTGAAGGGAGAACGTGTGTGTGTGTGGGGGGGGGGGGGGTGGCTGGGGAAGGGGGAAGAGGCTTTCTGCTGAGACGAATGGAGGTGAGTCTTGCTTCTCTGCAATCCTGTCCTAGCACATGGATGGAAGCCATCAACCAAGTCCCCAGAAGAATGCCATTTTCCTAGTTCTTTTCATTAAATCATCATTAAGTAGTTGTTAAAGACATTTGCTGTTTTGGAAAAGCAAAGCAATGTGCTAGACTTCACCATATAACTAAACGCCAGGAGAGGCCAAATGTTTGTTGGGAGTGTGATTGGAAGTTCAGCTTAGCACACCAAGCCTAAGTATCAATGTGATTCATACAATTTTGCCCTGTACAAAAAATGCCCTCTCTAGTTCTGCATGTACTCTTCCCAATGAGTTCATTGTTCCCAATGATTAAGCAATGAATATGCAAGAAGACAAAAGACTAAGACAGAACTGAAGAACAAACATTTGGGAGAAAGAACTGAGCTAGCTAATTGACATGCTTTGTAAAGTGCCAGAATTATTACCTTTCCGAGCGTTAAGAAAAGAAATTATCTTAAAATTTAACACTTCTTTTCTCTTCATCCTAGTAAATCCAGTCGACAAGATTTAGCACTGGGAAGAAGCCCAGAAGGTTTGAAATCCTGTAAGAAAAAAAAAGGTATATTTTTAGAATTATGGTAACAGCTGCTAAGAAATGTATTTCTATTCTGTAGTTAGTCTGAGCCTGCCTAACATAAATGTGTGTTAGAAAAAAAGATAACAGAGATAAGGCAAAAGAAGAGAATTACAGCAAAGGGAACACTATCTTTGGTTTTTATTAAAGAAAAAAGTGAGTACTAAAGATAGCATTTTATCAAAACAAAACTATAAATTGTACATCTTAGAGCTAGAATTAGATATTTTCTCTCTCCTCCCTTCTCCTACCCTCCTATTTCTTATCTATTTTTAAATCTTTTCCTAATGGAGTCTTAAGGAATATTAACATAATAATATCGATCTTGTTAAAAATTACCTAATGTCCTCAGATCTGCTTTCATCTGTCAAATATATAATGTATCACAATTTCACATTGAAAATAATTTAAAATATTTAAATAAGTATTTTATTTAATAAGCAAATTATTTTGCAAATGACTAAATGAACTTATTTTTTAAGATGAGATTTTTTTTGTTTCTCAAATTTATTATTAAAGTATAGGGGTAAGAACTAGTAGAAACAAATACGCATTGCAATCTTTTTACATGATCAATATGAGTATAATATTTTTTATTTATTTATTAATATTTAATCACATCTTTATAGTGTACAACATTACTTTTTCCAGCACAAATACCATGCATGCCAGTCAAGACAAAGATATTACTCTATACCCTATCATCAGCAAATAGCTTCTCATTTTTCTGTCAGTTAAGCATACTTTTACTTGTTTTTTCCTTCCCTTTTCCCCCTCTCCCTTCTGCACTAAACTTTTTTTTCACATTTTATTCATTTGCAAAATATCTTAAACTAAAAATATGAACAAAACTAGTGACATGTGCACTGTAATTTTCTTCTAAATTTTTTTTTCTCTCTCCATCCCCCTTTTACTAAAGAGAAATATGAAATAATTTATCTGCAAAAAAATTAGGTTAATCTCAATTTGGTCTGTTATTTGCATAAAGCTCCAGAAGAATTCAATTTCTGATGCATGGCAACAGATACTATTATATTATTGAATCTGTGCAAATAACTATTCTGTCACAAAATAAGAACGCTCACAAATATTTTCCAATTGCAAAGGGGTAAGGAAGGGAGAAAAGTTTATGTTTCAGTTTAAAGAAAAATTAACAAATTGCTGAACCTATCAACAACTCACAAGAGAACCAAAACCCTTAAATCTGGAAGACAGAGCATAGAAGAAAATCAGTGATACTTTAGACAAAACTCGTAGAATTCTATTTCACTGGTTCAGTCTCAACATGAGTATAATATTATAGATTTAATTTTGCCTATGATTTTGTTTCTTAAAAAATAACAACATGTTTCATGAATGGTTATCTATTATCAAACATAATATATATTTATGCTATATTTGTAAGTGTTGGGCTTTTGCTCTTGGAATTGGGTGGTATGGTCCACTTTTTCAAACAAAAGCATATAGGTTCTTTTCCATTGGAAGCTTTGCAATCTACTCTCCAACCGGTGTTGGAATCAAAATGTGTGTGGTATAAAATCTGGGACTGCTGTAGACATTCAATGTCTTTATAAATTAATTGTTAATAATACGTTGTTGTTATGATTAATAACAATCACTAAATGAATACCTGAAAAGTTTAAGAAATCACAAAAATGCTCTTAGAATAACACATTTTAGTTAGTTTTAATTTTGTTTTCCTAGATTTTCTTGTAAATGCTCTATGATTTTCTCTACACAAATAAACACTACTCCCTTCCCTCATAATTTAAATTTATGTGCTTATTCCTGATTTCTTTCTCTTTCATTCTGCCCTTCTGGTTAACTGGTTCTTGTTATCTCCTTAAATCCCTTCTCTTCCCTGTGAAGTGCTTTAATGATTTGGGAAGAGATTTCTCAAATCATTATCTCAAATCAAATCTCCAGAAAGAGGTTTGTGATCTGTTTAACACACAGTTCACCTTCAGTTCCCACAACACAACCTATGCCAGATTTTAGAAAGCCATCTCTCTCTCTTATTGGCTATCGGGAAGGAAAATTAAATAGTATTGTTTGTATTGGACCATAAAATATGTCCAAGAACCACTTCAGAAAGAAATGTTGTGGTTAATCTGATACCCTGAGAAAAAACGTTAATCATTTCCACTCTTTTATTGCTGAAACCGATCATGTCCTACTTCTCCTTATGTCCACGGCATCTACCGCAAGGACTAACAAAGCAGGAGATAGCCAAATATCTGTTGTGCCGAAGTTAATATAACGTTATCATTTCTATTTTGAAATACAAATTGGACATTTTTGAAACTAATATTCCCAGGTGGTACTCTTTAAAATTCCAGAGCATTTTCTCCCTCAATTAGTCACATGTTGTTACAGAGACCATGAAATATAAGAGATAGTCAACTGATCGTTATTGATAGATATTTGGTTAATAATCAAAATATTACCTGTTGCATATCAAGTATTTTAAATGTCAGGGATTGTTCTAAGTGGTTTATATATTTAACCTCATTTAATTCTCAAAATAAAAGTATGATGCAGAGAGCGTTATTATTAATATTTACAAATGAGAAAACTCAGGCACAGAAAAGATAAATTACTTGGTCTAGTTGTGGTGGTGCAGACAGTAGGTGAGCTGGTTTGTGTCCAGAGGTTTGCCTAAACACATCGGGTAGCTCCATGGGCATGCCCTTGATCCTGGCTGGCTACAGGGTTGGAGAGAGTATTGCAACATCAGAGGACAGCAGCATTAGATCCTCTCTCTTTCTTCCTTTATCTCTCTCTCTCGCTCTTTTTCTTTCTCTTTCTCTCTCGCTCTCATATATGAAGGAAACAAGTAAATACTCTCCAAAAAATAAAAAGATAACCTCTTTGCTCAAGGTCACACAGCTATCAAATCAATAAAAGCTAAACAGAGAATGAGCACATTTAAAACTAGATTTGTATACCATGCATTTATAACCACAAAAAAAGAGTCTCAAAGTTGATTTAGTTAAACTTTTTTGTTATGTATCATTCTGACTGCCATAATTTTCCTAAGGGAAAAATAAGCAGCTGAATAGTATAGGGAACACTGGAACATTAAAAAAATAATGATACTCTGCATGCACAGAGTATCTATTTTCAGAGACACATTTTATGAATGAGATAGGAGAGGATAGGGAAAGAACATTCATTGTGGCAAAATGCTTGAAATGTGAAATGGATCAGATTTATTTAAAAAGAGTTGACTCAAGGGACCAGCAGATAAGTAATGGTTATGTCGCTGGACTCCCACATAGGAGACCGCAGTTTGAGTCCTGGACCTGGCAGCTTAAAACCCATGCCAGCTGCATGTGTGTGCCCAAAATCCCGAGAGGAGAATGAATTATGGTGTGGCCATACCCCCCAGGTGGGGATTTCTAGCTTTCTGTCTCTCTATCTCTCTCCAGCAAGCACATGCACCCTACAGCAAAAATATCTAACAAACTAAAAAAGAGTAGACTCAAAAATGGCCATAATTCTTCCTCTCCTTGAATCTGAATCCCTTGTAAAATAGCTTAGCCACTCCTTCTGAGGATTCTATTTCTTCATCTCTTAAATCAAATCTTAGAACTTTATTTAGCCAATAGATGTGGTAGAAATAATGTGCCAATCCCGGTAATAGGTGTCTAAAATTCTACTCTTGTTCTTTGAACCCCACAACTCCCCGATGAACAAAATCCACAGCTAGCCTTTTGGATGTTGAGATGTGACCCAATATTCCTAGCTAGGCTCCCAACAACTAGCTAATTCTCAGAAGCAGAGTCACCTAGCTGACCCGTCAACTGACCTTAAATGCGTGAACAAGCTCAGTCAAGATCAACGAGGCCTACGCCAGAGCACCACAGAAGTCAATCTGATTCCTATACTTATAAAAAATAATAAATTATTGTTTTAAAGATGTATGTTTTTGGAGTGGTTTGCTATGCAGTAATAGAATAATATAGCACATATTATAATTACTTAGATATGAGTAGTGCTACTATAATGCAAAAATGTGTTTGTTATTTTCCTGGAAGGCCATGACTTAATCTCACTTATTTCTAACTATTAAAATCTTCATAAAAAGCACCAAAATATAAAGAAAGTTTGCTTATATGACAAATTTCAGCCTTGCCATCTATGGCAGTGGCATTGCCCATAGTGATTTGTCATGCAATTTTATATTCAAAGCTCAAAATTAATTACAAACATGAAACAAATCATGGTGTTAAGACATACATTAAAAACAAATTACAATCTAAAAATGGATAATTTACAGCTTAGAAAATTAATTGATTAAACCCAAAGTGTATAAAAATAATTGAAAAAACTGAACAGTGAAGCAACCAATGACAATGTTATCTAACTAAGTGGGAAATAATGTATAATACTCAAACATCACAGGCAAAAAAATCAGTAGACATAATTAAACCCATAAGACACTGGATGGAAATAGGCTGAAATCTCAATTTCAGAAGTATCTCTATATTACAGAAACGGGCAATAACATTAGAAATTCTGTTCTTTCAGCAAAATCAAAATAAAAAATATAATATTAGCATCAATTAAAATTTATAAATTATCAAAAGTATGTAATATATGTAACACATCAAACAGCATTTTAAGTATGTAATTACACAGTCAGTTTTCTATTACTATCTATCTTATTCCTTTCATGTTCTTTTCCTGACTTCTGTGAAATATATACAGAAACAAATGTACTCAGGATATTAGCTATGATCCAAAACTAAGATATATAAGGCAAATAATAACCCAGTACTTTTATAACAAATGAAATTTTCTTCTGAACCTTATTACTTTATTACCTATTTTTAAAATATAAAGATTTTTTTTTTTTTTGAGAGGTTTTTGCTATAGGGCGCGTGCGCTCGCCAGACAGACAGAGAGAGACAGAGAGACAGAAAGCAGGAAATCACCCCCCAGGGGGGATGGCCACGCCGCAATCCCTTCTCCTCCATTCTCCTCTCGGGATCTTGGGCACGCACGCACACGCGCCCGGCGTGAGTTTAAGCCGCCGGGTCCGGGACTCGAACCACGGTCGACTACGTGGGAGTCCAGCGACATAGCCATTACGCTAACTGCTGGTCCCTTAAAATATAAAGATTTAGACTTTGGTATTTGGAGCAAATATTACAAGGAATTTGAGTGGGTGTGATCATCAAAAAGTAGGATTCAAATAATTATCTACATGTGAAAGTTTTCAGATAATCAAATTTCCATTTTATTGTTGCAAATACATTGTTTTACAAATCTTTTTACAGAGAAGTTCAACACAAAACATCTGTTTTCTCTATTTTTTCTAGTTAACTTCTTCACATTTTTTTTTCAATTTACAAGAGGGCATATATGTTCTCCAGAGAGTGATAAAGAAAAAGAGAGCGAGAGAAAGTGAGAAAATACCCCTAGGGGGATGACCAGAAGGAAAAAGAGAGTGAGAGAAAGTGAGAAAGCACCCCTAGAGGGATGGCCAGGCTGTAATCCCTTTTCCTCCATTTTCCACTTGAGATTATGGGCATGCATGCACACACACGTAGCCGGCACATTTTTCAAGCTGCCAGATTTAGATCAAAGTGCACAGTTGACCATGTGAGGTCCAGTCCCCCAACCACCATGCCACTGGCTGGCCCCAAATAAAACATAAAACATGGAGTACAAAAAATATGAAAAGAGCAATAATATCCCATAGAATGCCCTGTGGGTAAATCTAATGAAGTCTAAATAAAATGTTATTTAAAGTTAATAATTATAAGATTAAAAATGACTGACCTAGATAACATAACTTAAAGAGTGACCTACAAAAATTCTAATATATTGTACTATATGTTCACTGATTCATTCACTTATTCATTTTGCCAAAACACATTTATCAAAGTCTTTGGTGATCAACCTAAACATATTCTTCCATGGTAGACCATACACACTTACATCCTACTGAAATGTTTGCTACTGTAAGCCCTGAATTTGTGCTATAATCCAGACATTGTTCAGTGCATATACTTTAGGCTAATTAGTAGTCATTTAAAAAAAAAAAAAAAACCATACTATACACTGTAAAGATGTACAGTAATTAGGACCAGCAGATGGCGCAGTAACTACATCGCTGGACTTTCATGTAGTTGACCACAGTTCAAGTCCCGGACCCAGTGGCTTAAACTCATACCAGGCATGTGTGCGTGCGTGCCCGAGATCCTGAGAGGAGAATGAAAAAGAAGGGATTGCGGCATGGCCATTCCCCTTGGGGTGTGATTTCTCACTTTCTGTCTCTCTGTCCCTGTCTTTCTGGCATGCGCACACACCCTATAGCAAAAACCTATCCAAATAAAAAAGACACGGGACCAGCAGTTGTAATGGCTATATCGCTGGACTCCCACATAGTCAACTGCGGTTCGCGTCCCAGACCTGGTAGCTTAAAACTCACGCTGGGCGCGTGTGCGTGTGTGCCCAAGATCCCAAGAGGAGAATGGAGGAGAAGGGATTGCGGCATGGCCATTCCCCCGGGGGGTGATTTCTCGCTTTCTGTCTCTCTGTCTCTCTCTGTCTGTCTGGCAAGCGCACACGCCCTATAGCAAAAACCTCTCCCCGCCCCCCCAAAAAAAGATGCACAGTAATTACATGGAAATTGGAAAAAAATAAAAATAAATAAATAAATAAATAAATAAACTGTTCAAAGGCAACTCAGGAGAGAAAGAATAGCCATTTCTGGAAGTGATGTTGATATAATTGGATACTCATATGTAAAAATAAAAGGGGGGGGAGCCTATAAACTGTACCTCTCATCATACCTAAAAATTCATTCATGGTCAGCTCCATAGCACAGTGATTAAGCACTGTTTGTAGGAAGCCAGATCCCACATGGCTGACCATGGTTCAAATCTCAGGCTCAGTGGCTTTAAAAGTACTCCTGGCACTTGTGCATGCAAGGCCCAAATCCTGATGAGATGGAAAAATAGAAGAAAAATTGCAACATGATCACACCCCACTGAGGGGCTTTATCTCTTTCTTTCTCTCTCTCTCTCTCTCTCTCTCTCTCTCTCTCTCTCTCTTTGGTGAGCTCATGTGCCCTATATCAATTAAAAAAGAAACTAATTTAAAAGATTGTAGACATAAATATAAAACTGCAAATAAAACTCTGAGAAGAAAACTTAGAAAAAATGTCTTTTCTAACTCTGTGTTAGGCAAAGTGAGTGATTAATAAATATAGGATTGGTATATTAGGCCTTATTACAATGAAAAACTTTTGCTCATCAAAAGACAATTTCAGGAAATTAAAAAGACAAGCCATACACTGAAAGAACACTTTTGAAAAACATGTATCTGATAAAGAACAAGTGTCCCGAGAATATATAGAACTCTTAAACTCTACAATAAAAAAATAAACCCAATTAAAATGAGCAAAAATTTAAATGGACAATGTAGTTTATAAAATATAAAGATGACAAATAAGGACATGAAAAACTGTCCAATATGATTAATCGATAGGAAAACACAAATTAAAACAAAGAGCTACAACTACACACTAGTTAGAGTGACTAAAATAAAAAACTAACCATCTTTCCCAAGTTGTGGGGAAGGTGAAGAGGAACAGAAACATTCATACCATGCTAACAGGAATATAAAATGGTGAAACTACTTTAGAAAAGTTTGTCCATTTCTTAAAAAGTTAAAATATATTATGCAACCTTTCCACTTCTAGATATTTTCCCAAGAAAACAGAAAGCATACATTCATAGAAAGACTTGTATGTGAATGTTTATAGTAGGTTTGTTTCTAACAGTCAAAACCCAGAAACCACCCAATTATCTACTGACAGGTGAATAAATATAAATGCTATGATAATTTCATACAATGGAATGCTACTCAGTAATAAATATGAATCAATGATTAACACACATAGCATGTATAAATCTCAAAATAATTATGCTAACAGACAAGAGTGTCTACTACACAATACCATTTATATAAAACTCTAGGAAAAAAAACAAAAAATCTATAGTGATAAAAGATTATTACCAGCAGCTTCCTAAAGAGAGGGAATAAGAAAAAGTAGAAGGAAAGGAATTGAAAGAGAAGCAAGGAAGGATCTGAGGGCGATGGGTATGTTCTTTATCGTGGTTGCAGTGACTGTCTCACAGGTGCACATATTTGTCAACATTTATCCAACCGTACATTTTAAATGTCAGCAATTTATTGTATGTCAGCCATATTTCAATATAAGCTTAAGAAAAAGAATTCTGCTGTCAAGATTGTGTCAAAAATACATGGAAATCGGAAGCTTTACTAGTCATTAGAATTAGAAAATCTGTATATGACAGTGTCTTCAGAGCAGAAAAGACACAAGTCCTGAAGAGGGAACACCTAATGACATAGTTAAAAGAAACATCACAGGTAAAAGACAGTAGGCACAGAAATGAGAAGACAGATGAGCAGCCTTGGGCATGTGTGCGTGCGTGCCCAAGATCTCGAGAGGAGACTGGAGGAGAAGGGATTGCGGCTTGGCCATTCCCCCTGGGGAGTGATTTCTCACTTTCTCTCTCTCTCTCTCTGTCTCTCTCTGTCTGTCTGGCAAGCGCACACGCTCTATAGCAAAAACCTCTAAAAAAAATAAATTCTTTTTTTAAAAAATTGCATCTAGTGCAGCCAGCAGGTGATGTAACGATTAAGACGCTGGACTCTCACATGGGTAACTGGTTCGATTCCCAGACCTGGTGGCTTGAAAATCACACTGGGCACTTGTGCATTCATGCCCAAAACCTCAGGAGGAGAATAGAGCAGAAGGGATTGATGCATGCCCTATGGCAAAAAAAAAAAAAAAAAAAAAAAAAAAAAAAAAAAAAAAAAAAAGGCATCTAGCAGAGAAACACATGAGATTGGCCCCTCTCTCCTACCAGCCAGGGAAAATGATCCTATGGGCTCTCTTTGATGCCTCCTGTTCCACATTACTGATATCAAAATGGTAAATATTGCCATTTTTAAGAGAATGATTGCCTTTTTCCCAATATACAAAGGAGTACTCCCACAATGTGAAAATTTCTAAATGTGCAGATAATGACTCCTTTGTTTTAGAGTTTGAAATAGGATTTGGTGAGTAAATATGTAAATGTTCAGGAAATTATATCTCTAGAGGATTCTAAACACCACATCTGATTGCTCAGCTGCCAAGTCGTAGGCATCATTCCTTCTTTCCAAAATCAAACCTGTTTAAATGATTTATTGAAACACTGTGGTCAGTAGTTGCCTCTGTAGAGTGTTCATTTAACGTAGGACTGTAAAACCTTAAAGCCGATCCATGCTTCTTCCTGACATACAGCTTCAACACCGGTTTCCCTTTCAGCTAAAGCTTTTTTTTCAATTTAATCCTCCTTCAGACCCTTCTAGACAAGATGCTATACCATATTTTGCAGTTAAAACATGAAAAATGATATAATCTCTACCCTTTTTCAAGAGTCATTGTCAAATTATACCCTCCGATAGGTAATATACCACTTGAGTCAGTAATTTCAACTATTTGTATGCATTTCAGGTTTGCCAATTACACTTCCAAGCTGTAAATTGCCTATTTTGAGAACATAATTTGATTTTTAATGTTTGTCTTAACAGTCTGATTTGTTTTGTCTTTTGATTTGTTTAACATTTTAGTAATTAATTTTAAGCTGACAATATCTCTCCTAAAAGGAAGGTGGGGATTACAAGCATTTTAGAGCTACAGAAGTTTGATACTAATATTAATTTCT
Organism: Tupaia tana; assembly: GCA_026018925.1. Taxonomy (NCBI): domain Eukaryota; kingdom Metazoa; phylum Chordata; class Mammalia; order Scandentia; family Tupaiidae; genus Tupaia; species Tupaia tana. The sequence continues at coordinate 25,415,211 of JAKSZU010000017.1, forward strand.
GTCTAGTATCATAGACTTTAAGAAAAAAAAAAAATCAGGCGCTCTTTTTTTTTTTTCTTGGAAAGGAATTATCACTTTTATTCCAAGAGATATGCTAGCTTCAGTTTCAAATACAGCCCCCAGTTTACACATGCAAAAGTGAAATTGGCCGTAAGAAATAGACTCAAAACAAGAGTGATATTTTTCATGGCATCAGTCTGAAAATAAAGAGTAAAATATGTCTTGGGGTTATGTAAATGTATCTGTCCTCATATGTCTTTTGACACCCATTCTGCATCTTCGCCCTACTGACAAGACTATGCAGAGGACACGTATCTCTCATACCCAGACTTATCTTGTAGAAACCTCTATTGCAGGGACCAGCAGGTGGCATGGTGGTTAAGGGCGCTGGACTCACACATGGCTGACAGTGGTTTGAGTCCCAGCTTGCTTTTTCTTTTTTTTTTTTTTAATAATTATTTATTTTATTTTTTATTATTCATTCATTTATTTTTTAATTTGACTAGAGAGAGACAGAGAGTGAGAGAGAGAGGAAGTGAGAAAGCAAGCCACCAGATTCAGGACTTGAATGCTGGTCGGCCATGTGGGAGTGTCCAGCGCCTTAACCACCATGCCACCTGCTGGTCCGCCAGCTTGCTTTTTCTTTCTCTCTTTTTTGCTCTGTCCCTCTCTGGTCAAATTAAAATAAATAAATAATTAAAGTTAAATAAAATAATTCTTAAAAAAAAAAGAAGAAGAAGAAATCTCTATTGCATTTACTCAGGAATTGCAAACCCTTCTAAGTTACTTCTATGGGCTTTAATGCTCTCTGGGACATTTTGAGTTGGTTCTGTGGTATCCAACAAGTCTTTTCCTTTGTATACATCTTTGAGAAAGAGCATCGTAATGAAGAAAGGTGACCAAAGAGTAAAAAGTGTAAGACATAAAAAGGAAATAGTAGTTTATAGAAAGCATGAAATAAGGAACACATAGGAAGAACAGTTAGAAAGTCAGAGATCAAAGCTTTTCATGACTTGTGAAACATGAGAGGGAAACTTCTCCAAATCCCATACTAATTCCTAATGAAACTTAGTTATGATACTGAAAAAGTCTGAATTCTGCCCTATTTTTGCCAGAACATAGAGTACTCAATGTCTCATAACTGGCAGACAAAAGAGGCTCTGAACTAGAGGAACATTGCAGAACATTTTTAGAACATCTAATGTTAATTTAACAATCACACATGCACAAAATAACAATAATGCATATAGAATTTCATCCTGTTTGCAATATGAAACATATGTACAAAACACAAAAAGATAATGATTTCTGAATGTACTGGATGTTCCAAAGGGGAAGCACTGTTTATATTCAAAGTATTATTTAGAAGTATTAGACTATGTAGACAGGAGAACAATGAAATGGTTAATTACCAGAAAAGAACACACATGTTCTCCCAGAACTGCTGACTATGTAACACTTTAACGTACCAAATTCAAATATTTCAAAGAAAAAAATACTTGTATTTTGGTAGTTGAGAGTGAATTTGAGATCTTTTGAAGGCTAGCATTCCCCCCCCCCAAGTATTTATTTTATTTACTTATTTTCAAAAGACTTATTTATTTATTTAATTCCATTTGTTATTATTATTTTTTAATTTGACCAGAGAGAGACAGAGAGAAAGGGAAAGCAAGAAAAGTGAATCTCTAGGTCTGGGACTCAAACTGTAATCAGTCTTGTGGGAATCCAGTGCCTTTACCCACAACATCACCTGCTGGCCCCCTCAAGTATTTATTTTTCTATAATTGGAGCTTCACATGCCATAGTGAGAAATCATTTAGAGAAATCTCACGTACTTTATCTGAAGTTCTCCCAAAGCATCTTACAAAACTATAACACAATATCACAGTCGGGATATTGAGAGCAGTCAAGACACAGATACCTCCACTCCTATTAGGTTTCTTCATGTTACCTTCTTACAGCAATGCCTGCTTCCATTCTACTCCACCCCCACTTCAGTCCCTGGTAACCATTACCCTATTCTTGATTTTTAAAATTTTACCATTTCAAAAATATTATACAACTGGAATAAATATGTCATTTTTTGGGATCTGCTTCTTTTCACTCAGTATTATTCCCTGGAGATTATCTGGGTTGCTGTATGTATACACAGCATGCTGCTTTTCATTTCTGAATACTATGCTACCGTATGAATGCACCACAGTTTGCACAACCATTCAGTCATTGAAAAACAGGCAGGATGTTTCCAGTCATTTTGAGATTATGAACATCAGTGCTATGAACATAAGTGTACATTGACTATTGAGTTTCAACATACTTGGGGTAGGAGGGCACACTGAGACCATAGCAGTATGCTAATGTTTTCTACAAAAACTATATTAAGTTTATCTACTTCTCTAGACTATCTAGTCCTGGATCTAAACTAGAAGATGTCTTGGAATAGAAATGATAACTCCTTTCCATAAAAACAAAACAGGGGAGCCTGATAATGTTTGCTTAAGGTCTATGAGGGGTGATTAAGTCAGGAGGGAAGAGCTCTCATAAACAGGATTAATGCTGTTATAAAAGAGACTTGAGAGAGCTTGTGTGCCCTTTCACCATTTGAGAAGGACACAGTGAGGTGGCAGTCTTAACCCGAAAGAGGGCTCTCATCGAAACTATCCATGCTGGCACCCTGATCTTGGACTTCTCAGCCTCAGAACTCTGGGAAGTGAATTTCTGTTGTTTAGAAGCCACCTAGTCTAGGATGGTTGAGGCTAGGGGTGACTGCAGCACCCCCTGTTGGGGGTGCTGTAACTATATCTCGCTGTGGAAGAAAAGTATAAATAAGCTTTAAAAAATAAAAGCATTGTCATTGATACAAGTAAATTTTATTTGTACTCATATGGTATGATACATAGTTCACAAAAGCCTTTTATGATGATAAAATGATTTTTTTTTTGAGAGATTTTTTGCTATAGGGCGCGTGCGCTCGCCAGACAGACAGAGAGAGACAGAGAGACAGAAAGCGAGAAATTACCCCCCAGGGGGGATGGTCACGCCGCAATCCCTTCTCCTCCATTCTCCTCTCGGGATCTTGGGCACGCACGCATACGCGCCCGGCGTGAGTTGTAAGCCACCGGGTCCGAGACGCGAACCGCGGTCGACTACGTGGGAGTCCAGCGACATAGCCATTACGCTAACTGCTGGTTCCCATAAAATGATTTTTTTATATAGAAGTAAAATGTAAAAACAGTTGACGTGGGTCCATAGAACTATTGCATATATACATATCTATTGTGTGTATGTAGGTAAATGTGTGTGTGTGTGTGTGTGTGTGTGTGTGTGTGTGTTTATCTTAAAAGAAGCTATGGTTTCCCCTATCTGTTTAATCTTCCTGTTGAGGTCAATCCACAACCCTCTGCTCATGTTATATCTTCCCTACATCCTCATTATAAATCCACATTCCCAGTTATAGCAGCTGAATATCTAGTCTGCAAGCACTGGGTACTCCAATGTTTCCTCTCTTTTCATTCCTACTCTCACTGTTAGAAGGTGGCTATTATTTTTTGTTCCTAAAAAGATACTTGCCCCTCATCTTTTTGTAAACAAGCAGATCATAAAAGATAATAAGGCCAGAGAAATGCGTGTTAAATTGAACTTATGTCTTAGAACCCACAGAAGACTTAAGAAGATATTATGGGTTGTCAAAATGACCAAGGTAAACATAAAATAAACTTCAAACTTCCCTCATCCATCAACCTGTTCCCCATTTCACTTCCTCATCCTCATCAAATATTTAAACAATTCATATATCTATACAAAAGTCATATATGTATATATATACACTCATAGATGCATGTATACATTTCTACCAATATGGAGAAATGAAACCGAAGTTTAAAAAAAGGGCAGAATTTTTTAACATTCATCTCACTAAACACTGTTATTTCTCTACCTATACATTTAATAACTTATTAAATTCCAGAATATTAAGGGAAAAAAGATATATCCTTATTCAATATAGCAAAGTAGTAGATGCCAAGATGCCCCAATTGAGGATTCACTGATTATTTCAAACACATCAGAGACTTTATCTACATAGTCTTGTAGACCCACAATGCTTGAACAAAACAAAAACACCATGATACTTCAATTAAGAATTTTCATTTTAGCCTATATATCCTCTATCTGAGAAGAAAAACTTATCTTTCTTTGTTCTAAGTGGCTTTTTATCTTTCTTTGACATTTTGTTAAAAAAGGGATTTTTAACTTGATTTTAACAGTACTGAGCCTACCGCTGACATTGTCCTGGTTGATCACCTCTCTAGAACAGAAACAATTGCATATCTAATTCTCTTCTAACTGTTGTCATGCTTATCTCAGTGTGTGTGTGCCACTATAAGATAAGAAAGCCTTTCCACACCAACTTCTTTCTAAACAGGAGCAATAGGAGGCTCATTTCTCATTGCAGATTTGGAGTTTTGATCTGTCTTTTCCCTGAACCCCCCACAGACAGACACAGAACATCCCTGACATCAGACCTTTACTCCTGAGTCTTTTCCCACCTCATTCACCTGACAGCCTCCTCCACAACAGACATCTTATCAGACGTGACTGATTGCTGTAATCTGTACTCTGGGCAGCCATTAAGCAAATTACCTGAATCATTGCAAGGATTAGTCTCATTAACACATGATTAGCATCAAATTAAAATAATGAGTGTTTAACTTCTGATGTCTTCCAGTTGTTTGAACAGCTTGATCAGCCACACCAGGCTGGCAGGGAGGTGGGGGTGTCAAAGAGCCACAGAAAAAAGAGAGGCTGCCCTGTGCAAGACAGAGTACAACTCACTAGTAGAATCCATTGAGCTCAGATTCAGACTGTCTGGGTGAAAGGTTTCTTCCAAACAGTAAAGATACTGGGTCTAAACAGGTCTCGCTCTCTCACTGGCATGTTACTACCGGCCATTCATCTGGAGCAAGGCTTTACAGACTAATGGTGCACCACCTCACCCTCTTCGCATCCTAATACTCATTTCTGTCAGGCTCCCCAGTCTCAGAAAGCACAAAATGCAGCTTTTCTTCTTCTTTTTCCACACTTTATACACTTTAAGAATAAGGCCTCTCAAGTTTTGGGATTATCATTAAGTGAATATCTAAGCACAGACACTCCATGGTTCATACATCTCTCCTTGAAAATGACTAACTAAATATCAAAGGAAAACCTTGCATGAGCTCTGGAAACTATGAAGAGCATCATCCACATGAAAAAATGAAAAGAATCTCTGTTAGATCCTATATTCATATGGAAGATTTGATAGAGGATTAAGTAAGAGGATTAATTCACTTTTGTCCTGCACGTGGAAGATCAGCATTTGAGGAAACCAGGTGGACAGTGGACAGTGTCTCTTCAGCACCAGAACTGATAGCAACTTATCAGGTCCAAATCATGAGACAGCCTGTCCAGTCATCAGGTCTCCTACTTGAGCGAGTGAATGAAATATGCAAAGAGCATATGTTCACATATGATGAATTCCTCTACTATGCCTATGCAAAAGATTAATATGAGGAGTACAATTTTATGAAGACTATCTGGGTGAAAGATTTCTTATAAAGAAATCACCTAAGATTAGGAAAATTATGAAGATAAAAATCATAATTACTAATGCCAATGCCTACAGTGAGGTACTATAAGAGAGAAAAATAATTTTTCCTCTATATATCTTAGGTTTTGAACAGAGGCCCTGTATATTAGACTGACCACAAACAGGTAATAATAACAAAAACAGAAAAATCCCTCAATAGCCTGATAACTCAAAATAATCCCTATGCCAAAGAGATATATTTTGGAGTGGCACATTTTGGTACCTTTCAGTAAATATTTCTGTCATATACAGTAACTCCATAGAGTATAAATGGACAAAAAGCAGAATGTCTCTAGATCAGACTTTTTTTTTTTTTACAATATTAAATGCTAAAAAAACTAAAACAGGGCCAGCCCTGAGGGACAGTTCTCAGCCCTGTGCATAGGGAGCTGGGTTCTTCAAGACCAACTATGGATCAAATCCTGGCCCTGTCAGTTTTTTTTTTTTTTTTTTTTTTTTTTTTTTTGGAAAAAGACACCTGGGGGGATGGTCAACTTGGGAAAAACACACCAGGAACATGAGTGTGCATGCTCAAAATCCCCCTGTCAAAAAACACCTGAAGAATGGAGGAGAAGAGATTCTGGTGTGGCCATCCCCCTTTGTGGGTGATTTTTCACTTTTTCTATCTGTCTCTCTCCAACAAGACTAAACATATGTGCTCTTTTGAAAAAAATCTTTAAAAATTTTTTAAATAAATGATGATATAATGACTCTACTAATCATCTTGTTCTAATTGATATAGAATGTTATGATCAACTACTCTAGATATTCTTTTTTAAATAAATATGATTTTTTTAATATATCTGTATATGCTGGGACCTAAAAAATGCCTCACATCATTTAAATGGATTGTAATTAAAGAGTGTGTTCTCTGACCAAGACAAAATTAAATTAAAAATTAGTAAAAGTACTAAGATGTCTAAGAAAGACCTAATTATTTGAAAATTAAACACAATCTCATTGGAAAATCACAAGTGAAAAAGTCACAAAATAAATCAGAAAATATTTTAGAGTAAATTGTTATAAAACTAGTTATTATAAGAAATAACAAAAACTGTGCTTAGATACAAATTTAGAGCTTTAAATTTGTACCAAACAAAGAAGATAAGCCTGAAATCAAGACCTGAAGTTCCACTTTTAGCATCTAGAAATAGAAAAGAAAGCCAAAAGCAAATATAAAGAAATAAGTAATAAAGATTTTAAAAAGAATTAAGTAGGGCCAGACTACTCATTACTTTACATAGATCTTCAGTTAGATTAATCATTGGTGCCAAATAGTGGTGGAGTAGGAAATACAACCCTCTCTGAGACCAGTCCACATGGCAAGGTTCCAGATTCACGTCTGGAGATGTCCCTAAGTATGCCAGGCACACACATACCCATGATCTGGGTCTGGCTAAGGTTGCAGGTGAACTGCAGCATCAGGAATCTGTTGGAGCTGTTGTCTGTCTGTCTCTATCATTCAAAAAATAAATAAACAAACTTTTGAAAAAAGAGGAACAGCTGACTTCTCATCAGAAACCATGAGTCCTGAAGGCAGTGGGATGATATATTTTAAGTGCTGAAAGAAAAAGTCTGAAAACCAAGAATTCTCTACTTAACAAAACTAACAATGAATAAAATGAGACCTTTCCAGATAAACAAAAACTGAGAAAAATTATTGTTAATGTGCCTGTTCCACAAGCAATACTAACAAGAATCCTTTCAGGCTAAAATGAAAGAATAGACAGTAACTTAAATTCACAGGAAAGAAACAGAGTACCAGAAAAGATGAATATATATGCAATATGTAAAATAAGTATAAAACTACTTTGGTTTGTAACTCTTATCTGCTCTCATCTATTTAGAAGACTACTGTATGTGTTGATGGGCTTACAGTGTAATTTTATGACAATAAGTGGAAAGAAAGGAAGAAGAAAGGGAGCTATACAAAGTGTATAGTAGTGAAAAATGTTGAGATTAATTTTAAAATAGATTGTCATTAAATTAAGATGTTAATTACAATTCTGGGGCAACCTTTTGCTAAAGGGAAGCAAAAATTTGACAGAAATCAGAGGCTTGGCAGAAAACTTCCTACATTTGAGTGAAGAACTAGATATACAAATTTGAAAAACATAAAGAATTCCAACTAATATAAAGGCAAAAGAACCATACTAAGATACATTTTAATCAAACCTGTATAAATGAAAGATAAAAACTGAATCCTGAAAGAAGCAAGGGAAAAGTGACTCTATTCTTACAGGTAGTTAAACTAATAGTTTCAGCAGGTTTCTCAGAAGAAGCCAAGAAAAAAATTTCTCTTATAGGTCACAATGCATGCAAAGTGGTGAAAGAAAAAAACTATTAACCAAGAATACTGTATGTGGCAATAGTGAAGATGAAATTAAGATTTCCCAATAAACCAAAGTTGAGGAAGTTCTTTACCACCAGACATTCTCTACAGGGAATGTTAAAGGGAGGTTTTCAAGTTGAAGTGTAAATAAAATACAAAGCAAAATATAAGTTGGAAAAACTAATAATGTTAAAATTTTATACTATTTGAAGTGATCTACACATTCGATGAAATCTTCATTAAAATTCCAATGGCATTTTCCACAGGAGTAGAAAGAACAATGTAAATTTTTGTAAAGCCAGAAAAAACAACAAATATCCAAAGCAATCTCGAGCAAAAAGGACAAAGCTAGAGGTATCACACTTTCTGATTTCAAATTATATTACAATGTAATAAAAATCCAAACAGTACTGCTCAGGGCCAGCAGGTGGTATGACGGTTAAGGTGCTAGATTCCCAAGGTGCTGACCGTGGTTGGAGTCTGGACCCAGTGGCTTTAAAATAATGCTGGGCTCATGTGTCTGAGTGCCCAAAAACCCAAAAGGAGAAGGAAACAAATGGTCTGTGGCATGACCAGTCTCCTAGGGGGTAATTTCTCACTTTTCCTCTCTGTTTCTTTCCAGTAAGCACATGTGCCCTATGGCAAAACCTAGGGGAAAAAAATTAGAAGTACTTCTCTGGAATAAAAATAGATACACAGATAATGAAATAAAATAAAGCGCTCATAAATAAATTCATATACATATATATATATATATATTTATATATATATATATATATAAATGATGAATTAACCTTCAACGGGGGCTATGAATATTAAATGGAGAAAGACAGTTTCTTCAATAAATTTTACTCCTGGAAGGTCACTGGGAAAATGGATATCCATGTGTACAAGAAATAGACCCTTATTTTATACCATACAAAAAATATCAACTTAAAATGGACCTACGCCCTAAAATCATAAAATTCACAGATGAAAACATAGGAGTAAAAGGTTTTGACACTGAAATTTTGGACACTATGCCTAAAGCAAAAAGCACAAGCAAGAAAAACAAAAATAAACAAATAGAATTGCATCAAATTAAAAAGATCCTGTAAATCAAAGATAATGTACATAATGAGAGAAAATATTTGCAAACCATAAAACTGATAAAGGGTTAATATACAAAATATAAAAGGAATTCTACAATTCAGTATCAATAAAACACATAACCTGGTCAAAAATTGGATGAAGGGCCTGAATAGACATTTGTCCAAAGAAGACATGCAAATAGCCAACAGGTACATAAAACATACTCAATCTCACTGATCATCAGGGAAATCCAAATCAAAACCACAATGAGATAACACTTCACACTTGATAGGATTGTTACTATTGAAAACACGAAAGAGGTCTAATCATGGTTATGTAGGTAGAGTACAGTGCTGAAAGCCACATGGCCAACTGCAGGTCTGGCTCCTTAGATGACCTGAAACATATCAGATATGTGCCTAAGAGCCTAACTAGCTAAAAGCCCAGGGGAAGGAAATTTTGAGGCAAGAAGACCCTGACAAGGGTACTCCTCTCTCTCTTTATTCACTCTTTCACTCAATAAAATAATTTTTTAACTTTCTCAAAATATAAAAGATAATGATTGTTTATGAGGATGAATAGAAAAGAATTCTGTGTACTATTGGTCAGTATGTCAACTGGTATAGCCATTCTAAAAAGCAATATGGAGATACCTCAAAAATTAAATGTAGAAAAAAATTAGAAGTAGGTCTTCCGCATGATTCAACAATCCCACTACAGGGCAGATATACAAAGAAAATAATATCAGTATGTCAAAGAACTATGTGGACTCTCATGTTCATTGTGGCATTATTCACAATGACCAAGATATGTAAACAACACATGGTTGGGAGCAGGCAGGAGGGGCCTTCAAAAAGTTCATGAGAAATGAGTACTACAAAAAAACTGAATGGAATTAAAAAAAAGTTTGTATTAAAATAAATTTGTACTTTAGTTACATTTTCCACAGGCTTTCCGAGGTTCCCTCATAAATCAACTGTACTTAACAGAACATACTGCCCAACAAGAATAGGATATGCATTCTTTTCAAGTGCAACAGGAGACATTCCCCATAACAGAACATGCATTAGGCCACAAAATAAGATTGAATGAAGATAAGGTTTAAATCATACAAAATATATTTTCTGATCACAATGGACTGCAGCTAGAAATTAGTAGCAGAAGGAAAACTGAAAAATACACAAATATTGTAACCTGAAATAACACATTACTTTTTTAAAAATTTGCTACAGAGTGCATGCATGCATTGGAGACAGAGAGAGAGAGAGAGAGAGAGAAAAGTGAGACAGCACCCCCAAAGAGAAATGATCACATCATAGCCCCTTCTCCATTGTCTTCTTGGGATTTTGGGCATGCATGTACATGCACCTGGCATGTTTCAAGCCACTGAGTGTGAGACTTGAGCCACACAACTAGCCATGTGGTTTCAGTTGCCTTAACCATGCCACTGGCTGGCCTGAAAGAATACACTCTTAAACAACCAATGTTCAAAGAAGTCATAAAGGAAATTAAAAATATAGGGACTTCAAAAAAATTCATACAAAAACAAAAGTAAAATATAGGTTTATTTTAGCACCAAGAAATTTTAAAAACCTCACTTTTTTTGGTAATCTGCATTTTTCCATGAACTAGTTGAAGACCTTTTTGTGCTCTGAGACAAATGAAAGTTAAAGAGCATCAAACTAGAATTTATGGAATGCAATGAAAACAATTATAAGAGGGAAATTTACAGATTTAAGTGAATACTATACACATATATATGTGTGTGTGTGTGTGTGTGTGTATGTATACACACAACACACATACATATATGATATATATATATATATATATACACACACACACACATCATATCCAATTCACAACCTAACTTTGCACTTCAAGAGAGCAGAAAAATGGGAATGAACTAAACCACAAGCTAGAAAAGAAAAGGAATTCTCAAGAAACCACTTTCTTGACATCCCTAAGAAACAATTCCTCATTCATTAAAGTTTTTATCATGAGGTTGTAGCAATTCAGTCACATCTTCAGGCTCCACTTCTAATTTTGTTTTTCTTGCTATTTCTACCACATCTTCAGTACCTTCTTCCAGTAATTTCTTAAGCCTCTCAAAAGTCATTCATGAAGGTTCAAATTAATTTCTTCCAAACTCCTACTAATGTTGATATATTTTAAATTCCTTCTACTTTTTTTTTTAAATTTAGATGGGGTATCACTATATCATGAACGCCCACCTTTGCCTCCTGAGTAGCTTGAGGCTACTATCATGTGCCAATGCACCAAGATCTTAGGTAAGGCCAAGAATCAATCTCTTGTTTCCCTTGTGTCCTCAGCCCTGATGATTAACAGCACACACTACCATGGCTGGGCCTACATATTTTCTTAATGGCATCTAGAATGATGAATTCTTTTCAAAGATTTTGAATTTACTTCACCCAGACCTGTCAGTGGACTCACTATTACAGTTACAACCTTGTAAAATATAAATAATAAGACTTGGAAGTTGAAATTATTCCTTTGTTCATGGGTTAAAGTGTAGATAGTGTGTTAGCAGACATGAAAACAACATTAGTCTTCTGCATCTTCACTGGAACTTGGGTGACCAGGTGCATTGTCAATGAGGATTAATATTGTCAAAGGAATCTTTTTTTTTTTTTTTTTTTTTTTTTGAGCAGTGTCTCTCAACAGTGGTCTTAAAAATATTCATAAAATCATGTTGTAAACAGAAATCTGATCATTCAGGCTTTGCTGTTCCACTTATAGAACACAGAGTAAATTTCACATAATTCTTAAAGGCCCTAGGATTTTTGGAGTGGTAAATGAGTACTTGCTTCAATTCAAAGTTTCCAGCTGCATTAGCCACTAAAAAGAGAGTTCACCTGTCTTTTGAAGCTTTTTCTTTTTGTACTCTATACATTTATTTTAAAGAAACAATTTAAAAAGTAAATAAACATATGTTCAAAAATAGCCTATGAACACAAAACCTGGAATTCACAACATTAGGGACTATTTAGATGATCAGATATTATAAAACAATGGAAAAATGATGCATTTAAAGAATGCAGTGTCGGGAAGATTTTTATATCTATTAAGGTTATGCACTGGCTTCTCCTTTCTAGTTATGAAAGTCTCAGATAGCATCATTTTCAAATATAATTCTGTTTCATCCACATTAAAAATCTGTTCTTTAGTATAGCCACCTTCATGTAGTACCACTAGATTTTCTGGTAACTTGTAGCTTCTACATTAGCACTTGCTGTTTCACCTTGCACTTTCATACTTTAGAGACAGTTTCTTTCATTACACCACATGAATCAACCTTTGATAACTTCAAACTTTACTTCTGCAGCTTCCTCACTTCTCTCAGCCTTCATAGAGTTAAAGAGAGGTAGAGTCTTGTTCTGGATTAGGATTTGATTTAGGGAAATGTTATGACTAGTTTTATCTTCTGTACAGATCACTGAAACTTTCTTCTTGTCAACAATAGGACTTTTGCCCCTTTAATCAGAAAGACTCTGCCCCAAATCTCTCCTTCCAGCCCAACACCCAGTGAAAAGCCAGAACCACATGTATCTGAAGTGGACCTAGCCCTGCCCCTTTAATTAGAAAACCTCTGCCCCAAACCTCTCCTTCCAGCTCAACACCCAGCAAAAAATAAGGTAGGGTGGTCTCTGTTTTCTTTCTGTCTCTGTCTCTTTATCTCTCCCTCTCCCTTTCTCTCAACATTTTTCTTTTACATATATATGGCTTTTTAAAAATCTGTAGGTACTGTCTCTTGTCTCTGACATCTCCTTTTTCTTGCTAATTTCAGAATCCATGTGCATCTGAGGTGGGCCTAGCCCTGACCTTTTCATGCAGCTCACAAGCACGCAGCATAGTTCTCATTCTTTGCCTTTAAATTTTTTTTCCCTTCTCATTGTTTTGTCTTTTTATTTTTTTCTTTTTCCCTTTGTTTTCTTTCTTTTACATGACTTTCTCACCTTGCTTCTCACCTCCCACACATTGAGTGTCTAGGCAAGTATATGAGCATAATAGTGAAAGAGTTGAGTACTTTTCAGGTCATAGAAAAACTCAACCCCCAGTGAACTGCTACAAAAAGGGAGAAACTCATCTCTATAAATCTAAATTCAAATTTCTTTCTGTGGATACCATGTTGCAAAACACAGTAATAGAGGAAAATAGGTATAGAAGTACCTCACAGTAAAGTCAATCATATGAGCTTACTGTAGCAGAAGTCTCTAACAAATTAGTCATATGTGAATATACCACCAAATGACCAAAAATCAGAGAAGAAAGTCTGCAAAATGAGCAGCTAGGAGGAATACAGAGCTTCAGTGAGCTCAGCTCATCTCCTCCCACACACCTCTGAATTTTTAGTTGAAACCCCACAGTTCAGCCCAGGTGCACCTATTCCCTTGAAACTGTGAGGTCTTTGTAATATCCAGTTCCATTGACAAAAAGTGCAGGTTGCTTGGTAGGATCAGAGGAATGGAACTGTAGAAATATTGCAGTCATCTCCTTCTACATGCCTCTAATGCTAAAAACTAACTCCAAGAAAGTAGGAAGTAATGTATAATCCACCAGATGACCAGAAACCACTGCAGAGGCATGTAAAATATGGGAAATTAAGAAACTATCTCTTCCTCAAGGGAAAAGAACAGCCCTTCATCATCTATAGACAGTATAATAGTGCTCTTAGACATGTCAGATAAAGAATTTATGATATTCACAGTGACAAAGTTAACAGAGATGGAAGAGAACAGAGACAATAAATTCCAGAAAATGCAGGAAAAAAGAGACAATGAATTCCAGGAGGTGAGGAAGTTCTTACATGATTTGAAAGAGAAAATACATACCACAAAAAAGAATCAAACCAAACTGTTAGAGATGAAAGCTGTAATACAGGAAATCAAACCTCCTTTGAAAGTATTAAAAGCAAATTAGACTATGCAGAAGATCAAATCTCAGATGTAGAAGACAGAACCTGTGACCTAGAAAAATTCACCAAAAAGACTGAGAAAATAATCCCCCAAAAATGAAACTAATATACGAGTAATACTAGATACCATTAGACACCCAAACATCCAGATAATCGGTATCCCAGGAGGTAAAGAAGTAAATAAGGGCATTAATAATCTAGTCTATGAAATAGTGGAAGAAAACTTTTCCAAACCTAAAGAGGCATTCAAATATCCAGACCCCAGAAATACAAAGAACCCCACATAGAATCAACCCAAAAAGATCTCTCCAGAGGTCATTATAGCCAAATTAACCAAAATCACAGACAGAGACAAGACACTAAAATTGGCAAGAGAAAAATGTCAAGTTACTTTCAGAGGATATCCCATAAGGCTAACATCAGACCTCTCGTCAGAAACAATGCAAGCAAAGAAAGAATAGGAAAATAAATTCAAAATGTTAAGCAAAAAAAAAAAAAAAAAAAAAAAAAAAAAAAAAAAAAAAAAAAAAAAAAATTCAACCAAGAGTACTATACCTAGCAAGATTATCCTTCAAATGGGAAGAAAAAGATAAAAAACATTCTGAGATAAAAAAAACCTGAAAGAATTTATCAACACCACACCAGCTCCTCGAGAAGTTCTGAAGGGAGTACTATCCCAGGAAAACTAAAGACATACAGACAAATAAAAGAACAAAAACTGACCAAGAAAAAGGACAACTTAATGGTAAGAACAAGTTCTGACATATCAATAATAATTTTGAATGTTAACAAAAAGGTTAGACCACAGTAACACTGCAAATTCAACAAAAGAGAGATTACCCGAGACTGAACTGATAAAACAGAATTCTATGACTTTTTTCTAAAAAATTATTATCTTCTATGCTTTGTCTTCCAGAATTAAGGATTTTTGTTTTCTTTTGAGTTGTTGATAGGTTCAGCAATTTGTTTAAAAAAAGATTTTTTTAATTCAAAACATAAACTTTTCTCCCTTCTTGACTCCTTTACAATTAGAAAATATTCGTGAGCATTCTTATTTTGTAGCAGAATGGTTATTTGCATAAGTTCAATAATACAGTAGTATCTGTTGCCTTGCATTGATAATTGAATTCTTTTACAGGGCTTTGTGCAAAAAAAAGACCAATTTGAGATTAACCTAATTTATTTTTGCAAAAGGGGGAATGAAGAGAGAAAAAAAATATTTCAGAAGAAAATTATAGTGCACTTGTCACTAGATTCTAGCTAGCTTTGTCCATACTGCAAGATCTTTTGTTAATCAATAAAATGTGAAAAAAAAAAGTCTAGTATGGGAGGGAAGGAGGGGAAAGAGGAAGGAAAAAACTGGTAAAAAAAAAACTGACAAAAAATGAGAAGCTATTTGCTGATGATAATGTATACAGTAATATCTTTGTCTTAACTGACATCCACGGAATTTGTGTCGGAAAAATACATGTATAAAGACATGTGATTAAATGTAAATAATTTTTTTTTAAAAAAAGGACTTTCACTCTTATCATCTTTGTGTTTAATGGGGTAGAACTTTTCATTTCCTTCAAGAACTTTTCATTTGAACTCACAACTTGGCTAACTGGCACAAGAGAACTAGCTTTTACCTTGTCTTTGCTTTCACCATGCCTTCCTTAATTAAGGCTAATCATTTCTAGCTTTTGATTTAAATTGAAAGATGTGTATGACTCTTCCTTTTACTTGAACCCTTCGAGGCTATTGTAGGGTTATTAATTAGCCTAATTTCAAGATTGCTGTGTCTCAGGGAATAAGGAATCCCTCCAAGAGTAAGAGAGCTGGGGAACAGCTGGTTGGGACAGCAGTCAGAACACACACATATCCATTAAACCTGTCATCTTATATGGGCATGTTTCATGGTGTCCTGAAACAATGACAATAGTAAAAACAAAGATCAAAACAAAGATTACTAATCACAGATCACCATAACAGATAAAATAATAATTTCAAAAGTTTAAAATATTACAACAGTTATCAGAGACATAAAGTAAGTGCATACTACTGGGAAAAATCATGCTGATAAGATTTGCTTGACACAGGGTTGCCACAAATCTTCAATTTGTAAAAACCTCAGTACCTGTGAAGTGTGATAAAACTAAGTACAATGAAATGAAGTATGCCTATAATTTGATGATGTATTGATTCCCTAAAATTGGAAAATAGCAAAGGCCTTTAATTATTCAATTAGTTCCCCTTGGCATGCATAAACAAAATTTAAACATAGGAACAACTTAGACGACCTTAGAAATAACTGAAAACAAACTAACAAAGAACAAACAACCCTCTTTCTCTCAACTATCATTGTACCTTGATACTTACAGACATTTAAGTTCAATGAGTATTGAGCAGCTACTATGTGCCAAGTTTTGTGTATACAAAGGTGATTAAGAAACTATCCTTAGGGACTGCGGCGAAGGGCTGCTTGAGAGCGCCTCTCGGACTGAGCACTTGGATTCAGCTCCTTCATTTCCAACAATGGAAGAAACTTACATTGACCCTCTGGACCCTGAAAAGCTATTACAATGCCCTTATGATAAAAACCATCAGATCGGGGCCTGCAGGTTTCCTTATCATCTTATCAAGTGCAGACAGAATCATCCTGATGTCGCCAACAAATTGGCTACTTGTCCCTTTAACGCTCGCCACCAGGTTCCTCGGGCCGAAATCAGCCATCATATCTCAAGCTGTATTGACAAAAGTTGTATTGAGCAAGATGTTGTCAACCAAACCAAGAACCTTGGGCAAGAAAACCTGGCTGGGAGTACGTGGCAGTGCCCTCCTTGCGATGAAGATTGGGATAAAGATTTGTGGGAACAGACCAGCACCCCATTTGTCTGGGGTACAGCCAACTACTGTGGCAACAACAGCCCTTCAAGCAACATAGTTATGGAACATAAGAGTAACCTGGCTTCAGGCATGCAAGTTCCCAAGTCTCTGCCATACGTTCTGCCATGGAAAAACAATGGAAATGCACAGTAACTGGATATCTACCTCATCAAATGCCAGACCCTACAAGACTCTTGCTTCTTCCTGCTACTGATGGGTTCTTCATTTTTCTCCTAATCTAAGTATAGAATGATAAACTGTGACTTTCAAACTGACAAGTACCTTTTTTTCCTCCCCCTTTGAGTCCTCATTCATTTGATGCAAGAACCTTCATACTGAGAAGAATTTCCAAATAAACCATCGATGTAGATAGCATGATAGTTGGTTAAGTACTGTCTTTTTTTTTTTCTGGATTGATAGTGGATTTATTGTTGTTGTTTTCACATTGAATATTTTAAAGAGTCCTCCATTATTTTATTGCTTGCATTGTTTGCAACTGACAGCCTGCTATCATTCTTCTTTGGTCCCATCTATGAAATAGCTTCTGTCAAGATTCTATTACTTGTTTTAAACAATTTGATTATACTGTGCCTTCATGTTGTTTTCTTCAAGACTTTTACTCTTGGGGTTTGCCAGATACCTTAAAATACTGAGTACATAGTTTTCATTATCTTGAAAAATTTTCATCACATATTTCTTCAAATATATCTTCTCTATCACCATTTCTGACTTAAGGACTACAATCGCATATTAAGGTACTTTAAGTTAACCTACAGCTCACTGATGCAATAATCACTTTTTTTTCTTATTTCAGTCTATTTTTGATGGTTCATTCTGTATCACTTTAAATGTTATGTCATCTAGTTCACTAATCTTTTCCTCTTCAGTGTCTAATCTACTTTAATACTTTCAAGTGTATTTTCTATTGCAGACACTGTAGTTTTCATTTCTGGAATTTATATTTATATTTCTCATGTCTCCATTTAACTTGCTCAATGTCTCCTCTACCTTACTGAATATTTAAAATACAATTATAATAAAAACCTATGATGTTATCTACTAGTTCTATCATCTGTGTCATTTCTTCTTAAATTTTAATTGGCTTTTCTCCTATTATAAATCGCATTTTCTTGCTTCTATGCATGCCTGCAGGATGTTAGCAGGGTCTTCTTTAGCAGACGCAATCAACAACATGTGCCCACTGATGGTTCCCTCTGCTAAGAAATACTTGAAGAGCAAAGGAGAGTAAATATTGTATTTATCCTCTTCGATTAGAAGAACTGTTCCAACGGCTAAACGTCCACCTAGGAGCTGGTCCAGGGCTGGGAGCCCGGTGGACACAAGCAGTTGTCCGTTCCGCACCGACGGTCGCGTGCCCGCCACGGACAGCAGGCGAGGCCCCCCGCCGTCGGTGGCGCTGGCTCTAGGACCCCTCCTCTGAAAACTGGTGACGTTGCTCTTGCCGGCTGTAGCCGCCATAGATCCCGCGACGCCGGCGCCTCTGCCGCCGTTAAGTACTATCTTAAAGGATCCAGCCAAAGTAGAAAGGAAATTTGGGTTGGAAAAAGTAAGTATATTTCTGTTCTCTGATACATATGGACGATGTTCTTTTTAGCATTTATAGAAATAGGCCTTTTCTGATCACATCTATTTATTCAGTTCCGAGATATTGATAGCATTTTATAACAAAATACTCGGTTCTTGTTTAGAATCCTTGGGACATCTTGCTCCCTGAATATTTCCAACCTAGGATAGGTTTGTTTTATTTGTCTCTTCACTTTCCAATTCTGAACATTGTACTAGCTATCTAAGTAGGTGTGGATTATGTAGGAATGAATATTAGAATGGAGGACTAGTGTTCAGGTGGAGAAGAAATAGACTTTCTACCTGTTTGTGAACCTTGATTAAGCTTCAAAGCTTAAATGTGTGAAGGCCTTGCTGACTCTCCTGGAATCTGTGCATAACAAGTTAGATTTCTGATTCAAGGCTATCCGTTTTGAAGGACCTTACAAGAAGACTTCATAATCTTCCCAAACTATTTATTTGGATTTGTGTGTCTGTTTCAGGTTTGGTTTGGTTTGATTTAGTTTTAAAAATATCAAGCAGAGGGAAAGATATAGAATCTGCTATAGATAGGGACATGCATGAAGCATACTGACAAATTTTTCCAAATATGAGTTCCCCAACAGGTTGACAGGTAAAGGGGAATGGGCTTTCTGTAGAATGCTTCCTTACAAGAGTTCTACACAAAACAGATTTCTCTCCTAATGAAGCAAAAATGTCGGTTTAGCTACACGCTCTAAAAAAAGATTCAAGGTACTCCAGTATAATAGTATTTCTGATGATAGCTGTGTGATCTTAAGTGAATAATTAGACTGTTTCTTCTGGAAAAGGTGGTAATATATTGAGGGGAAAAAATACCCATGTGCCTAATTCTGCTCATTTATGTTTATGTATCAATCAACACAACTCTAGTAGTGTTACTGGACAATACAAAACCCTTTTGCTTTTGTTTATTTGGGTAATGACAGGACAAAACTCTATACTAGTAACCCAGAACTCCGACCTAGTTTTGGAAAAAAACAAGTAGGAGTGTGGATCTCATTGCAAGGAATCAGCTACTGAGCACAACTCAGCAAAGGAATTAAATGGAAAATAGTTATTTTGTGCTTTTTAAATATTTAAAGGAATGAGGTAATAAGCTAATGGCTGTCATCCATGAAAAACCTTATTTTGTTATTTGAAGAGATATTCCTCTGCTTATGATTATGAGAACTTAATCACAAAATATCTGATCTTTTAGAGCATGAATAGATTCACAATAAGGGAATACCTACTTGGGTTAATTTTGTTAGCTCACAAAATAGACAGTATTGTTTCTTTAATAAACTGATTAAAGCCACCAATTTGGTTCACCAGCTTTAAGAAAAAAAAAAAAAAAAAAAAGAAACTATCCTTAGAAGTGAGTAGATGGCATAGCAGTTACATTGCTGGGCTCATACATGGCTGACAACAGGTTCAAATCCCGGACCAGGTGGCTGAAAAATCATGCCTGATAGGATCAGCAGATGGTGTAGTGGTTACATCACTGGACTCCCACATAGTTGACTGCATTTCAAGTCCCAGACTGGTGGCTTAAAACTCACACTTGGCACGTGTGCGTGTATACCCAAAATCCTGAGAGAACAGAAGAGAAGGGCTTGCAGCATAGCCATCCCCGCTGGGAGGTGATTTCTTGCTTTCTGTCTCATTGTTTTTCTCTGTTCCTCCAGCAAGCACATGCACCCTATAGTAAAAACCTCTTCAAAAAAAAAAAAATCATGCCTAGCACATGTGTGTGCCTGCCCAAGAATCTGGAAGGAGAAGGGATTGCAGTGTGCCCATTCCCCCTGAGGGTGACTT
Source organism: Tupaia tana (assembly GCA_026018925.1). Classification (NCBI taxonomy): domain Eukaryota; kingdom Metazoa; phylum Chordata; class Mammalia; order Scandentia; family Tupaiidae; genus Tupaia; species Tupaia tana. Next base: position 25,435,449 of record JAKSZU010000017.1, read on the forward strand.
CTCACTTTCCTATATCACTGTCTCTGTCTCTCTCTCTCTGGCAAATGTAGGCACACTAGGGCAAAACCTCTTAAAAGAATAAAAAAGAAAAAGAAAAAAAATTATTCTTGATCTACAGAATAACATAGAACGTGTTTTAAGATAAAGTATTATGCCTTGGACTTGCTTTGCTCAACTATGGAGAACTACAAAACTTATATAAGATGATACCAGCTCAAAAATTTAAAGATGACTAATAGCCAGGTAACAAAGTTACTAGTAAGGATTCTAGAGAGGAAACAGATGGTAGCACAGTGGTAAAATGCTATGTTCTGCAAAGGATGACCTACACAGGAAGGTTCTGGGGTCATGTCTGGAGCCCTGTTAAGTACACAGGGCATACATATGCTCATGTTCAGGGTTGGCTGAGGCTGGGGGTGGATCACTGCATCAAAACTCTGTAGGAGATTCTTGTTCTCTCTCGTTTGTTGAAGAACAAATAAATTTTAAAAATTAGTTCTAGACAGATAATAATAAACAAAAGTATGGAGGCATAAAATAGTGATGGTGAGTATATGGAACAAGAGGGTATAATAAAATTTCCTTTTTTTTTTCTTTTTAGAGGTTTTTGCTATAGGGTGCATATACTCATGGGGGAGAGAGAGACAGAGACAGTGAGAGGGAAAGTAAGAACTCACCCCTGCAGGGGGAGGGCCATGCCACAATCCCTTCTCCTCCCAGGATCTTGGGCATGGCATGCACAAACAGGTGCCCAGCATGATTTTAAAGCCCAGGCCCAGGACTCAAACTACCACCAGCCATGTGGGAGTCCAGCAACATCACCACTACTCCAACTGCTGGTCCCTCCCATTATGTTTTATATAATTGAACTAATATGTACTGTTTGCCCAATACATGTCAGATCCTGCGCTAGGCAGCAAAACTCTAATGGTGAACAGAACAGACATAATCCCTAACCTCAGGGGACATACTCTCTCCATTTTGCTAATTTTAGTTTTCTCCATTACTTTAACATTCACAAGTCCACACTTTTCCAGTGGTAAGTTAATATTTGTTTAAGATAACATATTGAGAAAAGAATATAATTATAATCATCATATAAGATTAGAAACATGATTTAATTGGACAGTCATTATTACAGTTTTTAAAAATTCATCCAATAGGCTTGTCCCTGAGAAAACAGAAGCTCAAGGGAACCAGCAGTTAGCGTAATGGCTATGTCGCTGGACTCCCACGTAGTCGACTGTGGTTCGCGTCCCGAACCCGGTGGCTTAAAACTCACGCCGGGTGCGTGTGTGTGCGTACCCAAGATCCTGAGAGGAGAATGGAGGAGAAGGAATTGCGGCGTGACCATCCCCCCTGGGGGGTGATTTCTCGCTTTCTGTCTCTCTGTCTCTCTCTGTCTGTCTGGCGAGCGCACACACCCTATAGTGAAAACCTCTCAAAATAAATAAATAAATAAAAATAAAAAACAGAAGCTCAAGAAAATTAAGAATTCTAATTAAGTATTGTTTTCAGTGAAATTTCACTTTTTTTTCAACTCTATCTCCAAAAAAGTGATATAACATCCATGTAAGTTATTTAATATTACTTATAGTTAATTACTATAATTACTTTCCTATATGGGCTAAAAAAAATCCTATATTGGATAATCCTTTGAATTGCTGATTATGTGTTAGTACCACTGTAGAAATAAGCTAATTCAGGCTAGCCACCAAGTCACAGACCTAGTGGCTTCAGAAGCACACCAGGCCCATGAGTGTTCATGCCCAAATCCAAGAGGAGAATAAAGGAGAAGAGATTGTGGTGTGGCCATCCCCCCTGGGGGTGACTTCTCACTTTCCCTCTCTCTCTCTGTGTCTTTCTTCTTTGAGAACACATACCCTATAGCAAACCCTAAAAGTAAATAAAATAAAGTAAATAACCAAGTTGGCAAAAGTGATTATGAATCATTGGAAACAACTGATCACTAGAATTTTAATAAACACTGCTTTTGAAATAAAAAAGAAAATTGACAAGGGTGACTTAGATATTTTATTAGTGTATATAAATCATATATTGACTTGCATGAATCAATATATTTATAAGTTTAAAGTTCAAAAGGCTCTGTATAACAATTCACCTTTTTTTTTCTTTTTTTTTTTTTTGGAAGACTTTTTTGCTGTAGGGTACGTGCACTTGCCAAAAAGACAGAGAGAGACAGAGAGACAGAAAGCGAGAAATCACCTCCCAGGGGTAATGGCCACACCGCAATTCCTTCTCCTCCATTCTCCCCTCAGGATCTCAGGCAAATAATCCACTTTATATAGCTTTTATTTATAACAATTGTACCAAACAATCTTGGGCTTTTGTTTAAGTCAACTCCAGTTTCTAGAATCAGATTTAGATGCTAAGTGGTAATTAGAGGTAAAAGAAATAACTGAATGTGAGTAGTAACATGTACATTAACATGTACATCTTAGAAAAAATAAGTATATCAGATTAGAAGGGATGACTATGAAAGTTACATTGATTTCACATGTGAAAGAGATGAGTATTTTTCAAAGTTACAATTTGTGTTTTTTATAAAATTTGAAAGTTGCTCCCTGTCAAACTGAAATGGAATGCAGCATTAATTAAGGCACATAGATCCTTTAAGCCACAACACAGCAAGCCTCTTAACAGGAAAGCATAGACTTTTAACTATGGTGGCATATACGGGAAATGACTGCAATAAGCAGGGACAAGTGTTCTGTGCGGCGCTGCTGTGATAAATATTCATGGAATGGATGATACTAAAACTGGAGCAGTAAGCTCTCTTGTCACCACTTGAGTCTTGATGCGTCTTCATTGCTTGTAAATGTGCATGCTGAAAACTCAGGGACTGTGTCTGGAAAAGAAACGTGGCTTTATCATCGGTCCACCCTCTGTCTTACCCATTACGACATATATTATCATCACGTCATTTGTCCTATCAGTTCTTTATCTCCCCTCCATTATCTCTTTTGAATACAAATGTCATATATTATGTGCCTGTATTAAATTTCCACCTGAAAAAAAAAATTCCGGTGTTTATCTGACTAGCAGATATAAATGAGACTTCTGTGCTGTAGTTAAAGAAGGGACGTGATGTCATTACCTAAATTGCAATCCGAAGTTACTTACAGACAGGGCTTTTTATTATTATTATTATTATTATTATTACTATTGTTCCTGATTTACTGATTCTGTAAAACCATACTACCATATTTATCACCCAGAGGAAAGTGCCCTTGCTGATTAGAAAATAGCAGAAATATTGTATTAAAAAATTTCTCCCAAGTATTTGAAAGTACATTTAAAATTCTGTTTTACTCTGAAGAATTTTTTAAAGAATATTGAGATGAGGCCAATATAAGTCATAAAACTGGAGCAAAAGGGCTCAAGAACCCTGGATAAATTGTGATGCCAAAATCTGGCATAACTTGGTTAACCACCACTAAAACAACTGGGAAGTCTCAAAGGCAGTTGACATAGATGTGATTCTTCACTGTCCACGGTCACTTAATGTGACCCTGTATCTGTTAAAGCCAGCGTTATTCTTATCTATCAAGAGTAAAGCAGGTTCTTCTCCCACCAAGAATATTTGCAACTGGTGATTACCAACAAAGGTAGAAGAAAGAGAAAGCTGAAAATGCTCTTCAGAATGTACCCGTTTTATAGATGAAGAAACTAAAACAAAAAGATACTTAGATTTTGAGAGTTAAGAGACCTTAGGGTTAATTTGGTGCCAGTTCTTCATTTTGATAAGTGAAGATACTGATGATGAAATAAGTTAAGAACCTAGTCCAAAGTCATATGCAAAACAAATAAAATTAACCTGAAAACTCTTGGACTAATAAATGCCTTTGGCAATTCCGTGTCCCATTAAATTCCACATAATTGCCTGTTTCACTGTCAACATATAAACCTATGTATGAGACCCTTTACTAGCCTAGAATAATTTTTTAAAAATACTAAAAACATGTTTTAAATCAACTATAAGGTGGTGAGGTACAAATGGCCACAAATCAAAAAGGCAAGTTAAGATTTTAATTCCAGAATGAAGGCTGAGTACAGCTCAGTAGGACACATATGGATCTACTGAAAACATTTGACAATTTGAACACATTTTCTGTGTTTCATTTTATTTAGCCTAGAATTTTCCTAGATCTGGCTCAGATTAAAGAAGGCATGTAGAGGGGCATCTGGAGAGTCCAATTCAAAAATGAAAAACATAATTCTGTTTCTCACTAATTCAGTTTTCAGTGTTAGATCAAATGAGGTTCCAATTATGAGTATAAGGAGGATTTGGTAAATAACTACACTACACATTTTTTATTCTCTTTTGACACAAAGTCCTTTATTATCAGAGGGAAGTAAGGTCTTCTCCCTTGGTCTCCCATCTCAAGGCTTGCCAAGTTGTAGTAATGATTCCAGAAGCTAAGTGAAAGGCACCAAATTATTCCATAAAGAAATGGAACTAATTATCTTCCATTTTGTTTTGGCTTATTCTCTCTTCTCCAAAGACAAAAAAAAAAAAAAAAAAAAAAAAAAAAAATACTCCCTCGTTCAGATTTCCATGCCCTGTTTTCTCAGAATTGCCCCCTTTTCTACCACTCAGAGCTTCCATTTATTCCTTATGACAGGAAAATTATCAGAATATCAAAATTACTTCAGTTTTCAGAGATGTATTTCTATCCATCAGGAACTAAAGTTTTTGTTCACTCCTAAACATTTATTGATAAAAATTTTGCTGTAAACTACATTATACAAATGCATGTGCTATTCCCAAGCCTCAAACTTTGAAGTTAGGCCCCAGCAAAAGCAAAAAGTTTGCTAAATGGGAGCCTAACATGAAACATCTTGAAAGAGTCCCTAAAACTAATTGTAAGAGGAAAAAAAATGTTAGTTTTTGACATTCAGTATTTTTATATAATTTTACATGATTGAGCTCAGATGTTAAGTTACAATAGTCTTAAGTGCTAAATGTTACCACTTGGGCTGTTCAATACTCAACTTGCAATTTATAAAATACTTCTCAAACTAAATCTGATGCTTCATAGTAATATTACCTAAAATATATTAGAATAATTTACACTCTTTCTACCAAATCTGTATATTTGGTATGCTTAATTAACCAGGACTATACCTCTTTTTAAAATAGAATGTGTTTACTATGACAATGTCCATCACAGTATTATTCAAAATGGTCAAAGTAGAGAAACAGCCAGAAGAATAAATGGATAAAAAATGCAATCTATGCATACAATAGAAAATTATTCACCTTTGAAAATAAATGAGATTCTGACCCATGTTACAACGTGGATGAACCTTGAAGACATTGTGCTAGATATTATATGATTCTACTTACATGAGGTACCCAGAGCAGTTAAACTCATACAGTTAGAAAGTAGAGTGGTGATTTCTGGGAGTTGGGGCTGAGCAGGGTGAGTAGGGAAATGAGGAGTTACTGTTTAATAGTGTAGCTTTAGGTGGAAAGATGAAAAAGTAAGAGATGGTGATGATGATTATACAACAGTATGAATGCGCTTAATGCCACTGAACTGAACACTTAAAATGGTTAAAATGATGAAGTGGGGACCGGCAGTTAGTGTAATGGCTATGTTGCTGGACTCCCATGTAGTCAACCGCGGTTTGAGTCCTGGACCTGGCAGCTTAAACTCATGCTGGGCATGTGTGCATGCGTGCCCAAGATCCCGAGAGGAGAATGGAGGAAAAGGGACTGCAGTGTGGCCATCCCCCCGGGGGCTGATTTCTCGCTTTCTGTCTCTCTGTCTCTCTCTGCCTTTGTGGTAAGCGCACGTGCCCTATAGCAAAAAATACTCTCAAAAAAAAAAGAAAAAAAAAATGATAAAGTGTTGGTTATATGTATCTTACCATAATAAAAGAGTGTATTTAACAATTAATAGGGACCAGTAGGTGATGTGGTGGTTAAGGTGCGGGACTCCCACATGGCTTAACGACAGTTCAAGTCCCAGATCTGGCGGCTTGCTTTCTCACTTTCCCTATCTGTCTCTTTCTATGTCTCTCTCTGGTGAATATTCATGCTCTATAGCAAATTAAATAATAATAAGTAATCATTCTTTAGGTGCTCAACAGGTGGTGTAGTGGTTAAGGTGCTGGACTCTCATGTGTTCGACCACAGTTCAAGTCCTGGACCAAGCAGCTTGAAACTCATGCCAGGTGCATATGCGTGTGTGCCCAAGATCCCAAGAAGAGAATGAAGAAGGGATTGTGGCATGGCCAACCCTCTGGGAGGTGGATTTCTCACTTTCTGTCTGTCTGTCTCTCTCTCTCTGGTGAGAAGACACATGCCTTATAGCAAAAATCTCTAAAATAATAATCCTGTAAAAAATAAATAAATATTTGCATTTTAAAATTCACTAAATCTAATTCTAACAGTTGGAGTTACAGGACACCCTTTATCAAGATAGAAGGTAGATGATATAAATTAACTTTGCTTCACAGATGGGAGAAGTGAGATACAAGTTAATAATCAAAGTAAAATCTCATAGGATATCAGTCATGATTAGAATATAGTTCTCTGATCGATGTTTTCTTTCTAGCTTTAGAAAATATTAAGACTAATCTTTTTATAAAAATTGATTGGTAAGATTAATATTTTAAACATTGAAGTTGGTCATCTATTTTTCTCTGACTCTTCCTTGTAGACCATAGCTTCAATTGATGATTTTCTAATACTTTATGTATTGATTCAAAAAGCAGGGCTCCACCCACACTACTTCCCATACTCCCTCCAGAGTCCTGAAAACTACTTTCTTACACAGTGGAATTAATCTGGCTTTTTACTAGTTTCTCATCCAACCGCCCATACTCTTCAAGTCAAATGGCTCCAGCCTCCTTCTGCCTAGACTAATCTAATATGAATAAAATCCATTATGAATGAAAAATAATACATAGCTCCTAGAAAATGTATGCTTTGGGGCACTAGAACAACTGAAGATTCTTCTGCCCAGATTTTACCCTCCTGCCCCCCCAGATCTAGCCAGGATAAGCCAATCACCAGGCATCTATATTTGAATTCTGAGTGGTCCCTTTCAGGGACTAGGACAACTGAAAATTTTCTGCCCAGACTTCACCCTCCTGTCCCCAGACCTAGCCAGGTTAGAGCACCCTTATTATTCTCTCTGTCTCTCTCCATCTCTATTTTTTTTTCTTCATTTTTAAACGTCTTGACTCTCTGAAACTCTTTTATCTTGCTAATTCTTAACTTTTCCCCATCCTACATAGGACAAGCCAATCACCAGCCATCTATATTTGAGTTCTAGATGGCCCCTTCCATTTTTTTCTTTTAAAATTTTTCTCTTTTCTTTTTTTAAATTGTTTTTATACCTTTTTTTCCCCTTTGTTTCCTTTTCCTTTTTCTTTTTCTTTTATTTTTCTCACTTTTCCACTCAGCCACTGCACACTGAGTTTCTAGACAGGACTAGGTACACACAGTAGCCAAATACCTGAATATTTTCAGATCAGAGTAATCCTCAGTTTCCATCGACTCTGCTGCACAGAGAAAAACAGTATTGCCTAGAGATTGCAGATCACTTCATCCTGCATGCCTCTGAATGCTCAGATTTAACTACAAAAACATATAATCCATCAGATGACTAGTAATTACCACAAAGGCACAAGAAATATGAGAAGCCAAGAAAATATCTCCCTCCTAAGGGAAAAAAATAACTCCTGATCCTTCACGGACAATACAAGGGAACTCATGAAAATGTCAGATAAAGAATTTAAAATATTCATAGCAACAAAGCTAACAGAGATGCAAGGGAAAAGAGACAATGAACTCCAGAAGATGCATGAGAAAAGACACAATGAATTCCAGGAGGTGAGGAAGTTCTTACACAATCTGAAAGAGGAAATACACACCATAAAAAAAGAATCAAACAGAATTGTTAGAGATGAAGGTTGTAATACAGGAAATCAAAACCTCCCTTGAAAGCATTAAAAGCAGATTAGATCAGGCAGAAAATCAAATCTCAGATATAGAAGATAGAACCTCTGACCTATAAAAATTCACCAAAAAGACTGAGAAAATAACCCCCAAAATGAGAATAATATACAAGTAATACTAGATATCATTAAACACCCAAACTTCTGGATAATCGGTATCCCAGAAGGTGAAGAAGCAAATAAGGGCATTGATAATCTGTTCCATGAAATACTGGAAGAAAATTTTCCAAACCTAGAGAGGCATTCAAATATCCAGATCCCAGAAATACAAAGGACCCCACATAGAATCAACCCAAGAAGATCTTCCCCAAGGCACATCATAGCCAGAGTGACCAAAACCACAAAGACAAGATACTAAACTTGGCAAGAAAGAAATGTTGAGTTACTTTTAAAGGATATTCCATCAGACTAACATCAGACCTCTCATTGGAAACAATGCAAGCAAGAAAAGAAGGGGAAAATACATTCAAAGTGTTAAGTGAAAAACAATTTCAACCAAGAATGCTATACCTGGCAAGATTATCCTTCATGTGGGAAGAAAAGACAAAAACATTCTCTGATAAACAAAACTTGAAAGCATTTACAAACACCAGACCAACTCTCCAAGAAGTGCTGAAGGGAATGCTATACCAGGAAAACTAAAGTCGAACACACAGAAATAAAAATATAAAAACAACCAAGAAAATGGCCAGCCTAATGGTAGGGACAAGTCTGGAGTAGAATGTTAACTTCCAGAATTTAAACAGAAATATCAGACCACAGTCACACTGCAAATTCAATAGAACGGAGATTAATTACATGAGACAGAACTGGTAAAACAGAATTTTATGACTTTTGACAAAAACATTATTGATTTCCATCTATGCTTTGTTTTCCAGATTTAAGGATTTTTGTCTTTTCTTGAACTGTTGATAGGTTCATCTACCTACTGTTTAGACTGAATCCTAGACTTTTTTCTGGCTTTAGGTCTTAAGCAAATTTCCCTTAACATTTTTTGATTTTGATCTATTAAAACTAAAACTATTTTCTTAAAATTAATAAAAATGTATTAAAAAAGAAAATGTATACTTTTATAAAATATTTTTTGTCATATAGCTTGTACGCTCACCAAAGACAGAGAGAGAAAGAAAGTGAGAATTCACCTCCTATGGGGGATGGCCACACTGGAATGCCTTCTCCTTTATTCCCTTCTTGGGATTTTGGGCACACACATATACTCTCTGCATGATTTTCAAGCCACCAAGTCCAGGACTTCAATAGTGCAGTCAGCCATGTGGGATTCAACACCTTTACCACACCACCTGTTGGCTCCCAAAATGTATGTTTTTTCCCCTGGAATTCCCAATATTTTGCTCTAAAGAGTCAATTTACCTGGTAATTTTTTTAAATGTTCAATCAATCCTCTTAAGGCAAAAATTTTTTGAGCCTATAGAAGCATTTGACATATTTCTGATAGGTGACTTTCAACTTGACTAGACCTTAGGCCCAAAGCTAAAATTACACAATTATCTTTCATGGTCTTTACTGATTTCTTATACTTCATTTAATATTATTATTGAGAACCCGTGTGGCTAAGGACACTCATGCTGGATAATGTGGAAGCTAAGCTACTTTCTAGAACTCTACAGTAATGAAAGATAGCACATACGCATTAGAAATAAAATGATGGGTTAGTCCCATGGCCTAGTGATTAAGGGAACCTTATACCACATGGTTGACTGTGGGGTCCAAGTCCCAGACCAGATGGCTTGAAAAACACGCCAGGCATGTGTGTGTGTGTTCGTGTCCAAACTCCAGACAGGATGAAGAAATGGAGAAGGAGAGATTGCACAGCAATCACACCCCATTAAAGGGTGATTTCTCCTTCTTTTTCTGTTTCTCTCTGGAGAGCACATGAGCCCTTTGGCAAAATAAAAACAAGATAAAAAAGAAATAAAATGAGAAATATGCATAAGATGCAAGTAATGCTACCAGTTGTCAGAAAGGAGATAGATTATTTCTATGACAAATATATGATAAATCTACTCCATAGGTTGTACTGTGGGGTGGGTAGGTGATTTTTCAGTTATCTTATCCCATAATCTCAAACTGATTTTGAATTCTATCTGCACTTAAACTAAAGCAATTTATATCAAAAATACTTTTGCAAGATGAAATAATATTTACTTTATTCTTTTAAAAATATTTACATATTCATTGCTTAAAGATACATTAAAATTCATTAAAAATGAATATTTTATTTCATTTTATTTTTAGAGTTGCAGATGGTATTTAAATAAAATATTTAATAGAAATTTTATATATACTCATGCTAAATGAAAACAGTAAATAAAGCAACAACTTCTATTAATTTTAACCTTTGCTTCCACACTTTTCTTTTCAATGAATAGAGAAGCATTATGTGTGTATTTAAGTATGAATACAGTCACATAAATATTTGTATATATTATTAAAGACACAAATGAAAGTCTATTGTACCCAGTGTTGTGAAGCTTATTTGATTTTTAATCTACAAGACATCTTAGAGATAGTTTTTATAAAAACATAGAATCCACACCATTTTTAATGGTCTACACAGTATTCATTATATGAATATGCCATAATTTGTACTACTTCATATACTGAAATTAATGCTGCAATTAATATCCCTCTACACTTATCTTTCTTTCTTCCTTTCTTTTTTTTAAGAGAGAGATTTTTGCTATAGGGCGTTTGCACTTGCTGGAGAGACAGAGAGACAGAAAGTGAGAGACAGAAAGTGAGAAATCACCCCCCAGAGGAGATGGCCGTGCTGCTATCCCTTTTCCTGCATTCTCCTTTCAGGATTTTGTGCATACACGCACATGTGCTCATCATGAGTTTTAAGTAGCCAGGTCCATAACTTGAACCATGGTCAATTACATGGGAGTGTAGTGACATAACCATTATGCCATCTGCTGGTCCCATCTACACATATCTTTCTATATGTGTGTAAAATATTCATAGGTCAATATCTGAAAAATAGAATTATAGAATAAAACAATATTTACATTTAAGAGTATTTTTAAGGTGTTGTCACATTGCTCCTGAGAGGTTGCAACAATTTAAATTCTCACTAACAGTATAGGAGAGTACAGTTTTCCTTCATACTAAATAATCCTTTTTCCCTCAATATTATGATTTAACTTATCTGGTAGATTTCAAATATCTCAGTGATTTATTTTGCATTTCTTTTAATGGAAGAAACATGGAGGATCTTTTTATATGTGAGTAATCCATTTATTATTCCTTTTCTACGAACTATCTAATAATGTCTTTTCCTATGTTTTCTTTGAGAAGAGAGAATCTAGAAGAGACAGGGAATGTACTAAAAATCTTGACTGGTATCTATTTAATGGATGTCTCAGCTCAAGGATCCACATCAAGGATAGATATACAAGAACTGACTCATCTTTAAGAAATTTAAAACAAAACTTGAAAAGTTTTGATCTACACCTGCATCTGTTTGGAGATGACAATTCACAGTATGAAGCATGGCTCTAGGAAGAAGCAGCAAGTTCATGGGAGAAAAGGAGCCAATGCAGAAAGGAGACAAGAATCAAAACAGTAAAGGATGATGAAAATAGGAGAGAATACATATAATGAGTAGGGAGAAGGAAAGATATATGGAGAAGATATCTATATCTATCTATCTATCTATCTATCTATCTATCTATCTATCTATATATATCCAGGTGTGTGTATATATATCTGTGTGTGTGTGTGTGTGTGTGTGTGTGTATCTGTATGTAGATAGATAGATATATACATATATAATTTTTTTAATTTACCAGAGAGTGTGTATGCTCATGAGAGAGAAACAAACACAGGAAGACAAAGGGAGAAGGACAGGGAGAAAGCATCTCCTCCCATGGGGCATGCTCATACTGCAAGTCCTCCATCTCTCCCTCATTCTGTGATTTTGGACATGCACATACACATGTCCAATGTGGGTTTTTTGTTTGTTTGTTTGTTTGTTTGGAGAGGTTTTCGCTATAGGGCGCGTGCGCTCGCCAGACAGACAGAGAGAGACACAGAGACAGAAAGCGAGAAATCACCCCCCAGGGGGGATGGTCACGCCGCAGTCCCTTCTCCTCCAGGATCTCCTCTCGGGATCCTGGGCACGCACGCACACGTGCCCAGCGTGAGTTTTAAGCCACCGGGTCCAGGACGCGAACCACAGTCGACTACGTGGGAGTCCAGTGACATAGCCGTTACGCTGTTGGTTCCCTCCAATGTGTTTTTCAAGCCAGCAGGACTGGGATTCAAACTCTGTGGTCAACCATGTGGGATATAGCTTCCTTAACCACTAGGTCATGGAGTTGACCTGGTCTATCTTTTCTTTCAAGGTTAACATTTCTCAGCTTGATATTCTGGGATGTGTAATTATTACCTCATTCTTATCTGGTATAGAGCTTGCTTACTGTAATAAAATATAGATAAAATTTCGAGCTGCTAAGGTAACACACTATGATATTTTCCAAAAGGTTCCTTTCATGTCCTTCTATTCAAATAATTATGGATAGGGTCAAAAATAATAATATTGCACTTTGGCTAAGAACAAAGAGTGTGTTAGGAGTACACTGTTATAAGAAGTTTATGTTTTAATTTAAGATCTTTAAGATGAAGAGCATCCGTCCAATGATTAGGAGACACACAAGATAGAAATGTTGTTATTACTTACAGACCCTAGAGTAAGTAGTTTGCCTACACACACACACACACACACACACACACATACACATACACACATACACCTACACACAGGTCAGGGAATCAGGGAGGGATAGAGAGGTAATAGGATCTGTGGATCCATGCTTTTATGGGGTCCAGGTGGTAATCCAAACAGATTTTTCAAGAGGAGTTTTAATTTGTGGGTTTAAAGCAAGCAGGCATGAGTTTCAGGAGGTCATGCTGTGACTGAGAGGTGATCACTGTGGCATATCTGCCCAGTCCATGAGGGCTGTGAGGGACATCAGAGCCAGCCAAGTGGGTAGCTACCCTATGCATCTGTCTTGTGGGAAGCAGTTACCAGGAGGAAGATGTATAAGGCAGATATCTAGATTGACCAAATTTAGAAACTGGGAGGTGTAGAATTAGCAACTGTTAAGAGTGACTGAGCCCTGCATCTGGTCTGAGACAGTTCAACTTATAATCACAATGGATGCTGAGGCAACACAAAATTATAAAAATTCCACTTCAGGGAACCAGCAGTTAGCGTAATGGCTATGTCGCTGGACTCCCACGTAGTCGACCGCGGTTCGCGTCCCGGACCCGGTGGCTTAAAACTCACGCCGGGCGCGTGTGCGTGCGTGCCCAAGATCCCGAGAGGAGAATGGAGGAGAAGGGATTGCGGCGTGACCATCCCCCCTGGGGGGTGATTTCTCGCTTTCTGTCTCTATGTCTCTCTCCTCTCTCTGTCTGGCGAGCGCACGCGCCCTATAGCGAAAAACCTCTCCAAAAAAAAAAAAAAAAAAAAAAAAAAAAAAAAAGAAAGAGAAAAATTCCACTTCAGTGCATTATTATAATTAGTTTCAGAATTAAAGCAGGAATTTAGTCACTTTCCTATAACTTACAAAGCTTCTCAAGTTTTATAAAACACTGATCATTTTAGTGGTTCATCCTTTATTTGTGGTTGTGTTTTCCTAATTGTCACAATCAGTGTTTCTCTTTTATAAAGTACCATGACAGAAGCAGCAGCAGCATGAGGTCCACACTATACCCACCTGTGCTTTACAAAAACCCATAGCTAGTCCAAGAACAATGCAGCTCCGAAAGAACAAAACTGTTTATCAGACTGTAACTGCAAGAGAGAAGATAATTAGTGGCTCTGAGAAAGAAAATTAAGTTAAAAATTTAAAAAGAAAAGTTTAATTGGTTAAAAAGAGACAAAGGGTTTAAAAATTTTGAAAGAATCCATTTTAGAGAAACCATCCTGAGAATTAAATTATGAACCTTATCAAACAAGTAGAAGGGAATATTACAGTTATTTTTGTACACAATTAAAGTTGGTAAGAATTAGCAAAGTACTAAGCAATTTGGAACCCTCATGGAAATAACTGAGAAGTCATGATTGCAAGAAATGTGCCAAGGACAGGAAGCCTGTTCAGTATTTTATTCTTGAGATATCTTTTCGGTTTTTCATAAGAAGAGTGTTACATGGGTGACCATGTGGCATAATGGATCATGATTAAGGGGGCCAGACCCCACAAGGCCAACTGTGCCACCCAAGTTCCAGACATGGCAATTTGGAAAACACGCTGGGTGCATGTACATGTGCTCTGCAAATCCTAAAAAGATAGAGAAATGGAGAAGAAGGAATTGTGGTGTCACCACACTCCACTGGAGGGTGGTTTCACTCTCTCCTCCCTCTCTCTGTCTCTCTCTGGTAAATCTATGTGCCCTCTGGCAAATTAAAAAGAAAAATTAAAAAAAAAAAAGGACTGTCTAATGGAACAAAGAATTTGCTGATAACTTCTTGTATCAATGTTTTAGTTGATTGTTCTGGCTCTTCTTAATTACAAAATTTTGCATTCACTTGAAATGAAAAGTGACATGCTTTTCCTTCCCTTCTTTTCCAACCACCACGCATTGCCTACTCCCAGCATTCTGTGTACTACAGAAAAGTCATGGAGCATTGCTCCGGTCATGAACCTGTCTATCATGTGTCAAACATGCGTTTCTACAAAATAAGATGATCACAATGGGATTTCTATTTAAGCAGGTGTTAGTATTTAGAAATATAAGCAAACTGCATAATCACAAACTCAATCAAAAAGGAAAAAACAAAAAAGAGAAGTATTTCAAAAGCAATTTATAATTTATCTAAATATTTATCAATCCTTTTACTTTATCAAAAAATTACTATGTATAATTTACCTAAATCAAGGTTTCATGAATCATCTCATAAAAACAAATTCTCTTAACATATAATCTCATTTTTCATGAAAAGCTGTTTATTTAAGCTCTGTTTTGTTAGAAAAAAAATTTGAATTGAACATGGCAGAT
This sequence comes from Tupaia tana, assembly GCA_026018925.1. Taxonomy (NCBI): domain Eukaryota; kingdom Metazoa; phylum Chordata; class Mammalia; order Scandentia; family Tupaiidae; genus Tupaia; species Tupaia tana. Next base: position 25,450,470 of record JAKSZU010000017.1, read on the forward strand.
GTATCATCTCCCAGTGTAACTCATAACTTTTCACTGATTTTTGAATTTCATAGAGACTTAACTCCCAAAAAATTAATTTAGAAGGTTGGTATACTTTATTTTAAAATTTCAATAATTAGAATGTTTATTTAAAAGATCCCCTCTTAGTATGAAGGAGTAAGACAGAAGGGATAAAATTCTAGCACAGTTGTTAATTATTTTTTAATCTGTCACTAAATAGATAAAAGGCCTTGGGAAAATAATTTTGCCTATCCAGGGCTTCAGTTATTTCCTCTGTAATGGGAATTAGACAAATAATTGTTCCTCAAAATGAATTCCCTGCAGGATTCTGTATAAAAATGTTTGAGAAAGTAAACCTCCTTAAAAATACACATCTGTAGTAGCAAAGTAATGACTCATAAAAGTCCTTTGGAAAAGAGACCTGTGAAACACCTCTTAACTCCTTGTTCTGACGCTTTCTTTTTTAGGTTTTTGTCCCATAGGGCACGTGTACTCACCAGAGACAGAAAGAGGGGAAGTAGGAAATCATTTCTGTCCCTGGGGGCATGGCCATGCTGTAATTCCTTCTCCTCCATTTTACTCTCAGGATTTTCGGCTAGCATCTGGCATGATTTCCAAGTTGTCGGGGCCGGGACTCAAACCAGGTCCAGAACTCCCATTCAGCCATGTGGAAATTCAGAGCCTTAAACACCGCACCACCTGCTGGCCCCTGACACTTATTTAAACATAAAATTATCTTTTAAAAAAGCCTGTGAGTGGGACCAGCAGATGGTATAAAGGTCACATCACTGGACTCCCATGTAGTCAACCACAGGTGACTTAAAACACACCAGGTATGGAACCAGCAGTTAGCGTAATGGCTATGTCCCTGGACTCCCACGTGGTCGACCGCGGTTCGCGTCCCGGACCCAGTGGCTTAAAACTCACGCCGGGCGCGTGTGTGCGTACATGCCCAAGATCCCGAGAGGAGAATGGAAGAGAAGGGATTGCGGCGTGGCCATCCCCCCTGGGGGGTGATTTCTCGCTTTCTGTCTCTATGTCTCTCTCTGTCTGTCTGGCGAGCACACGCGCCCTATAGTGAAAACCTCTCCAAAAAAATATAAAATAAAATAAAATAAAATAAAATAAAATAAAATAAAATAAAATAAAATAAAATAATAAAACACCAGGTACGTGTGTGTGCGCACCAAAATCCCAAAAGGAAAATGGAGGAGAAGGAACTGTGTTGTAGCTATTCCCCTTGGGGGGTGATTTCTCACTTTCTGACTCTCCCTGTCTCTCAGGTGAGTACCTGTACCCTATTGCAAAAATTTCTTAAAAAAAAGGCTATGAGTGTCCTAAAAATACTCCTTCATTAAAAAATAAAAAGTGGATATGGGTATCACCAGTCTTTTTAGACGTTATACAACTGGAATATCACATGCCTGGAGATTGAAATTTAACATTGTTATTTAAAGAGCAATCTTAAGATTCAGTCATGATAATTATATATGCAAAATCCAGTTTATATAAAATGAACTCCAATCATGAATTTGTAATAGAGGCCTGCTTTAGCCAGAGTGACTCCATCTTGTTAACAAACTGTTTTTCTTCTTCTCCTCAGCTTGGTATTCTTTGTTTGAGATCTCTTAGGAGCTCCAGAGAGACAGACATCATGTGCAGTTGATGGAGAGTTTGAAACAATGAGGTATATTCTTCCCCAGGGAATGGAAAGTCTTGTTTTGGAAATGAATTGCTTGATTGTATCCCCAACTAAAAATTAACCTGACCGACACTTTTCTGTACACTTCCACTAACCCCCAACCTCTTGTCCCCTACAAAAGGGCCTCTTTCTTCCCTACAAAAGCATCTGTAAGTTGGCTGACCAGTCAAAGCTATTTCCTCTTTTTTCTGGAGTGGCCACACTGTAATAAATTCTTCTTTCCTCCTCCCCAACGACTTTGTCTCTCTGTGTTCTGTTAAGCAGGTAAGGAGCAGACCTGCCTTGGGTCTCTGAACCAAAACATAAAGCCCCTTGTCCACCAGCAACAGACTTTCCGTTTCATAGTGCAAGTTTCTCTATCATGTGCTCATACAATAGCTCAGTGAAGGATCTCATCCAAGGCATGAACACTAAAATCTAATAATTTTTTGATAATCAAATGCATTTTAATATTCTGATTTTCAAAAAACAAAACAAGCTAAGTAAAAGCATTCTTCATGTAGTACCAAAGTAGAATTTTATAGAATATTACTATATTATTGGGTCATCGGAAAAGTCATAATGTATCTTTCTATGTATGCCTATGCAAAAATGTGTCATGACTTTTTCCGATGACTCAATATAATAAAAAGGAAGATTTTTTTCTTTAAGAAAAATTCACCAAACAGTCCAATTCTCAAACTTTGTCTTACATACTTTCCTTCAGTTTGTCTTTTGTAAGTGTGCTGTTGGTACATGAATCAAAAAATCTCTATCAGACATTTATACTACTGGTTTTTAATTATAGAGCCTAGATTCCACTGAGAAGAGATCTCTGGGTGTTAAAAGCTAATCAGATAATCTCAGAAAGTCCCTTCTGACTGTCATTTAATACTTAATCATGCGTTAACCATAAATTAAGCTTTCAGTCTGCCAGCCATAGAGTAGTTTGGAGTTGCAGGCTCGCTATTTACAATTTTGACCTGCTACCAAGTAGTCCAGCCCACTTACAGAAAATGAAGGCTAAAATGCTTAATATGTAAATGTAAGCTAATGTAAATTTAAATTGGTCTTTTAGCAAGTCACAGATTATAAATTTCTCTAGCTTGTATTTAGCATCCTTCAATGATCCTAACCTTTCTTCCTAATCTATCAAAAATTGAAACTACCCTACCCGTGCTTTCTTTTTGTATCTTTCACTAAGCTAGAATACTCAACCGTGGTAATGGTCAAAGAAGTTTTATAATGATTCTACCGAGAATCAAACTCTTAATCTCCAGGTACCATGGAAGCCTGGTTGGCCCTCTTTGAGAGTACCACTCAAGAAATCATCAGCTTCCCCATACCCTGACACAGCTTCGCATTTGAGGGCATTCTGGTATCCCGATGTTTTATGATGGATGCACACTCCAGTAAACCTACTTACCTGGTGAGAGAACTTTCACCTCTCAAACTGTAAAAGAAATTTGTGTGTGCTTTTTTTGCGTCGTGTTTACAAACAGTTGATTGAGGTAATTGACTAGTAAAGCTAGAAGAGACATCAAAATAATCAAAATCAACCAAGAGTAAGTGATTTTTGTTTGGAGACACGATGCTCAGTTCTAATGTACTGTCCACTTTCTTTCTCAGGTCCACACTATCCTCAGTCACCTATTTCATTGCAATGTGGTCACCACATTTTTGCTTAACTACCACATTTTTCCTTTACACTTTTGCTTTGATTTTGGAACTTTCTGTTTCTTAACTGAATTATAGCCATAGATGCCTTGATTTTCCTCAGGAGGCCAACCTCCCTCACTTCTGACTCAGCTATTCACAAGTTATTCTTTAGATAGTCTTCTCTTCTCTTCTCTTTTCTTCCTTCCTTTCTTCCTTTCCTTCTTTCTTTCTTTCTTTCTTTCTTTCTTTCTTTCTTTCTTTCTTTTTCTTTTTTAGAGAGATTTTTGTTACAGGGCGTGTATACGCGCCAGAAAGACAGAGACAGAGACAGAAAGCGAGAAATCACCCCCCAAGGAGGATGGCCATGCCACAATCTCTTCTCCTCCAGTCTCTTCTCAGCATCTTGGGCATGCACACACACACACACACACACACACACACACACACGCCCGGTGTGAGTTTAAGCCACCGGGTCTGGGACTCTAACCACGGTTGACTACATGAGAGTCCAGCGACATAGCCATTACGTCAACTGCAGGTTGACATCTAGGGACCAGCAGGTCTCTAGACAGTGTTTTCATCATACCATTCCTGCAGTAAAAAAAGCTTAGAGTCTAGTTGGCTAAAACACATTATAGGTAACTTACACAAAGGAATATATTCAAATGTAAAGAGATACCATCTTCAGTCATCCGGACCTTCGCTCATCGCCCTTAGCCGCTATTCTGTTACTCCCCTCCACTCTAGGCCTGTCTCTGCTTCCCAAACCAAAGCAGGTTAGATCTCACCTCACCTTCTAGCTCACCAAAAAACCTGAAGTCACCAGGTGTGAATTAGTTTAAAGTTTTGCTGTGGCAAACTTACTACACTGACTATAATTATTTTCTTCTCTTCTATCACCAAAGGAAAAAAATGATTTTGTATATTGCTCTCTCTCTGTCTGGGCTGTGAGTTTCACCCTCTGTAGACCCATCAAGCATTGTGTTCCATCAGTTAGCCCCTCCCTCTTTGGTTTCTTCCATCTCTTTTTCCAATGGTCTCGTCTCCACATCTTACAGACCCAGTGGGTTCTCTCCCATCATTACAGTCATTCTTATCCCAATCTTTTGACTTTCTCAGCAAAGACTGTTAAGATAGTTGTTTACATAAAACTCTATGTGCTTATTTAAAATCTGTTTCCCTATCACTAACACCTGATTTCTGCTCCTCCCACTCCATCAAAACTTTACTGGACACTCTACTGGAAAGGTCACCAACTGTGGTAGACAGATTTCTAGGATGACTCCTCCAATGATCCCCATCTTCTAGGATTCATACCTTGGGGTAGTCCCCTCCCCTTGAGTGTGACATTCTTCTGACCAATAGAATGCTGCAGAGGTGACAGGATATTTCTTCCATAATTATATTTCAAAAGATTTTAACTTCTATGAGACTCTTTCAATTACTTTTTGGTATCTGTTATTTGATTAAGCAAGCAGCAATGCCAGAGGGACTCATGTGGCAAGAAACAAAGAACAGCCTCTGGCCAATAGTCAAATAAGAAGCCAGTCATCGGTCCACCAATCTCTGAGGGATTAAATCCTACTAACAACCATGTGAGCGAGGAAGAGAATTCTTCTCTGGTTGAACTTTCATATAAAACCCAGGTGTAGCCAACACCCTAACTATAGCCACACATGACCCGCAAAAAGAAATCCCAGACAAGCCATTTGAACCACAAAGCTATAAAAAAAAAATTGTGTTGTTTTGTGTTGCTAAGATTAGGAATGATTTGTTACTACACAGCAGTAGGTAACTTAAATACAGTAAATTTTGTATTGTCAAACTGACTTTAAAATCTCTCCCAAATTTTATCTAACAACTTTTGTGTCATTTTATACTGATGTCTATTTTCTACCTTCCTGAATTTATTTTGTCTTGATTTCCATGTCTCTACTATCTAATTCTTTACACTCCTCTTTCTTCATCTACAAGCACATCGAACTTCCTCCACCAGACTCTCCTATATCCACACTACAGTTGGAGAGGTTTAAGACTTTGCCTTGTTGCTTCTGTGGCTCTTTGTGTTTTCTCTTTAGAAACTTAGACTCCTAGATTTGAACTTAAGTTTTCATTCTCAGTGCAAAATTAATGTATCTAACTAGTTACTGTACACCTCTACTGGAAAGCTCCACTTGAAATTCAATATGCACAAAATGAAGCACTTTATTATCTCCTCACAAATGTATTTTAATAATTATATGTAACTAGTCATCAAAGCTTGCCAATTCTGTCTCTTGTATCCAAAATTTGTCTACCATTCATTACTTCTACTTTGGTCATAGCCTATTACTGAATTATTTTCAATACTTCCTGACCAAATTCCTGCTTCCATAATTATTTTTCTCTATAAAGATAATTCTTCAGGAGAGTGGGTTAACCAAAAGACAATTCTCATCATGATACAACTCTGCATAAAATTATTAATGACCTTTAGCAATCTAGGCAAAAAGTATAGCTCTTTTAAACTAGAGACCCTCCATATCTATTCTCAAATTTTGACTCTTCCAACCACTCTATGTCTCTTACCCATCCCGTGAAACCACCAAACTATGCTATCTGAGCATAGCTTGTTATTTCACGACCAACAGTTCTCTCTGCTATAAATTCCATTCTTCACCTATCATACTCAATTACAATCCAAGTTTGGTATAACTTCTATTCAGTTTAGTGAAGTAGATACATGTAGATCCATTTCTACACATCATTCATGAGACTGGGTCTTGGCAGAACAAGTAATAACCTAATGGAATACAAGAAAATTAGAAATTTTATGATAGTACCATGCCCAGAAATCTGAGGAAAAAAAGCCATTAACCAGACTGAAGATTCAAGGAAGACTTTCTAAAAGAAGTTTGTCACCAATGAAAAGTTAACACATGAATGAGTGGATGAGTTAAATAGTACAAGCAGTTTAATAATTAGATCTTGGGCCAGTAGGTGGCATGGTGGTTAAGGTGCTGGTCTCCCACAAGGCCAACTCCAATCTCAAATCAAACCTGGAGGCTTGCTTTCTCACTCCTCCCCTCCCCTACTTCCTGTCTCTCTCTCTCATTCTCTCTCTCTTTCTCTCTGTCTCTCTCCAGTGGGCACATGTGCCCTATAGCAAATTTTAAAAATTAGTAAGAGGAATAAGAGATAAATACAAATAAATAATTATCTTTAAAAAATAAATTAAAACTTTTTTCCCTGCACATCTCTTTTCTATCTCCCAAGAATTGACAGGACATCCTTTTAAGTGCTACATCCTCTTTTACATACTTCCATTGTTGTATTTGCACACTCAGCGGGTCACCCTTTGTTTGAATGATTGTATATCCATTTGATTGAGAGCCTTTAAAAGTTAGGGCTAAGTCTGAGTTATTGCTTCAGCCACTAGTAGGATTCTGGTCATTTTACCAAAGCTCAATAATTCCTTCTTTTATTAAAAGTCAGGTTTATTGAAGTATAATTTAGTAGAATAAAATTTATAAATAGTAAAATGCATGTAATTTTGCTGTATAATTCAATGAGTTTAATAGTTGCTTCTTGATTAAATTAAATTTGTAGTCTTTTGTTACCTGTTATTTCTACAATAATAGTTTATGCATCAAAGAGTAAGCCCCAACCATGCACATACTTACTATATTTCATAGGGGCTCAATAAGTTTTCTAATAAATGAACAAGCTCACAAAATATTTTTTATATTATCACCTCATTGTTCACAAAGGAGAAAAGTAATACAACTGTTATATTTGAAATAAAAAATTGCAGCAATATAACAATATCTTGGCAACTCATCTTAAATACTCAAAAAAAATTTTATATTCCCAAATTGGCCATAAATATTTTTAAATCAAAATTTATTTGTCATTTGTAACTTCTGTAGTAGTAATTTGTAAGCTGCTTCTGAATAAAAATATCATGTAACTTCTGCTAACAACAATTTGAGAAATTATTCACAAGTAAACAATTACCTGTGCTATAAATCACCAAAAAACCTGGGGGCTGGGTTTTTGCCAATCATTATGCCAATTAATTACCCCACAAAGATTGGTTGGCGTTCCAGCAAGTAAAGCCTCATAGACCTGTGAACCACTCCTTTTTTAAAAAAGACAAAAAAAATAAGGTATTTAAATCCAGAAAAGCTGGAATGAGGGAAAAAAAAAAAGCCTTCCTTTAATGTTTCTTTGATTCTCACAAATTCCTAAGGACTTATTCCCACCTGAATAAACAGAATTGGCACACAGACTTGTCTTGCAGATGGATTGGGCCAACATCATCTGAAAGGAAAGCATAGACCGTAGCTGCCACACAGGTGTTTGGTACTGGGTCTGCCCTCAAACAGAAGGTAGTCTTGGTGATAGTAGTGGAAGAAAAGAAATGAACCAGTGACATAAATCATCATTTTCAGAGTGATGTGTGTGCCCGTTTCCCATTCAAGATAAACAAATATTGGGAACCACTGTACTCTAGGGTTGCACACTCTTTGACTTGCCGGCCAGTGGCAGCTTTAAGGAAAAAATGGTACAGCACTTTGTTTTTGTCTCTTGTGTTTTCACCTGGCGGGGAGGATCCTGAAGTCACATACTTCATCTATTTCTCTTGCTATATCATAAAGTTCTCTCATTGTTGCAGATGGTATTGCTCACCTGCATTGTTGATGGTCTGAGACACAATTTAACCAGAGTCTGTCTCTAAATAATGCCTTGGTATTTTGGACAGGTATTTGATCTTAATAACAGAAATAATTCAACACTGGTCTTTAAATCCAAATAACTCTAAGATGGAAACTATAAAGGATATCAGAATGATATAAGTATATAAAAATTTCATTTAAAATGGGCACTAAATATATAAAAACTAAATACAAAGATGTATCCTATACCTTATTTTTGGTAAGAAAAAAGAGTAAGTAATTTTCGGAGTTGGCAGCTGGCATGGTGGTTATGGGTGCTGGACTCCCACATGGCCAACCATGGTTCGAGTCCCAGATCTGGTGGCTTGCTTTCTCACTTTCCCTCTCTCTCTCACTCTGTCCCTCTCTGCTCAAATCAAAATAAATAAAATTTTTAAAAAAGAGGGAAGTAATATTCTATTATCAGCAACTTACTCTAACTAAGTAACTTTTAAGGAATATTATAGCCTCTTCTACTAGACTAAAATCTTCATTTATAAAAAGAAATTTTGCCAGAGGGCACATGTACTCCTCACCAGAGACAGAGAGAGAGAGAAAGTGAGAAAGCACCTCCCACAGGATACAGTCATGCCACAACCTCTTCTCCTTCCTTCAACTTTCATCTCTCCCTCCTATCAGGGTTTTGGGCATGTATGTGCATGTGCCCAACATGTATCTTGAGCTACCAGTCAGTGACTGGAATTGTGCAGTCAGCCATGTGGGATCCAGCCGCCTTAAACACCACATCGCAGACTGGCCCTCAACTCTGCTTAAAAGAAGAGAAATTGAGTTTCCAATAATTTCACAGTGGATGACACGTAATATTATGTGTCATCATAAGAATGAATGTTGTAAGTACATATTTTTTTAAAAATGAGTTCATGCTTCCTTATACAATGAGAAAGTAAAATTGATAACAAGCTGTATGAATCAAAGACAAAGTTCAATGTACTTTTCTCATAATTATATTTTATCAAAAGATGTGCTTTACTTTATATATGTATAACTAAATGTCCTACACAGGTGATTTTCACAACATACACATGCACAAACTACCCCCAAAATGTATTCAAGTAATTCATCTCTTATAACACAGAAGCTTGTCTGAAGTTTTGAAAAAATGCATAAAATGCTGGCCTTTACAACCCACATTAAGGTTTCAAAGATTTGAGGACCATACTTCATCAAGGTGCTAGCAAAAATATCATAGGTTTTCTTATATCCTTTTCATCTGCTTGAAGGAAACATTTGCCAACATATGACCTAGGAATAGTAGTTCCATTCTAAAATAGTAATTGAGGTCTATTTTTCTTTTCCACATCTTGTCTAGGAATATATACCTTTTTCTCTTTTTTATACTAATTCTTTTAATGCACAAAAACATTACCCATTCCAACAGAACATGTAGTAAAACCTTAGATAGAAATTCACGCAAACATATGACACCATATATAACAACCTATGACATATCAACATCATATAAAGGCAGTTAGAGAAAGAACCTTCAAATTTTATTCTTCACACAGCTCAAGAGAACAAGGAAACAAATTAAGCCACTTGTTAAAACAAGATGGGGGCATCAGAATCCAAAGGTAAACAAGAGTGAGGATTAGAGAAGGAAACTCCTAAAATAAAGCACACACACATTAAGAACCGAAATGCTCTGAATTTAATCTGGCTGACCCTGAAGAAAATGAGATTCAAGTATATCAGAGCAGAACCCAGCAAGTACTAGGACAGCGGAAACAATAAGAAACACTGAAAATGCAGTCCAAGAGAGTTACATCTGAGATGAGAAAGCAACTAACTGGAATCACCAAAATGGGAATCTGTACCCAGAGTGTGAGAGAACCAGGGACTATAAAGTCAGCTCCAGAGGAAGAGAGGATTGACAGGCTAGAGCAATAAATGCTGGCCCCATTAACTAAAGGAGTAAAGGGAGCACAGGCTCTCAAATCCCCCTACCCAAGGTGACATGACATACCCAACAACGCTCAGAGGAGACCCTTCAGCGTTCTGTTCTGTTGCAGAAACCACACCATCTTACCTGAATAAAGCTTTTCCAATAAAAGTTCCCTCCCCACTCTTTTCTCTACTATTATTCTAGAAAAAGTTGAAAGTCAGATTTCAATGAGAATTTCTTCATGACTAAGGACAACTGCCCTCCTCTATCATAAATAGAAATGTGCATTTAGGTGAAATGGGACTGAGAATTTATTTGATGGCGGTTTTAAGCACTAGTTCTTGAAATTGTTACTGTCTTCTGATGTAGTCTGAGAAAGATATATTGAAGCTATAAGCTGTGACACTAGAGCGATTAGCAGCCATTACGGGCTGTTTTGGAGCATTCATAGGGGATCTTATTTCACACAAAACAATCTGCAAAGAAAATCACTAATAAGGATGATCTATTACTCAACACCTCAGCACCTGAAAAAAGTCTCATGCTGACATTTTCATTCAATGATTTATTAAAAAGTTTCAAGACCCTTTAAACCCTATTTCTGTTATATTTTAAAACACCAAATATAGACTCCACTAAAAAATCTGATTTTGAAGAATCAAAATCATTACCAGAAGAACTCTGGAATTTCTACTGAGGCAAAATTAAGTTAGCAAAATTTAGTTACAAACTTAGTAACATTTTTATATGTCTTTCTTATAATAGTCAACTGTGCAAACAATATTTCTATTAAAAATAACATTAGACGAGTCCCATTAAGTACATGGAGGAAATGAACTATTATAGTGGGTAAAATTTAAATCACTGATTTTAAAATATTTTGTTAAAAATAAAAACGAAGGCACTAATTTTATTATTATTATTATTATTTCCAGAATTGCACTGTTGGTAACATAATGGTACCCTCCTCCAAATGAAGCCATTTCTCCTATCTCCATTTCATCTTTTCCTTCTTCTTTATAAAACCAATCAATTCCTGACATGATTCTTCAGTGATTATGTTAGAAAGGTTGGATGGAAGTTAGGAATTCACCCCTCGAGTCAGACTACCTGAGTTTCAAACTTACCTCCAACTTCTTAGCAATTTAGTAACTAGGAAAGTCACTTAATAGCTTCGACCTTATATTTGTTGTGAAGACTAAATAAGATCAGCATTTTTAAAGCATTCCATAAATATTGGCTATTACTAGTTACCATGGCTAAGAACAAAGTAAGCAGGGGTAGTTTGTGTTTGTATTCTAGAAGCTCACCTGCTAAAGATTTACACATACAAAACAACGCAGACACAAGTGCAAATGAAGAACCTAAGTGCAAAGAAGGCACTAGAGCAAAAGAAGTGTCCTTAGATGGCTATGGAAATTTCAGGGCTTTGTCTCAAAACTCACAGATACTATTTCTTTGTGTCCTCAAGCCCACAGCATTTGGCTGTTAGTCTTGGGCTTCTCTGTTGACAACAAGGCATCAAAGGTTATAAGACCTACTGGGATTTCAATCAGCGCAAACCCAAATGATAGGCATTTAGTATCCAGTGGAGCAAACTGACTAATGAAGCAGGCAAAAAAAAATTTTGTGGATTCAGAACCTTCATAGCCTCCCTGAACAGGTCCTCCATGACTGAGCAGTAAGCTTATCATGAATTTAGGATTATCTCAGTAATACATCTATTTGTGGATAGTTTCTGCCTACCTACTTTACTCCCATTTTCTCTCATACCTGATTACCTGGCATTGCACTGCCCAATAGTGTTAGCACAGAGCTTCCGATGCAGGTTTTATTTCCTAGGAAATTCAAGCTAAGATGATGGAAAACAAGAGTAACTTTATAAAGAAGAGCCTCAGGATAATATTTTGGATTTGAATCACCCACCAGTCTTAAAGATTTGCAGACCTTATTGCTGACAGTAAATGAGGTGGTAACTCTTGGCATTAATTTGTGGTTAACTGGGATGAGGTACTGATGGAAGATGACTTTATAAGATCCGTGCTGGCTGCTGAACTTTTATAGAAGTGGTAAACATTGTCGGTGTCCCACTGTTAACTTCTCACATTTTTAGTGTGCTCTGCTGTCTTCTAAGTGGTAGTATCTGCAACTGTGAGTCTAAATATTTTCCCCTTTAATGACACCTAGATGTTCAGCAGATTAACTGTCAAGAATTAACACCCCTACTCACAATTCTCAAAGAGTTTTACAAATTAGTATATAGTTACTCTAGTTCCCTCATCCTTGAGTGGAATAATTTTGAGGCATAGATTTTAGTTTTCCAAGACAGAGACTGCCCGTGGATTAAGCTCAGATGCCTACTCTGGTACACACGTTATTTAGCACATTTCCTTCCCTATGGTGTAATACGTACTTCCTAACAGAACACTTGTACTCAATCCTGGTCTCATAGTTTTCTTCTAGGAGAATCCAATCTGTGACAATCACTTTGAAGAAAATAAGAAGTGTGGTGTGGGTTGACTGCTTTTGATGGCACCGGATGCCTTTTGGAAAAACAATGTACAAATAATTAACTGTTAATTAAGGGATGCCAGAAAAGCTTGAGGGCACCTATGATAGCTTGTCTTCTCCAGACTGGAGTTGATAGGACAAAGGCACAGAACTGAAGTTCCGATATTTGTAGCTCTTAGTCAACAAAACACTAATGAAGATACACAGAGTCTCAGTGGAAAGACTGACCCAACCCATTTATTGGATACCTCGGAAGTCTGCCACATTAAAGTGGAGTCCAGAGCAAGAGAGGGTTTTGTGGACCACGCCTTGTTGCAAGCATACCTGTTGCTCAGACCATATGATCTAACATATCAGCCATGCCAGAGGAAATCTGTGGAATATAAGAAAGTAGTCTGAAGCTCTGGCAAGCCACAATAGGAAAAGTGCACCACAGACATTAAGACTCACAGAATAAGATCATGTATCTGTGGCCATAAATTCTTCATTCTTAAAAGCGTTTCTGATCATCCCAGCTACAGTGCTTGATAATTGCAGACTGTGATTATTACAGGTTAAAATTACTTTGATAAAAAAGAGAAATAAAAATAATTGTGCTAGAGTTTAATTTTTTCCCAAAATGTTCTCTAAAGTAGTTCTCATGTTGCTTTTAGAATAGGAATAGGGGGAAAAAATAAGATTGATACACAGGGCTTTAAGCAAAGGTATAAAAATAGTAGGGTCTGCAGTTATGAAGTTGAGGCTGGAGTTGCTTTACAGAATTAAAGATGTAATTCAAAAACTTCAAATGGGGACAAATGCATGGAGAAACGAGCTGCAAATTCTCCCTTGCCTCAGATTCCTATGACTTCTGCTCCACAATTCCTCCCTGACATCTTCCTTTCTACATGCAGTTCAGCTCCTTCAAAGAATGCAGAAAGGTGAATAGGTGACTGGAGTTGCTGCTTTATTGTTAACAGTATGTGCTGAGGTTGGCAGGTGGCTTGGTGGTTAAAGGCACTGGACTCCCCCATGGATGGCCACCGTTTGAGTACCAGACCTGGTGGTTTGCTTTCTCACGTCCCTCCTCTCTCTCAGTTCTGTTCCTCTCTAGTCAAATTTAAATAAATAAGTAAATAAAGTTAAATAAAAATAATTCTTAAAAAAACCCAGTATGTACTATTTCTGTGACTTGTAAACTGGAGGGATAATTACAGCCCAAGCACAGTGAAGTCATACAGATCAGAAATGTAAATGTTTCCAAACTACTAACTGGTACATAAGTCCACTAAAGCACTGGCAATAGTTGTAAAAACTCTGTATTCCAGAGACAAGAGAAGTGCACCAGAGACACCATGAGTATCTTTGTCTCTGGGATGCCAGATTAATTGTCTAGCTTTCTTTACCAGCTCTGCTAACTCCAGGTTATAAAAATATTAAAGAAGACATTGAAGACACTCTGAAAAAATGGCAGAAATGCAATTTTATCATCGTTATAAAGCCACACTTTCCATAATGAAGAAAGGCCTCATATCAGATTCTAAGAGATAAGTCTGGTTTCTTTAGTATTGATTCCTCACTTTGATTTTTACTCCTCCTTTCTGCCTCCTATGCTCTCTTCTTTCTCTCCCTCCTAATTCTAAATGAAAACAAAAAGGTATATTTATAACTGATCGACTATACATCACTTCTTTTCAATATGTTCTCTCTCCACTGGTAACATTTCTTCTCAAGGGGAGCTGGAAGAGGACAGAGATAAAACAAAAGACAAAAGAAAACAAACAACAATAAAAAGACATTGTCCTTGCCACCTCCCTTTCGCAAATGTTGGGGAGCCAAAGCCTCTAATTCTTTTTCAAGGTCATTTTGTGTTTGTTGTCATTTGCTTGCAGCACGATAGCCTCCTGCTCCCTGGTGCTTTCTTAAGTTTAAATTAGTTTCCAATAAAGATGCTCTTGCACCTTGCAGGGGAAAAGCATTGTTTTTAATACACTTGTAACTAATGCTGTTGGTCCTTGGGGAGTTTCAAAGGACCTCAAAGGCAATAGTTCTCCACCCGGGAGCAAAGAAGCCATTACAGCTTGTACTGGAAGATTTAATAGGTGTCATAATTTATCATGTAAACCGAAAAGTGTTTCTTAATTAAGTGCGTACGTTAATGAATTTTTTAATTTGATCCCTGTAAGTACCTTGCTATACTAATTGCAATATTCTACACATTAGTCATCCGCTGTTGCCCTTGGCTATTTTCTACCCTGAGAGGAAAAGAAAGAGAGCTTTTCAGTTAAAGTTCATTTAACTCTTTCCACCCAACAAATTAGATTTAGTCTTACTCACACTGGAGTGACAGCTGTGGTCAAATTTCACTGAGCTTTTAGAATACTTGAAATGCAGAAACCAGTGCAAATATCTGTTGTTTTTCAAATATTAGGCAGCTGGGGTAACTGATCAGGAATTGAGGGCCTGTCCTTTTCCAAAGGGGCACTTCTTTCTGTTCTCCTAAGACTGAAAAGGTTTAGAAAGGGTAAGATGAAGAAGGATCACATTTTCTTCTTTCTACTGTATAGTACTATACAGTGTGAATAAAGGAAGGCATAAATTGGCACAGCACTCCCAAACTTAAAAGGAGGAAAAAAAAACTTTACTGTACCTACTCAGCTGGATATTATATCTATAAGAAATGAAACATTATTTGTAATAATAAAGTGTTAACAATGTAACGTGCAGTCCAAATTACAATATTATTAAACATTAGGGCAAAATTTTAAAATACCTATGAAAAAACTGGCAGGAAAATAATTTGTTCAGTCATATTTACTGCCTTCAGGTGATAAGTTTATGGGTATTTTTTTTTTCTGTTATATACTGACCAACGTAATGCTCATGTGTTATTTAGTGGGGGAAAATAAACCTTAATTTTAAAAAGCTGGAAGCATATTATTGTATAAGACTTTAGGCTTCAGACTTTATTATAGTAAGAGATTATCTTTATTTAAATAGCTATTTTATAGCTTTTTAATTTTTTTATATGTTCAAATTTGTTCACAGTTGAGAGTTAACAGAACATCTCCACTTACAAGTTGTTATTAAAGAAAGATTATAAACATAAAAACCTTCAGTTCCAAGCTTTTCTACTAAACTGGACACATTAGATCATTCATGAAGAAAGAACTATATTTGATAAATTTTCTCTGGTTTTCTTATATTTAGAGAAATATATTATGCATTTTTATGTGTTATCTGCAATAACTTGTTTATAAGATTGAGTTGTATAGGAAAACCTACATTACGAAAACAAAATATCATTTAGTTGACATAGGTATAAGTCAGTGTTTTCCTTTTTGGTCCTTTTTAATTTTTTTACAAAGAGCACTTATACTTGACAGAGCTATTTTGAATCTTAGCTCTGATATGTTTAGCCATGGGTTTTTTTAAGGCATTAAAATTGGGTTTCAATTATGTAAAATGAACAGAATTGCTAGATATACTACCTAGTTATATTTGAATTTCAGATAATAAATTATTTTTAATGTAAATATATTGCAAGTATTATTTACTAAATATGGCAACCTTACATATGAAGGAATTAGGATGCCTTGAAATAATAGACAATTATTCTTTTGTTTAATACAACATGCCCTATTCCAAAATTTTGCTCTTCAGGAATTGGGACCCAGTGATCAAAAAATAAAATAGCCTTACTCCAGGTGATTTTTAATAAGGACTGCAAATCTAGTCATTAGAACCACTGTCATGGAATAGTACTACTCACATTTTAAAGTGTCTAGAAATCACAAGAGATTTCTGTTAAAATGCAGATTGACATGTATCTGGTTTGGGATGAGGTTCTACCTTTCTACCAAGTTCCCGGGTTAGATACTGATGCTGCTGATCTTTGGACCAAATTTCAAGAAGCAAGTGAAATCAGATGATCTCTAATGTCTTTGTTAGACTTAGAATTTATTAATCCTATAATTTTTTATATACATTATTTCATTTTATTAAAATTTCACTTTCAAACAAATGGTGATAAATTTTATATAATCTAATTCTTACTCAGTAGATTAGAACTCAGATAATTCAGTATGGTATGGTATTATAATGTCACTGTAATTCTTACCTTAACCAGGCAATAATAGTTGTTATAATAATAACATCAGAACTGTAATATCACTTTCACTTATGAGATTTAGTTCTTGTTATTTATTCATGTCAATATGTACTTAATTGAACATCTACTATGCACCAGGCATTGGTGTCGATCAGCAAGTCTATGAACCTATTTAAAATGGTCTACGTTTCTGTGTAATCCTAATCCTCCTTCCTGTCATCCTTATGGCTGACTTCCCCCTTCTTAGATCCTTTGTACTGGAGCTTCTTTTTCCTCTGGATCTTTATATGGTTGGTTCCTTCTCATCATGAAAGTCACAAGTCACAATGTTAACTCCTTAGAGAGAGGGTTTCTCTAAATTTCCTATCTAAAGTAGATACCACCCTGTCACTGTTTCATGACCTTACATTTTTCATGATCAGAAATTCTATTTACTTATTTATTCAAATAAATATATTTATGTATCCATGTCTGTATTATTTTCTATACTATTCCACAAGTGGATGTGATGCTTGGAAATAGCAACTTTATATTTTTCTTTTGTCCACTGTGATAGTTCATAATGAGTTTTTTAATCTAAATCCAAATCAATTGAAATTTACATTTATGTAAATAGAAGTAAAAACTTTAATAACAATAAGGCAATTTTTGTGAGTTTTTTTTCCTACATAAGTCTATCTGAAAAGTCTCATAACTAATCATTGCCTTATCTTAATAATTTGGATATATATTATTATCAGGACCACATCAAATAGAATTTATAATAAACAAATTGGCCCTGTAGAGGCTTAATGCCATTCTAAATATTTTTTTTCTAAATTTATCTATTAAATGTGAGAAAATTTTAGCCCAAATCAACATAGAGGTAAATTGTTTTTCTTTATACTCAAGCCAACTGGAATTACATGTGGTAGAAAAGAGAAAGGAAGAAAGGAAGATCAAAAGAGTAACATGGAAAACAAGCAATCCAGCATCATTGGTAATTCTCATTTTTAAATGACAAGAATGAACAAAAGCTTACTTCAAAAGTAGTCTCAGGAAGTACTATAAAGCACTATCTGCCTTCACATCCATTTGCAAGTTTGGTCCATGCTACACATGATTTAAAAATTTTAAATGTCATCTTATGATGTTTAGGCCATGCATTTGGACATTCACAACTATTTCTGGAATTAAGGCTATGGGTGTCATAATTAACTGATTAGACTAGCAGATCTCCTCATTATAATTTAGGCTCTAATATATGGAAGCAGGACTCCTAGTTCATTCACACTGTCATTTAATCAGAACGCACATCTCAAATCCTGACCAGCGAGCTCCAGAAGCTATTGGCTTAATTATTGACCAGGCCACCAAGACTCACAAGCAAATCAGCCAGCATATTCTGGAAAGCTGAAAACTCCATTATCAGTGTCTTCCAACTGTGCTCTGAATACATTATTGATTCTTTTTCACTGGAAGTTCTTTTACAAGCTTATGCGTGCAATTAAGTGGATTACATGAAACATGTTAAATAGCCTAAGAACTTCTTAGACTGCAAGGGCTTTGAGCAAGAGCACGGATCTGCTAACTCCACTCACTCACTCACAAGCAGGACCTAGGAATATTAATAGCGACCATACGATATCCCATATTTCATGGGAGAGAAGCTGTCTCCTGCTTTGAAAAAAAAAAAAATCAGTTTTGCAAAAATCCAAACAAATTCTTCCCTTGCCTACCCAGAAATATATACTGACACTGTTGTCTAGTGTACTGGTATGGGGTGAGGGTGCAGTGTGCACCAACTAAACCCTTGCTACATTCATTTTTGTTTTAAAACACTACCATGTGGGGACCAGCAGTTAGCATAATGGCTATGTCGCTGGACTACGTAGTTTCGAGTTGGCTTAAACTCACGCCGGGCGCGTGTGCGTGCGTGCCCAAGATCCCGAGAGGAGAGTGGAGGAGAAGGGATTGCGGTATCCCCCCTGGGGGGTGATTTCCTGCTTTCTGTCTCTCTGTCTGTCTGGCGAGCGCAAAAGCAAAAACCTCTCCAAAAAAAAAACAAAAAAAAACAAAAAAAAACACTACCATGTTAAAAAATAAAAACAATAACACACAACCATGTAATACCAACTACATATAATTGACATAGTGCTTCCTCGAAAAGCTTTTCTCTCTGTTTTCTAAATACTTTAATGAGTGCTTTTACTCATTTTTATAGATAGTTATACAGTATAGATCAGTAGACTAATATAATAAGGCAATATTGGCAATAAAAATTCATGTGGGGCTCCTTTGAGGAATCTGATATGACAAGCCAAAAGTTTTGCTCTCAGTACCCGCTTACCTGCACCTAAAAGCAAAACATAAATAATAGTCTGACCTGTACTGTTGGTTATACATATACACACAGTAACAACAGGTGTTTAAAGTACCTAAATCAGGTATAGTCAAGCCCAAGAACATAACATGAAAACTGCATTGGCACAGATATGTAAGTCTTAAAAGCATCCAAATAAAATGTAAGATTTTTCAGCCTCTTCAGGAACAGAAACAATGTCTAGGAAAGTAAGACTTTGATGTATACCCTAAGCTGTTGTGTTGTTATTAAATGTAAGCAAAGACAGAAAAAAAGTCACTGTAAATATAATATAGTTATCAGTGATACATTAAAGTGCTGTTATTCTTTTTGTGAGTTTTAGTGAAAAACTAAGCACAGGAATTTGCATCTCCTTAGAGAAAAGATGCCTTGAAAAAATTTTTGTTAACCTCCTTTCGGTTTACCTTTAGTTGTAAGAAAAACAGTATGACATGAGATGAAAAGCCAACAAGATGTTGGCATGATAAATAGTAATAGTGCCAAATCTGCTACACTCCAATATCTGAGATCAGCTGCTTGGGCACTACTTACTAATGGAAAGAACAAGAGTGAGAGAGAAGCTCTGAGAATAGCCTAATAATTTAATGTTGTAACCAGGGTATAGACCATTCTCTTCTATAAGACCACGTAAAGACCAAATATGGCCCAGGCTCCGTGGTACAGTTGGAAATGTACTGGGCTGCAGAATTGGAAGGCACATGTCGACCATGGTTCAAATCCTCAGCCTGACTGGCCTGAAATATACCTGGTACATACATGTATGCCCAGGATCCTTGCAGGCAGGAAAAATGGAGAAAGGGAGTTACAGTGTGTTGTCACTGCAGGGAGTTTGCTTCTCTTTCTCTTGTGTACATGCTTTATGATGATTTTTAAAATAAAAGATTGACTATACTACCAGTGAACTGACAGCTTCCCTAGTTGTCTGAATAATAAAGTTTAAGAGTGTAAAAGAATTGCAGAGTCTTCTCTCACCAATTCAGAAAACTACTGGTACTGCTTTAGTTAAATTCAGTTGGATATGTGTGGATATGAATTATTATGTAGATTATATGAATAGTATGTGGATATGGATTATTATATTGCAAAATAGTATTACAGAATCAAAATCAAAGATAAAAGCTAAGATCAAGTAGGTTTTTATTTTATAATCACATGTGTATAAAATACATGTTGGTTTTTTATATAACTAAATTAATTAATTTTCTATTTATTTTTTGAGAGAGAAATTTTTGCTAAAAGGTGTGCGTACTTGCCAGAGATACAGAAGAAATCACCCCCAGAGAAGATGGCTATGCTGCAACCCCTTCTCCTCCATTCTCCTCTCAGGATTTTGGGCACACATGCACATGCAGCTGGTGTGAGTTTCAAGCTGCCAGTCCTGGACTTGAACCATGGTTGACTACATGGAAGTCCAGTGATGTAACCATTACGCCATCTGCTGGTCCCTCAATTTAATTTTTATAAAAAAGGAATATTTTTATTTGGAATATAAAATAATAACTAGGAACTAAAATAACTTTTTTTTTTCTTGGTTTTGCTATAGGTCACGTGTACTCAGAGAGATGGACAGAGAGAGAAAGGGAAGTAAGAAATCGCTTCCTCGGGAGATGCCATGCCACAATCTCTTCTACTCCACTCTCTTCATAGTATTTTGGGCATGCATGCACACATGCTTGGTGTGTCTTTTAAGTCATCAGGTCCAGGACTCAAGCCACAGAGTTGGTCATGTTGATTCAGCTTCCTTAAACACCACGCCACCTAGCTGATCCAGAACTGAGAGAACTTTAAGCCTACCTTGTTCTCTCACTGTATGCTAAGTTTTGTTAGGACAAAGAATACATCTGCTTTACTGATCACTATGTCCCTTAAGAGAAGATTCTGATACCAGATCAAGTTCAAGAAAACAATTTGTTGGTGGTATACAGTCCTATTACATAGAAACAAATGACATGAGTTATAGACTTCTGCTTTTAGAAATCATTTTATTTAAGATTGGTTTTCCAGTGAATGAGGCTACTGGGAATATTCTGACATAATAAGTCATTATGTTCCCTTTTCTGAAAATAACAATATATATGAGGCATCAGTCAGTTAAAAGCAGTACTTGATAGAAATAGTGGAGAAAACATTGTTTTTTGTTTAAAATAAAGCTCCATAGTCAAAGTTAAATTAATATATCTACTTATACTTACCAAGAAAAATTAAACACCAGTGTTTTTACAGATTATTGAATGCTGGATTTGAAAAGAAATATTCAGAATTTCTCTCTCTTTACTCTATGTAAGTATAACCTAAATCGCTCTTTAGGAAACACTGTCCCATCATTTTAGCCTCTCTTCCTTATTGCAACAGTCTTGATCCCAACACCCATAGTCCTTAAAAAAAAATCTCTGCCTATTAAACTTCATGTAGTACAATTTTTCTTTGACAGTACCCTAATAGCTTCTTTCATATTATATCTTTTGGCAGTGTGAGAAAGTAAAATTTTAATTTAAGGTTTTAATATTGGTCAGAAAAACAGAACCAATAAGATGCACACACGTATAGAAATAGATTTATTATAAGCAACTGCCTCATGTGATTATTGAGATTGAAATATCCTGGAGACTCAGGAGAGCTGATGGTGTCGTTCTAGTCTGAGTCTGATAGATTCTGAAGAATCCTAAAGCCTGAGAACCAGAGAGTTGTTGAAGGTGCAATGTCAGTCTAAAAATCCAGTTCCAAAGCTTATGGCCCAAGCTATACTGAGTCCCAAGAAGAGCTATATTTCAGTTCTAGTCTGAAGGCAGGAAAAAACAATGTCCCAGTTCACAAGGCAGTCAGTCAAGAGAGCATCAGCATTTTTGTTCTATTCAGGCCTTCAATGGATTGCATGGGGCTCATTCACATTAGGAAGGGCAATCAACTTCACTTGTTGTCTAGGACCACTGAGAAAATCCACTGATTCAAATGCTAATTTTACCTAGAAACATCTTCATGGACACTCACAGAATGTGTGATCAAGTGTCTGGGAACCCAGTGGCCAGTCAAGCTGACTCATAAAAGTAATTATCGCAGCTCAGTTTGAGTAAAATGGATTTTACTTCACTATTATAAAATATTTTCATAAAATTAATGAAACAAAGTATTTTACCCATGAAAGATAGTTCCATTATATAAAACTAAAAATCAAGATAGCACAATAAAAAATAAAATTGGATGAGAGTAAGATGTCCTAAGACTTTTTGACATTATGGGAATTTATCTCGCTTGTTTTGCAGAAATTATTCAAATGTCCCAAAATTTGTTTTTCTGCAAAGCTATAACAAAGATGTCCTGCTAAGCTTTAAATTATTTATTTTATCAATAAAATGAAGATTTTACTTATTAAAATAGGAATATTTACTATGTAACATAGATAAACACCCATTTAGAAATTAGTTTCTATCCTTTATTTTTCATAACAGAAAACTCATGACCTCATTTTGAGCTATGCTACTCTGCTCGTCCATTAACTTGTCCTCTTTAATAATAATGACTATAACTAAAATATTTTAAATATGTCAATACGTACTAATACCTCCTATAGAGTACTTCTAACATATTTCTCACACAACACATCTTCATTTCTCATGTTTGATGAGATTATAATGAAGATTATGTGTACACGCCAAAATCTGTGGGGAAAAAAATGAACAAAAAATTCTTATATTTAGTTCTCATGTGTCAAGTTCCCTGGCCTTCTTTGGAAATTTAAAATGAAATTAGCAATTGAGTCATATTTGCTGGGGAGCCACCAAAAGCCTGTGTTAGAAACAGATACCAATAGATGAATGTCACTGTTCTTTTTTTTTTTTAAAGAATTATTTTATTTAACTTTACTTATTTATTTTAATTTGACTAGAGAGGGATGGAGTGAGAAAGAGAGAGAGAGGAAAAGTGGGAAAGCAAGCCGCCAGGTCTGGGACTTGGGCCACAGTAGGTCATGTGGGAGTCCAGGGCCCCTAATCACCATGCCACCTGCTGGCCCCGAATGTCACTATGTTCTAAGCAGTTGGAAATCATTGTATCTCCACATGAGAGTAAACATTTCCTGTGCTTATTGTAAATCAAGAATCCAAGATTATGTTAGATGCAAATGACCATTTGTGGATCTTATTCACGCTTTTCAACTTTTGCAATTTCAATTTTGAGCCAGAGGAAGCACCTACTACTCTCCTCCACTGCTAAGGACTGAGAGGTCAATTCCCAGTTCTCCTCTAGCCATCATTTTGAAAGTTCCTGTCTCTTCTCCTATCTTCTATGGCTATTCCGAAGCAGGAGAGAGCTATCTATTCCTTTCTCATTAACTTTCCATTCTCCAAAGTTCTCCATCATGAAGACGTGATAAATTGTATCTGTCCCTGATTTAGATCCAGTCACATTCATGCTATGAAGACACAACAAATGTACCCACACATCAAAGCCACATACATACATACATACATACACACACACCCCCCTTGTGACAGCTTTTTATTTTTTCCTCTGTTGTCAACCTGATTCCTACTTTCTTAATGAAGGGAGAAGAAGGAAACTATAAACAGACATTTAAAAAGTTACTAGCTTGAATGAAGACATAGTTTTGTCTGTTTGCTTTTATAATTAAAAGAAAGAGAACAAGGTATCAATTATGAAAAGACCAAGGGGCCCCAATATGCCCTTAATATATAAATATTTACTCAGATTGTCTCTCCTTCCCGGTTCTCAACAAAATACACCTGAGTTTCCTTTACCTCTTAAGAGTCAATTGCCCCGGTGGATTCTGAGCACCTCAGGTCTGTGCACGGTGATTAGTATATTCCGTGTAGCCCTGGGCCTGACTCCAATCACTTTCTCCTGGAAAATTGCTGAACCTTGATGCAGTAGCACAGCACAGAGCAGACCTTGTCACTGGGGCTTGTTCCTCATTACAACCCAGAGACTTCAGGAGATTGTTTACGTGGCTGGAACATCTTCCTCGTGGGTGGCTAATTAGAGTTTCCCCAGGGCTTCTGCTCTGTGAATACTTAAGGGTAATCATCACCAGCTAACTGCATGGGGAGTGTATCTAAGCAATTTTACCAAGTCAACTGACAACAGCTTGAAGTAATATTAGCCCTGTTACATGAAGACAAGTGCTCTCCACCCAGTGAAGCCGGAGACTGGCACCACTCAATAAATCACTGCAGCATCCTTGAAAGCTTAGCATTGGTTCTGAGCCATTAATTTCAGCGAGGTCTTTTGACAGGATGTTTTGAGAGCATGAAAGCATGCTCTCTTGAGCTAAATTAGAAAGAGCAAATTCTTCTAAGTTACCAACTGGTAATCCATTTAAGTCCTAGAGTTATCAATAAATCTTTTGATTTTTTTTTTCATGAAAGAGTTTTATCACTCAAAATATGGAGAATAACTTTTTTTAAACAGGAATACAATATAGATGCTCTCCAGCCTCTGCCTTCACAGGATTACCTAAAGCTTCAGAACCAGATACTGGAATGCTTGAATAGAACTAGGTATGTATAAAATTCCCTCTTCTGGTGAAATATTCTCCGTCAACCTATTTGGCCTCTATTTTGATAAAATCATCGGGAGCTTCAAAATCAGAGATATCTGAATATTTGAATAAGACTGTATGCGTGAAAGTTCTCCCTATTGGCCAAACATCAACTAATGTTTCCAAAACTGCAGCTTGATGACAAAATAAGTTCATCAAGGAAACTAAAAGTGAAATTCAAGACAGTCAACTTATGAAAAGATACTAAGAATGTATTAAGATGAGAGCAGCATTCTAAGTGCCATGTTCAATCAGAATCTTGCATTTAATTAGCACCTTTTGTGCCACAAACATTACAGATCTTACCATCAACAGGAACTCTAATATGAGGGTATAGAACATTTCAGGGAATAAATAGCAAAGATACATTAATCCAGAAGGTCACATGACAACTTTCTCTATAAAATAGCCAATTTCTGACTTCATAAAACTTTTAAGGGCCTCTTGGCCTTAGTGCCCTTTTCTCGGAAACCTCTGCACCGTGAGAGCTAAGTGGAGGAAGAAGCGAATGTGCAGGCTGAAACATAGAGGAAGAAAGATGAGGCAGACATCCGAGTAAACAGCTGTGCGCCTATGGAGGCCACAGCAGCAGAAATGGAATGTCCTAATAGGAAGGTCCTGGATTCAAAGACTGAGGTCTGCCTATACACAACGCCTGACCTGGAACTGAAACCAAGTCTGCCATGGCTCTATGGCTCCAGCACTGTGCAGCACTGCTCCCCATCTACGCTACTGTCATTGCCCTACTTAAAATATTTTTGCAGAGACTTCTGATAATGCTTTCCTTAACATAAAAATTTTAAACTAAGATAAATTTAAAACTAGTATTGTACACAGCATTTGACTCCTTGGCTATTGTTTGAGGAGCTTTCAGCAGAAATGTTCATGTTTTGCTGACCTCTAGGATCTGTCTCTACCAATAACACAAAATAGGTATAAGCATTTTGATCAGCTGAAGTTTCCTACATTTAATACTTTGTTCTACCTATGTATTTTTTAAAAATGACCAACTTTTTCAGAAATGCATGACAAAGTGGTTTACATAGTAGTCTTAGTCTGTTACTGCATTGCTAACAGAAATGCCTGAGACAGGGTGATTTTATAAAGAAATACAGGCTTATTCATTATTCAACTCATGGTTTGGAGGCCCAAGTCTGGAATCCAAATCTAATAAGGCTTAACATGGCAGACGGCGGGATCTTGAACAAAGCAGCTATCCTTAAGTTTGTGTGTCTCATTCTAGTCTCATCCCTCTGCTTACATACCCATCAGAACTTAGTCAGAAGGGCCCTGTCCTAACAGTATTATGGCACCCAAAGTCCCCATCCTGGAATGCCATGAAGGAATGAGGTTTTCAATTAATACTCTTCCAGTACAATCAAGTTTTGGGCCATGAATTTTTAGGGGACATTCAAATTCAAAAACATGAACTTCTGTGAAAAAAAACTATGATTTAAACCATAACAATAGTGACAGCATTTCAGACTTCTTTCACTGCTTTAAAAATTTTCATCACCACTAAATACAAAAGATGTAAATGATTAAGTATGTGTAATATTCATTTTTCTTCTTACTTTTTAAACTTAATTCCATAACTTTCCACTGATTTGGTGCTACCATTATAAGTCAGATCATTCACTTTAGGTAGATAAATTTTCACAGAAATACTTGCTGAAGGTGCATTTTATAACTGTGTAAGTTAGACTAAGATATGTGATTAAAAAATCAATAAAACCCAACAATATCAATTTAATTGACATTTTTATGTGACAGCTATTATTTTATTACATGATCAGTTGCTTGTTTCATTACATATTACTGAATAAGCTGAGGATACACTGATCTCATTAAAAACTTATGTCTTGCAACATTTCCTTCTTTATTATTCAAAATATTTAATTTAGAAATTGAAGACTTTTCAGGAATAAACTATGAATTCAAAGCAGGAATATTTCTTGTCTTTTTTTGTTCTGATTTCCAGAAACTCCAAAAATTTTCTTTAATCACAGATGAAATATACTTGGCTGCATTTTTAACAGAAACTGTTGTTTTATAAGAAATAAACTATTTTCAACTGTGAATTTCACATAAATTTAATATTTCACTTTGTTTTGAGAGAACAGATGATACTTTAGTAGCAGATTTCTTCCCAAAATGGAATGATTTTAAGTACATTTTCCTTCTTTCATGCTTTTTTAATTTTCTAAATTTTTTATTCTAATTTTAAACTTCTTGTGCTTTTATTTATTCTTCTCAATAGCTGAATTTTTATTTGAAACAAGATAATGTCGTATCTTTTAAGTGACCACATCTTTCAATTTTCCAGTCAAAATCTCAAATTATATCTATTATCTAGGCATCATTCTAGGTTAACATTACTTTCCTAAATTTCATACTTTAAAAAATAAATATTGGGGACCAGCA
Organism: Tupaia tana; assembly: GCA_026018925.1. Classification (NCBI taxonomy): domain Eukaryota; kingdom Metazoa; phylum Chordata; class Mammalia; order Scandentia; family Tupaiidae; genus Tupaia; species Tupaia tana. Next base: position 25,477,351 of record JAKSZU010000017.1, read on the forward strand.
GTTAGCATAATGGCTATGTTGCTGGACTCCCACGTAGTCGATCACGATTCGAGTCCCACAGTTCGAGTCCTGGACCCGGTGGCTTAAACTCATGCCAGGAGCGTGTGCATGCATGCCCAGGATCCCGAGAGGAGAATGGAGGAGAAGGGATTGTAGTGTGGCCATCCCCCCTGGGGTGTGATTTCTCGCTTTCTATCTCTCTGTCTCTCTCTGTCTTTCTGGCGAGCACATGTGCCCTATAGCAAAAAACCTCTCAAAAAAAAAAAAATATATTGTCACTAAGGTGCATAAAACAAGGCTGAGTAACTTACATCTCTAACCTGTTCTTTCAGTCTTGCCATGATTTCACCTAGTAGTTTGTCAGAAGCATGTGTAGCAACATTGTACAATTAGTTCAATATAAATGAGATCAACAATAACTAGTCTTTCTTTCCAATATGTTCCAAATGGACGGGAACAAACAGCTCTCTTTCAAGGAGGGCACCCTGAGCATTCATAGGTCAAACAGAGTTTAAGCTGAAGGTTCAACAGCTAGGAACAATAAACTCCTTCTGGTCTTGAGCAGTAGTGGGGAAAATATGTCAAGGCCACACCAGAGTCCACCTCAGGTTCTATCTGATTGTTTTGTGACATACATCACAGCCTGCAAGCCTTCACAGATGTATGAAGCCATCACACTGTCAGTTAGTAGTTGAAATCAAATAAAAGGTACAGGTTAGCCATGCATACAACTAACCCATAACTACAATGCATAGAGGACACAGAGGCTGTGTAAGTCTGTTGGTGAGTATTCAGAATAGTGCTTTACAATAGGAGCTAGTATAATTATTTTAAATTTAAAATAATAAAAGTTTCTAAAATATTTTAAATTCAGTTCCTCATTCACACTAATCCCATTTCAGGTGCACAACAGTCACATCTGGCTGGAGTGCCAGACTGGGTACATATAGACTATTGAACATCACTGGTATAAAGAACAGTGTGTAGCATCCAACACCAAAGCACCTAGATATAAAGCACATGGTAACAAAACATAGAGAAATAATAGACAGTAATACAATAATAGTAGGGAATATCCATGTCCCACTTTTTTTTTTTTTTCTTTTTTTGGAGAGGTTTTTTGCTATAGGGCGCGTGCGCTCGCCAGACAGACAGAGAGAGACAGAGAGATAGAAAGCAGGAAATCACCCCCCCAGGGGGGATGGCCACGCCGCAATCCCTTCTCCTCCATTCTCCTCTCGGGATCTTGGGCACGCACGCACACGCGCCCGGCGTGAGTTTAAGCCACCGGGTCCGGGACTCGAACCACGGTCGACTACGTGGGAGTCCAGCGACATAGCCATTACGCTAACTGCTGGTCCCACATGTCCCACTTTTAAGAACGAATAGATGAAACAGATACAAAAATCAATTAACAGTGAACTTGAATATCACCATAAGCCAAATGGACAGAACATTTGTCCAACGGTACCAGAACAAACATTCTTTTTAAGTACACATGGAACTACGTAAAGAAGATCATATATTAGGCCACAAAACAAGTCTTCACAGATTCAAGAAGACTAAAATCATAGGAAGGTATCTTTTCAGATCACAACAGTAGAAAACTACAAACTGGTGACATGAGTAAAATTGAAAATTTTAGAAATAAGGGAAAATTAACCAATATACAACTGAACAACCAATAGGAGAATAAAGAAATACATTTAAAAGATATTGATAAAAATGAAACTGGGAACACAACATATCAAAACATAAGGATGCAGAAAAAAGCAGTTTGAACATGGAAATTTATAAACACCTGGCTAAGAATGAAGAAAGAACTCAAACAACCTATCTTCACACTTCATGGAATTAGACAAAGAAGAATAAGAGAAGGCTAAAGTAAGCAGAAGAAAAGAAATAATAAAGCTCATAGCAGAAATCAATTGAAGTAGAGACTTAAAAAAAAAAATACCATTGAAGGCTGCCTCCATTGATCTGGTGATGAAGGCAGCTGGATTCCATAGCATAGTCCAAGTCCTGGGCCTTGGAAAACATGCTGGGCATGTGTGAGTGCATTCCCAAAATCTCAAAAGGAGGAAAAGAGATTATGGAATGACAATATGGAAAATGCTTTCTCTTTTCTCTGTCTCTGGTGAGAACACTCATTCTCTAGTAAAAAAAAAAAAATCAACAAAACTGAGAGTTGATTTTTCAAAACGATTAACAAAATTTATAAACTTTAATTAGACTAAGGAAAAAGGAGAGAAGACTCAAATAAAATCAGAAATAAAAGAGAAGACATTAAAATGAATACCACAGAAATACAAAGAATCACAAATGGCTACTAAAAACACCTAGCACCAACAAACTGGTTAATCTAGAAGAAATGTATACATTCCTAGAAAAAGACAACACTACCAAGACTAAATCATGAAGAAATACAAAATCCGAACTGACGAATAATGTGTAATCATACTGAATCAGAAATAATAGTAACAATAAACTCCTGGCAAAGAAAAGCCCAGAAAAAGAAAAACCCCTTAGGGCTTCACTGGTGAATTCTACCAAATATTTAAAGAACTAAAACAATCCTTCTCAAACTCTTTCAAAAGTTGATGAGAAGGAAACAATTCCACACTCATTTTATGACAATAGTTTTACCCTGATACCAAAACCAGATAAGGACATTACAAGGCCAGTATCCCTGATGAATATAAATACAAAATTCTTCGACAAAGTATTAGAAAGCCATTAAAAGTATTCACCACACACTACTGGGTTTTACCCCAGGGATGCTAGGATGTTTCAACATTACACAAATCAATAAATGTGATACATTTCATAATGATGGAAAAGCAATATGACTGTCTCAACAGATACAGAAAAGGATTTCAAAAAGTTCAACATTCTTTCATGCTAAAAACTCTCCACAAATCAGGCATAGACGGAATGTACCTCAACACATTAAAGACCATATATGGCAAGCCCGTAGCAAAGATTACCTTCAATGGTGAAAAACTGAAAACGTTTCCTCTAAGATTAGGAATAAGACAAGAATGCCTATTGTCACCACTTATGTCCAATATGATGCTGAAATCTTATCCAGAACAATTAGGCAACAAAAAGAAATAAGTTATTTAAATTGAAAAGAATTAAATTGTCGCTGATTGCAGATGAATGACATGATATCATATATTCAAAACCCTAATGACTCCACTAAAAAAACTGTTAGAAGAAACAAATTTAGTAAAGTTGCAGTTTACAGTCAACTTACAAAATTCAGTAATGTTACAATATACTAACAGTAGACTATCTAAAAGAGAAATTAAGAAAACAATCTCAATTATAATAGCTAAAAAATAAAATAAAAGTTAGAAATAAATTGAACCAAGGAGATGAAAGATCTATACATGGGACCAGCAGTTGGCTACATGGCTATGATGCCGGATTCCCATGTAGTCAATCGTGGTTCAAGTCTCGGACCCAGTGGCTTAAACTTACACCAGGCATGTGTACATGTGTGCCCAAAATCCAGAAAGGAGAATGGAGAAGGGAATGCAGCATGGCCATCTTCCCCGGGGGGTGATTTCTCGCTTTCTGTCTCTCTGTCTCTGTCTTTCTGGCAAGAGCATGCGCCTTATAGCAAAAACCTCTCCAGGAAAAAAAAAAAAAAAAAAAAAAGATCTATACCTGAAAATTGATAAAACATTGATGGAAGAAGTTGAAAGAGATGCAAATAAATGGAAAGAAGCTCTATGATAATGAATTAGAAAAAAAAAACATTAAAATGAAATGCCCATATTAATATGTTAAAAAGTCCAAACTATCCAAAGAAATCAACAAACCAATGCAATTTCCCTCAAAATTCAATGGCATTTCACAAAAATAGAAAATAAAATCCTAAAATGTATATGAAACCACAAAAAAATTTAGACAACCAAAGCAATCTTGAGCCAAGAGAAAAAGTTGGAAGCATTATACTTCCTGATTCCAAAATCTACTACAAAACTATAGTAATCAAACTAGCATGATACTAACATAAAAAAAGACATTTTGACCAACTGAACAGAATAAAGAGCCCAGAAACAATTCTATGCATTAACAGTCAATTGATCTTTGACAAATGTGATAAGAACATAGAAGGAAAAAACAGTCTCTGTGACAAATGGCGTTGGAAAAATTGAATAGTCACATAAAGAGGAATGAAATTGGATCCTTACCTCACACCATATACAAAAATCAACCCAAAATAGATTAATGAAGGCTTGCCCAGTAGCACAGTGGTCAGGTGGTGTGAGTGATAATGTGTCTGTGAATATATGGAGAAAAAGGAACCCTTGTACACTGTTGGTGGGAATGTAAATTAGGATAGCCATTAAAGAAAACAATATGGAAATTTGAAAATTTAAAATCAGGTACTGAAAGTCTTCTTGGGTTCACTTCTTTTTCTTGAGACTGTGTCTCATTATGTTGTGATTTTCTTACCTTATATTCCTAGCAGGGACTACAGACACATATCACCATGCCCAGGCCATTCTCCAGCTCATATCCTCCTGCCTCAGCCTTCATAGTCACTGGGATTATAAGCACAGTTCACTGCACCCAGCTTTTAGGTTGGACTAGGAATCAAATCTGGGCCCCTCATGTGGTAGCAGCTTGCAAAAAATGGCATCTTAGCAGCACATCACCATTATTGGGCCCCTTTTTGTTCATTTTTTTACATTGTTTTGCTATTCTTATCTAATTCTTCAAGATTGCCTACAGAAGTCTATATAGCAATTTAGGTAAAATAACAATACAGAACCAACCAATCCACAAATATATCTCTCTGTTTATTTAGAAACCAATAGTATATAGTACATATTTCCATTTTTTTAGAAACCAGTCATGGCTGATATTCAATATACATCATTCCACACTGCCTTTTCCCTTTTCTCTACTAAAAAAATAAAAACATTGGAGGGCAATAACCCTTAGCCATAGTTCCATAGTCCATAGTAAATGGTTAATATGCATAAAATCCTGGGTTAAATTCCAACCTTTACTACTTATTAACTGTATATCCTGGGACACATTCTGTGGTCTAGTTTTCATATTTGTAAAATGGGAATAAGAAAACTCTCTCAAATTATTTTAAATGAGTTAATCCATACGAAGCTCTTAGAATGCTAAGAATGTCTGACAGAGCGAGCCCACAGTAAATGTTAACTATTAGTCTTGCTAGTATTTCATTTTTATCTTTGGCTAGCTGACCAAATCCTTCTCTTGCCTAACTGGTGTGGCAATATCTTAACCATCCTAGAGATATTTATCTCAGAAATCTTAGAAACTGCCAAAGAAGGTATTCTTTGACACTTCAGTGATAGTAGCTTTAGAATTTTTTCATGTCTAAATTTCTTAAAAGTGACCATGTAACTGTTTTCAAAGGCTTTCTTTCAGTGCTTTAAATAGAAAAATATAATTATTTTATATTACAGTTCATGCTTTTATATTCTTGAGCCATTGCTAAAACAAAAGCCTTCTTTTGATGTATTAGATGCAAAGACGTCAGGAATTTTGATAGAGACTTAACAACAGATCCAGCTGGAAGATAAATATTTCCTCTTGGAAGTCACAGAGTCTCATTAGGCCCATTCAACATGGAATAAAATAATAGCTATTCTAATAGAGTAAAGAGTAATATCAGATGCAAAAACATTGGGAAGAAATGACAAACATCTGAAAAGGTGCCAAAACCAAAAATCCTGCCTTGAGTAAAGAAGAACCAGTGAATTTGTAAACACAGAAGTTGTCAACATTACTCCATACTGCTTTGTAAATTGTAGAACGCCTGTGATGAAGTTGTGCCAAAAGCGAGCATTTCAAAGTAACAGTTTACATTATGTCTCTCCATGCATTGACTGTATTTACGGTATCATGCAAGTAAGTATCCCAGAAATACCAGTGGGCTAGATTTTCCCAGCTGTACATCTCTCTATGTGAACATAGCTTATATTTCTTCCTTGACAAGGTACTTTAAGGAGAGCTTTATAGAAAAATGACCATCCGAGTGAGTGGAATTACAGAACATCTGCTAATTTTGATGGAATGGAAGACTTTTTCAAAGACCCATCACATTTTTCAGGAGGAAAAAAAAAAGAACATTAGATCACTTTAAAAATAAAAGAATTCAGGAACCAGCAGTTAGCGTAATGGCTATGTCGCTGGACTCCTGCGTAGTCGACCACGGTTCGTGTCCCGGACTCAGTGGCTTAAAACTCACGCCGGGCGCGTGTGCGTGCGCGCCCAAGATCCCGAGAGGAGAATGGAGGAGAAGGGATTGCAGCGTGACCATCCCCCCTGGGTGGTGATTTCTCGCTTTCTGTCTCTATGTCTCTCTCTGTCTGTCTGGTGAGCGCACGCGCCCTATAGCGAAAAACCTCTCCAAAAAAAATAAATAAATTAAATTAAATTAAATTAAATAATTCTAAATAAACATTTATTTGTTTTGTGAAGGGTTAAGAGTTTTTGTTAAATCATATTTGTTTAATGAAGTAATTACAAATTAGACATAAGGCTAATGTGCCTTTTCCTGTGGATTTTATTCTCTTAATGTCTAATCTTTTTTTAAAGATGTTTTGCCATAGGGCATGTATGCTCACCAGAGAGACAGACAGAGACAGAGAAAGTGAGAAATCATACATCTCCACCCCAGAGGGAATGGCCATATCACAATCCCTTCTCTCCATTCTCCTTTTGGGATTTGGGGCAAGCACATACATGCACCCAGCATGATTTTCAAGCTGCTGGGTCTGGGACTTGAACCTTAGGCAGCTGTGTGGGAGTCCAGCACCCAACCACCACACCACTTGCTTGCCCTAATGTCTAATCATTAATGTTCTTAGTGGAAAGAAGTCTGGCCTTGGTGTCTGAAATCTTATTCTCAGTGCCACTCTGCAATATAAACTTGGTCAAGTTACTAGAACTTTTCTTAAGTCTCTGTTCATTCATTTTATGATGAGGTGGAAAGGATTATGCCTTTTCTAGCATCTTCATGGAGTAATCATGTATTTCAGCTAACAAGTGCAGGTATTTGAAAAATGAAAAATGCAGATACAGCAACATGCATTTCCAACACTTAGAAGTAGGCCTTGTACCCTGAGCAGTGCCTGGCACATGGTGGACTTTTGGTAAAAATTTGTTAAGTGAATGATACCTCTCTAACAAGTGATTTACCACTAATATTTGAGAAAAATGGAGTAAAATTAATTCTATGTTCTGCTCTTCAGTGGTATTTCCATTAAGTCAATGAAACTATGTGACAATCATTTAAAGAAAGAGGATCTAGGGACCAGCAGACTGTGTAATGGTTATGTTGCTGGACTCCCACATGGCCAACCATGGTTCTAGTCTCAGACCTGGCAGCTTGAAACTTACACTGGGCTCATGTGTGTATACCTAAAATCCTCAGAGGAGAATGAAAAAGAAGGGATTGCAATGTGGCCATTCCCCCAGGGATGATTTCTTACTTTCTGTCTCTCTGTCTCTGTCTCTCCAGTGAACACATGTGCTTTATAGCAAAAATCTTTCTTAAAAAAAAAAAAACAATAATCAAATAAGAGGATCTACAAATAAACTCTCATCTAAAAAATGAGTTTTCTAACCTCAGATCAACATTCTGTATGAATGTAATTTGCAATTACTTGGCCACCCAGTTTACTTTTTCAGTGACTCAATACAATACAGTTCCATATGACCGAGATCCAAACAATGACAAAAGAAAGCCATAATTAAGCTCTCCCAGGGGAGTACAGAAGACAAAGAAAGGTATGAACAAAGGAGAGAAACTGGGATCTTCATTCTGGAGCCAAATAAGTAAAAATATATAACAAAGCAAAGGAGGAGTCCAGGAGGCCACTTCATAGATCAAGGAATAAATGGTATTTTGGCTGAGAACTTTTAGCGAAAATTCCAAAATGCTGTAAAAATGAGGTGAATATTCAGACTACAAGAGGCAACTGTGGTGATTGAGTTATAGGCTGTCCTGGATGTAATCACCCCAGCAGGCAGCAGCAGTCAGATAAAAATGACGAATGGTAGCTAGATTTTCTGGCCAGGAAATACAATTCTTGGAAGAACTAGGACAAGACAGGAGCCAAGATACTGAAGATGTAGAGTATGCAGCAAATAAGTCATTGAATGAGGTCCAAGACAACAAACCACATTGGGAAAATGGGAATGAAATTTACTACAGAACTGACTCAAGGTTTGCCAACACGTAATTATCAAGACCACCTTAAATCCTTTCAATGAAGTTCAGTGTCAAGGCCTCAAGCCTAAATGCAAGAACCACATTCACTGGATGATGAAAAATAGTAATACATTTCTGTAGTATAAATAGTTAACATGTTGTTGATTAATTTATGCTTTAGAATATCTGGAAATATAGTTGTCTTTACTAGCTTCTAGGAAAATTGTCTTCTTTCTCAAAGTTGAGAAACACAAATGAGAGAAATTTTAAAATGTATCCATTAGAGGATATTGATTTTTCCTCTTGCATTTGGGAGAACACTCATAATTATTTTTCCTGTTTCTATAATGATATACTATATAATGATAGTAGCCAGTCTTTGGTACAGGATTTCATTTTTGGAAATCATTTGGACAGAACTATGTCATGGCCTGTGACCTCCCATTCTTATCCAAAGACTGGGCTGAGTAACTCTTCTCTAAGTATATTTTTTAAATTTATTTTTATGAAGAGGATGCTGAAGTCCATAGACATTTTTTAAAAACTGCTAATGGCTACAGAGTGAAAAGCAATAGAGATACAATCTGAATCTAAATCACCAAGCTTTTTGGTCCTGATCACCACTCTGTATTTCTCTAGAAGGGAAATGGAGATGGAAGAGAAGAGTAGAAACAATGGTGAAGGAGCAAGTGAGATGGGATGAGACCAAGAAAACGAGTGAAATGGCAGCCATTAAAATGAAGGAGGAATACAACATTGAGATTGGAGGGAGAAAAGAAAAGGCAGGGTTTGGAAGAGTATATGTTTGTTTCCCTGGAGTAGAAAGTTTCTCTGTACCCCAATTGTGTCAATGAAGTGATGAATTATGGTCCATAGCTTGGAGTAAAGATGAAGGTGGGTGTTGAGAAGAGACTTGAGGAAAGTGATGAAGACCTGTAACAGAAGTTGAAGGAAAAGAAAGAAGGGAAGTGATGAGGTAAAAAAATAAAATAAATAACAGTGGTCTTCTACCACCAGAACTGAGCTTCATGGGTATAAAGAATCAGTAAGAGTCAAGCCTTGATGGAACATCAGTAGCTCAATGCTCAGCAATGCTGGAAGCCATGTGGAAGACTGGGGTCTGGTTCAGGTCAACTTGCATATACCAGATATGTGCACATATCTGTGATCCTGGTTGACTGGGAAAAGCTGTGGAGGATCAGGGTGTGAGATCTTGTTAATCTTGTCTTTCTTTCTCTTATAATATAAATAGCCCAAAGAAGGGGGGAAAAAAAAAAAAAAAAAAAAAAGAATGCATAGGCAAATCTTTTCTGCAATGAGCCAGACAGTAAATATTAGATGCTCTACCACATGGTTCCATAAGATTTCTGTTGCAGTCATCTCTTATCTTCATAATGTAAAGCAGTCATAAGCAATATGTAAATTAATAAGCATGGCTGTGTTCTAGTACAATTTTACTTATGTACGCTAAATATTAATTTCATTAAATTTATATGTGCCATAATGTATCCCTCTTTTGAATTTTTTCAACAATAGTAAAAGCTATTCTTAGTTTGCAGTATAAAAGAAAAAATGGCAAGCTTGATTTGGCCATAGTTGCCTAGACCCTGAGTAAAGCACAGAAGTTGACCTTTATTTTTGATCCAGGGCAGAGGATTTGCTTATTTATACAACAGGAAGCAGTCCAAAAGAATACAGTATAGATGTATCAGTCACTCAGTCATTGCCTATTGTTCTCATTTTACTTCCTGTCCTTCCCTTGCTCTTTAGGGAATTATAATTCCTTATTACATTTTCTTCCCTTCTTTCTTTCTTTCGAGTTTTGTTATGGGATGCTGTGCTTATTGCAGAGAAAGAGTGAGAGTGGGAAAGTGAGAAAACACCTCCCAGGGGGGATAGCAACTCTTCTCTATGCATATTTATTTTTTCCTTTTACGAGGAATGCTGCAATCCCTCCTCCTCCATTCTCCTCTCAGGATTTTGCACACACATGCACAAAGGCCCTGGCCAGGTCCTGAACTTGAACCATGCAGTCAACCATGTAGGATCCAGTTGCCTTAAACCACCACACCACCAGCAACCTGGGCATTACATTTTCTAAGTTTCCTAGTTTACTGGCTGTACATACACTTATTTAGTCAGTAAGAAGGCACTGATGGAAGATGGTGTGTGTATGTGTGTGGTGGGGTGGGGGGATGCAAAACGGTTGTATAATTAATCTAGCATTTTCAATCCCAAACCCACCATTGTATAGTCTGCCTGTTGATGCTAAAGCTGTGACTCTACAAACTATATTTCTCCTTGGCCAAGTGATCCCAGTTCAATTTTGTAAATGGGGGAGTGCTGAAAGCCTGGAAGGCAGAAAAAGGGTGAGAAGCTGAGTTCCTCCTTTTCTGCCTTCGGTTGGTTTCAGCATCACTACAATGGTTATCACTCCCAAAGTGTAGTCACAGCAGACAGCAATTGCTTAAATTTCAGTTTTTTCATTTATCACCATCTTTTCAGAGGACTGGATTCCAGTTATGCCTGGACCCTTTCTCTTTAGGTTACTAGGTTCCAATACTTCTACCTCTTCCTTTTGTTTCTCTAGCCCTAGGAATAGTGGCTACTTTCTTCAGTTACTTTCTCTATAGTACCCCAGTGTTCTTTTAATTTTTCTTTTCTTTTATAAGTTTTTTGCCACAGGGTGTGTGTGCTTGCTGAAGAGAGAGACAGTGAAAGGGAAAGTGGGAAATCACCTCTCAAGGGGAGGTGGCCACACTGCAATCCCTTCTTCTCTATTCTCTTCCTGGAAATTTGGGCACGCAAGCACACATGCACCTGGGATGATCCTCAAGCTGCCAGATAGGGGACTTGAACCATATAGTTGGTCATACGGGAGCCTAGCAACTTAACCACCACACCGCCTGTTGGCCCCAGACTCTTAATATTTCAATACTCTAACACTTGTTTGGCAGTTGCCTATATTAAATTCTCTCTGTTAAAATAAGCTGGTACGATTTCCTTTTTTTGCAGACTGGACTTGATTATAGACATACAATGGCTATGTTTTCTCTCTTGCTCTGTTTTCAATGGTTTTTCTAGAAGGAGCTGTATCTTCCTCCAACATTTTCTTTCTTTCTTTCTTTCTTTCTTTTCTTTTTTTTTTTTTTTTTTTTTTTGAGAGGTTTTTGCCATAGGGCGCATGCACTCACCAGACAGAGAGAGAGAGAGACAGAGAGACAGAAAGCGAGAAATCACCCCCCAGGGGGGATGGTCACGCCACAATCCCTTCTCCTCCATTCTCCTTTCGGGATCTTGGGCATGCACACACACGCGCCCGGCGTGAGTTTTAAGCCACCGGGTCCGGGACGCAAACCACGATTGACTACGTGGGAGTCCAGTGACATAGCCATTACGCTAACTGCTGGTCCCCATCTCCTCCAACATTTTCTGCACATACCTCCATCATAATATCAGTTCTGCCAAGCAATGCTTACCAAAGTTCTAGTTCATTTTAGTAAGCTCTGACTTCTGAACTATGAGAATGGCATGTTTTCATGCCTTCTCGTCAAGTGCCAGAGGTAGTAGTGACTTCCTATTTTTGCTTATCTCTGACCTGTCTCACCATCCTGTTTGGCTTATGTGTTATATGTTACTAATTTTTTATATTAATTTCCATGTGCTTTAAATATCTATTTTTTATTATACCCATACTGATATAGCCAGTAAAAATATAGTTTAGATGATCAATTATGAAATTCAGGCCAGGCAGGAGAAACACAAGAAGAAGCCTATATGATTATGAGAACATACAGAAACCAAAATAACTGCAATTTTTATGGGGTCAAATAATAGTATCTTGGGAAAAAGAGTAAGTAAACTGTTTACAATGGGTGATTTCAGTAAGAAAATGAGATATTCTAAGGTTCTTTGTAGAATAATAAAATATAATTTAACGGATTTTCTATCAAACTTATTTAAGGATATTTTATTTTGAAGTGAGTAAACCAACTCAAGCACTTAAAGCAAATAGGAATAAAATTGCTTCTTTGCAAAGTCAATTTTAAGTGAACATTACAATTGTGATTTCCCAGCTTTATCAAATTGCCAATTAAAACATATTGAAAAGGAACCTGCTACCTGCTCTTACCAGATGTTCTGCAAATATTCAGCGTCACTTGATATGTATTAAGTCACCATGGAAAAGCAACACTGGGCTGCAAAGGTATTTCTCCTGCCAATTTTTTAAAGATTGAAAATGAATTTTGTCTATCAGGATTATTATTATTATTTTTAAATTAACTCTTTTTAACATATAATTTTTATTGTGTTAAGAGAAGACATAAAATGATCATTTTAACCTTTCTAACATGTACTGCTCCATAGTAGTTGCACTGCTTTACATTATCACCACCAAAGCATGAGATTTCTGATTTCTAGACATCACACCAACATGTGTTACTTTCTTTTTTTCTTGAAAGTAATCATTCTAATATATGTTGTCCCCCCTTGTAGTTCTGACTTACACTTATGTAATATTTAATGATATGGAGGCTCTTTTCATGTACACATTAGCCACTTGTGTATCTTCTCCATAGGAATGTCATTTTTTTGGCATCATATCAAATGTGGTTATTTATGCATTTTTTTCTTTTATTTTTTTATTTAATTTTTTATATATTCAATCACGTTATTTAGCTTACAAAGTGAATGTTCCAACATGTGGACATTTCTCCCTAGTCCAGTTGATAAAACTATAAAATTATCTTCAACAGATGATACTACATTTTAACTCTTAAAACAATTAACCATTTTGGGAACCAGCAGTTAGCGTAATGGCTATGTCACTGGACTCCCACATAGTCAACCGCGGTTCGTGTCCCGGACCCGGTGGCTTAAAACTCATGCCGGGCGCGTGTGTGTGCGTGCCCAAGATCCCGAGAGGAGAATGGATTGCGGCGTGACCATCCCCCCTGGGGGGTGATTTCTCGCTTTCTGTCTCTATGTCTCTGTCTGTCTGGCAAGCGCACGCACCCTATAGCGAAAACCTCTCCAAAAAAACCCAAAAAACAAAAAACAAAAAAAACAAACCAATTAACCATTTTGTTTTGTTTTAAAATTCATCGTAGGATATCAGTAGACACTACTAAGTATAAAACTAGTATCTGTAATTCTGGCTTCCTCATTCTTTAACAGGAAAGTTCAGTAGTAATTTTTCACTGATAAACAGGTGACATAGTAATACCAGTCATGTTGCTAAATGAAAGACTGTATTACTGAATTTACTGGACGGTTTGACCAACTGCATAGTATTTACCCTTATTGACCTCTTCATAGCATTAGACAAGTAGATAACCTGCTCTTCATTGAGTTTCCAGAATACCACTCTCCATTGGTTTTTCCCCCTCACATATTAATCTACTGGTTTGTCAGAAAAGTCATGATGTATTTTTCTCTATGTTTTTCTATGCAACAATGAGCCACGACTTTTCCGATGCCCCAGTACATTCTCATGTTCTTTTCTCAAACCCACTCATATTGATGTGCCCAGAGTTCACTCTTTGGATCTTTCTTACTGCTGTCTACTCATTCCATAGAGGATCTCAGTCATCTCATCTCCATAGCTTTACACATCACTCATGTATCTTTAGCCATCCCCAAATATTAATACACCTCTATCTCTTCCTGAATATTATACTTCCCTGCTGAATATCACACTTGTATATCCAGTGGCCTAGCTGACATTTCCACTTACATACATAGTTGATGTCTAAAACCGAGCATGTCTAGAATACAACTCCTCATACTTGTTCTACCCACAATCTCCCCTCTCTCTTTTGATAGCAGCAAATCCCTCCTTCCAGTTCCTCAGCCCCCAAATTTCAGAGTCCAGCCAGCTGGTGGTGTGGTGGCTAAGTCAGCTGGATACAACTTAGCTGACTGTGGTTGAGTCCCAAACCTAGAGGCTTGAAAACCATGCTGGGTGAGTGGGCATGCATGCCCTAATCCTAAAAGGAGGCAAAACTGGAGAAAAGATTGTTGCATGACCATCTCCCATGGGGAGTGCTTTCTTACTTTCTACGGTGAATGCATGTGCTCTGTAGTAAAATTGAAAAATAAAAATAGAAACAAACGCAAACAAACTGGAGAGTCATCCTTAACTCTTTCCTCTCTTCCCCTCAAATTCCATATTAACATAGTCTACTTCTAAAAAAACACATCTAAATTGACCACATCTCACCAACTCAGCCATTTCCAGTCTGTTCTCAGTCATCATCATTCAGTTTTTTTTTGTCACAAATAGGACATTTTGTCACAATTAAAAGCCTGAAATTTAAACATATTCTTGGACTGGTGATTCATATCCATTAGCTCATTTAACTTTAATGCCTGTCTCATCCCCAGGAGCTTTTCCAGAGCTACTACCTTCATCATGAAGCTCCATGAGTTTTCCCAATTCAAACATGGCCTTCTTCAGCATTTTCATTTTTCTGACAAAGACATCATAGAAAGGATAAGATAGATTGGCAAGCCTCTTCTTTGTCTTTTTCAATGCTGTCTGGAATGAGATTATTAGCCACTTCTTTCTAGTCATTTGTCTTCACCTCCTGGGTGATTTCCACCATCATCTTCCGGATTTGGTGTACTTGCTGATGCTGAGCTTAAAACATCTTCTGTATCTGATTGTTGTGCTTTTTAGTAAACCCAACACAGAATTTTCAATCAAATAACTATTAGTAGTCTTGAAATCAACGTGAGCTTCAATCACGGTCTGCCATTTTTTGACCATGGAATGTCAGGATCGTGCAGCCAACACAGGCTGATAAAGGAGCTGCCTCCCATGCCTAAAGCAAGGACTGGGCTGGGAAGAAACTGTAAGCAAGGTCAACAGTTTACAAGTTCCAATTCTCCACTGTGCTGCTGTACTGACCTGCACTCAGTTTCTCTGCCATGAGCTTTACTGACAGTACCCCATAAGGGCAAAATAACACCCCCAGCCTTACTGTAACTTTTACAATAATCCTGAAGGAATGCGGATCCCTAACACGGCAGCAAATGGGAATTATCTCCTGAAGTACACCCCACCTGCCTGGAAAATGTCAGTAAAGAATGCTGCATTCACCTCTCCTACTGGGGACTACATAGATAACATTAGAAAAGTTTGAGTTAATGGAAAGCTACTAAATTGGTGAAACGACCTCAGTAGCTGGGGGAGGCTTAGGGACTCATCCGTGAGGAGCTGATACCCCAAACAAAGACCATGAGCCACCTTTGATCTCAGGACAAGGGAAGATTGCCATTCCCCAAGCCACAGCCATTGTATAGAACAGCACGTAGAGGGTCCCAAGTACACAGTAACCTTTAGGTCAGTCATTAAGCTGCTCGCAAGACCACATTCCTTTCCCATGTAGGCAATAGGCTCACCCCCTTAGCTGTAAATTACCCCAAAAGCAATATAGATATTTCACTTTAGTATATACTAACCGTGTCTTTACTTAACAAGACAAGATTTCTATCTAGGCCTTTGTAACCGGCAATGCTGCCACCCTGGCCCAGGACTGAAGTTACCAAGCTGACCCGGGACTGAAGTTATCAAGTTTCCTGCAAGCCCCCTCTTTAAAAGACCCTTCCCAGTAATCAAGATCTAAGAAGAAAATGCACCAGACAAATGGACTCCTTCGTTCTAAGGACTGTGTTTGGCTTCACCTGATCAAACAGAACAGTGCATCATGTTTTATGATTATAGTTTCCATACTTTTATATACCTTGTTTCTTAGAGTAAATCTTTTACTTCCCCTTCACCCTTCCTACTTCTGTAAGACATCCCTCAATAAATACGTATGTTTGATAGCCACTGGAGCTGCAGTCTTGAGCTGGCTCTGACTGTAGTCGGCTGAGAACATGCCAAAGAGCATCGAGGTCTCAGTCTGATTTTTGCTCACCCGTGTCGCCTTCCTGTGTATGAGCTTCAACCCACCCTGGCTAGAGCAGGCCTCTGGCAATGGAACACACTTTATCACAGGTAAGAATCATACCATAGAAGTTAGTCAGCAGTTTTTGCCCTGAACATCCTCAGTTATTAGCTAAAATTTCCTAAATATGACTTCATCATTCTGCAGAGCTATAAAGCTCACTTCAAACACATCCCCTTAAGACCATCTGATGCAATTTTGTTTTTTTGAGTCCTGGTGACTAGTGTTTTCCCAGTATTTCTTACATTAAACGTAGCAGCTGCTTTCACATCATACCCGCCTTTGTGGATCAACCACCTTCTTCTTGGTTGTCTTTTTACCACCTTCTTCATAAAGTGCTTATTCTTGCCTCCATGGTGCTACTCCCACCATCATTCTTTATCTAGATTACTTTCGTAGTATCCTACCAGAATTTCATGATTCTAACTTTGCTCTCACATATCAACAGTACTTTTCTCTTCAAAACTATAGCCAAAGTGATCATTTTAAAATCATTCTTTGGCTGAAACTCTTCAATAGTTTCTTGTTATGGACTGAATGTATCTCCCCAGAATTCACATATTGAAATCCTAAACCACAAGGTGATGGTATTAGAATGTGGGACCTCTGTGAAGTTATTAGAACACATGAATGGAATTAGTGTCTTATGAAAGAGTGTACTAGAGAGATCTCTTATTCCTTCCACCATGTGAAGACACAATGAGAAGACTCATTTATGAATTAGGAAAAACGCCTTCACCAGATATTGAATATGCTAGTGTCTTTACCTTGGATTTCCCAGCCTCCGGAATCATGAGAGATGAATTCCTGTTGTCTATAAGCCACTCAGCTTATGATATTTTGTTATGGCAGACCAGAAGGACTAAGATACTCCACATCTCCCTCAGTGTGAAAGCTGAAGTTCTTATTGTGGCCTGCGTGTGGTACATTACCTTCCATTACCTCTTTAATTTCTTCTCTTGCTTCTGTACCCCATTTACTTCTTCCTGGTTTACCTACCTCCATGCTGGTCCTAAATGCCTTAGACTCTCTTTACCCAAGCTATTTACTGAGATGCTCTGGGGTGAGAGGGTAAACTCACAAAGGCTATTTTTAATATTTAAAGAGAAAACAGTGATACTCAAAATTTGTTAGATCACATATGGATGAGGTAGCTCGCAGCATTAACATTAGGTTGAGCTCTCTTCCTTCTGGTGGGGTCATATCTTTATGAGGCCGGGTATTGGGCAGCTTTTATGATAAAATGCTTCCATATCACAAAAATCAGTGTGGACCAAGCTCTGTAATGTCAGTGTCTACATAATTCCAAGGTCTGGGAAGCTGCTTAGTTTTCAACACAGTTCATTCATATGTAATCATGGTTATTTAATAATGAAATAAAGATACTCATTTTTTCAATATACATATGTCAGGTCTTCAAAAGGTTCATGGAAATGCATATTGTAAAAAATATGTATGGATTTCAAAAGTTTTTGCAGCAACATAAACTTGTAATTTAATTCTACTTTTCTGTGAACTTTAAAAAGTCCCATTATATGTGCATTCATTTGTCAAAGGTCTATTAATTTATCTGGGGGGAAAACACTTAAGTTATGTAATGAACAAAACTGTTACATATTTCTTTCAGTCTAAAGACACTGTGAAAAAATTACTGAGACATTGTAAGCTACATGAACCTAGAAAAATTGAGACATCTGCTCTAGGCATTCTCAGCCAAAGTGATTATTTTAAAGGCTTTAGGGCCCTTACACCTGTTCTCTCTTCCTAGAAAGCTCTTTCACATACCTGAATGGCTAACTGCATCACCTCCTTTAAATTTCTGCTCAGATGTTATCTTCATGAGACTGACTCTGAACACTCTATTTAAAATGACAACCTAGTCCTCTACCTCTGCTCTGGTGTTTCTGATTTTATTTACTTCATGCTATTTTTTTCTCCATTCACAAATCACTTTAAGCAAACTCACAATTTTTTTTATGTTATTATTATTCCCATTAGAATACCGAGGCCAGCAGATGGCATAATAGTTATGTTGGTAGATTCCCACATGCCAACTGTGTGTGGTTCCAGCCCCAGACCTGGTGGCTTGAAAATCACACCAGGCACATGTGCATGTGTGCCCAAGATGCCAGGAGGAAAATGCAGGAGAAAGGGTTGCAGTGTGGCCATTTCCCCAGGGTGGTGATTTCTCACTTTCCCTCTTACTATCTCTGTCTCTCTCTCTCTCTCCAGCAAGCATGTGTGCTCCAAGGCTAAAACTTCTTAAAAAAAAAAAAAATTACGTGTGTGTGTGTGTGTGTGTGTGTGTGTATAAGAAAGAATTTGCTTTATTTCTGAGACATTTAAAATGTCTAGAGCATGCCTAGTGCATACTTAGTGCTCAACAAATGTTAGTGGAAAGGATATATTTATTTCAAGATCTATTAATACGAAAGTAGTTATGCAGGAGCAGGAGAATGGACCTATTCGTTTAGAATACTTATTCAAAATTTCACTTTTTCATATGTGTATGCAACAAGATGGTATTTCCTTGAATCTCAAGCTAAAGATTGCTTCTTACCTACATAACCATAAAATGAAATGCATCTTCCTTTAAAAAGAAAACAATTTCTGGGAACCAGCAGTTAGCGTAATGGCTATGTCGCTGGACTCCCACGTAGTCGACCGCGGTTCGCGTCTCGGACCCGGTGACTTACAACTCACGCCGGGCGCGTGTGCGTGCGTGCCCAAGATCCCGAGAGGAGAATGGAGGGGAAGGGATTGCGGCGTGACCATCCCCCCTGGGGGGTGATTTCTCGCTTTCTGTCTCTATGTCTCTCTCTGTCTGTCTGGCGAGCGCACGCGCCCTATAGCAAAAAACCTCTCCAAAAAAGAAAAAAAGAAAACAATTTCTCACATTCTCTTACCTTTCTTATGCAGAATGGTAAAAGATTATGGAGAAATTATAGAAATATTAGAAACATTGAGTGGGAATAACACCAATATTGTAATAGTTTTCTTATCTACAATTATTCACTGGATATATTTATTGATCTTCAACAAGTACAAGGTGTAGTATTAAAAATTGTGTTAAATATAAAGACTTCCTTTACATCCTTGAAAAGTACCTAATTGTATATATATCAATAGTTGTGAAATGGGCCAGCGTGTGCCCTAGTGTTTTCATAAGTTGGATTTCACATGGCCAGCTACATGGTTCAAGTCCTGGACCCAGCAACTTGAGTAACACACCAGGTGCAATTTCATGAGTGCCCAAAATCCTGACAAAAGGGAGAAATGGAGGAGAAGGGATTGTGGCCTGGCCATTTCTCATGGGAGATTGCTTTTTTTTGCTCGCTCTCTCTCTCTCTCTCTCTCTCTCTCTCTGGAGAACACACACACCTTCTGGCAAATTAAAATAAAATAGTTGCTAATATAGATAGGTAAGTTGTTAGCACTTTGAAACCAATACAGACAGATGCTCAGGGGGATTAAGAACAAAGAAGAGGGAAAAAGAATTTGAGAAATCAAGGAGAATTTATGCAAGATTTTAAGTAAGATTTAAAATTTAGAAAAACAAGTTTTAAAATGTAGAAGTGCACAAACTATGGGTTAGGAGGGATAATGGGTCTTCTAGGCAAAGAGGAAAAAGAATTATAAGAATTAAATAAGTATTATTTGGCTAGTCCAGAGTAGATTCACATAACAGTCACAACCATAAATATAACAATGTAAATCCACCTTCATTTATATGAAAGTCTATTTTGAATCACTTTAAAATATTATTATTTTTTTTTAATAGTAACAACAGTCTTGGGCTTGTTTGTCCTCAAAGCCACCTCTTGCCTTTCAGCTGCTCCATCTGTAATGCATGAAGACTGATGCCAGCAGGCTCTGAGTAGCCCTTAAGCTCCTGCACAAGCTGACTTCTGCTCAGGTTTAGCCATTTGGACACACCACAGAAAAAAGTAGGAAGAAGGGAGAAACAGGGCTATTCCCTACCTCTCTCTGTCTAGACCCTCTCCTCTCTCTGTTTTGAGCACTAACTCAATCAGCAACTATGTATTGTGGCTTCAATGTTTCCAGCCCCCCACCCCCACCCCACCCCCTGCCAGCCCCAGACAAGCCTAGGTGGCTCTAACTTCTATCAGGTAATGACATTCCTGTCTCTGGTAGTACTGCTTCCTCCTCTGTTGCTCCACTCTAGGCTTATAATACAGGGAGAGTGAGGGGGGACGTGTCCTACTTTCCTTGGGTTGTCTCACCATCTTGTTCAGATATGTAACTCTTTGATCACCTGTGAAATCAATTTCTTGATTTTTTCTTTTTTTTTCAAATTACTTTATTTTTTACTTACTTTTCTCTTTGAATTTTTATCTATTTATTTATTTATTTTGGAGAGGTTTTTGCTATAGGGAGCGTGCAGTCAGAGAGAGACAGAGAGACAGAAAGCAAGAAATGACCCCCCAAGGGAAATGGCCACGCCGCAATCCCTTCTCCACCGTTCTCCTCTTGGGATCTTGGGCACGCATGCACACACACCCAGCATAAGTTTAAGCCACCTGGTCCGGGACTCAAACTGCAGTTGGCTACATGGGAGTCTAGTGACACAGCCATTATGCCAACCACTGGTCCCTCAATATTTACTTTTTTATACAGGGTCTCTCTATGTTGCAATCCTCCTGCTTCAGTTTTCCAGTATCTGGGACTACGGGTACATGTTACCACACCCAACCTTTCAGTATATGCCAGAAATGGAATCCACACCTCTTATGTGGCCTTGTCTTCCCAAACAGCAATATCTACTAGTGCATGCTACCACAGCTAAGTCTCAATTTTTTGCTTTATTTTCCCTTTGTTGTAAATAATTGAAGTGGTTTCCATATTCCTTGTTATACCCTGGCCTAACTGATTCAGTAACTGTTATGTTATTATAGTATCTGCTAACTTGTGCTCTGCCTCCCAAAATTCCTATGTTGAAGACCTAACCCCTACAACTCCAAAATGTGTCTGTATTGGAGAAATGATCATTAAAAGAGGTAATGCAGGTAAAATGAAGTTACATGGATAGCCCTAATCCAGTATGGCTGGTGTGCTTATAAGAGATTAGGACACAGTCAGTCACACAGATGGGGAAGAGCATGTAAAGACAAAAAGGAGAAGACCACCATTTATAAGCCAATGAGAGAGGCCTCAGAGGGAATTTTCTAGTGTTAGAAAAGTGCATCTTCTGTATTCTAACTTGATCATAATTATTCTATATGTAATCTGCAAAATATGAGGGTCTCTGGATGGCATACCACTGTAGCTGGCCACTAAAGAGAATGAAGAAGGGATTGCAGCATAGCCATCCCGGGAGGTGATTTCTCACTTTCTGTCTCTCTGTCTCTGTCTTTCTGGCAAGCACACGTGCCCTATAGCAAAATACCTCTCAAATAAATAAATAAATAAATAAATAAAATAAAAAAGCTGCGGCCTCTCCTTACTTGTATGACAATCAGTTTATTTACACCCAGAAAAGGTATAGTGGAAAGAGAAAAGATAATAATAATAATAGTGGTTAGCCTTTCATACTTCTTTTCACATGGATATACACCCAACTGAAGTAAGATATTTGGAATTTTTAACTTAGAAAAGAGGATAGCTAAGATATAAGAGGAGAAAGAAAAATACCAAGACCTTTTCTGGAGGGGGTAACCAAGTCTGCAGACTCTACCCCTTAGAGCAGGAGCTGCAGTATCTGCTGTTCTCTTCCACGTCCCCATACATTCAATAAAGGCCATTAATACTGCTTTAAAAACATTTTTAAAAAAGCAGGAAAAGAGACCTTCCCATTCACTCACAGTTACATGCATCCCTAGCTATCGGTTACCTTCTAACGCACATTACAGGTTGCTCCTCGTTTATATTTACTTACTCAGATTTTGTCTAATTAACCCACTAGAACCTCCCAAGGGCCAGTATGTGTCTGTCTAGTTCAAAGTATATTCCAAAGGCTAGCCCAGAACTATTAAATAGTGGACACTCAGGAAATATTTCTTGAATGAATAAAAGAAGAAGAAAAGGAGAAGAGAAAAAGTAGTTATTCTTATGTCAAAGACACTACTGAGATTATAAAAAATGCATAAAGCAATCTTCTCCCCTCAGGTATCTTATAATCTAATCAGAGAAAAAAGAATACTAGATTTTAAAAAAGAATCGATAGTGCTGAATAAAGGAACACAGCCTGCCTCAGAAGTTCACAAGAGGAAGAGCAGAGGGTAGATGGAATTACTGGATGAGGATTTGGAGAAATAGCCAATGACAAAAAAAAAGTACAGAACAGCAGCATTCTTCATCATCAACCTCTGAATGTTTTCCATACTGCAAAACCATCAGAGTTTCTCTAATATGCTATTTCATGTCAAAGCCTGACTGTCACAATGAAAGAGTTACACTTTCAATGCTCTATGTGAAACCAGGGTTCGGCAGGAAGTCTACTAGGCACTTCAATGATGACCACCTGCAAGACACTCTAGGATATCACTGAATTCCTGGCCTCTGTGGGTCTATTAGCCCATCTGATGAAAAGAAGGAATCTCAAGGCACCTGGTGCTCTGAAGTATGTTACTCCTGTCCCCTCAGGCTGACTGGAGTGCCCATCTGCCTTGGTTTTCAACAACTGCAAAGAAGCTCAGCATGCAGGGAACGAAATACCTACTGGGCAAAGGGGACTGTCAATTCTTACAATGCTTGTCAGTTAGTGCAACTGCCTCTAAGGATCTGCAGTAATTTTTATTTATTGTGGCAAAATATTTCCAACCTAAATCCAAACATTTGGCAACTTCCTAGAGAATATGATTTAGAATCATTAAATGCGATGATTTCCTAATTTTATCTACATTTTTAGATGATTAGCAAAGACTTTTCAGTCTTGGTGGCTGCTTTTGGTCATATTTCCAGTTTATAAAACAATGAGCAAAACATATGCATCCTAGTATTGAGATTAGTCATTATTAATAAACATTTTCTATAAATATGTGTTGAAATACTATACATGCAATTAGTTAAGTATGTGTACTTTCATGTGATTGTGTGAATCTATCAATATATAAAAGTTCTGACAAAAGCTTTTGGGGGAATACCAGTAACTCATTTCATCATTTCAGATCATAATTAATTACTTGGTCAATTAATTTCATTCTAAACATTATAGCAGGATAACACAGAAATAGATATATAAATCCTGCTTGATATTATAGAATATTTTCCTACAAGTTGTCACCTCTGAAAAAATTACATTTTTGTATTTCCCCTAAGCTGAATTAAAAACTACTGAAATGATAAGCTTCAGTCTATTGAAGAATGGTTTATCCAGGTTATGACTTCACTGCTTTGGTAGATTGGTAAACTTTCACTTTTAGTATAGCCTGATTACCTGAAACAAATTGGCACATATTCTAAAATATCCAACAATAAGAGGACACCCAAAAGTCAGCTAAAAATGTATTAAGTACATTGTTTACCTTCTCAACAATATGTTTCCAGGCTCTTATAAATATGAATCTAAAAGCCTTAGGAGGGCCATGGACTATGTAGATGTCCATCCCAAGTTGCCCTTAGAAATTCTAATAGTTCCACTGTTACTCTAAAACAGGGCTACAAACCCTAGCTGTGCCTCTAGTAGGGATGATGACCCCTAGGATAGTCCCCTAAAGTTCACCTGAGAGCTTCAGGATGACTGTATGAGAGGCAAATGCCAATGACATATTCTATTTTCCTGAAAGCCTGATAAAACCTGACAGCTGAACTAGCCAACTGTCAATCAATAAATGGTACTTATTAAATGGTTCTGTATGCCTGGCATGATGTTGGTTATGAATGGCCAAGAAGAAAAATTAGAGAGCTACCTTCATGAGGGTCACACAGCAGCAGAGATGGAATACACCAAACAATGAATTTGAATGCAATGAATATTAAAAAGGGGAAGTACAAGATACAAAAGAAGACTAGAGCAAGGTGATTTAACTGCAGTTAAGGGTTTAGGAAAGGTTTGCTTGAGAAAGAAAAAAGAACTGAAATTACCTTAGAAAAGAAACTGTACTGTAGAGAAAGAAGAAATCTCCAGGAATGTAAACCAGGGCTCATAATCCAAGATTACTTGGGAAAATGAAAAGGTTTGTGGTTGTTCATTGGTAGACTGTGGATTCAATGTCCAGATCATCTGAGAGAACAAAACCTGTATCATTCTTCAGACATACTTCTAAAGGAATACAAAATGGACTCTCCTGTTCCATTCATTACCACTTTTTTGAAGATAACCTGGAATGAGAAATAGGGACTACTATAGTGAGGTGGCAGTCTGTACCTATGTCAGGACTGTACAGTGACATTCACCCTTACTGACAGAATGTCACATATGTAACTAAAAGAAAACTCATCACCACCCAGCTCCTAGAACAGTCCTCGCTCTAAATGCACTGTGGCCTTCCTAATTGTTTCTCAGCAACCCTGATTCACACATTACCTTCCAGGGCCATTCATGCTTTTTGAGTAAACACTCTCTAAATGATTGCCTCTTGAACACAACTTTTATTCCAGAAACTTAGAATAAAAATCAAGTTTCAATGAACAATATTTTTTAAAATTTAAATTTCAGATTGAAGGTAGTTTCATTATAGTTGATTTAAATTTCACCATTGAGAAAAAGAGCAAGAGAGGTCATTTGACTTGCCAAATGCTACAAAACTATTAGTTGGAATCAGAGCTGAAACAAAAATTTGGATTCTTTTTTTGTTAATACAGATTTTTTTTAATTTAAAAATTTTTAAAGTTCTTCCTTTTTTTTTTTTTTTTAACTGTAGGCCAATGTGTTCACCAGAGACAGAGCACGAGAGAGAGAGAGAGAGAGAGAGGGAAAGTGAGAAGTCACTCTCTAGGGAGGATGGCCACACCACAATCCTTTCTCTCTAATTTTTCTTGGGATTTGGGGCATACACATACACGTGCCCAGCATGATTTTCAAGCCACTGGGTCCAGGACTTGAACCACGTAGTCAGCCATGGGGGATCCAGCACCCTAAACTCCATGCCACCACCTGATTCTTGTTCTAATTTTTAAAAATTATCATGTATAGGGACCAGCAGTTAGCATAATGGCTATGTCACTGGACTCCCACGTAGTAGACCGCGGTTCGCGTCCTGGACCCGGTGGCTTAAAACTCACGCCGGGCACATGTGCATGCGTGCCCAAGATCCCAAGAGGAGAAGGGATTGCGGTGTGGCCATCCCCCCGGGGGGTGATTTCTTGCTTTCTGTCTCTCTGTTTCTCTCTGTCTGGCGAGCGCACGAGCCCTATAGCAAACATCTCTCCAAAAAAAAAAAAAAAAAAGATCTTGTACAGATTCATTCTAAGTTATCTATATATTGCTGCTTTCAAGCAAATTTGATAATGAAAGTTAAAGACCAACAACCATAAATAGGGAGTAACTATCGGTTGAGTTATTAATTTTGTGACAACTACAATTTTGTAAAATATTGACACTGAGATCCTGACATTAATAACAGTATTGTGAGTATGAGCCACATAATTGCAGTGACAATAAGCAATGACTATAAGAAACTGCATGGCATGATGGTACAACAAAAGGCTTTTAGATTGGCTCTAATAATGATGCAGTGACCATAATCACAATTTTTCCAAGTTCAGTTTGATTTCTAGGATCTGAAGCTTCTTTATCTATTTTGCTGACATATACAAACCACACATGCATATAAAACAATGCAAGAAAGCCTTCCCATCACATTGCTTTAACACATTCATTCTCCTGTAAAGTATAAGCAGACATTTTACACAAAGCCTCTAGGAAAATAATCTGTAGGGCACTTTATTGACTATAGGCAAATTCAGATGCCCATTAAGAAAAGGCCATGGCCACTGACTGTCCTCTGTAGCAGTACGGGGCGACCCCCCTCCCTTTCCCAGAGTGTTTGCGTTCTCCAGTCTTGAACAAGATACATTATCAAAACCCCCTATTGTTCGACATCTCTTCTCTATCTAGGTAAGAAGTATAGAGTAACATGGTGGATAATAATTGGACAGAATTAAAGAAGTGATTGACCCTACTTGTAGGAGAGGCTGTTTTGCTCACTTAGGCAGCAAAAATGAACCACAGCCAGGCTTTAAAATGAAACACTTTGTCCTCCTCAACCCTGCCCCCAAATGCACCTACACACCAAGGAAAGATTTAGTATTTGGATTCTTTTTTTCCTTAAAAACAAAACAAAAAAAAAAAAAAAAAAAGGAAGGGGGTGGGCAAGAATGAGCATTTTTACATCTTTCACATTCTGCATTTTCAGAGTAAGTATCCAATGCGACTTGCCATGATAACTAAATTTATTATTAACTGTGTATTTCATGATGTTAGTGACAATATGTTAATGTGATTTTTCACGTCCTCC
This sequence comes from Tupaia tana, assembly GCA_026018925.1. Taxonomy (NCBI): domain Eukaryota; kingdom Metazoa; phylum Chordata; class Mammalia; order Scandentia; family Tupaiidae; genus Tupaia; species Tupaia tana. The sequence goes on from JAKSZU010000017.1 coordinate 25,503,939, forward strand.
TGCAGTGAACAGATGGCTCCTTTTACTTTACTTTCCACATCAAGTGTGATTATTTCTTGGTGCCAAAAGCCACCTGCCGCTCCTCGGTCTCCAGTCTAATTTTTTATGTTGGTAAAACACAGCAGGACTTGTTATCAGTTGGATGGCATCTTAATAAAAGGAGACATGCCAACATATTGACATCATGTTCAAGGGGAAATTTCAGCCCCTTCAAACCCTTAACCCCCTTTTCCCATTCTCTTTCAAAAAGTGAGGGAAAAAAAAATTAAAAAAAAAAAAAAAAAAAAAAAAAGGCGAAGATCCCACCAGTTTCAAGATGTTCGATTACAATTGTTGGGCCTAGAGCCAAGATGCTGAATTGGCCTCCCTTTGTTCCTAAACCCAAGCACCTCACTCAGGGCTCTGATCTTTCATCCTGTGTAATGATAATTAGCTGTAACATATTCCAAAGTCAAATGTAAGCAGGAATACATTAACATTGAGATCAGTGTCAGGGCAATTTTCAATGGGAAAATGACAAAGAACGTGCATGTGTACACACACACACACAAAACAAATCAAAAATTTCTAGACTCCAATATTGAAAAAATCACTTTCAGACTCGTGAATATTAAACTCGTTGGCTTGTCTGTCACGAGTGCTTACCTAGAATGCCAAGGCCTCCTAATGTGGATGCAGTGACTCCCACGGCCCATGCTTAACAGAGAAAACATGAGTAATAAACCACGGTAGCTTGCTTTAATTTTTCCATTCTTCATTAGAACAAAGAGGGATAGTACGTTAGGTGATTTGTGGTCCAAGAAGAGGTCTTCCAGACGATTGGATGGCATGGCTCTCAACAGCTGGTCCGGCACATTTGGGAACAGCATGTAGAAAAATGCATCAGTGTTTTGAAGATTACCAACTGTGATGATGCATTGGTTATGACACAGTCTAAAAAGTCAAATTTCCTAGCCACAACTATCTAAATAAATGCCCTTACCATCAGGATACATACTCTTATAATCAAGACTAAGATCCAACTTTGATGACGTCTAAACTTTTCCACTGATTCCTACTCTTGATATTGAAATGAGGAGTAGCATTTGTGAATATCTGAAATTTCTTATTAAAAGGCAAGGAGCAACTAGGATTTACAAAGAAAAAATGACTACTATAAAGTACAAATATCTTATTAAACTATTCACAATGAATGGTTTTCTTGGGATAAACAACTATAACTAGGTTATTTTACCACAAAAATCTCTCAAATTGATGTAAATGGAACAGTGACTTTTTTATTCCTTTCAGCTGTCCCTCCAAACACAGGACTCTATATGAAATAGATCTCTATTAACCATGCTTTGTAGTTTGATCAACTTTTTATTTGTATTAAATTTTCCCAACATTTTATTATAAAAATTTGCAAGCACATAAAAAAGTTAAAAGAACTACCAACATCCTTGAATCTACCACAGAACTTACACAATTAACATTTTATTGTACTCATTTTGTATATTTATCAATTCCTTTATCTATTTACCAATCTATCTTATTATATCAACTTGCAAAAGAACAAAGAAAGCTTATCCAGCAAGCAGAATTAAGGTTATCTTAAGTTTGAAATGATCACTTAATAAAGACTACATGTAGTGGTGTTCATTATTAATTCAATAAATATTTCTTAAGTTCCAGCTTTGGATAATGTATTGTTACAAGTGCTAAAGAAAAAAGATTGAATAAAATAGCCAAGGTCCCTGTCCTATTAAACTTACAATGTAGTGGCCTTGCCAGGGAAGAAAATACGTAAATGAATGCCTCCCTAAAACATGATATGCACAAAAATATATGTCAATAAACACAAGTAAATTTATCTGGTACTATTCTGACCTTAAAGACTGTAATAAGGAAGGGCAGGAAAAACATTTTATGTACCACTATATTACTGCCTATAATAACATTCATATATAGAACTCTAAAAATATACTTGTCAAATTAATGAATAAATGAATAAATTTTAAACTTTACAATGTGACCAACATTTAAAAGGTTTTACATTAAGAAGCTGCTGTCCTCTAGAAGAGTAGCCTTAAAGGTAAATAACTAATAAGTAAACCCAATTAGGTTAATCATTCTATTTTTAACAATTCCATATTAAAAGACTTGTTGAAGAAAACAACCTAATTTTTTGCACTACTTTGAAGAGTACATACACTATTTAAATATTTGCATTTGTATGAAATATAATACAAATGAAATAACAATTTTTGTAAAGTTGAATGACTTCATAAATAAGGTAGTGCCAACAAATATTTCAGAGGCGCTTAAATTAGTATGTACAAAGGCTATTATAAACTGATGGATGAAAAGCTTTTGTTTATTTTTTGAAATAAAAAAAGAAATAGTGGCACTAGTCTAAGCTCCCTAGTATTTTTTTTTTTTAAAGCATTGATCTACTTTTTTTTTTTTTTTTTTCTTTTTTTGGAGAGGTTTTTGCTATAGGGTACCTGCGCTCGCCAGACAGACAGAGAGAGACAGAGAGATAGAAAGCGAGAAATCACCCCCCCCAGGGGGGATGGCCACACCGCAATCCCTTCTCCTCCATTCTCCTCCTGGGATCCTGGGCACGCACGCACACGCGCCCGACGTGAGTTTAAGCCACCAGGTCCGGGACTCGAACCGCGGTCGACTACGTGGGAGTCCAGCGACATAGTCATTACGCTAACTGCTGGTCCCAAAAGCATTGATCTACTTTCTAAACTGAGATACTTATCATCTGATTATTTCAGAGATACAATTTATTACTTGTGAAACTACTATGTAAACCAGTTATTTATAAACAGAACTGATTACTTTTTAAATTATATATTTGTCTTAAGGACAAAATGGTCAAATAAAGTATCCAGAGACTCCAAGACTAATTGAATTACAAATATTTGTTGTATTATATTGGTGTGGTAAATTAGCATGCCAGGAAGAGAAAAAAAACTTTGGGTCAAATCTTTTTATTGTATAGACATAATATTTACTACTGCCAAATACTTGGGGAAAAAAAAATTAAAAAGCAATTTAAATATAATTTGTTCCATATTAATTCAGACATAGTATGGTTAATTTGCATATTGGCAAATGTTGTTTTTAAATTTTTGCTTAAAAAGTATCTGATACTTTTTTTTTTTTTACATTTACATTCACATTCAAGCTGAATGAAGTTATAACCAGGAAAATCTAGACCAGTTTCCCTGATGTCATAATGTTCCTTGAGGTATTCAATTAAATTAAAAACATAATCCAGTTTAAACAGTGAAATAAAATTAAAGTTAGTTTTGATTCTGTTTTAAATGTTGTTTTGGTTTTTATTTTCACTAAGAAAAACTGCACCTTATCCTTGAACTAACTCAGTAGTAGCTTATGCCCTAATGTAGAAAATCGCCCTTCATAGATATTCAATAAATTTTAATGAGTGATTAAGTAAATCTTGATTCACCAACTTTACAATGAATATGGAAATTTAAATTTTCATTCACTAAAAGAGATTAGATTTCTCTTCTCATTTAGGACCCAAGGAAGCTAGAGTGTGCAAGATGTAGTACTGGACAGGAAAGAACTGCACAGGGAGAGAACTCAAGTTCTTTTTTTTTTTTTTTTTTTTTTTTTTTTTGGAGAGGTTTTTGCTATAGGGCGCGTGCGCTCGCCAGACAGACAGAGAGAGACAGAGAGATAGAAAGCAGGAAATCACCCCCCAGGGGGGATGGCCACGCCGCAATCCCTTCTCCTCCATTCTCCTCTCGGGATCTTGGGCACGCACGCACACGCGCCCGGCGTGAGTTTAAGCCGCCGGGTCCGGGACTCGAACCACGGTCGACTACGTGGGAGTCCAGCGACATAGCCATTACGCTAACTGCTGGTCCCGAGAACTCAAGTTCTTCAGAGTCCCCCATGAGTATTCGTTTGAGTATTAATCAGTGTATGCATGTGCAGAAATGACTTGAGGCTGGAAGAGACACCTGTGGAAAGATTAGAGATAATGGAATCAAGTGTTTTCCCCAGGACTGGAAGTAGTAACTGTTCGCACCAGCCATGAGAGCCTCATGTTTCCCTGGCATTGGGTACAACAGCAAGAGATAGTCACAGTGAACAGAAATAATTAGCCCCAGAGTAAGCATTGCCTTTTTTCCACCAACTTACCTTAAAGGCAACACCAGAAGGAACCAAACTACTCGTAGGTAACTTGTCTGCATCCCAAAACAAATCTCAAGAAGAGTTACAGGATTATGAAAATATCCAGCACTCAAGAAGATAAAATTCACAATGTCTGGAATCTAATTAAAAATTATCAGGCAAGCAAAGAAGCAGGAAAATATAAGCCATAATGAGGAGATAATTGATCAATCAAAATTGAACCAGAATTGCCACAGATGTTAGAATTAGCAGAAAATGAAATTAAAAGTTATTCTAACTATATTCCATGTGTTCCTAAAACTAAGTAGATAGTTTCAAAAAAAAAAAAAAATTGAACTTCTAGGAACGACAGTGTGTGAGGTGATAAATACATTGGATGAATTACCATTAGATTAGTTATTAGAGAAGATTACTGAACTTGAAGATACAGCACTTGAAACTAAAACCAATCACAGACAGAAAAGATAGCTGAAATGAGTATAGCATGAGGGAACTGTGTGACAATTCCAATGTGTAACTGGAGTCCCTAAAGAAAAGAAGACAGAGAATAAGACGTATTTGAAAAGTAATTGCCTGATGTTTTTCCACATTTGATCTATAAGTCTACAGGTTTAAACAGTTCTATGAAATCCAAGCACAGAAAAGAAGACACCATGGTAAAAGTTTCCAAACCCACTGAGAAGCAGAAAACCCCTAAAGGCAGTCAGAGAAAAACATATTAAAAATAAGGATGACAGCAAAGGTCACACCTGAAACAGAGAAGATGGTGGTGCAACAACTTCAAGGCCCTGAAATTTAAAATGAAAACCAAAACATATCAGTTAGAACTCAATACCAGAGAAACTACTTTCCAGGTGTTCCAAAGGTGGAAAAACTTCTCCAGCACACCTGTACTAAGAAACGTTGAGGCGTATGCTGCACACAAAGAAAATGGTAATAGAGACCCAGACTCACAGAAGAGTGACAAGTACTAGTAACTGTAATTACGTGGATAAATACACGATATTTTTTACCTCAAATCTCAGATACCTGAGTGGATGGGGACGGGACCTGGGCGGGGAGGGACGAGTGAGAAGGCAGGGCCTGGGCGGCAGGGTAGTAGTGAGGAGACAGGGCCTGGGCGGAGCGAAGGGGTTAGGAAGCAGATTCTGGGCGGAGCGAAGGGGTGAGGAGGCGGGGCCTGGGTGGGAGGGGACGGGTGAGGAGGCGGGGCCTGGGCGGAAGCGGAACGGTGAGGAGGCGGGGCCTGGGCGGGAAGGGACGGGAGGAGAGGGCTGAGGAGGCTCTGCGCCAGTTAAGAGGCAAAGGTTGCAAGACCAGGCCTCGCGTTCGGCTGAGACTACGCGGCGCCTGCGCCTTGCGCTCCTGACGTGTACTGCACCTCCCCCACAACACCGCGGTCACCTGGGGAACCGTCCCAGAGCTGCTGAGCCGACCGACTGGTTTCATGGCAGCCCCGAAGAAAGCAGTTGTGGGGCCGTTGGTGGGCGCAGTGGTCCAGGGCACCAACTCCACTCGCTTTATGGTTTTCAATTCAAAAACAGCGGAACTACTTAGTCATCATCAAGTGGAATTAACACAAGAGTTCCCCAAAGAAGGCTGGGTAGAACAAGACCCTAAGGAAATTCTTCAGTCTGTCTACGAGTGTATAGCCAAAACGTGTGAGAAACTTAACGAAGTGAATATTGACGTGTCCAACATCAAAGCCATTGGTCTCAGCAATCAGAGGGAAACCACTGTAATCTGGGACAAGTTGACTGGAGAGCCTCTCTACAATGCTGTGGTGTGGCTTGATCTAAGGACCCAGTCTACCGTTGAGAATCTTAGTAAGAAAATTCCAGGAAATAATAACTTTGTCAAGACTAAGACAGGCCTTCCACTTAGCACTTACTTCAGTGCAGTGAAACTTCGCTGGATGCTTGACAATGTGAGAAAAGTTCAAAAGGCTGTTGAAGAAGGCAGAGCTCTTTTTGGCACCATCGATTCATGGCTTATCTGGAGTTTGACAGGAGGAGTAAATGGAGGTGTCCACTGTACAGATGTAACAAACGCAAGCAGGACAATGCTTTTCAATATCCATTCTTTGGAATGGGATAAAGAGCTCTGTGACTTTTTTGAAATTCCAATGGACATTCTCCCAAATGTCTGGAGTTCTTCTGAGATCTATGGCCTGATGAAAGCCGGGGCCTTGGAAGGTGTGCCAATATCTGGGTGTTTGGGGGATCAGTCTGCTGCATTAGTCGGACAAATGTGCTTCCAGGAAGGACAAGCCAAAAACACATATGGAACAGGCTGTTTCTTACTGTGTAATACTGGTCGAAAGTGTGTATTTTCTGAACATGGTCTCCTGACTACAGTGGCTTACAAATTAGGCAGGGACAAACCAGTTATTTATGCGTTGGAAGGTTCTGTTGCTATAGCTGGTGCTGTTATTCGTTGGCTAAGAGACAATCTTGAAATTATTAAGACATCAGAAGAAATTGAAAAACTTGCTAAACAAGTAGGTACTTCTTATGGCTGCTACTTTGTCCCAGCCTTTTCAGGGTTATATGCACCTTATTGGGAGCCCACTGCAAGAGGGATTATCTGTGGTCTCACTCAGTTCACCAATAAATGTCATATTGCTTTTGCTGCATTAGAAGCCGTTTGTTTCCAAACCAGGGAGATTTTGGATGCTATGAACCGTGACTGTGGAATTCCACTCAGTCATTTGCAGGTAGATGGAGGAATGACAAATAACAAAATTCTTATGCAACTACAAGCAGATATTCTCCATATTCCAGTAGTAAAGCCCTCTATGCCTGAAACAACTGCATTGGGAGCTGCCATGGCAGCAGGAGCTGCAGAAGGAGTAGGCGTGTGGAGTCTTGATCCCAAGGATTTGTCAGTTGTCATGGTGGAACGGTTTGAACCACAGATCCAGGCCACAGAAAGTGAAATACGTTATTCTACATGGAAGAAAGCTGTGATGAAGTCAATGGGTTGGGTTACAACTCAATTTCCTGAAAATGGTGATTCTGCTATTTTCTCTAGTCTACCCTTGGGTTTTTTTATAGTGAGTAGCATGGTAATGTTAATTGGAGCAAGATACATCTCAGGTATACCATAATGACACCAACAGGACATGAGCTTTTTACATAAAGAATCCAGCAATCTCTCTTAATGTGATGACACTATTACAGACTCAGATTTTATTTATAAACCATTTGCTACATGACCCATGAGAACCCTACAAGTAGACCTGTGGCTTGAAATAAAGAGAAAAACAGTAGAAAATCATTGTAGAAACATTTGGTGTGTTTTTCTTAACATCGACAGTTAGGGTTGGGCCAAGTGCTTGGAGGCCAAAACCCCCCACTGCCATAATGTCCTATGTTTTGTAACATGTAGGACATGTGAATTCTGTCCATGGAATATTTTATCAAACATACTGTTAACAGTATGGACCAGGATTTAATTCTCTGTGTTATACACACTTGATTGTAACCTATAACTGTTATTTATTGTTCTTTTGCCTCAAAGTCCTCTTTCTACATATTAAGGAGGCCAGAAGATGTATAATGAAAACATATGTAAGTTCTAGCAATAGAAATATGTTATTCTCATAGCTTAGATATTATCCTGAAAAATATTTGCCAACTTTAAATTCTTTAGACATTTTACATGGCCTCACTAATTACACTGAATTATTGTGTATTCTATCCTACAGAGAGAAGGATGTGTTTTCTCTTCCTTCTTTTCATCTGTGCTTTTAATGTATTTTCCTTGGTATGTATAATATACCTGTATATGTCATATAAAGTAGCCCACTTGTAAATTAAGACCACATTGTAACCAGTAGGTTATATAGAGATGGTGCTAATTGGGCTACTGCATAAGTTAATATATGTATATATATTTTTTTAAGAGAGATTTTTGCTATTTTTCTCTGGCACGCCCACTGGAGATGAAACAGAGAGACAGAAAGCAAGAAATCACCCCCCAAAGGTGATGGCCATGTCGCAATCCCTTCTCCTCCTTTCTCCTCTTGGGATATTAGGCATGCATGCACACGCACCTGGCATGAGTTTAAACCACTGGGTCCGGGACGTGAATCACGGTCGACTACATGGGAGTCTAGCAATGTAGCCATTATGCTAACTGCTGGTCCCAATTTTTCTATATATCTTACTAAGACAGTTATAGAGGTAATGTGTAAGAAATATTATTGAAATTGTAATATACTTTTTGTATTAACATAAAACATGTACTTAAATTTTAAATACTGCTTTTTTTAAAAAAAAAAAAAAAACTTTCTCCTGGTAAATGATATGCATACATAGTGCTGGAAAACATATATGGCTAAGTACCTTAAAATATTAACTTATGGGACCAGCAGTTAGTGTAATGGCTATGTTGCTGGACTCCCACGTAGTCGACCGCGGTTTGCATCCTGGAGCCGGCGACTTGAACTCACGCCGGGCGTGTGTGCGTGCATGCTCAAGATCCCTAGAGGAGAATGGAGGAGAAGGGATTGCGGCGTGTCCATCCCCCCAGGGGGTGATTTCTCGCTTTCTGTGTCTCTGTCTCTCTCTGTCTTTCTGGCGAGCGCACACGCCCTACAGCAAAACCCTCTTCAAAAATAAAAAATAAAAATAAATTAACTTATGGGGGCCAGCAAATGGCACAGTGGTTACGTCACTGGACTCCTATGTGTTTGACCATGGTTCGAGTCCCAGACCTGGCAGCTTAAAACTCTTATCTTTCTGGCAAGCACATATGACCTATAGCAAAAACCTCTACAAAAAAAAAAAAAAAAAAGATATGTACAGAAAAATGAAAATGTTGTGGAATACTGCAGTAAACATTGTTGTCAAGCAGAAAAGAAACTGTTCAAACAAAAATAAATATTCTATAGAGTATAAACATATAAAAGAAAACAATAACAAGGTTACAGGGGAATAAATGTAATAGTTTGAGATTCATTTACTATGTGGAAAGTAGTATATAACTTGAAATTACATTGATAATTAAAAATACATACTATAAACCCTCAAACAATTTTAAAAAGTTATATAAGCCAATTAAGTATACAAGTTAAATGAAAAAAATACTCAGATAATCCTAAAAGATAAAAAAAAGAGATAAGAAAGAACAAAGAGTATATAGAAAAGTAGAAAATAGTATCAGGAAAACATTTTAACCTAACCATACCAATAAGCACATTAAATGTAAATGGTCTAAATACCTTAATTAAAATGTGAGATTGTCATATTATAAAAGCAAGATCTGAATATATACTACCTTGAAGAAGCACAATTTATATTAAAGAAAAAAATTTTTAAATAACAGAACAAGGACATACCATGTGAATACAAATCAAAAGAAAACTGGACTGGCTATAATATCAGAAAGTAAATTTCAAAGAAAAGAAAATTAACAGTGATAAGATCATTTTACAGTCATAAAGAGGTAAATTCACCAAACGTACATAACAATCCTATAAATTATGTTCATAATGATAAAGATTCAAATTGCATAAAGTAAAATCTGATAGAATTGATAGAAAAAATAGACAAATATACAACTAAAATAAGAGATTTCAATATCTCTTTCTCAATATTTGATAAAATATTTAGACAGAAAGTTAATGACATACAGAAGCTTTGAATACTACCAAAAAATGACTTAGTTGACATTCACGCAACATGCCAGTTATCAGTAGGAGAATAAAAGATTTACCAAGACAGACCATATTCAGGTCACATATCAGGCCTCAAAAAGTTTAAAAAAAAAGTTAAAAAATTTTATATGAAGTATGCTATTTGAGCACGTTAGAATTAAAAGAAACTAGAAAATATCCCAAAATATAGAAACTAAATAACAAATTTAAATAATCCATGAGTTAAAGAGATTAAAAGGGGACCAGCAGGTGGCGTAATAGTTAAGGAACTGGATCCCACAGGCCTACAGTGCAGTTCAAATCCCTGATCTGCCAGTTTGAAAAACACAGCATGCATGCATTCCCAAAATTCCAAGAGGAGAATGCAGGAAAAGGGATTGTGGTGTGGCCATCCCTCCTGGGGGTGATTTTTCACTTTCGCTCTTTCTCTGTGCCTCTCTGGTGAGTACAGTTTTTATAGCAAACTATAAAAAAAAAAAAAAAAAAAAGAAAGAAAAAGAAAAAAAGAGAGAAGAGAGATAGAAAAAGGAAAAACAAAGTATTTAAAACTGAATAAAAGTGAAATTATATCAAAATCTGTGGAATATTATTAAAACAGTACTTATGAAAAAGTTTGTAGAATTAAAGGCCTATATAAAGAAAAAAAAGGTCTTAAACCAATGACTTCCACTTCTACCTTAATAAACTAGAAATACAATAACAAACTAAAATACGAAGTGTGGAAACAGTAAACCTGAAAGCAGTAATCAATGATATAGAAAACAGAAAACACTAGGAAAAAACTCAAGAGTTGGCTATTTCAAAGTATCAATAAAATTGATAAACATTTAACCTTACTGGCCACAAAGAAAAAGCAAAAAGCCACAAACTACCAAACCTAAAAAGAAAAAAAAAAAGAAAAAAACAACAAAAAACAGATAACCTCAATGACCCTATACCTGCTTAAACAGATTAAATTTTTAGTTTAAAACTTTCTCACAAAGAATATCCCTAGTGCAAGTGGCTTCAATGGTGCCTGCTTCCAAATATGTAAGGAAGAAATAATACCCATTGTGCACAAACTCTTCCTAATAACTGAAAAGAAGGGAACAATTCCAAATTCATTTTATGAGGCCAAGATCACAACATTATTCTGACTCCAACACCAGGAAAAAAAAAATGACGTTAGCAGTAAAATAACTGAAAACCAATATTTTCATAAACATAGATGCAGAATTTATGAGTCAAATTTTAGCAAAATTAAAACATATAAGGATACTCATGAGCAAGAGAGTGTAAAAATAGAATGGTAAATCAGTATAATTAGAAAAATCAATGTGTCAATGTGCCATAGTAACAAACTTCTTTAAAAAAGAAAAAACATATGAGATATAACTACACACTGATGAAAATGACTACAACTGAAGAGACTGACCATACCAAATGTTGGTAAAAATGTAGAACTGTATATTTTATATGCTTCCTGTGGAAATGTGAAGTCGTACACTTTTGAACACTGTTTTATAGTTTCCTAAAAAATTAAATATATACTGGGGCCAGCAGGTGGCGTGGTGGTTAAGGCCGCTGGACTCCCACATGGCCGACCACGGTTCAAGTCCTGGACCTGGAGGCTTGCTCTCTCTCTGTCCCTCTCTGGTCAAATTTTTTAAAAAATGAAATGAATGAATAAATAAAGTTAAATAAGAAATAATTCTTAAAAAAATTAAATATATACTTATCATATAGTCCTAAATATTTACCCATTCTGTATATCTATACAAAGACATTTTTATATCACTTTATTTATTATTGCCAAAACTATTGCTTAAACTCACACTGACCACGTGTGCGTGCGTGCCCAAAATCCAGAGAAGAGGAGGAGGTTAAGAAGCGATTGCGGTGTGGCCATCCCCCCGGGGGGTGATTTCTCACTTTCTGTGTCTCTGTCTCTCTCTGTCTTTCTGGCGAGCACATGTGCCCTATAGCAAAAACCTCTCAAAAAAAAAAAAAAAATAAATAATCCAAACCTAAAAAGAATATAAACATGGTATATGATCTCACTTGTATAAAATTTTTGGAAATGCAAACTATTGTACACTGGCAGAAAGTACTTCTGCCTGGAAATTAGAGAAGGAGTGGGATGAGGATTGGGCAGGAAGGAGTAAGAGGTTTGATTATCAAGATGCAAAGACAATTGTAGGGGTAATAAATATATTCACATATGTTGGTGATGATTTCAAGGGTGAAAACATATGTCAAAATTAATCAAATTGAACACTTTAAATATGTGAAGTTTATTAAATGTCATTTATACCTCAATAATTTTTTTTTCTGAGAGACACAGGACACATGTGCTCACCAGAGAGGCAGAGAGACAGAAAGTGAGAAATCACTCCCCAAAGGGAATGGCCACGCTACAAACCCTTCTTTCTCCTCCATTCTCCTCTCGGGATTTTGAGCACTCGTGCACAAGTGCCTGGAGTGAGGTTTTAACCTGCTGGTTCCAAAACTTGAAATGCAGTTGACTATGTGGGAATTCAGCAATATAACCATTATACCATCTGCCAGTCCCAATAAAATTATTTTTAAAAGAAATAATTATCCTCAAACCCTGATGGTTTATAACCAAAGTTTGCCCAAGTAGGTTAATCCTCTTTATTCTGTGTAATGATGTATCCTCACTGATTCTCCAGTCAGCTAACATGGGGTATGCCAATTCCTATCTCTAACAGGTCTATGAGCTTTATTTGAAGTCATCTGTGTGATTAGCTGGAGAAGTACATGATAATGTCTAGTATCATTTAAAACAAATTAATTTCCCATTTCATTTATCTGGTTTTAATTCTCAATCTGGGACCTATTGCAAATGACCTTATGAAGAATCACAAACAAAGATACCATCGTAAAAGCAGTCTAAAAGTCTTCACACTCAGCATCTCATCTTTACTCTTCTTATATGCACTCCTGTGATTATCAGCCTCCCTTTTTTTCTTTTATAACTTTGCTTTTTTTAAGTGTCATTTTCATCATTTACTTCATATGATATTGGTAAATTATAAAACCTTGCCCCAAGGCAAGCAGCTTCTATATATTCTATTATAAAATTGGCTAATGAATAATTTCCTTATATTGCCACTAAGCAGAACTACATGGTTAAATTACGATGATGGGGGTCTCATGGCATGCATGTTATGAAACAGCAAGTCATCATTTAATGTCAGGCATAAGTGAGAGCATGAGCTGGCACATTGAATGGAAAAATAAAAAGCATCTAATTCTGATGCTATTTTCTAAGGATTCGTTTTATGAATCAAAGCAAGTTGTGGCTGGAAATGGGAGGAAGTAGATGAGGAGGAAAAGAGAACGAGAGGGAAAGCAGAAGAGTGCAATGAAGGGCAGGAAGGGAAGGAAAGGCATCCAAAGAGAACTGTTCAGTCAATCTAAAGATACTTTATGTGTTACCCCTGAAAAAGCAGCACTAAACAGGTAAATCCTTTCTAGTTTAACTCTAAATCATTTCTAGCAACCATACACATTAGACTTAGGATAAACATCTCTCCCTCCCCTCCCTGCCTAGAATCCTCCATTATTATCTTTGTGTCTGATGCTTATATTATCATCTGGATATTAATACCCATAATCTCTCAGGGAAGCTATTGTTTCACTCACAGTAAGCCCTTTCTCAGTGCGAGAGTCTAAGTGTTACATTAAACAATCCCCATTTAGGTACTACATTATGAACCAACTCCATGATTGTGAGGCAAATTTGTTGCCATGCTTTTTTTTCTTTTTCTTTTTCTTTTTTTTTTTTTTAATCATGTGAACTAATAAGATCCCCTAGGGTAATCTTCCAGCAAAGTCTAGAGTAAATGGAATATCATCTCAGTCAGTAACCTACTTTAACCTCCCATTGAAATGACAGCTCTGCATTCTATTCTGATTGTTTTGATCAAAACAAAATGAATCAACTTAATAAACCTAGTATTTAAATATCTCCCATAGTTTTATCAGCAACCTTTACAGTCCAATTTATCTGAGCCTTGGAGAAATTGCGTGTGATCCTTGTCCTCCGTCTGTTTAGCATACATTATAGTTTATTATCGTATCAAGCCCCAACAAACTGTTTTATTTTAGAAAAAGAAAAGAAAAAAAAAGCCTTGACCCTTGGTAGGGAAAAAGTGGAGGATCATAAGACTGTACTAACAATCTTATATTAAACAATCTAAGAAATTCAACTTTGTATTGTATACATTCCACAAATCACAATAGTGTTATGAGAATATGCATTAAAATGTCATAAGAAATTGAAGTTTGGAAAACTTAAAACCAAAAATAGTAAGGAAGCACTATGTTTATACTAGTAACTTTGGAAAAAAAAAAAACAGCAAAAACCAGGACAAAAATATTCTAGTGACTATGAATAAGGATAACTAATTTTTAAAATATTTATTTGTGATTTTTCAAACCACCTAGTCTGGGACTCAAAATGCAGTCGGCCATACAGGAATCTAGTGCCTTAACCACCACGCCACCTGCTGGCCCCAAGGAAAACTATTGGGTTGTCAGAAAAATCATGATGCATTTTTGCTTAGAAAAACATGAAAAAATATGTCATGACTTTTCCAATGACCTAATATTTTGTCTAGACTTTTCTCTGACCTAAAGTAGTACCCTGCTTCATTGAACCTCCCTGCTTCTATCTCTGTATGACCCCAGCATTGCTATCAGAGCAGGGAGATGAGTAGTCAATCTGCAGCAGAAGTGGAAGCTTTAGTTTCTGCCTCTCTCTCTCTCTCTCTCACTCTCTCGCTCATTGTAAGATAAAGTTTGTCTGGCCTCAGTCGTATTTCAATGAACCAACTGATCACTTACATACCTACCATTAACTCAATTTTACTATTAAGAACACTGAGAGGGAAAAAAAAAGAAAAAACAAGAAAATTACCTTCTCAACTCGAAGGTATAATTAGAAGTTAGGAGATAATACATGTGGGGAATATGATTACTTTCATAGAGTTTAGTATTCTTGAAAAACAATGTAGTCAAAGAAAACTCCAAGTCTATTTTCAGAATGTCAGAGGAGACTGAAGTTTAGGGCTGAAGAGACCATTCAGAACCACATTTTCTAATACAAAGAAGCATGGCAAAAATTTAAAGTGCTTATTAGATGTCTTAAAAACAGGTTGGGAAAAAAGTTTTAAACTAAGTTTTGAGACTAATATTCTTTAGCACCTGAATGATAGCACTTTTGGGGGGCTTTAGCTACCCTGAACAACACTGTTAAACTTCTTACAAGATAAAAGTAAAGGTGACTGTTAACTAGTGAGATTTCTTATGGAACTTAGAATTATGTCTTGGCCAATGAATAATGTGAGGTGCACACAAACTCATACACACATACACACAATTTTTATGGTCACATAAGTCAGGTACATTCTGGAAAATTATGAAGTATGATGAAATCATTCACTGTTCTCTAATGAATTTCTATTCCTAAAACAATGTTGACAGTTTTATTTTTTTTAGGGAGAGAGTGATGTCATGAGTCAAAAAACTTGCCAAAAATTTGGGGATGAACTGGTAGATGTATCATTCTTCTCCAGATGGAAAGCTTGCTATGCACTTGCAGATCAGTAACATTCTTTCAAATTTACTTAACTCATACCTATAAGTCAGAAAAGATACAAAATACTTGGACCAGCAGTTGGCGTAATGGCTATGTCATTGGACTCCCATGTAGTCGACTGTGGTTTGAGTCCTGGACCTGGTGGTTTAAACTCATGCTGGGCGTGTGTGCATGTACGCCCAAGATCCTGAGAGGAGAATGGAGAAGGGATTGCAGTGTGGCCATGCCCCCTGGGGGGTGATCTCTTGCTTTCTGTTTCTCTGTCTCTCTCTGTCTTTCTGGCAAGCACACACGCCCTATAGCAAAAACCTCTCAAAAAAAAAAAAAAAAAAAAAAGAAAAGATACCAAATACCTCCTCCTCTCTGCCCTCTTCATTCTCTTCTTTGTCCTTTTTCTTTTTTACAGAAACAAATCCATCGAGTCACATCATATGGTATTTACTGCTCGTATTCACAAACATCAAAAGGATGGCAATCTGTTTAATATCCTACAGATGAACATGCGCTAAAAAGTAGCATTGACAATTGGGCACTTACTGCCCACTGGGCACCAAGCAGCGATGTGCTAAAGATCTGGCGTGCTGTTCCACAGAGAAGAATGACATTCATTACAGTTGTATCAAAAACAAATTATGTACCAAATGTTTGCCTCGATAAGTACTTGGACCATCATTTATCTGTCTTTCATTCATCCGTTCACAGCCTCTACCCTTTAGCTCAAATCATGTCCAGTACTCTGCTTGTTCATGTATCTGCTCCTCTCATTTGTCTCTATAAGGTCACTAGAGTTTCACTTTCTTATACTAGACCCCACATGTATTATAAGAATCAAGCAATACCTACAAACCAGAGATACATGAACAAAGAGTGTAGACATTCTTTTCCAAAATATTTTCTATAGCATCCCATGGTCACATGCTTTTGTCATGTAATTGGTAGCTGTTATTGGAGAACTAAAGGTATTTGCTTTTCATTTTCCAGATGTCAAAGACTGTTGTAAGAAGGTAGCTTTGGGGCCAGCAAGTGACATGGTGATTGGGGTGCTGGACTGTCACATGACTGACCATGGTTAGATTCCTAGACCAGCAGCCTGAAACTCACATGGATGCATGTACGTGCATGCCAAAATCTCAACAGGAGAATGGAGTAGAAGGGATTATGGTGTGACCATTCCCCTGGGGGGTGATTTCTCACTTTATCTTTCTCTCTGTCTTTCTGGCAAGCTCACATAGCAAAAATATCTCTTAATAAAAAATTTTAAAACAGGGGTGTAGAGAATGTGTTGGTCCAAGATTTTAGGGCTGGTTGGTGCCTGAGAATACAGGGATTAGAACCCAAGCTAACTTTCCTCTGTAACATGCTGCCAAATTTTCTTTGGAGATTTCAATTTTAAGAGTAAAAACAATACTAGTTTTCTCTAAATTCAGATTTAGACATATTTGGGAATACAGTGGCAATTACATAGGAGCTTCGTCCACAACAACACTAGCTTTTTAAGACCTGGGGAAAGACACAAGTGTCCTAAGGGAACTGAATATAAAATGTTTCCTTTCTGTTTCTTCCCCTTCATTCACACTCTGTTGGGGCATCATCATTCTCTCCTGCCTGATAACACTATAATAACCTGACTTATTAATATTATACCATCCAATCTTCAATATATCCTCTCCAACTCCACCATAGTTCTTCCTGTTTCCTTTCCTCCCCTTCTCATCTCTGTCTCTGATTTTCACATTATTTTTTTTCTTGACACCTCAAAACTGAATTGGAAAGGATACCCCTTACCACCACCACCCCTATTCCACCAGTGAAAGTCTCCCACCTTTGCCCCACCACGGGTCCTTTTTATCTCTAGGCAGAGCCTTGTAGGTCTTCCAGTGGCAGGAGCTGTCAGAAACCTCTCACCAGTTCCTTATTCTCTCAAAGCCCTGCTGGTTGTTCTTAGGACATTTCTTAAACATTTTCTTGCTCTAGTCACAACCCATCAGCATGGCATTTGTATTCTCTGGCTTGGTGATGTTGCTACGTGTTCTTAGTAATTGTGGATCTGGATGGTCAAGGCAATAGCAGGAGCCTCCAGCGAGTTGGAGGTGTGTCCTTGTTCATCAGTAGCTCACGCTTAATTTCCAGCTATGTTTTCCTTTTAGCATCTCCAGAGATGAGTCTGTGCTTCACATTTCCAATCCTCTTCATTCCTGAGGTGTTTGGGAGTCTTGAAGCAGCTGGAAAGAACAGTTGTCCCCCGCACTGGGTACACTGGTGGACCAGATTCCCCGCCAGTGCTGATCCAACTGGAATTGCCCCTCTAAGCTAAGTCAGTGCCCCGTAAGGTGGCTCACAACCTGCTACAAAAAGCTTGGATGCAGCCCTGTTTTCTCCAGAGAGGAAAAAAGAAATCTGATCATTTAGCCTGATCACTTTAAAGTTCGTGCTAATTAGTGGCATTTACGATCAGACAGACTCTGCCTTCAACCTGTTCTAGACTCACTTTGCCCACCATCACCAGTAACAACCCAGCCTCTTTTGCATATCCCTGGTGCCTGGTCCTCCAAGAGACCACCTGATTTCTCTCTCTGGAACTGGGTCTTGTGATCTTTTCACTTACCACGTAGCTAAGTCTTTCTAGAAGCTGACACACTAAAGTGAACGTCTGCATTTTCTAGGCAGTCAAATTTGGAGACATAAGATCTAGTTCATATTTTCTCTTTCTTGGGGTTAATAAGATAATAGTCTTTCATCTTAAAAATTAGATGAAGGTCCAGTCACAGTTGCACAAGCAGTAGGGGGCACTGCTCATTACTTAAAATTAAATAAGTGGTCTGAGGTTTAAAGGTCTGTGAAGTTTGATGACTAACCTGTCTTACAAATTAGCTATTCATTACAATTCTTCAAAAATATTCTATAAATACAAACTTCAGTTTTTGTTTTTGTTCATTTTGGTTTACTATTGGGCACATGAGCTCATCAGAGAGAAAGAGAAAATGAGAAATCATCCTCCAGTGGGAGATGGCCATGCCATAATCCTTCCCTCTTCTTCCATTCTCCTCTTGGGATTTATGGGCATGCATGCACAGGTGCCTGGCATCTTTCAAACTACCAGGTCCAGGCCTTGAATGCACGGCCAGCTATGTGGGACCTGGCTCTCTCTCTCTCTCTGGTAAGCACACTTATTCTCTGACTATATATATATATATATTTTTTGTTTGTTTGTTTATGTTTCTGTGGTTATCATCTCCCAACAGCTGATATAAGTAATATCTAGTGACACATCATGAACAACTACTCATATGGAACATATGCAAGAATATTTATACATTAAAGGCCTAATTTTAATTCCTAGTCCATCCACCCCAAAAAAGCCAGGAACCATGGTACATACCTGTAGAGCCAGCAGTCAGAGGCTGAAGCAAGAAGGTAAGGACAGAGTGAAATCTTCTCTTTAAAAAAAAAAAAAAAAAAAGGTATATATACATATATATTTAAAAATACATATATAAAAATACATACATACCTGTGTTCAGTATATATTTATATACGTATAATAGTGCAGCTGATATGAAAGACATTATGGCAGTTACTCAAGAATGGGATGTAGAATTATCATATTGCTATTAATAGCAATTCTCTTTGAGGTATATACCCAAATATTTTGAAAGCATGGACTCATACAGATATGTGTACACCAATGTCCATAGCAGTATTATTTATTGGGTTGTCAGAAAAGCCATGATGCATTTTTGCACAGAAAAATGTCATGACTTTTCCAATGAACCAATATAACAGCTAAAATGTAAAACAACCTAAATACCCATCAACAGGTGAATATTCAAAAACCAAAATGTAGTGTGTACATACAATGGAATAATATTCAGTCTTAAAAAGGAATGAAATTCTGATACATGCTTACAGCCTGAACAACCCTTGAAAACAGTAAACTAAAGGAAGTAAGTCATATACAAAATGATAGATATTGTATACTTCTACTTATATAAAGTTTCTGGAACAGTCAAATTCATATAAATAGAAAGTAGAATAGTGGTTATCAGGGAAAGGGATTAATGATAAGTTACTGTTTAATGAGCATGGAGTGTCAGTTTGGGATAACTTAATTTCTAAAGATGGGTAATGCTGATGGTTGCATAATAGTGTGAATGTTCTTAGTGCCACTAAATTGTATACATAAAAATTATTAAATTGTGAGACCAGCTGGTGGTGTGGTGATTGAGGTGCTGAACTCCCACATGGCCAACCATGGTTCAAGTCCCAGACCTGGCGGCTTGAAAATCACACCAGGCATGTATGTGTGTGTGTGTGTCGAAAATCCCAGGAGGAGAATGAAGAAGTGATTGCAGAATGGTCATCCCCTCTGTGGGGTTACTTTTCACTTTCCCTCTCTTTGTCTCCTTCTGTCTCTCTCTGGCAAGCACACATGCTCTATGGCAAAAAAGAAAAAAAAAAGTCAACAAAAAACCTTAATAAATTATTAAATTGGTAAATTTTAGGTCATATATATTTAACCACAATAAAAAAACCACAATCAAAAATCAATGGCCCCAGGGACCAGCAGTTAGCATAATGGCTATGTCGCTGGACTCCCATGTGGTCAACCGTGGTTCAAATACTGGACCCAGTGGCTTGAACTCACGCCAGGTGCATGTGTGTGCATGCCCAAGATCCCAAGAGGAGATTGGAGAAGAAGGGATTGCGGCGTGCCTTCCCCCTTGGTGGGTGACTTCTCGCTTTCTGTCTCTCTGTCTCTGTCTTAAAAAAAAAAAAAAAAAAAATCAATGGCCCCACTGCACAGCCATTAAGTGCTGTACATAGAAAATCAGATCCCATATGGCCAACTTCAGGTTTGAATTCTAACTCCAGTAGCCTAAAAAACACACCTACCATGTATGTATGTTTGTGTATCCAAAATACTGACAGGATGTAAAAATTAGAGGAAAAAAGATTGAGCCATGACCACAGTCAATTGGGGATTTTCTTTTTCTCTCTCTCTGACAAGCATACCTGTCCTCTGGCAATAATTTACTTACTTACTTATTTATTTATTTATTTTACATTTCTGTGATTATAATCCTCACAGAGTTCATATAAGTAACATCTAATAATATCACGAACTACACCTCATATAAATTGTCACATGTTGACAATTTCTAAATATATTACTAGCCCTTATCTAAATCTGCATTTCCCCTCTGATTATTATTTTATGAAAATATCCTGTTCGTGGGAACCAGCAGTTAGCGTAATGGCTATGTCGCTGGACTCCCACATAGTCGACCGCGGTGCGCGTTCCGGACCCGGTGGCTTAAAACTCACGCCGGGCGCATGTGCATGCATGCCCAAGATCCCGAGAGGAGAATGGAGGAGAAGGGATTGCGGTGTGACCATCCCCTCTGGGGGGTGATTTCTCGCTTTCTGTCTCTATGTCTCTCTCTGTCTGTCTGGCGAGCGCACGCGCCCAATAGCGAAAACCTCTCAAAAAAATAAATAAATAAATAAAAAGAAAAAGAAAATATCCTGTTCTCCAGATCATAGGGTTCAAAAGTATTTTGCTTTCAATAAGTGATTGAAGAAAATATTTTCTAAATAATATAATATTTGTTACCCTGAAAATTTTTTTTAATTTAAAAATTTTGAATTTTAATCTGTAGCCCAGGTGAAATTTACCAGTCCCATTTTATATTGGTATATTCATTTATTGCATTTATATGATAGAATGGTTTATGAACAATCAGAGACTAATGAAAAGGAGAGAGCAAATGATCCGTGGACGGATTCTTATATGAATGCCCCCAAAGATTTTAAGGTATACGGTTATTCCTGCTAGTTCAGCTATTTTATCTTCTTTTCCAGGGAAGTATATCCTAATAATACAGAACTTGCATTTTGTGTGCTGAAGTAAGTCACTAAAACTAGTCTTTAAATGTGTTATATATTTCATTCATAAAGTAATCATTCTAAATTTTAGTATTTTTTACATGAAAAAAAAATCTAAGTAATATGCATTTGTTTTCCACAATCTTTAGGAGTCTAAAGAGATTTTTTTCACCAGAGAGCTTTAAGCCCTTTTCTCTGACCCTTGTCTGTTCCCTTTCTCACATCTCCTGAAAAAAAAATGGGCATGACCCCAAGTGTAGCTCTGAAATTGTTTCTCTGTAAAGATATCCATCTGTTCCTTTCATTGTCTTCCTAGTCATATCTGACTGGGTTAGGGATGTCCAAACACATTTCCATTATTGTCAACACTACAGAGCCAAGAACTCTTTGGACAAGTAAACTGCATTACAAGCAAATGCCTTATGTGTCCTCAAAAGAATTACCCTTGCCTGTATCCAGAAACTTCATTGTTAGAGAAAATGTAAAATACTCAGTAGGAAAAAATGCACGAGGCATGAGACTTCCTATCAATGTGGCTGTTTTAAAGATAAAGACTAGGTAACAGACAATAAAACGCATCAAATGTCCAACAGATGTGGGATTTTAAATTTGACCTTTTCTAATTAGCTCATATTTCAGAAATTATTGTTCAAAATATTTTAAATATAATAATTTGTACATCATATATTTTACTTGAATTAAATATGTAAGATGAAACATACACACACATATATATGCTATTTGAAAAGTCATAATACTTGTTTACTCTTCTCTAGGATGTAATCACAGGGTTGATTGGAAAATAATGCAACAGAAAATTTGTTAAGCTAGAGATTTTTGTTTTTCTAATAGACATGAATTTTATTGTTTTCATTCCCAGGGATCTTCTAAATCAATTTTGGATTATAACTTGCTTCTGAATTGCTACCTCTTAAAGCAGAAATATTTATCCAAGTACATTTTTTAAGAAGTACTTCTATTTCCACAAACAGAAAATTCTATAGGTTAAATAAAGAATAATAAAAATAACAATAAATCAAAATACCTACAGGTTAAAAAACTTGAGATAATGGTGTAACATCACTAGACTCATTAATCCAATTGCCATTAACTGAGTGTCCAATACGGGACAGGCTTTGTGTCAGCTAGACAATGGGAATACGAAGATGAAGATGATACCTCACCTCTGAAAAATGAACACTTTCATAGCATAGGGAAGCATATGGAAAAATGTGATAGCTATTTCCCCCAGGCCTACATCAAAGTAAGGATAAACCAAAGGTAAGAAAATACTAAACAGTATTTCTTGAAGGTATCTCATGAAATGCCATCACTCTGAGCTCTTACCGCGGGTCACTGTGAGGCAGCTCCTGCTCCCATGCTGAGGTCACTGTCTTAGAGCAAATACAATGAGGAATATTCCATTCTCAACAAGAGGCCCAAATGCTTTGCTCCCTATTCTTCACACAATCTCACATATACCTTTCCTGTATAGACAACCAGCCTCTGCACCACCAGGAACTACAACCACGGACCTTTTCTTTTTTCTTTTCTACATCCAAGGAACTTATTTATTTATTTATTTATGAGAGAGATTTTTGCTATAGGGTGCGTGCACTTGTCAGAGGGAAAACGAGAGACAGAAATCGAGAAATCATCCCTCCAGGTGGATGGTCATGATGCAATCCCTTCTCCTCCTTTCTTCTCTTGGGATTTTGGGCACACATGCACATGCTCCCAGCATGAGTTTTAAGCCACTGGCTCCAGAACTCGAACCACAGTCGACTATGTGGGAGTCCAGTGACATACTCCATCTGTTGGTCCCCTAAGGAACATACTTAAATATCCATATGGAGTCCCATCCCAGAAATCCTGATTTAATTTGTTGGCATTTTTTTTTTTTTTAATTATGGAAGTGATTCTAACTTGAAGCCAGGTTTGAGAACTTCTTCCCTAAGAACTTCTCAATGTATAATCAAAGTTTATTATAATACATTTAATAAATTATATATTGTAATAAACTCCTTGACCCAGCTGACCAAGCCGGTGTAATAATAAATTCCTTGACACAACCTATCATGTCAGTATACAAGCCTCTCAGGCCTAGAATCATTCAAAGGACTTCTGATCTCTGGTAATTCAACCCTTGCTTTGGAGCTTTGTGCTAAGGTTTGAATATCCTCTCCAAAACTCATGTTGGATTTCATTGCCGCTGTTAAGACTGGTAAGTGGTGGGACCTTTAAGAGGTGATTATCATAGGAGTAAGTCAGTTGTCATGAGAATGGGCTCCTAAGGAAAGGAGAAGTTGGGCTCCTTTTCTCTTTAGCGCTTGGGCTTGCCCCTCCACCTTGTGGGTGAGGAAGCAGGAAGACCCTCAGCGGAATCTGGCACTATGCTCTTAGACATCTCAGCCTCCTGGACCATGAACCAAATAGCCTTCTATTGTTTATAAATGACTCACTACTAGGTATTCTGTTACAGCAGCAAAAAATGAACTTTGAAATTGTTTCTCAACCTAGCAGGAAAAAGACTGAGGTTAGAAATTTCGCCAAATCTATAATCTAAAATGATGAACATTATTTTTATTTCTCCAAAATTTCCAATACTCAATAGGAGCGCTTTGTCCCAAATACTGTGTCATCAAAAAAGTCATGACGTATTTTTCTATGCAAAAATGCGTCCTGACTTTTCCAAAGACCCAATAGATACAGGGCAATTGCTCAGTTATGTGAGTGAGTAAGTCTAGTTTTAGCTTCCAGTTACACTGGAATTCTATCATACGCAACTAAAAAGATACCAGCTAATATAACCTCTTCCCAGGATAAATCAGTGTTACCTATTCACAGTTACCATAAAATATCATATACTCCTCTAGGAACAGATAATAAGTAAAATCTTAATTATGTGTTTGATACTTTTTTGTCTACTAGACCACACACTTATTTAATGTAGGAGCTTTCTTACTTTTTGCTTTTAATCTTTCTTTTTTATTTTTCTCTAGTAGAACTTGACAGGAAATAGATGTTCAACTGAAAATGAAATAAAATGACGAATAAGCAAAAAACAAATCTTTTCCTCATATTCGAAGTTTTTATATTCTTCCTTCAACAAAAATAATGCCTAGAATTCTAGTCACTCTAAAGAATTGTTTTAATTTTTAAAAATTGCTTTAAATAACATTAATACTACTCAGCATATCAACACAGATCTTAAATGCCACTTAACTGTTCCACCCCACTGTGATCTTTTATCACTTTCTAGAACTGATCACTTGTCAACAAGTTGGCAGTATTTTAAGTTATGTGTGAGACAGTTAAAAAAATCTATGCCTAAAATTCTGAAGGCATCAGAATTTCATCTACTGTAAATATGGCATGTTTTGAAGAATCAAAGCTATCACTGAGTAAGTCTTCTGTTAGTCTTTCTTGATTTGAATCTAGAAGACCAATGGAATTACTCCAACTATGGCCAGTCATAGGACAGGAGAGAATTTATTATATAATTTGTTCATTTCCTCTGCACTTACCATCTGAATTTTCTTCATTTATAATGTAGCATATTTCTGGGCTGGCCCTGTAGCTTACAGGTTAAGGGAGTCTGATCCCACATGGCCAACTGCCAACTGCCATTTGAAACTCAGCCCTGATGGCTTGAAAGACACATGAGGAGCATGTGTGGGCATACCCAAAATTTTGACAGGATGGAGACATGGAAGAGAAGGAATTGTGGTCTGACTCCACCTTATCAGGATATGGTTTCTTTCTCTTTCTCTCTCTGGTGAATGCATGCACCTCTGGCAACTAAAAACAAAAAAGAAAATTGTGGCTTATTTCCTTAATGGCACAATTTGTGATTCTATTAAAGAATCATTGGATTTTTAAAAACATTCTATTTGGAAAAATCAGTATTATCTAATAAAGCTGTAGTCATTGAACAGTGGAATATTAGCAGGGGTCATATATGCAATACTAAGCCCAAAATTGTAAATTCTCTTTTACACATAGTATAAGAGATTTTCATGTGTCTCATTCTCCCAAGGAAATTATGACAAGCTCTCAAGACGCCAGCTGCATTTACATATGATGTGAACAATTAATTCGAATGAATAGGTACGCTCTGAAGATAATCCAAGGTAGCTCACTGTTGCTCGAATTGGCTAGAAAATTCTAATGTAATGAGGATCAGCCAATTTTAGCATACGATAGACTGTGTTACCCCCATAAAATTTATTTTTAAAAATATTATTCCTCTCTCTAACTTTTAGCAATTTTATCTTAAATTTATCTGGATTTATGCTTTATACTTTTTTCAAAAAGTTAGATTAAAGGGGCCAGCAGATGGCATGGTGTTGAGGTGTTGGATTCCCACATGTCCAGCTGTGGTTTGAGTCCTGGACCTGGTGGCTTGCTTCCTTACTTACCCTCTCTCACTCTCTCTCTCCCCCCACTTTCTGTCTGTTTTTCTCTGGTGATAGCAAATTAAGCAATAATAATAATAATGATAAAAATATTAAATAGATAATTCTTTCTTTTAAAATTATTTAATTTTATTTGTTATTATTATTATTATTTAATTTGACCAGAAAGGCACAGGTAGAGAGAAAGGGAAAGTGAGAAAGCAAACTGCTCAGTCCAGGACTTGAACCATGGTCAGTCATGTGGGAGTCCAGCATCTTAACCACTGCACCACCTGCTGGCCCCAAATAAATAATTCTTTAGAAAAAAAGGTAGATTAAAAACTAATATATTCTCCTAATGACTTAAGTCTTAAGTAAAATATTCATAGGCCAACCTAGCCAATATACTTGTTAGAATTATTTTATTCATTCAAGTATGTGAATGAACAAAGTATAATCTTGTAGGATAATGTCATACTAAGTGGATATTTAAAACTAAAACTTTTGCTCTGCCATGCAAAGGACAATTTTAAATTATTTTCTTCAATAAATAATACATTGTTGAGGCCAGCAGGTCACCACCTAGTTAAGGTGCTGGACTCTCACATGGTTGACTGTGGTCTGAGTCCAAACCTGGTGGCTTAAAAATCACACCAGGATTGTGGGCGTGTGCCCTAAATCCCAGAGGAGAATGGAGGAGAAGGGATTGTGGTATGGCCATCCACCTGTGGGATGACTTCTCACTTTCCCTCTCTCCATTTCTCTCTGGTGACTGCATGTTCCCTATGGCATTAAACCTTAAAATAATAATAATAATAATATATTGCATAATATAGTATGTAAAGAACTTACTACAACTCAAAGCAATAATTCTTTGATTTCCATAATAAGGAATGTTCATTTGCATTGTGATAAGGAATAATAAAGCAACTTTATATATCATATACATTAATTAAAATATTCATTCATAGTTTTTAACCCATAAAATATCATCATAGAGATATTGGATAATAAATTCATACATACTGAAAATCTCACACATTTTGACTGAGAAAGGCACAGATGCCTTGGAAAGTAAAAATAACTTTAATAAAAATTTCTTTGAAAGAAACAACTCTAAAATAAATGTGTGTTCAGGCTATTTTCTTAATGGGATCATTCTGAACTAAGAGTTATAATTTAATCTAGCCAATCTATCCTATGATCCAGTGGATAGAAACTGAATTGACTGAAACGGGAGATTAGATAAAGATTCAGTGTCTACTGTGAACCACACAATGCATTACAGATTTAATATGTTATCTTTCTTAATCCTTACAACAACCTGGAGAGTTACCTACAATATCCCCAGTTTACTATTAGGAAACTGAGCCTGGAAGATTATACAAATACTAAGGGCTAGACACAGTATTATATATGTTTTTGTTTTCTGTGATTAACTATAGCACTCTCCTCAATATTTCTCCTTTTAAATAACCACCATAGTTCATTTTTTTCTTCTTTCGAATGTTTTGAGAGAGATTTTTGCTATAGAACGTGTGCACTCTCTGGAGAGACAAAGAGAAACAGAGAGACAGTAAGTGAGAAAACACCCCCAAAGGGGATGGCCATACCACAATTCCTTCTCCTGTATTCTCCTGCAGGATTCTAACCATGTATGCACACGTACCTGGTGTGAATTTCAAGCTACCGGGTACAAAGCTCGAGCCACGGTTGACCACATGGGAGTCGAGTACCTTAACCACTATGTTACTTGCTGGCCGCCATTTTTATCTTTTGAAATTATTTTCCTATATAGATTTCCAAGTTACTATCCATTTCTAGCTCTTGTTATGGACTTCAATATTCTCTATTATCTGGGTTTTGTTATTATTTCTATCATTTTCTGAAGAATGGTAGAAATGATTAATTTTTAATTAATTTATTAAAGATCAATAGTTGTCCTAAAATTTTTTTCCCCTTCTTTTTTTTTTTTTTTTTTTTGGAGAGGTTTTTTTGCTATAGGGCGTGTGCGCTCGCCAGACAGACAGAGAGAGACAGAGAGATAGAAAGCAGGAAATCACCCCCCAGGGGGGATGGCCACGCCGCAATCCCTTCTCCTCCATTCTCCTCTCGGGATCTTGGGCACGCACGCACACGCGCCCGGCGTGAGTTTAAGCCGCCGGGTCCAGGACTCGAACCGCAGTCAACTACGTGGGAGTCCAGCGACATAGCCATTACGCTAACTGCTGGTCCCCCCCTTCTTTAAAGTTTATTTCTTTCATGAGAGAACAGCAAGCGAGGGAAAAGACAGACAGACAGACACCCTCAACAGTCTCATCATGTGGCAATCCCATTCCCCCAGTCCCCTAACACACATGTCCCTATGTGTTTCAGATTGATTAGGGGTCCAAACCCAGGGTGGACATGTGGCTTCCAGCACTGTAGGTCAGTAGGCTACTGTCTACACTATCATGGCTAGGTCTGCTTTAAAATGTACTGCCATTTATCTGAATAGGGAACATTGAAATGTAAGGATTCTGATTTTGTCAAAGATATTTGCTGTAATGCTATTGCTATCCATACATCTTTTGTGGCCTGTCTCTTATTAAATGTTCACTATAACCTCTCCCCAATGCTGTATATTAAAGGTTTATACCTGGGCTTTCCACAAAGGTTATTGCATTATACCCATGACTTCTCACAAATAATTAAAATTCTAAAAGAAAATACTTTAAAACCAAAAGGTTATAATAAAAAAGTTAGACAAAGAATAAAACGTTCTATCTTCTATATAGTATAAAGCTTTAGATTTACAGATGTTGGTTTAATGTTATTTACAAAAACAATAAAGAAGGTTGGCTAATCGGGACCAGCAGTTAGCGTAATGGCTATGTCGCTGGACTCCCAGGTAGTCAACTGCGGTTCTAGTCCTGGACCAGGTGGCTTAAACTCACGCCGGGCGTGTGTGCGTGCATGCCCAAGATCCTGAGAGGATAATGGAGGAGAAGGAGCTGCGGCATGGCCATCCCCCCTGGGGGGTGATTTCGCGCTTTCTGTCTCTCTGTCTCTCTCAGTCTGTCTGGTGAGCACACAGACCCTATAGCAAAAATCTCTCCAAAAAAAAAAAAAAAAAAAAAGAAGAAGAAGATTGGCCGATTTTCTTATTTTTTATATCAATAATTTTATTTTACAAGTAGCCTATTATCTGTTGATGATAACACATGTGATAATATCTTTAACTGGACTGGTGTACAGTGTATTCATGCTGGGAAAATTCATTTTACAAGTTGTGGTGATATACAGTG
Organism: Tupaia tana; assembly: GCA_026018925.1. Lineage (NCBI taxonomy): Eukaryota > Metazoa > Chordata > Mammalia > Scandentia > Tupaiidae > Tupaia > Tupaia tana. The sequence goes on from JAKSZU010000017.1 coordinate 25,532,937, forward strand.
CTTGAATATATAAAATAAATTTAAAAAATAAATAAATGAATAAATAAAAAATTTTTAAAGATTTTTAAAAAATTTAAGTAGTTCTGGGAACCAGCAGTTAGCGTAATGGCTATGTTGCTGGACTCCCACGTAGTCGACCGCGGTTCGTGTCCTGGACCCGGTGGCTTAGAACTCACGCCGGGCACGTGTGCGTGCGTGCCCAAGATCCCGAGAGGAGAATGGAGGAGAAGGGACTGCAGCATGACCATCCCCCTTTGGGGGTGATTTCTCACTTTCTGTCTCTATGTCTCTCTCTGTCTGTCTGGCGAGCGCACGCGCCCTACAGCGAAAAAAAAAAAAACCTCTCAAAAAAAAATATAAGTAGTCCTGATTGAATTAACCAATTAAGATATTGGCCTTAGTTTTATATAGCCAGCAACTTGCTAATTATACCTCCTCTAGCTGTCTTCCTTTCTGTCTTTTACATAAGAAAGAAAATAACTCATTTGTTTCCATGAAGATTTTAGTCCAAGAAAATGACTGTCATGTGTTTGTGAAAATAATATGTTGGCATTGAAAACAAAACAAAACAACTCCCAAATAGTTTTTTTTGTGAGCATTAATCTTGTATAGGTTGATAAAAAGGTGACAGAAAGAACAAATTTAAACATGAAATCATATTATATATGCTATAAATTACTGTCAGATAAGAACAAATTCAGATTTAGATAAGGAAGGTCTTTCCTTAGAAACATGTAACAAAACATTTAGTTTCAAAAAATTTCTCTAAGGTAAAAAATACTATGTAAGAGGTCAGATTACATTTTGTTCTGTTTTAACTATCTAACTATAGGATTCAACTAGAGACAGTATGACTGGAAGAGAGATGGAATTCAGCGTACCTCCTAAAGTTTCATCTCTATTATGTTAGATATGTTATTGATTTTACATGGCCAAATATTGTAATTTATACATAATTCCCACAATTCTTTGTCAGTTTATTGATCAGAGGGTGTATGTTTATATTTATTTTTTATTCATCTTTTGAGTTGCTGAATTTTGGAAATAAAATAGCTTTTTTGCTGTTGCTTTTCCATTTTAGTAACAGGCTCACAGTTCTAAATTTCTGCATTCTTGATAACATTTCTCTTTGAGGTTTAAACATGAGAAAAGAGTTTAGCTGGCTACAGACTTTTTAGGTCATACTTTCTTTTTTTCACAACTTTGTAGACAGCGCTTCTTTGTATTCTGGTATTGAAAGGAGCATTGAGTGAAGGCTCAGATAAATCATGTTTATTCTCCTCGTCTATAACTTATTTTGCAACTTTCACCAGTCAGGATACTCTTATGATTTATTTTTATCCTCCCAAAATATAATTTGGTGTTAAACATTAAATCTCAACTTACTCTGAAGCACTGTATGTCCTTTTTATTTTATTTTATTTTATTTTATTTTATTTTTTCAGAGACATTTTTGCTATAGGTCACACACCCTTTCAGGAGAGACAGAGAAAGACAGAAAATGAGAAATCACCCCCAGGGGGCATGGCCAGGCTGCAATTCCTGCTTCTCCATTCTCATCTTGGGATTTTTGGCATGCACTCACAAGTGCTTGGAGTGAGTTTAAGTTTATTTATTTATTTATTTATTTATTTTTATTTCATTTTCTTTTATACATTCAAGCACATTATTATTTGGCTTACAAAACGTATATTTCAACAGATGAACATTTCTCCCTAGTACAGTTGATAAAACTACAAAATATATTCACCAGATAATACCACATTTCTTTGTGCCATTAATGCTTTGCCTCCCTATTTTTCTTCTAAATGTTCTTTCTCAGACCCTTTTCTTTCACACACACTATATCTGGCACTTACATCTATATATTGTGTTTCTATATTGTTTAGTCAATTAGTTTCAGTCATAGAGTACGGACACTTGATATATAGTAAGTGGGGACATACAATGCCTCTCCTTTAAAACTGAATTTAAGTAACTGGTTCCAAGACTTGAACCGTGGTCAGCTATGTGGGAGTCCAGCAACATAACAATTACACCATCTGCTGGTCTCTATTTATTTATTTTTAATGTTGGTTTTGCTATAGGATACATGTGCTCATTAGAGAGAGAGAGAGAAAGAAAGAGAGAGTGAGAGAGGTAAATAATAACTGTAGCCATGCTACAATCCCCTCTTCTCCATACTCCTCTTGAGGATTTTGCACCTGGCATGCTTTTGAAGCCATCAGTTGTGGAACTCAAACCACACAGTTGGCCATGTGGATTGAGCTGCCTTAACCACCAGGTCATACAAGCTGGCCTGTATGTCTTTTGATCTGCAGATTTAATTCTTTAATTATTAAAAAAGAAATTTAAAAAAATTATATTTAATTTAACATATTTTGTTTTCTTTTTTAAAGTGACAGCTATGCATTTTCTAGATCTCTGTATTGACAGTGTTTAAATTTCTATTATTAGCTCTAAAATCATTTACTGCGCTTGTTCCTTTTTCTACATTTTGAGTGATTTCTTCAACTCTACTAATACTTTGTGTCTCTGTCATTATTTTGTTAATATTTATTCTAGAGCTTGGTGTTTCTACTGTAGCTTTCATATCTCTAATTATGTTTATTTTTGTCTTCCATTTCTATTTTAAGCTCTGCCTGGTAACTTTTCATCTTTTGCTTCTTTGTAATTTCATTTGTATTACTCTGTCTCCTTTTTCAGATTTCTCTCTCTTTGTGTACATATAAGTAGGTAAATGTATGAATGTATATATTATATATAACTATATATTTTATATACTTGAATAGATTTTACAGAAATATATAGTTTTTCATTTCTGTTACTGTTCTGTATGTCTAGCATTTACTGAGCATTCGCTATTTGCAGGCACAAGTTCAAAGCTCTTTATGCTAATTATCTCATTTAATATAAATGCTTCATTTGCTTTGCATATGCTATTTTACTTCATTTTTTTCCCCATATTATTAGTCATCTTTGAAGGAATGGGATGAGTTACTTACCAGAGAGATTATAAAGCAGTGCAGCCAAAAGGGGATTGTGCAGTAAACTGAAATTTCGGCAGACTACTGGGCTTGTCCCCCACATCTCCTCCTCAAATATATTATTTCTTATACTGTTGAAAAAATTTTCTCTCAGTGTTCTTATAGTTCATGTTGCTTACAGAAATCTTAAATCCGTTGTAGCCTGGCCCTTACTATTCTCTCCACTTCCTTACTCAAATCCCAGTAGAAACAGATGAATTACAAACATATACCACAGAAAAATTAAAATAAAATAAAATTTTAAAAAACTGTGAGGAATAGAGACAATGTACTGTAAGATGTTAAATCACAGACTATTAAGCACACCTGCCTAGTGCTACCAAGTCTTCAGGAGGCTGAGGCAGCCTGCAGAGAGATCACAATCCCACATCTAACTTCAAGAAGAACACGTTTTTTTCTTCAAAATAAGTGCTCTCATGCTGAAAGCCACATTGAAAGTCAATATACCTAGCTCTGTATTTTAATTCTCCCACGCTTACTCATTCTCTTGCTAGCGTGTATACAGTCTCACTCACCACCTCAGAACTGCATTATTTCCATTTTCTCAAGGTCGATGCAGTGAGTGTTACCACACACTGTATACTCCATTTATCCTCATACGGTAGTTTAAGTGTTATCCCCAAGTAGAGTACTTGTTAGGTTTGGAGGTCTCAGAGTTTCCTCATATGTCAACACACTGAAGGTAAAACATGTGTTTTCCAGATAAACCAGAGAGAAACAAACATAACCTTTTCTTTCCACTGTGGATGAAGTGTTACTAATTCAGAGTGACAATGCTGATTTCTGATGTTACGGCAGCAACTACGCTTTAATAAACTTTTAAAATTATGTGCATCTAAATTATTTATCGACAAGTTCATTTTCTTGTATAGACCAAAGTTTTCAAAATTTGAGACCCATAGTCATTATGGCATATCTTACTATAATAAATGAAAGTTGAAAACAATGGCAACGCCCAGCAATAATGAGATGTCCAAGGGGTATATACCATTAAAAATAATGCTACCCGCGTGCCGTGGCCGGGGCTCTGTCCCGCGTGCCGTGGCCGGGGTCTGCCCCCGCGTGCCATGGCTGGGGCTCTGCTCCGCGTGCCCTATCCGGAGGTCCGGCCCAACCCGGGCTCTGCCCCGCGGCGTGCCGTGACCGGGGTCTGCCCCGCTTGCCGCATCAGCTGATGGCCGTCTCTGCTTTCCTGAGCCGCGTTCCTGAAACTATGTTCCATGGAGATTCACCTACATTTGCGGGGCTCCACGAGACCCACCCTTGGTCCAGCCCTGAGTGGAGTCTACGTTCCCTATTGTTGGGAACTTTATGATCTGATAATTGGGAAAAAAAATCATGTTTATCATAAAAAATAATTAGAATAATAATAATAATGATTGGGGGAAACATAGGAAAGATATTGAATGTTGAAGCGGGGAGATTAATGTCTCTGTACTGACTGACATGCATGGCATTCCCTTTTGAAAAAGCAATGTAATACACTGTAAAGTTATATATAATTCAATGTAATAAAAAAATAGATAATAAAAAATAAATAAAAACTAAAAAAAATAATGCTACTGAAGCAGTTAATAAAAATTTAAAATGTTTAAAAGAGAATCATTTGAAGAAAATTGATTCAAAATTGCATTTAAATTAGCTCAACTTTAGAAATAACATACAATATACATAAACAATAACTCTGACAGGAAGTATATTAGCCCTTTAATATGATTGTCTCTGGGTCATAAAATTTTGGGTGATCTTTAATTTTTTTTCCATTATATCTTTAAAGAGTCTTCTAAGTAATCTCTATTAGACATGGATTTTGTAATGTGGACAAACAAAATTATATAAACAGTGATCTTAAAAAAAGTGATATAACAAAAAGATTCAGAAGCATTACTGACTGTTGCAATGGAATTAGCAAGGCAAAAAGAAGAGGTAATTTATTTCATATCTTTTTTCCTAACTCTGAGCCTCTTTTTAGACATGCCACTTAATTGATTACTTGGTTACTTGATCAAATTAGAATAATGTTTGGTTCTGATATGGAAAGGAAAGAGGTAACATGCCTTCCTTTATTCCGAAAATAAAAAAAAAAGAATTAAATAATCAAAGGAATTATAATTTTTTTAAAGTTAGTACTTTTTCTACATTACATTTTATCTGCCAGTATATCTAATAAAATACACTCAGGTAAACTCAGATTATCTAATTTATCCAGCACTTAGACCACAATTACTAGACAATGATATATTCAAGGCACTTTTGAAATGAAAGTCATAGAAGTTAACACTCTCATGAGCTTTCTACTACTCTGACAAGAATTATCAATAGTTACAATTCCAAAAACTTCCTGAGAAATATTTAAGTAGTGGTCTGCAATAATTTTTTAAAATAACTCGTTTTTAAAACACATCTAAACAATATTTCTAAAAGATAACACCCTTTAATCATGGTTGCTTTTTCTTTAAAAAAGTATTTTGAACTATTTCACTATTAAAACTATATGTGTGATTATATATAGTTTTCCAGCATGAATTCTTCTCTAGGGAAAGCCTTTACCTGAAAGCCTTCTGATATGTTTACAAGGCACTTGTTTTCATTCAGAAACAAAGGTGAGGTCAGTGATGGAAACCTCAACCCATTCACCAGTAAGGTCTTTGTCAGCTCTCACCAACAGCAGGGTTTATGACAAATGAGGAGCCAGGCTTCCAGCTGAATTTCAGTTTAGTTATTTTTGTTTTAATGTATGTGTGAATCAATTAATCCTGTCATAGAAGGGCATCGTAAACTGTGTGCCAGAGTTAATGAGTCAGACATTATCACATCATTACACCAGCTGGCATAATGTAGCATGTGTTGTTTGTCATAATATACACTGCCATGCTTAACAACCATTAATTGTTTACACGAGCAGTCATATTTTTCTTCAAAGAACCTTCAGCGACTGGTTAATATTTTGAAGGCTTTTTAAGTGAATAACTATTGCAAGGAAAAGATACCCTTACTGAAATAGCCCATGATCTAAGAAACTAAAAGAAGGGGCAGACATTTAGTTATTTAGAAGATCACAAATATCTTAAGGGCCTTTCAAAAATAATCCTCCCTGCTGCAGAATCAACTAGATCATAGACTGACTTGCATGGTTGATCCAACAAGCACTAGAAATAACCCCCGAAAATGAAAGCAAAGATAATATCTTAAGAAAAAATTGGTAGGTAAAATTCCCTACCAGTACATTTTTAGAGGGTTAATGAGGCCTATACCAGGATACATGTATTATCACCAGGACTTCTAACAGAAGATACAATCATAGATTTATAATTTTTTAAATCATTGCAAACACTTGGCTCTTGTGGTTTTCTTGGCTGATGAAAGGCAGCACATGGCCATCACAGCCTAAAGTTATAATTTACCAGCTTTCTGTGGATTGTTTTTGGGCGACTTCTGTAAATTTCATTGGCAATATGGCTTCCCCCAGCCATGCATGGACACCATGAGTTAAAACAAAGTTCCCAACAGGGTTAGAAGCATAAATCATGGCAGCCTTTATCTACTTTAACTTGTTATTTTCTCAGTGGAGATTTGATCATGGACAAACAAAGTCTAGGTGAAGAGGTTTAATAAAAGCACAAATTTAATACAGACATGAATGGTTTTGCCAGCAAGTTAAACTGAACACAAGGAACGAACACAACTAAGGAATTAAACTGAATGCAGATGATGAAAAAGAAATCCAGTAATGTGTACTGAAGCACTTAATAAAGTATATGCAATGCTGCTGCAATATAAAGTGCTACTAAAATTATTGCTATAATTACATTCCAGGTTTGTTTATTTTTAATTGTTGCCATAGTATAGAAAAATTGACCACAGGCTTTCTCTACCTCTAGAAAAAATTACTCCTGCATCTTGTACTCAACAAAGAATTTCATTTTCCAGGCACTTAGTCTTAGAAATAGACATTTTAAAATGTATCATATTTTTATTTTTATAAATGCAAACACATGTGCATATCTGCATTTTTTAAAAGGATTTTGTCATAGGGCATATGCACTCACCAGAGAGAGAGAGCGAGAGAGAGAGAGACAGCAAGAAGAAAAGTGAGACATCATCCCTTCTCCTCCATTCTCCTCTCAAAATTTTGGGCATAATCACACATACACCCAGTGTGATTTTCAAGCTATCAAGTCTGGGATTTGAACCACAGCCTGCCATGTGAAAGTCTAGTGACTTAACTTCTATACCTCCTGATGCCCCTGTATCTGCATTTTGAAGTGGTAAATCAAGCTTTTTCTCTGTTTTCCATACTGATGTATTTAATCTTCACCTGTATATAGTCTTCAGTGACATACGTGATATACTTAAATAAATGAAAGTTAATTTACATTTACCTATAGTTTATTTGGTGGGAGAAGTTCTTCTCAAATTTTAAGGTACATAAGAATAACTAACCTATGATAGTTATGAAAAATGCATACTCCTGGGGCTGGCGCCAGCTTCATAGTTACGGAAGCCAGATCCCACATGGCTGACTATAGCTCAAATCCCAACCCTAGCAGTACAGACAACATGCTGGGTGTGTGTGTGTGTGTATATATATGTATGTATATATATATATATATATATATATATATATATATGTAATATATATATATATAATATATATATGAGCCCAAAACCCCAACAGGATGGAGAAATGGAGGAAAAGGGACTGCAGTGTGACCACATCCCATTGAGAAGGTATTTGTCCCTTTCCTTCCTTTTGTGTCTTTCTTTGAGCACATGTGTTCCCTCACAATTGAAAAAATACAGATTCCCAAATATTCTGATTCAATTTGTATGAATTGGGTACAATTTGAAGCCGAGTAATCTATGTTTTAACAGTTCCCATGTGATTATGGCATAAATAAAGAAAAACTTTTTTTTGAATCAATCAATACCACAGAATAGAGAGGGAAGTAGGCAAGAAAAAAAGGAAAAAAGCATCACTCTAGAAACATATTAATGCAGTAGAAAAATACATCTATAAGTAACTGATGCCAACTGTAATTTGTTGAGAATTATTGAATTAATAATTCAATATTTGATGGGGCCAGCTGGTGACATAGTGGTTAAGGTGTTGGACCCACATGGATGACTATGGCTTGAGTCCAGGACTCACTGACTTGAAAATTATGCTGGGTGCATGTGCATGCATGCCCAAAATCCTGGTAAGAAAATGGAGGAGAAGGAACTACAATATGGCCATCCTGCCCAGATAGTGCTTTCTCACTTTCCCTTTCTCTGTCTCTCTCTGGGGAGCATATATGCCCTATGGCAAAAACCTAAATTAAGAAATTTAAAAATTAAAGAATTCAATATTCAATTACTTCAGCAAGAAGAAATAATGATTTTAGTGAATTGGGTATTTTTTTTCTTTCTATTCATGCTCATGAATTTTTTAAAAAGTATCCTAGTAATTCTTGCTACCCAATTTTAATTATGGTGTATATAACTAATCACTGTAGTTCTTGCTTAGATACTTTTCATAATTGCTTCTACAAATGCTTATGAAAATATTTCTATTAGAATTCTTAGAAAAGTATTATTGTTCCAAAGAGAGAGTGAAAGTTGATCTGTGCTAGGTTAAAATCAACTTTGAGGGAATAATAATTTTAAAAATTCCAACTTTAAAGTAATAAAAAGTGGTTTAAAGAGAACTAATGATAATATGTATGAAAGTATCTTTAACTGGACTAATAAACAGTGTTTTCATGACGGCAAAATTCATTTCACAAGCTCTAATGACATATAGTGATTGAATGTATAAAATAATAATAAAAAAGAAAAATTTTCCCCCAAATAAAATGTAAGTGACTTTAAACATTGAAAATAAATAAACGTGCTTTCCATTAAAAAAAAGAACTAACCAAAAATCTTATTTTTTTATGACTATCAATCACATTTCATTAGGTACTCAATTTTATCAACCAAATAAACACTTAATATTATTAACAGTTTATTCATTTCCCAAAATGATAAAGGTGTGGAAAAGAACACTAAGATGAGAGTTTCAGGTCAGCAGAAGAACCGTGGAATCCGATGTACCCACTAACCAGGCATCTTTGTCAGGGCTTAGGTTACCACCATGAACACATGGCTTCTGGCCTCATTCTTTCTGAACCTTGGGATACTAATGCCCTGAATTATTATTATTATTTTTTTTTTTACAAACTTTCATAAAATCACTCTTCTTTCATTTTAAGCTAGGAATAATTCAATGCCCAGGAATTAATATAACATCATTTTTTTAGTAAAAAAGTAGAAACAATTTATCTATCATTCTCATTTATAAAAATCACAGGTCACTACTTAGCCTGTAACTTCAAATTGCCCCAACATTGCCTTAGCACTCTTTCAATGTCTGATGAATTTTAATGGTTCTAATTTCCATTATTAGTGCTTTACATTACATCTTCCGAGTAAACAATTTTGTTTCGGGCCTATTTACAGTTTACATTCATGGGTCAAGGCTGCTAATTACCAAATTGTGACTTTGATTTCAGAGATACTACATCTCGGTTGAGTATAAAATTGGACATCAAATCATCAACACTGAAGCCATCTCTAGCTAAGCATTTTCCTTCTCATTCTTTTGTGTTCTCAGTTCCTCGTGCATGAAATGGGATTCCACAGAGAGCCAGGACTTCTTTCTCACCTGCTTGAATCTCTGCTCAAACATTACTTTCTCAGTAAGGACTCTGATGACTACAGTATTTTAAATTTCAAGCAAGCCCTATAGCCCATCCTCAGTCCTGCATTCTTCTCCATCATTTGATGTTTTATCTATTTTATTTATCTTATTTGTCCATCTCATGCAAGCTTCATGTAGGCAGGGAATCTCCTCTGTTTTGTTCACTGCTATTTTCCTATTGAATATACAAATGAATACATGGGCAAAATGAACAAATGGACCAAGTGAATGAATGAATGCCAACAAACTAATATACTCTTTGATGACAAGATGTAAATGTCTATAGCAGTTGTATATCTGTGAGTTTGTGTTATATTAGGGGACAAAAACAATACTACAGATATATTTTGAGAGGAAGACTAGTTAGCTTGAGTTTTTATAGCAGGAAAATGCTTGAAAGTTATAGTTGGCCACAGGCAAATTTACATGCACGCAAAAGCCAAAAAATAATTTGCGTTTGTTATTCTAAATGAATAAGATTTATGTTAGAGGATTTCCTTTTTTAATTTTGCCAAAGGCCATGTATACTTGATAGAGTCAGAGAAAGTGAGAAAGCAATCCCCCTGGGAAATGGTCACACTGCATTTGCTTCTCCACTTGTCCCTCCTTTCAGAATTTTGGAAACACACACAATATGTCCCTTGCCTGCTTCTCAAACTGCCAGGTTTGGGATTAGAAAAACACAGTTGACCTTGTGGGGTCCATCTGCCTTAACCAGCTCGCCACCGACTGGCTTTAGAGGTTTTTAAGTATTTTTATTTAATGGCATAAATACTAAATAGCAATAATCCACTGATTTAAGTACTATCACACTTAGGTGTTTATGAATTTAAACTAGTGTGTTATTAGCATTTACTGAATGTTTGGTAATCTGCTGAGAACTATGGCTATGACACAAAATTTGGCAATGTCACAAGGCTCCTACTGTGCACATATGCACAGTTGGAGTTCTCACTATTTCTATAGATAATGTCTGATTTGAAAATATCATCACTGTTACTCTTGCTGTTTAACTATCAACTTATATTACTTTAAGTTTCACCATCATCAATTCAGTATCATTTCCACGAATATTTATACAGGTTTTTCATAGATAATCTTTTTGTCCTGTTATAATTTTTGTTCTATAATTTTCCAATAAAAGAAAAGTTTTAAAAATATGAAACAGCATTCATTAAAAAACCATCAGTAAGAGAATAAAAAGGTAACACACAGAGAAGAGAACATTCTTAACACGTATACTTAACAAAGGACCCATAACCAGAATACATAAAGAACACATACCCCCAAAAAAAAGAAAGAAAGAAAAAGAAAAATATAGGTAACCCAACAGAAAACTGGTCAAAAGACTTCTACAGATATTTCACAAAAATATATCCAAATACCTAATAAACATATAGAAAAGTGTTCAAGTTTATTAGTCATCAGAGAAAGGAACATAGAAATCACAATATACACATACCAGAATGGCTAAAATGAAAAAACAATTTACTACCAAGTGCTTTCAAAGATGTTGAGCAATCAGAAATCTTAAATACTGCTGGTGTGAATATAAATTTATATAACTTTGAAAAATTATTTTGCAATATTCACTAAAGGTAAACATATGCATATCCATGACTTATCAATTTCATTCCTAGGTATAAACTAGGTATATTTCTAATATACTCATTAGAAATAGACTCATATATATGTTCACAGCAATGCATTACTAGAATGTTCATAGCAAAATTATTTCATGGCAGCACTATTTATAATCCAGAATGCAGGAAATTTCTAAATGTCCAAGAGTAATAAAACAGATATACAGAATTGTCACATATTCACCTAATGGAATACTTACACAGCAACACGATAGTGTGAACTACAACTGAATGCAATGACAAAGATGACTCTCAGAAACATAATTTTGATTGGCAAAAGATGAATGTAAAAGAGTAAATAGCATATTATTACATTTATATAAAAGCATGCACAAGTAATTTATGTTGTTAGAAGTCAGGATACTACTAAAGTTGGGGAGGCAGAGTGTAAGTAACCAAAGGAGACACAATGGGGTAATCCTGGATGTAGACAATTTTGTTTCTTAATTTGTTTCTGATTACTTGTGAGTGTTTAATTTGTAAAAATTCACAGAGCCATAACATACACTGTAGAAAACTGTACTTCATTAAATTTCTGATATCTCTAAAGCCAGAGCAGACTAAACACAATCTGACCACTGCCAGTGTGCATGTTCAGTGACACTTCATGGTTATCATCAAGGTTTTTTTCCCCCCACTAAAAAGTGGGGTGAGTAGGTCTTTAGCTTTGCTACATGGCAAAGAGTACTTCTTAAGGCTACAGATGAAACTGCTAAAGGTGACAGCAGGGCCTGCTTCTTAAGTGTGTGGCCCATGGGGCCCTGTGATTAGAAGGATCCTCTGCTCATCTTAATGCTCTGTTGCAACAATCTTGAAATTCTGATTGAAATTCTTGAAATTTTGAACAAGAGGCCCATATGTTCATTTTCCACTGGGTCTAGCAGGTTATGGGTTATTCCCAGGTAACTCATTTACCTTTCAAAGTATCTAAAGTCATCTTCAAATTTACAAATTAAGAAAAAATAAGCTTCTTATTACAATAGGAAATACTCTGACTGGAAATAAGAAAGGTTTAGGACTTCAGTAAAATGGTACCTTATATATATGAACATTCAGATGCACAAAAATGCATTAATAAAATAAACATATTATTGTGATAAGGAATGACAATTTCAAAATAATTATTACAGAATGATTAACGTGTAGTTATGATGGAACCATAGGCAATCAGGCCAAACAATAAAGCATTCCTACTGCACAATTCTATATCGAAATTTAATAGCTGCCCATTAACTTACCTTAATACAACAGAAAAAAAAAATTTACAGGAAATATTTCCCTGAAACACTGAGAACACAGAACACAGGTGTGAATTAGTTCAAAAGCATGAGATTCACTCATCCATTCACTCATCCTTCTATTCATTCACTCATTCTTTCAACCATCTATCTACTTATTCCATCAGTACCACAAAAAACTAAGAAGATAAACCAAGCACAGTTTCCATCTTAAAGAGCATACACATTATATCTATAAATAAATGTTTAAACAAGATAGAAATTATGTCTTAAGAGAAATATTCATTGTTCAGGAAATTTGGAAGAAAAGCAATTATTCTAAGCTGGAAAAATTCGGAGATGCCTTTATGGAAAACACAATCTCTGCATTGGGATTTGAAAGCTAGACCAGACTTGAGTGTGAAAGATTCCTTTTTTTTTTTTTCTCCTCCTTTTCTATCTTACTACTTAATTCCAGTATCATCTTCTCTAGGAAAATTTTCCTCAGAAATTACTATGAGAATTAAATGGATTAATGTATTTAAGTACTACATACTATTATTAATCCAGAAACTAAAATTAGTCTTTTATTTATATTTTATGTATTATATCATTTTAGAGACATTGATAAGGATCTTCGCCTTGAAAAATATCTTTCCTGGGGCCAGCAGGTGGCATGGAGGTTGAGGCACTGGACTCACACATGGCTGACCCAGTTTGAGTCCCAGACCTGGTAGCTTGCTTTCTCTCTCTCTCTCTCTCTCTCTCTCTCTCTCTCTCTGTTTCTCTCTGGTGACTGCCTGTAGCAAATTAAAAGATAATAATAATGATGGGCTGGCAGGTGGTGTGGTGGATAAGGGCGCTGGACTCCCACATGGCCAACCATGGTTCGAATCTTGGACTTAGTGGCTTGCTTTCTCACTTTCCCTCTCTCAATCTCTCTCTCTCTCTCTCTCTCTCTGTCTTTCTGGTCAAACTGAAAAATAAAAATGAATGAATGAATAATATTAAATAAATAAAAGATAATAATAATGATAAATAAAATTAAATAATTCTTAAAAATAAAAAACCTTTCTTACTCCTTTCTTGTTTTCTTACTATTCACCATCATAGATACATTTCTTTGCTTTAAATAATGTATGTCTTTTTTTTCTTTCTTAAGGTTTTGGCCATAGGGTGCATGCGCTCACTGGAGAGAGACTGAGAGGAGACAGAAAGAGACTGTGAAAGAGAAAGTAAGAAATCATCCTCCCCCCGGGGGGGGGGGGGGATGGCCATGTAATAATCCTCCATCCTTCTTGAGGAGACAGAAAGAGACTGAGAAAGAGAAAGTAAAAAATCACCCTCCCCAAGGGGGAATGGCCATGTCACACTCCTCCATCCCTCTCTCAGGCACATGTGCCCAGCATGATCCTCAAGCCTCTGGGTCCAAAACTAGACCCATGGTCGGACGTAGAAATCTAGCACCCAACTACCATACCACCTGCTGACTCTAAATCTTGTATGTCTTTTAAAATTAAATTTACAGAGATTATGTTTGATTTTTCTTTAAGCTTTTCTACCTTCCCTAGTTCCTATATTTTCTTTTTTAAAGAATTATTTTACTTTTATTATTATTATTTTTAATTTGACCAGAGAGAGAGAGAGAGAGAGTAAGAAAGCAAGCTGCTAGGTCTGGGACTTGAACCATGGTCTGCCATGTGGGAGTCCAGTGCCTTAACAACCATGCCACCTGCTGTCCCAGTTCCTATGTTTTCTAACTCTTTGCTACTTACAGACTACCTTGAACAAAATAGCTAGAGCAATCATGTTATAATGTTGTTTGTTGGCTACCAATAAAACTTAGTAACTTAAAACTTAGTAACTAAAAAATACAATAATTTTTAATGATTCTATGGTTGACAGGAGTGTTCCTCAACTCATTACATCTGGGTTCATTTTTGTGGCTGCATTCAACTGGAGGTTAATCTAGGCTGGAGGAGTCGGGATGATGTCACTCACAAGTCTGGCAGTTTGAATGACTATTTGATGGGTTCACCAGACAGCTTTCATCCTCCAGTAGTCTAAACCTGCTAGACTTGCAAAATAATGCAGGCATGTTTTGCAATGTACCACTGTCCACCTTGTGATTACAACTACTTACATTCCTCACACCCACAAAAATTGCTTACCCGTTTTCCAACTCTCAGCTATTAGAGCACCAAGCTCGAACCACTGTTTCACAATCTGCATCTAGTCTAGATAGAGGCACCACTCTTTAACAGCATGTTTTCTTGATCGAGAGATCTGTATACCAAACAGAAATTTTAACAAGATACTGAGCATACCATAGTGGGAATAAGATAGGAAAACTCCCTCTGACACTTCCCTTCAAAGGGAATCACAGAAAATATAGCAGTCATCATTTGTAATAGTTCTAAACGCTAGCAGAGCACATGATTTCAGCAGATCCAAGATGATATCTGGAATGCTGTGGATCTCCTCCAAGTGACTTCTTATCCTCCAAGGGGCTAGATTGGCTTCAGTATCCACTGATACCAAGATAACATCCAAAGTGAACTAGCGGGAGAAATCACAATGTTACTTTGCCAAATTTTATTGGTCAAGTCATGTGGCTGGCCCAGATTCTGAGTAAGGACATAGCCTTTTGTTGATTATTAGTAATTTTCTCCCAGATTTAAAATCACCCTTCTGATGTGTTACAATGGAACTGAGATAAAGCAAATGATACTAATAGCTTTAGTCCTAGGAGACAAAGGGAGAGCCTACAAAGCTGAAGAAGGGAGTTGCTTCTCCACATTTGGTTTTAGTCTGTAGTGGATGTTAGCATCACTCCATCACCACTTCACTCTCAGTAGATGTACCTTCCCATGGCAGGAACTTAATCCAGTGAGATGACTTCCCAACACCATCAGTCTTATCGGAATCCCTTAAAGACAACAGCAAAAGCTGGCCAGGATTTTCTCCTTAGAGCTATGGTTTGTTCAGTTGCACGGTATTCCTCCTGTAACTTTCTAAGTTGAAATATTCCAGTCTCTTCCCGCCTGTTTTATGGATGCAGCTGCTTCCTACCTCAATGAGCTTCCTTTATCACCCTCTGAGTGACCTACTTAACACTTTAATGTCTATTTATACACTTTTTTTATATTACATTCTCTCAAGTAAGCAACCACCATGGTTTCTGTTTCTAGTCTGGACCCTGGATAATGTAAGATTCCACCTCTTGCTGAAAGGAGCTACAACATATCATGGTCATGTTTTTCTTTCTATAATAAATCATGACAGTCCTTTGCTCAAACTCTGCAATGACTTTCTATCTTATTCAGAGTAGAAGTTGAAGTCTTCTCAAACATCACAATGGCATCCTTG
Source organism: Tupaia tana (assembly GCA_026018925.1). NCBI lineage: Eukaryota > Metazoa > Chordata > Mammalia > Scandentia > Tupaiidae > Tupaia > Tupaia tana. Next base: position 25,548,937 of record JAKSZU010000017.1, read on the forward strand.
CTTCTCTTTGATTATGCCATATTTCCACCTCTGAGATTTTATGCTTGTTCTTCCATCTGTAGAAGACTCCTCCCTTAGATATCTGTAGAGCTCATTTCCTTAGTTCCTCAGGTCATTGGTCAAATGCCACTTTCTCATTAAAGCCTGCTTGAACATTTCAGTTAAAATCAAACCAATCTCTCACAACCGAAATCTGGCACTCCTTATCTCTCTCTCTCTCTCTCTCTCTCTCTCTCCCCCTCTCTTTTTAGATTTTTTTCTATAGCATACCAAATCATGTAATATATTTATTAACTTCTCTCTGTTTTATTTGTTCATTTTTTTGGGAGATTTTTGCTATATGGCATGTGCACTCTTGGTCCACTTGTCTGTTTCTATGCCAATACCATGCTGTTTTGATTATCACAGGATTATAGTATATTTTTGGGTTAGGGAGTGAGATGCTGCCCACTCTACTCTCCTTGTGCAGGATTGCTTTGGCAATATGAGGTCTTTTATGACTGCAGACAAATTGTATGATTGTCTTTTCTAGATTTGTAAAGAATGTCTCTGGCACTTTAATGGGGATTATGTTAAAATGTAGATTAATTAGGGTAGAATTGCCATTTTGATTACATTAATTCTTCTAATCCAAGAACATGGGATGTCTTTCCACATTTTTGTGTCATTTCCAATTTCTTTTTTAGCTTCTCATAGTTTTCCTTGTGGGGGTCTTTAACTTCTTTGGTTAGATTTATTCTTAGTATCTTATACTTTTTGTAGCTATGATAAATGGAATTACTTTTTTCAGTCTATCTCAGTCTGCCTGCTGTTTGTATATAGAAATGCTATAGATTTTCTGTATTCTTCAACTTTACTGATTTATTTATTTATTTATTTATTTATTTATTTATTTATTTTTGGATAGGTTTTTGCTAATAGGGTGTGTGCACTCGCCAGAAAGGCAGAGAGATACAGAGAGACGAGAAATCACCCCCCAGGAGGGATGGCCACGCCGCAATCCCTTCTCCTCCATTCTCCTTTCGGGATCTTGGGCATGCACGCACACGCGCCCGGCGTGAGTTTAAAACATTGGGTCCAGGACTCAAACCATGGACAACTACATGGGAGTACAGCAACATAGCCATTACGCCAACTGCTGGTCCCAACTTTACTGTATTATTACTTCCAGGAATTCTTTCATGGATACCATTGGGTCTTCTATGTATACAATCATGTCATCGGCAAATAGAGATAGTTTCACCTCTTCTTTTCCTATTTGAATGCCTTTTTTTTTCTCTCTTTTCTGATCGCATTGGCGAGGACTTCTAGTATTATATTGATGAGTGGAGAAAGTGGACATCCTTTTCTTGTAACAATTTTTAGCAGAAAGGCTTTCAGCTTTTTGCCATTCAGGATCATGCTAGCTATGGGTTTTTCATAGATAGCTTTTATTTTCTTAAGAAATGGCTCTTCTATGCCGATTTTACTGAAAGTCTTGATCATGAATGGATGTTATATCTTACCAAATGCTTTTTCTGCATCAATTGATATGATCATACGGTTTTTATCTTTCTTTATGTTAATATGGTGTATTACATTTACAGTTTTACATATGTTGAACCAACCTTGTATCCCTGGAATAAAGCCTACCTGATTGTGATGTATAATCTTTTTTTAAATATGTTGTTGAATACAGTTTGCTAGTATCATATAGAGAATTTTTGTGTCTATATTCATCAGAGACAATGGTCTGTAGTTTTCCTTCCTTGTCCTGTCCCTGTCTGTTTTAAGGATAAGGGTGATGAAGGCTTCATAGAATAAATCTAGGAGAGTTCCACCCTTCTGGATCTTTAGAAATAACTTGAGAAGAATGGCGGTTAACTCTTCCTTAAAAGTTTTGTAGAATTCAGAGGTGACACCATTAGAACCAGGGCTTTTCTTTGTTGGGAGGTTATTTATTACTGATTCCATCTCCTGGATTGTTATGGGCCTATTCAGACTTTCTACATCCTTCTGGTTCAATCTCAATAGATTATATGTGTCCAGGAATTTCTCCATCTCAATCAGATGTTCTTGTTTGTTAGAATATAGTTGTTCATAGTATCTTCCAATCATGTTTTGTATTTCTACGATGTCTGTTGTTATATTGCCTGCTTCATTGCAAATTTGATTTACCTGATTCCTTCTCACTTTGTAATTAGTCTAGCTAATGGTGTATTGATTTTGTTTTCTTTTCAAAGAACCAGCTTTTACTTTCATTTATTTTCTGTATAGTTTGTTTATTTTCTATTTCATTTATCTCTGCTCAGATCTTTATTATTTTTTTTTCTCTTGGAGTTTTCTGGATTTTATTTTTTTGCTGTTGCTTTTCCAGTTCTTTGAGGCATGATGTCAGGTGGTCCATTTACCTTTTTTCCATCTTCTTCTTGTGAGCACTAATTGCTATAAATGTCCCTCTTATGACTGCTTTTGCAGTGTCCCAAAGATTGTGGAAACTCATGTCCTCCTCGTCATTGGCTTCCATGAACCTTTTGATTTCAGTCTTAATTTCTTCAGTAGTTTTGAAGTCATTCAGGAATAAGTTATTTAGTTTCCATGTATTTGTGTATTTCTGAGGATTTTTCTTGAAATTAATATAAAGTTTAATTCCATCATGGTTGGAGAAGGTGCTGGATGTAGTTTCTATGCCTTTGAATCTTTAAAGGCTTGCTTTGCACCCTATCGTGTGATCGATCTTTGGAAAGGTTCCATGTGGGAGTGAGAAAAAAGTATATCTCATGGTTTTGTGGGGAAAGGTTCTATAGATGTCTGTTAAGTCCACTTGATTTATGGCATAATTTAGGTCCTTTATCTCTTTACTTATTTTTTGTCTAGATGATCTGTTCAGGGGAGATAGTGTGTTGCAGTCTCTCTCTCCTTTTAGATTTAACAGTCTTTCCTTCACGTATTTGGGTGCTCCTGAGTTAGTTGCATAGATATTTATAATTATTATATCCACTTTATGGATTAGCCCTTTTACTACTATACAGTGCCCTTCTTTGTCATTTGGAAAATTTTTGTTTTAAAGCTTATTTTGTCAGAAATTAGTATCACAACTCCACCTCTTTTTTGGTTCCCATTTGCATGGAGTACCTTGTTCTAGCCCTTCACTTTTAGTCTATGTACGTCTTTATCCATTAGATGCATTTCTTGTAGGCAACAGGTAGAGGGTTTCTGATTTTTTATCCAGTCAGCCAGTCTGTCTCTTGATTGGAAAATCTAATCCATTAACATTCAATGTTATTATCAATATTTCTGGACTTGTCCCTACCTTTAAGTTGGCCATTGCTTGGTTTTCTTTTATTTCCTTAATTCTGGCTGTTCATTCTTTAGTTTTCCTGGAACAGGACTCTCTTCAGAGTTTCTTGAAGAGCTGGTCTGGTGGTGGCAAATTCTTTCAGGTTTTGTTTGTCTGAGAAGATTTTAATCTTTTTTTTCCCATATAAAGGATAATATTGCTGGATATAATAATCTTGGTTGAAATTGTTTCTCTCTTAACACTTTCAATATGTCTTAGTATTCTTTCCTTGCTTGCATTGTTTCTGTTGAAAGGTCTGGTATTAGCTTGATGGGGAGATCTTTGTAAGTCACTTGTTGTTTCTCTCTTGCCAATTTTAGTATCTTGTCTTTATCTGTGGTTTTGGCCAGTCTGGCTAAGATGTGCCTTGGGGAGGATCTTTTTGGGTGGATTCTATTTGGGGTCTTTTGTATTTCTTAGGTCTGGATGTGTGAGTGCTTCTCTAGACTTGGAAAGTTTTCTTCCAGGATTTCATGGAGTAGATTTTCCATTCTCTTATTAGTTTCTCCACCTTCTGGGATACCAATTATTCAATTATTTGGATGTTTAATGAAATCTAATATTTCTTGTATATATCCTCATTATTTTTTGTTATTTTCTCTATCTTTTTGGTGATTTTTTTCTAGATCACAGGTTTTATCCTCTACATTGGAGATTTGATCTTCAGCATGGTCTAATAGGCTTTTAATACTTTTGAAAGAGTTTTTGATTTCCTGTATTACAGACTTCATCTCTAATAGTTCCATCTGATTCTTCCTTATGGTGTCCATTTCTTCTTTCAAATCATGGAAGGACTTCTTCATCTCCTGGAGTTCATTGTTTCTTTTCTGTTCCAACTCATAGAGTTTTGTCATTATGAATGTTCTGAATTCTTCATCTGACATTTTAGTAACTTCTTCTGTTTTTTCAAGAGATAGAGAGAAGTTATTGATTTCTTTTGATGGAGACATATTCCCTGGTTTCTTCAAAACTGAGGCTCTTCTACTTCTAGCCATTGGGTGATGTATTCACTTTTGGATAACTTTTTGCAGAATGTTTCTGGCACTGAGAACACATTTGCTTCCCTTTTGTTGTGGATTGATGTGTGCCAAACTCTCTCCTCTGCTGTGTTTAGCAATGTGATCCACACAGGGGGAGTCTTCTATTCAGGTGTCTGAAGAGCAGTTTCTCCTTTTTTGCAAGTGGATCAGTAAAAGGAAGGGTCCCAGGGGGCCTCACAATACAAGGGTATTTGAAAACTATGATTCTAGACCTGTCTAGTCCCTCTGGGTGGGTGGAGGATGAGGAGAAGATGACAATGTAAGAGGAAAGAAAAAAGAATAGGAAAGAAAGAAAGAAAAAGTCATACACCATGACTGGCAGGGGGGATGGTTTGAGGTTGGGAGAGGTAGGCTGGGGCCGGAGGAACTGGAGCTGGGGCCAGGGCCAGTGAAAGCCCTGCCTCAATTTCTCTGACTGGTCAGGGGACTGCAGATGAAACTGGGTTCTGCTGGAGACCTGGGAGCTGCCCTGGGGTGAGGAAAAGTAGGAAATTGACAAAAGAAAGAAAGAAAGAAAAAAAAAGCAGCCTAGCTACTTTTTGGCAGGGGGTGCTCTGAGGTTGGGAGAGCTGGGCTGGGGCCGGAGGAGCTGGAGCTGGAGCTGGAGCTGGGGCTGGGGCCAGAGAAAGGCCCTTCCTCAATTTCCCTGACTGGCCAGAGGGCTGCAGATGGAACTGGGCTCTCTCTAACTTTTTTCTTACCTATTTCCACTTCACTTAATCCTAAAATTTTAAGTTTCTGTGCACAATATTTTTAACTATTTTATTATATGTTGTTGTGCCCAGCATCTAGAAAAGTGTGTGTCCAATAGAAATTCTCAATAGATTACCAAGGATGTATTCATTAAGTTTGCTGAAATAAGATTATTTTTCAATATGTTGTTTCATAAACAGCACAAATGATTTTTCAAGAGCTTCAACCTAAAAAATGTCAAAGGGTTGAAATGGAGAAAACATTAAAACATTAGGAATCTGAAGTGATGAAGAAAACAGGCTACAAAGGGAGCCCCAGAGGAGCTTGGGAGTAGAGGAAATAAAGATTCAAAACTGACCAACCATGGGACCAGCAGTTAGCATAATGGCTATGTCGCTGGACTCTCATATAGTCGACTGCGGTTTGCATCCCGGACCCGGTGGTTTAAAACTCACGCCAGGCACGTGTACATGCATGCCCAAGATCCTGAGAGGAGAATGGAGAAGGAATTGCGGCATGGCCATCCCCCCGGGGGGTGATTTCTCGCTTTCTGTCTCTCTGTCTCTCTCTGTCTGTCTGGCAAGCACATGCGCCCTATAGCAAAAACCTCTCAAAACAAAACAAAACAAAACAAAAACAAAAACAAAACTGACCAGCCATAATCTTATTTATAAAACTAGGAGAAAGAATCTATTGGGAGTACCTTGGAGTAGAAGAACATTATGATCTCAAGTTTGTTTGTTCGTTTTCCAATTCTGCCAGTTAGTACAAATAAAATTTCTGGGAATTTGCCCTTGGGTTCTGTTTTTCTAAATTAAGGAAAATAATCTCTTCTTTCTTCTCTCAGAGGGTTGATGTAATAATTAAATCAGATTGTTGATGCATATGTACAAGTGTAAAAATGTAGAATAAGGATGATGATGATGATCTAATAGATGGGACTAGAAAAACCATAAAGTCAAGACGTACTAAAGAAGTCCTGGACAGCCTTCTGCCAGGTTAAAAAAAAAAAAAAAAAAAAAAAAGCCCATCACTTTTCTTAAATTGAGCATAGACAACATCAACTTTAAGGCTACTCATTCTTCAACTGGGATGCAATTAGAATGATTGGTTTTTAAATTTGTTATGTATTTTATGTGCCATGCCCTTCCCAATGAGTTGGAATTTAACCATAGTCATTTACACTATTTAATTAATTTTATTTTATTTTGCAAATTTAGAATTAGGGGCATAGGAATGTCATATGCAAATATATGCAAAACAGCACACAAATTGATATTGAGAGCCAAAAGTCAGTTTTGTTTTGTTTCATTTGAACAGGAATATATCATAGGAAAAATGGTTCTGCTCATAGGCCTACTGGGTTTTAGCTATTCTAAAGAGTCTTCATTGTTTAATAGGAACCTATAAATCATATAGTTACAAATGATAGGAGTATTTTTTTAAATTTTAAGCTTTTTTGCCCTAGAGCATGTAGGCCATCCAGAGAAAGACAGAGAGAGAGAGTGAGGAAGTGAGAAGTCATTCCCTGGAGAGATGGCCATGCCACACCATCCTCCTTCATTCTCCTCTCAGGATTTGAGGCACACACACCTGGTGTGATTCTCAAGGCACTGGGTCTGGACTTGAACTGCCATCAGCCATGTGTGTGTCCAGCACCTTAAATTCCATCCCACCTGCTGGCCTCAGGAATACATTTTTATACCATATTTAATATAGGACAAGTTCAGAAAGTTAGCAACTTTGGTGCATGTATCTTATTTTTCTTAATAAATATCTCTATAGCTTTAAGAAATTAGCTGGAGAGGGTGGGAAATGGAAATAGGAGATGAAATGATTCCTGCCTCTTACACTGGCTGTACCATATGCTAAGACATCCATTCACACATTTCTCAGGAATGAAATTAGAAAAGCTTTTTCCTTATCTTCCTAATCAAATGAGGTCTAGAGAAAAATATATCAAATCAGTGGACTTACCTGTTCTATGTTGAGGAAATTATTTTCTTCAACATAGTTGGATTTACTATAATCACAGTCTGTCAATCTCTAAAAATGGTAGAAAATCTGCAATCCTAAATTTCTACATACAACCTATACTATTATTTGGAATATATTTTAATAAACCATCTATTCTTACAAAGCTCAAATTAGTGCTAGGTTTTGAGATAAGACATCAAAAAGGCTGAATTACAATTGTAATTGTAAAAGGAAAGAAATGCCTGATTTTGGAAAAATCCTTTAAGATGGCACATCTTATTTTTTGCCATACTAAATTATTATTTTTCGTTCTGGTTACTAGTAGGAGAAGGTTTATATATCTATTCTAAAAAAGACTGCATCAATATGCTTTTGAAAAAAATTATATTACAAATAACTGACTTCACATAGCACTTCATAATTTCTCTCATCAAATCCTAAAGACTATATTAAAACATCTGTTTTTCGAATATCTTGCTGACAGTAGAATGCTATACCCCGGGGGAGTCTCCTAATTCTGCATAAAATTTGCATACTCATAAATAAGTTAATATTGGAGGGACAAGCATATTAACTGCAAACAATGCAGGTATTTTCCACTTATTCTTTTTATACCTGAGAGAGTACTGTGGATTTTTTTTAAAAATTATTTTTCTCTCCTACAATCATCTTTCAAACAGGACTATCAATTCTTTATAAATATTTCTCCCTCTCAATTTTCCCTACCCTGCCCTCCAATATCCAAAGATAGTTCAGACTGCACCAATATTCAGAGGCAAAATATATTGCAGCTGTGTGCAAATAATATTTAAAGTGCAAATAATATATGATAGGCTCTAAAACTGAATTTTATAGTAACATATGTGTGCCCTGAATTATGAGACATATGGAGTAGGTAGAGCCCCATCTTCTCTTGTCCTGGCATGAAACAACTTTATACTCATGTGATCTTGGCAATTTACATAATCCAGTCAAGTAACTAGAAAGTACATCAGGCTTCCTTCATTTAGTTAACTTTGTAGCTTCAACTCTTTGAGTTTGAAAGGAAACGTACCCTCTCCAATGTGTATTCTAGTCTCATAGGAGCCTAGGGAACAAAGGAGCACATGAGAAAATTACTCCATGTAGACAACTGTCAAATCTGCTTGCTACAGTCAGCACTAATACATTATTAATGTAATGTACTACTGCATTATTACAGAAGAGTATTATTCTAATGTAATGACTAGGAACTAGATCCCTGATTCCCACTGATACCTAGTACCATCTACTAAGCTGGAAAGAATAGAATAGGTGATACCTTAGCAGTGTGGTTCCAAGAAACACAGGAAAACATCTCCATCCGAACTATCTTACACCAACCACTGGGTGGTGTACAGTGGTTGGTACACTGCTAACATTACACAACTAGAGCTGTATTTTTTATCTGATGATTGCAATTATTTTTAAATAAAAATATTAAAAGGAAAGGTTAATTCATAAAATTATTACCTGTCATTGATGACGTAGTGATGGCATTCTTAACTTTGGATCTCTGCACCACAGGATTTAAGAAAATAATATCCCCTCTTAAACCATATACTAGCTTTTGTTTAAGTGCATTTATATGACTATTTGGAGGAAAAGGGTTCATAGATTTTGACATATTCTTGAGCCAGTACACATTCGCACACAGTATTAAGAATCAGCACTTTAGGGCCAGCAGATGGCATAGCAGTTATGTTGCTGGATTCACACAAGGCTGACTGTGGTTTGAGTCCCAGCTCTGGTGGCTTGAAACTCAAACTGAACATGTGTACATACATGCCCAAGATCCCAGGAGGAGAATGGAGGAAAAGGGATTGCGGTGTGGCCATTCCCCCGGGGGAGTGGGGTGGGGTGGGGTGATTTTTTCGCTTTCCTTCTCACTGTCTTTTTCTCCTTCCCCTCCACCCCCAGCACATGTGCCCTAAGGCAAAAACTCTTAAAAAAAAAAAAAAAAAAAGAAAAGAAAAGAAAAGAAAAGAATCAATGTTTTAGTGTGAATGAACTCTGAGAGCAAGATTACATAGGGGTCTAGAGTGTAAGGTGCCTGGCAGCTGAACAGGATATAAGACAAAGACCACTCAGGATGCCTGTATATAAACCAAGAGTATACATAAAAGATGAAGCCATCAATTTGATTGGCTTCAAAATTTTACTCAAGCCAGATGGAGGCAACATGAATTGACTGGGTCAATTGCATTCCCAAACAATGCCTTTTACCTGTATTCTGTTTCTATTTCTTTTTTTAAAATTATTTCTCCAGAATATTGTAAATAACTCTTCAGAAGGAGCTGTATAGGGTCAATCAGACAACTGGGCCAATATTCTTTTTTTGTATTTTTGTAGTTATTTTATTTATAAGTCATTCTTTCCAGTACAGAAATAGGAAGGGTCGGGACCAGCAGTTAGCATAATGGATATGTTGCTGAACTTCCATGGAGTCGACCGTGGTTCAAGTCCCAGACCTGGTAGCTTAAACTCAAGCCGGGCATGTGTGCGTGCGCGCCCAAGATCCTGAGAGGAGAATGGAGGAGAAGGGATTGTGGCGTGGCCATTTCTCACTTTCTGTCTCTTTCTCTCTCTGTCTTTCTGGCGAGTGCACATGCCCTTTAGAAAAAAACCTATCTGAAAAAAAAAAAAAGAAACAGGAAGGGTCTTAAGATAAATATTAATGAGTTAACAAAGTTATCTTTAGATATGAAATTAATCTTTGCTAGAACTGGGCTAATATTAAGGACTGGGTTCCGCACTATTGAATCTATGTCATTTTCTCTATTAAGTATAATACTTTCCTGTACTTGTAGCAAAAAATAAAAATAAAATAAAAAATAGAAAAGCACACCAAAAGAAAGGAAACTTATACAACTATTTAAATGGAAAGTCCATCAACAGCATTAGGTATAGTGTTTTAAATCTAGCACCCCCCCCAAAAAAAAAATTGACTACAAACTATTTCTATTTCTCTACTTTGTCTCATCAGGTCTGTTTAAGGTCGTAAGATGGCTGCTGCAGCCCCCTGCTCAGACTAATCAAGTTCTGGGATTCAATGTTAATGATTCCCTGAGCTGAGATTCGGTCTTAATAAAAACATTAAGTTACATGTCCAGCTTGGAATCACGGAAGAAAGGGAGGTTAAACATGCTTATTGGCCTAACCAATCATGGTTCACCCATGGAGCTAGGCATTGATCTGAACCAAATGTGTGGCAGAGAATGAGGGGAGAATAATATGTTCAAAGTATAGGTAGAAAGAGAGACAGAAACAGAGAGAGAGAGACAGACAGACAGAGAAAAGCCTCAACAGGATATCCCCATCCCCCAGCCATCCAGCTCCTCAGGATTTGTGGCATTCACGTGAACTCAGAGCAACCAGGGGATTCCAACCTGTAGTTGGCCATATGGCTACTGGCACTGTAGTTCAGTATGCTGTGAACTGCTTCACCTAGGGGTGGAGGGTAGGGAAGGACAAATACATAGAAGCTATCAAACAACAATTGCCTACCATACTGTCCAAAAATGAAATGAAAGAACACCTCTTAAACAAAATATATTAAAGCTTATAGCCAGAAAACCTCCAGGTCCCAATGAATAAACATGGCATTAACCAGATAATAATGTCAATATATAGGAGCTGGATGGGAAATGGAATACATGGAAACCCACCAGGAGCGAAACAAGTAGTTTTCTGGGCCATGGTGAAGAATTATGATGAAGCTGCTTTAGTTTGAAGCCAGAAGGCATTGCTGTGCAGTAGGTGAGACCAGGTTAAAGGTATAGGACTAGGTATTTTTCTCCAGATCTGTGCAAAAGAAACTATTACCAATGCCATCAGCTTTCATTTAAATCTTCCTTTATTTACTTTTTTTGGGAGAGATTCTTGCTATAGGGTGCATTCACTCACCACAGAGAGACACAGAGACAGAAAGAGAAATATTCCCCGCAAGAGGGTGGCCATGACACAATCCCTCCTCCTTTCTCCTCCTAGGATCTTGGGCATGTGCACACAGACTCCTGATTTGAGCTTTGAGTCCTAGACCCCTACTGGGTCCAGAAATCGAATTACAGTTGAATTACATGGAAGTCTAATGCCTTAACTACTATGCCACCTGCTGGCATTTAAATTTTCACTTTTTGACAACCTGGCATCAGACATAGACAGTGAATTTAGACTTCTCTCAATTTACTCTTACCTTCTAATTCCTTTATTTCAAAGTTACCTTCCCCTACAAAAATCTTTGATCATGAAAGGGTTAACTGCCTTGGGACAAGGAAGCAGAGGAGGACTTTTGTTTCTTTCTTTAAAAAAAAAAATCTGTCAAGAACTGAAGGGTCTGAAATTTTCCTGCATTTCCAATCGAACAAGTTAGACCACTACAATTTTTTTTAATTCCATTATTATTATTATTATTTTAATTTGACCAGACAGAGAGAGAGAGAGAGAAAGAGAAAGCGAGAAGGCAAGCCATCAGGTCCGGGACTTGAACCAAGGTTGGCTATGTGGGAATCTAGCATCTTTAATCACCATGCCACCTGCTGGCCCCAGACCACTACAGTTTTTCTGGATGTTGGCAGAAGACATATGGCTCCTAAGTCAAAGATAAAGGACAGGTTATTACTCCTAGTAATAGCAGTAGTCAGAGAGTCAGCATTTGTGCTAAGCTCCAGTTCCCACAGGGTCATGAAAAAGACCAGATGGTACTTGCACATTCAGTGGGTTGCATTACAGAGAGGATCTTTGAGCTTGGTGAACCCAGTCGTCCACACTGAACAGGAAGCATAGGTGCCCAACACTCTAGGAGAAGATGCTATCCCCATCTATTTCCTGGTTCTCTCATGTTTCTGCACATCTTGTCTCTCAATCATATCCAACTCCTTTCTTCTGGGTGCCTCACCAAAAACTTATTTTTAAGTCACAGCCACAAATTAAGACCACGGATACTTGACTTTGGAAATGGAAATAAGGCAGGCTGGCTAGCATTATTGAAAAAAATTTCAAGCTTATTTTTTCCAAGGAGAAAAATCATTTCTTGCTAAATGCAAATATCTTTAGAGGAATAAGTCATTATAACAGCTATTAGCTTTTAAAACAGCTTTTATGAATACCAAATCCTAATGTTCTGAATTTGTTAAACATTTTTACTTCTACTAATTTATTCTGCCTATGCAACTCTGCATAACAGTCGAGTATGTACTATTTCATAGCCAAGTAAAACTAAAACACAGAAGGATTTAGTAACTTATTCAAAGCCACACAGGTTATAATTGAATCATTTAACTAAGTAATAACATCATTAATTATATGGTAATACAATTTTCTCCAGAATTATAAATATGTATATTAATATGAATACATAAACATATATACTCATATTTTATATATTCATATTTATAAAATACATACCCTAGATAAAATTGAGTTTTAGATATATTTCTGTGGGGCTTGAGCAAGTTGTATTATAAAGCCCTTGAAAGCAGTGCAATACTTTAAAAGATAGGCCCTTGAGTTGTTACTGTGGAATGTATTTCCTTATTGAAAAAGATTATCAACCAAGTCATTTAAATTCTTCAACAGCTGATGCAAACGTTTATTATCTTTTGTAAACTGCTTCAAGATCCTACAATTACAGGCACTCCTTTTGTCAAATAACATCCACTAATCTGCCAAATAGAAATCACTCTACAAATGAGACTAATTCTGCTTTTATCATTTCACTACAGGACATTAGTAATCTGATGAAACAGAAAGATTTACCAAAATGAGTATAGTCAAATCATTTAGCAAATATCTGCTAAAGAAAGCAGATAAAAACCCCTAAGGGGGAGAGGATTTGTTTTTCATATATATCTGAGACAAAAGCCTATCACAAAGTGTTACAGTGTTATGTTTCTTTTTAAAATCTGTAACATGATAGCAGATTGTCAAAAAGGGTTAAAGATGATGTCGGCCATGACTTCTTGCAGCTCTCAAGAGTGTGGCAAAATGTATTATTTGGCGTAATCATGATACAGATCTGCATGTGTATGTCTTCAATAATTCATGTTGCAGCTTGTCTCACTGTGGGGACAGATGTCAGTGAAACCAGTGACAGCCGATCATGCTGATCCCACACATAATCACGTGCGGCTGATCCCACAGTGACACTGAGCCTTGACTATGTGCCCACTAAGTTCCATTGGAGCTAAGGAAATATGGGCCAGCAAGTTTGGGTGTAGTTATTCATTTTGTAACTACATACATATATGCATGATATGTGCATATTTATATGTATGTATGTATTATATAAAAACACCCTAGTTCATGTAACTTCTTAAGGACCTGGACATCTTCATAATATGAACTGGTTATATGTAAAAATATTTCTTACATGTGAATATCATGTTTAAATAGGTCATTAAAATATACAGAGAAAATGTTACTGCCAAAATAAGTTATTTATTGTTAAGTATAGACCTGTATATGCCTCCTGTAGGTGATTTATAGAATTACCAATTGATTAATCTTGCATTACTATCTACCAATTCCATGTAACAAATGTTATATATTCAGAAGATTAAACAAGCCATTTGATCTCAGTGACATCTTTGTTTCTCACAATAACCAGCATTTTCTTTTCATATTAGGTATTAAACACAAACTTATCTTATTGCAGATGCTCTAAGTGAGGTACAAATGTATATCAATAACTATCCATGAACAAAAGTCAAAACACAGACTATAGAAAGCTAACTGGACTATAGAAACATACCCCACCTAAAGTTAGCTCAGTCCTTATGCACTAATCCAGGACAGGTCTCATGACAAGGGGCCAGAATAAGATAATGTAGCTAGAACAGTGAAAATCATTGATTCTATAATTCTCTAGTAGGTTATTGGGAAAGCCATGATGCATTTTTGCATTAAAAAATCAGAAAAATACAACGACCTAATAATAGAATGGTAGCTCAATATACTTAACTTTCTACTCATACATGAAGTAATACAGAGCTAGCAGTTTCAAATATTTCAAAAAGTCCAAGTATCCTGTAATAGTTTGAGAACCCAAGATGATCCACTGAAGAAGATCTCTATACATTTCTTGAATAATATTACAGAAAATGTCACACTATAACCGGCAATATCTCTGCTCAACAACTACAAAATACCATGTGTGTGCATTTGTGTAAATTTGCGTGTATATTATATTTAAATATTAAATAGACATTTATGGCTTTTTGAAATGACATGATATATATTTTTGCCATTTTTTACTTACCCTTAGATATAAGGCATTTTGGTTAGCTTTTGAGTCATTTCATTTTTCTTGGTGACTTTATTGTTGGCAAAGGAAATTACTGGTTTATTCCTAATGACTTCCTAATCTGTTATTTTCCTCTTAAGATCAGTACCTTTAGAAACAGGCACTGAGTTTTCATTATTGCAGGATTAGACTGTTTTTGAGATACACTTCAAGTCAGGGAATTTCGTCAGTGCCACCATGCAAATTGTTGCCCAACACTGGGTACCATTTTTCTTTGGAGTTGCATTTACATAAACATTTCTAATCACAGCTCCATAAAGAGACACGGTATAATAATTCATGACTTTTAGGTAATATGTCATATGAATCTTAACATATGGCATTGCACTCTACAATGGCAATCTTGGCTTCCAAAGGGACCTGGAAAACATCCAGTGAGATGAGAATAAGCCAAACTTGATAAAAAACCATATCGATGCTAATCCAGGTTTACACCTTCCATTCAGACTCGGAACTCTCTAGCAGATGGTTCAGTGTTGAAGCACTAATGTTAGCAAAATGTCAAAACTATTTTGCTAGACCCTCCAATTGTTCATAGAAAGTATTTTTCGAGTGTGGGATATGAAAACGGTAGTAATGAATCATAGCACTCAGGTTTCTGATAGCAAATGCAGGATTTTAGTTTCAATTTCCAAAGACAATCTGGCTTTGCTCCCTTGGAAGATAGCCAATCCGCTTTTACAAAAGAAAATCAAATTTTAGACATTTCTTCCCTGATTCTTTAGCCAACAAGAACCTACTCAATGAAGACAAAGGAATGCAGAACAGTTTGGCAGATAGCATCGTTAGTAGTTGCCGTGTTGATTTAATCATCCAAGCAAGTGTTAGGAGGTAGAGACTCTAAATCAAAGTCTCTTATCCTGCTATTTGTGAACATGGGGGAAAAGTGAAATGAGAGTCAGAGAGTTCACAAACCATCTGAATCTAGAGGCAAATGTGGGTATGGGTGTAGTGGGCATGTGTGCTTTTCTGCGTGTACACACATGTGTGTTCAATACACTGGGGGAGTGAATGAATGAAAGCCTCGTGTTAGAACACAACAATGCAGGTTTCAGTGACAGAAAGAATTACATTTATTAAACAAGAGTGACTATATCCACATTTTGATGAACATATCTATGCACTAATTGATACCTAATACCTATTAGACCAATTCTGCCTTTAACGGAATTTTTTCTAGTACTCAAAAATATCTTATGAAGTATGAATAGTCATGTTTTGCAGACATCTAACTGCAAATATCTGAGAGACTTGTCCTGGGGACTCCCAATGTCTTCTCTGGGGTTAGCATCCTAACTCCAAATTCCACTTCCTTTCTTTCACATTATATTTCCTTTTGTCTCTCATTGTCTCTTTATGTAAGCCTAAAGAATATCTATATTATTATCCTTAAGAGGCGTGTTTTCCTTTGCAAACTTCTTGTAGCAGCTCTATAGCAGGATAGTCAAACAACACTAACTGATAAAACAATAGTTAGATTTTCTATCACATCTGTTCGAGTCCTGCCCATTAGCCCAAGACAAGGCAAGTGTGGACATCCCACATTTGAAGCCAGTTCCCACCAGGACAGGTATTTTTACTTCTCTTCCATGTACATGTTTTTGGAGTAGGTTATTGACAAAAAGATTCATTTGTAGCACCTATGAGGCTAGGCCAGATCAGAACTGAATAATAGTTAGTAAGAATTGACCTAAGAGATTTGAGAGGGTTGAAAGAGGTGTCATGTTCAAATTAGGTCAAGCCATTCAGGACTAATCTTAAACAGCAAACTTATACAGGCTTGTCATTGGTGTATCATTGCTTAAAGGATTGTCAAATTAAACCAGCAGCATGGTTGCAACTATGTAACTCTTACATAAGTGACTATTTGCAAATTTTTCTCATTTCCAAATTCTAATTTGCCTTTCTCACTGCGCCTTTTATGATTACCCATGGTTTTATTTTCCTATTTGTTCATTATCAATTGCACTGCTGAAGACTGTCCATATTTCTTTAATGTTGTGACAAGAATTCTTTGCTGAAGCTAAAAAAAAAAACAAACAAGAATGGAACCAGCTAAGAGAATAACACTGTATTCCATTTCTTTTCATTTAAAATATGTTACAAAACAGCTTTCAGTTTAAGAAATTTTGACAGTGTATATTCAATTTTTCAACTAACAGATGCACGTACATAAAATTATATGATTGAAATTCAGTGTCAGGGCTTTAGTCATTTAATTTGGGCAAACTCAAGGCATTGGTTCATAATATTACTTGTGAAATATCCCTATTTAATAATGACAGTGGGATGTCTATGAAATAGTGACATAGGAGTGTTTATTGAATTTTAAAATGGCAATGCATGTGGGTTTTTTAAATTACTGTGATTTACTTTTTAAATAAACAGTGATTTTCTTTTTTAAGAAGTCAAGTCATAAGGAGATTGAATAAGCAATACTTGACTTTTCAGTTTAAGAATAAATCCCATCACGTCTTAGGACTTGTAGTTCAGAGTTCTTTATTCCAAAACCTTAAAAATTAAGTTATTACTTGATTTATAATTAATGAATATTTGGAGCATCAGCAACTACTCAATGTAAGAAAGAATATTGAGAAGTCTTCATGAGGTCGGCTTCATGTTTTTATCAAGGTTTTGAGAAATACAGACACTAAGTGGCCTTAATAAAGGCAAGAGATAAATGGTTTTAGCAAAAATAACACAGCAGGGAAAAAATATTTCAATTGTGAAATCTAGTTTGAAAGTGTCTACAGCAGTCCTATTCAACATGCTGAGTCCCAAACTGCAAATTGATTATATCAGAAGCATGCTATGTGATTTAGCTACATTTTTCTTTTTATTACAAGACATTTTCAATAAAGGAAGCAATGTCTGATGGACTAGGAAGAAACAGTTTAGATAGTGTCACAGTTAGGTAACCACACTATGTACAGCATTTGTCTAAAGAAATATGATTTAATACATCATCACTAATAAATATTTGTTTCTAATAAAGATTTTTTTTTTTTTTTTTTGGAAATGTTTTTGCTATAGAGCACAGGCACTTGCCAGTAAGACAGAGAGAGACAGAGAGATAAAAAGCGAGAAATCACCCCTTGGGGGGATGGCAACTCTGCAATCCCTTCTCCTCCATTCGCCTCTCAGGATCTTGGGCATGCACGCACACGTGACCGATGTGGGTTTAAGCTACCAGGTCCAGGACTCAAACCACAGTCGACTACATGGGAGTCCAGCAACGCAGCCATTACATCATCTGCTGGTCTCACTAATCAAGATTTCAAAAAATCACTATGAAAAACACTGAGACTTTAAAATAGAGAATTAGTGGACCAGCAGGTGGCATCATTGTTAAGACAACTAGATTCCCACGTGGCCACTGTGGGTTCAAGTACCAGATCTGGTGGCTTGAAAGACACACTGGGCGTGTGTGCCCAAATTGTGCCCAAAAATTCCAAGAGGAGAATGGAAGAGAAGGGATTGCAGGTGAAAAGAATGGAGGAAAATGGATTGCACCATGACCATACCCCTAGGGAGTGATTTTTCACTTTCCCTCTTTTTTTGTCTCTCCAGCTCGCACACATACCTTATAGTGAAAAAGAAAGAAAGAAAGAAAGAAAGAAATAGGGAACTGGTTCTTTTTCTGATCAATCCTATGTTCATATACACAAATAACTAGAGTTTTAGATAAATAAACTACTGTTAAGAGAAAACTACGTGTAGTTGAAAAATAAAACTTAGAAAGTGGGTACAAAATTCCAAAGTGTTCATGTGTTTCTTGTGTTATTTTCAGTGATCTCCTATATCTGACAGGTACAGGGAAATGGTGAATGTTAGTTCTCTCTTTCTTGTGACTTGAGCTGTTCTGTATCCAAGGTTAGGGAGCATTGGCTATTTTCCATTTAGGAATAATGTGCTTCAACTTGCAAGCACCTACCTGTATTAGATTAAGCCTTCTTGTTTGTGTGATGACAATGAAGTAAATAGCATCTAAAATAAATTGATCTACAGGTAGAACCAAATATATGTCTATAATATCATCAAGTTAGATACATGTTATGATTACCCTAGGAAGAGAAATGTGATCTTCTTGTGGAGAAATAGGCTATCTACTCTCTTCGTGATTTAGTAAGATAATTGTGCACCGAAGAAGCCAAAGACTTCTTATACTCTCCCATCTTTTGGACAACTAGAAATATCGAACGTATTTTTCATATAGTAACTAAAAGCATTCCACAAAATGGTTGGAAATGCCATATCCCTTCAGTACAGAGCTGTAACTAGGCACCCAGAGTCAGATGCCACGGGTCTTAGTTTCATCGTCTGAACTCTAATACAGACTGGGTGACCTTAGGTAAGTTACTTTGTCTTTTCCTGCCCAATCAATAAAACAGAGATGATCACAGGATTTACCTCCAGAGTAAGGATTATATGAAATAACCAAGTAAAGAGCTTAGCACAGCAACAGCAGTAAGGGCTCAATAGACGTTGCTATTGCTATTAGATGCAGTGATTCCCCCTAACCCAGGAGGCTTGATTTTACACACGTGTCAAGGTTAACTAAGATTCCAGTGTCCTCAGTACTAACGGAAATTATTATTTGTAAAGATGTATTAATCTTAAGGAAATGTGTTTCCTACAAACCCAATATGATCACTAACAAATATTACACACCTAATATTTAACAAAGGGGAAAGAAAAATCTACCTCTAGCATCTGGACCTTTTGTTCAAGACAGGACTCTATCAGAAACAATGGCTTTGTGACAAGACATTTAATTCTAGGAAAGGTGGTTTTGAATATTCAGTAGGGCTCCAGGCTAGTGATTTTGTGGTTAGGTTTCTTGTCTTCCATGAAGCCCTTGACAAAGGTCACAAACAATTTACTCATTCCTCTTATTAAAATAAAGATGGAAAGCATTGATGATAACTCTGCCCAGCAGCTAACTTCATCATCTGTAGTGGTTTCAACATATGCTTGTGAGATAATGAAAAATATAGCATTAAATACAGTGGCAGATTGAATCTTGTTTCAGGGTAAATATAGTAAGTCATTTTTTTCCCTCCTCATTTCCTCAGAACCTGTTTAGCATTAAACTGTTAATATCATCACTGATACATGACAAAACCATTGCATAATATACTGCATTTCAACCAACCCCCACATAAAAGTGAGCAACGGAAAACTATGAACATTAATCCAGCATTCACGATAATGAAGTGCTTCAAGCCAACCCTCTTCAAAAGCCTTCCACTCAGATAGTTTTGTAGGAACAAACGGTTTTATAAATCTGACATGCTTTTCTGGTCCCATTTAATATTATGAAGACCTCATTTTTCTGAGCTCAGTCAATATTAAAAGTTTTAAGATGTCTATTCTGTAGCCAATAGTAAAAATCTAGTATGCAATCTTATTTTAGAATAAAAGCTTGCTTTTTACACACGATTATATAAAGTTTGTCAATATTGAGAAAAACGAAGGATTATTATTATACTTCAATTTTCAAGGAGTAGGAAAATACACATAATGATTTTGAACAACCAACATTTTGTCATGATAAAGTGACTGCCTAGAGAAAATGTAGCTATTTGAAGAGTATATCTAAATCTAAAACTATATTCTTAAGTCTAACAACAATTTTAAATTACCAATGATAAGAACACTTAACTATTAATTCCAAAGAAAAATCAGATAAATTAACAATAATGGAATATGTGTTTGTATTAAGAACCGTATTTCATGAAAATTTTCTATACATGCACACATTCCCAAAAACTGTATCACATTAAAGAATGATTAAAAAATGAAAGAGTTCATTCATTTAAGATAAAAACTAGGGGTCAGCAGATGGCATAGTGGTTAAGGTGTCGGACTCCTACATGGTTGACTGTGGTTCAAGTCCCGGACCTGGTGACTTGAAACTCATGCCAGTCACCTATGCATGCATGCCCAAAATCCCTAAAGAAGAATGGAGAAGGGAATTGTGGAATGGCCATCTCCCAAAGGAGTAATTTCTTGCTTTCTGTCTCTCTGGTAAGGACATGCCCCACAGCAAAAATCTCTCTCTCAAAAAAAAATCAAATTAGTTGCTATCATTGTATTATATTAATATTGCTTTTTGGTTGGTGACTCTGGTGAAACCTGGGTCTCTGCTGCATTTATGTCAGGGGTTCATTCCGTTCCCACCTTTATTGCCTTGCTACTAGATATGGAACCAGTTGCCTCTCTTAAGTTGTTTCCATTACATCTGAGGTCAGTCCAAGTTCCTCGCCCTGACTTTGTCATCATTTCTCCTTTCAGAAAGGGATAGTAGGAAAAACATCTTCCCTCTACTGGCTCTGGTTTACAGAAGCAATAAATGGCTCAGCTGCAGCCATTACTTACTTCAGGATCTAATTAAAACAGGGAATTGCAGATGCTGTATTTTTTTTTTTTTTAAACACCTAATGATATAAGCAACTGCATGGAGCACATATGCTCATTTTCTGTTCTTTGACAAATACCACGGAGAACCTGAACAAGCAACGAGCATGGGATGTGGTATACTTTTAAGTGTTACTGGAGGTCAAATGGTTGTGGAAGAAACAACAATTAACCAAGGGCTTTATGTAATGTAACCCAATATTGAATTCACTCTTTT